>OX422143.1:179460133-180753825 GCA_949129095.1 Volucella bombylans | reverse complement strand
CATCTTTTGCGAGCTTTTCTTTTTTCTCTTATCATATCTTTTACCTCAGGCGGGTAGTTTAAGTTACGTTTAGCCGTGTTTTTTCGTTGACAAGGTGTATTGTTCCACGCAGCACATTGGACTATTTCAACGAAAGAATCCACTTCGATTTCGAGTTCAAGTGCTGCTTTAAGTGAAACGTCTAGTTCTAGGTTATTATTCATCTCATTTCTAAATCCTTCCCAATTAGTATTTCGTCCAGTTAGTCTTAATGGTCCTTGTTTTTTAATAAACGTGTCGTTCATTGTCAGTATGACTGGAGAATGATCGGAGGAAAGATCGAAGCTTTCATCAACGTTTATATCCGAGTTACGAATTCCTTTAACAACGAAGAAATCGACAAGATCGGGTATTTTCGTTGTATCTGTTGGCCAATAAGTCGGCTTGCCCATTGAATAGAAGTCACAATTGTGTTCCATACATGCTTTATAGAGTATTTTACCCTTTTGGGAGACACATCTTGATCCCCAAAAAGTGTGTTTGGCATTGAAATCACCGCCAATCATAAAAGCCGATCCAAGAGAATTGAATATATTTTTAAATATATGTTTTGAAGGCGTAAATCGTGGAGGACAGTAGATGGCTGAAATAGTAAAGGAGTTCCGTACCAATTTTACACGCACCGCAATTAGTTGTACAGACTCGAGCTCTACTTTTATATCTTCGTTGTGCTCAAGAGACTCTTTAATGTATACAGAGGATCCGCCTCTCGCGTTTCCCGAAGGGTGATACGCGTAGTAATCTTTAAAACCTCTAATTTTTGCAGATGACCCATTTTTCAAGTGGGTTTCGGAAATCAAACAAACGTCAATGTCGTTTTTCCTTAGGAATAACTCAAGTTCATAAAGTTTTTCTAAGATTCCGTTTGCATTCCAGGTGAGTACGTTTAATTTTTCCCTTTTCATTTTTTAGGCGAAGGACGCTTTTTATTGAACCTATTTTCAAACTTCTTTAGCTTATCTAAAATAAGGTCATTGATTTTGTTTTGCTGCTCAAGCTGCGCGAGAATAACGGAAAATACTTGGGAAGCAGGATCTCCGGAATCTTTTGCCTTTAGCTTGGTAGCTTCAGCGTATGTAAGTTTTTCCGATGCTTTCTTTTCAACACTGGAATCAATCACTTTCGCCTTGATAAATGTAAATGATTCGTCAAAAAAACCTGGTGATACAAAGTCTTGACCTTCTATGTTTTCGAATCTGGCAGTGCCTATTTTTTGTTTTTGTTTTTTTTAGCTCTTTAACACTCAAGAAGAGTTACATACTCGTATGTCCAAATTTATGAAGAAGCGGTGGCCTCGAAGGGATTGTGCAATATTTAACAAGTGCGACCTACCTCAGGGTAGGCAGTTTTACCCTAATTGATCATATACGGTAGACGTATTTGCATTTTCGCTTTTTTTTTCTAAATTTACAGTGTTTCATCCAGCTTAACTATGCGATATTGGAAACTGGTGTTGGTTGAACTAACATTTAAATTCTTTCGTCTTTTAGAAAAAAAATAACTGAAAGTGTATAAGTTTATTAGTTTTAGTAAAAATTCGTGTTTACATTTAGCCCTGCCTTTCTTTAAGAAAAAGAGAAAAATGGAGTATACGAGTATGAAAACAAGGAACTCAGCCCCTTAACTCTTTCCGGCGTGAAAATTTGCTAAGAAAATCCACCCATACTCCAATTGATTGATATAGACAAGAAACTAAAAAATACTAATTATTTCCATATTTTTTACATCTATTTTCTTAAATACCACATTGATGAGAAAGTTCCCGGAATGTATTCAGAAAATTAAAAATACAAGTTTATTCGTCTAAATCTATATTGTCCCCTTCAAAGTAATCCCCATCGACTGCAACACACTTATGCCAGCGCTTGATCCAATCCTCGAAACATTTTTTATATTCGGTTTTTGGTATGTCTCTCTTTAGAAACGGTTTATACCAGTGGTTCCCAATCTTTTTCAGCCCGCGGCGCACCTACAAGTTTAGTGTTTTGTCACGACGCCCTACCCTAGCTATTTGAAAAAGATACAGTGGAATGAAATAATAGATAGATAGGCATAAAAATTAAAACGTCCACAATATGAAACTGAGTTTTTTATTATATTTATAATAATATACATAATGATCTCTCATCAACTCCATCGATGATTTAGGAGAGATTTGGCCAGCTGCAAAACTCGAGGTCGTGCCTAAGGAAGACATTCATAGCAGACCTTGAACTCGTACCTGGATCCCAGCCGAACCCGGCTCAGTAACCCGACTCTTCCGACTCCTGACTGGAATGTCGCGAAACTGGAGGAACTAAGGGGTTCTTATAGATGCGCGTTAATTGTGATCAATAAGGAATCCCTTAATCCTCTGCCTCAGACGAAAGGCATGATTCGGTTCGGTTTTGAGTCTATACCCCTAAGGGTCTACAAAAAGGATGAGCTGGATGCTGATAAGCAACCTCCTCCTCCTTTAACGGAGACACCAGAAAACACAACCTTGGATCTTGGAGCGTCGATATCCTTTCCAGAAATGGATAGCGACGACTCCAATCAATCCGAGGTGACAATTAAGCCGTCGGTCTCCTCTGCTGACACCCTGTAGGAAATGGAAACCGATGACGAAGCAATTAGAGATCCTACACGATCAGAGGAAGAAGATGAGCTCTTGGGCACATCTTCAGAATTGGAGGACCTCAACAACACCGTGGTGGAGGCGACTCTGGAAAACTGTAGCAATGATACGGTTTCTCCAGATTAATCTCCACCACTCAAAAAAGGCTTCGGCCGCACTCATTCTGCGGTTTTCTAAAAACGCAGAATACATAATCCTAATCCAGGAACCGTGGATTGTTGAAGGCGTGGTTCGTGGACTTAGGACACCCGCATATGCTCCGCTCTATACAAGAGACAAAGGTAAGATCAGAACTTGTATATTAGTGAAACGTAGCTTGAATGTATTTGTACTTCCTAACCTCAGCGACCCCGACTTAACCGTTACCAGACTAGAGACTGCCAAAAGCTTTTACTGGCTGGAATCGGCATACCTTGGCCACGATCTTTCTCCCTGGTGATAACATAGAAAGGGTGGTACTGGAAGCTGGAAGGCAAAAAACTGGCCTCATCAACCGATGCGACGCTAACGCACATCACACGGTATGGGGCAGTACCGACATCAATGATAGAGGTGAGTCACTTTTTGACCATGTTATGAGTACTAACCTCACTGTTTGCAACATTGGCAATGAGCCCACTTTTATAACTAGGAACCGAGAAGGAAGTGCTATATATCGATCTTGTCTCCGACAGCATCACCCAAAGGCTAACAAACTGGATGGTATCGTCTGAACACTCCTTTTCAGACCACAGATACATAAAATTCAGCCTGAGTGATGCTCGCCCCAGCCAACCAGCTTTCCGGAAAACTGATTGGCCAAAATACAGAGGAATACTGTCAGAAACGCTATCCTCTGAACTATCAAGTCCCCCGCGTGACACCAATGAGCTTGACATAAAAGTCAAGGAATTTACTCTGGCTCTCAATCAGGCTATGACCGCTTCCTACCCTCTTATTCAACCAAGAGGCAAGAGAAAGCCACATTGGTGGACATCGGCACTAGGACTGCTCAGAAACGCCTGTAGAAAACTTTTCAACGCAGCAAAAAGCACACGAAAAGTGACTGACTGGGACTCATATAAAGAATACCTCAAACTATACAAAAAAGAACTGAGGAAGGCAAAGCGACAATCCTGGAGGTCATTTTGTGACATCGCGGCTAAGAAAAATCCTCTCTACAAATCCTATGATGCCTAGCTGTTTGAAAAAAACCGATGGCTCTCGGACAACCTCAAGTGATGAATCACTCAACCTGCTTCTGGACACCCACTTTCCAGGTAGCTCCCAACTCGCGGCCAGTAGCAGCCCAAACAGGCCTACTGCAACCGTGACCAAAATTCATGGTCTGATTACGAGAGACAAACTGCTCTGGGCGCTGCATAGCTTCAAACCATACAAGTCTGCTGGTCCGGACGGTATTATACCTGCCGAGCTACATAGGTCCTCAGATATTATTCTGTCTACGCTAGAAAATTTTATGAGGAGCTGTGTAGAACTTATCCACATTCCACTGTTATGGAGAGAATGCAATGTAGTATTCATTCCCTAAGCCGGAAAATGTTCTCATGTTGTCCCAAAGGACCTCAGATCTATAAGTCTACCATCTTACCTCCTGAAAACTCTAGAACGACTGATTGATATCCATATTCGAGCTAAAGTTGATCCAAGACTTCTGTCAACGGCTCAACATGCCTACTGAAAGGGAAAGTCGGTGAAAACGGCTCTGCACTCTTTCACTAGCCACATCGAACGATCCCTACAATATAAAGAGTACACAATGGTTGCTTTCCTGTGCATAGAGGGCGCCTTTAACAACGTCGACACATCCGCATACACGACTGCGCTGTCAACTCTGCAGGTAGACGGCTCACTTGGGAAGTTGATCAGTCTCATGCTAAAAAGCAGGATAATCAACTCCAAACTGGATGAGACTTCTGCTAAAAGATATGTCAGCAGAGGTACGCTGCAAGGCGGTGTCCTCTCTCCCCTTCACTGGAACTTAGTTGTTCACGAACTACTGATAAACCTGGAAGTGGGTGGTAGCAGGGTGATTGCCTATACGGATGACGTTGCTATAGCCGTCTCAGGTAAACATCTTAATACCATTAGAGAACTCCTTCAACTAAATCTCAACAGATTAACAAAATAAAACTGATCTTGTACTCTTTTCCAGGAAATACAGAATTCCAATTATAGACCCTCCCTCAATAAACGGTGGAAAAGACTAATCCCAATACAGCAAAATATCTGGGTCTCATTTCTGATAGGAAACTAAACTGGAAGGCTAACATCCAAGAAAGAGTCAAAAAAGCCATTTTGAATGAAAGGGGCCTTCAACTTCGCATAACCAACTGGCTATACATCTCGGTCAACCTGGTCACTTACGGGGTTGTCCTCTAGTGGATGGCCTTAGACAATGCAGTCAACTGCAGTAAACTTAGCAGAGTCCAAACAACAGCATGTAAATGCATAAGCGGAGCCTTACGGTCTACTCCCTCTGCGGCATTAGACATTCTGTTTCATTTGACACCCCTAGATATCTTCAGCAGGCGACTAAACAATGAACAAATAATTCTTCTGGCCACGCTAACATTCTTAATACATTAGGAATCTTCACAGAGTACATCGATTACACCATTCCTGAACTTTGGTTTGACAAAGACTTCCATGTAAGCTTCCCCTTTAGATCCTTCTGGGAGGAAGATGCTTTCATGGAGGACAAGTCAATCCATTTCTACACAGATGCATCTAAAACAGATAGCGGGTTTGGTGGTGGTGTTTTCTCAGATAAGCTAAATCTAAGCCTCTTTTTCCGTCTTCCAAATCACTGTAGCGTGTTCCAGGTGGAAATTTTGGCTGAAGAAAAACGTGATATCTTCAAAGGATATCCGCATATTTTCGGATAGTCAGGCCACCATCAAGTTCCTGGACTCGGCCTCATTATAATCTAAAACCGCCCTTGAATGCCGATCATCTCTCATGGAGATGGAGAGCAGTTCAATATTCACCTTTGTTGGGTGTCGGGCCACAGAGACATTCCAGGGAACTGCAGAGCCGATGAACTCGCCAAAATTGGAACCACTCTACCTATCCTACCGGACAAAGCTAGTATAGGTATACCAATCGCTACGTGCAAACTAACACTAAAGCTGGATGCCAATAAAAGAACAGACCTTAGGCGGACTGCTGGGAAAACATGTCTAGCGACCAAACAGATCTGGCCAAGGCTGGATCTGAGTCGCTCTAAATGTCTGATCCTTTTAGATAGGAAACATCTCAGCGCCATAATAGGTGTCATTACCGGACACTGCCTCATCGGCAAGCACGCAAGAAGGCTTGGCGCTTTTACTAATGATTTCTGTAGAAGCTGCATGGACGCACATTCACATGCCCAGCTCTCTCTCAGAGAACAAAGCTTCATCTAGGATCTTTCTTCTACAACGACCTAAACGATCTAGAAAACTTAGACGTTAACAGTCTCCTGCGCTTTATTATAAGCTCAAACTGGTTCCAGTAGTAAGAGGATCATAGATCCACTTGGCATCATAAGTGGCCTAAGTGGGTTGGTATTTCCAACAGCCACTCTTACCTAACCCTAACCTAACCTAATATACATACAATAGCTACACAGTCAAATCAATGTGACGGGTGAGCCTGGTGATCTCCACACAGTTTTTCAAAGCGGGGAATAAGGCTTGACACTGCTACTCTCATTTCTTGCTCCACATTGATCCTTGAGCGATATTTGCTCTTGATTACAGCTACATCTGAAAATCCAGCTTCACACAAATATGATGTTGCAAATGGAATGAAAATTCTTAAAGCTTTTGAAGTCAAATTTGGATATTCATTTTGAATCGATAGCCAAAACTCCACCAAACCGGAACTGGTGCATCTAGTTTTAAGGCTGCTGTCGCAAGAGAGTTCAATGAGACTCCCTTCCTCTGAAATGGATGTGCATGAAATGGATCTTGAATCCACGCAAAATTTCCGACATCATCATCTGCAAAGTATTTTGAAAACCATTCGATAAGTTTCGAAAGGTGTTACGTGAAAGGGGCCATTAGGTCTTATGAGACAACCAGTTCATTAGATGCCGCATATTTATACAATTGCGGGAAGCAATCTTGCCCACCACCTTCATTCATCTTTTTTATCCACAACTGCAATTTCTTTCTAAACGCCGCTATCTTCTCCAATAGTTTCAGAATGTGAGTGTTGTTGCCTTGCAAAGATAAATCTGGTTCAGCAAAGTATATGGCGTTTTCATGACATTCTTGCTGTAAAAAAGTGCGAATTTCTTCATGTAATTCGAACACATGAAATAGGACATTTCCACGTGAAAGCCATCGTGAATTGCAGTAATACAGCAGGGCGGTATGTTCAGCTCTCAGTTTTTTTTTTTTTATAATTTACGCGCGCCTAAGGGGTTAGATACCCTTTTACTGTTGCTAGGGCGCGGGCGGAAAGGTAGAAGGAAGAGAACGGAAAATTGTTTTGTAGTGGTTTGAAACTCAGGTGTGTTTGGTTTCGATATTCGCTCTCCAGGGGCTGGGAGTCCGAATAGGACGGAGAGTTTTTGCTTCACTCAGAGTGATACAAGGTATAATTCTGTCTGAGTTCCAATTACACAAATGAAAAACTGACTTGCCATGGGCAGGACTCGAACCTGGACCCTCCGAGTGAGAAGCGATTGCTAGTACCACTACACCACGGCCTGTAGTTTACTGCACCAATGACACATTCTAGTACTTGCATCAAAGTCAAGACTTCCCTATAGATGATGCAATGGGTCCACATAGCATTCGGAGCTTTTTTACGAATAAGCGCTTGTATTCCTCCATACCTGCCAGACATGGATCGAACACCATCTTTACATACACCAATACACTTTTCCCAATCCAAACCATTTCCTGCAATAAATTTGTCAAAAATGTGAAACAAGTCTTGGGCCTTCGCACTTTCGGTAATGCTTTTGCAGAATAAAAGTTCTTCGACAATAATATTATGAGCCAGAAAGCGTACGTAACAAATAAGATGTGCGTCATTATTACTGTCAGTAGCCTCATCAAGTTGCAAACCATGTCGAGAGCAGCCGTTAAAATAAGCTCTCCTGCAATAGTATCAGTTTTTTTTTGCATTTTGCCACCCAGTATGCCACCTTGAATGATGCTAACAGTGCGTTGTTGAAGCATACTTTCAGATGATAATATTTTCAAACAAAGTAAACCCAAAGTCCAAATAGCTATCATCGTAATTACGAGATTTTCGCTTCTTTGCTTCCCCGCTGCCACTAGTAGATGCTTTATCTGTATCACTTGAACTACCGTCTTGTCCATCTGTCCATTTCGCGTGAGATTTTTGACGAAAAACAAAGCGACACAATTAAAACAAAACACGACGACACGTCCCAACCTTCAACAATCGTTATTGAACTACTGAATATATTTACCGTTTTTGCTTTTACTTATCGCTGCGGTTTATACCTCTTTATTCAAAAAACGCTTTCTTAAGTCCGCTTTCACACGTCGCAAGTGTGTAATGCGTATGTTCTGGTTATTTTCTTTTGAACTGTCATTCAGTGATGCGCGCAACTCTACATGAAGACTTTCCCCTTCTTTGGGTTTGCATGATATTTGACAGTTCTCTTTCATTTCACCTTTGGCGCTCAGTCTTTCATAATTGAAAATGAGCCCCCTTGTTAATTCTTTGGCCCATTTCGGTTCATCCGCCATACTGAAATGTTGTGCTCGTAACACAGCGAAAGAAGTAATGAAGCAAATGCGAAAAAGAAAGAAGAAGGAGAAAAAGAAATGTCAAAAACTTGCAATGAAATTGCTACCCACATGCAGTGGGTTAATTGGGTATTTTTTGTTTCATTATCCCTCTCTTTTGCACTCATTTGAATCTTTCGAAACTTGCGACGTGTAAAAGCGGACTAAGCACAGAAATAACCCGCTTGTCTTCGACTTATGTGGAGAATTTATATGGATGTACATATCATTTACTCACTGGGCTGAGAAAGAAAGTGTGTTGAGAATTGAGATTTGAAAAATACGGCTCCCCTCTCTGGGAACCTCTGGTTTATACGGAAGAAGTGCATAAGCACTTTGTTATGCCCATATCCCTGGATGTAAACTTTCTATCCACTGATGGCTTTTCCTCGAAATCTCCTGCGACAATCTTCGATGAACTTGATGGCATATGTTATTTGCCATAAGCAAGGATTGCGTCCATGATGTACCACAAACTCCAAGTGAAAACCAAACACCAGCATTTAGAAACCAACTTGACTCAGAATCTAGTAATAGGTCGAAAACAAATCTTCACGATGACAAGTCCTGTGGCATTCCATCGCTTAACGGTTCTGACTTCCTACTCAATGAAGAGTCACACGAGGACCAGCAGTTGTATATGGTTGAGGCGGATGGTCTTAAACCAGTCACATCGCCGTTTATGGTACCTGGGATTTACAAGAAGATTCCTCACTCATCGAAAACAGTGAAAGTTCAGAACAAAGTATGTCCTTGGTTTACTTCGGAGGTGGTCTGGTCTATTAAGACGAGGAACAAATTATACAGTAAATGGAAGCGTAGGCCATCTGATGTAAATTGGTCCGCACACAAAGTGGCTCGTAATTACGCAACCACCGTCCTGCGTACGTCAAAGATAAACTTTTATGCTTCTAAACTAAATTCTTCCCTTCCTGCTAAGAAACTTTGGAGCAACCTAAGGACAATCGGTATGTCTGTTGAAAGGAATAACTCTCAGTGTGCTCTGGATCCAAATGACTTGAATAGTTTTTTCCTGGGTGATGACCCCACTGCTGGTAGCCCAACTTCTAATCGAACAGTAGACTATGTAGGCTCTGTGCCAATGTTCGAAAGTTTTGAAGTAGCAACCTGAAATGGTCTCCCATCTCGTTCATGTAATCAACTGGTGCATAATTACGTCAAATTTTCCATAGCTCTCTGGAAATGTGCAAGAGTTTTGCCAATAGCAAAGAAAACAAATGCATCTTCTCCTGTTGATTTTAGACCGGTTAGCATTCTACCTTGTCTATCAAAGGTTTTTGAAAAGGTTTTGGCAAAGCAGATTACGAAGCACTTGTCACTGAATCATTTGTTGTATGCTCAGCAATTTGGCTTTAGAGCTAAACACAGTTGTGTTTACAGCTATGGTGAACCTTTTTGAGGCAGGAGTATGACAGGGGTTATGTTTCGTTGCTGTGTTTGCTAGACTTTTCTAAGGCATTTGATAAAGTTAATCATAAAGTTCTGTGTTGGAAGCTCAAAAATCACTTTGGTTTCAGTGAAAGAGCAGTAAAATTGATCAGTAGTTTTCTCTCTGGCAGATCACAAAGGGTTAATTCTGGGGAACGTTCTTACCTGTTGAAAGAAATAAATCAGGGAGTTCCTCAAGGCTCAATATTAGGTCCGATACTCTTCTGCATTTTTATTAATGACCTTCCAACAGTCTGTAAACATACTTCAGTACACCTTTATGCTGACAATGTCCAACTAAATTTAGCGAAGCCTTATGGTAACCTCAATGAACTTGTTCTTCTCATCAATGTAGACTTAAAACATATTGCAACCTGGTCTGTAGCTAATGGGCTGCTTCTTAATCCATCAATATCTCAAATAATACCCATTTCAAAAAGTAATTTCGACCCTTGCCTCCTTTCCGATGTTTACCTTAATAATAACAAAATCAAAGCTGTGGACTCTGCCACTAGTCTAGGCTTTATTATCAACCGAAACTTGTCTGGTTACAATCACACAAATGTGGTCGTGGGTCATATCTACGGATGTCTTCGCAAATTGTGGATCAGTGCTGATTTTACCCCTCAGGAAACAAGACGAAAGCTGGTACAGACTCTAGTTCTACCCCTCATAACATATGATGAGGTGGTCTATTGCTGTCTTGACTATTTATCCAAGCGAAAACTGCAAGTTGCCTTCAATGAAGCGGTGCGTTATATATATGGCTTACGTAGATATGACCATATTTCTGTAATTGCCAGGGGTTTGCTTGGTTGTAGTCTAGAACAATATATCAACGCCAGGAATTGTATGTCCGTCCGTCTTACTTGTTTAACAGACTCAATTTTACTCGCTCCTCAAGAACCATCAACCTCATTCCCTATCGTTACAATAACTTTAACTCGTCACGTTTATTTTTTATCCATACTATAAGGCTTTGGAACTCTTTGCCCTCTCAATTGAAGAATATTTCAAATCCAACTAATTTTAAAAGTGCAATCTTTCAACATTTCTCCAACTTATCAATTTCAATTCTTTCGTAAAAATAATAAGAAATACAAAAGAATAAAGAATTCATAATAAATCTAACAATTGAATTAATAAAGTAGCTGCAATCTATAGTTCAAAGGGAACTAGAAGCGAAAGCAGAATGAAACAATATGTTTACATTTAATTTTCAATTAATAAACACTAAGAATTTGTAATCTAGTGGGGTCTTAGCATTTCTATATTCTATAACATTTTTTGTATATAGGTATATTATTAGGCTTGATATTAGCTTTATGTATATAACAAAGAAAACTTTCATAAGGTTAATGAAAGTAAAACAGAATAATTTAAATTATAATGGATAATAAACTAGAAATATCCTCATAGCTTTTGTCTAAGAGCCATGATTTTAATTTCTTGAAAAAGATGGATTTATTTCTTATGATTTTAATGTTATTTGGCAAGCTGTTGAAAAGCCTAGGAGCAGTTGCCGTAAAGAAGTTAAAGAAAATTTGCAGATTGTGATTTGGTACAATAGCAAGATTTAAATTGTTGACTCTGAGATTATAGATAGCAGAGAATCTGTTTAATTGATAGCCCGACCTTACAAAAAATATCTTTAAGACTTTATAACAGTACAAATGTTTAACAGGAAGGACTTTAAGACTTCTGAAGAGAGGCAGACTACGATCACGACTCTTTTTGTTACAAATAAGACGAATAATATGTTTCTGCGAAACTAGAAGAGGGTTGAGCTTGTTGTTATGAGTGCCACCCCAAGAGGTTAAGCCATATTCTAGCCTTGAATGAACTAATCCATAATAGATACATTTTAGAAGATCTCGAGAGCAGTAGGACTTTAAAAAGTATGCTAACCATCGACCATCGTGGCGAAGAGACGTGTTTCGGATTTACTTGTGAATTATAACAGTACACATAGTAAAAACAAAGTATTTGACACAAATTTCAAAAGAGGCAAGTTGGCCTAGTGCAAGTGACAATCGATCGGCGATAAAGTGAACCGAGTTCGACTCCTGGTGGAGGAGAAAAACAACTACCTTCTTTTTTTTTTTTTTTTTTTTTTTCTTTCAATAATTAATAAAAGAAAGGAAAAAAAAAACAAGACATAGAGTATCCATCGGGTGATGGATAAAGACGAGCGGTCCGCTCAAGCAATAGCGGATCCAATTTATGGCGTGATCAAATCAGCCGATGAGGCAATAATGCCGGACCAGAGAGGTACAGCAGTGAGCGGAGGGACAGCAAAAAGAAGGAGGAAGCTAAGCCCAACTATAATTGTTAAGCGCCTTTCCCTAACAGTTTCAACCGAAATGCTGCCGGAAGCCAGGAGAGAGGCGCAAACATCAACTACAGCAGCTAGGAAGAAGGACACACCTGTGGTCGCTGATTACCCTCACGTCTCCGACGGTGGTGAAGGCCTATACATGGGTGCCCATAATAACTTCGCCTGTCTAGCTGCCTCCGAATCTGACGACGAAGAAGAAGAGGTACAAAATATAAACAACAGCATACAGCAGCTGCAACAACGAGTTCTGGATATTAAAGCTAAGCAAATAGCGAGAAGGGCGAGGGTACATCAAGAGCCACAGAGCTCTCAACAGCAACAATCCCAAATTAAAACACAAAAACATCCGCAACAACAACAAAAAGTAAAGCAAACAACAAAAAAACTAGCTAAACAGCAACTACAAGAAAACCAACAACAAAAAAATCAACAACAACAAAAGCAACTACAGCAGAAACAACAAAAACAACACCAGCAGCAAAAACAACAACAACATCAGCAGAAAACAGTAAAGCAAAGGGTGCCACCAATCAACACCTTCAACATGGAATTAAAAGACACCATTGAGCTATGTAAGTCGGCTATAGGAAATAATTTTTTTATAAAGCGTTTAAGTATTAATAGACATGCGATCCACTGCAACACAGTGGAGCGCTATAATAAGATAAAACAATTACTGAAGGACACGACGACGGAGTTCTTCTCCTTCACACTGATCCGGAGGAACTCCTCGCACTGCTGAAAGAGAAAGAGTGCGAAGGGCTCAAATTCGTGGGGGTCAAGCCGTTTGTCACGGCTAGAGCTAAAAGGGAGAAGCGGAAACTACCGTTCTTCCTGGTCCAACTAAGTCCCGACAGCAATCTGGATGGTCTAAGAAGTATCAAAGTCCTAGACTACCAGGTTGTACACTGGGAAAAATTAAAGAGGAGCGAAAACATTTTACAATGTGTTCGCTGCCAAAGGTTCGGGCACGCCGCGTCGAACTGCGAAATGCAGCCTCGATGCGTGAAGTGCGGAAAGAACCACAAATCCGAGGAATGTGCTCTAGGTAAGGACGGAGAGTCTGAAAAAAGCCAACTCTCTTGTGCGTTATGTAGGAACACGGGACACACCGCAAACTATCGGGGTTGTCCCAAATTTCAATACATAAAAAAAGTAAATCTGGCTCGGCAGCAGAAAGTGGAAGTTAAGCGACCACTCGTGCAGGTACAAACACCAGCCGTTACTCCCCACATTACCTACGCCCAAATGGCGGCAGGTAGGGGTAATACGGCACAAAAAACAAAGGTAGCTTCTCAGGCCCCAGCGCCTAGAGCAGCTGAACCGGTACCTGACATGCTAGCAATCTTACTCTCAATTCAGGGGCAGATGGCTCAGCTTCAACGTCAGATAACAGAACAAGCTACGCGGGTAGATCAAATATACGCGCTGCTGCCAGGCCTAACGCACTTACAGCCGTAATGGGTACGTACATGGCGGAGCAAACTCTGAAGGTCCTTGCTGTGAATGTGAATTCACTGATTAGGCTCGAACGACGAGCCGCACTATTTAAGTTGCTTGAAGACCAAGCCCCTGATGTGCTTTTGGTGAGCGAAACTAAGCTTACCAAGAGACATAAAATGAGGCACAGAAGATACAAAATAGTACGGAGAAACCGGCCCAACTCCATTCAGGGAGGAGGCGTTGCGATTTTCGTACGAAAAGGTATACGCTTTAAAAGAGTATACAGTCGTGTAGTACGTAGGTTCCAGGTGCTGGAAGCATGCATCGTGTATATCCCTCTCCGTAGTGGAAAGCGGTTGTACATGGTGTCTGTCTATGCACCTAAGGCTACTCAATCCACCTTATTTATCTCAGAGCTCGAGACACTTTTTCGATTTCTGAGGCTGGAATTGGAAGACAACTATTTTATTATCGGCGGAGATTTCAACGCCAAGCATAGCGATTGGGGAAATAATACACCAAATACTAGAGGGAACCTACTATTCAATTGGTGGGGTCAGCACAGTGTGATGTATCGACTCGGGCTTAAGGCGACGGATAGTCCGTCGTTTCCCAGACACGGGTCCTATTTGGATCTCCAGCTGTTCGACTCACGAATACAACTGACATGCACTAACCAACAAACTACAAACTGTCTACGCACTTTCGTGTATGACAGTGACCATTGCGGTCTCAGCACCGAAATAACTGTTCCCAACGAAATTGCGGAATTGGATGAGTTTGTCCAAAGGCATTCCTACAATTATAGTAGGGTGCGTTGGACACACTTCACCAGAACACTGAATAGAGCACTCTCCTCGAATTCGCTCTACCCACCGTCCAACAGAAATCTGTCAAACGAGGAGATTGACAGGTATCTAAGACTAATGGACGAGACAATCAAACGAACAATGGACAAAACGATACCTCGGTACCAACACACTGACGAAGAAAACTTATTCCGCAACGCAACTATTGACGCACTGCACCGACATAAAAGTAGGCTGCTGTCAAGACTAAAAACCTTGTACAGACAGTTTACTGACAGACATAACCCGGAGATCATGACACTGAAGTCGTCGATTAAAAACCTCCAAACATTAATAAAGGAAAATTACAGAGCATCTGTAAGTTTGTATTGGAACAATAAAATTCGGGCTGTAAACACCAGCAACCCGAATATGTTCCCGCAAATAAATAAAATATTTCGGAGAAATAATCAGAACGACCTCCCATGTCTTAAAATCGCCCGAACGACGAACAACGAACAAATACTGGTAACAGCGGGCATAGATCCAAATGAGGCTGTTGATGATGATAACTTCTTTGTGATCGAGGATCCGCAGGAGCAGGTAGAGGCTATAGGAGCGACTTTCCAGGAAGTGTACAAGGCGAATGTTATCATTGGCCCGAACCACGATCTGGAGAATCGAGTCCTTGTGCACAATTTCTGCCTTCGAAATGAAGTTGCGAATTGGCGATTCGAGAGCTCGGGTTTCACCCAGTTCAGTGACGAAAATATGGCAAATAATGCCATCACCAACGATAGGGTACTACCCCCGTTCATTTCGAAGGAGGAGCTCCAAATGATCTTCGATTCACTTAGAAGTAAGAAATCAGCGGGAACCGATGAAATGCCGAACATTGTGCTTCGACATCTCCCTCTAGAAGCGGTAAACATTTATACCACCCTGTTTAATAATGCAATGAATAATGCACATTACCCAGCGCATTGGAAAACTGCGGTGGTACATCCGATCCCCAAAAGGGATAAAGACACTTCCAATCCGGCGAATCTCCGCTCGATTAGTCTTCTTCCAAACATCAGTAAGGTTTTCGAGAAGGTGATCAATAGAGTCCTGACTAAGTGGGTTGAAGACAAACATATAGTTCCGGATAATCAGTTCGGTTTCAAGGCGGGGCATGATATCATTCATGCGGCGTCGAAACTGGTTTCTGATATCCAATAGAACTGGTGCCTGCCTGATTGACTTGGAGAAAGCCTTCGATACCATATGGTTAGAAGGACTCTTTTTCAAGTTGAACAGCTTGGGCATTAGTGGACAACTGCTGTATATTCTTTTCGATATGCTCTCCAGTAGACAGTTCATCGTGAAGAATGGCGATGTGACTTCTGCTGGAACATTTAACATTAAAAACGGTCTGCAACAAGGTGCGGTAAATTCGCCGATCCTATTCAACATTTACACGAGTGATCTCATAGGTTCACTTCACCATGCCATAGCGTACGCAGACGACTTAATCGCGTACAGAACAGGTCCAAAGATTGAGGTCATTAATATGCTTTTGCAGCGTGACTTCGACAAAATTAAGCGATATTGCGATGACTTGAAGTTGAAAATCAATTTTCAGAAGTCGGAAACTATTCTGTTTAGGACGCCTTTGTCTGGGGCCTCTAGGGATACCAGAAAGAATTGGCGAAAGTTTTCTATCGTCGGACAACACGGACAGCCACTTGCTTGTCGAAATGTAGTCAGATACCTTGGGATCTGGCTAGATCAATTTCTGTATTTTAACAAACATATAGATGTTGCTCTGGCCAGAGCCAAAGGTGCTTTTGCCCTTACAAAGAGACTGTTTTATAACAGCCAACTCGATGCGAGGGTGAAGGTGATCTGCTACATGGCCCTTATCCGGCCTATGCTTGTATTTGGATGTCCCGTGTGGTTTAACGTGAGAGCAAGTTTATTGGAAAAGATTCGGGTGTTTGAGAGGGCTTGTCTTAGGACTTGTCTTCGCTTATACAGAACACCAGAGTCTGAGTACATAAAATTCTATCCTAATGAGGTCTTATACAATAAGGCGAACCTAATAAGAGTGGACAATTTCGTCATTAAGTTAACTCGAAGGCACATTGCAAGAGCAATGACCTCATCGAACAACCTGATCTCCGGGGCTTTCTACCCCAATTATATGTATCACGAGAGAGTTCGCTTTGACGGCTTTATTCCTCCAGAAGCGTTCCTCTATCTAGATAGTAAAGGTCTGGTCCAGGACAGATTGGCGGTTCCGCTAATCTTCCACGTCGCTCGAACAGCTGCGGACAGGCGACTCAACTACGACAGAGACGTCGCACACGGCAGTGCGGAGCGTCTCCGGTTCAGTAGGGCGGTAGGGAGTCGCGACATGAGGGATGTTGCTCGGCAGCACCAACAATTTTGGTGGCTGGTTGAGGGAGGGGAAGTTTCGTCGTCCAATTCCTCCAGTACTAGGTAGCTCCATAGGAAGCAAAGTCGGTCGTCTGACTATTTTATTAGCCATGGCCGGCTTACATAGTTTTAGGTAGGATTAAGTTAGTTTTTAAGAAAAAAAAATAAATATAAAAACACAAAAAAAAAAATTAAAAATTAAAAAAAAAATATATATATATATGCATATACTTATATATTAAGTATATAGGTATTATGGATGTATATGTATATGTATGTGTGTGTATGTATTAGATATAAGTAGGTTAAGTAGGTTAGGTAGTCTATAAGTTTTTAGTTTTAAGTTTTTATAATATAAAAAAACAGTCCATTTACTAAGTTTTTAGTTAAAATTTATTTTCTTAGTTCTAGTATTAAGTAATGTTAAATTGAGTATAAAATTAGAATGTAAGATTCGTCGAAAGACATAGTTTAAGTGTTAGGTTTAGCTTAGAGCGCCCGCTTGGGGCCAGTAAGTTAGAATAAGATTATTTGTAGGTTATTTAAGCTAATTTTTAAGCATTTTTTTGTCTAGCATGTAAGAGTAAATTAATTAGTTAAATAAAAATGCATTTAAACTGAAAACTGAAAAACTTTAAAAAGTATAGTTGTCTTGTGGCAGCTATAAGATACCTCTTTAGTGCGCTAGTATGATCAGACCAATTCATTCTCCAGTCAAGCAACACACCAAGATACTTAAAAGATGAAACGCTTTGTGTACTAAAACATTTATCAGCGCATGTATTCGCTTCAAAAAATGTTTGTGTTCTTGTGTTCGAATTACAAATATCTTTACTGTGTTTAAATTTGCTGCAGTTCGCACAATGAAAAAAGAAATTTCCAAAGTTTAACTTCCTTCCACTCGAACTAAAAAACATAATTTTTGTTTTGTCACTAATTACTAACTTATGTTGTTGGAACCAGTGGCCCAAGATTTCCAGGTCATGGTTTATATCAGAAATTAGATTTAACGCGGAATTACTTTGGAAAGCACATGCCATGTCGTCAGCAAATGCGTTGACTTTGCTACGATAATTTTGTGAAAATAGCGAATTGATGAAAATTAGGAAGAGTATTGGACCGAGCACTGAACCCTGAGGAACACCTATAGAAATATTTTTAGTAGAACTTAAATGACCACCGATTTTAACTCTTTGCCCTCTATTAGATAAATAAGAACCGAACCAATTTTGCATTGTACCCCTGAAACCACACTTATATAGTTTTTGTAAAAGAATTTTGTGATCGACGGTATCAAAGGCTTTTGTTATGTCAACAAAAAGAGCAGCAGTCAAATTCCTGTTATTAAAACCATTATATATATTTGTACAGAAATTTAAAAGGGCTCCCTCAGTTGAGTATCCAGAACGGAAACCAAATTGGTTTTCACTAAAAAAATTGTTTTTTTCTAAAAACTTTACCATTCTATTTTTAATAGCCTTTTCGAAGATCTTCGAAAAAACAGGAAGTAATGATATTGGCCTATAGTTATTTATTAAATTTTTATCACCTTTCTTAAATAATGGTATAACTTCGGCTTGTTTTAAGTCATCTGGGAAAAACACCACTCGAAATACTTTTGTTATAGATATGGCATAAAATGTCACAAATGTTCAAAGCTATTCTTTTTATAAAATTATTTGAAAAGCAGGTAGATGTTTTAGAATTGGAATTTTTTAGTGATAGAATGATTTTATACAGTTCCGAGGACATTATTGGATCAGTATAAAAACTCTGTGAGGAGGATACAACATTATCTGAACAATCACACTCAGGAAGATCATTGCAGCTGTCCGAGACCACTTTGCTACCAATAGAAACAAAGTAGTTATTAAATTTTTCAGCTAAATCCTTAGGGTCACGAATGGTAATATTTTCATCATTAATACTATGGACTAGAGTGCTTATATACGTTTTGTTCTGAATTTCTTTAACCAATTTCCATTCCTTTCTCGAGTCACCTTTAACTTCTCGAAACTTGTTGAAATAATAATTACTTTTACACCGCGTAACATTTTTTGAAATATCTTTACATAGTTTTTTATAAGTATTGATAATATTAGTGTTATGAGGGGATTTAGTTTTCTTTTTGTAAAGTTTGTTCTTTTCTTTAATTTTAATAAGCAACTGAGCAGTTATCCAAGGTTTTAATCTTTTCATTTTATTCTTACTTTTCTTTACTTCTTTCGAACAAATGATGACGTACTTATACAATGTATCCATAAATTTGCTGTAAGCTATGGAAGGATTATCTTCGTTTGTTTGTTTGTCCAACATTCATAACGCAAAAATTTATTAAGTTTTCTAAAATCAGTGATAACAGAATATGGACACGAAGAAGAGATATTTGAGTTTTTAGCAGGATTATAATTGAAACTTAAACACGTCATGCAATGATCAGATATTTGCAAATCGAAAACAGAGCTGCAGAGAAAAAGTTTTTCAGAATTTAAAAATCGCACCATGATGTGGTCAATACAAGTTCTTGATGAATTGGTTATACGAGTGGGTCTGTTAATACATGATTCTAAGCCATAAGATGCTAACAAAAATAAGTAGTTATCTACAAAAATAGAATCACGTAGGATATCTATATTAAAGTCACCCAATAATATTATGTCATTTGATGACACACTTGATAGCAGATTTTCCAATTCTTCTAGAAACATATTAGAAACAGAATTCTCATTAAATCTATAAATACAGAATATTGTCAACATTTTTTCACACAATTTCACTTTTAAAACATCACAACTCTGCAAGTTTTCGCAGACAACATTAACGTTTATCATTTTTTATAAAAGCGGCAACACCTCCAGAAGCATATTTATTATTGCAACATGGGGTAAATTCATATCCATCAATATCAAAAAATTCTTTTTCTTCATCATAAATCCAAGTTTCAGTTAAGAAAATAAATAAAATCTGGCTTGTTCACAAACAAGTTTAGATGCACAATAAAGTTGTCAAAATTTTTACGGATACTCCTAATATTTTGGTGAATAACGAAAAAGTTGTTTAAGTATTTCTGGTTAAAAGCGAGATTAAAGGGACCAACATTTACGCAATCGACAGAGGGAATATAATCTTGTGGATCTTGCATATCAATTTAAAGCTAGGAGATCAGCCTCCGAGTTAACAACAATGTAATTATCATTATCCCTCTTGCGCATAAATATTCTCCCACCCTTTACCCAGCAATACTTATACATCTTTTCTTTTTTAGCTATCTGTGCAGCCTTTAAAAGATGTCTTGTTGCACCACTTAGAGATTCGTTTATAAAATTTTTTGTATTTTTCTTACAACCAAATATTTTTGATGTTAAATTATTTTTATTACTTGATTTACTCTTCATAATCATATTTTTCTTTAAACAGGAAATGAATTTAACTACTAAAACCTTTACTATACTACCTTCTGAACTGTTCTTCTTTTTAACATTTTTGACAAAACAATTATCAATATCGGCTGCAGAAACATCAGCACATACACCCTTTGAGAAAACTTGCAGCGCATAATCAAGAGCGTTACTATTATTTACATCAGGAACGCCCATTATCTCCACACATTTTTCTCTCATCTCCTGGTGTAAGTAATTTAGCTCTTTTCGAAGATCTTTTACTGTCTGTAATAATGTACTCTTTTCTTCTTGCAAAGAGCTGATCATAGAAAGAGCAAGTGCATTTTCAGATCTGAGAGCAACAATTTCCCTAATTATCCACTCCCTTTCTTTATTCATTCTTTAAGCCTTACTTCAATCCTATCTCACACTTAGATTAAGATAAATATTGTTATTAAAGTTAAGTATTTTGAATTATTATAACTGATGTATATTACTAAGTACTATAAAAGATCATATTTTAATATGCAAACCATTTAATAAATGTATTGAATTGTATTGTATTGACTCTGAAGAAGCTGCAGCCAAGAAGGCCTCAAAGAATGTATTTATATCTGCAACGGAGAAGACTGGGAAGATTGTCTGCGCTGATGTGTTTCGAGAAGCATAAGTAAATTTAGAGGAAGAAAATGAAGAAGTCGAGGAATCGGTGGAAGAAACTCCAGTCCAAGTCCCAGATAGCTTGACTATGCTGGTATATAACATTCTAAAGCTTTTCAATCGTGACAATATTGTAATCGTCAGGGAGGGAAAAGAAATTATTCGCCACAAGGATGAGCTAAACAGTAAGACAATCTATCGATTTCTCACACCCGAAATCCTTGGTCTCACACGCGAAATGGTGGCAACCCTAATAAAGAGTGAAACCATAGGGAAACCTCCCATAAAATCGAAACGTGGAAGACCGCGGAAAAACAAGGAACCCGATAAACCTGTGAATACTCCCCAACACCAACTCCCGCGCCAATTCAAGAAATAACTCCACCTAATATTCAAAGAACACGATCTGATTGTATCTTAAAATCTGTGTTCACTCCACCAGTACCACCACCTCAAACAGAACCCGAGCCTGAGCCTTAAAATGCTGCCGCATTCATGCGAAACTTCCTTCAAGAGCTGAATGACTCGGATTACATCTGTAATACCAGCCCAACATCAAAAGCCGCATCAACATCCCCGCTACCATCAACAAAACGTGGGAATTTGCCATTTGTCCTACATGCAATATGTTTTTCCTAGGCAAACGACGTATACAACAGTATCTACAGGCACACCCAGACCACCGGCCAAACTGGGAACGGCAGCAAATTCTCGAAGAAATGTCGTTATTCAAATTCCTTGTAAGTAAAGTTCAAAGAGCATCCTTGCCAGTGCTTCAGGCACGAAGTTCCCGTCTCATTCGAAATACTTCCGGCCTTCAATTTGTAAGCTCACGCACGTCGAAATTTCTTGGAATTCCCGAAGGCCACTACTCCCTGGATATTAACGACATTGAAGCACCACCAGATCCGATTCATTTTGAGAGTTTAACGCCTCCACCAGCGCCGCGTATTGATTACAATCTCCGTATTTCCCTCCTTGATACTTTGGCAGAGGCAAAATTAAACCTTTCGGGTCCTATTCCATCGGAAGAAAGTCTACTCCGTACTGTGGATGATCTTATGAAAGAAGGCATGAACAAATTGGATCAAGATTTGTTACAACCTGCTCAGCCGCCAGCAATTCACATCGATCATGCGAGTGATAATGCAGTCGAAGCAGTGACCATGAAGGAGACCAATCAAACAGCACCAATGTTAGATCTCTCACAGTTATTCCAGTTTAATAGCACCTAGCCGGGGAAGTAGAACCTAATATGGGCTTTTTTAAAACGTTTGTGTTGTTTATATTTTTTTTTGTACAGTTATGGCAGTTCAGTAATACAAATATCCATGTCCATCAGTGCTTCCTGCGATTTTTCCCTTACTTCCTCTCGGCTGCTGAAACGCGTTCCCCGTAGTGGTTTTTTAACTCGATTGAACAGAAAGAAGTCACAGGGAGCCAAATCAGGTGAATTCGGTGGCTGTTGGATGGTATTTGTGGCACTGTGCGACGGTGCGTTATCATGGTGCAAAATACATGAGTTTTCTGGACACAATTCTGGTCTCTTTCGGCGAATTGCTTCACGCAAGCGTCTCATAATGCCCAAATAATACTCTTTGTTTACTGGCTGGCCTTCTGCAAAAATTCATGATGCACTACACCGTTGTAATCCATGAAAACCGTCAGCATTGCCTTCTGTTTTGACTGAAAACGACGTGTTTTTTTTGGTCTCGGCTCATTTGGTAAACGCCTGATGTCTGGATTTCGTGTCGTACTCATAAACCCACGTCTCGTCTCCAGTACGTTTCCTTTCGATGAATGTGGGATCGGATTCAGCCTCGCAAATCATCTCTTTTGCGACGTCAACACGGTCTCTTTTTTGCATGAAATTCAGGTCTTTTGGCACCAACTTTGCTGCTACACGACGGAAACCTAAATCATTAACCAAAATGTCTTGGACGGATCCATAGGCAATGTTCAAGTCCTCCGCTATCTCTCTGATGGTTAATTTGCGGTTATTGACCAACATTTCTTTTACTCCGTCAATGTTTTCGTCAGTTTTCGATGTCGATGGTCTTCGATCATCTTCGATTGACTCACGACCACTTTTGAACCGCTCGTGCCACTGGTAAACGACCGTTTTCTTTAGAGAATCGTTGCCGAAAGACATTAAATCCGTTTTTTACGCAAAATTTAATACAAGTTCGTTGTTGTAAATTTAAATCCATTTCTAAAATTGTAAAAAAATCGCCAACACACACAGAGATAGTTGTACTCTTGGCTACGTAACCTTTGCAAATGTCAAGCAATGACGCTAAGATTTAGAGGGAATGTCAACAACAGATTTACCAACTTACCAAAAAAAAAAAGCAGAACTCAAATCGGAACAATGGAAGCGCCACACTGTGTTTATTCCTGGAACTTTTTGATCAAGGTGGTATAGACTTCTTTTTTTTATAAAAACTTAAAGACTAAAACTTACAAACTGTCTACATATAAATAAATCTTAACCTATTTAAACTAGCTTATTGTATATATCATATATTTTTGTTTTTGATGTGTGACCCTTTCTTTTAGAGAAGTTGTTACCCATCTTAGTTCTTATATAATTTTTTTTTCTCTTTTTTTCCAATAGGGACTTGACAACTTTGAATTTAATTTGTGAACGCACCTTTCACTAATCACCACAAATTTGTGTAGTGCAAAAATTTGAGTCTACATATTCGTTGTGTGATGTTGCGTGTCAGTGAGACAACGGGTTAGTCGAAGTGTCCAAAATATCGCTGCCGTTCAGGCGTGTTTAGCAAACGATCTAAATCAGTCAATTCCACGGCGTTCTTAAGAATTGGACATCGCTCAGACCACATTATGGCGTATTTTGCGTAAGGATCTTGGTTTACACCCATACAAGATCAAGCTGACTCAAGAATTGATGGACCATTTGAAGGGACGTACGTTCACCGATTGGGTTCTGGAGTAGATGCGCCAAGATGATGAATTTCATCGCAAAATCATCTTCACTGACGAAGCTCATTTTTGGCTCAATGGGTTCGTCAGTAAGCAAAATATGCGTTATTGGTCGGGTGAAAATCCACATGTGCTTCATGAATCATCACTTCATCCACAAAAAATAACTGTTTGGTGCGGTTTGCATGCCGGCGGCATTATTGGGCCATATTTTTTCGTCGACGATAACGATCGTCACGTTACTGTGAATGGTCAGCGTTATCACCGAGCGCCATGATCACTGATTATTTTTGGCCCGAATTGGAAGATATGGACTTGGACGACATGTGGTTTCAACAGGATGATGCCACAAGCCACACAGCACACGCTACAATCGATTTATTGAAGAGTAAGTAAGGGCCAGTTGATTGGCCGCCTCGTTCGTGCGATTTAACGCCGGTTGGCTATTTTCTGTGGGGCTAAGTTAAGTCAATGGTTTATGCCAACAGTTTTTGAAATATCTCAAATGGTTTGCGTTTTATTTAAAAAAAAGTCAAGTCCTTATTGGAAAACCCTTTATCTACCCTAATCAATCCTACCTAAATCTGTGTAAGGCGGCCATGACAAAAAAATTAGGCTAACCCGGAAGCAATTCCGGGTGAAGCTATCTTGTACTAAAGGAATTCGACGAAGCAACTTCCTCTCCTCCAATAAGCTAGCAAAATTGTTGGTGCTGCCGAGCAACATCCCTCATGTGGCGACTCCCTACCGCCCTACTCAACCGAAGACGCTCCGCACTGCCATGTGCGACGTCTCTGTCGTAGTTGAGTCGCCTGTCCGCAGCTTTTCGAGCAACGTGGAAGATTAGCGGCACCATCAATCTGTCCTGGATCATACCTTTGCTATCTAGATATCTATCTTTGCTATCCTTCTGGAGGAATAAAGCCGTCAAAGCGAACTCTCTCGTGATACATATAATTGGGGTAGTAAACCCCGGAGATCAGGTTGTTCGATGAGGTCATTGCTCTTACAACGTGCCTTCGAGTCAACTTAATGACGAAATTGTCCACTCTTATTAGGTTCGCCCTATTTTACAGGACCTCATTGGGATAGAATTTTATGTACTGAGACTCTGGTGTTCTGTATAAGCGAAGACAAGTCCTAAAACAAGCCCTCTCAAACACCCGAATCTTTTCCAATAAACTTGCTCTCACGTTGAACCACACGGGACATCCAAATACAAGCATAGGCCTGATAAGAGCCATATAACAGATTAGCTTTACCCCCGCATCGAGTTGACTGTTATAAAACAGTCTCTTTGTAAGGGCAAAAGCACCTCTGGCTCTGGCCAGAGCAACATCTATATGTTTGTTAAAATACAGATATTGATCTAGCCAGATCCCAAGGTATCTGACTACATTTCAACAAGCATGTGGCTGCCCGTGCTGCCCCACGATCGAGAACTTTCGCCAATTCTTTCTGGTATCCCTAGAGGCCCCAGACAAAGGCGTCCTAAACAGAATGGTTTCCGACTTTTGATAGTTGATTTTCAATTTCCAGTCTTCGCAATATCGCTTAGTTTTGTCGAAGTTACGCTGCAAAAGTATATTAATGACCTCAATCTTGGGACCTCATCTGTACGCGATTAAGTCGTCTGCGTACGCTATGGCATGGTGAAGTGAACCTATCAGACCTCGTGTAAATGTTGAATATGATCGGCGAATTCACCGCACCTTGTTGCAGGCCGTTTTTGATGATAAATGTTCCAGCAGAAGTCACATCACCATTCTTCACGAAGAACTGTCTACTGGCGAACATATCATAAAGAATATACAGCAGAGGTTTACTAATGTCCAACCTGTCCAACTTGAAAAAGAGTCCCTCTAACCATACGGTATCGAAGGCTTTCTCCAAGTCAATCAGGCAGACACCAGTTCCATTGGATATCAGAAACCAGTTTCGACGCCGCATGAATGATATCATGCCCCGCCTTGAAACCGAATTGATTATCCGGAACTATATGTTTGTCCTCAACCCACTTAGTCAGTACTCTATTGATTACCTTCTCGAACACCTTACTGATGTTTGGAAGAAGACTGATCGAACGGAGATTCGCCGGATTGGAAGTGTCTTTATCCCTTTTGGGGATAGGTTGAACCACCGCCGTTTTCCAATGCGCTGGATAATGTGCATTATTCATTGCATTATTAAACAGGGTGGTATAAATGTTCACCGCTTCTAGAGGGAGATGTCGAAGCACAATGTTCGGTATTTCATCGGTTCCCACTGATTTCTTACTTCTAAGTGATTCGAAGATCGTTTGGAGCTCTTCCTTCGAAATGAACGGTGGTAGTACCCTTTCGTTGGTGATGACATTATTTTACCTATTCTCGTCACTGAACTGGGTGAAACACGAGCTCTCGAATCGCCAAATCACAATCCCATTTCGAAGGTAGAAATTGTGCACAAGGACTCGATTCTCCAGATCGTGGTTCGGGCCAATGGTAACATTCGCCTTGTACACTTCCTGGAAAGTCGCTCCTCGATACGAGTCGATACGAGTACATTATACTGTGCTGACTCCACTAATTGAATAGTTGTTTCCCTCTAGTATTTGGGGTATTATTTCCCCAATCACTATGTTTGGCGTTGAAATCTCCGCCGATAATAAAGTAATTCTTCTCCAATTCCAGTCTTAGGAATCGAAAAAGTGTCTCGAGCTCTGAGATGAATAAGGTGGATTGAGTAGCCTTAGGTGCATAGACAGACACTATGTACAACCGCTTTCCACTACGGAGAGGGATATACACTGTGGCGACCTGTAGCGAAGAGTCCCTATCATAGTGAGCGAACCACAGTGAGCGGAGAGCGTGGGCGAATAAACACAAGTCAGTCAACGTTCAGCTAGAGCACAGATCGGTTTGGTGATAACGTGTTTGATTATCTTGATAATTGCTGTGTGATGATAATTGCTGTGTGATATTGCGAATTATTAAATAAACAATTATCGAGTATAACATTGGCGACGAGGATAAACAGATTTAGCAAGTGCAAAAAAAAAATAAAAATAAAAAACACAGTGCGAATAGCGGCTGTTGGAAAAGTGAAGCGAAGGTACTCGTAAGTGTGGAAATGCAGATTACATTCAATTGTAGATTAATTACATTAAATTGTAATTTTGACAAAGGTTTAACCCACGCTTTGGGAATTGTATCACATTCAATTGTGTCCAGAAAGTCATTGA
Organism: Volucella bombylans; assembly: GCA_949129095.1. Classification (NCBI taxonomy): domain Eukaryota; kingdom Metazoa; phylum Arthropoda; class Insecta; order Diptera; family Syrphidae; genus Volucella; species Volucella bombylans. The sequence continues at coordinate 180,726,762 of OX422143.1, read as the reverse complement.
GGTTCACATTAAATCGTGGTAAAGATAATAACGACAGATAATTAAAGGGGAAATTGAATCTGAGTTTTCCCCCAGGCGAGATAGAATGGCTGAGTCAGGCATAAAACCATTCCTGTGCGAAGCAATAGACAAAGCAGTGATTCGGTCTGAGTGGGAGAAATGGTATCGCTCATTTTCTTTGTATCTCGAATCAGAAGAGATTTCAGAAGGGAAAAAGAAAAAAAGTAAACTTCTGCATTTAGGTGGACCACAGTTGCAAGAAGTAATTTTTAATATTCCGGGTGCACTTGTAACGGAAGGAGATGTCTTCGGAGTTTTGGTACAGAAGTTAAATGAATATTTCTCACCGCAGAGAAACTCGACTTTCGAGAGGCACCTTTTTCGTTCTCTAAGACCAGATGAGGGAGAGACCCTAAACAAATTCATTTTGAGGTTGAGGAATCAGGCAGCGAAATGTTCATTCGGACAAACGGAAGAACAGAGTCGAGACATCAATTTGAAGGATAAGTTGATAGATGTTTGGGCACCAAAGGAGTTAAAAAGACGCTTACTAGAAAAAGAACATACACTAGGGGAAATTGTAGAGATGTGCCAGGTCTACGAACAAATAAATAACCAGTCAGAGGTGATGTCTTTGATCCCAGCGTCAACTAATATCAATAGCATTACGTCGAAGATTACAAGGATTCCCGCAGTAGCAGATAGCGATTGCTTAAGATGTGGTCGAATTGGTCATACGGCGAATAGTGACAGTTGCCCGGCGAGAAAGGCAAAGTGTAATAAATGCGGCTTTCTTGGTCATTTCGCAATGAAATGTAAGACCAAGGTAGGCAAACGGAAGAATGTTAGGGGCGATGAATCCGATATGAAGCGTCGCAGATTCGAACCATCAAAAATTCGCTTTGTTGAGGAAAATGTGGATAGTCATACTACTGGTGAGCGGTCCCGATTGTGTGCACATGACTGTTTCCAAGTAGAGGACGATATCAGTTCGCCTTTAGAGGGGAAAATAGAGTGTTTCATCGGAGGCTTAAAATTATCGATGATAATTGACTCAGGGTCGCGTTTTAACCTACTAGGAGAAGGCGATTGGTAAAAAATTTCAACGAAGCTCTTCGATATTGTGGAACATCCGCAGGGAATCCGAGAATCAATTTCGAGCATATGCGGGAAGGGAGCTTCTTGAAACACTAGTAGTATTTGAAGCCCCCACGAGCGTAGATAGAAGAACCGAAGTTGTAGCATCGTTACGTCATAAAAAATGGAGAACAATCATTGCTAGGGCGAGAAACGGCAATTAAATTGAAAGTACTAAAATTGGGTTTGGAGGTTAACCAAGTCCAAGAAATTCGACCATTCCCCAAAATTAAGGGCATTAAAGTACACCTGTCCATCGATAAGGAGGTAAAACCAGTACAACAGCCCTTGCGTCGAATTCCATCGGCATTGGAAGAGAGGATAATAAACTTAAGGAAGCTGTAGAACAGGACATAATTGAGGCAGTATGCGGCCCAAGCTCCTGGGTATCTCCAATTGTTATTGTATTTAAGGAAACAGGGGATATTCGTCTATGTATAGACATGCGTTGTGCAAATGCCGCTATACGAAGAGAAAATTTTCCGTTGCCAACATTCGACTCATTCATGACGAAACTTAAAGGATCCCAATTTTTCTCCAGATTGGATTTGAAAAACGCGTACCATCAGTTAGAGCTTGATGAGGATAGTCGTCACATAACAACTTTTATCACGCATAGGGCGATCTATCGCTATAAGAGGTTACTGTTTGGGGTGAATTCCGCACCAGAAATTTTTCAGCGAACGATGGAAAACATTTTAGCTTCCTTTAGGAATACGCTGAACTACTTAGATGATGTGATTGTCTTTGGAAGTACAGAGGAAGAACATGACAGGGAATTGGAAAAAGTATTACTCGTTTTCCATGAAATGAACGTAACACTGAATGAGGAAAAATGCAGCTGGAAGGTAAAAGAGCTGAAATTTTTGGACCATGTGTTGGCTACAATTGGCATCAGCGCAGATCCCGATAAAGTCAGAACAGTACTAGAGTTTCGACCACCGAATACCAAGGACGAAACGAGGAGTTTTTTAGGACTGGTCACCTACCTTGGGAAGTTTATCCCTGACTTGGCAGATCTAACGGAGCCATTAAGATATTTAATAAAAAAGGATGTGAAATTTGATTGGGGGGAGAGCCAAGATAAAGCATTTCAGCGGTTAAAAGAAGCTCTTGCGAAAATACCAACTTTATCATATTTTAATGTCAGAAATAGAACGCGATTGGTGGCTGATGCGAGTCCAGTCGCTCTGGGTGTAGTGCTGCTGCAATTTAAGGCCAATAACGAAACCCCTCAGGTGATTTCTTTTGTCCGAAGTACAGAGACGGTACTCGCAAACAGAAAAGGAGAGCCTTGCCTTGGTCTGGGCGGTCAAGAGATTCTATTATTATTTGGCAGGGACCTAATTCGAGTTAGTCGCAGACCACAAGCCACTCGAAGCGATATTTAAACCTACATCCAAACCGCCAGCGCGAATAGAAAGATGGGTCCTACTCCTGCAGTCATTCAAATTCAAAGTTATCTACGAGTACCAAGCGGGAAAGTACAATATCGCAGACTCACTTTCTCGTATGTGCAAAATCCAACAATCGGGCTCCTTTGATAGTAACTGCGAATATAATGTTTGTGCTATTGTTGAAAAGATGGTTCCACAAGCACTCACTATAAGCGAGATTGTGCAAAGTAATAGCACAGATGAGGAATTGATGGAGGGAGTGGAGATGGTGAAAAATGATGGTTGGGTCACAAAGACGAAAAGTAGATATTTTCCATTCCGACATGAGCTCTGTACACTGGGAACCATTCTTCTACGTGGCACTAGGATAGTCATACCAGAAGCCCTACGACCGCGAGTCCTGAGTTTGGCACACGAAGGTCACCCTGGGGAAACAGTGATGAAGCGGAGGGTACGCTCGAAAATATGGTGGCCATTGGTTCACAGAGATGTAGAAAATTATGTAAGGAATTGTCGTGAATGTCTTTTCGTATCTCGCCGGATGCAACCAGCACCGATGAAGCGACATAATTTTCCAGATGAGCCGTGGCAATGTGTGGCCACAGATTTACTAGGTCCCCTGCCGAACCATGATTACGTATTCGTCATCACTGACTATCATTCCAGGTACCAAGAGTCTAAGTTCTTAAGAGGAATATCATCAGCAGATATTATCGGGGTTTTGGACGAGATATTCTGTAGGTTAGGATACCCGGAATCAATTAGGACTGATAATGGACGTCAGTTTATTAGTGATGAGTTCAAATCTTACTGTAAAACCAATAATATCGAGCTAATGACATCACCGCCCTACTGGCCGCAGGCGAATGGGGAGATGGAAAACATGAATCGGTCGATTCTAAAGAGACTTAAAATAGCAAATGCTCAGGGTACGGACTATAAGAAGGAGCTTCAAAAGTTTATGCTAATGTACGAGGGCGGGTCAATAAGTCCGTGACTTTTGGAATAAAACACAGATTTTTTGATAAAAAAATAATTTTATTTTTCAACGTAGTCTCCCTTGAGCTATATACACTTTGTCCAACCCTTCCAAAAAAAATTATTTGTCGAGGTCCTGAAAATAGGCCTTTGTTTGCGAGATGACTTCATCATTGGAGTCAAATCTTTTTCCACCAAGCCATTTCTTCAGGTTTGGGAACAAGAAGTAGTCGCTCGGAGCCAAATCTGGAGAATAGGGTGGATGAGGGAGCAATTCATAGCCCAATTCATGGATTTTTGCCATGGCAACTGCACATGTGTGCACCCTTGCATTGTCTTTTTTCTCCTCAAATTAGTGAGTAGTCTGATAAAAATAGCTGTCAAACACAAACTAACTGACGCAGCAAGTTTAAATTTTGACAGGAGTCAACTGACAGATGCCTGTTGACAGGAGCAGTGTTGCTGTTTCAGTAAAGAGGTCAGAAATTCAAAAAGTCGCGGACTTATTGACCCGCAATCGTATAACGTTACACCTCATGGCACCACAGGAAAATCGCCATCAGAACTCTTGTCCAATAGGAGGATACGAGACAAGATCCCTTCTGTACAGGATATTAATGAGAATATCTTGAACTCGGAAGCACGAGATATGGATGCAATAGTTAAACAAAAAGGGAAAGAAAGAGGAGACAAGGATCGAGGAGCAAGAGAATGTGGAATAAAAGTAGGAGATAAAGTGTAAACATAAGTCATGTAAAGAAAGTCCCGGCTTTCCCAACCACAGGTTTTGGATTTTTTTTTATATATGTACATACATATATTTGTATACTAAACCCTAAAGCACATTTATTAAAACAGTTTATTTACAGGAACAAGCGTAGAGATAGGGACAACCCCCGATGACAAGAACTCGAATGGGTCACCTCCAGCTGAGAATGGGGTCTCCGAAGAAGATACTCAACCGCCGAAGTCGGGATTGAAATTGAATCTCAAAAACATCGGAGGGATGTGGCGACCTGTAGCGAAGAGTCCCTATCATAGTGAGCGAACCACAGTGAGCGGACCAGTGTGACTGAGCGGAGAGCGTGGGCGAATAAACACAAGTCAGTCAACGTTCAGCTAGAGCACAGACCGGTTTGGTGATAACGTGTTTGATTATCTTGATAATTGCTGTGTGATGATAATTGCTCTGTGGTATTGCGAATTATTAAATAAACAATTATCGAGTATAACATACACGATGCATGCTTCTAGTACCTGGAACCTACGTACTACACGACTGAATACTCTTTTGAAACGCAGTCCTTTTCTTACAAAGATCGCAACGCCTCCTCCCTTAATGGAGTTGGGTCGGTTTCTCCGTACTATTTTGTATCTTACGTGCCTCATTTTCTGTCTTTTAGTATTAAATTAAAAATTAAATAAAAATAAATTAATAAAAAGTTCATCATAAAAACTTGGTAGCACAGCTATATTTATGAAGTAAGTGGCAGTTAATACATCGATTGGTAAACAAATTTAATTTAATTTGAGAAAATTTATTGGCGAAATGTGTCAGTTGTTAGCGGGATTTATCAAATGTTTGACATTTCTGAAAATTCATTGAAACGATTCATCGCAAATGTAGAAAATAGTAAGTAGAAGCACTGTTGTCTACCCGCTAAGAATTGGGCGTATATATTATGAATTAACTTAGCTATGCTATTGTTTGATTTTAGCGGATAGCGGATGTGCAAAATAACACCCCTACACATCGTATCTGTAAAACAATTGATCGCTTGAATTTTATTTTCCAAAAAAGAAATATCGCGCTGAACACATCCGAAGCAATAAGGAATTCCCCTAGATAATTCAGTGTAATTGAGGGCCCATCTAAAGGAATGCTAATACAGTTGCACTGTACGTCGTGTATACACAACCTGCAGTCGTAGTGTTCATCGTCTTATTTTTCTTTTTCGATTAAATTAACAAAATTTTAATGCAGAACGTCTAGTTTAGTTTGTATTAGCAGTGCGAATCAATTAGATAATGTGCAGACAAAACACGCTATCGATTGCTACCGCTGAACACCAAAAGATATCGAGAAAATTTAGTTTATAGTGAACAATGCAAGTGAACATCGAATACTAATCTAGACGTACATATATATATATATATATCTACACATATATATAACCCTATTTACATATTTCTATAAATATAACTACATACAGCCATATAGCATATATTTTTTGACAAGTCTTGTAATTTTTTTTTTTCTTTCTTTTACACTTTTTTCTCTGCAAAATTGTTGCCTTTTTCCATTCCTTTACTTAAGATTTTTGTGCGTGCTATTGTAGCGTGGTTTAAGTTGAATTTTTGTTTATTTTCCTTTTCATTTTACCACACCAACAATCGACAAACCAACGAAAAAAAAAAACAAAAAACAAAAAAACCTACAACAAACAACATCACTGCTGGTGCGTTTTCTTGTGGCCTACTCTGCTCCGATGTACTGGCGCTGGTGCAGCGCCGAGCGAAAGTTACTTGAAAAGCAAATGCAAATGCATAAAAACAAAAATATGTTAGCTAGTTCCAATATTAATATCAAACAAACGAAGGCCAATTCCTAATGATTAGGAATATTTAGTTGAATTTTATTTTTTGTTTGAGTTCGAGTCGAAGACGCGAAGAGTGAAAACCACTGCTGCTATCTGCCAATACAAGTTCATGCTGTAGAACAACATACAAAGCAAACGAGAAGGAGAGAGCATCTATATTATACACGGGACGGGAACACACACACGAAAAAAACACGTTCAAACACAGCCGATCACATGGTCACACATCCCTACAGGATAACACCAAAATCGACGAGTAGAAGAAGCTTGGATTCTATGAAATTGTACTACATACCAGACGCACCAGCACCAAAACTAAACTGTGAACTCAAAATAACGAAACGGCTACCAAGTGAATTGTATTGGCACAGAAGGCAGCATCATAAAGAGTAGAGTACGCGTAAAAGCAAAAGCGTAAGCACTGCCAAACCGAGGGAATAATAGAAAGAACGTCCCAATATTTAGTGACAAAATTGGATGGCAGCAAGGTTCCGAAGCCTAAAAAGTCAGCACAATCCATTGGGGGATCGCCATAAGATATTGACAGTTGCGTCATTGTCGTCGCAGTCGCCGTCGTCGTCGTCATCGTCATCACCATCTGATTCAGTGAAGTCGTCTGGGAAGAGGTCATACCGCAACACTAAGAGAATGTCCAACTCGAACTATCAGAATCACTACAACTATCGGATGTCAAATCATCATCATCGTCACAATAATACAACGGATCATGAGGACTCGTACGGGTCAAGTGGCGGAAGTTCGCATTCTCACATGAATGGTATCGCTACCACCCACTCCCACATGAATGGGCAGGCAGGCCTTACTAATGGCCACATTAATGGTCTCGTAAGTAATGGAATTAAGCCCTTGGAACAAGTTGCAGTTCCCGACATGTGCTTCTTTTGTTTCGAAGTGTTGTACTGTGAACTGAACAATCTGGAGGGACCCGCTCAACCGCCCTTTACAAACGATCCTTTGTAAGTTATTCCATTTCCCATTTCCATTCAATTTGATTGTGATTGCTTTGTTTTTGTTTTTCTTTTCCGGTTTCTTCTGGTTATTTGTAGCCCGTTGTTTGTAACATGGAAAATTGGCAGGGATAAACGCCTTCGCGGATGCATTGGGACATTCAGTGCAATGCATTTGCACTCTGGATTGCGTGAATATGCATTGACGAGTGCCCTCAAGGATTCTCGATTCGCTCCAATAACCCGTGATGAATTTCCAAGACTGACGGTGTCAGTGTCCATTTTGCAGGCAAGTACCAACGATAACGAAGCAGATAAACTTAACTGTGCAGCTCATAGCTAATCAGTGAAGTGTGTATACAAATTCGTACATAGATGTTGCTGACTAAATACGTTTTACAAGTCATTGTGAGGTGAAGTAGTCTCTGATAATCGAAATGGGTGCAGTGAGGTCTTCTAACTCTATGCATTGCATCTTGTACTCTGTATTTTGTAAGAAGGATTTAAGGTAGAGAAAGCAGGGAGACTTTTATCACACATTTGGTGCACTTTTGCATTTAGATCTGAGGGAAGGTTTTCCCATGTACAATACCTTCTTTTGTTTTGTTGCTTTGCTCTTATACTATTTCAAGTCGTAAAATCTACATTCTTTACTTATCTAGGTCTTCTGACTCTCTGTGGGATCTAGAGCATTGAGAAGGCCTGGTCGCCGTCCTATTCGGAGTTCTACAACGCGGTTGAGTTCTCTCCAGGTCACCCATGCAAATCTGTCCTCCATGTTTACCCACGTGTTTTCCTAGGGGAATGGGTACATTTCAATACCCCCACTGGGTACGGTTGCTGCATTTAATTGAAACATTCCCAACTTGGTTCTTGTGCTGAAAACATTGCTCCTTCAGATTTTTGTTAGGATACCGAGAGCCGCTTTTTCTTTGCCAATTTTGGTGTCCACATCCAGTTCGGTACTACTATCTTCTGAGATCATACTTCCAAGATAAAATAAGCTGTTTTCTTTCTTGACTTATTATCCGGCAGTGTTGAGCTAAGTGGTGCTAATGTTATGCTAAGAAATGAAATTGGTTATGGAACAGAACTCTCAAACATAGAACTGGTCCATTGCTCATTTGCGCCTCAGATTCAAAGTTGTGCAGATCTAATATGTTGCGTGAAAACAGATGCAAGGCTCGTCTTGATCAATGAACAACAAACGTAGCGGAGATCTATGCTGACGGTTTGTTCAATGATGATCTGTAAGGTGTTGATGTGATCGATGCAGGAAGACCCAACTCGAAAACCTGTCTGTTCTATGTCGAACATTGAATCAAAATGTTCTTTTGCTCGATCCGGAATTATTCTAGGCATTAGCTTAGCCATAGCCGGAAGAACGCATATACATAGCTCTTCGGTTGCCAAATTCCGACAAAAGATTTAATATTCGTTCCCCTCTTTCAATCTTCGGGGAAGGCTTCGGTTCCCTGTGCTTTCCTAATTAGTGGCGGTGCTATTTCTGCCGGAGTGATGGACTTGGCTTGGAAGTGCTTCGCTGGGATGCCGCCTATGACATCGCCTTGTTTTCCTTCAGAGTTTTCTTTCGTGTTGGTGCGGAGAGCTCACTTAAACTTGACTCCAAATCACTTGGTAAGAACTGCTACAAAAAGTTCTGTATCGGATACCAGAAGATTGCCGTCTACTTTACTAAATGTTGTTTGCATCTTTGACCACCAGCTAGTTCCTTAGTTATACTATAGACAGTTCTGCTTTCGCACCTATTTACGCTTTGTTCAGTTTTATCGAGTAATCTTTTCGCTACCCACGGTATTGGACTCTTAGTTCAGGCCACTACACTGCGGAGGCTGATGCAAACTGTGTTTTGAGTTTAATACTTTCATCAATTCGTCTCCAGGTGACTATTGTCGACCATGTGCTTTTCTTGTTCGCCTTCTACCGACAATGGTTCCGTGAAAATATTTTTCACAACGATCCATCGGTCGTCGATGGGCCTCAGGAGCGAAGCTACTAATTATTTCTGCATTTATGACAAGGGGTTCCTTATTCGTTTTTCCACTTGCGGACCCCAGAGGCTTATCATACGTGCTCCTGAGCAGGTTGGATCAGTTGCTTTTATCTGTTAACGCAGTAGGAAGACCTAACGTGGTTACCATTAGTTAGTAGTCCATTTCTCTTGCCATGTCAGTTCCACTTGTCTTACGGTCGTCTTAGATGCACTTTTAAATTGCCGGCTTAGTTCGATGTAGTCGAGGATAAGGTGGTCTTGTGGTCAAACCGTATGCCCCAATGATCAGGCGGTCGACGTTGCAGAAGTCAATCAACCTCTCGGCGTTGTCATTTCTGTTCTTCAGTTTGTGGCACTGGGTGTTTCTGCGAAATTACGCGGCCAGGAAATTTCATTCACATTAAATCGATTGTTTCGCGATTTGTATGGTACCTATTCTATCCTGTTGAAAGTAGAGGCCTGCTGTATTCATATCATAACTCCTGAATCACACGTTGATTTTCGGTGCGCCAGACGCAGAGCAATTTCGCTTATTAGAGTAGCCGCCAATGTGAAAATTGGCTTCATCCGAAAACACGATCTTCTTGCAAAAATCAATGTCAGCATGTGTGTTTTCCAGGACCTATTCCGAGAACGTACCGCGTTGTTGGTGTTCGGCTGGCTTCAGTTCTTTCCTCAAAATTCGGTGCAGTGTGACTCTGGAGAGGTCAAGCTCCAAAGAACGGCGACGAATGGAGGTGTTTGGGTCGTTTGAAACACTTTAATTTACCGCGGCAATATTTTTCATGGAGCGTCCGGAACGTACGCGTTCGGCGTCTTCACATCATGTACTGAGCCCTTCTCTTGACTCTCGGAAGGCACGTGCAAAATTATCACGAATCTTTCGCATCGTTTCCGCGATTAGAATCTTCGACACTGCGAACTCATGCGACGAAATTATAGTCATTGGTGACTAACTTTCATTCGTTGATGCATCGCATGTTGTCGAAGTTGATACTTCTTCCACAGACGATGATTTGCTATACGGACTGCCCTTTCCAACTCTGCTTTCCTTTAATCAGTTAGGCACGATCAAATGCAGCCTTGGTAGACAACTCGACCTTATCTTCTCTTCCACTGAGAGCTTGTATAGTTTGGCTTTGGGAAAGCTGATTTACTTCTTCTCGTACGTATCCGCATTACTTCTTCGCCGCTTGTTGGGCTGGATGCGGGCTTTAAAAGTGTTCTACAGGCGGCTCTACTTTGGATCATCTCGTCAGTGAGGCCGTTGATGTTTTTTACATTTGAGTGATCCAATTATTTTCCTTTCGACGTCTTCTGCGAACCTGGGCTGAAATTTTGACCGGATTTTCGGACGATCTTCGCTGAATATGGCAAAATTAGCTGCGGAAACTACCACCAATGCGCATCTTTTTATTATATTACGTTTTGTAACACCCGAACCTACGATTGTTGTATACAAAAAACCTTAAAAACGTTTAAGCTGCATTTTTATGTCACAAAACGCTACAGAGTATTCGAGCCATTTATCCCACACACGATTATCTCTATTTCTTTGATGGTTAACGACAGTTCGTAGGTTTTTTTTAATTGTTCGCACTTTGGCACGATGACTCACCGGAGTAAATGCCAGGTGTTGGGTTTGTAGGTTCAACAAAACGGCAATTACGTCTTGATATGACTGATTCGTAGCCCGCTTTCTTCCAGCGGTGTTACACAATCATTAAGAGTTCACTGACAGCTCACGTTCTTACTTATGATAGCGCTGTAATCGGCGAAAAGAAGAGAAGACATTCTGGACTAGTTAATGTCCAGCTTCAATGGAAATCTTTCACGACGTTTCTTTCGTGTAGTCCTACTTGAACTTCCTATTCTGTGGTTACTCCCTGTATATTTTGAGATCTTAGCGTCATCCATATAAGAGCTCTGGGAACAGTATCGACCGCTTTGTCCAAATTGATGAAGACAATATGCAGATGTTTTGTCGCAATGTTGTTTGCATCATTAACTGCAAACTTCGAATCGACATTAGTTTCACCAATCGCTAGTTGTTGCTATTTATCGTGTCGCCGGTACTAATATGTAAGAAAACTCTGCCTCCACTGGTTATGCATCCGGTCGCCTATCATTTCACTGAACCAAACCACGAACTATTTAAATCTGATATTTTCGACTACCGCTCATATTCGGAGGCTATGTGATCTAGATCGATCGCAAGCCCTCGTTTCATTCTTTTTACTTCTTCCTTAACCTTGGTCTCTGTTGTTGCTGAGTAAATGGCACTGAGCGGAAATTCTCTCTTTCCATGAATTGCAAATGTCGTTGTCCTCGTTGTACTTCGACGATTAAATGATTTCCTCATCCTTTTTTGAAACGATCGTAGTCTAACTCGAGATGTCCACGCTTGAAAGTTTTGCATATTTTTCCTTACCGCCATTTTCGTATTACTGTTTCACCACCTAGTCTCTTCTCTATTTCTGTAGAGGCGGCTTTTTTTAAATACGTATTAAAGGCAATTCTGTCCACAAGATTGAATAGTTATGTGATTCAGAGAGTCTACCTAAGAAATTGCAGCTTTTCATTCACTATGTGTCGAAATCCAAGACTGTTTTGGCAACTGATTGCCTTTTAACAAAGGTAACGATAACCGTACACTCTCTGTTGCGGTTTGCACTGCCTCATCACCTTGGCACAGCTCGTACAATTCCAGATTATATTCTGTACATTATCTCTATTTAACTGCAATACATTCATAAAGCATATAAAAATAGCTAATGATAGACCATAGACTAAGCGCCTAACGAAACAATATAATTCCTTTGTTTGTCCTTCCACCCGCTCTACATGACCCAGTCACCTCAGTCGTTTGACCTTCACCCCTTCTAACTAAGTCGATTTCGCTGTACAGTTCATGGAGTTCGTCGTTGTGTCTCCTCCTCCACTCATCGTTTATGAAGACAGGACCGAAAATCAACGAAGAATTTTCCTCTCAAAGCAGCCAAGAATACCCTCATCCATTTTTGACAAAGTTAATGTCTCTGCGCCATAGAACAGGACTGGGATTATTAAGGTCTTAAACAGGGCCACTTTTGTTGTCCGAGAAAGGGCTTTGCTTCTCAGTTGTCTTCTTAGCCCAAAGAAACAGAGTTATTCTTCGGTTGATCTCAGCGCAGGTGTTATTGTCTGTATTTATAGCGGAGATTAGGTAGACAAAGTCCTTAACTACCTCAAAGTTATACCTGTCGAGGGTGACGTACTGCCCGAGACGTCGGTGTTGGTTGTCCTTTTTGCTTGACAGCATATACCCGTACTTGGTCTTGCCCTCGTTGATCGCCAAACCCATTTTCGCCGCTTCCGTCTCAATACTAGCGAAAGCGCCCCTGACGTCACGCTGCTTTCTCCCGATTATGTCAATATCGTCGGCGTATGCGAGTAGTTGGTCGGAATTTTGAAAGATAGTGCCTCTTGTACTTGCTAGTGAGTTTTGCACTATTCTTGTCTAAATCCTTTCTGGACATCAAAGGTCTCGATGAGATCTTTACCGACCTTGATGGAGCAGCATGCATTCTCCATCGTCATCCTGCACAGACCGACGAGTTTGGCACGGATGCCGAAACTAGACATTGCTCTGTATAGCTCGTCTCTATAGATGCTGTCGTACGCGGCCTTAAAGTCGGTGAATGGTGATGTGTATCGATCTGAAGCTCATGGGTCATCTCCAAGATCTGCCGTAGGGTGAATATTTGGTCGGTGGTGGACTTTCCTTTCCTGAAGCCACACTGATATGGACCATTTAGGTTGTTGACGAACGGCTTCATGCCATCACACAATACGGCAAATAGGATCTTGTAGGCGATGTTAAGAGGATTGATGCTTCTGTAGTTGGCACAGTTCAGTGGGTCTCTTTTCTTGAGGATCGGACAAATAATGCTGAGGTTCCATTCATCAGGCTTACTTTCGTCCGCCCGATTGAAGAGCTCGGCAATCAGGCCGTCTGCTCCAGCAACTTTCTCGGACTTAAGTTTAGATATGACTATCATTACATCATCCAGGTCGGCTGGACGGAATTGTTGGTCTACATCGTCCAGGTTGAAAGGTTCATTCTTCCTGGCAGTGATATTTGGTTCGTCATTGCCATTGTACAGTCTAGAGAAATGCTCTTTCCAAATCCTCAGCATCGACTGCGACTCTACTACTACTTATGTTCGCTGGTTCGTCTCTACAGGCTTCGGCTCGGGTCTCGTGTCCGTGGCATGTATCGATAAAACTTCCGAATCTCATTCCAGAAGTGATATCTCTCAATTTACTCGACCGCGCACTTTTCATGCTCCGTTTTTCTCCTGAGAAGCCGGTATTCATCTCTACTCGTCTCCTCTAGAGCTCGTCAGAAGCTCTAGTTCTTCTATGGAGCGCCGCTTTGTTGGCTTTTTGGAAATGTTACCACTGGTCGTCAATACTTGTTGCTGGCGGCATAGCACTTGTTAAAAAATTAAGAGCGACTCGATCGGAAAAGGATTTGGCGATCTCTTGCGATTGTAACCGTCCGTCTTTAAACTTCCCCACAGTATTAGCTTGCCTTTGCGATGTTCGGGATACCGAAAGAAACCGACCACAACAAGGTCGGTATTAGCTCCTCGGAACGTTCGGACAGCCAAAATACTGGAGGAGTGCACTCCGTCGATCGCAAAGTGGTTGATCGTTGATTGATCAGATCTCAAAGTTCAGTTAGCTAGCTACGACAATGTTTCGCCCCTCCTCAAAGTCGATTAGCCTGAATCCGTTATCGGAGGCGGTGTCGTGCAGACTATACTTTCCGACAGTGCTACCAAAGACCTCTCTTCCCTAGTTTTGCATTAAAGTCGTCGAGGACAATTTTAATGTCATAGTGAGAGCACTGCTTGTAAGTCTTGTTCTAGAGCTCGTATAAGTTATTTTTCGTGTTGTCGGCTTTCTCTCCTGTACGGGCGTGCGCGCATATAAGGCTAATATTGGCAAATTTGGCCCCGAAATTGGAGCACAACTCGCTTATAAAATGCACCGCCGAGCTCTCTATTTCCCAGTCATTATAACTTGCAAACATTTAAAACCAACACACATCGGTAATTTTTTTTTTTAATTTACGCGCGCCTATGGGGTTATGATACCCCAGGGCGCAGTCGGAAAGATAGAAGGAGGAGTAAGGAAAACAATGTTGTGATGTAGTTTTTTGAAACTCAGGTATATTTGGTTTCGATATTAATTCTCCGGGGGAGTCCGAATAGGACGGAGAGTTTTTTCTTCACTCGGAATGATGCGAAGGTTATCAATTTTTCACGCTTGTTTTGTGCTTGAAACTCTACAACAGCCAAATCTACATGTCAGTGTTATGCCTTCACACGTAGATTTTTCTGACTGAGTTCCAATTACACAAATGCAAAACTTTTCATGGGTAGGATTCGAACCTTGACCCTCCGAGTGAGGAGCGATTGCTAGTACCACTACACAACGGCCACCCTTTCTTTCCTTTCTAATTTTCATTTGCCCGCGTTGTGTGTAAACATTTTAAGGATACCAAAAGGTAGAAAAAAGAATTAGGCCAGTGGCGCTGCTTTGCAATAACTCGCAAAATTAGCCTGTAGCCATTCTGCATACAGAGACAAGCAGCAACTTTGCTCATCGATGTACAAATTTCGCTCTAATTGGTATAGAATTTATCAGCCATTTCATGCTGTAGTTGGTTATAAGCCCTGATTTCGTATTTCAAGAGAGAGCCAGAAGTTGTGTCATTTTCGCCATGTCTCACTGGGTAATCTGCTAAGGTCGCTTTCCAAAGCTGATGTTGGAAATACAGCTTATCGTTCCGCCCTTGACATTAAGAATAAATTGTGCCATTCTCACACCTAGAACTGGGTTTGGATCATCTCGTGCGTCCCTCTCCCCAGCTTCTAGTAGCCAAATCTAACGATCAAATAATATAAGGAAGAGAACAAAAGGTCAAGCATACTATAAAATTTGGCCAGGTTTGAATGCAAATATATGTATATACCTCCTCAGGTAGCTTAAGTCAACGAGCAACTCTCCTTGTACTGTTGGTTATAATCGTTCAATTTATATTATAGAACTAGGAGTAAACCATAGATTGAGTGATTGGTTTCATTGAGAAGAACTGCATATGGAGAGTTGATACACCACAACATGTTTGTTTGCAAAACAACGGAAAACATAGTTTTGACTTAAACAACGTTTTACTTTTTCTCTTTCATGTAGAACTTTGAAGAGGCACGCGGGTACTTAGATTGGACACTTGGCATACATGGTATTAGGATTGAGTTCCTCAACGAACGAGGGTGCAAACGGACAGCTACTTACTTGCCGCAAGTGGCGACCGAACAAGGTAGGCATTCATTTCTGTGTATTTACCTAGCAAATGGAATGACATGTAAATTTTTTAGGCTGGGACCAAACCCAGACCATCGACTCATTACTCAGGAAGGGTGGCTACCGTGCAGCAATCACCCCAGATACACGTAAATCAATCAAATTAACGCGTTACCGTTCGCAAGAGATCCAAATGAACTACAAGGAATACCGTGAGGTACTGGAACGCAAGGCGCAGTACGGCAAAGTGCAATGCTAACAACCGATTTAAGTTTCCAAGCACCACAATCACACACCATCACCATCATTCGTCAAAGAAAGCAGCATCAACAAATCAACTTTGTTAACAAGGGCTCTACAATAGCGACGACCGTGTAAAGAACTTCTAACGCAATATTTACCGATTTCACTTACATAACTCTATACATTGTTTACATTGTTGATTTGATCATGTAACGCGCGGCAACTTAACTCTTTTTTTTTGGTTTGTAATTTTTATTTCTTAAAATTATCTTGTAATGTTACATCGGCGTTGCCAAATTTTCTCGTTTCTCTTTTTGTTTCGTCTTTATGCGAAACTAACGCTGATGATAGTACATATTTACAACTTATCTCGTTTTGTTTGAACATAATTTCTAAAAAAAAAAAAAATGAAACATTTATAAAATCGACATCACTTCCCGCGTTTGCAAATGAATTCTTGAATTAGCAATTAATACGTAAAGTTATATGTAAAAATTGTTTCGGAGTGTGTACGGAAACATATTCATGATGTACGCGACTACACTGGATTCAAATGCAGAACCTTATTCAATTTAAAAATATAAATCAATTATGATGCTAGTAGGAAACTATAACAGTGTGTTTTCCTTCTCGGCTATGGCCTTGGCTTCAAGTTCTTGCATTTTCAATTGCATCCTCAAGTATTGTTGGGATTCCTTGAAGGTGATGTACATGGCTAGTAGGGCTTGAATGGATATTGCTGCACCGATGGCAGGGACGATTGGTTTTGTCATTTTTCTCCAGAGGGCAAGCACCTCTAGGGGTTTTTCGGTGATTGACGGCAAGCGGAACGTATAGTGTCTGGTGGCGAACATGAATGACGCAAGTGGTGCGAGAAGAGTTGGGTATATAACACCAAATGTGGACTGGAAAGCAGCAGCTTTAAGTTGTATACAGGTTGGGCATTGCATCGGCTCAAGAATGATGCTCTTCTGAACGAAGAACTTGTGATATATTACAGTGGCTATGGCAGGCAATACAACGATTGGTAAATACGTCGATAGTTTTCCATATTCTCCAAGTTTTACTTTTCTCCTGTAGTAGTTGTTCATGTAGATGCCAGTGGCTGCACCGCTGACTCCAAGGATTTCGGGTGCATACTTCAACGACCACCTATGGGGTTAGGTAAGCGAGAATGAAAACTTAAGGGAAATAGGTTAAAGGTGAATGACATACAATTCGAATGGTTTTTCCCAATTTTCCACAATCTTCCATTGATAGGCGAAAGCTTCTTCTTCGGATAGACGAATGGCATCTCCGGGTATTTCGCCAACATCACTTCTTGAAAGAGCCATTCAATAAAATCAGTATTTCCTTCAGTTTCACCGAATGAATATTTGTTCCTTTGGACGATGGGACTGTCATTTGCGGTTTTATGACAGATGACTGCGTTCAGTAAGTAAAGAAGAAGAAAATGAAATGTTGACTAGTACTGTACTCGTGACAAATATCATACGTGTACACTAAGGTGTAAGAAAAAATTTAGTGAACAGACAATTTTGACTTCGTAGACAACGAAGTGGGTAAGTCAGTCTTAAAATGTCTAACCATAATTCAACACTGTTTGACATTCGATTGTAATGGCTGATGATGTGGCTCTTGTCAATTACTTCATACCAAATTTCTTCGATGTGATATCTTAATTCCTGTAAATTTCTAAGCTGTTTACTTCTGAGTTTTACATTAGTGATGTGCAATTTGATTACTTTTGAGTAACGAATGACTACTGATTACTTCAAATTCAGTATTCGGTAATTGATATTCGATAACTAGTACTTGGTCTCCCAGTCAAAATTCATTTTCTGGAACCAGAGTAAGAAGTATCATTGCACTTCATTTCATTTCGTCTCACTAAACAAATGGGAAAGAAACTTAAAAAAATGTATTTCTTGTAAAATAATAAAATAAATAAATTCACAGTTAATTATTATAATTATAGAAATAGTAGTAATAATAATAATAATAAATAATTCTTAAAGGCTATTTACGTAGGTATTTATTTTGAATTAACGTTTAAAAATAATTTTTTTTTTGACATTTCGAGATTTCAGTCTGCTTCTTTTATCCGAAATTACCAACCCAGCCTGTGAAAAAATCTTTTCGCTAGGAACTGATGTAGCTACAATATCTAAGTATTTTTTAGCTAATTTTGCCAGATTTGGATAAATTATTTTCCTCGATTTCCACCATGCCAATGCGTTGTCTTGTCTAGGAATAATCTGTTCCTCATTTCTATTATTCCTGCACACAATGGAGTAGATTGGACGCAGCGCGCATCATTATCGAAATCTTCCCATAAAAGATGCGGCTCCTTTTCTTGGCCAGAGGATGCATCGTCTTGTGTGGTAGCAGGAACATGGTCTTTTTTACGACAGCTGTCAATTGCCTGGGAAATTTGTTGACGAAGAGTTTATTAAACTCCAAGCGTTCAAATCGACTTTGTAAATCATCTAAAAGGGATTCTTTCAATCTAATCGCCATATCAGAATGTAAATCGGTGTTTCTATTTATTGCTCTTCGCAGTCCAATTACCAACGGAATGACTTTCGAAATTGTAACTGTTTTCTCTGCACTTAGTTCTGTAGTTATCAGCTCGAATGGTTTTAGAATAACGCAGCATTCCCGCAAAGAACTCCATTCTTCCTGTTGAAGTGATTCAATAGGGTTGTGTAAAACTCCAAGAGTAGGTTCAATGAATTCCTGAACATTGCAAAACCTTTCAAACATAAAATATGTCAAATTCCATCTTGTCACGACATCATTGATAAGCTTCAGCGGTTGTTTATTCCCTGTAATTTGTGTTTGCAGCGATGGCAATTTCTCTGCGGCTGTGGTGCTACGATGAAAAAATTCTATTATTCGCTTCACCTTCTTTTGAATAGTTTCAACAACTTTTAAAGCACTTTGGGCAATAAGATTTAAGGTGTTGGGAAAACAAGGTAAATGATGCCATCCTGTTAATCGTACTGCGGCCGTTATATTTGAAGCGTTGTCTTTTATAATGGCGTTTATCTTTTCAGAAATATCCCAACTTGAAACAATTTTAATTATTTCATTTCTCATATTTTCTGCCGTATAAATGGAATTAATGGTCCACTCTTTGTCAATAAAATGTGCAGTGATAGCCATATAACTTTCTGTTGAAGATGAAGTCCATGTATCCGCCGTTAGAGTTATTTCTCATTTCCCTTTTATAAGGCTTTTCACCAACTCCTTTGCTTCGTCATATCGCTGTTCCAACAAAGTTGTTCTGCTGGAAGTTGTTCGATTGGGTATTTTATACGATGGTTCAAGTTCTGCCAGTAATTCATTAAACCCCTCATCTTCAACCATGGAAAAGGGTTGAAGATTCTTAACAATCATGTTAAATATTAGGGCAGTAATTTTTTTTTTGGCGATTAATTGATACAGGCCGCGTGGTGTATGAACTTATCTTTGGTTGATTTCGCACGCCGCAAGCCATACGCGATATCAACCTGGCCCTCGCTTGCTCTGACGTGGAGGGACCACTTTCATTTTCAACATTTCTTGGTGGAGCTGCGACATCAGAAATAACGGGCGTATTCGTTGGGACAAATCCTACTGCAGTGTTTGTCCCATAAGTGCTTGAAAAGGAGGAAACAGCATTCTGAAGCGATGATCGCGAAGCAGAGCTATCTCCTAATACGGTAGGGTGCTTAGTGTTGAGGTGTTTAATCAAATTTGATGTTGCACCACCTTTGTAAGATATGATACTGTAAAATGTTTGTGTGGGTACAAATGATAGAACTTATGCTTTCCAATAGAAATCGCTTTATTCAGTACAACTATTTAATTGTTTCTCTCAATACAATCCAATTTCTCAACCACTTATACTTTTCTTATCTTTTACTTAAACCACTTAATCACTTCTCCTAATTGACAGTTCTTTAGAACTGATTTGCATACCTTGGGGATGCTGGTATTTATACTCGAATGACATACTGCGAGAACAATCCTCGCCATGAAGCGTCCCATACAATTTCCAATTTGCTAGAAAATTCGATTCCACTCTCTAGTCATCAATGGTCGAGACTTTGTTATTCAAGTATCGAAATCTTCTGCTCTTCGAGTATCGACATCCTCTGCTATGTCACTCTAGATGTCATTGCTCACATTTAAATGGTTATCACACTGCTCCCTCCCTACACTTGTTCGTCCCGAACAACTTCGTCATTCAGCATCCCGTTGAAGTGACACATTCTATCCAAATGGACCACTTTCAATTTTCATCGATCCCCACGCTGGGTCCGGTAGACAATGTCATTAATGCGGGTTATCACCTTATATGGACCTTCCCAGACTTGTAGCAATTTTGGTGATTTGCCTTTCTTACGCTGATAATTATACAACCAGATCAGATCACCTTCGTTGAAGTCGGAAGATTTCGCCTTGATGTCGTACCTAGTCTTCATGCGGCTGCTCGCTAGCTTCATCTTTTCTCTGGTGTCTTCATGCAATTTATGAATCCTGCTGCGCAAGTCATTCACGTAGTCGTTCACCTCTTTGGGCTCCGTCGGTGGGGATCCGAATTTTGCTTCACTTGGCAACCGAATTGTTTGACCAAATAAGATCTCGGATGGTGTGTGCCCTGTTGAGCTATGGACCGCGTTTCGGTAGGCCATTAAGAATAGGGGTATGTGTCGATCCCAATCCCGCTGGCAGTTGCTGACAACCTTAGATAGATGCTCATTCAAGGTCCGATTGAATCGCTCGACCATTCCATCAGACTGAGGGTGTAGTGGTGTTGACCTTGTCTTTCTTCTTCCCAAATATTGGCACACTTCCTGGAAGACTTTTGATTCAAAGTTTCGCCCTTGATCAGAGTATAGCTCCACTGGAACCCCAAATCTGCTCACCCAGTTGTTGACTATCTGTTCGGCTACGGTCTTAGACTCTTGACTTGGGATGGCAAACACTTCCGGCCACTTACTGAAGTAATCCATGACTACGAGAGTATATCGGTTTCCATTAAAGGTTTCGGGAAACGGCCCAGCGATGTCGATGGCTATTCGTTCGAAAGGTGCTCCGACATTGTATTGTTGCATTTGTCCATGTGGCTTTACTTTTGGACCCTTGGTAGCTGCACATCTTATGCACTTTTTGCACCAATTCTCGACATCTTGTTTAGCTCTTAGCCAATAGAAACGTTCCCTTACCTTTTCCAACGTCTTGTTTATTCCCAAATGGCCTCCTGAGATTCCGTCATGTATTTCATGGAGCACTTGGTTGACTCTGGACCGTGGCACAATTAGCTGCATACGAGATGTTGTCCCATCTGCACTTTCCCATTTTCTCTTCAGCAATCCATCTTGCACAAAAAGCGAGTCCCACTGTGCCCAGTATGCCTTCAGAGTTTGGCTCCGATCTGATATCTGCTGCCAGCTTGGTCTTTCCTCGTGTTCTTTCCAGGCCAATATTGGTTCGATGTCATTGTCTGCCTGTTGGGAGGAACGGATTTCGTCTATACTCCAACCCTCTATTGGCTCAGTCCTGATCATTTGGATAGCTGCCTGTTCTTTTGCTTCTTTACGATTGCAGTGTTCGCATTTTACTCCGCATGGTCGACGAGAGAGAGCATCAGCATTTGAGTGGAGTGTTCCCTTGCGGTGTTGCACTTCAAAGTCGTAACCCTGCAACTGCTCGATCCATCTTGCAACTTGGCCTTCAGGGTTCTTAAATTGGAGTAGCCATTTCAGAGCTGCGTGGTCTGTCCGGAGAATGAACTTTTGTCCGTAGAGGTACTTATGGAAATGCTTCGTAGCCAGAATTAAAGCCAGAAGCTCGCGCCGGGTTACACAGTAGTTCCGTTCAGGTCTGGAGAGTACTTTGCTGTAATATGCGACCACTTTCTCTTGACCGTCATGAACTTTGGAGATCACAGCTCCGACCCCAACATTGCTAGCGTCTGCGTCCACGATGAACATTTTTCCGGGCGTCGGGTAACCCAAGATGGGGGCATTGCACAGCTGTCGCTTCAGTTCTTGAAATGCTTTTTCGCATTCTCCAGACCACCTGAACTGTCGGCCTTTTTCCGTAAGTTGATGCAGGCTCTTTGCAATGCCAGCAAAATCCTTTACGAACCTTCTGTAATACGTGGCGAGGCCCAAGAAGCTTCTCAGTTGGTGTTTATCTTTTGGAGAAGGCCAACTTTTCACGGCTTCGATTTTGTCAGGATCCGTTCTTACTCCTTCCGCTGATATAATGTGACCCAGATATTTTACTTCCGGACGAAACAAGGCGCACTTTTCCGGGTTGAGCTTTAAATGAGCACTTCGTAGCCTCTCAAACACTTCTTTTAGATTTTCGCGGTGCTCCTCGTACGTCTTACCTATGACGATAACGTCGTCCAAATATACTAGGCAGGTTTTCCAGGTGAGTCCTTGCAATGTTCGTTCCATTAGTCGCTCGAAGGTGGCTGGAGCGTTGCACAGTCCAAACGGCATCACTGCAAACTGCCAAAGACCGCTTCCTGTAGTGAAGGCAGTTTTCTCACGATCCGCACGATTTATCTCTACCTGCCAGTAACCGCTCTTCAAGTCAAGTGTTGAAAACCATTTCGCTCCAGAAAGCATATCCAAAGTGTCATCGATTCTCGGAAGTGGGTAGCTGTCCTTTTTAGTGACATCATTGAGACGTCGGTAGTCTACACAAAATCTCGTGCTGCCATCTTTCTTCTTCACGAGGACCACTGGAGATGCCCACGGACTTTGCGATTCTTCAATCACTCCCTCAGCTTTCATCTTCGACATCATTTCGGCAACTTCTGTTTGCTTTGCCAATGGAAGACGCCTTGCAGGTTGACGGATTGGTCGAGCGTCTCCGGTGTCAATGTGGTGTTGAACAATATGCGTACGTCCATATTATCCGTCTTGTGTAGCAAATATATCAGCGTACTCACCGATTAGTTTTTCTGCCAGGATTCGCTGATCTTCGTCCAGATTACAGAGGCTGAGAATTTTGTTCTTGATTTTTATGCTCTGAACTGTTGTGACCGGTTTTGCACCCTTTTTTTCCGTTGTGGTCGATATAGCCTCAACAGGTACGCATTTTCCCACTATCTCCCCTTTTTCACCTTTACACTGAATGTCTTTGGATTTAGAATCCTTACAGGGACCATGTTGTTCTTTGGCTCCACTAAGGTCTTTCCCACCATGAAGTCTCTTTTCTTTTCTGGCTCCATCAAATAGAATCGGTGGCTACCAGGACCACCTTCCACTTTTGCCCACAAAATTGCTTCTGACTAAGGCTCTAGACTCTGATTGCTGCAGATGACGACATTTGAGACTGAGGTATTGGCGTTTCCGTATATCATTGGTATCTCCATGTTTCCGTATTTCAGGGTTTGTGCCCCCAAGTCGACTACAAGTCCATGTTCTCTCATGAAGTCTGTACCAATGATGCACTCGTCACATATGTCAGCTACCAGAAACGCGTGAGTGAATGCTATTCCGGCCAATTGGATTTTTATGCGGACTTCACCATATACCTTAATCGTTGCTCCTGTAGCTGTTCGCAATCTGCAACTGCTAGTGTTATGCAGCCAAGACTTCTGCACAAGATTCCTTCTGATGATTGAGGCCGTGGCACCGGTGTCTATTGTTGCCATCCATTTTTCTTTTCCACTGACTACTTCTACTAGAAGGCTTTCGTTGCATCGTTTTGCCAGCGAGACTTGGATGATGGTCCTGGGGCCGTCGACTCCTGCTACCAACTTCTGCCCCGCGAAGTTGGTGCTTAAGCATTTCCCGACTGATGGCTTCGGGAAGGTTGACCGGCTTCTTGATAGCTGTTTCTGCGGGTTTCTTCCTCTATTTGCTTGTCACCACAGTGAGGGCAGTCTTTTCGTCGCACCGGTTCTTTACACTGCCTTTGAAGGTGTCCTATTTTATTGCAATTCCAGCAGCGCATTATCCGTCTATCCCGTCGAGTATCTCGTTCCTCGGCACTAATTCTTGTGCAGGAGCATTCGACAGATGCTACTTCCCTGACGAAATGTGTTCCCCTGGAAGCCTGATTGGCTGCTTCCATCGCCAGAGCGAAGGCAAGTGCTTCAGCAAGGGTTCTTTTCCCGGTCATCCTTACTGCTGACTGTAGCTTCGAATCTGCAATTCCCCTGATAAATGCATCTTTTGCCATTTCGTCGATAATTTCCTGGCCTGCGGTGGGGTATGACAGATGTGCAAGGCTACTCACGTCTGCTTGGAGCTGCTGCAGTGTTTCTCCTTGTTGCTGCGTTCGGCTTTGCAATTGGACCTTGTAGACCTCCTGCATGTGGCTGTCCCCAAACCGTTTCTCGATAGCCTGCACTAAAGTCACATAATCTTTATGCTTTTCAATGTCTACTGTTTGCAACAATTCTGCTGCAGGACCGTGCAAGGCCATTGTTAGGGCAAAGCACTTTTCCTCATTGCCCCAGTCGTTTGCACAGGCAGCCATTTCAAACTGCTTCTTATAGGTAGACCATGAGGTCTGGCCATCGAATGAGGGAGGCTTCAACTCTTTTCTCCTTGGACCGCTTAAAGAACATTCTCGCAGTTTCTGTTTTCGCACTGTGTCGAGCTCTTTTGCCAGTTGCTGAACTTTGCTGTCCATTTCCTCGAATTTTTCGCCAACATTCTTCTCTATTCTATCAAATTTGTCATCAACGTTCTTCTCTATTCTTTCAAATTTGTTATCGATTTCTTCGAACTTTTGGTGTAGAACGTTATTTTGTTCTAGACTATTCTTTTGTTCGTCGAATTTTTGTTCAATGCTGCTCTTCTGCTCGTCTAGATTTTTCTTTTGTTCATCCAGCTTTTGTTCGAGGCTATTCTTTTGTTCTTCCAGATTTTTCTTTTGTTGGTCGAGACTGTTCTTCTGTTCGTCCATTTTTAACAAGAGGAGTTGCATCATCGCAGCCATATCACTGCCGGTACTTGTCTGTTCATCCTCGTCAACATCAAAGGAGTATGCATCAGGATCATGTCCCTCGTTGTTCAAAGCCTCCTGAAGTCGGAGCACCAGGTCACTTTTTCCTCCACTGGCGATGAGGCTTCTCTTGTTCAACTCGGATTTGAGTTGGACGAGGGTCAACTGCAATAGTTTTCGACCCATTCTAGCTTTTTCAAATAGTCAGAAAACACTTTTTTTTTTTTTTTTTTTTTTTACACACAATAAGTCCTATCCCACTTCTGACACCAATGTAGAATGTTTGTGTGGGTACAAATGATAGAACTTATGCTTTCCAATAGAAATCGCTTTATTCAGTACAACTATTTAATTGTTTCTCTCAATACAATCCAATTTCTCAACCACTTAATCACTTCTCCTAATTAACACTTCAAATTTCACTTTAGAACTGATTTGCATACCTTGAGGATGCTGGTATTTATACTCGAATGACATACTTCGAGAACAATCTTCGCCATCCAGCGTCCCATACGATTTCCAGTTTGCTAGAAAATTCGATTCCACTCTCCAGTCATCAATGGTCGAGACTTTGTTATTCAAGTATCGAAATTTTGTGGTCTTCGAGTATCGACATCTTCTGCTCTGTGAATCTAGATGTCGCTGCTCACATTTAAGTGGTTATCACAATACTTTTGCAAATATCACGGTAAGCTTTCCCTTCTCCTTCCATCGTAAAATGCAACCAGATGCTACTTACTCGTATTTTTCCTTTATACATATCAGCGATTATTTAACCTATTTATTAAATGAACTACTTATTACGTATTTATAATTTATATCGATATATACCCCCATTAACAATTACATACACAATATGGCTTTGATGAAATGTATATTAAGATCTTCTTGTTTAAAAAAAAAACTTTATTTGTTTATTAAAAAAAATACTTACAACTTCTTAAAATGATTACACTGTAATGACGAAAATAAACTGCTTATACGTCAGATTCAGATTAGGATTTTTGTTTATTTAATCGTACTATTTACAAATTGACTTAGAACTAGATTTATGACTAAAAATAAACTTGTCGGCTCAACAATAGGGGCCCGACGTTCTTCTTATGGCTAGTGTTACATTGTGTGTTACAATATTTATGTTTACTTAATCTATTACATGGATTTCTTTTTTTTTTAAATACAATGAGCAAATTTTAAATAAAAGGTTAAGATATTAGGATTTGAGGGTGCTACCCTCTTTTTTTCTCGTCTATTCTCGTCGTGTTCGGACGTGTTTTGGTTTTGCTCCACATCAAACTTTTAAATATTATTTATTTCTTCCCCTTCCATATCTCTACTTCTGATATCAGTTCCGCGACATTATTACATTACCCCAAGTGCTGACTGTCTTTTTGGTTTGTTTTGTTTTTTTGGCTGACCTCAATCTTTCGCGCTCAATAACTGCCGCTTCTGATATCGGTTCCGCATATATTTAGTGCATTACCCCCCCAAGTGTTGACCAATTTGCCGATTTTGCTGAATTTCACTTGCAGTGCATAACAGTGCGTAAAGTTCTTTGTTTACCTTTTTGTTTACATTTGATAAATTTGCCATGTCTTGCGGAATTACTAACTGTCCAATCTTTGATGTCAATGCTGACTTTGTCACTTGTAAGGGCATCTGTGGAAAATCATTCCATGCAATTTGTGTCGGATTAAATAAAAGGAATAGTGTATACATCAAAGACTTCTCTGACAACCTCCTATTCTTTTGTGGAGTGCAAGATAATCTCGCTTTCGCACGTGTTGCTTGCTATAAAGTGCCTCAGTGACTCTAATGACTCATTCCAAAAAAATCTCACAAAAATGATAACGACGAATCAGTCCAACTTAGAAAGTAGTGTCAGTTATGTTGATGAATTAGGCAACTCGATTCTGTCCTCAACCGATATAATTAAGTCCAAGCTCACCAACATCGACAAACAATCTGCAAGTCTGGTCGAAATGAAAACTGCGATCAATGATCTCAAAGCAGTTTGTTCCTGCCATCTCACCACAAAGGTAATCGAAGCTTTAAATTCGACCTCCCTGCTAGATACGAATGGTTATTTAAAAACCCTGCTGGTACTAATTTCAACGTTGGAAAGATGCGCATCTGTAAATGGATCGAAACACCTACCAAGAAACAGGATAAAAAGAAGCTTAAATCTAAGTTACCTAATTCCGATTCCAACTCCCATCCCAAACCGGATTCTAATAAAATACCGAAATCCGTCCCAAACCGTAGCAAACCTGACTCTGTACCGAAAACCGTTTCCAACTCCCGTTCCAATTCTGACTCTAATTGGGGATTTAAAACTAATATATTCCCCAATTTCGCCCCTCCCACTCACATCACGAACCGACTTCATCGGTCCTCTAATTATATTGTACCTGTAGCCTCCGTTCCACCCAAGCCACCGCGTCAACGCGTCTCTTTCAAATTAGCACCAACCGCTCACAATAACCCCTCGGAAATACCTAACCCCTCTGCACGTGTCCCCACTAGCACTTCTTTCCCTAATTTTGACCTTAAAACCGGAGCTAAATATCCCAATTTCGTTAGGTCCCATGTTATAAATCCCTCACATGAACATGTGTCTAATGCCCCTTCAATCACCCCTGCATCGCCTTCAAAATCTTCGTCCACCTGCCCCATTTTTGACCCCCTTCTGCCTCCCACAGTTAAAATAACCCAACAAACTTTTGGCTCAACAGAATGTCGTTATGCACTTTCTAGGCTTAGAGAAAAAAAGACGTACGAGAATATACGTCTCCTTCTAGCATATCTGCATGACAAATCAGACTCAGTTTGTTATGAGGGGAAAACTAAAACAAGCGTCATGGTCTCAATACAGCAGGAAGGTCTCCCTACTGACCTTACAAGTCTGAGGAACTTATACATCAAGTTCCACGAGATTTTTAATATATCTCCGCAAAAAGTCTCCGACGACCTTGCTGCTTTCGGTAACTATGTGCACTCAAAAAGGATCTCACACCTCCAACGAAGCAGAGCTGACAACGACAAATTTTTTCGTCCCTAACGTGCTACCATTGCCAGTGTTTCGACCATCCACTCCTACGCCCTCTCGTAATAACCTTCCTCTTACCTTTTACTATCAAAACGTAAGAGGACTGCGATCTAAGACCCGTGCCGTCTTGCGCCAATCTCACGCTCTCCCATTTGAGGTCTACGCTCTGACCGAAACTAATCTAATTCCCGATATAAAGAATCAGGAATTATTCCCCCCTAGTTTCAATGTTTTCCGAGACGACGATCTTACCCGCCCAAATGATGATGCTCCATGTCGAGGTGTCCTACTGGCCGTCCGCAATGACCTAAACTCTTCACCAATCGCTGTTTCTACTTCCTCTAAACTTGACTACGTTTCAATAAAGATAACACTCCCCTGCAGCTCCCTGTACATTATGTGTTTTTACATCCTACCGGCCCAACCAATCGAATGCTACCAACTCGCTATCGATGCAATTGATCAAATAATTAACTTATCTGATCCTCTCGATGATATCATCGTATTTGGCGATTTCAATCTACCTCAGCTGCACTGCACTCAATCAGATGATGAACCTTTTTTTATCGCTAACCCTATCTCGAGTAAAGAATGTCTCTTCTTGGATGAGCTCACAGACTCTAGCTTATGCCGAGTTAGTGGAGTCTCCAACTATATGGGAAGGCAATTCGACCTCATTTTCACCACTGATCCCATAAACTCCTCTGTCTCGCTCTGTCCCCTTTTACTATCGACCATTGATAACTTTCACCCACCACTTCTTCTTTCTCTTTTCCAAAACTCTCCTTTCCGCCCCACCCCATCTGCAGCTACCACTTCTTACGACTTTCATAAAGCGAATTTCCGCAAAATTAACGCATATCTTAGTAAGTGTTCTTTTGATTTCGCCAATATGCCCTTAAAAAGTGCTCTCTCTATTTTCTACAGAGAATTATTTAATTCTATTTCTCTCTATGTCCCCTTTTCGCATAATAGGACCTCTTCTACGAGCCCCCCATGGTATAATCGTAAACTTCGCTCTTTACGTAACAAAAGAAATAAATTATGGACAGTTTTCCTCCGGTCCAACTCTTTTGTTGACTATTCAAACTATCTCGGGTCATACCTTCAATTCGCCCAGC
Source organism: Volucella bombylans (assembly GCA_949129095.1). Classification (NCBI taxonomy): domain Eukaryota; kingdom Metazoa; phylum Arthropoda; class Insecta; order Diptera; family Syrphidae; genus Volucella; species Volucella bombylans. Next base: position 180,697,931 of record OX422143.1, on the reverse strand, counting down.
TCTATAAGTTTCTCTATCAGCGATACCGTGATAGTGCGCAATCAAGGCTTATAAATGATCCTAAGTCTTTCTATCAATTCGTTAATTACAAAAAAAAAATCCGACGGTTTTCCTCCATCCCTCTCATACGAAAATATATGATCAACTGATCCGCATACCATAGCTAACTTTTTTGCTACTTTTTTTAAGCAATCTTTTGCCGATAATTCCTTCGTACCGGATCCCTCTTATTTCAAATACCTACTTAACTTCCCTATTGGCCCCACTATTTCTCATAGCTTTGATCATACAGTAATAGAAAACAAATTACAACAACTTAATGATGAATACTTACCCTTCCCAGATGGCCTTCCTCCATATTTCTTAAAAAGTGTTCCTCAACTCTTTCCCGCCCCCTTGCTAATCTCTTCCGATTATCGCTCTCTCAAGGTGAATTTCCACAAATATGGAAGTCTTCTTTCATAACACCCATACACAAAAAGGGATTAAAGAGCGAAGTCACTAATTACCGCCCTATAGCTAAACTTTCTCATATACCCAAACTCCTTGAAAGTATTTTGCATGAAGCCTTAAGCTTCCAGTGTAAATCTTTTATTTCCCCCAATCAACACGGCTTTCTGAAGGGTAGATCAACTACCACTAACCTCGTAGAATTCTTGTCCTCTGTTCTCTCAGCCTTAGAAAATGGTAAAGAATTTGACGTTATAACAACTGATTTCAGTAAAGTTTTTGACAAGATATCTCATAAAATAATCCTGTTCAAATTGTCCGTCCTGGGCTTTGAACCCATTTTGCTTAAATGGATATCTTCTTACCTGGATAATCGTTTTTATAATGTTCGTTTCAGAACTGTCCTATCGGCCCCTTTCTTAGCCACTTCAGGTGTTCCTCAAGGTAGTCACCTAGGTCCACTCCTCTTCATCCTAACTATTAACGACCTTCAAAGGCTCATTCAACACTCAACACTTTCTCTCTATGCTGACGATACCAAAGTTTTTAAACCCATTTCCTCACAACAAGACTCCAGCCTCCTTCAAATAGATCTAAATAGTTTTTCCACCTGGTGCATCAAGAACTGCTTAGAACTCAATGTCTCCAAATGTCAATCGATTACTTTCTCACGTAAGGGCAAGAAGTCTCAACGAATTTACCACCTCAACGGCCAACCTATATCCCTTGTTGAATCTATCCGCGACCTTGGTATATTATGCGACAGGCAGCTTAATTTCCGCTCGCATATTGATGAGATAATTTCTAAAGCAAACTCATCACTCGGCTTCGTTAAAAGATGGTCCAAAGAATTCTGCAACCCGTACGTGACTAGATCACTATACATCACTTACGTTCGCCCCCTTCTCGAGTACGCTAGCCAAGCGTGGTGTCCCTTTCAACGAGTTCATGTATCTCGTATTGAGAGGATCCAGCGTCGTTTTCTTCGATTTGATCTTCGAGGTCTACCTTGGAACGATCCTCTAATCTTACCTCCCTATCGAGACCGTCTCAGGCTCATTAACCTGAATACCCTTGAGGAACGAAGGGACGCAGCAGACATTTTGTTCATTCACCGACTCCTCTCAGGCTCCGTCGATTGCATGCCTCTTTGCAACTCCATTTTCTTTAACACTCACCCTCGTAATCTACGTTCCACCCGTCTCTTTTATCTACCTATCCACCGCACCACATATGGCTCTAACGAACCAATCTCCCGTATGCTGCGTAAGGTAAACTCCAACCTTTCCGTTTTCGATTTTAATCGCAGCACACTTTCCCTCAAATTCGATCTCCTTCACCATCCTTAGCTTTAAGCCCTAGTATTAGTTTAAGTCTTAGTTTTTAAGCTTGTATTAAGCATAATAAATGGGGGCGTTAGCCCCCACCAAAAAAAAATTATGTCCAGTGTTGTTCTTTTTGTAAAAAGGCGTCGCTTCGTTGTAAATTATATTTTCGAAGTCTGGACCGATGATAGCCCTTACATCCAGGTATCTGTGTCTGAGTTCCAGTGGCTGTTGGCAAAGTACCTGTATTTCCTGGTTTGGGTGGTCACTGAGATTTAGCAGAATTTTCCTCGATATCTGCACCATGAACTGGTCAATGGGCTTTATCCTTGCTATAGATGCTCATTCTTGAATTTTTTTAGTGTCGTCGGATTCCGATAAAGTCCCGTACAGGAGCGCAAGATCTTCCTTTCAAAGATTTTTATTTTTTCCATTATGGTGGGTGAAATAGTATCCCAGATTGGGCAGGCATAAGTAATGACTGGTCTAATTAGTTGCTTATAAACGAGCAACTTGGTCCGCTGGCTGAGCCAACTTCTCATCCTTAGGAGCGGATGCACTAAATGCAGTGCAAAATTTGCACGTTTCAGGATTATGCTGGCGTGCCCATTGAATTTAAACTTTTCATTAAAGTTTATGCCCAGGTACTTTACTGTTTCTTTATGTAATACCATTGAACCGTCTGGGAGGTGTATCCTGATGTCCCTGCTTCTTCTTACAAGGGTTTTCTTTCTTCTCCCGCTGATAATTGTCATTGGGGTCCGGAAACAGATGAGGTCTGTCTTGCTGCTGTTGATCTTAAGGCCCCATTTTAAGTAGTACTCCCATAGACTTCTTATATGGTATTGTAATCGTTTCGCTGCTAGCTCTGGTGCTATAGAGTGAGCATAGGTGATGGAGTCATCCGCATATAGCAGTGTCTTGCATCCCACTGTATTTGATGGCTGGTCCGCCGTGAAGAGATTAAACAGGATTGGCCCCAGTCGTGATCCTTGTGGTACTCCGGCGTTGATCCTTCTGATGCTGGATTTCCTATTGTTTATCTGTACATAAAAAAGTCGGTTATTAAGAAAACTGGTTATTATTCTTACCAAATATCCAGGGAAACCATATTGAATAAGTTTGAATATGAGTCCTTTGATCCAGACGCTATCAAATGCCTTCTCAATGTCAACAAGACATGCCACTGTTGTCTCCTTATTGTTTAGTGCTCGGGACAAATCACTATGGAGTTGTATTAGAGGATGAATCGTTGCATGCTTTAGCCAAAATCCATATTGATTTGACGGCAGAAGACCTCTCTCCCCACTCTCTATGTTAATCTTCCTAAGAACTAGTGGTTCCAGAACCTTGCCAACACAACATAGCAAAGCAATTGGTCGATATCCCTCCACGAACGTGCGTCCCATTTTTTTTGGCACTGGAACGACTTTGGTTAATTTCCAGCAATTTGGAAAATTATCGTTAGTAACAATAATGCGAGGTTTGGTAACTTTTTTAGTAAAAAGTTAGAAATCTGATCATTAAGACGATTTCTTGGAATTTCCGCCTTGGATAATTTTAGTAACTTCCTCAACTGTAGTGAATATACCCCCATGAGAAGGGTCCTCCGAAGGATTAGTTTCACTGAATTCTGTGACGTGGTGGCAATCGTGTATGGATGCGGCGACTTGAGTGTTGACTTCAGTGATAAAGTCCGGAAGATGCACTGGAGGGCGGTCAGTAAAGCTTCCTTCAAAATGGCTAGCGAAGGCTTCAGCTTTTTCCTCTGGTATGGTGAATGTTTGCGTTCCAAAGTTAATGTTGTCCGGGATGGTGTTCGCTTTCCCCACGAGTCGGTTTATTTTCTTGAAGGCATCTGGTCCTGGTTTGATGTCTTCAAGCCTATTTCTGAAGTCCTGCTCACGGTGGTGTCTTATTGCTCGTTGAAACATTGTATTTGTACAATCGAGCTGCGAGTTAATAGCTCTGCATTTGTCGTTGTTTCGGTTCCATGTTCGGTGGAAGATCCTCTGAAGGCGTTTGCGAAGCCGCTGTCTGTGGGTGTAGATAGCTTGGATGTGTTGGGGGAGGTTTCCGTATTTATCTTTGCCCGTGAGTGGCTTCTTCTGGCTCCGTTCACAACTCATTCCTCATTAGGTAGGCACCTTTGATGACTTGGTAGTTGAAGTTCTGTTTCGATTTCAGTTTTGAATCGGGTCCAGTTCACTTTTGTATAATTGATGTGTGTTTTCTGTGCTGGTCTCTGTAGAAGTATCCTCTAACTGCTTATACGTCTCCTTCGCCATGCTTTATATAGTATTACTCTGTGCTGTTCTTTTTAGGTATCCTTAGAAGGGTCGTGTGAATAGTGAGATAGGGATTCTGGAATCCCATGAAGGATCGCCTGAACAGTTCGATAAGGATTTCTTTTAATGTTTTCTCTGAATCTATTAATGCTGTGGTTTATTTGTTATCTTTCCGTTGAAACGAATAGCATGGTTCGACGGAGTGTAACGTGTTTACTTACAAGTTCATACATTGTTATGTAGTTCAGATTATCTATTAAAAATAAATATTTCCTGACCTAGTATAACATAACAGCCTACATTTTCCTACTCGCATAAATGCTTACATTTTGTACCTACATACGAGTATGTATGTATATTGGTAACTGAAACCGATGCTCAAGCCAAGGTTTTGTCAATTGGAGAGGGTTAATTATATATTTCTTTATGTTAAGCAGCTGTGCGCCATTCCTTTTACTGTTGTGATTATAAATAATGCAGGAGTTGGTGCAAGCAATATTTAGCACATCATCAAAACGCACATCGGCCATCTACGGGTTTTTCGACCGCAGTTCATGCTTCTGCACAATTGATTAAATGTATCCAGGCTTTTTTTTTCTTTTTTTTTTTATAATGAGCGCGCGCTCAAGGGGTTTGAGTACTCTTAAGGTGATTGTACACAGCGCGGGCAAAGGAAATTTAGAGAGGAAGAAAAGAGAGGTACCGATGTACATTGTTTTTAAATGTTTGCAAGTTATAACGACCAGAAAATACAGAGATCGGCAGGGCATTCCATAAGCGAGTTGTACGGCTTAGGAACGAATCACGATATTTTAGAGTACGGCCGAAAATGGGCTTGAGGGTATACTGATGAGCATTCATAGCGAGACGGGTGTTACGGTTGAAAGTTTGAATGGGCGGAATGCTACTGGCGATTTCAGTGGAGCACTGGTGGTGGAAATAGCGATAAAACAAAGTGAGACACGCGATATTTCGTCGGTGTTCCAGGGTGTCCATTAATTGACTGATATTAGTATCGTCAATAAGTTTTATCGCACGGTTTTGAATCCTATCTAGCAGGTGCAGAGATGTTTTAGGAGCACCTGACCAGATGTGGGAGTTGTACTCCAATTTTGGGCGGATGAATGGGGGTAAAATATTTCTTACATCGCTTGAGGAAACCTAGACATTTCGCAGCATTTTTGACGATATCAAACATGTGGTCATTCCAACGTAAGTTGTCATTGACACACATACCGAGAATGGAAAGTTTTTCGGTTTCGACGATGCAAGTGCTATTCATAGATAATGGCTGGATGTTTAAATTTCGCTTTAAAGACAGCAGACAGCATTGTGTTTTGGAAGCATTAAATTCCACTCTGTTGATAGTTCCCCAATTGGTTATGCTGTTGATATCGGAATTTAATGAGCTTAGCATACGCTGCCGTTCTCGTACTACAGCCGAAGAGCAGGGCCGTGAGTCCGGGAACGAATATGAAAAGCAGAGAGTACTGTCATCAGCAAAGGAATATATTGGATTAGAAGTAGCAGACAAGAGATCGTTAATGAAAATTAAAAAGAGTGTCGGTGACAGAACAGAGCCCTGGGGCACACCAGCATTTATTTTGTGAATATCAGACTTGAAACCGTCCAAGACAACTTGAATTGAACGTTCCGAAAGGTGATTTCTAATCCATTGAAGAAGAGAGTCGTCGATCCCAAATGCACGCATTTTCGACAAAAGAGCCTGATGCCAAACTCTGTCAAATGCCTTAGCAATATCAAGTGCAACTATCTTGCTTTCGCCAGATTGATGTACGCTTTGGTTCCACTTTTCGGTGAGACATGCCATCAAATCACCAGTGGACCTGTTGCTACGAAAACCGTACTGCCGGTCATTGAGAAGTTTTCGTGTTTCGAGATATTTCATGAGCTGACGATTTATCAGTGTTTCCATGACCTTGGAAAGAAGGGACGTAAGTGCAATGGGTCTGTAGGGACGGGGTGGACAAATGCTGTTTTCCATCTGCTCGGGAAGAGTCCTAAAGTGTAGGATTGATGAAAAAGCTTACGCAGTGGTTTTGCCAGCGAGGAAGAACACCTCTTCAGAAGAAGGGGAGATATACCATCTGGACCAGCGGATTTATGTATGTTGAGATCTTTAAGTACTCTTGCTACCACACGAGTGCGAAAGTAGATTCGTCCCATTGAAGATTCGACGCACTCAAGTGTAGGCGGAGACAAAGCACAATCTGGGAGTGTTGAGCTGGCCGCAAAGTGTGCAGCAAGCAGATTGGCCTTATCCAAAGAGCTGACAGCTGGAATGTCATTGTAAATGAGCGTTGGGATGAGGCGGAATTTCTAATGTTTTTGACGAACGACCAACAATTTTTACTGCCTTTGGGACATTGCAGTATTTTTTGCCTCAGTTTTTGGTCGTATAGGAATTTCACACGCTTAAGAAAGGCGTTGCAGTCATTTCTGGCTCGTTTGAACTTTTTTCGGTTTTCCTCTGTCGGGTTGGTCTTGTAGGACCGAAAAAACATTTCTCTAACCCTGACGGCCTGTTTACAGCTCGGGTCGTACCATGCCTTTCCTTTTGGTTTGATAATCTTCATCCGATGAGGGATAAAGGATCTCATTCCAAGGAGAATGGTGTCTGTAATCATACTCGTATCAGCAGCGGCATCCACGTCGTTATCGAGGAAGCATAACGACCAGTTAAAATTCCTAAAGAAGCTGTTAAGACCGCACCAGTTGGCTTTCTCGTATTGCCATACGGTTGTTTTAGGAATTATTTCTCTAACTGTGTGGTCGGTGTACGAGAAATTAGCTGATATGACACAATGGTCCGACGAGCCTAGAGGGGAGAGCACATCAATGGTGTACTTATCAGGGTGAGAAGTTAAAAACAAGTCCAGGGTGTTGGCGGTATGACTATTAACGTCTGGTATTCGCGTGGGCTCATTTACAAGCTGCGTTAGGTTGTTTTCCGCAGCGAAATTCTCAACACACCGTCCTTCGGGTGTTGTCTGTCCAGAATGTCGAAGCCACCCAGAATTGTGTATATTGAAGTCGCCCGTAATAACGATTTCAGTATGAGGATACAGGGATACAATTCTTAAAATGGAGTCAGACAGCGCATCAAACTCGTTAAAAGTCGAATTGCTGTCCAGTTTGGGGCTTCTATAAATAAAGCAGTAGTGTATAATTTGCTTACGGAGATGGAATTTTAACCACATGAAGTTGAATTCCGGATTGGAACATGGATCACATTGTGGTGGAGTTTGGTAAGCTACATCACTATGCACGTAAATGGCGAGACCGCGGTGGTAGAAGAATAATGGCACTAGTTCGTAGCCAGGTAGCTTCAGATCAGAATGATCTGAGAGGTGTGGGCGGGGATCTACCTGTGTTTCACTAAGTGCCAAAACAGCTGGTCTGTACTTACAGACGTGGACGTACGCAGAAAAGCGATTACTTTTTAGCCCGCGTATATTGGCTACGTCTACCCTGAATTCCCTAGTCATAATCACAGACAAACACAGAAAACACAAACACCGACGAAGTGAAAATTCTAACATTGATTTACCGGATCAGATTGTTGTAGGTGTTATGCCCTTACAACAATATGAAACAGTACACCAACAAAATTTTCACTCACAACCCGCTATCCATCAGTTGTTACATACTCGTACACTCAGCCACTGCCCTTATCGTATGGTAAATACAGTAACGGCAGTGACTGAGTGCAAGCAACAGTACTTCGACTAGGAGCGGGTGAGTTGGGATACCCGCACTGTGTGATATTTTGCTTATCAGTCACTGCACTGCACTTTTTTTTTTTTTTTTTTGCTGCACAGCACACAACAATATTGCGAGTGGAGCTGTGCACTCGACCGGTACGCTGAATTTGGTCGCGTTGCAAAACTATATAATCTTCGGCTTCGAGTTCGTCGGCTAATTGAGGCTCTTTCATGCATTATGGACAGTAGAAATCAATGCGGAGCTTATGCGGATGCGGATGTTGAGCAAGTCGGTACAGGAACGACTTAGCGGCGGCGTGTGTGGTATATTTGTTGGGTATTTTCCTAGCAGACAGTGTTTGTTTTGCTTTTACTTTAGTATTGTATTATATATATTATACGTTGTGAATTTGAATTTTTGTTGTTAGTGTTTCGTGTCGTGAGTTAATAAAAACAATGACACCGCCGAACCAAAATGCGATTTGGGCTTATTTTAAACCAGATAAACATGATGGTGACAAAGCTCAATGTACAATATGTCTTGAAACATATTCTGGAAAGGGACGTACAACTACTTCATTAAAAAATCACCTCAAATCCATGGAAAAGTACAACTTGTTCAGCAGTGAAGTCGATAAAAAATTTCAAGAAAAAAGACGAATCCCTCTCACTACCAACTCCTACTCTCACCTCCACGTTGGTACCTCGACTGGAGATTGGGTAACCAACTCCTTTGGAAGGTCGTTGGGGGCAGCAGACGAGAGAGGGGGAGGAGTGGCCTCTCACTAGGGCACTTCCTCTTGTTCCAGGCGGCAGCGGAGGAATTCCCTAGATGGAATCAACGGTGTCGTCTACAGTTCCAGTCAGGCTGAACTATTAAGTGTAATCCCAATATGAGCTGCTTCGACGTAATCGGATACCAGGTCTATAGGGATCTCCAATACTGAGCCAGGGTGTTGGAAAAGAGTTGGTGGCGCATGAACCCTTAATGGATGGATGGCTGGATAGAGCCTACGGAGCCTGTCCGCAGAATGATGTCAAAGTTGTACTCAGGGACTTCAATGCTAAATTCGGAGAGGAAAACATCTTTAGGGGGTTGGTTGGTAAGCACAGAATCCACGAAACGACAACAGACAACGGCTACCAACTAATCGATTTTGCAGCAGCTTGTAATACAGTGATAAGTAGCACTAGGTTTCCAAGGTTAAGGATCCACACAGCAACCTGGCGCGGCATGCAACCAACATCCTCGACGTGCGCACATTCCGAGGAGCAAATGTTGACTCTGACCACTTTCTTGTTGCGGCTAAATTTAGAGCTCGACTATCCAACGAGAAGAAGCTGCTAACCGCCCAGAAAAAGAAATTCAACGTTGGACGCCTTAGCACACCTGGAGTAGTCAGAGACTACAGAGACTGAGTGAGAAACTCTCCACTGTGCACTTACCTACCACAGACGCGAACCATGAGTGGTGCCAGTATCGCGGCATCATCAACGAGGTAGCCGAAACCACCTTAGGGTACCAGTCACCTCAGAGAAAGAGCCGGTGGTATGATGATGAATGCGTTTACAGGAAAAAGGTGACTGAAGATGCACACAAGAAAATGCTGCAGCGCAAAACAAAGGAAGAGACGAAGATCCTGTGTAGAAAGAAGAGGGTCTACGCAGCATCTCAGCTCAGGGAGATCGAAGAGTCTCGTGATCGAAACAACATCCGGAGGTTTTATAAGAAGACCAAGCAACTGGCTGCTGGGTTCAAAACCGGAACACAAGCTCTTCGAAACACCGAAGGAAACCTAGTCACCGAATAGTGTGACAGGGAATAGTGTTTAAGCAACATTTCCAGCAGCTGCTAAATGGGCATCATTGTAGAGAGAGTGATAGGGCAAGAAGAGAACCCACGTCCTGTCAATGAAGAACCAGTTCCACCACCCAGTATAGAAGAAATTGGCTAAGCTATAAAAATGCTTAAGCACAACAAGGCGCTGCAGGCTCCGATGGTTTACTAGCCGAGCTCTTCAATTACGGTGGCGATGTTTTGGTAGGGCGCATGCACCAAATCATCATCCAAGTATGGGTGGAAGAAAGCATGCCCGACGACTGGACTATCAGCTACATATGCCCCATCTACAAAAAAAGCGATCCTATGTCTTGCAAGAACTATCGAGGCATATCCCTGCTTAATGTCACATATAAGATCCTATCCAACGTACTGTGTGAACGTCTCAAACCGTTCTGCAACACACTAATCGGTGCAACACACTACCGGTGTGGCTTCCGGCCCGGCAGATCGACTATAGACCAAATTTTCACACACCAGCTTTTCATCGACTTCAAGGCCGCATATGATAGCATTAATCGTCAGGAGCTTTATATGGCGATGGCCGAATTCGGGATCCCGTCAAAACTGATCCAGTTGTTACACGTGACACTGGAAAGCACGCACTGCAAGGTGAAGTTTGGAAGTAGCTCCTCCAAACTATTTCAAACATGCACCAGTTTCCGGCAAGGTTATGCGCTATCATGTGATTTCTTCAATCTCGTCCTAGAGTAGATAGTGCGCAGGGCAGGTGTCAACACGGAATGCACTATCTTCAACAAGTCCGCCCAGCTCGTGGGATATGCGGACGATATTGATATCATCGGGCGTTCGCAGCGTTCCGAGGACAAGACCAAGCACATGCTATCAACAATCAAAGAATCATCTGTCCACCGCCTAGGACAAAACGTCGCTTTTGATAGCAACAATTTCGAGGTAGTTATGGAGTTCACCAACCTCGGAGTAAACATGAACTCCACGAATGACACCCTAGTGGAGATCCGACGAAGAATTACCATAGGAAACCGCTGCTACTTCGGTTTGGCAAAGCAATTAGGTTCAAAACTCCTTACTCGAAGGACGAAATGTACGCTTTACAAAACCCTTATCCTGTCAGTTCTACTGTATGGCGCCGAGTGCTGGACGATAAGCAGGAAGGGAGAACTAATTCTGGGCTCCTTCGAAAGAAAAATTCTTCGACGGATTTTTGGTCCTGTGTGCGAGGAGTGCGAATGGAAGAGAAGCTACAACCGCGAACTCTATGAGCTGTACCAAGATGTGGATGTAGTCCATAAAAGCCAAAATACGTCGACTACATTGGCTCAGCCACATCGAGCGAATGAACAACAATGCTACAGCTAAGAGAATCTTCGAATCTCAGCCCTCAGGTTCGAGACGACAAGGAAGACCGAACCTACATGTCAAAGACCAAGCTACCGCGGATGCCAGAGTGCTTGGTCTGGATAACTAGAAGCAGCGTGCCCGGGATCGTAGAGGATGGAAGGCTGAAGTGTCTCAGGCAGAGACTCCCGTTAAGTAAGTAAGTAGAAATGTAGTTTCTAATCCAGTATTGGATGAAGGGATACAGAGATATTATAGGGAGTTGTAGGGAATTGGAACCACTCTACCTATCCTACCTGAAAAAAAGATCATCGGCATACCAATCGTTACGTGCAAAGTAATACTAAAGCTGGATGCTAATAGAAGAACAAACCTTAGATGGACTATTGGGTCAACATGTCCACTATCCAGCGACCAACCAAATCTGGCAAAGCTGGATATGAATAGCTCTAAAAATTTGATCTTTCAAAATAGGAAACATCTCAGCCTACCATAGGGCTTGGCATTTTTACAAGCTACTTCTGCAGAAGCAGTATGAACGAAGAGGAGGAGAAGATCAGTTCTCTGCGAGCTTTCAAAGTCGACGGTCTCGAGTATTATCTTTTCGCCTATAAAGTTTAACGTACTTAGAACTATTAAACGCGTTAGATCTCTCAACCCTGAGGACATCAACATGTCCTCAATTAAGAAACCCCGCGCCGACTCGGCTTCTCGGAGTGCTAAATTTAAAAAGAATTCACGTGCAAATTATTGGAGTCCACTTCAATGTCATCCAGACAGTGATATGGACGACATTGACTCGAGTGAGATTGTTATCGACCCGGATAATGACCCTAAAAAAAAAATTCATGTTCCCACCATCAAGCTATTACACAAAAATCCCGAGTTTGTGCATACTTTGATGAAATCATCTAACATTAGTGACTACTCTATTAAAAAACTTTCTATCGGTATCAAAATTGCCTGTGAATCGTTGGAGTCATATAGAGAAGTGTTAAACTCTTTAAAGCAAAGGAATTGCCAATATTTTTCGCATGACGTTAAGAGTGTAAAACTATTTAAAGTGGTCTTATTTGGGCTAGAAAATATTGAAGTTGATACTCTTAAAAATGAACTTTGTACTCGCGGCTTAAAATGTGTTGAAGTAAAGAAAATTATAAAAAAATACGATCACTACGTTGACACTATCTATCTGGTGTCACTAGAAAATGGTTCTGTTAAGTTAGCGGAGCTTAAGAAAAACTACCGATCATTGTTCTTTACACAGATAAGTTGGAGCTTCCAAAGAAAATTGAAAGGTAAACTTACTCAATGCTATAATTGCCAAATGTTTGGCCACGGGGAAAAAAATTGTCAGGTTAAGACCTACTGCGCTAATTGCGCCGGCTCTCACAAAACGAGTGAATGTCAAAACTCACTCACCATAAAGTGTGCAAACTGCAATGGAGATCACAAATCTACCGATCTAAGATGCTCTTCAAGAACCAAATATATGGAAATTAGAGAAAAATCCCTTAAGCGAGAAACTTCTACATTGTTCACACGTAAAAGCTTCTCGAAAATCCCATCTATGGAAAGTTCCCAAAAATTCAAAGCTTTTACAACAACGCCACGCACGGCTCAAACTAACGGGCCAAACGTTTCAATAAGTTCCATGACGGAGTTTCCCCCCTTGCCGCGGCACGTAGCAATGAGTGAAAATGAACAAATTTTGTCTACGTCAGTTCCTCTGAAGAAACGCACAGTGGCGTCGGTCGTAAGCAGCAACTTCATCAATGATTCCAGAGGAATCAAGGAAATCAACGATTTAGTTATGGACTTATTGTCTGATCTATCCAAATGTACTTCGAGAACTGATCAATTCAGGGTTATTGCACATTTAGCTACTAAGTATCTTTATACTAATGTTAAATAATATGACTAATACCAATCTCAGAATTATTAATTTGAATGCTAGGGGTATTAACAGCAAAAGAATTGAATTTTTGAACTTTTTATTTGATAATAATATTGATATCGGCCTTATTACTGAGACTGGCCTTAAATCAAATAGTAATAATTTATCTAACTCTATTTACATAAGTTATCGTGTTGACAGAATTAATAGAAGGGGAGGAGGAGTTGCAATTCTTGTTCGTAGATCAGTTCAACATTCGCTGCTACCAGTCATTCGAACTCGTCTTATTGAAAATGTGGGTATAGAACTCAAATATAATAATAGAACAGTTAAAATCTACTGCGTATATTTTCCTGGCGCAAGTTCATCGGCCGAAAATAAAAGGCTCTTTAAAAGGGACTTGCGTTGCCTTCTATTAACAGGCGATGATGTCATTCTTGCTGGTGATTTTAACTGTCGTCATCGTGAATGGGGATGGGTAATATACTCTCTAGTATGTTATCTTATTCAGTGTATTCCATTCTTTTTCCCCCAAACCCTACCTATGTACCTGCAGATCTGCCTAAAAGTCCTTCTGTTCTTGACGTTTTTATTACCAATCGTGTGAGTTTACTGTCTCAACCCGTCGCTGTCAATGATCTATATTCTGATCACTATCCTGTTTTTTGTAAGCTGTATTTTTCAAAAAAGATTAACCAAGCCTCGTCCTATGATTTTAAAAATGCAAACTGGTGTAGATTCAGTTCAAATATTAATTCGGGGCTTAGAAGTATTACAGGAAATTTGGATTCAGTTTCAAGCTAAGATGATGTGGATGCTATCGTTGATAAGTTCACAAAACTTATCAATGATGCTATTGAAAAAAATGTTCCAAAAATAACAAGATCTAATACTCCAGTTCAGCTTCCAAATTATATCCTTGAACACATAAAAATTCGTAATACCTTAAGACGCAATTGGCAAAGATACCGTCAGCCTAATCTCAAATTACAGCTCCATTACTTAAACATTTTGATCAAAAAACTTATTCTACAGTTTCGTAACCACAGATGGAATCAAAAACTAGAATCTTTAGACAAAAATTGTAAGCCTTTTTGGAATATAGTCAAAGTGATCAAGAATAAAAATAGACTAATACCAACACTCAGAAATGATGATGAATATATTTTTACTGACAAAGAGAAAGCAGATTCTCTCTCTGAATTTTTCTCTAAAAGTCATTCTTTATCTCAAAATTTAGGAGATAATGAAACCAACACCTTGGTTGAACAAAAAATTATGACTTTTAATAACAATATTTGTAACACCCCAACAAACGCCTTTGTTTCTGTAGCCACTGTTACAAACATCATAAAATCTCTTAAAGTTAATAAAACGGGTGGGTTAGATGGAATAAGAAACAATTACCTGAAGCATTTATCCTTTTTGGGTGTAAGACATTTAACTTTTCTAGTCAACGCGTGTCTAAAATTGCAATATTTTCCGCAAAAATGGAAAATGGCTAAAGTTGTCCCTATATTAAAAGCTGGAAAGCCTGCAGAGTCTGTCACCAGTTATAGACCAATAAGTTTACTCAGCAGCCTAAGCAAAATCTTGGAAAAGGTAATAAAAAATCATATTCTAGAGTTTAGTAGTGATAATTACTCGTATGTATTCCCTAATATTCAGTTTGGATTTAGGCAATTTCATAATACATCGCATCAAGCTCTTAGAATATGTAACCATATTAAATCTAATCGGTCACAAGGGAAATCAACTGGTATGATCCTACTTGATGTTGAGAAGGCGTTTGACACCGTCTGGCATAACTGGCATAATATATAAAATGATTAACTTTAGATATCCATTGTATCCAATTAAAATTGTCCAAAGTTTTCTGTCAAGTCGTAGTTTTCTAGTCCATGTTAATACCTGTTTGTCTAAGTCCACTAATTTCAACATGGGCGTCCCACAAGGGTCAGTATTGGGTCCTATCTTATATAATATATTTACATCTGACTTTCCTAGTCTGCCAGATTGTCAAGCTGCAATCTTCGCTGACGATACTGCAATTTACACATCGCATACGTTCGCTCTTAACATCGAGAGGACACTTATAGATGCTAGTGAGATAGTAGGAATGTTTTGCAGTAAATGGAAAATAAAAATTAATAGTGAGAAAACCCAAGCCATTTTTTTCAGTAGAAAAAGAAAAACTTGCTTCCTTCCACAACATCCGATTCTTATTTATGGAAATGAAATAAGTTGGGACCCTTCAGTGAAATATCTTGGCATACACTTACACTCAAAACTGACATTTAGTGAACACATCACACAAACTTTGAGAAAGATAAACATTGCGACTGCCTTATTATACCCATTTATTAACAGGAAATCACAGCTATCTAACGTTAATAAAATAATTATTTTTAAAGTTATTTTCCAAGCGATATTGACCTATGGTTGTCCTGTCTGGGGTGGCGCAGCCAAATGTCACCTAAAAAGGCTGCAAGTGTCACAAAACAAAACTTTGAAAATGATTCTTAACTTACCTTGGCGTTTTTCAACTAGAGATCTGCACTTAAGGGTGGATGTTGAACTGATATGCGAACGTATTTACAAGTTAAACGAAGAATTTATCACTCGTTGTTCTTTTACTGACAATCCTCTTGTAAACAGTCTTTATACTTAAAAATAAAGGTAATATAACTGTTCTATTTATTTGTTTACTTACTTATTTTTATACATGTCTTTTTGTTTGTTTGTTTCTTTCTTTATTTATTTATTTATACATTTATACGTATATATCTACTTAAAATTTTTTTGTTAATTTATTTATTTCTCTACTTTCTTATGTGAATATTAATATAATTATGTACGTTTCTGTGATTATGCATCTTTTGCACACTTTTTCAAAAATTTCTTAGTATATAATAATATATATAAATATATGCTATGTACCAATAAATATATTGTATATATATATATTAGGGTGTCCCAAAAAAATCAAGTTTAAATTTTTGTAACGCATACCCTCTTATTTTATTCGAATACTGTCAAAACAATAGTAAATAAAGTTTCATGTACTTTGAACCAGAGGAACCCGTGCCGACTTGCATCTAAACATGTCAGTACTTGCAAGGCATGGCACGCGAGTAATAACATATCGATAACTTGTTATTGCATGTTTATTTTATTAGTAAACACATTGTTCTCGTTCTGTTAACATGTCGGTGGAGTTACGCAGTTGTAGAAAGGAGATATTTTTAATAGGGAACGTTAAACATCAAATTACTGGTTCAAAACTTCCCTCTAATGGGCAAGTACTGGCAGTTTTGTTCTATAATATTCGTGAAGTGAATTTAAGTGTCAATGAGAGCGCAAATCTTACTATTCGTGAGTGCATTATTTATTGGGAAAAGGCCCGTATCCCGACAAGATCTCTACCTAATTGTGTTAAAAAATTAATTACATTGTATCAAGTTTGGAGAAATTTGCAAAAAAATGCAAACAAAACAAAAAACGTGTTTGAGCAGCGTCGACATGAGTTTGTTACAAACTTAAACAATTTGTTTGACATTGCACATGCGGATGCACTTCAATTAATAAAGATAGATGAAGATAGGATTTTTTTGCAGCGCCAAAGAGAACCAGGCCGACCTGGTCATTTAGCCAGAGTTGACCAAAAACAAACACACAAAGAAGAAAGAGCGCACCTTAGAAACGTCGAGGAGCAAAAACGACGTGCTAAATATTTTTCATCCTTAGCTCCTTCAACATCATCTTATGACCCGCTACAAGAAAGTTTGTCGTCTGATTCAGAATTGATGGATTTACAGGAAATTTTGCCAAACCTAACCAAAACAGAATCCAGTATAAATAAAACTGTTATGAGGAAGAATTTTATCACTCCAAAATTAGTGGCAGCATTAGATCGGTGTCAATTGAGTGTGAGAGATGCTGTGTTTATTATTGAAGCAACTATTGAAGCTTTTGGACATAACACAGACGAATTTCCTATAAGCAAGTCCACTATTCAAAGGGTTCGTACGGAAAAGCGAAAAGAGCGAGCGGAAGCCATAAAGGTTAATTTTCAAAACCAGGTTCCGGATATTGTAACACTCCACTGGGGTGGTAAACTTTTGCCGGCTTTAGATTCACGCAAATCTAAGGAAGAACGTCTGCCGATAGTTATAACGTTTGACGATAAAGAACAACTTATCGCTGTACCAAAGTTGGATAACTCTACAGGAAAGGAACAGGCCCAGGTACTTTGGAATGCTATAATTGATTGGAATCTTGAGGATAAAGTGCAGATTTTGTGTTGTGATACGACTGCTTCAAATACTGGTCGAATCAATGGTACTTGTGTACTTCTCGAACAGAAACTAGGCAGGGAAATGATTATTTTTGCTTGCCGCCATCACGTCTACGAATTAGTACTAAAAAGCGTGTTTGAAGCAAAAATCTGCCAAGTTACCATAAGCCCAGACATTCCAATGTTCAAGAAATTTCGAAAGAACTGGAAGAATGTCGATCCCGAGAAAATACAGAGCTGTACAGAAAAGCTATCATGTTTGAATGTTTCTGAGATCAACAGACTTATCGATTTTTACCAAACTGAATTAACTAAAGAAATTACTAGGGATGATTACAGAGAGTTAATCGAACTTTCAATAATATTTCTTGGCGGCGATGCAGAAAAAAAATTTAAGATCCGGCCTCCAGGTGCCATGCACCAAGCTCGATGGATGGCGAGAGCGATTTACTCATTAAAAATATCGTTACTTGGTGATCAATTAAGAATTTCTAACAAAGATAAAGAAGCTCTGTTAGACGTCTGCCTGTTCATCGTGACAATATACGTTAGGCCTTGGTTGCAATGCATTTTAGCAGTAAAAGCACCTTACCAGGATTTGTGTTTTCTGAAAGCTATAAAATCTTATGAAACAATAGATGAAAGCATCTCGAAAGCAGCATTACAGAAGTTTTGCTTGCATTTGTGGTATTTGACAGACGAAGTGTCTATCTTGTCTCTATTTGATGATGATGTAAGCCAAGAAACGAAAGTCAAAATGGTTGCTAACTTAGCCAAAGAATATCCATCTGCCTATGGTAAATGCTACATTCCATCGAAAGAAGAACTTTGTGGCAGACTTTATGGTAAGTTTGAAAATTAAGTTTGTTTTTTTAACTTTTTTATTTACATAACTAAAAAATTATATCAATAATCCTCCTTTTTTTGTTTTCAAAAAAAAAACATCGATGACTTTGTTTCAGTCAAAAGCAAGTCCTTATTTAGTCGATTGAAAATTGATGGTGCTTTTCTCCACGAGTGTTGAAGATAGTAAAAAAAAAGAAATACGAAAACTAAACTTTACGATGATGTTTATTTTCTGAAAAAACGAAGAATTTTTACATTATAATGTGACGATATTGGAATAACGATTGATTTACCGATTGGCAATTTTTCTTCAACTTAAACTGAACGCTTTAGAATTACAATGACAATTTACCGGAAATTACATATATTTTTTTTTTTTCTTGGGACAAATGGAATGAAATGGCACGATAGCCAACATACATAAATAAAAATAAAGACGTGTTCGTTTGTTTCTTGCCGCACCTTTTGGTCGTCGACATTCCACCCCCCGTGAAGCCCACAGGTTAATTGGATTCACTACAATGTTGCTCGACGTCCAAAACCGCCAACCGCGAAACTGGGCGGCGAATTTTAGTTCTATTTGCTGTGGTGACTTCAACTGTTCTAATTATACCATCTTTGCCTGGATAAGTTTCAGTTACCTTGCCTCTTACCCACTGTGACCTTGGAGAATCAATTTCACATACAAAAACGAGATCGTTTATTTTGATTGGTTCCGAGCGTTGACACCACTTAGCTCGTCTAGTGAGATCCGGTAAATATTGCCGAACCCATTGCTTCCAAAACATATTTTTAAGTTGTTGTACAATGCGCCATTGTTTTCTCACGTTAATGAGTTTCCAGTTATAAGGTCCAGGTGTTTGAGTGGAATTCGGCTTTCCCATTAAAAAATGGTTTGGCGTTATAGGTTCCGGCTCATCTATAGATACAGGAATATCAGTTAAAGGTCTGCTGTTTACGATATTTTCTGCTTCACATAGGACGCTCTGTAAAGTTTCTAATTTCGGTGTTTGTTCTGTCAATACAATCCTCAATACTCTTTTTACACTGCCAATTAGTCTTTCCCAACAGCCACCTGCATTAGGATATTTGGGACTATTGTATATCCATTCTATTCCTAGTGGAGTCAAGGAAGATTGCACAGCTTCATGGTCAAGAAAGTCAGGGACATTTCTAAGCTCTTTGTCGATTCCCATAAAATTCGAACCACAATCACTCCTTATTCGAACGGGAACTCCACGCCTATTCACAAAATTCCGTAAGCTCATAAGGAAAGCGTCTGTAGATTGATCATGACATATTTCTAGGTGTATCGCTCGAGTAGTCATACAGGTAAATAGAGAAACCCATCTTTTTTCTTGGTTTCGACGGTTCTTAATATAAACGGGACCGAATAGATCAACACCTGTATAACTAAATGGGCTTACATATGGTGTTGTTCGATCCTTAGGCAAGGGAGCCATTAGTGGCTGGCGTGGGTTGGCGTTAATGATTCTACATGTTCGGCAGTTTGACTTCGCTTTTCGTACAAGCACTCTTAACGATGGTATCCAAAACTTGCGACGTATTTCACATGTTATCAAGTCTTGGTTTTGATGATGAAACTTTCTATGATAGTACGCAACAAGGAGCTCTGTGAAATAATGTGTTTTTGGTAATATGATTGGACGTTGGGTGGCAGCAGGCAAAAATGAGGCAGTAGAAATTCTTCCGTCAGCTCTTATGACCTCATTACGACTATCATATATAGGATTCAATGGGAGCAGTGAACTTGTTTTTGATATACATGTCTGCGACTTTAAACGATTATATTCGTCTCGATAGGAATCCTTTTGTGCCTCTGCTGATAAGTATATCTCCGCTGCTGATTCTTCTTGAGGTGTTAATTCTCCACTTCTACTGTGTATTGACGACGTTCGCTTACATTTTGAAATAAATCGGAAAACCCAAGCTACGGTTCTCTTAAGCCTAGAAAAATTTGAGAATCTATGAATGTCAATTAGTTTGGGGATAACGATGGCATGAAATAATGGTGCTCTGATTTCTAACGCTTCTTCTATTTCGACATCACTCACATCGATTTCTCTTCGAGGCCAATTATTTTTATCTACATATAAGAAGTTTGGCCCAAGAAACCACCTAGAATTACAGTCCAAATTTACTGGAAATCGAGCTCGCGTCGCTTCATCAGCGATATTCTCAACTGTGGGCAGCCAGTTCCATTGTGGCTGTTCACTCTCTTCTAATATTTCTGAGATTCTATGCTCTACAAATTGTTTAAAACGACAACTGCTGGAATTGATCCATCTTATTACTGTTTTTGAGTCACTCCAGTAATATATTTGGTCCACATTCTTGCTATGGCCAGTTAAGATAGAAGCTTTTAAGCGAACGCCCAGTATAGCTGCTTGTAGTTCCATGCGAGGAATTGTCATCGGTCGTATTGGAGCACATCGAGATTTTGCGGCCACAAACGCAACATTTATTTCTCCATCGCTGGCAATTATTCTCCAGTAAGCAACAGCAGCATAAGCATTTTCGCTCGCATCCGTGAAGACATGCAATTCGACACGTGCTTTCTTAAAAAAGGCCGAGTAACATCGTGGTATTGAGATGTTTTCTACGTCATTAAGCTCTGCCACCCACAGCTTCCATTTGTTCAATATTCGATCTGGTAACGCCGTATCCCAGGAAATTCCACTCTTCCATACTTCTTGCAATAGTATTTTTGCGCTAATAACAAAGTGTGCTAAAAATCCGAAAGGATCGAATATACTCATTATAACGCTTAACATTTCACGTTTTGTTGGAGTTCGAACACCAGTTAAAATATCTAGAGAAACTTTGTGGAATTTAAGAGAAAAAACGAATGCATCTTTTGTGATATTCCAGTGCATCCCCAAAATTCTTTCTCTCTTATCACAAACATCAACGTTCATATCAACTTCCCCATTTGCCTCATCAAACACTTCCAACTCTTTTAAAACTCTTTTCGAATTTGACACAAAATTCGTCAACTCAAAATTACCTTTTTGGTGAATCCATATCACTTGTTTCACGACATCAATGGCATCTTCTTCTGTTTCAAAAGAGTCAACGTAATCATCAACATAGTGTCTTTCTACTATGGCAGTAACGGCTCTTGGGTTCGCATCTTTGAATTGCATGGCGTTCGTGTTTTTTACATGTTGTGCTAAACTCGGAGAGCAAGTGGCTCCAAATATCATTGCTCGCATCTGGTACACTTCCAATGGGTTTTCAGGACTCCCGTCTCTCCATAAAAATCGTTGACACATCTGATCCTCTGGTCGAATGTCTATTTTGTGAAACATCTCTTTTATATCGGAACATATTCCGATGCGAGCTTCTCGGAACTTGAAGAGTACATCCAACAGCGTTTGGTTCATATCTGGTCCTGGCAACAACATGTCATTAAAGGAGACGCCTTTGGATTTGGCTGCTGCATCGAATACCAATCTGAATTTTCCTGGTTTGTTTGGATTCCTTACTCCAAAATGTGGAAGGTACCAGGTTTTGGGAGATTCAATATCATTTAGATCCAAGTTAATTTTGTATGCGTAACCTTTCTCCAAATACTCATCAATTTTTCTTCTATATGCAGCTTGAAATTCAGGGTCTTTTGACATCTTCTTCTCAATGAATTCTAGCCTCTTACGGGCCATTGTGAAGCTTTCAGGAAATTCAAAATCATCTGATTTCCAAAGAAGTCCCACTTCATATCGGAAACCGTTTTGTTTAGTAGTCTGCTTCATAATGTCTAGCGCTCTTTGATCATTATTTGATAATAACTTATTTGTCGGTTTATAAATACCCATGTTTTCGATGGTAAAATAATTTCTTACCATTTCATGGATGTTCTCTAAAACACTTTCTTGAGAATACGATTCTGCATCACTAATAGTTAAAATTCTTTTAAGTTTAGTCAAATGATCGTTTTGTAGATGTGTGGGTCCATAAACTATCCACCCCAACCTTGTTTCAGCAATAAAGGGTCCCTTCGGTCCCAGTTCAAACCGATTTGATTCTACTCCCAAATAAGCATTGGACATACCAACCAGAATAGTAGGTTTTGCATTTAAATAGTCGTAAATTGGCAATCCTTGTAATTTGGCACTTTGACAGCTGTTATTGGAAATTAATTTATTTAAATTCAAGGATTGTGTCGGCAAGTCAAGATTTTTTATCGTGCAGAAATTATTCACTCTATATTTTTCACCCACACCCTGGATTTCAAACTCCACAAATGTCGTTGGTAAATCTATTGTCTGATTTCCAAACCACTGAAGTTTAATATTACCAGATTTTCCTTGTAGCCCCAGTTGTTTTGCGACATCTTCATCAATTAAGGAAGGCATTGCGCCCTCATCCAGATATGCATACGTATGTATCAAGGATCCAGCGGCACTAGACAATGTTACTGGAATTATTTTGAAAAACATTTCTGTGTTTTCAACATCTGAATGACGATGCAAGGTGCATAAAGGCTGTGGAATTATATTAGAATCCACAACCGATTCAGGTGGAGAAGAAGAATCATTCATGTGTTTATAGTTACTGTGAAGTAATTTATGGTGCTTGCGCTGGCATCCACCAATGTTACAAATAAATTTGCTTCTGCATGTAAATGTGTTATGTCCTCGTCTTAAACAAGAAAAACAAAGTTTCGATGCCTTCACTTCATTCCAGCGTTCGTCCACGGACATTTGAGCGAATTTATCACACACTGCCAACAAATGGTCTTGATTACACAAGATGCAGATAGATCTTTGAGAGTTGTTTGAATTAATGTGCATAACAAAGTTCTTTCTTGTTTCAACCGGGCTTTGAGAACTAGATGAGGTACAGTATGTTGCTGCCTTTACGATGTTGGCTTCCTCGTCCAAGCATTTGGAAAAATGGTGAAGTGTAGCATGTGGTTTGATATTGATTTTGATCCGTGTCCACTCCAACCGCATCTTGAAGGGCAATTTCGAACATAATTCATCAAGCAAAGACGGATTGCTCATGTGGTGGGGGGCATTGGATGTTTCCAGGAAAATGGCCAAGCCTTTGACCTTGACAGCGAGTGGTACGATTTCTATTAATTTTCCTTCAGTGATAGGCGAAATCCTTTTTAATTTTGAAAGTTGGCTTCGGATGAGAATATCAGACCGCCCAAAACTGTTTTTTAGTTCGGATATGACGTCGGCGACATTATTTGGGTAAATTAATAGTGCCTCCACTACCTGCTTTGCTTCGCCATGTAGGCATTTCTGCAGACGCATCTGATTTTCTAGGTTTGTATAACCATATGTCCTGGTGGTTTCGTTGTACAAGTTAATAAATGCTGGCCACTCTTCTGGTAGCCCCCCAAATCTAGGCAAATCATGCAAATGACGTCTTGAATCAGTTTGGTGATGTTGCGTTTCAGGCGGTGGATGGTACAATTGCGGCTGGTATGATTGTGGTAGAGGTTGTGGTTTACATGGCGTCTGGTGAAAATCTAAAGACTCTGGCAGAGAAGATTGTGGCTCTAAAAACTGTGGATGATATGTCGTATGTGATTGGGACGACTGTACCGTGGGTGATGACTGGGTCTGGGTTGGTAACGGCTGGTTCAACGATATTGGCGGTGACTCGTGGACGTGGGGCAAAGACGACTGTATCGAAGACTGTGGATGTGGTGGTTGTTGATTTGACTGTAACTCTTTGTATGGCGGCGTCGATGAGAGGGGCAACATTGCAGCTTTAGGATTTTTAACCTGAACCTGGGAAAGGTGGATAGAGGGCGGAATGTCAATTACCTGATTTGTTGACTTTATGGCGTTGAACATTGCCAAAAACTTTTGTTCCATTTCTTGGAGCGATTTCTGGAATGCCTCTTGCATATTCCCAATTTTGACGTGTAGATCATCAGCATCGGATGGTTTGATGGTCTCGTTGATGGCTTCTTCCTCATGGTCATCATGATCGCTTTGGTATTTTTCTTCCTCTTCTGACATTTTGGGGTTAAGGCGGGCACACTTTCTTGTCTTTTTCTGCGGCATGTGCTAGGCGACGACTTCGATTTGCAATCGAAAATAAAGTTGTTGAAGATAGTAAAAAAAAAGAAATACGAAAACTAAACTTTACGATGATGTTTATTTTCTGAAAAAACGAAGAATTTTTACATTATAATGTGACGATATTGGAATAACGATTGATTTACCGATTGGCAATTTTTCTTCAACTTAAACTGAACGCTTTAGAATTACAATGACAATTTACCGGAAATTACATATATTTTTTTTTTTCTTGGGACAAATGGAATGAAATGGCACGATAGCCAACATACATAAATAAAAATAAAGACGTGTTCGTTTGTTTCTTGCCGCACCTTTTGGTCGTCGACAACGAGTGCCCCTCTTTGTGGCTTAAAAATGCTTCGTACCAACATGCTAAAAGCAAGCTATTAAAACTGAAAGCAGTTAATGACTCTGCTGAAAGAGCAGTCAAGTTGATGCAAGATTTTCACGGCCTGCTAACTGTTCAAGAGGAGCAAAACCAATTTTTATTTCGTTGCGTACAAGAACATCGACAAAAGTATCCTGACTGTAAAAAACAAACATTAAAAAGAAAATTAATAAATAATTAACCTACTTTCAACAATTAATATAATAATAAAGTCCAATACCGGATGCCTTATTTCAAAAATAAATGAGTTTTGCTTTTCCCTCCATTGCTCCATACTAATTTTTATGTTTAGATTTTGGCGTTAAGTCGGCACGGGTTATCGTCATCCGATCGCAATAATATTTGATATTTCACTTATCTGGGTCAAATAGAAAAAAAAAAAGGTATGCGTATCTCTATCTAAAAAAAAAAATTTAACCCTTATAGCCTGGGACACCCTAATATATATATATATATTTTTTTTTTTTTGCATGGAGGTTTTTGTAGCAAGTTTCCTCCGTTTGTACTCTTTATGCTTATTCTTTTCCTTCTGTATCAAAAACTGTATCCTTTTTTTTAGTAGTAAGGTAACAAATGTACCAAATCTCTAAATGTAAAATGTGCAATACCAAATGTAAGTTATATTATGCAAAAATAAAAATATCTATCTATCTATCTAGAGGAGGAGAAGACAATCCTCAACCTACACTGTACTTGACCAGCTCTTTCCCAGAGAAGAAAACTTCACTTTTCTTCTATTGTACAATGACTAAAGCAATAGGGACGCTCCAAGAGTAGAAAGATCACAGATCAACGTGGCATCACAATGGACAATAGGCCTAGGTGAGTTGGTCTTTTTTGTCCAACAGTCACTCTTTGCTAACCAAACCAGTACAAAGATATATTGAACTGATAACTATCATACAAGTATATTCTTCTCTGACCTCGGTTCCGAGTACGCTAACAAAAAGTGGCATCGAATTCAAACCAACAACCAAAAAATTTAAATAGTTGAGTCATGGGTCGTAAATGAATTCTTCTTCTCATACCGCACATATTCCTACGCGTGCTGATGTTAATCAAAACAGGTCTATCTACAAATTAGTGCCAATTTGTACGAATTTCTGGGAACGTGGGGAATTTTAGCTCAGCTCCATGTCACTATAGTTCACATACACGTGTCCAGTTTTGCAAATTTTTCATGAATAATGGATACAATGGATTAATTATCCAACAATAAATCATTCATGTTCCAACAATAAAACAAGCAAGCAAGCCGATTACAATTGAATTCTTATAATCATCGCTTTTAACAAGGCAACAACCAAATGCGATGAGGTCCTATTCACATTTAAATGAACAAAAAACAATTTAACTTCTTGAGTATGCATGTGTATCTGTAGGTACAGGAACTGACGTAAAATTTTATAATATATTTATAAATATAAGCAATGAAGCGTACTAGAATATTCCAAATAAAATGTACGGTACTGTAGAGTTTAGTTTTGTTTTTTTCTTAATTAATGATCGATTAATGCAAATTTGGATTGCAAAACAATAAAAAAAAACGCAAACCAAAAACATGACCTGTTAAGCCGGTCAAATTTCCGCACAACCTCTGGACTAACCACAAACCCAACCAGGCGCAATTAGTAAAAGCAATTGATACACAAAGGCTTACCTTCCCAATTGTAATATTTGGCTTAAGATCTTTACACTTGAGCACAAAAGTTTACACACGTAAATTGGATTATTTATAAATCGAAATATCGATTAATCTTTCAGTCTATGGATTTACAATTAACAGATTTCGAAACATATGTAAATTAAAAACTTTAAATAAATTAACTAAAGTAAATAAATTAGGGCAGGCACTGAGAGGTGTCAAGTTGGCGATGCCAAGCATCGGGTACTGTTCGATTCCGGGCTCGACTTGCCAAACTTATAAGACCGAGTGCTAACTAGCAGTCAAAAATAGCAGCGGGACATTTGATGAATTTACAAGATGGAATCAACGGTGAAGTTAAAACCCGGAATAAAACAAATAAGATCTTATCGGGGCGATTCTGACAAATTTAGAGCTCAAGCCGGTAAGGATTTCCAAGTCGGCGTCTTAGTAAAGAGATGGTGGCGGAGAATGGATCAACGGCAGCGCTCACATCTCTGATAGGGTTATTGGTTTGGGTCTAACGAACCCCTTTTGCTAGGGACTGACAGTCCATGTTGGGGGTTGGGCCGCCAGAGTATGTGCCCGGCCTTGGAAAAACATCACACATATGAAAATACAACGGTTCTACTGCAAACCCCTGTCAACGAAATGTGGACAACGAGCTTCCGATCTGTACCTGGAATGTGTGGGCCCCAGCCCAATTATCAAGGCTTCGCCCATCAATGATGTTGTCTAATAATAAACGGGGGCAGAGCAAATTACTGCACCGTGTGACTTTTTCTGTGAATACGTGTGAATTGTGATCAATGGCAATTTCCCTCCTTTTTTATACAAACCACGCCCATTTTAACCAAAAAATAATCCACATTACACACACTCGTGCAAATCGCTCTCATTCTAGCAATTTTACTTGTAAATTGCTCTCATTCTACCAAATTTTGACAAAGTTACAAAAGTGTTGGAATTCACTTACAGTGTGTCTGTGCGAAAGTTAAGGGTATGCAAAAGTATTAGTAGAGTTTGACATCTAGTTTAGTTTATCTATGGTTGCCGGACATAGGTCTTGTTGGACCCCCCGTAGTCCCTACCAGGACTTAAATCACGGTACCATGGGAGTGAGGACCCTCCGGATCAAGTCCGGGCCGGACTTGAAGAGTGTTGCAAAACCCGGAGAAAATAAAAAAAATTAAATTTACTACAATGGCAAATGCCGGGCTGCCGGCAAAAAAACAAACTTTAAAAATGACAGACAACAACGAACCGCAACCACACGGGTGGTGGTTGATGAACGAATGAAGAGGAGTGCGCAAAAGCGGATGTGAGTGTAAAAAGGGAATTGCAACAAGCAGTTGCTGGTTTGCTGCACACACCGGCTGCTCAGCAAGGGGGGGGGGGGGGGGTTCGGGAAGATCGCTCAACGCAAAAGTTGCAAACCACACAACAGGTAGGCGCCACCCAATTTTTAAGGCAAAATTGGGAAAACAGATGGAAAAAACACACGAATTATCTTTTCCCTGATGGGGAATTTATACTTATATTTGATTTTTTTTTGTTTCTTTTGAGGGAGATTACAGGGTATGCCGAGCTTTTAAAAAAAACGAGTTTTTTTTTCTTTTTTTTTTGAATAATTTTAATTAATTTTACTTGAATGGGTCGGCTAACGGTCGGCCCACAGTTCCGCGTTGTCGTACCGGTAACACTAGCGGGTCGCGCAATTAACGAAATCTAACCGTCTTACGAACGGTTTCAGCGTAAAAGGGTAAGAAGGCTTACGGACGCGATTTTAAGGCACAAATATGTGTTATTTAAAAAAGGGTACTTAGCTGTTTGATCTGTTTCCTGCCTATGCGGGGTCGCTCTCTAGCTGGGTCTCTGCTGGTGGAGGAGGATAAACCGTCTCCGCCACAATCACCGACTTTCGTCCGGTCGTGTCCATTGGGGGGGGGGTTGTAATGTCCTTTCCGGCTTGTCGTTGGGTGTGTTTCTTCCTCGGTTTGTTGAGATTTTGTTTCTGTTCTTGTTCTCGTTCTTGTTCTTGTTCGTGTTCTTGTTCGGCGACTTTAATGCAAAGATAGGAAGAGGAAGCATCTTCGGTAGTATTGTCGGAGAGTATAACCTGCATAACACCACCTCAGATATCGAATGCAGGCTAATTGACTTTGCGGCGGGACGATACATTGTCGTTAGCACAACCGTGGTACGGTTGGATATTCCGAGCACCGGAAAGTCAAGCTAATACTGTGATCGATCGATCGAGTCTCCCTTCATCTTCCAAGGTCTTATGCCACCAACATCAAGTATCAAATGTACGAAACCCCTGTGGGCATACAAAGTGTAACACTAGAGCTTCTCACTACCTCTACGAGCAGAAGAGGGGGGATGAACATTGGCAGCAATGTGGTTCGGAAGTTTTACTAAACGTTAAAAAAAAAAAACATTCCACGACACAAACCCCGAGCCGAAGCCTATAGAGACAAACAAGGAAACATAGTAGTAGGGTCGCAGTCGATGCTGATAATTTGGAAAGAGCATTTCTGTAGACTATATAGATGTGATGATGAACCAAATACCGCTGTCAGAATGAACGTTTCAACTTGGACGATGTAGAATAACAATGCCGAGTTCCTCAAAGCGGCATCCGATGACTTGGTAAGGACCATACACCAACTCAGCTGTAAAATATAGTCGGAAAGTATGCCCCATGAATGGAAACTCAGCATTGTTGGTCTGATCCTCAAGAAAGGAGACCTTCTGAACTGCGCCAACTACAAAGACATCAGTCTTCTTAACATCGGCTACAAGATCCAATCTGACGTATTGTGCGAGCAAATGATGCGGTTTTTCAACAACCTGATTGTTTCGTACTCGTGTCAGTGTGGCTTTAAGCCAGAAAAATCCACCATCGACCAAATATTAACACTATGTTCGATTTGGAAAAAACCCATGAAAAACCCATCTATAGACAGAATGATGATGGAGAATGTACTCTGCTCCATCAAAGTCGGGAAAGAATTCCACGAGACTTTTGATGTTAAACGAGGATTTAGACATCAATTTTGAAAGAATAGTACAAAACTCAACCGCCAACACAAGTGGCACAATCTTTCAAAAGTCCGTCCAATTACTCGCATACGCCGATGACATTGATATAATGGGAGGAAGCGGCGAAAATGGGTTTAATGGTCAATGAGGGCAATACCCCGCCACCCTAGCAACGGAAACCGAAACCGTCTTGCCTTTACCAATTAAAATCCCGCCCGTCGCCGCTCCACGCAAAGTGCTCAATCAATTTGGAACTTCATGGACCCCCTCCGAATGGAAAAACAGACTCGAAAAGCTGAAACAGGGAAACCATACGGCATTCTTCGTTGAAGGGGCCCCTCAACACGCTGATGTTTCTTGGGTGCGGAATTTCTTTCACCGAAGTTATGCTATCACCATTAGCGAGTGCCAGATGATTTCCCCCGCTGACTCCAACAGTTCCTGCAGCTTCAAAGTCAACATCCCAACCAAATATTCGTGGCTGTTCCCTACTCCTCCTGGTAAGACAACTAAACCTGGGAAGATAAGAATTACTAAATGCTCTGAAGAACGAGAAAACGCACATCTCGAGAGTAATGAAAGTGTTAAAAATAATCGTAGTGTTAACAATAAACTTAAAAAAAGACCCCTCTCCAACTCCCTTCCAAATAAAAAATATGCTTCCAAAAAACGAAGCTCTAATCTCGACCCCAACTGGAGCTTCAAAACAAACTTATTCCCCAATTTTAGTAATCCCTCCTCACTTATCCGACAGAAAGCCCTTACACACCAATCTTCTAATCCCCCAATTCCCCCCGTTCCACCGAAGTCCCCGCGCCTACGCGTCTCTTTCAACTTAACCCCAACCACCCATATTATTCCTTCTCAACCTTCTACGCCACCAAACCCAGCTAGCAACCCAATTCCCAACTTCGACCTTAAAACTGGAGCTAAGTACCCTAACTTCATTAACTCCCATACCTTAAACCCCACATCTCATCCCTCGTCCAATTCCATACCCAATCATTTATCTCTATCTCCCTCCTCCAATGCTCCTATTCTTGATCCCCTTTTTCCCCCCACTGTTAAACTAACACCGCAAACCAATGGCACTACAGAAAGTCGATATGCTCTCTCTAGGCTCAGAGAACGAAAGATATATGAAAACATTCGTCTCTTT
The DNA here is from genome assembly GCA_949129095.1 of Volucella bombylans. NCBI lineage: Eukaryota > Metazoa > Arthropoda > Insecta > Diptera > Syrphidae > Volucella > Volucella bombylans. Next base: position 180,667,641 of record OX422143.1, on the reverse strand, counting down.
CTTGCCTATTTACATGACAAATCTGACTCGGTCTGCTACGAAGGGAAAACCAAAACCAGCGTCATGGTTTGCATCCAGCAGGAAGGCCTCCCTACCGACCCTATCAGTCTCAGGAACCTTTATGTCAGGTACCACGAGATTTTTAACATGTCCTCTCAGAAAGTAGCAGACGACCTTGCTGCATTCGGCAACTATGTTCACTCTAAACGAGTATCACACCTACAGCGAAGCCGAGCCGACCACGACAAATTTTTTCGTCCATAACGTGCCTCCCTTGCCAGCGCTTAAACCATCCTGCCTCACACCTCCACCCCACAACATCCCTCTTACATTTTACTACCAGAATGTAAGAGGTCTTCGCTCTAAAACCAATGCTGTCCTACTTCAATCGCATGCTCTTCCCTTTGATATCTACGCCTTGACCGAAACCAATTTGATTCCCGACATAAAGAACCAGGAATTGTTCCCTCCTACTTTTAATGTTTTCCGCGAGGACGATCCTACCCGCACAAATAAAGATTCCCCCTGTCGAGGCGTTCTACTGGCGATGGACAATAGCCTTAACTCTTCCCCCATTACAATTTCTTCATCCTCTAAAGCCGACTTTTGTCGCAATAAAAATATCACTACCTCTCAAGTCCCTTTACGTTATATGTTGCTATATCCTACCTGTCAGACCCTATTGATGATATCCTTATTTTCGGCGACTTTAATCTTCCTCAGCTACAGCGGACTCCATCAGATGATCAATCGTTTTTCATCGCTTCAAATGCCAACTCAGCTAAGGAATGTCTCTTCTTAGATCGCTTAACAGACTCAAGTCTATGCCAAGTCAGTGGTATATCCAATTTTATGGGCAGGCAATTAGACCTTATTTTCACAACAGATCCAATTAACTCCTCAGTCTCACTTTATCCCCTATCTCTCTCAACAATCGATAACTACCATCCCCCCCTTCTACTTTCATTTTTTCATAACTCTTCTTCTCCAGTCCACTCCCCCCACAACTCTCTCATCCCACGACTTTCATAAAGCAAACTTTCACAAAATCAGTGAATATCTCAGCAGATCCCTCTTTAACTTTCACAACCTAAGTATAAATGATGCCTTATCCATTTTTTATAAAGAAATATTTAATTCTTTTTCCCTTTACGTTCCGTTTTCCCGCCTTAAAACATCATCTACTAGTCCTCCCTGGTATAATCGCAAGCTTCCTTCCTTACGAAATCAGAGAAATAAGTTATGGGCTCTTTTCCTGCGTACCAGATCCTTTACCGACTATTCCAACTATCTTGGTGCTTATCTTCATTTCACCGACCTTTACGATTCCCTTTACCAGCGCTACCTTAACAATGCGAAAGTCAACCTTATAAACCACCCTAAGTCCTTTTTCCAATTTGTTAACTACAAAAGAAAGTCCGATGGTTACCCTCCTTCCCTCTCTTTCAACAACAGGTCATCAACCGATCCACTCACCATTGCCAACCTATTTGCCACCTTTTTTAAACAATCCTTCACCAACGACTTCTTTGTACCAGATCCATCCATTTTTACCTACTGAACTTCTCCAATGGCCCACTTCTCTTTCATATTCTGTACCCGTCTTATATCGAATATAAATATCTTTCCCTTTCTAATCGCTTCCGTCTATCCCTTTCACAAGGAGAATTTCCTCAGGCTTGGAAATCCTCCTTCATAACCCCGATCCACAAGAAAGGATCAAAGAATGAAATAACCAACTATCGTCCCATCGCTAAACTCTCCCATATACCCAAACTCTTCGAAAGTATTTTGTATGAAGCTCTAAGCTTCCAATGCAAATCACTTATTTCCCCTAGACAACATGGCTTGCTAAAGGGTAGGTCAACCACTACAAATCTCGTTGAATTCGTATCCTTTGCCCTCTCTGCCCTAGAGAATGGCAATGAAGTCGATGTAGATGCAACCGATTTTAGCAAAGCCTTCGATAAAATCTCTCATCGGTTAATCATCTTTAAATTGTCTGCCCTCGGCTTTGAACCCATACTGTTAAAATGGATATCCTCTTACCTCGAAAACCGTTTTTATAGTGTTCGTTTTAGGTCAGCCCACTCCGCTCCATATTTGGCCACCTCTGGAGTTCCACAAGGCAGCCATCTCGGTCCCCTTCTTTTTATATTAACCATAAATGATCTCGATATGATCATCAAACACTCGTCTGTCTAGCTTTACGCCGACGATACCAAATTTTTCAAAACCATTTCCTCTCCCCATGACTCTTTCCTCCTTCAACAAGATCTTGATAGTTTTTCGATCTGGTGCCTCAAAAATTGTTTGGAACTTAATATCGCCAAATGCCAATCCATCACCTTCTCACATAAGCGGAATCAATCTCCTCCCCGACTCTATCTTCTCCATAACCAACCTATCTCCTCCGTACAGTCTCTTCGCGACCTCGGCATTTTGTGTGACAGCGAGCTCAACTTCCGTTTACATATGGATGAGATAATCCTCAAAGCCAACTCTGCACTAGGTTTTGTAAAACGGTGGTCCAAAGAATTCACCAACCCATACGTGACCAGGTCCCTCTATATTACCTTTGTTCGCCCCCTCCTAGAGTACGCCAGTCAAGTATGGTCCCCATATCATCGTGTTCATATCTCGAGAATTGAAGGCATTCAGCGCCGTTTTCTTCGATTTGCTCTTCGAGGTATGCACTGGGACGTTCCTTTTAATCTGCCCTCCTATCAAAACCGTCTCAACCTTATCAACCTAAATACCCTTGAAGATCGCAGAGATGCAGCAGACTTTCTCTTCATTCATCGACTCCTTTCAGGTCACGTTGAATGCGCGTCCCTTCACAACTCCATTTTCCTCAACACTAACCCTCGTAATCTACGTACCCCTCGACTCTTCTATCTACCAACCCACCACACCTCCTATGGCGCGAACGAACCAATCTCCCGTATGCTACGTCAAATCAACTCAAACCCTACCGTCTTTGACTTTCACCGCACCACTTCCTACCTCAAATCCGTTCTCCTTCTCCACTCCAACCAACCTTAGTTTTAGGTTTTAGATTAAGTTTATTTTTTAAGTTATACCTTGTATTAAGCCGAATAAATGGGGGCGTCCGCCCCCACCAAAATTATATGCTGTCAACATGAAAGGACACCCAACACCGACATCTCGGACAGAACGTCACCACAGATATAAGTTTGAGGTAGTTAAATACTTTTTCTATCTAGGCTTCGCTATCAATTCAGACAACGACACCGGCGCGGAGATCAAACGAAGAATAACCACTGCCAATCGCTACTTGATTGAGGAAAGCCCTCTATTGTACAACGACATCGACTTAGCCAGAAGAGTGAAAGTTCAACGACTGAGTTGGCTGGATTATTCCTAACAGATGGACACGAATGCTCCAGTCCGAGGTACAGCGCAATAGAGGAAGATCACGACTTAGGTGGTGCACGTAAGTGGAAAGGGACCTCATCTAACTTAGCGTGATCGAGCTGGCTGTAGACGCTTGTTGATTGAGTCTCAGGTCGACCCCGGACTGTAGCGGACAAAAATATGATAATACATTTAATACATTCACAGCATATAAGTTCAAACAACTGAGCAAATTCTCACTATCGATGTTTGTATAATACAAAAATCTCTCGTTAACATGACCTTGTACATTTTTCTTCTCGTTTCAAGTGACTGCATTCAGTGTAGAAGACATTTGGAATGATAGGAGTGGTTCATCATTCGCCATTATTTTATTGCAAAATAAATAACGTAAGCAAACCTTAACAATTTTGTTTGGGCCGCTTTCGATTCGACATACAACACAAGCATTCTCAACGACTGGGCGTACGATGTTCTTGTATTTTATTAAGACTTCGGTAGATCCTCCTCACATTGCAGTTTAATGCTCCTAGGTTTTTCTTTGCTTCATCAATAGAGCGCGTTACATTAGTGTACAGTTTCTCCTGAATATTTATTTGCTTTTCAAGAAGAACCATTGATGGTTTCTTTTTAAACAGGAATTTTGATGAACAATGTTTAGGAGTTTGTGAAATTAAATCATCATTGTCTAAATGTGTTGTCTTCGTTGATGAAGCAACTTGAGGTTCGTCTGGGAGTAAGTCCAAAGAAGGAGCATCGACCGTTTGTGCTTCTTGGGGCAAGCCAAAACACAAAGCTCCTTCAACCCCCTCAGCTGACTCTCTCAGTTGAATAAGAGCAACTACTTCCTCCTCATCAGCTGTGAACTGTTGAATTTTATATGGGCCACCACCAGTTGCTGATATCTCCTTGTTGTTGTAAGCTAGTTTCTTTTTCAGATACGATTTGTGGTCGCTCCAAACCGGAAATATTTTACAAAACAGTTGGTACTGTGTGTTATGTGATGTTAGAATTTCTTACCTCCTTCCATTCGCTTAGTTCTTTTACTGGTGGCCCATATTTATTCAGCTCTAGCCGAAGATCTTCCCAAAACCTTTTTACCTGTTCTGGTGGCCTTTTGCTAATATTTCTGGCAATATCTAGTGATTCCTTCATTGAGTTCACCATTGCCCTGAACTGTAGTCTGTTTGTGGTTTTTTTCCTGTAATATGTAAACAAATAACAAATTTATCGTTTTTTTTTAACTTCACTTACATTTTTGAAGAAATCCTCACGACGGTCAGCAGCCAGGCCAAGCAAATGAAATTCGCAATGATTTTGATGCGAATGAGAAATGTCATTTTGTTCGGGAAAAATTCGATTCGATAGTTTTCTATGATACAGTGGAACTTATTCACATTACCGACACGGGGAACTGTTCACTTTGCGGATTTGACGATGCCGAAGTATTTTTTTAGGTGAATAATTCCCCCCGGCGGATTCCACGATAAGGGTGAATGTCTTAATAAATAGTATACGGATCTGACAGATCTATAGAAATCTGAGGAGTTATTTTTAATCAATCCTAATAGAGAGTTGACCTTGGCTACAATGTAATTTACGTGCAGACGAAATGTTATTTTTCCATCGAAAATCACACCAAGATCTTTAAAATTGCCAAAAACTCCATTTATATGTAGCTCATGCAAGCGCACTTGTCAATGTTTAACATTAAGTCATTTAAGCTGCACTAGTTAGTGAAACAATTTAAATCTTTTTGCAGCATTAGACAATCATTAACAGCTGATATTTTGGCAAAACAATTTTATATCATCTGCATATGTACACTAGGCAATAGCAATGTTTTAACAAATGATCCAATGAAAGGTAAGAATAGAGCAGGCCCTAGATGGCTGCCTTCTGGAACACCAAATGAAACAATGAATTCTTTCTAAAAGTAGCCCCCGATTTCAACGAATAAGTTTTAAACCTTTACAGTAAGGGACGGTAAAAACCATATGCCGTCAGCTTGTCTAAAGGAATTCTTAGGTGTACTCTACTACAATAAATGCTTTAACAAAGTCTGTGTAGATCACATCGACTCGTTGGTTGCTTTATAGCGAATTAATTCAGAAGTTAGTAAATTCCACTAAATTAGAAACAGTTGATCAAGGTAGATTAAGGTACTGACATGTTGCTTGACAGTAAAAGTGACTTTTCCTTTGACGAGGCTACGAGTATTTAAAAGTTTTGGAATCACCAAAAGTTCGGTAACTGGTCTATAGTTTGAAACAAGTTATCTGAAACCAGATTCAGAAACTGGATCTATCGTAGAGTTCTCATCATCAGGAAAAAATCCATCAGAAAAGGATTGATTGAACTAGAACAGTGATTTAGAACGATGGGAAAAATTCCCAGGATGTCTGGCTTTTTTATAGATTTCAAATTACTTTAACTTCGCTTAACAATCAACAATTGATGGAAGCGAATGGACATAATTATGATCGATGATGGAGCTGAGCATTAGGAATTTATAGATACTCAGAAGATACATAGATCTGCAATATACCATAATTACTTAGGGTCACTAGACTGTAAGTCATTAAGATGAATTATTGTTGGAAGCCCAGTGTTTTTTCTTTTTGTGATTTTTGACTGTTTTCAAGATTACTTTCGGCGGAACGAATATGGTATAACTATAAATAAATGCAGAAAGTAATAAACTCTTTTCCAAAACGAGAAAAACAGCATAATCATCACTAGAGCTGGATCTTTTAAACTTTTTATGTGCAGAACTCTTGGCATTTCTTAATTTCAGTTGCCTTTTCATATACCAAACGGGATAAGAATTTACTTGTTTACTTATCATAGATGCACAGTCTTTAAGTATCTACGTTATTAAAAATAACTTTGAATCTGTAGACTTTTTCTTGCTCAGAAATTCATTTGGCGAATTAATATTCTTGAACTAGTCATTCATAGAAAAATATTATTGGAGTTGAATTGATGCAAAATAATTGATTTATGAATGTTAAAAAAATGATTGTAATGACAGGATTTGGTACTAATATATATCGCTGTATGATGTACAGTGTGTATAGGTTAGGTTAGGTAGGAGTGCCTGCTGGAAATACCAACCCACTTAGGCCTATTGGCCCGTTATGATGCCACGTGGATCTATGATCCTCTTACTAATGGAACCAGTTTGAGCTTATAATAAAGCGTAGGAGACAGAGCTTCTTTAATCGCCAAAATTTCCGCCAAACACGCTACAGTGCTTTGAAAGACGGAAAGAGAGGCTTAGATTTAGTTAATCTGAGAAAACTCCGCCACCAACTCCGCTATCGGTTTTACATCTATCTTTGTAGAGATGGATTGATTTGTCCTCCATGAAAGCATCTTCCTCCCAGAATGATCTAGAGGGGAAGCTTACGTGGAAGTTTTTGTCAAACCAAAGTTCAGGTATGGTGTAATCGATGTACTCTGTGAGCATTCCTAATGTATTAAGTATGCTGGCGTGGCCAAATGAATTATTTGCTCATTGTTTAGTAGCCTGCTGAAGATATCTAGGGGTGTCAAATGAAATAGAATATCTAATGCCGCAGAGGGGGTAGACCGCAGGGCTCCGCTTATACATAGACATGCTGTTCTTTGGACTCTGCATAGTTTTATGCGGTTTACAGCACATTCTAAGTCCGTCCACCAGACGACCACCGTATAGCCAGTGAGATGCTTACCTGGGACGGCTATAGCAACGTCATCCGCATAGGTAATCACCCTGCTACAACCCGCTTCCAGGTATATCAGCAGTTCATTAACCACTAAGTTCCAGAAAAGGGGAAAAAGGACACCCCCTTGCGGCGTACCTCTGCTGACAAATCTTTTAGCAGAAGTCTCACCCAGTTTGGAGTTGATTATCCTGCTTTTTAGCATTAGACCGATCAACTTCCCAAGTGAGTCGTCTACCTGCAGAGTTGACAGCGCAGTCGTGATTGCGGATGTGTTGACGTTGTTAAAGGCGCCCTCTATGTCTAGGAAAGCAACCATTGTGTACTCTTTATATTATAGGGATCGTTTGATGTGGCTATTCAGAGAGTGCAAAGCCATTTCCACCGACTTTCCTTTACAGTAGGCATGTTGAGCCGTAGACAGAAGTCTTGGATTAACTCTAGCTCGAATATGTCGTTCTAAAGTTTTTAGAAGGAAAGATGATTATAGGTCTGAGGTCCTTTGGGACTACATGAGAACATTTTCCAGCTTCGGGAATGAATACTGCATTGACTTCTCTCCATAACAGTGGAATCTGGATAAGTTCTACACAGCTCCTCATAAAATTTTCTAGCGTTGACAGAATAATATCTGAGGACCTCTGTAGCTCGGCAGGTATTATACCGTCGGGACCAGCAGACTTGTATGGTTTGAAGCTATGCAGCGCCCAGAGCAGTTTGTCTCTCGTAATCAGACCATGAATTTTGATCACGGTTGCAGTAGGCCTGTTTGGGCTGCTACTGGAAGCGAGTTGGGAGCTACCTGGAAAGTGGGTGTCCAGAAGCAGGTTAAGTGATTCATCACTTGAGGTTGTCCAAGAGCCATCGGTTTTTTCAAACAGCTAGGCATCATAGGATTTATAGAGAGGATTTTCTTAGCCGCGATGCCTCAGAGGTTTCTGCGAGTTTGTCACAAAATGACCTCCAGGATTGTCGCTTTGCCTTCCTCAGTTCTTTTTTGTATAGTTTGAGGTATTCTTTGTATGAGTCCCAGTCAGTCATTTTTCTTGTGCTTTTTGCTACGTTGAAAAGTTTTCTACAAGAGTTTCTGAGCAGTCCCTGTGCCGATGTCCACCAATGTGGGTTTCTCTTGCCTCCAGGTTGAATAAGAGGGCAGGAAGCGGCCATAGCCTTATTGAGAGTCAGAGTAAATTCCTTGACTTTCATGTCGAGCTCATTGGTGTCACGCGGGGGACTTGATAGTTCAGAGGATAGCGTTTCTGACAGCATTCCTCTGTATTTTGTCCAATCAGTTTTCCGGAAAGCTTGTTGGCTGGGAGGAGCTGAATTGGATGTGTCTGTGGTCTGAAAAAGAGTGTTCACACGATACCATCCAATTCGTTAGCATTTGAGTGATGCTGTCGGAGACAAGATCGATATATAGCACTTCCTTCTCGGTTCCTAGTTATAAAAGTGGGCTCATTGCCAATGTTGCAACAGTGAGGTTAGTACTCATAACATGGTCAAAAAGTGACTCACCTCTATCATTGATGTCGGTACTGCCTCATACCGTGTGATGTGCGTTAGCGTCGCATCAGTTGATGAGGCCAGTTTTTTGCCTTCCAGCTTCCAGTACCACCCTTTCTAAGTTATCACCAGGGAGAGGGTCCACATGGTCGTGGCCAAGGTAAGCCGATGCCAGCCAGTAGGAGCCTTTGGCATTCTCTAGTCTGGCAACGGTTAAGTCGGGGTCGCTGAGGTTAGGAAGTAAAAAATACATTAAGGCTACGTAATATACAATCTCTGGTCTTACCTTTGTCTCTGGTATAGAGCGGAGCGTATGCGGGTGTCCTAAGTCCACGAACCACGCCTTCTACAATCCATGGTTCCTGGATTACGATAATATCTTCTGCGTTTTTAGAAAGACGCAGAATGAGTGCGGCCTTTTTTGAGTAGTGGAGATTAATCTGGAGAAACCTTATCATTGCTACAGTCATCCAGAGTAGCCTCCACCACGGTGCTGTTGAGGTCCTGCGATTCTGAAGATGTGTCCAAGAGCTCATCTTCTTCCTCTGATCGTATAGGACCTCTTTTTTCTTCGTCATCGGTTTCCATTTCCGACAGGGTGTCAGCAGAGGAGACCGACGGCTTAATTGTCACCTCGGATTGATTGGAGTCGTCGCTATCCATTTCTGGAAAGGATATCGACGCTCCAAGATCCAAGGTTGTGTTTTCTGGTGTCTCCGTTAAAGGAGGAGGAGGTTGCTTATCAGCATCCAGCTCATCCTTTTTGTAGACTCTTAGGGGTATAGACTCAAAACCGAACCGAATCATGTCTTTCGTCTGAGACAGAGGATTAAGGGTTTCCTTATTGATTACGATCAACGCACAGAGCCCCTTTGTTCCTCCAGTTTCGCGACTTTCCAGACATGAGTTGGAAGAGTTGGGTTACCTCGGTTTTGCACCTGGCCAAATCTCTCCTAAACCATCTATGGCCTTGGTGAAGAGATCAAGAGATCTCTGGTTGGAACATGCGATGAGCTTGACATGGCCTTGGTGCCAGCCAGCGTCGCTTGTGATAGAAGGTGGTCCGGGGTTTTCCTGCATGATGGCCAAGAAGTTGCTCGAAAGCTTCAGCTTGACAAGCTGCCACTGTTCAGGTGTAATGGAACCGTCGGTATCGTTCCTATCGATTACCGCGATCACCAATGCGTCTTTTAGGACTTCATTGAAAGTCCTCAGAGATATGCTATTGGATGGCCCAGGGGTTTTGGAACAATGTGTTTTGGGCCTCAGGGGAAGCGATGGGTAATCCGTCTTTTAGGATGTTTTTAGTCCACTCAACCTTGTCTTTTATTTATGTCCGCACTTCTCTCAACCTCCGGAATGGATCCGAAGGTTTTGATAATGCGTGAAGCATTTCGGCGTCTTAAGTAGAGCGCCTTAGATGGGGCTTGCCGATGCGGCTGAGTTATGATTCATCCTTGGGGGAGGAGTAGCAGCAACAAGTCCGTGGCCTGCCACAAACTTGCTGCTGCTAGAGGTGTTGGAGGTGATAGGACCATGGCTTGCCACAGTCTTAACACTCCCTGAATCTTTATTTTTAGGCTCGTTGTGTTTGCCTTTAGAGGATGGTGCACCATGCCCTGCCATAGTTTTGCCTCCTCTCGACAATGTAGGAGCCTTGCCGGTAGTCGGTACAGTCACCGTTCTACCGCCCGATATTAGAGGAGTACCGGTCTCGGATTTTGTTTTAAAGGTTTTGTCCATAAATGGTAGCGGAGAAAGGGGTGCCCATCTGTACAGAGATCCGCAATATACAGATAAGGCTAGCTAATCCGAAGGTCGCCAGGTATCCGGATACTCCGTTAGCGACTGAGCTATTTTTGGAGATGCTGGGCCCTCAGCCAGGTTGGTCTTCGGCACGGGTCGTATGATACCTTGATCCAGCCCAGGGGAAGAAGGCAGTGCTTTGGGAGTTGGGGAGGGAGGGGGGGGGGGAGCATCCTTTGGTTTCAGGACTCGTCTGGAGAATTTCTTCTCGAGATTCATTGACCCTACTCAGCCTCTACAACTCGACAAGTTCGATGCTCACGGTAGAAGTACAGAGTATATAAGAGAAACAAAAGCAGCAAACCCATCCATGTGGCATTTCAGTACAAAATATATGAGTTAAATTAATATCTATGAGCTAGGGTCATCGAATTCATTGCAGAATGGGGTTAGGTCCGAACATTTTTAACTATAAGTAAATGACATTACTTCACTGTAATTTTCTAAATTTAATTTATAAATGCTAACTAACTAATAAAATAAATAATTCGAATAAATAAACTAAAACTTACAATAATGCTTGAAATTGTTAAGCCGCGTTGTGCACTCTGATTCTGATAATTCCTAAGTTGAATTACAGTGTGGCTAAAACAAAAAACGACGAAAGAGGTGTCAATAAATCTTATCAAGGAGTTGACAAAACTACATCAACTGATGGTAAAAATTCTTTAAACAGAGAACAGGGCAACGAGTACTTTGGGAGAAGAAAACAAGATGGAAAGTGGGATAATAAGTTGCCAACAAATGCAAGGACAATGAAGCAACGTTGTAAATGTACAGAAGCAAATGGGCAAAGAAGCACTATTAAATGCTCAGAAATATCTGATGATAACAGGAAAAAGGTATTTGACACATTCTGGTTGATGAATTGGGGAGAAAAAAAGATTTATATTGACAGCATGGTGGAAATGAAGCCGACATCTAGATAAAGGGACAGAAAAAAAAAAAATGTGGCTACCATATTGATCAAAAAGTAACCACCGTGTGGCGCTAACAATGTTCCAATTTGAGTTCTGTTTTTTTTTTAAGTTGGTAAATCTGTTGTTGACATTCCCTCTAAATCTTAGAGTCATAGCTTTACATGTACGACGAACTTGTATTAAATTTTACGTAAAAACCGGATTTAATGGTGCGCGAATGTTGGAAAAGTGTTTCAGCAACGATTCTCTAAAGAAAACGGTCGTTTACCAGTGGCACGAGCGGTTCAAAAGTGGTCGTGAGTCAATCAAAGATGATGAACGCAGTGGCAGACCATCGACATCGAAAACCGACGAAAATATTGATGGGGTAGAAGAAATGTTGGTCAATAATAATAAGATAGCGGAGGACTTGAACATTGCTTATGGATCCGTCCAAGACATTTTGGTTAATGATTTGGGTCTCCGTCGTGTAGCAGCAAAGTTGGTGCCGAAAGACCTCAATTTCATGCAAAAAAATAGACCGTGTTAATGTCGCAAAAGAGATGATTTGCGAGGCTGAATCCGTTCCCACATTCATCAAAAGGATCATTACTCTAGACGAGACGTGGGCTTATGAGTACGACACGCAATCCAGACATCAGGCAAGTGAATGGCGTTCACCAAATGAGCCGAGACCAAAAAAAACCACGTCGTTTTCAGTCAAAAAAGAAGGCAATGCTCACGGTTTTCATGGATTACAACGGTGTAGTGCATAATGAATTTTTGCCAGAAGGCCAGACAGTAAACAAAGAGTATTATTTGGGCGTTATGAGACGTTTACGTGAAGCAATTCGCCGAAAGAGACCAGAATTATGGGCGGAAAACTCGTGGATTTTGCACCATGATAACGCACCGTCGCACAGTGCCACAAATACCATCCAACAGTCACCGAATTCACCTGATTTGTCTCCCTGTGACTTATTTCTGTTCAATCGAGTTAAAAAAAACCACTACGGGGAACGCGTTTCAGCAGCCGAGAGGAAGTAAGGGAAAAATCGCAGGAAGCACTGATGGACATACGGAAAACCGGTGATCAGGGTGGTATTTCAAAACGATGTATATTATATGATTTTATCATATAAAAGTAGACATCTAATTATACCGAGTGTGTAAAACAATGTTTTTGAACACATTAAATATTGGAAAAACTGTTCAAAGGAAAATTTTGCTGCAGCTAGAGACTGTGATCAGTCAACTAATAAAATTGCATCTACAAGAAAAAAAAAGAAGAATGCTTTTGAGCATCAGATCAAGAGCCTTACAACGGTTTTTGGATTCATTACCTAAAATGGAGTCTCATTATTGCCGCAAAGAAACGTTTACGTTTAAGTGCTCGTAAAAATCCAAGGCCTTATTTTTTAGAGTATCTTAAATTCTTATTTATTATTAATTATTTATTAATTCTTATAAACTCATTAAACAACCAAACAGTTAAATAATACATACAATTTAAGAGAATTCAAGTTCTAAGAAGCAAAATATAAAAAAGTTGATGACATTCAGTATTTATAAATAAATAAAAATAGAGTTGAATGCCACATCAATTGGCTAAATAAAAACAAAATAAAGATTAGTGTGTGGGGTGACCCTTTAAGAATTCAGAGTGAGAAGAAAGAAAAAAAAAACAAAAAAGAAGCATAATCCAAATATAAATTCAATGCAAACAAAAAAGAAAGAATTGTAATTGTAAAAAAATGCAAAAAGAAAGAAAACGAAGATTAAACCAAAACATCAGAAATACGAGATTCTAATGCAGCATAATCAAGGCTGAAGGGCCACATTTTTACACGTTTTAGGAACGTTCCAGGTATGATTGACTGAGGGAGTTCATTAAATAAACGATAGGACAAAACCGAGAAAAAATTACGATATGCAGTGGTATGGAAGTTGGGTAGAGAAAAAAAGTTAGAAAGGTTTCGACGAAGATTATAAAAGGAAATTAGACGAAAGTTTCGATTACCCGACTTCATAAAGAAGATTCTTAACACTTTGAAACAATACAAATGACGAACAGGGAGAATATTCAGGGCACAGAACAAAGGAAACCTGGAATATCTACCCGATTTTCGACAAATTTTTCTTAGGACATGTTTCTGCAGAATCAAAAGTGGTAGTATTTTATTTCGATACACACCGCCCCAACAAGCAATTCCATATTGTAATTTGGAATGGAAAAGACCATAATAAATTATCTGTAATAGCTTGGTTGAGCATCGGAAATACTTTTTCAAATTATTGACGTGATTCGCAAAACTCATCCTTGAATCAAGGGTAAGCCCCAAATATTTAAATTCGTCTACTCTCTCTACTAGGAAACATTTAACACTATAGGTAAGATTACAACAAAAAGAGGGAGAGGAAACACCAGACGAACAATAGCAATTAGACAGTTTGTATCTATGACATTCAGGTGCGTGAAAGTACAAATTACCTTCCAAATTGTATGAGGAAGATAAGCTGAAGAAAATTATCTTGGTTTTAGAGCTAATTACCAAATTATGTTCAGCAAACCAGTGTCTTAATAAACTTAGATCCCAATTCACAATAGAAATTAGGTCCAAAGGACTGTTTAATCTGTAAGTAAAACCAATGTCATCAGCAAAAGCAGTAGGTTTACCTTTGAATTTAAGCGCAAAGAGTGGATTAATGTAGACCTAAAACAGAATTGGACCCAAAACAGAACCTTGTGGAACATCCAGGTTCAGGAACCGTATTTCGCTCCTTATATCATATATTTTCACTCTATGCGACCTATTTTCAAGATACGACCAACCACCACCTTATTCCAATTTTCTCAACAGGAAATTGTGGTTGACCATATCGAATGCTTTGGTAATATCAATAAATAAATCAGCCGTACATTTTTTCCCATCGAGGTGTGACATTATTTGGGAACAAAACTGTAACAGCGCATCTTCTGTCGATTTGCCTTTTAGACAACCAAATTGAACTGGATTGAAAAACCTAGTTTTATCTAAAAAAAAACTCACAATTCTATTTTTCATTAGCTTTTCGAAGATTTTGCTAAAAACAGAAAGAAGTGTGTGGCATTTAATGACTTTTCGTCTAGATAAAAACAACGGCTCACTTCAGTGTCTTCAATACGAATCCCTTTATTGTAATCTACGAGTACATATACATTTTGGATGGAGAGAATACATGAGAGAGAGAGATTACAGCTTAATAAGTTAATCTCTTTTATATGCCACATCTCCCTCTCAAGTTTGAAATACAATTTTCAATTCATTAATTTTTTAACATATTAATACATTTTTTTTTTTACAAAATTCAATTTTTAATTTTTTAACTATTTAGTTTAGTTGGTTCATTTTTATTTTTGATTTTTTTTTTTTGTAAACAAAAAGCAAATAAAAAATACATGTTGTATCAAGAATGGTTTTAATAGAATTTCTTCTATATTCTCTATTTTTTGAAGAAACAAAAACAATATAAGATCTTGGGTAACTTAGTTTTTCCTTTATGTAGCCTATTTCCCAATTATTTTCGATTTTGCAATACACTTGCTCGTTAACACGAAAAGTGGTATCCTGTCTTCTTGTGTGTCTATTGTAATATTTTTCATTTTGTTATTGTTTGTATTTGATAGCATTTTTAATATTGTTGTTTAATTTTGATTTTAAAAGGTTCAAGTGAATTGGTAGCTTAGTGCGTAATCTTCTATTAAATAAAATTTGGCCTGGTGAAACGTCTAAATCTTTTACAGGTGTATTATTGTATTCTAAAAGAGCTAAATAAAAATCTTCAACATTTGAAGATCTCTTTAACAAACCCTTTGCTATTTGAACTCCTCTCTCTGCAAGTCCATTTGACTTAGGGTAATGAGGACTGCTAGTTATAATTTCAAAATTCCATTTACTAGCAAATTCTCTGCATTTAAAGGAATTAAATGGCATATTATCCGCAATAACAACTGCAGGAATACCTAAACGAGAAAAAATTTTGGTCCAACTTAAACAAATATCAGAAGCAGTTTTTGTTTTTGTTGGCTCAATCTCTATCCATTTTGACAAGTAGTCAATCACAATAAGGAAACTGTCCCCGTTCCACTCGAAAAGATCACACCCTACTTTACGGAATGGTAATTCAGGTATATCATGACTAATCATTTGCTCGTTATGGCTCTCAGGTCGAGACTGTACGCAAGTCCAACAATTATTTATATGGTTTTCTATGTCAACTGACATACCAGGCCAATAGAGTACTCACAAGCTCTGATCTTTGTTTTAGTTATCCCTAAATGAGATTCATGAAGTTTAAGTAACATTTCGTATCTTAATGACTCTGGCACAATTAGTCTGTGATGTAAAAATAGTAAATCATTTTCGACAAAAATATCAAATCTTTTTTCAAAATACGATTTGATACTGTCCGGCATTTTATTTTTTGAACGGAGCCATCCTTGGTGGTAAAGTTTTAATAATTCTGAAAGAATAGGATCTTTTCGTGTATCTTCTCTGAACAAATTTTGCTTCTCGTCACTTACATTGATTGACAATACTATATCACAAAAATTTCGTGACAAATAATCAGCAATGTATTGCCCGGTAAGTATTGCACTTCAATATCGTAATTAAATAAAAATAATCGAATCCGGCGTAATTTGGACGACATTATTTTACAAATTTCCTTTTTCATTATGGCCTCAAGAGGCTTATGGTCACTATAAACTAAGACCTTACTCCCGTAAATGATTTTGCATGCATATGAAATTGCTAGAAATACCTTTTCTATCTGTGCGTACCCTACTTCTGCATCATTCAAACTCCTAGAAGCATAACAAATAGGTCTGTTGTCTTGCAATAAACAACATCCTATTCCATACTGTGAAGCGTCGGCTTGAATTGTAAGCTTTCCCGCCGGATCGAAGGGTTTGAGAAACGTAATTTCTTTTAGTTTATTTTCTAAACTCTCAACGCACTTTGTATGGCATTTCAGCCAAACGAACGCAACATCTTTTCGTAATAATTGTAATTAATTCAGAGAGCTCAGGAATGAAACTTCGTAAATAATTTACAAAACCTAGAAAACTTTGAAGTTCTTTCTTAGAGGATGGATTTTTCAATTTCGTTACAGCCGCAATGCACTGATCATCAGGTTTCATCCATTTTTCGCTGAAAACATGACCTAAATATTGTAAAATGTTTGTGTGGGTAAAAATGATAGAACTTATTCTTTTCAATACAAATCCCTTTATTCAGTACAGTTACAATTCACTATTTAATTCTTTCTCTCAGTACAATCCAATTTCTCAACCACTTATACTTTTCTTATCTTTTACTTAAACCACTTAATCACTTTTCCTAATTAACACTTCAAATTCAACTGACGAACTAACTTGTATACCCTGGGGATGCTGGTATTTATACTCGAATGACATACTTCGAGAACAATCCTCGCCATCCAGCGTCCCTTACAATTTCCAATTTGCTAGAAAATTCGATTCCACTCTCCAGTCGAGACTTTGTTATTCCAGTATCGAAAACTTCTGGTCTTCGAGTATCGACATTTTCTGCTCTGTGAATCTAGATGTCGCTGCTCACATTTAAGTGGTTATCACAATATTTTAATGGAATTATGCTTACTTGAGAGCCTGTGTCTATCTTGAATTTTATAAACTTGTCTTTAACTCTTATTTCTTCAATCCACGTATATTTGCTATCATTTGATTGAAAACTGTCAACAACAAACGAGTTATCGTCACTCTCAGAACTGTCAGAATCCCGAATACATCTCACATTTCGCACATTACAACAAACTGCATAATGATCTAATTTACCGCAATTATTACACTTTTTTCCCAAAGCAGGGCAGGCATTTTTTGCATGATGCAAATTCCAACAACTACATTTGAAAGATTTTGAAAATTTATTGTTTGACTTGCATAATTGCTATTTCTAAAATTATTGTTACTATGATAATTATTACCTTTCTTAAACGAATTTCGAACATGATGTCTGCTGCCTGTTGAACGGTTTTGTTGATGATGTGCTGGACTTGTGTGAATGCCATCTACACTAGAACTAGATGTTGTACACTGGATTTCCTTCGTTTGCTTGTGAGTTATTTCCATAGATTTTTCTAGATTCAAATCTGCTGCACTTAGTAACTTCTCTTGTAGCCTCTTATCGTGTATGCCTAGTACAATTCTATCGCGTATTAGAGAGTCCTCCAAAGACGAAAATTCACAGTTTTTTGCTAGCAGCTTAAGATCTGTCACGAAACTGTCGAATGGTTCCATATTTGATTGGTTTCTGCTGAAAAATTTAAAGCGCTCATATGTTTGGTTTTTCTTTGGTAAGCAATATTCGTCGAAAGCTTTCATCACAGGAGCGATCTTATTTTTGTCATCATTAGACAAATTGAACGAATTAAAGAGCATCAAGTCAAGAGCATTTTCACCAATCGTATTTAAAAACGTGTTGACTCGTACTACCTCACCTTTCTCCTGGACACCAGCGGCAAATTCGAAGATTGTATAGTTTTGCCGAAATCTTTTCCAGTTTTCTGCTAGGTTCCCTTCCAATTTTAATGGCTGGATTCTTCGAACATAGTCCATCTTAGGACTATGAAATGTGTCTTGGGCTGTATCTAATTTAACCTCTAACGCTGATGGCTTCTCAATAGATTTGTCTTTGTCTTCATGTGGTATCGGATAAATCGCCAGTCGACCACTTGATGAATAGTGCCTTAAAATTATCCACTTTTTTTTTCCGGTGGGGGCCAAATAAGATCTCTTACTTTTCACTTTAATTATAAATTACTTTATTATGAGTATTCTTCCAAGACCGACTGCGCCGTGTGGCATTTACGAGTAATGACTTTTCGTCTAGATAAAAACAACCGCTCACTTCAGTGTCTTCAATACGAATCCCTTTATTGTAATCTACATATACATTTTGGATGGAGAGAATACATGAGAGAGAGAGAGATTACAGCTTAATAAGTTAATCTCTTTTATATGCCACAAAGTGAGATTGGCCTGTAGTTACCAATTTCCTCAGAGGGACCTTTTTGAGTAAAGGAATGACATCGGCGCATTTAAGATCTTCAGGAAAGACCCCTTCAAACACGCAACGACATCCACTATGTAATTTTTTTAACTATACAATTTGAAACACCATCAGTTCCGCACGAAGTAGAATTCGGTAAAGTACCAATAACTTTCAAGATTTCAAAAGCCGTTATGGGTTGAAAAACAAAACTACAACATTGTAATGGTTCAGCAAACCCACCAATGGAAGGACAAGTACGACAAATCGGCTAGACAGGACTCGGTTGTAGGCTGCAGCCAACATTTGTAAAATAAATAAATTGTAGGAATCTCTTTTTTTAATTCAACACACAATTTCTTATACCTTCTGTTCCGGACAGATCTTTCGGGGACGGCCAAATAAAAATACCCAAAAACATTTGACGTTGGGAAAATTTATATTTTTATTTCCTGTTAAATAAGTTAGGAAAATAATTCTGAATTATATATTTACATGTATTTATACTTACACCTTGTGTGCGTCCCCACTGCCTGTGATCATCCAAGAAAATGAAATAAAAAAACATGGCGTCTTGTTGGCTTCATAGAAAAAACGAAGAAGGAGCCACTGAACTATAATCGGAAATGTTCACTGAACACGAATCGAGTAGTGGGAATGTTCACAAGGTTCACCAATATCCAGCTTGGCCACGCTACACACAGGTCGTTTGAAGGTGCCGGCCTTGGTTTTCAGCTCTACAGCTCGGACTTGCATGTCCTTTCCCGGAAATGTTCGTGTAACCTTTCCCTTTGGCCATTTTCACCGATGCATGGTTCCGCCGCACACCAAGACGACGTCACCGACCTCTAGCGGTCTAACTGGCCGAAACCACTTTGTTCTCCGACAAAGATCGGGGAGACATAAAGCTATCCACTTCTTCCAGAACCGTTGTTGGGCTTGTTGCACCTTTCGCCACTGCTTCCTCGTCGCTTTCAGTGTCTCTTCATGTGGATGAGGTGTCTGCTGTGAATTAGTTGTGCCTAAGAGGAAATGGTTAGGGGTTAAAGGTTCATTATCGTAAGTATCTAATGGGATGTGTGTCAATGGGCGTGAGTTCACAATATTTTCTGCTTCGCACATTAAACTGTAGAGACCTTGTTCTTGAAGATGCTCGCTAAACAGCGCGTGTCCCATCGCTCTCTTAACGCTGCGTACCAGCCGTTCCCAGCATCCTCCTGCATGTGGGTTGAGAGGACAATTAAATATCCATTCGATGTTTTTTGTTGCCAGGGCATCCGCTATCTTTCCTTGATCAAAGTCCTTCCTCTGTTGTTTCAATTCTCGGTCGGCTCCGACGAAGTTCGTCCCGTTGTCGGATCGAATGCGGACCGGGACTCCCCTCCTATTCATGAAGTTTCTTATACACAGTAGACATGTGTCTGTCGACAGATCTCTAGCAAGCTCCAAATGTATGGCTCGCGTCGTCATGCATGTGAATAACGCAATCCATCGCTTTTCGCTTCGCCGTCCAGTCGCGATGGAAAACGGACCCATATAATCCAGGCCTGTATAGGAGAACGGTCGTATCGATTTTGCATTTTTGGCATTCTTTGGCCGCGTGCCGTACCACTGTTCTGATGTGTGGGATCCAAAATTTCCATCGTATCTCTGCGATGATGGTTTCCTCGTTCTGGTGTTTCCACTCGCGATGGTATAAGTCTGCGATGAGTCTTGTCACTCGATGGTCCTTCGGAAGTATAATCGGCCTGCGTGTACTTGGTGACACTACCGTGGCTCTATTGATGCGCCCGTTCAGACGTATCGCGCCTCCTTTATCCATACAGGGTGTCAGCTTCCACAGACTGCTACTTCGTTCTATTTGTTCCTTACCCTTAAGCGAACTGTATTCGTCCGGATATGCATCCTTTTGTGCGCAACGAATAATCGTCAGCTCCGCATTATTGAGCTCACCGACGCTTAGACTTCCGTACTCCCGTCCGGATGCAGCCCTACCACAATTTTTTCGAAATCGAAGAATCCAGGCGACGACTCTTTTTAGCCTTGAAAAACTCGAAAATCTATCCCAAAGGTCGAGTCCAATGTTGACATGGAGAAGAATGAATTTCGACCGCAGTTTCTCATTAGTCTCTTCATTGTCATTGACTTGAGGCCACTTCGCCTCGCCTTCCATTAAAAATCCTGGGCCACTTATCCATAACGACTCACGCCTGTTATCCTTAACTCGCGTGCCAAAGTCGGCCAAATTCAAAGCACTCGGTACCCAGCGCCAGTCTAAAATCGAGGTATTATCTAAAATTTCATTTACCCGGTGAGCGACGTAGGGTTTGTAACGCCTGTGGTCCGATCTTATCCAGGCAAGGACTGTCTTCGAGTCACTCCACATAATGACTCGCACCGCTTTCACATCGTGACTACATAGTATGGTTCGGCGCATCCTAGCTCCTAATACTGCCGACTGCAGCTCAAGGCGTGGGATGGAGACTAGTACCAGCGGAGCACACTTGGTCTTCCCAATGACAAACGCTAAACTAACTTGCGAAGGGTCCGTGCCTGCAATCCTCCAATACGCCACCGCAGCGTACGCTGACTCGCTTGCGTCAGTGAAAATGTGTAGCTCTAGCGGCACTGTCGGGAAGAGCCTGCTGTAACACTGAGGAATGCTTATCTTCTTCACCTCTTCAAGCAGCTTGATCCATTTCACCCATGTTTCGCTTGCCTCCTGGGGTATGTGTTCATCCCAGTCTACCCGTTTTCGCAAAGTTGTCTGCAGTATCAGTTTCGCTGCTAGTGAATACTCCGCCGCCAGTCCGAAGGGATCAAACACCGACATCATTATTCGTAGAGCCTCGCGTTTCGTTGGCCTTCTCGCACCTTTCATTAACCCAGGATCGACCCTTCCGAAGGCTAGTACGAACTTTAGACTATCTTCTTCCGTATCCCAGTGCATGCCGAGTACCTTCTGGCTATTTTCGATGTCGCTCTTGTCCAGACTAAGAACAGACGGCATAATTTCGTTGGGGTTTAGTTTTCGATTGACCAGCTTTGAATTAGAGGCGAACTTCTTTAGCTCGTCACACGTATGGCTTCGCTCTCGTTGGCGAAACAATGAACATAGTCGTCGACGTAATGATTGTTCCGTATCGCTGCTACAGCTTCCGGATACTTTGCTTGAAAATCATCTGCATTGCGGTTTTTTACATTTGGATTCGAATGTCATTACCGCCATCGCATACTTCTCGATCGGCTTTCGTGGGTCGTCTCTCCACAAGAAGCACTGCGCCATCTGATCCTCTTTCCGAATCTTTATTTGGTGGAACATCTGCACAATGTCCGCACAAACTGCTACCGGTTTCTGCCTAAATTTCATCAGAACCGTACCTAACGGTTCACACAGATCTGGTCCATTGAGCAGCTTGGAGTTAAGTGATGTACCGGCTACTTCTGCTGCAGCGTCAAACACCAGCCGAAGTTTACCTGGTTTGTTAACATTGTATACGCCAAAATGCGGCAAGAACCATTGACGACCCCGTTTAATCGATGCTTCTGCTTCAGTAAGCTTCCTATCGTACCCTTTACGCTCGTATTCGGCTATCGTTCGCACGTATTCCTGCCGAAAATTTTCGTCGCGTTGGAATCTTTTTTCAAGAGACAAAAATCTTCTTTTTGCCATTTCTATACTTTCAGGAAGTTTGACGTCGTCATGCTTCCATAATAGACCAGTTTCAAAAAAAAACCCACGCGCACCGTTGTTTCAGCTAAAAGCCGCTTCGCTCTTTTTATGTCGACAGGCTCTGTTGACTTGTCTACGATGCTTACCCCTAAGCTCTCATTCGCAATATAATCTTCCACTAACTGGTTCAAATTACTGTCGTTCATACTTCCAACCTGGACAAGGTAAGCAGGACTTCTATCCCCCGAAACACCGACGTCGCTGCCGGAGACAACCCATCCGAGCTTAGTACGCGTAACGACGGGTCCCGTTCCTCTGCCAACGAAGGCTCTTTGTACCACACCCAAGTGCACGTTGTCTAATCTGATCAAAAGCTCGGGAGTAACCACGTTGTAGTTTGATGTAGGAAGTTTCTTCATATAACGGTACCTCATCTGCAGCTCGTTGACATCCAGCGACTGGTTTGGCAGCCTAAGATCACTTACCGTTCTTACTCCTCTGAGGGGAAACCTTTTGGCATTTTTTCCCGCTCCTGATATCATTACATCAACTCGACGCGAACGCTCCGTTGCCGTCACGTCCCCAAACCACTGCAACTGCAAATTCTCAATAGGACCTTTAAGACCGAGTCGATCGGCCAGACTGTTGTTCATTAATGAGACGGCTGAACCCTCGTCTAGGAACGCGTAACAATTTACCTCCTTGCCGTTCGCAAACAACTTCACAGGTAGAATTTTGAAGAGAACGTTTATCGAGTTTGGACGTACGACTAAATTTGTGCAGACTCGTTGTTGTTGCTGAGATGTATCTTGCCTACCACTGATGTTCGCTGAAGGAAAGTGCAAAAGGTTATGAAGCTTTCTTTTACAATCTCTTTCCTCGCACACATGACGCTGTTGCGATGCCCTTTACCCAAACAATTAAAACAAAGACCCTTTTCCGATGATCCATTTGTTGAAAAAGCTGGCACTCTGATATGTCATGTCTCGCAGAGCACATGTGACAACCCTTGTTCTGAACTTCGCCTCTTTCCATATCTGCGTGAAAGAATCGCGATCGTCCCCCACCCTTTGAATCTACCAGCGATGGTTGTTCACTTGAGTCGACACATATCCTGCCTGCCAGTTTTTGTAACCAGTCGTTGAAATGCTTTATTGTTGGTGTCGATGAAACCGTCGAAGCATAGCGCCCCCAATCTAATTTTCTCTGCACCGGAAGTTTCTTCAACAGCTCATCCATCAGCGTAGGATTACACAGATGTTGATCGCAACCCGCGGCCTGGAGGAACGGTGTTAAGTTCTGCACTTTAGTTGCAAAAGGCACGATCTCATGTAGATGATTCTCTGCGATAGGAACAACATTCCTTACTCGCGTTATCTGACTCCTCACCAGCTGATCCGGTCTACCGAACCTGTCCTGAAGTGTTTTGATCACCTGACCTACGTTGCTGCTGTGAATCAACAAGCATTCGACTGTGTCTCTGGCGCGCCCCTTGAGTGCCTTCTGCAGTCGCAACATATTCTGCCTGTCATTGTACTGGTATTCCTGAGTGGTCATAGCAAACGATTCGCTAAACATTGGCCACACTTCGAGTGTGCCATCAAACTCTGGAAGGTCGTACAACTTCCTCGCATACTCCTGCCTAGGTATAGAAAGTGTGCGACTCAGTTCGCCCAATGCTGCTGCTACACCGTTATTGGTGTCAATTTCGCCTGTCGACTGCAGCTCAATACGTGGTTCACTTGGTGCTGGCTGTGTCGGATGTACGTTGTTCTTCTGAATTTCGCCTTGGAGATTTTGAATCAATCGCATCATTTCTTCCAGCCGCGCGTTAATCGACATCCCCTCCCCTGCCGGCGGTGCTTCGTTATCCACCACCGTCTCATCCAGACTGTCGTGGCTATCACTTTCGGTATCAACATTTTCGCGTTGCCCCACTTCGACCGCCCCTGCAGACCTCGTTTTCGGTGGCATTTTAAGTTTTAAAACTTCTTTCACCCAATTGACCACACACCCAAAACTCACAGAACCAAAATCCCTAAACAATTTCAATGGCACTCACCTGATAATCCACCACGGTTGTAAGTTTTCGTGACTGAACGTGAACTGAGCGTGACCAAGCTGAACGTCGACAAACTGCAACACCACCAGAAAGTTCGAGTTCCACGTTGTTGAACTGTAACACAGCCAGAAATTCCGAATCCCACGTTGCGGAACTACAACACCACCAGATTTTCCGAATCCCACGTTGCGGAACTACAACACCACCAGGTTGAAAAGGTGAAATAAAAAGATTGTTCCGGACAGATCTTTCGGGGACAAAAACATTTGACGTTGGGAAAATTTATATTTTTATTTCCTGTTAAATAAGTTAGGAAAATAATTCTGAATTATATATTTACATGTATTTATACTTACACCTTGTGTGCGTCCCCACTGCCTGTGATCATCCAAGAAAATGAAATAAAAAAATGTGGCGTCTTGTTGGCTTCATAGAAAAAACGAAGAAGGAGCCACTGAACTATAATCGGAAATGTTCACTGAACACGAATCGAGCAGTGGGAACGTTCACAAGGTGCTTACAAATGGTTGGAAATCCGTAATCGGAATCTACAACACCTTCTTTTTAGATCCTGGTTATCTATTGATACTTATTGCACTTAATTCTGAGTTTGTTTTTATACAAAACTTTGTTTAATAATAAACTGGATATCCAAGGTTTAAGTCTTTTAACAAATTTGTTGGACGGCAGAAATGAGGAACAAGATAAGATGTGCTTCTTAAGAGAATCATACACATGCGAGTGAGTACATACTCGGCATCTTTGAATCATTTGCAGATGTAAAAGTTTTTAAATCAATTCGTTCAGGAAGAAAGGCAGGTGATTTAAAGGGCAATGATATAAGGGCAATTCAGTACTCCTCGAATGGATACATTTATTATAAAATAAATTTTCGGGATGAATGGCAGCGTCAAAATAGATTGCCTATAACTAATAGGAACTTTAATGATCTGCAAGACTTGATATCGACAATTCCATCGGACTACCATGCATTTTACGATAACTTGCCACATGATTAAATTTGAATTTTTATTCCAACAACAATTTCATTAAATTTCAATTAATTTGGTAAAACAGAGTTTTATTTTTAATTCCATGAATCTAGGCCAACTCCTCAAAAAAAATCTTATTTTTGATTGAATAACAGCAAACTCCATTTATCATCGATATCTGAGTAACCACTGCAAATATGGGTAAACAAATAAGTTAGAAAGTTTAATGACCCTAGCGTAAAAAGTGTTCCGATGCGGTTGGCTTTTTTTGTGGATTAAGCCGTCGATACTCGTAATTTCGTGCACTGTACAAATGTTGCACATTTTCTACAAATAAAAATCATTGCACGAAAATGTTCAATGATATTTTCAACTCAGCACAGTGATCGTCAGGGTGAACTTTAGTTCATTGTACGAGGTGTGTTCAAATGTGACTTTTGGAATTTTTCGGGCAACGTACACTCGATTATCAATTTTTTTTTGGCAATTATCACAGTCAAGTGCTCTAAAACACTTGAAATGTTGACAGTGGCATATGGTGAGTCTGCTCAAAGTAAACAACATTTTTACAAGTGGTACAAGCTCTTCCAAGATCGCCGAGAAGATGGCAATGACCAACCTTGCTCTGGACGCCCCAGCACATCAACAAAGGATTATAACGTTGAAGCTGTGAAGCAAATTGTTATGGAAAATCGTCGAATTATCATAAGAGAAGTTGCTGAGGATGTAGGCATATCGGTCGGCTCGTGTAATGC
This sequence comes from Volucella bombylans, assembly GCA_949129095.1. Taxonomy (NCBI): domain Eukaryota; kingdom Metazoa; phylum Arthropoda; class Insecta; order Diptera; family Syrphidae; genus Volucella; species Volucella bombylans. The sequence goes on along the minus strand of OX422143.1, from coordinate 180,641,793 downwards.
AATTTTTTCGTTCCGAAACTTCTTAATTTTGATCAGAAGAACCGTCGCATGAGCATCGCTAAGGAGCTCTTGAATAACGCCGATGATGATTCTGACTCTGCTCAAAAGGGTCATGACAGGGTCATTTGGCACGACGCAAATTTTTCAAGACTTATGAAGTGCTTCGAGGATTGGAAAAACCGTTGGCACAAGGGATTACTTTCAAGGGGACAGCATTAATATTGAAGAATAAATAAATATTTTTTTAAATACACCTCGTATACAGGCAAATCGAATAGCAGAGCATCTCACAAAATGGGGTCAACGGCGATGTAGGATCTCTCAGGTCATATAAGAACTTTTAGTCATCATATCAGGTTATCGAAATAGAGGTGGCAACGAGGGTGTTTAAAGCGCTGCACTATATCATATATTTTAAACGAAGAAATAGAATGAACTAGCAGTTGAGGACCCCTTCAAACGAAAAACGGACAACAACATTCGGCTATGTTGGGATCTTTAAGATTCCACATGTGGCTGAACAATTAGTGAAGGTCCTAAGACGCTACAAAACGAATATCACTGCCATCCAAGAAGTACCATAGGGTGGTGATATCCTTGCTTTGCCAGAAATTAATTCCCGACCAGGCGCAGTATTGAGCATTATTAGAAGCAGGACCTTAAAGTCGTCCTTGGTGATTTTATATACAAGTAAGGGAAAGAGAGCTTATTCGGTGACGTAGTTCGCGAAGTGTCATTATAGGTAGCACACGTTTGACACACCTCAGAGTTCAAAAAGTGACATCCCAGTCACTTGATCAAAAAACGGTCATTCACATTGCGAGTAGAGCAAGACATGGCTCCATGACTACAATGTTCAGGATTTACGAAGGTTTCGAGGACTCAAAATCGCCTCTGGCCAGCCAAGGTGCGAATTAAAATCTCATGTTCGCCAAGTTCTATGCTGCCAGCATCAAGCATTGCTTATTACTTATTTGACGGTGAAGACCACCAACTGCCATGCGGAACGAACCATTCAATATAAACGATGATCGACAAAAACTTCGTCCACCCGACCAAGGAGAAATCTCGATAGCGATGTCTAAGCTAACGGCTGTCCTTGGTTCAAGTGTCACTGTACCAGGTTAAATTATAGGAAAATAGTAGGAAATTTCGACGTTCGATTACCAACCGCCCGAAAGACATAATTTTATTTGGGCAACTATAATAAAAATCAATGTCAAGAGTAGGTACCTGGAATACTATTGTACAATAACAAGCCCATTAGACTAATAATTTAGTCTTTTCATTAAGTGTTGGATGCCCCGCCCCCATGGAGCAAAATTCTTTCATTCTCTTCCCATCGCATTTTCAAAAAAACTTAACGAATTCTTCGGCAATTTACGAGAATTCTTAAATACCTTTTGATTGCTGAGACTGCAGGAGCGGGCAAACTGTATGCCGAATTATTTAAAGCAGAGGAGAATGTCTTGCATACACAAACTGGTCTGTAAAATATGGTCGGGTTAAGGTATACCTGGTGAATGGTTAGATCCATCGTTTCGCGATTTCAATAGCTAAAGAGTCTCCTTAACATCGTAGACAAGTTTGTATTATGTGAACGCTTGAAACCTTATACATGTAGGATCCGAGTTAAAGAAAACACTCTGTTTTTTAAAAGAGAATAAAAGAACAATGTTGAGTAAAATGTAAAGAAAAAAAAAGAACTTCACTTCGCTTCGCTTGATCTGCTTTACATTGCCAATGCTTCTCCTAGGACGTCTCTTGATCGACTAACTTCTTGCTCCCACATTTCGCACGCCTACATATCGGCCATCCTGATTTCATCATCGGCCTCCGATGATTCGGAAATAGTATCACTTTCGATTCATGGCTTCATCGAATCAGCTGCAGACGACGTCCGTCGAGGGCCTTCGTGATTCCCTACTTTTACCAAATCGTACCGATCTTTGCTGTTGACCTTTACCACCTCATAAGGACCAAGATATTTTGGAAACACCTTCAATCCAGGAGCGAATTGCGTACGCCTTACCGCAACTAAGTCTCCTACGCTGTATACCGTTGCCCGTTTCCTACGGAGGTTATAATGTCGTTGATTTTCTTCTTGAAGCCGAACAATTTGGGCTTTCGCGTACTCCCGAAGCTCGTCCCTCTTTTCCGCGAAGTCCTGAACCATTTCCTCTTCGATCATTGCCACCAGGTCAGGATTTGAGCCATCACGCATATTAACACCAACCATGAGTTCAAATGGCGTAGTTTTCGAACTCCTCGCAACCATCGTATTTAAAGTCCTTTGCAGCTGGGGGACATGCTTAAACCACTTTTCGGGATTATCCACGGACAACCGGGTGAGGACAGAGATGATGGTCCGGTTCATCCTTTCGACTTGTCCATTACCTCTAGGGATGCCTGTTGTAATCTGCACGTGCTGAATTCGGCGTTGTTGACAATACTCATTGAATTTTTTGGAGGTGAACGCTGCTCCACGATCACTTATTATCCGGAGGGGATTACCATATTACCATATGTCTCGCTATGATGTTCCAGCTTTGTGACTACTTCCTCGGCGTTGGTTGTTTTTACTGGATAAATCCACAAGAACTTCGTGAAGGCGTCCACTATTACAAATAGGTAGTTGTAGTTCTTCGATGTCGACGGTAATGGACCACGTGAAAGGTATGAAGGGGCTTTTCGATGGGATTTAAAATACCTTCTTGTTTACCGAGTTTTCGGTCAGCTAATATACAATTTATACAATTTTTAATGACAGCAATTACCTTTTCTGCTAGTTTTGGAATATAATAATCGCTGCTGACTATCTTTTCCACCTGTTTAGCGCTGATATGACCGTTCATATGAACCTTCCTGATGATTTCTTTCTGCATTGATTTCGGAAGCACAAGATAATAGTCGCCCTCGTAATATTTGTACAAAACGCCAGTCCTCAGAACATAATCTCGGAAACGGTCCTCTTTAGCTAGGATATCAATCAGAATACTGCACTGGTCGTCTTTTCGTTGTGCATTTCGAATCTTCGCAATAATTCCATCTTCCACTACGAACACTGCTGGGCATCGACTGAGAGCATCGACATGCTGCATGGCCGAATCTTTTCTATGCTTGACTGGACATTGGAACTCATCAATTACCATCGCCCAGCGAGCAATCCGAGCATTGATGTCCCGCTTTCGCATTGTCATTTCGAAGGCTTTACAGTCCGTAAAGATCGTAAATTTTGTCCCCAAGAGATAATGTCTTAGCCTTTTAAGTGATCGGACTACTGCCAGAATTCCAAGCTCATAACTAGAATACCTTTGCTCGGCACCATTGGTTTGAAAACTAAAATAAAAAACCGGATGAAATTGCTGATCGTCTGGGCACTTTTGCAGCAGAATCGCGCCTCCGCCGTGTTTGCTTGCATCCGCATGAAGCTCTGTTTCAAAAGTAGCGTTGAAGATTTTTAGTACCGGCTCGTTGCACATAATATTTTTCAAGTTTCGAAATGCGTTTCTTTGTCTGAGGCCGAATTCAAATTTAGTATCCTGTCTCGTAAGTTCCTGCAATGGTTTAGCAATTAATGAAAAATCTTTAATAAACTTACGGAAATAACTGGTAAGCCCTAGGAACCTTTGTACTTCTTTGGCAGTTCGTGGCTCTGGAAAATGTCGGATAGATTTAGTTTTTTCTTCCGATGGTCTTACGGTTCCTTCACTAATAATATTCCCAAGATAACTGATTCTTCTCTGCAGGAATTTACACTTCTTTCATTTAAATTCGATTCCGTTTTTGCTTGCGATTTCAAACACCCTGCGGATCGTTGCGATGTTGCGTCTTTCGTCTACTGCGGGAATAATAATATCGTCTACGTAAATACTAATCAGCTTCGACCGAATCAGCTCCTCGAATACTACATTTACATATCGTTGAAACACTGAAGGCGAGTTGCAAAGGCCAAATGGTGCTTTCAGGAACTCAAATTGGCCATCCGGAGTAACAAAAGACGTGTATCGGCGACTGGCGGGAGCAACATCCACGTGAAAAAACCCATTATGTAGATCTAGAGTCGTAAAAACTTTCGCAGTACTCAGTGAATCTATTACATCTTCTATTAAGGGCAGAGGGTATCTATCTCGTATAACCTTCGTATTAAGCCTTCGATAGTCCACGCATAATCGAGGGCTGCCATCTTTTTTCTCGGAGAGGACAACTGGGCTTGCATAATCGGACTTACTGGGACGTATTATTTGATCACGTAACCATTCATCTACCTGCTTACGTACAATGTCTTTCTCGAGGGGGATAAACGTCGCGGTGGCTGATACACTGGAATGTCGTCCATTAGGTCGATGCGCATTTCTATGGCTGATGTGGGTGGCTTTATGGGTCTGTAATTTGCAATCAAAAAGTTAATTTCATTCAGTGCTTTGGGACTTACTCTTTCATCGATTTCGTATTGAGATTCTGACAACTTGATGCTGATGACGTCGGCTTCGTTATGGCACGGTAGTTCTTGCATAGGGAAATTGTCAATGCGTTCAATTTTAACAACTCCTCTATCCACGGAAAGCTTAGCGAGAGATAGCAGGTCCTTGCCGATTATCATGTCCACTGACATCCAAACATCTGGTACGACATGGCAATTTACTTCAAACTTGTAACAGTCAATGGATATGGTCGCTGAAAAGGTTCCTAAAGTCAAGTTAGGATTGTGCCCAAATCCTTGTAGAACTATTCCCGGCTGAAGTAACTCAGAAGGGGAATCAAGATGACTATAAACGCTGTGCTTCATAATGGTGACGTCACTCCCCGTGTCCACAAGGGCTGTTATTCCCACGTTATCGATCTTTACTGTGGTGTGCATATCTTGGGATCGAATCAACTCTTGGCTTTTAAATTCCTTAACACGTGAGATTTGTATGCAATTGGTTTGAGTAGGCTTGCTTGGAGTAAAATTGCTTGGACAATTCCTGCCGATGTGTCCAAAATTGTTGCATCGGAAGCAGCGAGTGCCTTTCTCCTTATATGGACAAGCTTCTGCCTTGTGTGAGCGTGCACCACAATTTTGACACCGTTGCTGTTGTTTTTTTGTTTGATGGCTGTTCTCATTTCTTGATGTCTGAGGTGGTGGTTTGCTGATTCGTGAACTTTCCTGAATAATCTCGTAAACTTTTACCAGCTACGATATACGAGATTAAAGACAGCTCGTCAATATTTCCTTTGTTTGCTATTTGCTGCATCTTATACACATGTTCTAGGTAAGTTTCTTGGTCGAGTTTTCTTGTGAGTGGTGTTGAGAATTCAGATTTGAGATGAGAGATTAATGTTTTGTAATTGCTGATTTCTGGTGTAGCCTCGATGAATAGTTTTGCAACTCCTTTAATGAGTTTACGGGCGTAGATAAACTTTTGAACGTCGTTCCATTGACATGTTGTCGAAATATCCTCGAAACTTTTTTCCCATTGTGTGATGCACTGCGCAGCGGTACCTTCAAAGACTTCCAATGAGTCTTCTATGTCCCTGAAAGTAAAATTATTCGTCATGGTGAGATGTTCCTTACACGTTTTGGAATCCACGCAGGTTGTATTGCTACAATGCCTCGGTTTCTGCAGTTCTTCGTTTTGGCTGTCTTGACTGTCTTCGTCCGCAGATGTTTTGTCACTTGATTCCACTATGTCCTGCTCGTTAATTTTATCTTTAACTAGTCTATCCACTAGTTCACTTTTAAGTCTATAGTGACTTGCCAACAAACGTTTCTTGCACAATGCACGTAACTGGTTAGTCGTAAGCGTGCGAAGCGTATCTTCCATCAGAGAGGAGAACAGTTAATCTTAACAGTCGTTAGTATGTTACTTGATAATACGTATAGTCGTTGGTGTGTGTCCGTTGTCTAATCTTCTAATCTTCTCTGAGTTTTTTTTCGTTTCGTTGCCGTGGTCGTTGCGGTGCTTTTTTTTTTTTTTTTTACACAGATCCCGGTTGAGCCCCCAAGAAATTGTAGGATCCGAGTTAAAGAAAACACTCTGTTTTTTAAAAGAGAATAAAAGAACAATGTTGAGTAAAATGTAAAGAAAAAAAAGAACTTCACTTCGCTTCGCTTGATCTGCTTTACATTGCCGATGCTTCTCCTAGGACGTCTCTTGATAGACTAACTTCTCGCTCCCACATTTCGCACGCCTACATACATATTAACAAGTTAATAGGTTCTCACCAGTATGGTTGATGGCATATTTCTGAACAAAACCCTGGAACTGTCAATGGCTACCAACTATAAAACTTGAACAAATTATGCACTACTCACAAGGCAATAACATAGGTACAATATTTCAAAAGTCTACATAACTGCAAGAACAAGCTTTCAAGTTATTTCAGTATCATTTTATTAGGAACACCTCAGGGATCCGTGCTTGGGCCTATATTGCTTTTAGTTTTCATTAATCCGCTTTTTCAACAACATTTTTGAAGCAAAATTAATGCGTTTGCTGATGATTTAGCTTGAACTTTTCAAAATAGCTCTATTATAAATCTCTGCGCTGATATACGAGTAAGTCAATCATGACTTGGAAATTCTAAATCATTAGTTTGAAATGCATAAATTAATAAGAACTCAAATTAAGTTTTTTTATGAGGCTGAGAAAACAATTGATGAAAATCCATTCTATTTTCATTACGAAAACTGTAATAAATGCAAAACTTGTAAGGAGATCTATGCCGCAAAAACAGTCTCACAATCATATTCTCAATCGCATTCATGTTCAGACAAAAGTTTTGCCATTGAAAGTGTCACATCATACAAATATTTGGGTGTGTTGAATAATTGAAAGATGAGTTGGTTTGATCTTTGGTTCATTTATTATGCGATAGTATATTCTATCCTGGAATATGGTATGGGATAGTTTCTATCTATACATAGTGGAATACCGGTAATCTGGCCCCTGTCTAAAGGTGGCCCTAAACGACGAGCATGCTCGTGCTCGCTGTGGGCGAAAAATTTCGATTTTTTCGTGCTCGTTGGCTTCGATGTTCGCCGTGTAGGGCCATGTTCGCGAGCAAACCTCATTTTTGCTGTGAACGCCGCCGAGTGAGTATCGTGGATTAAACATAATGGCAGCAGTAAATAAATAAATCACTACAGGGCTACCTTAATCCAGCACCCCCTGTAATCCGACATGCCTATTACTGTACATAAAATTACATAGTTAATGTCAATACTTCTCGTCTCTGACACAGCCACATGGCTCATTCGTTCACTGTGTGCGTGTGTTGGATGCATGATGATAGAAAGAACAAAATATGGTAGTTCGTTCACTGATAAAGAGATTTGGTGAGCGCTGACATAAAAAGAGCCCGGAAGAATTGTCATGAACTGTGTAGTTCGTTCGTTCAATTGAACGGCATAGGTCAGTTAGATCGTTCGTTCGCGAACTACATAAGCCTACTACACGAGTGCGAAAGATAGATAAGAGATAAAGCACAATCTGGAAGTGTTGAGCTGGCCGCAAAGTGTGCAGCAAAAGAGCTGACAGCTGGAATGTCATTGTAAATGAGCATTGGGAGGTAGGATGAGGCAGAATTTCTGATGTTTTTCCCAAACGACCAACAATTTTTACTACCTTTAGGACATTGTAGTATTTTATGCCTCAAATTTTAGTCGTATTGGAACTTCACACGCTTCAGTTGCAGTCATTCCTGGCTCGTTTAAACTTTTTTCGGTTTTCGTCTGTTGGGTTGGTTTTGAAGGATCGAAAAAATATTTCTCTAACCCTGACAGCCTCCACAGCTTCAGTCGTACCATGCCTTTTCTTTTGGTCCGATAATCTCAATTCGATAAGGGATCAGCAGCGGCATCCAAGTCGTTATCGAGCAAATATAACGACCAGTTAAATTTCCTAAATAAGCTGTTAAGTCCACTCCAATTGGCTGTCTCGTATTGCCATACGGTTCTTTTAGGAATCTTTTCTCTAACTGTGTGGTCGGTATATGAGAAATTAGCAGATATGGCACAATGGTCCGACGAGCCTAGAGGGGATAGCACATTGATCTTGTACTTGGCTGGGTGAGAAGTTAAAATCAAGTCCAGGGTGTTGGCGGAATGCCTATCAATGTCTGGTATTCGTATGGGCTCGCTTAAAAGCTGGGTTAAGTTATTTTCTTCAGCGAAGATCTCAACACACCGTCCCTCGGATCAGTGCATTTTTCGTTTTTTGTTTTCCTGGTCTTCGTCATGTCTTCTTGTGGATTAACCAATTGCTCCATTAACGACAATAATGCTGACTTCGTTGCCTGTAAGGGGATCTGCGGGAAAATATTCCATGCTATTTGTGTTGGCCTAAATAAAAGAAACACGGTCTACCTTAAAGAGTTCTCCGAAAATCTACTGTTCTTCTGTGATGAGTGTATCAGTATTTCTCTCTCACATGTGCTCCTTGCGATCAAGTGCCTCAGTGACTTAAATGAATTCAACCATAACTTACTCGGCAGGCTGATAACGGACAAATCATCAATCTTTGAACAAAGACTTTGGTCATAGCATTGAAAAACAAGTTGCGCGTTTAATTGAGCTAGAAAGTGCAAGATCCAGAAATGAAGAAACATACAAGCGCCACATTGATATAGTTTTAAGTGAATTTACATCAATCGGAACCGCAATAATGGAATCAAAAAAAAAAAAAAATGTAATTCCATCAACTCTCTCCGGGAAGACATCGATATTCATCTCCCATCATCCACATCCAATCTCCATCTCGAACCTGTAACAAACAATCATCAACTCTCAGATCATTACGGGTCAATGCTTGATATCATATTCGATAAAATCAGTGAGCTTAATGATGAACTCACCACGAATAGAACAGTGTTGAATGATTTGGAACAACTCATTGGAACTGTTACAAACTGAAGCCGAATCATTGCCAAATCCAGTGCCGACAACTCAACCTTCACCACCACCTCGCACCAGCCCTTTGATCCAAAAATCGTATGGTGATATAATTGCTCCAACGCCAACCCCTCCTGTCGTCGCCCCACGGAAACTTGTTACACAATTTAACACGACGTGGACACCTTCAGAGTGGCAAGGCAGGCTAGACCGACACCGCACAACGAATCAGTTGTTCACCACCCTACTCATCAAAGGTGCTCCAAATTATGCAGATGTTGCTTGGATTTCCGAATTCTTCAAAAAGAGGTATGGAATCATCATCAACCAATGCACAATATTCCCAACATCTCACCACAAAAACAAACGGAACTTCAAAATTAATATACCGGCTAAATACGAATGGTTATTTGTTAACTCATCCAACACCAACCTCAAGCTAGGAAAGATGCGGGTCTCCAAATGGACGGATCAACAAATCAACAAAAACATAGAGAAAAAACGAAGCAACCTCTCATCAAAAAATAATAATAAATGGATTCCCCATCCACATCCTAAACCTGACCCCAACTGGAGTCCTAAAACCAATATATTTCTCAATTTTTCGCCTCCCGTTTATATCCCTAAACAACGCCCTTCACGTATCTCCACAAAAGCACCAAGTGCCTCTCTTCCATTAAATCCCCAACGCGTTTCATTCAATTTAACCACACCCCACACCCCCTCCCACGGATAATAACAACTGTTTTCCCAATTTCGACCTTACAACAGGAGCCAAATACCCAAACTTTATCAGCTCGCATATATAAATCCCGCTTCTAGCTCGCCTTCTCCCTCGGTTTCAAGGGCCCCCGTCCCTATTTTTGATCCCCTTTCGCCGCCTAACGTTAAATTGACCCAAAAGAATATAGACACCACAGAATGCCGTTACGTTCTCTCTAGGCTAAGGGATAAAAAGATATACGAAAATATCCGTCTCTTTCTCGTATATCTTTACTACAAATCCGACTCTGTTTGCTTTGAGGGAAAAGTGTCATGGTCTCCATCCAACAGGAAGGCCTTCCTACAGATATAACTAGTCTCAGAAAGCTTTACAACAGGTACCACGAAATCTTCGACACACCTCCTCAAAAGGTTGCGGATGACTTCGCTGCTTTCCGCAACTACGAGTATGTACACTCTAAAAGAGTTTCTCACCTTCAGCGCAGCCGAGCTGACCACGTAAGAGGCTTGCGCTCTAAAACTCGTGCTGTCTTGTCTAAATCACTCGCTCTCTCTTTCGACGTCTATGCTCTTACAGGAACTAATTTGATCCCCGAAATAAAGAGCCAGGAGCTATTTCCATCTTCTTATAATGTTTTCCTAGATGACGATCACTCTCTCCCTATGTTTAATGATCCTGCCATCCCTAAACTTGATTCTCCATGTAGAGGTGTCCTACTTGCCATTCACAATAACCTCAACTCTTCTCTCATCGCTATCTCTTCTTCTGTCAAACTTGAATTTGTTTCAATTAAAATAACACTTCCCAACAGGTCCCTGTACGTTATGTGTTGCTACATTCTCCTAGCTCAACCTATTGAATCCTACATCCTTGCTATTATAGCAATTGACCAACTAATTGACCTAAGTGATTCCATCGACGAAATCCTTATCTTTGGCGACTGTTGAGACGACTCGTGGGGCGTCAGTTCAGATAGCAGAAAGAACTCCTTTTCAGCTTTCACAATTATCAATTTATTATTAGAATTACAATCAAGCTTATTAAAATAATTAAAAGGAAAAACTAAATTTATTCTCGATTCAATTGATTTTAGTGGATGCAAAACTACCGCGTCTGTAACATCTCATGAACGAAGTGAGAGATAAAAAAAAAAAGGAACAAAAAAAAATGGCTGAATGCCAATGAAAAGATTTTATGTGGCGATTACATTTTGTATTTGGTGTTTGCAACATCCTCCCCCGGATAATCTATTGAGAATAGATTATGATGAAATGCTGAAACGAGAGTACATGTTCAAAGTAGAAAGTTAGCCGAGCCCTGGAGACCCCGATGCCGTATCTTCTATTGGTAGCACGCTGATTTTCGTAACCGGTCTTTTGAAGGTACCATTAGCCGTTTTTACGGTTACAACTCGTACCAAGTTGTCTGAACCAGGTTGAACATCGACAATGCGTCCCAGCTGCCATTGGTTGGGAGGAAGTCGTTCGTCTTTGAGAAGGACAAGCTGATTATTATGAACATTTGGCTTTTTTTTTCTCCACCCCTTTGGACGATTCTGTAGTCGGGATAAATATTCACCGCTCCAGCGGTGCCAAAATTGCTGCACTATGCTTTGACATATTTGCCATCTTTTGGTTAGGCAAATCCTTTCAATTTCTGGTTCTGGATGGGAAAGAAGGGAATCACCAATTAAGAAGTGTGCGGGCGTTAACGCGATAAGGTTGTCAGGATCATCGTTAAGCGGACACAGTGGTCTTGAATTGAGGCAGGATTCTATCTGACACATGATGGTGGAAAACTCTTCATACGTAAATATTTGATTGTTGATTATTCGTCGCAAGTGGGTCTTCACGGACTTCACACCCGCCTCCCACAGCCCTCCGAAATTAGGCGAAGATGGGGGGATGAAGTGCCACTGGATATGTAAATCAGTTAGGTGTGGAATTATGTTTCTTGTGATGAAGTTCCGATAAGCCGTGCAGTCTGCTCGCAAAAGTTTGTTTGCTCCTACAAAATTCGTACCGCAGTCGCTAAAGATGTTATTACAGAAGCCACGTCTTCCGATAAATCTCTTCAAAGCTGCCAAAAAGGCTTCCGATGACAAATCGCTGACTACCTCCAAGTGTATTGCTTTCATTACGAGACATATAAACAATGCTACGTAACCCTTCCTTGATGTTATGCCTCTTCCTTTACTCGGAGTTATGCAAAATGGTCCGGCATAATCAACGCCGGTTGATTCAATTGCACGAGCAGGACGAATTCTTTGCTGGGGTAAGTTTCCCATCATCTGAGATAATAGTTTTGGTTTACTTTTATAGCAAATGATGCATCGGTGAAGTGCTTGGGTTATGGCCTTGCGACCATGAACGATCCAAAATTGTTTTCGTGCATGATTCAGTGTCAATTGAACGCCTCCATGGAGCGTGATCAGGTGACTGTGACGTATGATGAGTTCAGTGAAATGACTTTTTTCTGGCAAGATTATTGGAAACTTTTCTTTGGCTGATAGGAGCGAGTCCCGTAGGCGACCACCAAGCCGTATTAAAGTATTTTCAAAATCAAAAAAAGGGTTTAGTTGTTGTAGATTGCTTTTATCAGGTAAAGAACCACTAAAGGCCAGTGCCTTGAACTCCGATGGGAAACTTGCAAGTTGAGTTAAACGTGCGATGGATAAAACAGCTGTTTGTACTTCGTATACCATCAGTGACTCAACCTGTCGGACTGATTTTTGCCTTACCTTGCAATTCGAGATGGAGCGGTGACAATAAGCAACAATTCTAGCTATGCGAACAGCACTCGATGATTTCTCAATTGCCTCCATTATGTGACTTCGATCAACTTCGACGAGTCTGACAATGTAAGATTTTTCCTGTTCGAGCGTACTTACGTGAGCACAGATTTTTATTCTTTTTTAATTCTAAAATCTCAGCCGATGTGGTTGGAGGTGGACTGATTGGAAAACGAGGCCATTCGGATGTACTTCGTCTTAAGAATTCTGGCCCTTCCCACCAAAGGCGGTGATTTATCAATCTTAGTGCAGACATTCCTCGGCTGGCGCAATCAGCAGGATTTTCGTTTGACCTTACGTGACGCCATTGATTTGGGCGTGATTTTCCCAGAATTTTACGAATCCTATTGGCGACAAATACCTTATGTTTCTCTGCATCCCCGTTTATCCACCATAGTACAGTCGTCGAGTCAGACCAGAAATGAGTGTCCAAGTCTTTCAATTCTGTTGGAAGAAACCGTTTTATTTTTTCAAACAGCTTAACGGCTAACACGGCTGCAAGAAGCTCTGCCCGAGGAATTGTTAACTCAGTGCGTAATGGGATCACCTTTGATTTCGCCAGCAACAAATTACAGTCCCTGCTGAATGCAATATCTATGGTTTTGATGTAAGCATACGCTTAGTATGCTATTTTCGATGCGTCACAAAATATGTGTAGTTCTAGCGATTTGTGGTCTCTTCTCGTATTTAGCCATCGAGGAATTTGCAGATGCCGCACATTTTCTAAGTCATGAAGGAAAGTTTTCCATTGACGTTGATGCTCGTCTGGGATGGGTTCATCCCATTTTAACTTAAGGGAGCAAATCTTTTGCAATATGTCCCTCGCGAGGATTGTTACGGGGGACAGCCATCCAGCTGGATCAAACAGCCGAGCAGTAGTAGACAGCATGGTTCTCTTCGTGGCTGGGGCATTCACGGAGTCAACGTTAAATCGGTATTGAAAATTATCCTGTTTTGGACTCCAGAAAACTCCCAGGGTTTTTACCGATGTATTACTGTCTAGGCTCAACAAATCCTTGGTCTCACAGTGTTCTTTTGGAATGTTTTCAAGGATGATTGGATGATTGCTCGCCTATTTCCGTAACTCAAATCCACCGTTGCGAAGCATTCCTTCCACCTGCGATCGAATTATTTGCATTTCTTGCACACTGTGGCTACCACCCAGCAAATCGTCAACATACATTTGTAGTTTTACTGGATCAACTGCTAATGGGAAGTTCTGGGCCTCATCTTCGGCGAGCTGGTGGAGGGTACGGATAGCGAGGAAAGGTGATGGAGCTAAACCAAACATGACAACATCACAGAAAAATTCTTGAATCTCATCTGACGGTGAGGAACGCCATAAAATCCGTTGAAATTGTGCGTCATCATAGTCAACCTTAATGCAACGATAAATTTTTTCGATATCGGCTACTATGACCACCTTAAAGAAACGCCAACGGAGTAACACATCAGTTAAATCGTTTTGCAAACGTGGGCCCACAGCGAGAATGTCATTTAATGATTTCCCGTTGTCTGTTTTGGCTGAGGCGTCGTAGACAACCCGTACCTTCGTTGACGTACTTTGATCTTTAATAACGGGGTGATGAGGAAGATAACAACATGACACGTCGATTCCTTCAGAAGAGACCTTTGTGTGATTCTGTTCAGAGGTGACGACATGGTGCATCTGGTTAAAGCGAAAATATTCCTCTATAGTATTGTTGTAGGTTTGACGAAGAGTCTCATCTCGTTGTAACTTCCTCTCAATTGATAAAAAACGATTAAATGCTCGCTGACGTGAGTGCCCAATCACTTGTTGTGAGTCAAATATTGACTTGAACGGGAGGCGAACCATGTATTGACCATTTCCTAAACGTTTATGTGTTTCTTTGAAATGTTGTTCACACCATAAGTCGACATCTGCCAAAGTCGACTGTTCATTCGACGAACCTTCTAAGTCATATATTTTATTTAGCATCTCTACGGTTTCTATCGATAAATGCATAGAAGAAACGGTGATGAGTGGGGTAGAGTTGCTTATTTTCCCCGAAATAATCCACCTTAGTGTAGTTAATTGTGCAATAGGCAATGTTTCTGACAGACGTCTTGTTCCTGATAAAATAAGAGAATCGTAAACATTGTTGCCAATAAGCAAATCGACTTGATTTGGAACAAAAAATTTCGGATCAGCTAATTCCAAATTGTTGACATGAGACCAACCATCTATAGAGAATCTTTTCGCAGGTAATCTTCCAACGACACGTTTTAATACGAAAGCATTGACCTTATAACTGCACCGATGATCTACCTTGGACGTAATGGTAATGGTTACGAAGTGGCGAATTTCTGTGCTTTGGCTAGCAGCCAATCCATTGACTGTGACGTAAGTTCTTCTACGAGGAAGCTGGAGAAGTTGAACGGCTCTTTCAGTAATGAAACTTGCCTGTGACCCTTGGTCCAGAAAGGCGCGAAAGGTGAGTTGATGCCCATTTGTATTGGAAATAGCTACAGCTGCAGTAGGCAGAAGCACTTCACATTCAGGTATTGTCGTTTGTACGGAAGTTGGTGTGGAAACCGACGTATGCATTGATGTGATATTATCAATGACATTCCTGAAGACGCGACGTGAATGAGTGTGTGATGGCGAGCGCCACATATAGAACAATTGCGTTGACTGGCACATTTTGTTAGCACATGGTTGTTACCAAGGCAATTAAGGCAAACTTTTAGCTTCTCCGCGACTGATTTTCTTTCAACTGAACTCAACTGAAGGAATGGAGGGCATCGGCGAAGAAAATGATTATCATTTTTACAGTACAAGCAGATTGCTTTAGGTATTTGCTTCTTTTCCACTAATAAGGATCGAACCTCTCTCTTAACGGGAGTGTGAGTCTTGTTGTGTTCGTTTTTTGATGATAAACTATGTGAGTTCACAAGAGATGACGACGTAATCATCATCTGATAATGTTCTTCTAACACCGTACAAAGATTCTTAAATGTAGGAATTGCTTTTGACTTTCGATTTTCATGATTAAACTCCACACGAATATTGGCAGGTAATTTTTTCAGCATGTAATATACTAATATTCGATTTTCTTCGTCGATTGACGGATCGAGTTTGTGCATTGCGTTAAGGCAGGACCGACTTGTTTGGATAAAGCTCCGAAGTGCGACAGGGTCATCCTTAAATATAATGGCTTGCTTGTCAAAAATCTGCATATAATAGTAAAAAATTAGTTTGTTGTTTTCATATATATCAGTTAGTGCCTGCCAAGCGATAGCAAAGTTACGAGTATCTCCAATAACTGTGATGTGTCTAATATCGTCAGCTGCTGCTCCGCTTACATGACCCTTTAGGTACTGCAGACGTTGCTGGTCGGAAAGCTGTTGACTATTATGGATCCGTGACATGAATACTTCCTTGAATGCTGACCACTCTGTATATTCGCCGCTGAAGACTGGAAGTTTCACCTCTGGGAGTGGTACTTCTCGCTGTTGCCGAATCATTGGAGGTGGTACGATCGCTGATATTTCGGCAGACGGTGTTGTCGCTGAAGGCTGTGGCGGATGGTGTTTATCACGTTCGGTTTTGATTGATGCGAAGACGTCGATGTAACTTTCTTCAAATAAGTCTTCTACCTGAGCTTCTAAATAATCTGTTTTAACTATTTTGTGCGTGGCGAGTTGACTTAGCTGCCGATTGTTTTCCCGAAATTCGGCGCGAATGTCTTGCAAGTTACCAAGACGAACGGCGAAATGATGGAGAGTGCGACGACTCGGACCATCCTTTTGGTAATTCGTCCAATTCCATTTTATTACTTCCACAAGACGAAGTTGTTCGTTGACGAGCAGTCGAGCCTTTTGGTCGGAGGTTAAGGTATTGTCCTCAGGGGGTACAGTTGACGCGTCGGGCTTTGCAGGCATTTTATAACTGACTATCTACTATTGAACATGCACTTACCTCGTATTTTGTTGTCCGGTAAAATGATGAGATTGATGATTGAAAGCCGCTTGAGAGTCCTCACAGGAGGCACCAATGTTGAGACGACTCGTGGGGCGTCAGTTCAGATAGCAGAAAAAACTCCTTTTCAGCTTTCACAATTATCAATTTATTATTAGAATTACAATCAAGCTTATTAAAATAATTAAAAGGAAAAACTAAATTTATTCTCGATTCAATTGATTTTAGTGGATGCAAAACTACCGCGTGTGTAACATCTCATGAACGAAGTGAGAGATAAAAAAAAAAGGAAATGTCAAAAAAAAAGGAACAAAAAAAAAATGGCTGAATGCCAATGAAAAGATTTTATGTGGCGATTACATTTTGTATTTGGTGTTTGCAACAGCGACTTTAATCTTCTTTGTATGGAGTCAGATAGCGCATCAAACTCGTTAAAAGTCAAATTGCTGTCCAGTTTGGGGCTTCTGTAAATAAAGCAGTAGTGGATAATTTGCTTACGGAGATGGAATTTAAATGAAGTTGAATTCCGGATTGGAACATGGATCAAATTGTAGTGGAGTTTGGTAAGCTAGATCACTACGCACGTAAATGGCGAGACCGCGGTGGGAGAAGAATAATGGCACTAGTTCGTCGCCAGGTAGCTTCAGATCAGAGTGATCTGAGAAGTATGTGCGGGAATCTACCTGTGTTTCACTAAGTGCCAAAACAGCTGGTCTATATTTGCAGACGTGGAGGTCTGAAGTGATTACTTTTAAGCCCTCGAATATTGGCTATATCCACTCTAAATTCCCGAGTCATTCTAAAAAAGTCAAACTCAAAAAACACAAACACCGACGACACTACATTTAAAAAGACTATTACAAACTAGCTTTAGGTAGAAAGTGTAATCTTTCCAATTAAGCCTTTGACCTAGAGAGATACTCAATTTAAAAGCAGTCCTCAGTACAATGATATAGGATCATGTGGATCAAGACAAGGTGCAATTCATCGCATTTTTTGCCCTTGATATTGTACACCAACAATTTTGTTTTGTTACTTATAATGAGTTTGTGTTACTTGAGCCATCACCGCAATATATCTAAGTCATTATTCACATCAGCAAATCCTGTGATTTTCAATAAATAACGAGTTAAAATACAAAAAAAAAAACTCGGTCCCAATACAGAGCCTTGTGGAACACCAACACTAATACCATTTTGTGAGCTAAGAACACTATTTATTTTGACAACTTGCTTGCGACCACTTAAATATGAAGCAAACCAGCAGTGCATAAATCGTCTGACTTAAAAAGTTTGTTTATCAACAATGTATGGTTCACCATATCAAAAGCCTTAGTGATGTTAATAAATAAATTAGACGGAATTTGTGGAGAATTTAGGCAGTCGTAAATTTCATCAGTTAGTTTTAGCAACGTACGTTCGGTAGATCTCTCGGTTGTAAAGCCAAACTGCACGTCACTAAAGAAGTGAGTTCTATCTAATGCTCTAGTCTTAACACCTCTTTCAAAAACTTGGTGGTGCACACACAATTACAAAATGTATCCCCTTCTATTGTCCCAGAAACACATTATTCGTTTAATTTCCAATAAAGAACGTCGGTGTAGTAGTTTCATTATTTTTGAAAGCTTAAACATATTACCACTAAAACACTTCTACTTGCGATCTGGTTATCAATTGAATATATGCTCTACTAACTATCAACTCACAACAAATAACGTTAACCTTGTTGTAATACCTCCTCATAACTTGCAAGTCTGTTCTAATTTCTTTACGTTCGTTGCCCCTAGAACATTCAATATTTTGCCACATAACGTAAGAAAAATAAGAAATAAATACATTTTTATAAAAAGCATTGAATTGTCCCCATTGTATTTACGTTTTCTTAAAGTTTTGCAAAGTAATAACTTCTGCTTTCGCCTCTAGTTCTTCGGGACCTATAGATTTCATGCAAATCTTGTCGCACAAATGTAAATTAATAATGGTAATCACTCATGCCAATCACTACGTTGCATTCGTCTTTCCTAGCTTAACACTTTTTTTTATTTTTAAAGACTTGTACTCGTCCAAATTGAATTCAAATTCTCGTGCATTAACAGTATTTGCTTTTTACAAGATTGGGGTTTTTAACTTTTCTGTATTAGACCAGCTATTTAAACCCTTCTTGTAAAGAGCTCCCCACTCATACAGCAAAAATAGTTAGAATATTCGTCAAGTTTTGTTGCTTGACTCTGGGGCAGTCTCCCATTATAGTATACATTGCAGCACTAATTGGAACATTTAAAATCCAGTTTTCCCCTATACCATACAGGGTGTCCCCTAATTTGTCAACAATAATTTTGGAAATGATTCCTGGGTAAGAGTTTATCTTCAATGTTGACAGCATTTCGGCTTGCTACGAGTATTTCGGTTGAATAAACAAGTTCTTTCATATTTCCCCGTACAAAAAAAATCCAATACAGTGAGGTCAGGAGATCTTGCAGGCTAGTGAAGTGTTTCATTTCTTCCTATCCAACGTCCTATCCATAGTGGGCTGAAGCACCGTCCTGTTGAAAATGTGATGAAGCCAGTTGAATCAGTGGAATCTCTTCCAATAGTTCTGGTAAATCATTTCGCAAAAACTCCAGATAGTTTGTAGAATTCAGAATAGGTGGTAGTTTGAAGAGGCCGATTAACTTGTTTCCAAGTACACCTGCCCAAATATTGACGTTGAATTTGTGTTGAAATGATTTATGTCTCCTTGTACTCGTACACTCCGCATCAATTGAATAGGTACAACATTATTATCAAGTAAAATAAATTACATTAATAATACTTAATTCGAGCACTAGCTACTAGGGCTTTCGGCTAGATAGATAAATATAATAAATAAAGTTAGGTCGTGAAATATCTTTGTGTTTTACGAACAGGAAAAGAGTGAATCATTTTATTACTGACATTTCGAATTGACCATTTACAAAAGAGTGAGTGATGCCAATACAACATCCCCCTCAAGATATTAATACTAACTTAACAAATGATCCATATATTCGAGTTTAAATATCTCAAAAGTTTTACAATTTATAAAATTAATTTAGTTCTATGTATTTTAAAAATTCAGTATAAGTTTCCTTTAGTTTCCAGAATTTCACATGTTAGGATGAAATAAAAGATAAAGTTTTATACACGATATATTCGTTTTCCAGATCTGGTAATTAAGGCGTCACTGCTATCACGTCGATTGTTTCTTTCCCCCTCTTCATTTCTGATGCGTACGATACGGTTACGTCTCCCCTTCTCTCCGTAGGTTGAACCTTGTCTCTTGAGTTGTCGTCTAAGATTTCATTGTGGCTTCCCTGAATTTCATCTGCGGTGTTGTATATGAAAGAATTTGTCTGTAACGAGTCTAAGTATGGTGCTTTAATAATGTGAAATCTATTTCGGCGAATAATACGTTTATAAGTTTCAATTAAATAAGATCTGTGTTGAACTTTCTGAATTATTTTCCCATGACGTCGAAGGTCGGTTACCCATACATAATCCACTGGTTTTAGTTCGCTTTGTTTTTTAACCCCATGTCTCTTGTCATAGTATTGCTTGTACCTATTCCTGTATGCTGCTTCCCTCGGCCCAAGTCTTTGAAGATCTGGTTTCACTTGTAAGTTAACGTTGGGTATATTCTCCCGAAGTTTTCGTCCAAAACAAAGTTCCGCTGGACTGAACCCATTTGAAAGCGATGTATTTCTATACGCTAGTAAAGCCATCGGGAATTCCTCCGGATTTTTTTTCAAAATATTCTTTACTATTTTTACTCCGGCCTCCGCAGCTCCGTTTGCTTGATGATGGTGTGGACTACTCGTTATGATCTCAAATGACCAGACTTTTGAAAACCTTCGAAACTCGGATGTGGACAGATTTTGGAATTGAGTTCCACTATCCGTATATATGTACTGAGGTATTCCGTGACGACTAAAAATGAATTTGCAGGCTTGAATTATGTCGCTCATCCGCATTCGTTTCAATTCCACTACCTCTGGATATCGCGAAAAACAGTCTATTATGACAAGATACCATTTGGAATCAAACTTAAACAAGTCCATACCGACTTTCTGCCAAGCATATTCTGGAAATTCGGAAGGTACCAATGGTTCGTGTTTATTAGTTGCCTGTTGCACACACCTGGGACAACATTTTGCTTTCACCTCAATTTCACTTGATATACCTGGCCACCACATCGTCCCTTGAGCACGCGCTCTCGTTTTCGTAATGCCTAAATGACCTTGATGAAGTTTTTCGAGCATTATACCTCTGATACCCTTTGGTATTATCATTCGGTTTCCGCGTAGCAGCAAATTGTCAACTATCGACATCTTGTCTTTAACTGAATAATAGACTTTCACTCCGATCGTAGTTTTTCTTTTCGTGGCCATCCCTCCTGTATGTATTTTCTTAATTCTTTACATTCCGGATCTATCAGCTGACGCTTAATCGTTTCAGTAATGAGCTCGTCGTTTGTGTGAATTCTTTGCAGCGATATTTGATGTACATATGCATCTATTTCTTCTTCCAGTTCCCCTGGTGTAGAGCTGTTGTCAATAGCAGTCCTAGATAAATGATCGGCAACGACCAAGTTTTTTCCTGGCACATATGTAATTGTATAGTCGTATCTCATCATCCTCATACGGATACGTTGTATACGGGGCGAAAGATCATCTAAACATTTGGTTTTAAGAAGTTGAAGCAAAGGCTTGTGGTCCGTTTCTATTTTGAAATGTCGCCCGATCAAGTAATTTTTAAATTTTTCGCAAGCCCATGCTATGGCTAGAGCTTCTCTCTCTATGTTTGCATAGTTTTTTTCTGCTTCTGTTAATGTTCTGGAAATATATGAAACAGGGTGTACATTCCCTCCATGTTTCTGCAGCAGTGCAGCACCTAGACCTTTCATGGAAGCATCACAACTCACTATTGTTTCCTTTGTTGGGTCGTACATCTTGAGGTTAGGCGGTGAAGTAAGAAGTTCTTTTATTTCCTTGAATGCCTTTTCCTGTGCATCTCCCCATATAAATGCGTTTCTTTTGCACAACAGATTTGTTATGGGCTCAAGTATTTTTGACTTGTTCGGTATGTATTTTCCAACAAAGTTCACCATGCCAAGAAAACGCTGGATTTCTGTTGCATTTTTTGGCGGCTCCATTTTTACAATGGCATTCGTTTTTTCTTTGTCGAGTTTTATCTCCCCCTCCACAATTGTGTGCCCTAAATACGTTATTTGGCTTTTCGCGAACTCAGATTTTTTTTTGTTGAGTGTGATTCCCGCTCTACGTATTTTTTCAAGTACTGCTTGCACGCATTCGTCATGCTCCTGCAACGTTTTTCCCCAAATTAGGATATCATCCATGTGCACTGTGCAGTTCCTCATACCCGCTAAGAGTTGCGTCATTTTTCTTTGGAAAAACTCTGGCGCCGATGTTATCCCAAAGGGCAGCCTCAGGAACTTATATCGACCGTATGGCGTGAGAAAGGTGGTATAGTCTTGAGACTCCTTAGATAGGGGAATTTGCCAAAATCCACTATTGGCATCCAGTTTCGTGAAAATCTTTGCTCCCGCGAGTTGCGACAATGAGTAGTCTATTCCAGGGATTGGATGCACCTGTCTTTTTATACACTTGTTAAGCATTACAAGATCCACACAAATTCGTACGCTCCCCTTTTTCGGCACAATAACCATCGGTGCACACCAATCTGTAGCATTTTCCACTGGGGCTATAACTTTCTCCTTAACCATCCTACTGAGCTCTTCCTGAACAACTTCCCTCAAATGTATTGGCACTATTCTAGGAGTTGATATGGCAAATGGGGCTGCGTTTGGTTTCACCTCAATTGTGTACCTTTCTTTTAAAGTTCCTAAGCTCTCGAAAATTTCCCTAAATTCCTCTGTCCAGTTCCTCATAGAAACTTTAAAACAGGTTTTGACCAAGCCTAATTTTTCTATACCGGTCTTACCTAACAACGGTGTCATTGTGTCTTTTGTTATGTAAATTACTTCTTTAACCTTTTGATGTGCGTACCTTAACCAAACTAAAGCTTTTCCTATTATGTCTATTTGCTGTCCCACCCCGTACAATTTATTTCCCGTCTTCTCTATTGTCAAATGTCTTAAATCGGCTACAATTGACCATTGTACCAATGTGACGTCAGCACCTGTGTCAACTTTAAATGTGATATTTTTGTTGTCTAGTCACAAATTCACCGACCACTTATCTGACACAGCTCCTACAAAGTACTCCTGTTCTTGTTCTTTTTCTTGTCTCTCCCTAACCACACATATTCCCTTTGACCTGCAAACTCGTGCGAAATGTCCGATTTTGTTACACTTTTTGCAATTTGTATTCTTGGCCGGGCACTTTTCATAATCGTGTCGTTCAAACCCACACCGCATGCATACTTTTGCTTGTGTTTGTTCCTGCTGTTTTTTCCTATTCCAGCGCGGTCTTTGTTTGTCAAATCTGCGTTTCTTTTCTGCCAAACATTCCACTTTACATATTGATGAAGATGATCCCAGATGAAGGTCTTTTTTTTGACGATAATGCTCTTCTACCTGCCTAAGCGAAGTGATTGCCTTCTCCAAGGTGAGATTTGGGTCCAGCTGTAGTCTATCACTTAGTCCCTCATCTTTCATCCCATTGACTAACGTTAATAAAATCATCTCGTCCAACAGAGAACCCCATTCGCAGTGTTTTGCAAGAACGTGCAGGGCAGTAATAAACTCCTCAGCTGTCTCGTCACCTTGTTTTCTCTTTAGAAATTTAACACGCTCATATATTGTATTTCTTTTAGGAATAAAATGTTCCCCAAATTTAGTTAAGCATGCATCATAAGATTCAGGTACAGGTGTAAATGAAGTATAAATTTCTTCGGCTTTCTCGCCCATGCAGTAAATTAAAATGTTTACCTGTGTACTGTCGCTTGCCTCGTGTAATCCGTTTCCCACCCTATATCGTTCAAATCTTCTAATCCATTTTTCCCAGTCTGATGAGACGAATGTAAATTCTTCTGGTGCGGTTAGGGTCAGCTGCATATTTGGTTTTGCTTGGGGAACTATGGTCTTGATGCCTCCTGAAGTAGTTGCTTTTCCTTCGGTGCTCATCGTTTTGCTCGTGTATATATGTGTATAAGTATTTTAGAAATATTAGCACGTGTTTTCTGGACAACTTTGATTTTTATTGTTATGTGTGAACTAGATGTTACCTTTTCCTTAAAATGCTTTTGATCGCGTGGTGTGGAATCCCTTCCCTTGATTAGTTTCGTTTTTTTTTTTTCTATTTAGTATACCCTTTGTTCTTAATTTTTCCTCCTTATAAATTTGGCTTGTCTGCCAACCGCTGCCACCATGTTTTACGAACAGGAAAAGAGTGAATCATTTTATTACTGACATTTCGAATTGACCATTTACAAAAGAGTGAGTTACAAAAATGTGAGCAGCGACATCTAGATTGACATAGCAGATGATTTCGATACTCGAAGAACAGAAGATTTCGATACTTGAATAACAAAATCTCGACCATTGATGACTGGAGAGCGGAATCGGATTTTCTAGCAAATTGGAAATTATATGGGACGCTGGATGGCGAGGATTTTTCTCGAAGAACAGCCTTGAACGAAAGCTGGATGAACAGAAGAAGAGTCTCGACGAATAAAAGAAAAATCTGGAAGAACAGCCTGCAGGGCCTTCAACAGAAAATGGACGAACAAAATAATAATCTGGAAGAACAAAAGAACATTCCCTAGCAAAAGTTCGAATAAATCGATGACAAATTTATAAGAATAGAGAAGAATGTTGACGAAAAATTCGAACAAATGGACAGCAAAGTTGAACAACTGGCAAAACAGCTCGACACAGTGCGAAAATAGAAACTCCGAGGATGTTCTTTAAGCGGTCCAAGGAGAAAAGAGTTGAAGCCTCCCTCATTCGATAGTCAGACCTCATGTTCTGCGTATAAGAAGCAATTCGAAATGGCTGCTTGTGCGAACCACTGGGACAATAAAGCGAAGTGCTTTGCCCTAGCGATGGCCTTACACGGTCCTGCGGCAGAATTGTTACAAACAATCGATACCGAAAAGAATAGAGACTATATGGCTTTAGTGCAGGCTATCGAGAAACGGTTTGGGGATAGCCACATGCGGGAGGTTTACAAGGTTCAATTTCAAACCTGCAACAGCTCTAAGCAGACGTCAGTAGACTGGCACATTTGTCATATCCCACCGCAGGCCAAGAAATAATCGACGAAATGGCAAAGAACACATTCATCAGGGGAATCGCAAATTTGGAGCTACAGTCAGCTGTAAGGATGTCCGGGAAAAGAACCCTTGCAGCCAATCAGGCTTTCAATGGAATACATTTTGTTAGGAAAATGCCATCTGGTGAATGCTCCTGATCAAGACTAAGTACCGTGCAACGGAATATTCTGCGGGGGAGACGAAGAATGCGCTGCTGGAACTGCGATAAAGTAGGACATCTGCAAGGGCATTGTAAAGAACCGGTGCGACGAAAAGGCTGCCTGCACTGGGGTTACAGGCAAATAGAAGTTAAAACCGGCAGGAACGACTACCACGAACTCGGTCAAACTTCCGGAAGCCATCAGTTGGGAAATGCTTACTTCGTGGGGCAGAAGTCTGTAGCAGGAGTCGACTCCAGGGTAGTTATCCCAGTCTCACAGGTAAAACAATGCAATGAAAGGCGGTAAGTGGCAAGAAAGCGAAAGAACAGGCCACTATCCAAATGATCAGTACTGAGCCAATAGAGGGTTGGAGTGTAGACGAAATCCGTTCCTCCCAACAGGCAGACAACGACATCGAACCAATATTGGCCTGGAAGGAACACGAGGAAAGACCAAGCTGGCAGCAGATATCAGATCGGAGCCAAACTCTGAAGGCATACTGGGCACAGTGGGACTCGCTTTTTGTGCAAGATGGATTGCTGAAGAGGAAATGGGAAAGTGCAGATGGGACAACATCTCGTATGCAGCTAATAGTACCACGGTCCAGAGTCAGCCAAGTACTCCATGAAATACATGACGGAATCTCAGGAGGCCATTTGGGAATAAACAAGACGTTGGAAAAGGTAAGGGAACGTTTCTATTTGTTAAGCAATGTTCGAAAGTTTTTTATATGAAGTTCTAAGCTTTCAGTGCAAGTCACTTATATCACCCAGTCAGCATAGATTTCTAAAAGGTAGGTCAACTGCTACAAACTTAGTTGAATTCGTATCCTTTGCGCTTTCAGCCCTAGAAAATGGCAACGAAATTGATGTTATTGCTACAGACTTCGCTAAGGCTTTCGATAAAATATCACATCAGCTGATCCTTTTTAAATTGTCTTCAATCGGTTTTGACCCCATATTGCTAAAATGGATATCTTCTTATCTGGAGAGCCGTTACTATAGCGTTCGCTTTGGCGTCCCACAACGCAGCCATCTAAGTCCGATCTTTTTCATTTTAACTATAAACGATCTTGAGAGGATTATCAAACACTACTCCGTATCCATTTACGCCGATGACACTAAGATCTCCAAAACTATTTCTTCACTCCAAGATTCTATTCTCCTTTAAGGAGACCTCGATAGGTTTTCTGTTTGGTGTCTAAAAAATTGCTTTGAGCTTAATGTCTCCAAAAGCCAATCTATGACTTTGTCTCGTAAGTCCAATCAATCCACCTCTCGACTTTATTTTCAGCATGACCAACCTGTACCCCAGGTTCAATCCCTTCGCGACCTTGGAATATTATTACTCCTTAAAGCCAACTCATCGCTCGGTTTTATCAAACGATGGTCTAAAGAATTTTGCAACCCTTATGTGAAAAGGTCACTTTACATTACCCTTGTCCGGCCCCTTCTCGAATATACCAGCCAAGTGTTGTCCCTCTTTCAGCGGATTCATATATCCCGAATGTAGAACATTCAACGTCGTTTTCTTTGATTTGCTCTTCGTGGACTACCCTGGAATGACCCATTTATCTTAGCTCCCTATCGTGACCGCCTCAAACTTCTTAACCTGAATACCCTCGAAAAACGCAGAGACGTAGGTGACATTCTCTTCATTCATCGACTGCTCTCTGGTTCTGTGGACTGCGCATTCCTTTGGAATTCTATTTCCTTCAACACTAATCCTCGTAATTTACGCTGTCCTCGTCTCTTCTATATCCTAATCTCCCGCATGCTCCGTAAGGTCAACTTAAACCCCATTATTTTTGATTTTGATCTGAGCACTTCTCGTCTTAAACTTGATCTCCTCCACCATTCCCTTACTTCCTAATCCCTAACTGTTGTTAGTTTTTAAGTCCTAGTTTTTAAGTTAGTTTAAGCTTGCATTAGGCGAAATAAATGGGGGCGTTAGCCCACACCAAATTAAAAAATAACCTGTCCTAAAAAACACCGCCTGTGGCGACAGATCTGGCAATGCCAGATTCCCTCTTAAGGAAGTCCACACTGTAAAGGTGCTGGACCTCCCATTGCAATCACTTGACGCCAATATGCTACAAGCTCAATACAGGCATTTGAAGGGGCTCCCTTTGAAATCATACACCAACGCGACACCGAAGCTGCTTATCGGACTCAACATCTCTTGGCTTGGTTTGGGCCTAAAATCAAGGGAAGGGTCAGACTCAGAACCAGTTGCGGAGAAAATCCGTCTGGGCTGGCCCATAAAGAGCCGATTTACTGAACACCATCGCCGTGGAACTCCAATTAACCACCATGTCTTTCATGTTTGTGACTGCGACCGTTCCGCAAACGTTGAACTACTTAAAATAGTTAAGAACTACATCTGTGTTGACAACGCTTTCTCTTTATCGAAGAAGGCTCTTCGGAATTGGCACACTACGTCATGAATGTAATGACTTTCGGCGCCACATGTTCGCCCAGCTGCGCGGAGTATGTAAATCAGTATCCTAGAGCAGCGCAGTGTAAAAACCATTACGTGGATGACATGTTAGACAGCGTTGACACCAAAGAGGAGGTCATAAAGCTGGCGCGCGAAGTTTATCTCGTTCATTCCATGGGCGGATTTCAGATGCGAAATTGGGTATCAAACTCCAAAGCTGTGCTACAGGCTCTAAGCGCCGAATCCGTTAATACGCTAAGTCTCGAGGGGGAAACCGAAATGAGCACGGAAAGAGTGCTGGGCATGTGGTGGTCTACCGTAGAGGACTGCTTCGTATTTAAAGTGTCGAAACGATATAGAAATGGGGATGTACTTCTTGGAATAAAGCGACCTACAAAAAGAGAGGTGTTAAGCCTGGTGATGACAATATTCGACCCACTGGGCCTTCTCGCTTTTTATGTCATGTACGCCAAAATCATTCTTCAAGAAACATGGCGATCTGGCTGCGCCTGGGATGAACCAATTCACGATGGCTTCGATTATTGCCGGAAGTTGCGGGAATGAAAAATTCGAGATCTTATGTGCACGCTGACTTTAATCGATACCCAAATATGGAGCTGCATACTTTCGTTGATGTCAGCGAAGACAGATATGCAGCCGTTAGCTACTTGAGATGTTCCGATGGAAATATTGTGAACTGCGTTTTGCTAGGTTCCAAAACTCGAGTGGCGTCGTTTAAATTAATGTCAGTTCCGCGATTGGAGCTTCAGGCCGCTCTTCTTGGAGCCCGTCTGGCGAAAGCTCTAACACATACTCACTCGATTCAGATAATGCAGCAGATATTTTGGTCAGACTCTCAAATAGTGTTATCATGGCTCCGCTCCGATCATCGGCGCTACCGGCAACTTGTGGCACCTACCGACTGGAGGTAGGTGCCTACAACAGAGAACGTAGCGGACGAGGCTACGAAATGGCAAAGGACTCCAGACTTCTCCAACAACAGCAGATGGCTCAACGGACCAGTGTTCTTGAATTTCGATGAGGGTGACTGGCGTCAAGAGAAGAAACGAAGCTGTACATCGACGGACGAAGAGTTGCGAGCTCACTATCTAGGCCACCACACAGACGACCATCCGCCGTACAAACCGTTTACATCCGTACGCCCCGAACGCTTCTCTACCTGAAAAAAGGTTCTGCAAATCACAACTAGGGTAATTCAATGTGGACGTGTTTGGAGAGATAAGGCCCGTAAGTACCCGCTGAAAATCAAATTACCATCACAAGAAGAAATCCAAGTTGCTGAAACTATGCTTTGGAGAGAGGGGGCTAATGAATATAGCGAAGAAGTTACCTTGCTGTCGAATGGATCTCCCGTAAGAAAATCAAGTCCTATTTACAAGCTCTCCCCCTATCATGACGGTGACGGTTTACTTAGACTAATAGGAAGGCCGCCGATCCGGATCAAAGGGAACCCCGTGATACTACCGGCCGGTCAGTATATAACGAAGTTAATTATACTCGATTTTCATTACAGATACCATCACGACAACCACGAAACCGTAATTAACGAGATTCGGCAACAATTTTGGATACCGAAACTAAGAGCGGTATTAAACAGAGCACGGCGTAGCTGCCAGGCTTGTGTGAATCGTCGGGCACAGCCGTCACCGCCAAGAAGGGGACGCCTTCCACCAGCACGACTCGCTTCATTTTGCCGCCGACGGAGCAGCGAAAAAAGATATGGCGTACTTCTGACTTGTTTGACAACCAGAGCGGTCCACCTGGAGGTGACACACTCGTTATCTACAGATTCCTGCATCATCGCTATTCGAAATTTCATGGCACCCCGATTGAGCTCTAGAGCGACAATATAACGAATTTTAAGGGTGCAGAGCGTGAACTAAGAGAAGCTTTCTCTTCTGTGGATAAAGACAAGCAGATAAAGACCTTTACAACGCCTTCGATGAAGTGGCAATTTATACCGCCGGTATCACCGCAGATGGGAGGGGTTTGGGAGCGGCTTGTAAGATCGGTGAAAGAAACGCTCTATAAGGTGCTACCCTCACGCAATCCTACCGATGAGCTTTTACGGGCGGCGTTATTGGAGGTGGAAATGATCGTAAACACTCGGCCACTGACATGCATTCCGATCAGCGATGAGGAGGATGAAGCTCTCACGCCAAACCATTTCCTGTTGGGCAGCCAGAGCGGCGCGAAGCCTCTCGTGAAGAACGTGAATGAAGGAATACAACTGCGAAGGAACTGGCAAATGGCTCAGCAACTTGCGAACGGCTTTTGGAGAAGATGGATTCGCGAATACCTGCCAGTAATCACTAGGCGCTGCAAATGATTTGACAACGTGAAGCCAATCGAAGTTGATGGCATCGTATACATCGTGGATTCCGATAGCCCGAGAAACTGTTGGCCTAAAGGAAGAGTCGTTGCAGTGAGGAAGGGAGCCGACGGATTAGTGAGAAGTGCCCTTATCAAGACCACCGCGGGTTTGTACACGCGACCCGCTACAAAGATTGCCGTACTAGATGTCCGTTCGTTGAAAAGTGGGGTGGGCCCTCTAGAGTGCATACCGGGGGGGGGGGGAGTGTGGCCACAGATCTGGCAACGCCTCTTGCCAGCAGTTAATAATCAATCTGAACAGATCCTACGAAACGTCAAACACCAAGTGTCAAGATCCAATTGCGCACTTGGATTTGCATTTGGACACGAGGCTTTGGAGGGTTTGGCGACTTAAGGAAGAAAGGAGTTAATACAAAGTAAGAAATTACAATTTTATTAAAATTTACTCACACATAAATATTGTAGGAATTTTTAAGTGAAATAAACCTGAACTAATTGAACACGAGGCTTTTATTCGCTGGAGAAAATTCCAAATTTCTTTCCCCACACCGCCACTTAACTCAGCATCAGTGTTTGAACCGTGTCGGTATAATGGTTGATTTGATGGTTGCATCAAACTGCATCTTCATCTCAGAATGATCTGGACGAAATGGTTACTTGTAAATACTTGTTGAACTATCACCGCGATATGGAGTGATCCTGTAAGTATTTAAGCTAACCAGTTGGCCAACTGATTCATTACGGGATTGCTTTAAGGCGAAGCATAGTTCCCATAGCCTCGGAGTCAGATCGAGCTTATGTCTATCTCCAGCGGCGCATAAGTCAACCATCTCATAGCTAAGAATTGGTCTTACGATAGAAATTTAAGTGTAGTGAGTTAGGTAGCACTGTAGATTCCATTTATTTCCGATTGCTGTTTTGCAAGCGACTTTTTACAGAAGAATGAGTAGCTGGCAATGGAATTTAAAAAAAAAATAAACAAATAGTAAGTAGGCAATAAAATAGAGAACAACCCCAGGAATGTGGTCTGATGACCGAAGTAATTAATTAAAAACTGAATATGGTAAATCGCTTCTTGTTTTTGCCAGAAACCATTTGTTGAACTTTTTTTTTGAAATCGTTACTAAAGTATTTTTTAATTACCATTACATGGGACTATTAAAACATATTCGAAAATTCTTTTAAATTCCGAAAATGTTTTACTTCACTGACCCAACTTGTTCTTCAAATGGTAAAACTCATTCAAGTAAAACAAGAATGAAAAGATTACTTAAGCTTTACTGTGGAATTTAGAATGGGTGCCCTTCACACCAAAAAAAAAAAAATACAAAGTAATAGTGCAATGCACACATGTTTATGTAGGTGTATTTGTAATAATTCGCGCTATGAGTGTGTTAAAACATAATACTTAAGAAACTAAAAAAGTTGATCCTAACCTTTAACAATTGTAACCAATTGTAAATGACGTCAATTGTTACGTAAAAAATTTGCAGATTCCACAACAGGCTTTTACAATGCTTTTGTTTCAATAATAACAAAAAATAAACCTATTCTAATAATTTAAAAATTTTATTTTAATTTAAAAAACCATGCATTGTTTATGCTAAACTTAACCCCTTTACTTTTACTTTTAAATTAATTTGTATTTTATCTTTCATTATTAACTTACATTCTAGAAAAAAAAACGATTAAATCTAATTTGACAACAACAGTTAGCTTAATCTAGCTTACTGGTTCTTACCGAACGCTCTAAACTTAACAATTTCATTCAATTTTGCCTTTCGGCCTTAAAAGCTATCTTACGATTAATCTTATCTAAAGGGTCCGCCATCTAACGTTTTTTTTTATTTTTTTTTATTTCGTGAATGGTAACACTTAGCTCATGTCTGATTTGACAAATAATTAGTTTTATCCTTGCGCTGAACTAAATCAAAGTTCGCAATAAATTGCACAGTAGATGGAAGCGCAGACCGACCAGCGCGTATTGGAAAGAATTTAAAGAGGCACGCAATCGTACAACCTCAATTATACGTGCGTCCAAAAAAAATTACTATGCATCCAAGCTCAATACCACCTTACCAGCAAAAAAACTATGGAGCAACCTTAAAATGATCGGTCTTTCTAAAGGCTTTAACCAACAGAGTGATCTTGATCCTGATATTCTTAATGATTATTTCATAGGTGAACAACTCGCTAATGGTAACTTTGATACAAATCGAGCATCAGCCTGTTCGGCCAGATCTGCGCATAGACTGGATGACTTTGAAGTTGTGAGCGAAAGCGAAATTTTTAAATGCACAATGGCTATTAAGTCTAAAGCTATTGGGGAGGACGGAATACCCATCCGGTTTGTCAAACTTATCCTGTCCCAGATAGTTACCCATCTTACTCATATCATCAATTTCTGCATAATTACATCAACTTTTCCCAGGTCAAGGAAAATAGTTAGAGTCCTTCCAGTGGCAAAGAAAACAAACAGTGATGCCCCTTCTGACTTTAGACCGTTTAGCATATTACCCAGTTTATCTAAAATCTTCGAAAAAGTCCTGCAAAAACAAATACTTAGTCATGTACTCGTAGCTAACCACAACTTGCTTTACGAGAAACAATCAGGATTCAGGGCACATCACAGCTGCTGTACCGCTACGATAAATTTGCTATATGAAATAAGGCAAGATTATGACAAGGGTAATATAAGTCTTCTTTGCCTACTTGACTTCTCGAAGGCTTTCGATAGGGTAGATCATAACATTCTAAGCTGGAAGCTCAAAAATTTGTTTGGTTTTAGCCGTAGGGCTACCCATATTATTGGCAGCTATCTCTCCGAGAAATTCTAGAAAGTCATCTCTGGCGGCAAATCCTCCCTACTTAAGGCCTTACTTCAAGGAGTTCCTCAAGGTTCAATTCTGGGTCCTATTCTTTTCTGTATGTTTATTAACGATCTTCCATCAGTCTATACCTATAGTTCTGTCCATCTTTATGCAGATGACGTGCAACTTCATTTAGCAAAACCATATAACAAGCTTGATGAACTTGCTGACCACATCAATGATGATCTTACCCAAATTTCTATCTGGTCAGCAGCGAATGGATTGCTTCTTAACCCAAAAAAATCCCAAGTAATGCCGATCTCTAAAAGACGTTTTCAACTGAGTATCCTGCCAGACTTGTACCTAGGTAGCAGTAAAATAACAGCTGTTGAACACTGCACTAGCCTTGGCTTTATCATTGACCGTAACCTCTCAGGTTATAATCATATTAATGCAGTTATTGGTCGGATATACGGCTGTCTACGCAAATTGTGGCCTACATCGTATTTCACCCCTGTTGAAACCAAACGAAAGTTGTTACTGATCTTAATAGCACCTCTCATTACATATTCTGAAGTTGTCTATAGCGCTCTCGATTCACTGTCACTAAACAAATTAAAGGTGGCATTCAACGATGCGGTTCGCTATGTATATGGTCTTCGAAGATACGAACATATCTCAGAACATACCAAAGATACTAGGTTGCACGCTACAACAGTACATCAATGTGAGAAACTGCATATTTCTACATAAAATTATTCAAAATAAATCCCCACCCTATTAATATAATAAACTTGTCTTTAACCGTTCTGCAAGAAATTTTAGTATCGTTCCCCATCGTCGCCAATATTTAAATTCGTCACGCTTATTTTTCATCCACGCTGTTAAACTTTGGAACCTTCTCCCACCGCGTATCAAAATGATATCTAACCGTGCAAAATTTAAAAGTGCAGCCCTCCTTTACCTCTCATCCTTAACAACCCAACCCTGAGTCCAGGTCCTATTCCCCCTCTCTTATATTATTATTATTATTATTATATCTTAAGTTATTAAAGTTATGTTAGCTAATCAATAATATCTAAGTACTAAAAAAGATGTAAATCTTATTGTACATACCAAGTAAATAAATGAAATGAAATGAAATGAAAATGAAAATGAAAACTAATATGGTTGTGTATTCGCTTGAACAACGCTGGGAAATATTGCGACATTACTTTGAAAATCATGGTAATGTTGTGGAATGTGTGCGAAAATTGCGTACGGATTTTGGAAGAAGAGAAGCACCGTCAGCTCCGTATGTTCGTTATCTTGTGAAAAAAGTGAAAGAATCTGGCATCCTCATCGATAAACCAAAGCGTGAAAAGCCAAAAACAGTGCGTACACCCGAGAATATTGCTGCTGTGGCAGAAAGTGTGCGTGAAGCGCCATCAACATCAATTCACCGTCGTTCTCAACAATTGAACATTTCGGAGACATCATTGAGACGAATTTTGCATAAAGACCTTGGTATGACGCTATACAAAGTCCAATTAGTTCAGGAGTTGAAGCCAACTGACCATCCAATGCGTTTTCACTTCGCTAAGTGGGCCTGCGATCGACTTAGAGAAGATGCCGATTTTGCCAAAAAAAATCATATTTTCAGATGAAGCTCATTTTGATCTTGGCGGGTATGTAAACAAGCAAAATTGTCGCATTTGGGGCACAGAAAACCCGCACGCATACATTGAAAAGCCGATCCACCCAAAACGAGTCACTGTTTGGTGCGGATTTTGGTCCAGAGGCATAATTGGGCCATTTTTCTTCGGAAATGAACAAGGAGTGGCCGTTACAGTCAATGGCGATCGTTATCGGGCCATGAAGATCGTTATCGGGATTGAAGAGGAGGATATTGGCAACATTTGGTTTCAACAGGACGGCGCTACGTGCCACACAGCCGAAGCTACACTCGATGTTTTGCGCAGTGTTTTTGAAGATCGCATTATCAGCCGCAGAGCTGATGTCGTTTGGCCACCTCGGAGCTGCGATTTGACACCGTTGGACTATTATTTGTGGGGTGCCGTAAAAGATAAGTGTTACGCCGACAAGCCAGAGACAATTGACGCTTTAAAGGACAATATTCGTGAAGCCATTGGTGAAATACAGCTGCACACAATCGATAATGTGCTTAAAAATTGGACCGATCGTGTAGGCTACTGCATGGCCAGCCGAGGCAGCCATTTGAATGAAGTTATTTTCCATTATTAACCGGAAGGATAAAACTAATTATCTGTCAAATCAGACATGAGCTAAGTATTACCATTCACGAAATAAGCACTAGTTGAAAAACAAAACGTTAGATGGCGGACCCTTTATAAATTATGATATATGTAACATTTCCAAGAAAAATAGTTTTTGAAAAACTTAGATGCGGTATCTTTTGACTTTTGTGTAAAACTTAAAACTATGGACCTATTCTACTTAACCTACTTAAGCTACTTAACCTATCTTATCTATAATCGGGGTGGTGAGCACTCGTAGCCTCTCGCCCGTCATTCATCAACATCGTGCACACGCATCACCAAGATTTAACCAATGCGATGCTAACGAACGCGGCTTTTCACGAGATCCCCCTATGTTACCTTAGTAACGTACCGACTTAGGAGAGTGAGCGAACCCTTTCTCCTTCCTGAAGCCACCAGAATTCGGTGTACTATTTCTCGGCATCGTTCCGATCCCTGTCCGCAATCGCGGAACTAAAACGGAGGAGCTCTTAAGCATTGGCAACATACCCGTCGTAAATGAGCCGCTTGTCACTAGCAGCGCGGTGGCAGTGGTATATTACCGGGATACCATCCCTACTTTGTACTAACCCTCTGGCGGGATAAAGCCCGATAGAAGTGAGCTCTCTTGGAACATTTCAAAGATCAGATTATTATCGTTGGTCATTGCCCTTGCAATGTGTCTTCGGATCACCTTAATCAGGAAATTGTCAATCCTATTCAGATTAGCCCCATCGTAAAGGACTTTGTTGGGATAATATTTTTTGTACTCTGATTCTGGTGTTCTGTACAAGCCGAGACAAGTCCCTAAGACACTGCCTTTCAAACACCCGAATTCTTTCCATTTGATATGGCGCTACATTGAATCACACGGGACAACCATACGCAATGACTGACCTGATTAGGGCCACATAGCATATGACTTTCACCCTGGAGACAATTTGACTGCTGTGAAACAGACTTCTTGTCAGTGCTAAAGCCTTCCTGGCTCCAGCAAGACAAGCATCTATATGTTTGTCAAAATACAAATACTTATCGAGCCAAATACATACCAAGGTATCTCACTACGCTTATCACCGCCAATGGCAGTCCGTGCTGTCTAATAATGGCCAAATTTCGCAAGTTATGTCTGGTATCCCTAGAAGCCCATCTCAATGGAGTCCTGAACAAGATTGTTTCCGAATCAATACGCCTTAATATGGTCGAAATCACGATGCAGAAGAGTATTGCTGATTTAGATTTTTGGATCTGATCTGTACGCCACTAAATCGTCTGCGTACACTATGGCATGATTGAGGGAACCTACTAGATCACTTGTGTAAATGTTAAACGGTATCGGAGAAATCACAGCCCCCTGTTGTAAGCCGTTTTTAATGTCAAAGATCTTGCTTGAAATGACGTTGTTACATTTAACAACGAACTTCTTTCCCATAAGCATGTCGTAAATCATATATAGCGGAGGTTTCGGCATGCCCATCCTGGTCAGCTTACAGAAAAGTCCCTCTACCCATACGGTGTCGAAGGCCTTCTCAAAGTCAACCAGGCAGGCACCCGTGCACTGGTTCTTGCATTTATTCCATTGTATATCGGAGACCAGCTTTGACGCAGCATAAATAGTGTCATTGCTCGCCCTAAAACCAAACTGATTTTTCGGAATTATATTATTTTCCTCAACCCACCTTAACAGCGCTCTATTGACTACTTTCTCGAATACTTCGGAAGTAAACTAATAGACCGAAGATTAGCAGGGTTAGTTCTAACTTTATCCCTTTTCGGGATTGGATGCACCACTGCTGTCTTCCAATGCGCTGCATAATATGCATTATTCAACGCATTGTTAAACAGCGTAGTAAATATATAAACTACTTCCAAGGAATACCGTCCACTCCCGACGACTTTTTGTTTTTCAGTGAGCTAAACTTAAACCCTTACCGCGTACGAAGCCATATTTGGAATCCGAAGTCTATGATTTTCTTTATAAGCTTATTACATATGTACATCATAACAAAAAACTAAATTACATCAAAACCAGAGTTTCATGGTGAAACGGATAACGTAATAAATTGTACATTGCCATTGTGAACTGTCAAATATTGTGAAGGTTATGTTCAGTGCGTGCGGGTGCATTGAAATAATTGTGATTAGTAATTAAAAAATAAATATCAAAAAGGTGAGTAAAGTGGTGAAAAAAAAAAATAAAACTACATTCTCTGGACTTTTTTAAATACGGGGAAACATTAATTTTAGCTTTTTTTGTGTCATACGTTGCTTGGTATGTATTTAAAGTTACTTTTATTATAAACGGCTCTGCTAAGTATGTTAATACTATTCCTGGTGATGGAAACGTGAGTGATGATGACATTGATTCCGATTGTGATGATGATCTTACGAGTAGTTCAGTTCCAAAAAAGCACATTATCGTCTGACTCAGATTTTTCTGAAGAAGACGACGTACCTTTGATACTATAAAACAACTACTATAAACAAACGCTTTCAATGTCTTGTTTACAGCTGGTACGATTAATTTTATTACTGAGCAATCTAACCTCCAATCTGTTCAAGACAATAGGAACAAACCAGCAATGATCACGAAAGACGAAATGGAAACATTTTTAGGAATTGTCATCTTTATGTCTTGTGTGAAGTTACCGGCAGCGAAGAAGTATTGGTCAAACGAAATAGGTGTGTCGCAAAGTTTATGAAATAATAAAGTGTAACAGATTCGAAGCTATCAAAAGACTTTTACATTTTAATAATAATGCGACTTGTGTACCCCGTGGAGAAGATGGCCATGACAAATTATTTAAAATTCGGCCTTATTTATTATATTATATATAGAGAAAAAAAATAACTTAACCCTCTAACCGTTTTTCCTTAAAAATAAGCTCAAGCGTACGAAAAATTCAAAAAAGGTTATTTTTGACGTTCTTGGCACAAATCTTAAATCTAAATTTGATTTACCTGTGATAACGGATTAAGGGAAAATTAAAACAATTGACCTTTCTGTTCAAAACAAAGTGAGAGTAGTTTTATTAACAAAAAATATGTAATTCAAACAAAAGCAATTCATTCAAAAATTTTTATAATAAAACAAATGATTTGTTAACACTGATGGAAGTTGTTTGAAACAATTTTTAGTTGGTGTTAGACATAAATTTAGGTTGCTTTTATGCAATAGATTTGGGTGTCTGAGCTTTTACAGTGTTTGCATCGTTTTTTGCCGGATTTGTCGAACATTCCATGAATATGACCGACATTGTCATATTTCATGTCATCTGATGGTCTTGGACACTTTTTTCCTTTTCCAGAAGGTTGAGCTGGGCTATTAGCTGATGGCCTTCCAACTGTACGAACTGGAGAATATTTGCGAAATTGCGGTAATTTTACAGTTTCTGATTCGGGGTTTATGGGACGATGTAAAATATACGCATTTGTGACTGTCATATCGATACGATGGTAGAATAAACGAGTCATCACATCACGTGTCTTCAAACGAATATGATACGTCCCCATAAGTCCGTCCATGAGATCGACACCTCCCATATGGCTGTTATACTCTCTTATATCTGGGGGCATTCAACGTCAACATACTGCTTTTCTTTTCGATTATGTCGTGCTGCTTTTGATGTTTGTGTTGAAGGATTGTTTTTTTAAAAATAGTTTTAGCCCAACGTAGCTCGAAGCCAGCCGAACAGCTTTGTTGTCCTTCCATAAAACCGTGGATATATCCACACCATATGCTACACGAGTACATTCAACAGCTTTTCTAAATTCTTCATCTTTTTCAGTTGGTAATTTAGTATTTGAAGCTCGATTAGATCGAATTTTACCCAGACTATAAATACCTTTAGCTCGCAAGTATACAATTAGAGGCAAAGAAGTATAAAAATTGTCGAAGTAAATTATATAATTTTTAAATTCCGGAACGGTTTGAGTAAGACGAACAACAACATTTGAGGTGGCACCTAGATCTGGTGTTCCTGGTAAAATTAAATTGTCCCCAGCACCGTTATATATTTCAAACCGTTATGAATATCCATAAGTATCGCATAACGAACTTGAATCACATGTTTCCATTTCACGCAAACATTCCGAAATTGCTGATTTTGATGTTTCACCACATTTTATCTGATCTTCGATCTGATAATCAGGATCAGCCACGGTATCATCACTATCAAAGTCATCGTTGATAAGCTCATCATCAATTTCCTGCATAATTTCTTCAATTTCCTCCTCAGTCATTTTTGAGAGGTTGCACTTTCGACGCCTATCTTCCGGAGATCTAATTATATCTTGACCATCATTTTTAAAGGCACAACGTTCATTATCCATTTCTTAACCAAAGAAAATTATACAGGTAAAAACTGAACTAAAAAATACTCGTAAATCATGTACAAAAAATCCAAGAAAGTAAGTTTTTGACGCAAACCGTTTTAATCGTCTTCAAACGGTCTTCACAAATCGTTGTCAAAATTATATTCTCTTACTTACTTTTACAAATTTGATAACATATTGTAATAAGTTATAACAATTAGCACCTACCGTAATTTTTACAACGAAAATGTATGGATAATTAATATTTTATGGAATTTTGAAATATCACCTTTTCTTAAATTAATTAAAAGCACTCACTTCAATGGCTTATGGTAATCAACCAACAATAACATCCGAAAAGCACATCGAAAAACATGACACTTCACCAGCTGCGTGAACGTATGTTACTTGTAAGTATATCTATAATGGTCCCGTAAATCATAAACAATACCTGCTCAAAATGTGTTCAATTTAATACAGACCGTCTGTAGACTGTTAAAACGGTTAGAGGGTTAAAGAGATAGCATATAAATGAATGTTGATACATTAGCAAAAGAACATAGTGATGTACATATTTAGACAACATAGTGGCAGCAAAACCTTAATTTCTTTGTAATCAAAGGCAAGAAGCCACATTTTAGCACGATTTAAGAATTGAGACAAACATCTTATTCGCCGAATATTAATAGGAAGTATTGAATACTTTACACGATGCGACGGAGTAAAAGTTTTTGAGTAGAGTAGTTCGGAAAGGAGGAATAACGACAACATTAATTAAATTGCTACGCAAATTGCGAGTGTTCTAAAGAGGGCTCTGTAAATATCCAGATCTCATGAAAAAAATTTTGAAAACTTTGAAATAGTACAAATGTTTTAGTGGCAGAATTTTCAATGACCTGAACAAGACTATGAAAGGAGCTAACCGATTGACCCCACATAATTATTTTTTCATTCGTTCGTAGATCTCCGCAGACAACAGACGTGTTTCGGCTTTTCATAGAGAGAAAAAGTTAAAAGTTTAAATTTACTTGCATAGTAATTGGTCGCAATTCCGTTACTTGAATCGATAACCAAGTGGATATCGGCGTCCGTCATCACATTCACGAGGCCTGGGTTTGATTCCCAACTTTAGACAATTGTTTTTTTTATTTTATTGTAATAATAAAAAGTGAATGGTAAAAAAAAAGAAAAAAAAAGAAGGGAAATCACGTGATGTATGATTTCCCATTATTGGGAAAAGCTAATGGGAGCAGAAAGAGACTTGATGAAATGCCAACATCAAGCGCCCTCTCACTTGCGGTAACAGGAAGTAATGCCAAACGGAGGAGGAAGCTAAGGCCAACACCCAATAGGCTGAAGCGCGGCTCTCTATCACAATCCACCGAAAAGCTGTCAGGTGGATTAAGGGAGACGACGCCTTCAACTTCTACGGCGGCAGCAATAAATACTACGCGTCATGAGTCAGACAATGACGAATACCCATATAATTCGGATAGGTGTCCATGGGAAGCGACAACAGCTTCGCAGCTCTGGCTGTCTCAGAGTCGGACGACGAAGAGGATGAAGTCCAAGCTATAATGAGCACCATCAGGCAGCTTGAAGAAAAAGTACTTGCCATTAAGGCAAAGTATACAGCCAGGCGTTAAAAGGAACAACAAGTATGCTCTCAATCACAACAACAACAACAGCAAAAGGTTGCAAGCCAGCAACAGTTAAAATTACAAACGGACAAAATAAAACAAAAACATCAGCCAAAACAGAAGACACAAACACATCAACAAGAAAAGCATACGCAGCCGCCACAACAACAACAGAATCTGAAACAGAAGCAACAACAACAACAGAACCAACAACTACATCAGCAAAAGCAACAGCAGCAGAGACAACAACAGCAAGAGCAGAAAGCCACCAAGCAAAAAGTGCCACCAATCAACACTTTTAAACTGGAGTTAAAGGACACTATTGATCTGTGTAAGTCGGCCATAGGCAACAATTTTTTATAAAACGATTGTCACTAGATAGGCACGCGATCCACTGCAATACAGTGGAGCGCTACCACAAAGTTAAAAGTTTACTGAAGGATAAGACGACGGAGTTCTTCTCCTACACACCGAAGGGGGAGAACCTGCAAACAATGCTGCTGAGGGGATTAGAACCGTCGACTGATACGGAGGAGCTCCTTGCACTGCTGAATGAGAAGAAGTGCGAAGGACTCCAATTCGTGGGGGTCAAGCCTTTCACCACAGCCAGAGCCAAAAGGGAGAAGCGCCAACTGCCGATTTTCCTTGTCCAGCTAAGTCCCACCAGCAATCTGGATGGTCTAAGGAGTATTAAAGTCCTAGACTACCAGGTTGTACATTGGGAGAAATTAAAGAGGAGCGAAAACATTTTGCAATGTGTTCGCTGCCAAAGGTTCGGGCACGCCGCGTCGAACTGCGAAATGCAGCCTCGATGTGTGAAGTGCGGAAAGAATCACAAGTCCGAGGAATGCGCTCTGGGTAAGGACGGAACGTCTGAAAAAAGCCAACTCTCTTGTGCTTTATGTAGGAACACGGGACACACCGCAAATTATGGGGGTTGTCCCAAATTCCAGCACATCAAAAGAATAAATCTGGCCCGGCAGCAGAAAGTAGAAGTTAAACGTCCACCCGTGCATTTGCAAACTCCAGCCGTTACTCCCCATGTTACCTACGCCCAAATGGCGGCAGGTAGGGGAAATACGGTACAGCAAGTGAAGGTTGCTTCTCAGGCCCCAGCGCCCAGAGCACCGGAACCAGTACCTGACATGCTAGCTATCTTGCTCTCTATCCAGGGGCAGATGGCTCAGCTACAACGTCATTTAACTGAATAGACCGCGTATACTTTACGCTCTGCTGCCTGGCCTAACGCACCTTTTGCCGTAATGGGTACGTACGTGGCGGAGCACGGAGACCTGAAGGTCCTTGCTGTGAATGTGAATTCACTGATAAGGTTCGAACGACGAGCCGCACTATTTAAGTTGCTTAAAGACCAAGCCCCTGATGTTCTTTTGGTTAGCGAAACTAAGCTTACTAAGAGACACAAAATGAGGCACAGAAGATACAAAATAGTACGGAGAAACCGACCCAACTCCATTCAGGGAGGTGGCGTTGCAATTCTCGTACGAAAAGGTATACATTTTAAAAGAGTATACAGTCGTGTAGTACGTAGGTTCCAGGTGCTGGAAGCATGCATCGTGTATATCCCACTCCGTAGTGGAAAGCGGTTGGACATGGTGTCTGTCTATGCACCTAAGGCTACTCAATCCACCTTATTTATCTCAGAGCTCGAGACACTTTTTCGATTTCTGAGGCTGGAATTGGAAGACAACTATTTTATTATCGGCGGAGATTGCAACGCCAAACATAGTGATTGGGGAAATAATACCCCAAATACTAGAGGGAACCTACTATTCAATTGGTGAGGTCAACACAGTGTTATGTATCGACTCGGCCTTAAGGCGACGGATAGTCCGTCGTTTCCTAGACACGGGTCCTATTTGGATCTCCTGCTGTTCGACACACGAATACACCTGACATGCACTAACCAACAAACTACAAACTGTCTACGCACTTTTGTGTATGACAGTGACCATTGCGGTCTCAATACCGAAATAACCGTTCCGAACGAAATTGCGGAATTGGACGAGTTTGTTCAAAGGCATGCCTACAACTATAGTAGGGTGCGTTGGACACACTTCTCCAGAACACTGACGAGAGCAATCTCCTCGAATTCGCTCTACCCACCGTCCAATAGAAATCTGTCAAACGAGGAGATTGACAGGTATCTAAAACTAATGGACGAGACAATTAAACGAACAATGGACAAAACGATAGCTCGGTATCAATACACTGACAACGAAGACTTATTCCGCAACGCAACCATTGACGCACTGCACCGACATAAAAGTAGACTGCTGTCAAGGCTAAAAACCTTGTACAGACAGTTTACTGACAGACGTAACCCGGAGATTATGACGCTAAAGTT
The DNA here is from genome assembly GCA_949129095.1 of Volucella bombylans. Classification (NCBI taxonomy): domain Eukaryota; kingdom Metazoa; phylum Arthropoda; class Insecta; order Diptera; family Syrphidae; genus Volucella; species Volucella bombylans. The sequence goes on along the minus strand of OX422143.1, from coordinate 180,598,866 downwards.
GTCGATCAAAAATCTCCAAGTATTAATAAAAGAAAATTACAGAGCATCTGTAAGTTTGTATTGGAACAATAAAATTCGGGCTGTAAACACCAGCAACCCGAATATGTTCCCGCAAATAAATAAAATATTTCGGAGGAAAGATCACAACGACCTTTCGTGTCTTAAAATCGCCCGAACGACGAACAACGAGAATATACTTATAGCAGCAGGCATCGATCCAAATGAGGCTGTTGATGATGACAACTTCTTTGTGATCGAGGATCCGCAGGAGAAGGTAGAGGCTATAGGAGCGACTTTCCAGGAAGTATATAAGGCGAATGACATCATTGGCCCGAACCACGACCTGGACAATCGAGTCCTTGTGCACAATTTCTACCTTCGAAATGAAATAATGAATTGGCGATTCGAGAACTCGGGTTTCACCCAGTTCAATGACGAGAATATGGCAAATAACGTCATCACCAACGATAGGGTACTACCCCCGTTCCTTTCGTAGGAAGAGCTCCAAATGATCTTCGAATCACTTAGAAGCAAGAAATCAGTGGGAACCGAAGAGATACCGAACATTGTGATTCGACATCTCCCTCTAGGATTCCAAAGTTTGAGGTCATTAATACACTTTTGCAGCGTCACTTCGACAAAATTAATCGATATTGCGATGACTGGAAGTTGAAAATCAACTTTCAGAAGTCGGAAACCATTCTGTTTAGGACGCCTTTGTCTGGGGCCTCTAGGGATACCAGAAAGAATTGGCGAAAGTTCTCGATCGTGGGGCAGCACGGGCAGCCACTTGCTTGTCGAAATGTAGTCAGATACCTTGGGATCTGGCTAGATCAATATCTGTATTTTAACAAACATATAGATGTTGCTCTGGCCAGAGCCAAAGGTGCTTTTGCCCTTACAAAGAAACTGTTTTATAACAGCCAACTCGATGCGAGGGTAAAGGTTATCTGCTACATGGCCCTTATCAGGCCTATGCTTGTGTTTGGTTGCCCCGTGTGGTTCAACGTAAGAGCAAGTTTATTGGAAAAGATTCGGGTGTTTGAGAGGGCTTGTCTTAGGACTTGTCTTCGTTTATACAGAACACCAGAGTCTGAGTACATAAAATTCTATCCTAATGAGGTCTTATACAGTAGGGCGAACCTAATAAGAGTACAATTTCGTCATTAAATTGACTCGAAGACACATTGCAAGAGCAATGACCTCATCGAACAGCCTGATCTCCGGGGCTTACTACCCCAACTATATGTATCATGAGAGAGTTCGCTTTGACGGCTTTGTTCCTCCAGAAGCGTTCCTCTACCTAGATATGAAAGGTCTGATCCAGGACAGATTGGCGGTGCCGCTAATCCTCCACGTTGCTCGAACAGCTGCGGACAGGCGACTCAACTACGACAGAGACGTCGCACGTGGCAGTGCGGAGCGTCTCCGGTTCAGTAGGTCGGTAGGGAGTCGCGATATAAGGGATGTTGCTCGGCAGCACCAACAATTATGGCGGCTAGATGAAGGAGGAGCAGTTTCGTCGTCGAATTCTTCCAGTAATGCGTAGCTTCATAGGAAGCAAAGTCGGTCTTCTGCACATTTGATTAGCCGTGGCCGGCTTACATAGTGTTAGGTAGAATTAGGGTAGATTTAAGAAAAAAAATAAAAAAAAAGTATACTAGAACAGAAGTGGGTAACACTCTAAAATACGGTATAGCATTAGATAGTTTAAGTGGGATTAAGTAGTTAAGATTTAGTTTTAGGTAGTTTATAGTTTAGTTTTAAGTTTTATAGTATAACCAAAAAGTCCATATACTAAGTTTTTCTACTTAAATTTTATTTTCTTGGTTTTAGTTTTCATAAATGTAAAAACAAAAATAAAAATAGTCTGTAAGAAACGTCGAAAGACATAGATTAAGTATTAGGTTTAACTTAGAGTGCCCACATGGGGCCAGTAAGATAGAATAAGATTATTTGTAAGTTATTTAAGCTAATATTTAAGCATTTTTTGTCTAGCTTGTAAGTGTAAATGAATTCCAAAAATAAAAATGCATATAAAATGAAATGAAAAAAATGAATGGTGCCCTGACTTAAAACTGCAGTTGACGAACGGTTTACAATTGAAGATACGGTGAGAGGCGACGTGGTGGTGACGGTAATTGGAACATGCTCCTGTTGCTGGCGACTTAACCTTCCTTGTAAAAACGTTGCTGCTTCAAGCTGTGAACGTAGCTCCTGTATTTGCTTTTGCATCTCTGTTAACGTCGACAAATCTTGCGGCTTATCCGCCACCTCCACTATCGTCGCATCCATATCTGACTCACTTCCTCGTTCTTCCATGAGTATACTGGGGCTCTCTGTGACACCTGGCAAGAGTGAATTATTGTTATTCGCGGGAACGAACTTACCCTCCTTGAGGCGAGAACTTCTTCTCGGATTTATTGACATCAACTTGTAATTGTACGGCGGCAGAAATTCGCCTTGGCTTCTTCTATGGATATTCTAGGCGAGCTGGTAGTTCTTTTTTTTTTATAAAAGAATAAAAAAATATTGTTACGACGGCAATCGAGAACTCCCCGTGTCTCAAGAATTTAACTTCCCTGGCGAATTAAAAGGCTGCTGATTTGTTTTTTAAACGAATGAGGTAATGGTAATGTTTTATTCTCTGAAAGGAGATACATATAAGTTTAAATATTTAATCAACAAGTAACTTACTTTATAAGTAGACACGTCCGGCGGCTTGGGCTCTCAATGGTAAAATGATACTTTTTCGAAGCTGACAGATATTTATAATAGAAGGGTTCAGGTATTCCTAAACCGTGTTTGCGCGACTTTTTTTATGTCAGAAAGGCAGAAAGAATAAACGAAATTAGTACTGTTCGACTGAGAGTCCGAGCCGCGGCGTTTACAATTATTAAATCGTTTTTAATATTGTTTGTTTGTGAGATAATCTTTTTTGAGTTAATTTTCTTAACAAAGACAATTTACTTTATAGTCATTAGAATTCAGGGAATCATTGACAAAAACTCCTACTCCACCTGCAGCATACGTTTCATTAGGGTTAACATAGAAAGTATGACCCGGAATCGTCTTTTTCGCAGTCAAAAATCCATATCTCACTTACAAAAATCAAATCGGGTAAGAACACGAGTGCTTCTAGATTACACACTAACAGCTCAAAATTCTGACGTAAACTAGGTATGTTCTAATGCACAACAAAAAAAGATTTGCCCTTAATTGAATTACAAAAAACAAATTGTTCATCATTAAAGCACAGATAATAAATCTATTAATTTGAAACCAAAGATATTTATAATTCTTTTCAGCTTTAAGTTTTTTGGCTTCCATAAATAAGGCTCTAGTATATTTTGTAAAGCAATTATTTATGTAAACATTGTTGTTAGTGCCTGCGACAAATAAAGACGAATTTAATTTTTTCATTGCACTTTTTTTCGCTCTTTCCTTTGCCTCTAAACAAGAGAATTAATTGAACACAAATCCTATCACTATGCTCGTTGTTGTTGTTTTTTTCCATACAACTGAAGTTGACAGGGAGACATCCAACGCCTTGTTGAAAATTACCTGAACACATTCTTCTGCATTTATTGGATATGATTCGTGGGCGTTTGATGTTAGTCTCTAAAGAATATTTAGCCGTAGACGAACAAACAATTCCTACCAAATGTCCTCATGAACTAAAACACTATACCCCAGCTAAACCTCACAAATGGGGTTACAAAAACCAAGTTCTGAGCGGCGTTAGTGGCTTTAGCAATGACTTCGACATCTTTGCTGGAGACCAAAGTAATTCGTATCCTTCAGACGCGCCAGATCTTGGCGTAAACTCATATTTGGTGACTTGATTGACATCCACAATTCCACGACATCAAAACTCCAAGATTTGTTTTGATAACTGGTTCAACAGCCCAAGTCTTCAAGTATATCTTTACGAAAACGGTTTACGGTTTCCCTTAGGAACTGTGCAACTTAATCGTGTGCCAAACTCAAATATGCCTACAGAAAAGGAACTGAAGAAGCGAGGTCGTGGAAGCATGGAAGAAAAGGTAGCAGTCATAGATGAATTAAAGTTAAGCCTGGTTTCCTGGTTTGATAACAAGAATGTGAACCTTTTTTCAGCCTACGTTGAGAGCGGGCCAACGACAACAAAACGACGTTATGTTCGACTCGATTTACTTGACTCCATGCTGGGTTATTACAGTGGTACAAAAGGATTTTTTTTCACATGGTGGACATGTCCCTTGTACGAGTAAGTGCTTAGTTGTTTTGACGCCGAATTAATGCAGACGCAGACGCCTACATGTCTTTGTTTGATTGATATGCGAAAGTCAGGGAAACCTGTTAATACACCGACATCCAGAACGGCACTCCCTCCAGTACCCGCGAAAAATCCACGACAAACTCCTGCTACATCAAGGTATGCCTTTGGATTCGGTACGTTCTGATGGGATTAGCCATTATCCGATTTGGAAGAAGAACGCCCGTCAACTATGCCAATATTGTTCCAAGTTTCGTTCTTTCACATAATGTGACAAATGTAATATTTTTTTGTGTTATAATGACAGATGCAATTGTTATAAAGAATTTCACGAAGGCTAAGTAAATGCATACGTAGCCATATACGACTTTCTTTTTTTTTCATTGAAGTCGCCGCACAAGATTTGTCTCGTCCAATCTCCGGATTATTTCCTGGTTGCAATGATGCACAAGACGAGTGCGAAGTTTACGAGCAGTTGCAATTCCCAGATCGCGGTGAATATCTCTATTCCTTATATACCGTGGAGCATTTACGATTGCTCTAAGCGATTTGTTCTGGAACGCCTGTAGGACAGACATATTGTTTGGTTTGGTACAACTCCATAGTTGTATACCATAAGTCCACAAAGGTTTTAGCACTTGCTTATATATATGCAGCTTGTTATATGTGCTTAGTTTAGAGTATCTTCCGATATGCCAATTCATTTCTCTTAGCTTGATTTCGAGCTCTTCGCGTTTCTTTTTTACGTGTGATTTCCACTTCAGTTTTGCATCTAGGGTCATTCTAAAATATTTTGCCTCGTTTGCATACGGTATTTGTACCGAGTTGATGTATAAAGGTAAGCTATTTACCTTTCTGTACGTGAAATTGACGTGTGTTGACTTAGTCTCGTTTAGCACGATTCGCCAGCTCTTCGTCCACTCAATATTTTGTTCAGAGCTCGTTGAAGTTTTGCAGGCAAAGATCGCCGTATCATCCGCGAACGTGGCTACCACAGTCTCTTCATCTAGAGGTATGTCTGTAGTATACAGTAAGAATAGGTATGGCCACAGAACGCTTCCTTGTGGAACGCCAGCTTGAATTTCCTTGAATTCAGAGTATTCAATCCCATATTTAACCCGAAACAGCCCATTTTCAAGATAAGATTCGAGTATTCTATTCATTTCTCTCAGCTATTTTAGCAGAAATACCTAAAATAGCAGTGAGGAGTTTGTGAACTACATACCATTTAGTATTTTTCACAAAAATGCTCCTAGAAGAACTTGCAGTATTATTTTCTCCATCCCATTTCAATGAAAATCTAATAAAGGACTTCGTAAGTAAAAGGCATTGGCCCTTAGAAAAAACAAAAACTAAAGTCAACTCTAAATTCCACTTTAGTTAATTGACTCTAAACCTAAATTTAGTGATTCGTAGAAATAAACCAACTTTATCTAAAGTTGACTTTAGCTATCTATTGTGACCTACACCTACAATTATGAATGACAGTTCGGAAATAAAAATGACACTTTACTTTTGAATTTGATTTTTCCGGATAGTCTTTTTTATGTGAAATAATTCAAAAAGGACTCAATACGATAAAATGGAAAAATTAAGTATATCCGGTTTGAGTGTACATTCAAAGAACTTTTTTGGCGTATATCAACGGTTTAACCAAAATGCAGTATTCTCCGCTTAATTACATTGACCATTGTCAGATTATTGGTCAAGATGGTGCAATTACCGGGAAAAAAGTGTGTTTATTGTTTGTTACCAACATTTTGTTTTAAATCAATTACCAATTAACAAATTAGAAAGTAATTTATTAATTTTCTATAGATGGGAAAGAGAGCGGAATTGGACGCTGGAGGAAAAGGAGATTTTAAAGGACACTGTGAAGTAATTTATTAACATAGTGGACTGCAAGATTAACAACCAATCAATGATTGATAAGAAGTTGGAGGCATGGGAAAAAAATGATACACTTATTCCAGCGATTTTCTAACTTCTTGATCCCGTTCGAAAAGTAATTTTCTGGAAGGTCTGCAAAATACTCTTCCGTGGCGTCGATGATTTCCTCGCGTGAGCTGAATTTTTTATTGATGAGCCATCTTTTGAGGTTTAGGAAGAGATAAGGGAGGGAGCCAAATCGGCAGAGGGAGCCAAATCGGGCGAATACGATGGCTGCGACAGCAATTGGAGCCGTAAGTCATTGATTTTAGCCGTGGTTGCGATACTCTTGTGCGCCGGTGCATTGTCTTGCAAAAACAAAATTGTTTTTCTCTTCATGTGAGGCCGTTTTGCAGCGATTTCGGCCGTCAATCGCTCCAATAATGCACAGTAATACTCGCTGTTGATGGGATTTCCTTTTTCGAGGTAGTCCACGAAGAGTATGCCATGACAATCCCAGAAAACGGACGCCATAACCTTTCCGAGCGATCGAGCCTCCCTCGGCCGCTTCGGAGCACTCGTGCCGTCTTCAGTTCATTGCCGGGCACTCATTCTGTTCTCTGGTGTGTAATAGTGGATCCAAGTTTCATCAACAGACAACTCGACGTCAAAAGTCCATCCGATTCCGCATCAGCAAGTCCAAACACTCTTTCGAAGTGCTCTCGCGTTCGTGTTTTTGGTCAGGAGTGAGCATGCGCGGACCCAGCGGCAGGATAACTTTTTCATATGCAGAATATTGCCCAAAATATGGCGTGTGCGCTCAGTACTAATCTTTGTGGTATCTGCTAGCTCGCGCACCTTCACTTTCCGGTCAGCCAACACCATTTCATGTATTTTTTTGACATTGTCCTCTGTAACCGCATCGGAGGGCCTGCCGCTGCGGACTTGATCGGTAGTGGAGTTGCGGCCACCACGAAACTCTCGAAACCAATATTTGACGGTGTAATCTGACGGAGCATTAGCCCCCCGTTTTGCCTCTCAAAAAATAATGTTTTATGAGAGAACGAAAATCGTTTTTGTCCATACTCAACATGATGCCAGACACGCCAACAACAATTAGCTGTCAAAACAAAACTAAAGACAGTATCGCACTGAAATTTGGCATGTCTGCCTAAACTTTTTTGCAGTAGCAGCGCATTCCGGCAGTCAATGAGGTTACTTTTCACCCCACCACTCCACCCACAGTAAAAGAAAAAATGTTATTTTTGAGCACTTTATTTTGTAACTTCTGTTGAATTGCTTAGTACATTCTTACTTATAATTTCTTTTGAATTCCGCATCTGTGTATTGTTCAAATGGATTAAATCTTTTTTTATACACTTTCTAATTTGCTCCACATTCCTTAAAATATTTAAATCACGAAAAATACGTTCGTCTGACATTTTTTTTCCGAATAAGTTTTCTTGAACTGTCACTTTAGATTCGACTTAGATAGCGGTGAGTCGAATCTTAACTTTTTCCTAAGATAAAGTCGTCTTTAGTGAGAATTGCCTGTTATTTAGACGAGTTTAGAGTTAAGGTCGACATTAATACTAAAGTTGACTCTAAATTTTGTTATTTCTAAGGGCCATTGTGTTTGGTCATTTATTGCTATCTACGATATTTGACTGCAATCTTTCTTGACTTTATGTCCTCCTTAGCGATTCAAATTATTTGAGATAAAGTCGGTTTATTTTTAATCAATTTATTCATGAATATTTAACATTTGCATATTAAAACAATAGCAATGCCTAAGTGTGAAATATTTACTCTTTTTCAAAGTGGACTTGTTAGCATGACATCTTTGCGCTTGATGAAATTGAGTAATTTGACAAACTCCTAAACTATTTCCAAACTGAATATTTTTGCAATAAATTCAACATTCAAAAAATAAATTAAGTGTATATCAGTTTTTTAAATTCAGCAGATTAAATATTATATGTAAAAGGTTTTTACTAAATTGTGCATAATGCTCGTAAAACTAAAAGAAATGACAATTTGAATTTAAAGATAGCCAGACCGTACTTAACCTCTTCCATCCCGTCCACAAACTGTATCGAAATAATTTAGTTTTTCTTTGTTTCTTGCTAAATATCGGCTAGTTAGTTGATTTTGATTAAAGAAAATTATATTTTTCATTTGTAACTAGTAGTTTTAGATGGTACACATATGTGGACTACGGTTTGATATGTAGTAAAAACAAATAGATTTATTTTTAGGTTCTGTAAACTTTAACAATTTTATTGTTACCACAGAATCTTAGAAAACAATACTTACTTAAGTTAAAAAAACCATAAACTAAACTATAAATATAAATATGCTCAGCCTTTAACGAATAATAACGTTTAGTACTAATATTTTCTTTAGCTTTTATTTATTTCAATTATAATTCTTTTTAATATATCTGACAACTTCCTTATTGTATCTAATCTGAAAACTGAATGGCCGAACTGACTCTAACTTGAAATTGGTTCTTTTTCTGGTTTGTGTCGATGATCAACCCGAAGTTAGGCCCAGCTCGGGTACAGGCGGAATAAAAATTTATTTTCAAAGTACTACATCTCGGCCGACCTGACAATTTAATCGACCTCCATCAACAACAATGGCTTTAGCTTAACTTAACTTAATCTAACTTAATGCCACAACGGCAAGCGTCGCCCAAACAACAGTGACTTTCTTATCGTTCAGATATTTTCGGCTTCGATCACGCCATCATATGGTAACTGTGTGATCGGGCAGCTTTCTATGTCGCGAACTACATACCGGTCATGGGGTAAAACTCTGTGAACAACGTACGGTCCCTTAAACCGAGGGATAAGTTTTTTATTCGTACCGATAGTCCTGTCGACGTTTCTTATAACGATGTAATCTCCCTATATATAGGTGCGCGCCGGATGATGGTGCTCTTCGAAACGCTTAAGGTTATATTCTTGCACTCTGCATTCTCTCTCAGGTCACTTAAGTTCCTTTCGGAGGGGTTCAATCCCTTCTCTTCGAGGAATTCAGTGAGCTTATCCACTATAGGGCCTCGTTGATTAATCCCGAATAGAAGTTTGCTAGGCGTAGTGCCTACCGACCTGTGAACCGTGCTCTACCTGCAACAGTGTTCGCACCCAATCAGCTTCTTGTAATGGCTCACTGAGCTTTCCTAACATGGGTGCCAGGATCCGAATAACTCTCTCTACCTGTCCGTTAGCCTGAGGAGAATGAACAGCAGTTTTGACATGAGTTATATTCAGGTCTAACAGAAACGAGCTGAATTCCAACGAGGTAAAGCACGTACACCTGTCCGTGATTATGCTCGAAGGTCGGCTGTAGCACCCGAAGGCGCATACTTCCTTAGTGCTAGTCGATATGACTAGGTATAGTTTCACGAATTTGGTAAAGACGTCGACGACCAGGAGTATGTGTTTCCTCTTAGAATCTATTGCCGGGTGGGGCCCGAAGGGGTCAAGGTGAAGGGAGTAGAACGGAAGAGGTTCCTTTGGAATATTGAAGAGGTTATTTTCACGCGATTGTACGGGGGAGGAGTACATTATACACCGAATACAATTTTTTATGAATTTGCCTACCTTCTCTTGCATATTAGGGAACAAATAGTGCCCGCGAATTTGGTTATTATACTTTGTCACACCTAGATGACCGATCTTCTCGTCAATGTGCCGGATGAGATGAACTTCCATTTCCGAAGGGACATATAGGCACAGTCGACCGGCACGGTCTTTCCTAAAGACGATCCTATCCTGTAAAACGTATAAATTGGAATTCTCGGAACTAACCTTTCCCTCAGGTCTGAAATAATCGGGTCACGTCTGTCTCCTGAGCGCCGACTCGTCTCTTTGGTGCCTTTGGGCTAAATATGACCAGGGTCTGCACAGCGGAAACATGATCCGGGAGGTCTTCTTTCTTTGGGGCAGTTGGCGGCGATGTGGCCAAACGAAAAACAGTTGAAGCATCTTATTTGGCCATCTGAAAGAATAGTGTCTTTCTTTACGGAAGTTGTGGCTACCAATGGGCGAGGAACATTGGGTTTGTTGGTGGCTCGTAGGGTCATAGTCGAACATCTCTTCTCGTACCGCGGCAGCAAACTCTTAAGGTCGGAAAGAGACTTTGAAGCGTATAAAATCGATAGGTTGGCTGAAGTGTCGGAGAGGCCATTAATGATCAATTCAATGAGGTCAACTTCGTCGATGTCTGTGTGTGTGGCGATTTCCTGCATCGATAGGAGCGTTACTTCACGACGGCGTTATCGGAGGTTCAACTGGCGATATACTTCCTGTCGGGTTAGCCTTTTGTCGAATTCTTCCAGAAAGAGATGCTTCAAAGAGCTCCAAGCATCCACTCGGACGGTCCGTATCAGCAACTTCGCTGCTCCCTTCAGCAGCCTGCGTGCAAAGATGTATTTGGATCTGTCGTCGCACCCTAACGATTGCGCTACGTCCTCGAAGTCCAATACCCACTTGCGTACCCCATACGAGTCGTCGCCAGAAAACGATGGGACCGCATTTTCGTTGTCTGTGAAGTAGATTTTTTTCCCAGGGGAAGTGTTCTGCTCAAACTCGGCTAATTCTCGTCGCAGGTCGGCAATACGCTTGCGCCTTTCAAGACAAGCTAGTTCCGATTCCTCCTCGGCATCAGAATTGGTTGCTGCGGTTCCTCCAGAAGCGCGCACGTGTTCGTTGGTTTTTTTCTATCCCTTTTTTTTCGACAGAATGATGGGTCATCCACACTATATTTTATCGTCAGTCTGTGTGTGACCCCACACCTGATGATTTAGTATTTTAATTTTCTTTAGCTTTTATTTATTTCAATTATAATTCTTTTTAATATATCTGACAACTTCCTTATTCTATCGAATCTGAAAACGGAATGGCCGAACTGACTCTAACTTGAAGTTGGTTCTTCTTCTGGTTTACTTTAATTCAACCCGAAGTTAGGCCCAGTTCGGGTACAGGCAGAATATTATTATTATTATTATTATTATCTTTTATTAGCACATAATTTAAATTACATGTTAATCATAAAATTAATGAGCTTAGCTGCGAGGACTATTAGCTCTATGATAAAGAAATTCTTATATAATAATGTTAGTAGATGAAACAAATTCGTTGATTTTTTCTATGTTGGAAGTGTTAAGGTTTTTTTTAATATGTCATAGATATTAGTATAATGAAATAGTTTAAGTATAATTGGTTTGAAGGCGGTACAATTAAGTATCATTGCAAGTAGGGCAATTTGGTGGAGGGTTTTTAGTCAATAGGTGTTGGTGTGTAGTTGTAATATGTCCTAGGCGAAGACGAACGAAGTTGTTTATTTTTGATTTGGTAATGTTGGTGGGATATTGTGGATGGGATTTGTTTAAGTTGATTTTAGAGTAATGATGTTGATATGAGTTCCATTCGAGTAGTAGGTTTGCTTTTATGGATTTTTGTATTTTGTTTTTTAAATCCGATTTTGTGAAAATGTTGAAATTGAACACTGGTGCATATTTGGCCAGTTGAGCAACACGATCTGCATTTTCATTACCTTGTATATTAGTGTGACCAGGAATCCACATTAATTTCAGTTTGTTAGGGGATTTGATGAGTTTATTTCGGATATCGACGATGAGTTCGGTGTTGTTGTTAGGGTTGTTTATGGCTTTGAGTACAGAATGACTGTCAGTACATATTATGTGTTTATCGCGGAAGTTAAGAGCTTGCTTAGAGGCTTCCAAGATTGCAAACGCTTCGGCTGTGAAGATAGATGCAAAGTCGGGCATGATTCCAATACTAAGGATGGTACCATTCTCCAGTGTAACAGCGAATGAAGTACTTTCAGTTGACTTAGATCCGTCGGTAAACAACAATTTCCATCCCTCCGTTTTAAGGTCAGAGGAAATGCTGACAAACAAGGCCTGATAGACTGCATTGCTGGTATTGCATTTTTTGTAGTCCGCAAGTGTCGTTATTATTGAATCCGGTCTTATGAACCATGGTGGAAATGTTGGGATAATGTTTCGTGGCCGCTTAGTAGGGATTTCAAATTGTGAAGCTTTGTCAAGGATGATACTAATTGCAGATGGAACTTTTTTCTTAATTTTGTGACCTTTTGAACACAATATATCCTTGTTGATCACAGAATTTTGCGAGAAGACCAGCTTGGGTACTAATTTCAAGGTAATAGCGTCTTTTCTTTCTTCTATTGTGGGAAGTCCGGCTTCTGCCAAGATATTTTTAATGGGGGTTGTAGGGAAGGCGTTTATGGATCTTCTCGCTACTTGATGATAAATTGGTTTGATGATTTTTAAAGTTGATTTTGGGCAGTTGCCGTAAACCGGTAAACCATAGTCAATTTAACTGAGAACTAACATTTTAGTGATAGTTGATAAGGAGTTAATATGTACACTACTTTTTTACTGCTTAAATACTTAATAATATTGGTCCTCGCAGTTAGGCTTTTCTTAAGATCTATACAATGTTGATTCCACTTATATTTTTTATTAAAAACAAGTTCTAGAATAGTAAGGTTGTCAACGTTTGCAATATTAATATTATTAATATTTACAATTAAGCCTGCGGCATACATGAAGTATTTTACATTTATTTATAGAAAGCTTTTATATCTTTAAGAGCGTAAATAAATAAATTCTTACAACTGTTTAAATCATTGACTTTACAAAGGATGTACATATCGTCCGCGTAAATGCAGTGATCTAATAATTTATATTTCGATATTATTGTGGATATATGGACGAAGGCTATTATAAAAAGGACTACCGATAAAGGGGAACCTTGTGGGATATCGTTATGTAAGGGGAATTGCTTTGAAAAGCGATTATTTATATTTGTATAAAATTTTCTGTTTGTAAGAACACCCCATTCTTTTAATTTTTCTAAAATAACGTGTAATCCGATCTTGTCGAAGGCTTTTTCAAAGTCTAAGGTAAGAACAGGTACATGGTTTTTTGCGGATATTGCTTTCGAGATATAATAGTCAATATGCAGGTGAGCGTCGACACATCCTCTATTCGCCTTGAAGGCAACTTGGTGGAAATTAGTTTTTTTGATTCAGCGAACCATAAAAGGCGCTTAGCTACAATTTTTTCTAAAATTTTAAATGTGCAGGGGATCAGCGAGATTGGTCGATAATTTTCCACCAAATCGATATCTTTTTTTGGCTTAATGACATTTTGGGGATTAATGACATCGTTTTCCAGCTTTGTGGAATACTTGCTGAATTAAGCACATTATTGTACAATGTAATTAACCGCTGTTTAACTTCAATTGGCAAATATTTTAGCATTGGATAGGAAATCCGATCTCTTCCAGGTGTTTTACCTTTGAATTTGTTGAGGCACGATTCGAATTCGATGAGGGAAATTGGTTCTTCAATTCGTCTGGCAGCAGGATTATTTGCATGTAGCAGAAAGGGATAACTGAGACTCAAAATTTTGGAGTTATTGAAGTTAGAAGAGAAGTTGGGGTCGTCTGAGAATCTGGACCAGGTTTCGGCAAAAAGGTTGCATATTTTGTCTGGGTCTGTTATTATTTGGTTCTGAAACCTTATACTTTTAATAAATAATGTTGAACGATTTCCTGTCAACTGTCGAATGTTACGCCATATTTTGGCAGGGCAGGAGCTGGGGTTGATGGTGGCTGTAAATTCTGCAAAGCTTTTTGCTTTGTTGTCTTCAAGCATTCTGCGAAATTTTGCGTTTGTTTTCTTATAAAAAATTAAATTGTGTTGAGTCGCCCTCTTTTGGAATTCTCTGAGAGCTAGCATCTTATCCTTCCGTAGTGTGGAAAGTTCGGGGCTCCACCAAGGGACAATTCTATTGTTTTTTTTGTCCTGAAGAGGGACGAGTTTGGGGAATTGAAGCGTTGGCTGCCGTTCGTATGGCTTTATGCAACAACGCTGCTTCTTTATTTGTATTTTTGGTGGGCATCGTATCAGAGAGATATTCATTTATTTTATTCTTAAACAAAGGCCAATTGGCATTATCGGTTTAGTATTTTGCTGTAAAGACTTTGTTAACAGTTGAATGCCCAATGGTAACCGATGTTATGATGGGGAAGTGGTCGCTATTGTGAAGATCATTAATGGTTTTCCAGGAAGTGGACGGAAGTAGTTGGGGTGAGCAGCAGGTGATATCTATGTGAGTGAAAGTATTGTGTGTGGAGAGGTGAGTTGGCGAGCCATCGTTTAAAAGAATAAGGCTAGTGCTATGAAGAAAGTCTTCCAAAATAGCACCCCTTGAGTTTGTAGAGGGAGATCCCCAAAGTATGCTCCAAGAGTTGACATCCCCACCAATAATTAGTGGTGAATTGGTTTGGTTAACGATGTTGTGTAAATCGCTTGCTTGGAAGTTTTCATTCGGAAGGATGTAAAGGCAAATGTAGGTGAATTTTGATGGAAGTTCGAATTCATAAGCAATTGCTTGTAAGTTAGTGTTAATATGTAATGGGTTATGTGGAACATTTTTTTTTACTGAGCACTTATTTATTGTTTTGATGGAGAGAATCTCTTTGGCTTGCTTGTAACTTGGACATGTTTTAGATGATGAAGGGTGTTGGAGCGAACAGTTTGCGCACATTATACGTGAGCAAACTTCTGGTGAATGCGGTGGAAGGTTGCATGAATCGCATTTGGTGTTGCCGGTACAGCGTTTAGCGGTGTGGTCCAGGAGTTGGCAGTTGCGAGATCGCATGGGGTTCGGGATGTATTCCGAAACCTTAGCGTTGTAAAATCCAATTTCTATAGTTTTGGGAGGGTGGAACAGGTCAAACGTAAACAGGATCAAACCAGTTGGCTTTGGTTTATTGTTGGCATCGGGTTTTGTATACTTGTAGACACTAGTAACGCCTTGTGACTTCATTTCCGCGACGATCTCTGTTTCGAGAACATTAATGAGGCATGGGGCATATGCGATTCCTTTGCACTCGTTCAAACGATGGTGTAATTTCACTTCTACTGGACACACATTTGCTATATTGTTAACCTTAATAAATTTATCGGCAATTTTTTGCGATTTAGTTTTGATTAACAGGTTGCCATCACGAAGGTGGGAAATTTGATCATACTCAGTGCTTATATTGTCTATTGATTTTTTAAGTAAGAAGGGGCTGACACTAGTAATCGGGGTTTCTTTATTTTTAGGAATTATAATTATAAATTTAGGATTATTGAGATTGCTTCTAGCGGGCAAAGGAGGAAAATTTAACAAAGCGATGGAATTTGTTTTTTGTTTTTTAGTAGGTTGGAAGTCGGTAACACGATCTATGTCAAGATCTCTGTATCGATTAGTTCTATTGGGTCCGGAGGAAATAACTGCACTTGGGTAAGACACTAGCTATATAGAAAAAGAAAATTCACAGTTTGAAAAGAAATGAGGATTGGTATGAACGATTGGTGAAACGGGGAAAACCGGTTTGCAATTGAGCAAAACTAGAACACACAATACTCCGATAACGATGTGATCTATTCAAAGGCTAGTCGGTGACTGACAGGCAGAATAAAAATTTATTTTCAAAGTACTACAAATGAAAAATATAAAATAATAATTCTAATTCACAAAGTAATAATGTAAAAAACTAGATTCTTCCAAATTTAAGAAAACCTTTAAACCTCAAATTGAAAGGTAGATTTAAAAATACATAAGAGTAATGAAGGAACTGGAAAAACAATTAAGAAATTAATTATTGCTTCTTATGGTATGTCAAGAAACAATTATTGCTATTTGTGCAAAGGTACAACTTGCATTTTATGCAAATAGTTCGTCTGCGAGAAGAGCAAACAGGAGCCCGACACTTTGAAGCATTTTGCGCTTCTATGAATTGAGGAAAATGCGCAAGATAATCATAACGCTCTCCATTACATGGAGGTAAATGTTTAACTATGAAAATAAAATAAATATCTATCTATCTATCATAACGCTCTTCTACTGCACTCGTGAGTGGTAGGTTCACTTTTCTTCTTTTTGCAGATCCAGGTGATTAGCTTGATTCGGACTTCTTTGGGTTTGCTGGAAAATCCTATCAAAGCTTTTCCAATATAGACTTTGAACTAGAAAACTGACGTTTTTCTTCCCCGTCTATATTTTGCTGACTTTTATCCAACAGTGTACAATAAACAGGTTTACAAAATGGTTAAATTCTCTAATGGTCCATTTGTTAGTTCGGACATAGCAGCGATATAGTGAGATGTAGCGGTCGCAGAGATCAACCCCCCTCTATCGGTTTTATATAGTAACAATGGAAGGTTGGGGTAATGTAACTCTACAAGCCTGCTCCTTGGACCATCATTGACATATCAGTTCGGGTTGAAATCCAATTTATGATGATAGAAGAAGCACACTGTTACTTCCAAAACTTTAAACCGAAGAGAAGACAAAAAATAAAAACAACAAAACTAATTTTAATAGCGCGATGCTTTAAAAAAATAAGTTTATTATCCAACTGCACTCGCCAAAGTATCTTACGTGACTTGGTGAAATACTCAAAATGCTCCACCAAAATGGCGGTGGTTTTTATTATCATATGGCCTATGTTCATAAGGTGAGAATTTCGCTACTTGATGTCGCTGCTATCAATAAGTGTGCATGGTGGCGGCAACATACTCCCCTCAGTAAGTGGGGCTGAAGTCATCGTCATCTCCGCCTTACTCTCTTGGTCACCACCCGATTTTATGTCTAGGACAGCAAGTTTAGCAGTAGGGCGCTCGAAGACGCCTCCCGACGTTTGTATTGTCGCTCTTCTCACCTGACCGTCCGCGGCTACCACAGTGTGAATCACAACTCCTCTTGGCCAGCAGTTTCTTGGCAGATGTTCATCCACTATCATTACCAGATCCCCCTTTTCAATCGGCTTTACCTTTGCGAACCACTTCGACCGTCTGTTAATATTCGGCAAGTATGCTTTCATCCATTTCTTCCAGAAAAGGTCGTCCATCATCAGCGAGCACTTCCAATTTTTTCTCAGGTTGGAAGCCTCCAGATTGCACGGGGGCTTGGCTCCATTCGAGGCTCCAAGAAGGAAGTGATTAGGCGTCAGGGCTTCGTCGTCATCTGCTTCCAGCGATACAAAGGTGAGGGGCCTTGAATTGATCGTGTTCTCAACTTCAGCAAGAGTGGCTCCTAAAGTTTCTTCTCCAACTTTATTGCATGGAAGAATGCTGTATAAACCTTGCTTAACCGACCGTACAAGGCGCTCCCATGCGCCACCCATGTGAGGTGCAGATGGTGGTCCAATTTTGCTAGTTCTTCGCGTAGTTCCCTCTCGGCACCTCGAAAGTTGGTGCCATTATCGCAATAAATTTCCAATGGAGTGCCGCGTCGTGCAATAAAACTCCTTAAGCACATAATACAGGAGTCTGACGATAAACTGTGGGCCAGCTCGATGTGCACCGCTCTAATGGTGAGGCACGTAAAAATAGCCCCCCATCTCTTCTCGTTCCGTCTTCCCACGGTTACCATGATAGGACCAAAATAATCGAGGCCTACAAATGAGAATGGTCGGCAAAAGGCTCTCATTCGTGCGATAGGCAGCTTGGCCATTTGTGGAACAACTGGTCGGGCGCCTTTGATTTTACAGAGTTGGCAGCTTCGCCTAACGCTCTTGAGAATGGTTCGAAGGTTAGCTATATAATATTTCTGTCTGATCTCGTTTAGTGTAGTCTCATGATTACAATGATGATATTTTTGATGATACGAGTCGACTAAGAGGAACGTTATTCGCTGGAGTTTCGGGAGGATGATCGGTGTTTTACAGTCCTGGCCTACATGTTGCGCTAACAAAATGCGACCGCTCATCCTTAGAACATCGTCGTCGTCTAGAAATGGTGAGAGTTTTGCTAGCGGACTGCTTCTCGACAAATAGCTTGGTTTCTTCAGAGGTTGATTCTTTTTCAATATGTCAATTTTGCTTGGATACACGGCATGCTGGGCCTGCCGATAGAGTGCCGCTTGCGACCGCCTGATTGCTTCAGAAGTTAGTCCAGCGATGTTGATAAACGAACGTTTTTTTACCTTCATATCTATAAAGAGAATAACATATGCTAATATGCGATACATACGTGTCCAGCTGCTGAAGCGGCTTTCTTCCACCAGGCAATATCTTGGCACTGCGCTAGTGTGAAGAAGGTAGGGGCGAACTTCTTCATTGCTTTTATCGATTTCCGGTGTTTGGGGCCACTTTGCATCCGACATCCGTAGAAAAGCAGGACCGCTAAACCATTCACTCGTAGCGTGGTAGTCACTCTCCAAATTCCATTTGGTGGCCTTGTCGGCTCCGTTGAGTTTCGTTGGAACCCATCTCCATTCCGAGATATGAGATGTCTCCAGGACTTCGCCAACTCGGAACATAACGAATTGCTGGAACCTGCGGGGGTTTCCCTTTAGCCATGACAGCACGGTTTTCGAGTCGGACCAAAAGAACCTTTGACCTATAGGAAACTTGTGTGACTTGCAGATGAAAGTCGCAAGCCTTACGCCGAGGACTGCAGCCTGGAGCTCTAGCCGTGGAACAGAAATTGGGCGTTGCGGGGCAACCTTCGCTTTAGCGCACACAATCGTAACGTCAATATTGTCCTGATAGGTGATGCGGAAGTAGGATACCGCCGCATATGCGTTCTCGCTTGCATCTACAAAGGTGTGTAGCTGAACCTTTGAATCATTTTGACTTAGCATTGGCGAATAGCATCTAGGAACCTTTATATCAGTCACGTTCTACAATAAAGTTGTCCACCGGAGCCACTTTTCAAACATGCTTGCAGGCAGCTCATCGTCCCAACCAATCGATGTCCTCCAGATCTCTTGGAGCAGAAGTTTGATGCAAATAAGGAAATGTGACAAGAATCCCAAGGGGTCAAACACTGACATGAGGATTTTAAGTACCTCACGTTTGGTAGGTAGGGTCCACCTATTAAGCACATCTCGTTTCAATCGGTTGAACTTAAGGACGTATATAAACGCGTCGGATGAAGTGCACCAATAAAGTCCCAGGATCTTCTCTGCTGCCGGAGTGTCGTTCGCACTAAATGCTTTAGTTGACCCCCCGCTGTCTTCCTTTAGGGCCTCTATGACGTTTGGTGAATTGGAGACCCAATTGCGGATGTGGAATCCAGCGTTTTGGTGAATGAACTTCACGTCCTTGGTTAGTTTGATTGCCTCAGCTTCGGTATGGACGCTGTCGATAAAATCATCTACATAGTGGTGCTCAAGTATACCTTCAACAGCCCTTGGCATACTACCCATGAACAGCATAGCATTTTTATTTTTGACGTGGTGAGCTATACATGGTGAACACTTGGCGCCAAAGGTCATGACGTTCATCTGGTAGACGCTGGGGCCCTGCCCATCGTGAGTGTCGTTCCACAAAAATCTTTGTACATGTCGGTCCTCCTCTCGAACTCGTACTTGGTGGAACATTTCAGCGATGTCTCCACACACACCAATCTTTCCGCATCGAAAACCATACAGGACTGTCACCAAAGGTACCAGTTGATCAGGGCCCTTAAGAAGAAAATCATTTAGAGAAGTCCCATTGCATTTTGCTGCTGCATCCCAAACAAGCCTAACCCTTGATGGTTTATTGGGATTTCCTACAATAAAGATTGGCAGATACCAAATCCGTTTTTGTCCGATATTCGTCTCGTCTGGATGCAACTTTATGGCATAGCCTTTTTTTATCAAATTTTCTATCTGCTGGTCCAAAATACTGCGAAGTTCTTTGTCCTTATCAATCACTTTCTGTAGTCGACGATGTCGTCGAAGTGCCATCGGTAGGCTATTTGGTAGGGAAATATCATCGAACTTCCATAATAATCCCACCTCGAAATGGTCGTTGATGCGGACACAAGTATCTTCGAGAATTTTAGTTGCTCGTTTTTCTTCGGCAGAGGATCTGCTCCGTGGGAATGCGAACACCGATGTTCTCCGTTGAGATAAAATCACTCACAAGACGGTGCAGTTCCCTGTCTGCGTTGCAATCACACATGTGAAGGTGAAGCGAGTCACTATCAATTTCATTTCTATCACATTCATCAGGACCATGCACTGACCAACCGAGTCTTGTCTTGGTGGCAATTGGCTGCGACCAACTTCCCTCAAAGACCTTGAGCGGAACGCCTAACTTCCAATTATCAATGCCTATTAAAATCCTCGGACGTGCTCGTTGATATGATGGTATAGGAAGCCCAACCAGATGCGGATAATGTTTGGCTAGCGTCTGTCCGGAACTCGTCTGTGTTGGTAGGTTAAGGCCTTGAACTGTATGCACGTTGTTCAGTTGGTATTTGCGGGCGCCGCTATTCCTGCCAGCGATTCCTAGAGACACTACTTTGGAATTGCTCTCGATGCGAGTTGTGTCGGAGGTCCACCTTAGACATAGTTCTTCAGCTCTTCCAGATAGCTCTAATAGGCCAGTGAGTTCTTCGTCCACAAGTGTGACCGAAGATCCTCCGTCCAAGAAGGCAAATGTGTCGACTGTTCTACCGTTAGCGTACAAGGTCACCGGCAGAACTCGAAAAAGGACTTTGGGAAATTTGTGTTTGTGGTGAGTTAGAAGTGACGACGTTGACGGGCGGGCGGGTGGTTGAAACCTGCTTTGAATAGTTGTGTAAAAGAGCATGGTGCTTCGCTTCACATCCGCCAATACCACACGCCTTTGCTATTAGGCACCGCGAATATGAATGTCTTCCAAGACACGAGCGGCACAAATTGTATTCTCGCACCATCTTCCACCTAACCAACAATCCAGCGTCCTTGAAGGTTTTGCAACTGGATGCCAGATGATTAGCTTGACAGATATCACACTTTTTGTTGTTTGTACCTGGTTGGGGCCTCACGTTGGATTCCTTAACTGCTGCATGTGCATATAGATGAGCGCTTTGCTTTGATGAACGTTTTCCGCCTGACACAGGTGTAGCAGACAGCGTTGTCACGGTGCATGCGGCTTCAGCGATGTCATACAGCCAATCACTAAATCCCAACAGGGAAGCAGGTTGTACATTTTTAGAGAAGATTGCCCAATTTAACAGGAGATGCGGCGGCAGCTTATCCACGAATTCCTTCAAAAGCGCTGGGTTATTGAAATGTGCTGTGGTGTTTGTTGCCTCCATCGTTGCACATACATTTTTGATAGCTAGAGCGTAGTCAATTAACGATTCCAGTCTCTCGGCCTTTGGAGGTGTTATGTGCCTTGCCCTTTCTATCAATGCGTGTATAATTTGATCTGGTCGCCCGAAAAGCATTCGCAGTATTTTAATGACGTCGGGCACCATAGCCGGTAGCACAAGTCGATGTTTTACTGCCTCCATCGCTTTTCCACAGAGACATTTTTGTAGGCGAATAAGGTTTTCCCCATTTGAAAACGCGGCTAACTCCGTACTCTGTTCAAAGGAACTGATGAAAAGTGGCCAGTCTTCAGGATTGCCGCTGAACTTGGGTAAATCCTTCGGAATGACGTTCCTTACAGCAAGTTGATTAGAGGAAAGTAACTTACCACTGTCGAGGGAAGGTTGTGCTGCATTTCGGGTGAGTTTTACTTGGTTTTGTTGTGCTGACCTGCTACAGCAGGGCAGAAGATGTTGTTGGGCTGTTTTGTAGATAATATTTTCCAGCCGTTGTTGTTGTTTGCAGGAGGCTTCCGCTTCCTCGTCATCTGAGTCTAGAGAAAGAATTTGGTATTTTTGTTGCAGGTATAATTGGTTGCTTTGCTTTCTCGCAACAGCTTTTCCTCCTCCAGTCGTTGTAAGAGTAGTTGTGTCTTCCTTTTTGCCGACGTCAAAGATGCTGATGACCCCGCATTTTCTTCAAGAGAATTATTTAATGCTGCTGGTGTAAGTACAGCTGGCGCAGTTGGCGACGTTATATTTTGCTCTTGGCTTGGATTTGGTGGTGAGCAATCATTGCATCTCCATTTATGGTTGGCCACAAAAGCATCGACTCCGACACATGCGAAATGATACCAAAGATCGCAATTATCGCACTGGACCATCTCATCTGAATCTGCTTCGGTGCATATATGACAACTATTATTGTTGGCGAGTGATTTCTTTGGCGGCATTGTCGTATCGAATGGAAAATAATTTACGTTAAAGGAAAAATATTATTTTTTTAAAGAAATGTTACTTCCAAAACTTTAAACCGAAGAGAAGACAAAAAATAAAAACAACAAAACTAATTTTAATAGCGCGATGCTTTAAAAAAATAAGTTTATTATCCAACTGCACTCGCCAAAGTATCTTACGTGACTTGCTGAAATACTCAAAATACTCCACCAAAATGGCGGTGGTTTTTATTATCATATGGCCTATGTTCATAAGGTGAGAATTTCGCTACTTGATGTCGCTGCTATCAATAAGTGTGCATGGTGGCGGCAACACACACCTTTGTTGTCTTTCTACTTAGCAGCTCTAATACCATCATCATATCGAACCCATTCTTCCCACTCACCTCTTTTCATCTTTCTATCCTCCTTGAACTTTTTGATAACTGGTCCAATGTGGTTCTTCATGATAGAGCCGGTTTGGTAAATATTATTCTGTCTTAGTGCAGACACACTTGACACTTGTAAAAAAACAATCTGTGTAGACATAGCCTCGTTCTGTTATAACATTGGTCAAAACCTTTACTATAGAGGCTCCCATCCGAACTCCTTCATATCTGCTTCTCCAACAGAACCTTTTTCAGTGGAGATATGGAAATTCAAGACTAAACCATCGCTAGCGGCAGAAATGAAAATCGCCAAGGTCAAACACTTTTTGAGCACAGGATCAATAAATGATCGGATCTTTTGCTTTTGGCAAATCGTAGAAACCTTCGAAGCTCACAAAAGCGATTTCTGCTCATGCACTCAGCTATTTTCGACACCCGAGAGTCATTTGATCAGTACATTTGCAACTGTGGGAATCTTAAGCAACCCATGAAGATATGAATTCCAGTCAAATGTATAAGTTCGTCCGTTGGTGTACCTAGGGGACGGTGATCACGTTTTTGAAAAGCAGAACAGTTTGTTACGTGCGCTGTTTCCTCCCAGAAAGGTGTATCAAGGTACTGAAAGAATTTGTCTAAAATGCTTTCGGGCGTGTTCTTATCGGGCATTAATTGATCAATATCTCGGAGCAGAAATCTTATAGTAAAACAAAAAATGGCCATAAAGGTAAACCCGGCCCTTTTTGCAAGGCTATTCACGGCCTGCCTGAAGGAAGGCACGTTCCCGAAGCAATGGAAGAGGCAGAACTGATTCCCAAGTCAGGGAAGAATCCCCAAGATCCCTCTGGATATCGACCAATCTGCCTCTTGGACGAGCTTGGAAAAACATTCGAAGGCGTTATCGTGAATTGTCTGAATGAAGCCTTGGAACGCCCCTGCGCGGCGGTCTGAACGAACGGCAGTTCGGGTCCAGAAAACACAGATCGATCCTGGATGTCATTGAGATGGTCGTCAGCATAGCTCGGGACGCTACGACTGGAGAAAGGTGGAGAGGCGGTTCCAAGAAATACTGTGCTGTAGTCACGTTGGACGTGAGGAACGCTTTCAACTCAGCCAAACGGTCCCGTATCGTAAACGCACTGGAGGCCCTTGGGGTGATAAACTACCTTCAGAGAATCGTGCGCGATTACTTCAGGGATAGAAAGCTGCTATACACAACGGATGTCGGTGTACATCATTACAGAGTTACAGGCGGAGTCCCCCAAGGCACGGTGCTAGGCCCCACCCTCTAGAACGCGATGTGTAACAACGTTCTCGAGATTGCACTGCACGAGGAGTGCACTGATATTGTCGGCATGGTAACCGGTTGGCTGCAAAGAAATGTATTGGACCTGGCGGCACAGAAAACCGAAGCAGTCCTCTTGACCACAAGGAGAAGAAGAGAAGTATTTTCCTTCCAGAGTGCCGATTTTACGGTCACATCGAAGCCTTTCCTGCGATACCTGGGAGTCCTCCTAGACACAAGGGTCTACTTTAAGGAGCATCTGAAGCAAGTACAAGGTAAAGCCGACAGGATCACGATGGCTTTGTCCCGGATAATGGCAAATACATCCGGCATCCGGTCTAGTAAGCGAAAACTGCTAGCAAGGGTCACCAGTTCGGTGATTTTATACGCCGCTCCCATCTGGGCATCGGCAATGACTAAGCGCTTTTACGCGGCCGGAATAATTTCCACACACCGCACCCAAAACGAGTCAAGGTTTGGTGCGGATTTTTACCCAGAGGCATAATTGGGCCATTTTTCTTCGAAAATGAGCAAGGAGTGGCCGTTACAGTCAATGGCGATCGTTATCGGGCCACGTTGAACGAAGTTTTGTTCACAAAAATTGAAGAGGAGGATATTGGCAGCATTTGGTTTCAACAGGACGGCGCTACGTGCCACACAGCCGAAGCTACACTCGATGTTTTGCGGCCTGTTTTTGAAGATCGCATTATCAGCCGCAGAGCTGATCTCGTTTGGCCACCTCGGAGCTGCGATTTGACACCGTTGGACTATTATTAGTGGGGTGCCGTAAAAGATAAGTGTTACGCCGACAAGCCAGAGACAATTGACGCTTTAAAGGACAATATTCGTGAAGCCATTGGTGAAATACAGCTGCACACAGCTGTATGAATGAAATTGATAAAATGGATTGTTTTCATATAATATTCAAACTTCAAACACTTCGAAGACTTCACTGACTTCAAGTGAATGCAATGAATATTAGTGACTTCAAGGTGACTTCAGTGAATGGAGAGCATTCAAAATTATGAATGCAAAAAATGATTGCTAAATCATGACTTCAGAATGAATAGTGATTTATTTTTTTTTAAATTGAAGCCATTATTGAAGTCATTGAATTGAAACAAATCCATGTGAATTCTTAAGGGGACTTCAATGAATGCATTCCGCAATGATTGCATTCTTTCGCAGCCCTGAGCCCTTAAATGCACCCACATCAGCTGGCTGTGTTATATGGGTGGTGTTTGGCAAGAGTACATATAAAATAATGCCATTATTGAGGCAATAGTCACTAACGCCCATTGTTAGATGTGATTATGCCCATCGACCAGAAATAAAATTGGCCGTTTAATGTCATTTTCGGCTACCCAGTCATTAAAACTGTTGACCACGTATTCATAAAACGTTTCTGATCGCATCCAACTACTTTCGGACGCACCTAAAACCCACTTGTCGGGCATACTTCTACGCCTGAGGAGGGCGCTCATAAGGAAAGATGACTGATGGTGGTAAAGTTTTTCCACCAGCACTAGAAACAAGCAAAACTGTAAATTTCTCTTTATCGTTTCCGGAAGAAACTTTGTATAAATTTTTCGAGCCCTTAGGAGCCAACACAATCCCTGATTTCGGAGAAAGACAGAAGGATGTTTCATCACCATTAAAAATTCTAGAAGCATCTTCCAAAATGTCTAAGCTTATGATCCAGCAGGATGCTTTTCTGGCAGACATTTCCGCTTTACAAGTCAGCGGGAGAGTCAGCAGTTCCAGCCCGGTCTTCAGTTTGTCTCCGTTTTTGGATGAAGACGGCACAATGAGGTTAAGTTCGAGAGCGCATAAAGCGATTATCTCATATGCGGCTCGTAACCCAGCGATACTGCCAAAAAATCATCCGCTTGTTTATCTCTTCGGTCAGTATCGTCACGAGCGCAACTTCCACATGGGAACAGCTTCAACCATTTCGGACATTCGCGAACGCGCCTGGATTATTAGCATCCGACGGGTAGTCCAAAGAGTCAAAAGCAACTGCAACATGTGCCGACGGCTGAGTGCGAAGCCTGAGCTTCCGAAGATGGGTCTGCTGCCAGAATCACGTCTAGCGTTTGAGTCTAGACCATGGCAGTTAACGCAGATGTTAGGGAAATGTTCCACCAAATCCGTATAAGGGCCGAAGATCAACAATGCCAACGCTTTCTTTGGAGAGACGGAAAAAGTTCTCGTTCGCCGACGGTTTACATTATGGAGGTCATGATGTTTGGGCCGAGATGCTCGCCTGCGTGTGCGCAATTTGTAAAGAACCATCACGCCAATATCTTTCGAGTCGATTTTCCTGACGCCTGCGATGGACTGATAAAGAGAACTTATGTCGACGATTACTTCAACAGCCACGATACGGTCGAACACGCAGCGACAGTTACCAGAGATGCCATCAGGATCTGCAATTCGATGGGTTTCGAACTGGTTGGCATTCAATCCAACAGCTTAGAGCTTATGCGACAACTGCCACCTTGCGCTCTCGAAACTTGAACAATCCAGCGTGAAGTGGAACCAGATTGTCGGGACCCTTCAGTAGAAACGTATTTAGAGAGACCCCGTTGACTTTGGCCGCTACGTCAGTTACTACCCTCGGTTTCGGAGGCGACTTGTTCGAGTTTTCGACGATAAAGATGGGAGCATACCACACCCGAGCCCAGTCGGCCGATAATTCAGCATCCGAAGCTTTCCTCGCGTAACCCTTGGCTAACAGAGCGGACACGTACTTGTTCATCCAGTCGAGCAAATACGGCTTCTTGTTGAGGGACTTCTCCAGACTAATGAGTCGCTTCACAGCCATTGGGTAGCTGTCGGGAAGTTTAACGTTGTCCCTGTTCCACAGCAACCCGATCTCATACCGGTTGCCTTCCAATCTCAGCGTATCTTGCATGATTTTCATTGCACGGCTGTCTTCCTTTGAAACTAGGTCGCCCTTTGGAGCCATGACACCGAATTCCTCGGTGGAAAAGTGGTTCTTCACCAGGCTATGTAGGTCATCTTCCGCCTTTATAGCCTCGTGGAACATAAGCTGCATCGATGACTTCGCTGCTTCGTGAACGCAAGACACACTAACCGACGGGACCGCTTTGCCATAAACTATCCAGCCCAGGAGAGTTTTCAGAGCACACGGCTCATCGTCCCTTCCATGACGTCGTCCACGTCCTAAGAGGAACTTAGCCTGATCTAGACCAACCAGTATCTGTGGTTTGGCCTCGACAAGATCCTTTAGCGGAAGTCCACGGAGGTGTGGATATGCCTTTTTCAGCTCTGCCACATCAATTGACTGGCTAGGTAAGTCCAGATTCTTGACTGAATACACATCCTTCAGAAGATGCCGCTTGCGACAGTCTACTCCAGAAACAGCTATCGTAGTTCTTTTTGTACTCTCAACACGTGAAACACCCTTGGTCCACTGAAGGGTAAGTTCTTTCGCCTTCCCGTTGAGGCCCAGATCTTCAAAAAGGTCCTGCTCGATCATGGTTAAGGCGGACCCGTCGTCAAGGAATGCGAACGTGTCCACAAACCTTTAGTCGCACCCGTATATCCGTATGGGAGCAACCTTAAACATCACAGGCAGCTTCGGACCAGTATGGGACGAATGAACAAACTTCTTAGGCACGTACGGCGCTGCAGATGAGTCTAATTTATTTTCCGCATTAGTTGACGTTTGATGCAGAAGTGGATGATGACGTCCGGCATACCCACTCAAACCACACGATCTCTTCTTGGCACAAGTCCTCCAGATATGCTGCGTAGGGTCCAAACAGGCAAAACAAACAGACCTTTCTTTGGCATATGCCAGCCTTTGGTCGGGTGACCATGCCTTGAACTGCTGACATTGATCCAGGGAATGCTGATTGTGGCCACATATACCACAAGGAGCCACAGACACTCTGGACGTAGCCGGTTGATGCGTTAGAACTCGACGAGAAAGCTTCGTAGAAACATTCGCACTTTTAGAAGCAGTAGGCGGTAATGGTTTCACTAGCTCGGGGGGTAAGTCAACAACTTTACCCCTTAGAAAATCAGCAAAGTCCTCCAAGGTAACACTAGGCAGTGACGCCTGTCTCCTACGCCATTCCTGGTATAAACCGGCCCCCAGCTTACAGGCGAGATCGGTTAAAACAAATCCGTTCTTTAAGTCTTCGTCCCGTTTCATCGCTTTGATATCGGCCACAAATCCACTCACTTTCATAGCCCACAAATGAAGATTCGAATCGCAGTTTGACTTCAAAGATGGCAGCTGCAACAAATCTGAAGTTAGCCCATGCACCAGCACCTCCGAACGGCCGAAGATAGCGCGCAGAGAATACATGATGGCAACGTCGTCTGTAGAATACTTTAGGCGATCACTGACTAGCTGATACGCCTCGCCCTTGAGAGCCTTACGTAGACGTGCGACATTCTCTTTGCCTGAATATTTGCCTTCAGCAGTCGTCGATTTAAACACCTCCTCAAAGTACGGCCACTCTCTTTTATTCTCACCTGAGAACGTCGGAAGTTCTTGGATGTTACCTCGATTTAAGATGGTGAGCAGGTTTGACATGTCCGACTGGTTAAATGCAGAATCGGGAAAACTTTTACTACCCTGTTCCGTTTCCCCGAACAGGAGTTGACTGACCTCGTGGGGGTTCACGCCCCTGCAACAAAGACTGATGATTCGCTTGAATCCTCCTGATTATCTCCAGTCGCTCGTTCGCGGAGTTCACGATCGAAACAGACGCGCCAGCGGCAGATACCTTTGGACTATCCGACGTTGCCTTAACCAGCTTCAGCTTCGTTTCGTTCAACTCGGCCCGCAAAGCGGCAAGCTCGACATCCCGTTTCGTAAGTGTTGCTTGGGCCACCGCAGCTGCTTCGATTAGCATATCCAACGAAGACTCCATGCCCTCTGCACCGCCTACAGCTGCTTGGGCCTTAACAGGAACCGCCACTGAACAGGATTTTTCTGATGAATCAACCGCCTGCGTACTGCAGTCATCATAACTACAAAGCCAAGGATCGACTGTCTTGTACAGGTCTGGATCGAAATTTCACTCAGTGGCACTCATAGTGCCACCATCTCCTGCACTTCTCGCACTGCACCATCTCTTCATCATCTGGATATCTTGAAGGTCAAGTAGTCACTCGACGGGACCCAAAAAATACCCAGGATTTTAGTGGTTAGAGCTTCGTTAAAGCTTGGATCGACCACTTACTATTGTGGTGTTGATATGGCTCGCCGGCAGCTGTCGCATAAGCTCTAAGCTGTTGGATTGAATGCCAACCAGCTTCGTAAATTAAGCCTGGCATACGTTTTACACCACCACGACGAGCTAAACGACGAATGGCAGGCTTTGTTATACCCTGGATATTGTCACGCAACACTTTACGATGACGTTTAGCACCACCCTTTCCCAAGCCACACGATCCCGGGATGTTATCGAGCCAATTAAACACGAATCTTTCTTTGGTCTGGCTTCACCTGACATCGCAGTACTTTGGCACCACCGCATTTGTCTTGCTGAATTAATAAAAACTTTCTCTCAAAGCAGAACAGAGAGGGAAAAACGTCCTTTGTTCTATGGACAATTGGCGCTAAAAGAGAAAATCGAGAAAAGTCACGTACGAAAAAAAGCGTTAAACTAAAGAAAAAAGAACATACATTCTACCTGTGGCTGCCGCACTTTCCTTTTTAAATTCAGTTTGTAAGAATTAGGTACCAAATGTAAGTAGTCATATAATCATATACCATTATAAGGACGATTGTTATAAAATAAATTCTTTAGAAATAAAATCAATCTACCAATCAAAAAGGATTTTTATTCTTGGAAATTCTCGTAAAAGGAAATTCGCTGCAGCAACACATCAATTTCTTCTAGGTAATCTTTGAGCTCCCGGAACCACTTTCGTATTATGTACTTCTCAGAGGCCAACGCCCGCCCTTTCGACAATCCCTCTGCTCTTCTGAGGGACAATTCTGGGTGACGTTTCAGAAATCCATAGTACCAGGTTTTCCCTGGTAGCCCATCTTTAAATCGGCTCTTCCTATTGTCTTCCAAAATTATTTTTTGGGCTGTATTCAGACTGCAGTAAGAACAGTGGCAGGACCCATTTTTCTTAAATAAATCGGAATTTTTGTTACCTACATACGAGTATGTAGGTATGAACATTATTTTTGTGCAAAACATAAGTGGCCGACATAAGAACTTTTGTCTTCTATAGTCGGCCTCCCATTCTATCTTTATGTTTACAGGCGGCCGAGTACTGAAGCCACCCAATATTTTATGTTTTTTTTTTGCCGTCAATAAAAAGGGAATACAATTTTCACTGATTTAGCGTGCTCGGTTGACAAAAAAAAAATAGGTGGTCTTCTATAGTCGGCCAGGGGGTCGAGTTAAGAAGAATTGAATTGAATTGACTTCTAAATTCGGCCCCACTTATATTTTTTTTGTCCGAAAAAACGCAAACCCGACACCAAAGAAAACTTGGAGCAAACTGGCATTTTTTACAAAAAAAACTAGCAGCTGCAATGGAATGAAATTTTACATTCAGACAGAACAACCGTTATCCTGTTGGAATACATGTTTCGCATTGAATTTGCGAATACCAGACGTTGATAGTCATACCGCCAACACCCTGGACTTGTTTTTAACTTCTCACCCTGATAAGTACACCATTGATGTGCTCTCCCCTCTAGGCTCGTCGGACCATTGTGTCATATCAGCTAATTTCTCGTACACCGACCACACAGTTAGAGAAAAAATTCCTAAAAGAACCGTATGGCAATACGAGAAAGCCAACTGGAGAGGTCTTAACAGCTTCTTTAGGAATTTTAACTGGTCATTATGCTTCCTCGATAACGACGTGGATGCCGCTGCTGATATAATTACAGACACCATTCTCTTTGGGATGAGATCCTTTATTCCTCATCGGATGAAGAGTATCAAACCAAAAGAAAAGGCATGGTACGACTCGAGCTGTAAAGAGGCCGTCAGGGTTAGAGAAATGTTTTTTCGGTCCTACAAGACCAACCCGACAGAGGAAAACCGAAAAAAGTTTAAACGAGCTAGAAATGACTGCAACGCCTTTCTTAAGCGTGTGAAATTCCAATACGACCAAAAACTGAGGCAAAAAATACTGCAATGTCCCAAAGGCTGTAAAAATTGTTGGTCGTTCGTCAAAAACATTAGAAATTCCGCATCATCCTCCATCCCAACGCTCATTTACAATGACATTCCAGCTGTCAGCTCTTTGGATAAGGCCAATCTGCTTGCTGCACCCTTTGCGGCCAGCTCAACACTCCCAGATTGTGCTTTGTCTCCGCCTACACTTGAGTGCGTCGAATCTTCAATGGGACGAATCTAAATCATAAATCCGCTGGTCCAGATGGTATATCTCCCCTTCTTCTGAAGAGGTGTTCTTCCTCGCTGGCAAAACCACTGCGTAAGCTTTTTCATCAATCCTACACTTTAGGACTCTTCCCTAGCAGATGGAAAACAGCATTTGTCCAGCCCGTCCCTAAAAAAGGCGAATCATCTTCTCTCTCCTCCTACAGACCCATTGCACTTACGTCCCTTCTTTCCAAGGTCATGGAAACACTGATAAATCGTCAGCTCATGAAATATCTCGAAACACGAAAACTTCTCAATGACCGGCAGTACGGTTTTCATAGCAACAGGTCCACTGGTGATTTGATGGCTTTTCTCACCGAAAAGTGGAACCAAAGCGTACATCAATCTGGCGAAAGCAAGATAGTTGCACTTGATATTTCTATGGCATTTGACAGAGTTTGGCATCAGGCTCTTTTGTCGAAAATTTGGGATCGATGACTCTCTTCTTCAATAGATTAGAAATAACCTTTCGGAACGTTCAATTCAAGTTCTTTTGGGCGGTTTCAAGTCTGATATTCACAAAATAAATGCTGGTGTGCCCCAGGGCTCTCTTCTGTCACCGACACTCTTTTTAATTTTCATTAACGATCTCTTGACTGCTACTTCTAATCCAATATATTCCTTTGCTGATGACAGTACTCTCTGCTTTTCATATTCGTTCCCGGACTCACGGCCCTGCTCTTCGGCTGTAGTACGAGAACGGCAGCGTATGCTAAGCTCATTAAATTCCGATATCAACAGCATAACCAATTGGGGAACTATCAATAGAGTGGAATTTAATGCTTCCAAAACACAATGCTGTCTGCTGTCTTTAAAGCGAAATTTAAACACCCAGCCATTATCTATGAATGGCACTTGCATCGTCGAAACCGAAAAACTTTCCATTCTCGGTATGTGTGTCAATGACAACTTATGTTGGAATGACCACATATTTGATGTCGCCAAAAATGCTGCGAAATGTCTAGGTTTCCTCAAGCGATGTAAGAAATATTTTACCCCCTCTGATCTGGCCTCAATATATAAGGCATTCATCTGCTCAAAATTGGAGTACAACTCCCACATCTGGTCAGGTGCTCCTAAAACATCTCTGCACCTGCTAGATAGGATTCAAAACCGTGCGATAAAACTTATTGACGATACTAATATCAGTCAATCAATGGACACCCTCGAACACCGACGAAATGTCTCCTGTCTCACTTTGTTTTATCGCTATTTCCACCACCAGTGCTCCACTGAAATCGCCAGTAGCATTCCGCCCATTCAAACTTTCAACCGTAACACCCGTCTCGCTATGAATGCTCATCAGTATACCCTCAAGCCCATTTTCGGACGTACTCTAAAATATCGTGATTCGTTCCTAAGCCGTACAACTCGCTTATGGAATGCCCTGCCGATCTCTGTATTTCCTGGTCGTTATAACTTGCAAACATTTAAAAGCAATGTACATCGGTACCTCTCTTTTCTTCCTCACTAAATTTCCTTTGCCCGCGATGTGTACAATCACCTAAGGGTACTCAAACCCCTTGAGCGCGCGCTCATTATAAAAAAAAAAAAAAAAAATTGAATTTAAACGAAGATTTTTGCTATTACACTGTGTTTTACAACGTAGTGGCCGACTACTTGAGAAGGCCGACCTTACACGACATCAACCTACTCGTAGTTATGTTTCAATTTCGGATCGTAATTTACAGAAGAGTTACTCAGGGTTACGTGACAAAAAAACAAACGAAGAAAGCTTACATATTAAGATAACAATAATCTTATAAACTAGTGCAAGGCTTAAATATAATTTATTTAGAAAAGCGGAAAAAGCTACATAACATGTTAGCGTTAAATTTAATAATTCAATAATTAGAGTTTTTCTCTTTCTGTTTCTTAAATACGATAAGATAAATAAAAAAAAAAAAAAAAAAACAAGGAACTCGTAATATGAAATATACAATATAGGGTAGGGCGGGGCTAGTTGGGCCACTTTCCACGTGAAGTCTCATAAATATCAACCTATTCATAATACAACTATGAGGCTAGGATCAATGAAAAGAATGAACATCTGGGTTCAATATTGTCTCAAATGCGCCAAGTCCAAGTGGGGTATGTTGGGCCAGGGGCTGAAAAGTGGAAAAATGAGTTCCATAAAGGATAAAAACGCTTAATTTATGACAGAGTTTTATTCACATAACATAACAATTAAATAAGTAATTCAAAACAAATAATAAATTAGGAATCGTAGTCGCTATTGCAATTAATGCAAATAAAAACGACCCCAAGTCCATGTGAGCACTTCGTATGAGCCCAATTTCGGCAAGTATGGCACTGTACCCACTCCTCGCCCGATTAACTTTCAGAGAATGCTTCCATGCACATTAGACAAAAACATTCCGGCTCTTCTTCCTCTTCGGAACTTGATTTTTGCAACACTTTTTTCTTGATTTGTGTTTTTTTTCTTTTTGTCAACTTTTCCTTTGGCCGTTTTCCTTTGTTTTTGTTCCTCTTGCAAGGCATCCTTTTCTGGGGTGTCGGTTAAGATTGCAGCTCGTCTCTTCCTTCTTTTGGTAAGTGTTTGCTTCCTTGGCCCAGCTTTTGGAAACGGCAAAACTACTTCTGGCGAAAATGTATGGAATCCTCGAGATGTAGACGGCAAACGGTTATTTGCTATGTTCTCAGCGGGGTTCTCAACAACAATATCAGCCCCAGTTTGCGTGGAAATAGATTCCTGAAGTTCAGTGGGAACAACTGAACCTACTAAAAATACAAGTAATTCTTAGCATTAAGTTTCTTTCAATTAGTAAAAATCAACTAACTAACCTGTTTCTGGCCGATCTGTCACATATGATGGGTCGAAATCACTGGGAGTAAAAATCTCCCTATTGTATGGAAATATCCCAGCCTTTTTAAATCCATTAATAATATTTATTGGAGATGTAGCTAAAGGAAGAGACTCAGCTACAATTCGGGGAATGTCATAAATTGTTATTGTCCTCCCTGGATTGCTACGTAGCCATCCATCTTGTGCCCCGGATAGATATTTTTTATAGGGTCCAAATACGGAAACGTCTAGGGCTTTGTTGGCTTTGGCTATTTCTAGCGTTTCAATTGAGAGGTGAGAGGAATGATTGTCCAAGACCAGTAATACGGGGCATTCTTGAGTTGGCTTCACATGCCGTATGAAGTGAACCATGAAAGCAAAAAATTCGTCATTAGTGGCCCAACCGCTAGCATTCGCAGTTCCAATGCAGTCTGGTGGACCACCGTTAATAAAGTGGTCTTTATAATTTTTCCGAGGAAAAATAAACATAGCTGGGATTGCAACCCCAGAAGCTGAGACGGCTACTATTAAAGTTACGTTTGTACCACGTTCGCCTGAAGTCACTAATCCTACATTCCTTTTGCCCTTAGCCGCAACTATTTTGCCTGGTTTGCACACGGTGGATACTCCAGTCTCATCAACGTTCCATATGCTTGAAGCACTGAACTTGTTTCTATCCATAGCCTCAGATAGTTTGTCGAAAAAGCTATCCACGTTAGTTTTGTTGAAAGAGGTGGCCCTGCCCATACTCGTAGCTTCCGGCTTCCTTATTGACAGTTGGTGGTTCCTTTTCAGAAACCCCGTAAGCCAATCTTTACCAGCGATCTTGTTTTCATTCCAGGTATCAGGAAATCGTATTTTGAATTTGATTGCACATTTGTAGGCAAGTGTGCGAACATTCTTTGGCGTTAAGCCATAAAATATAGAAGATGCTTTTAGCAAATATTCCTTTAATAAACTTTCTTGTTGCGCATCGAAAACTTGCCTTGGCGCAACGTAACCCATACGAGGATTTTCTTGCGACTCTGATTTCTGAATATATCTTTTTAGTGTTGTTCTTGGTATTCCAAATTCAGCCGCTGCAGCTCTTATAGATTTTTCTTTAGCCAAGACAGATCTCGCAGCTGTATGAAGCTGTTTTTGACAAGCAGCAGCTCTCTCAGTTTTTCGCTTGTATGTACGCATTCTAGAACAAGCAATCGTGAGCAAAAATGACAATGCAGAAAACAAATGTATTTTTTTCATTCAGGGGGCAAGTTGGTCCACCTGGCCCAACTTAAACAAAAAATTGCGCGTGGTTTTCCATCTGCTGATACAATGCGACTGAAACCGGTTTTGCTAGGGTTGGTTAGTGTGCACATTGCAACGTGTTTGATCTTGTTCGTGTAGTACTTGCGGTTCTTGAGTTATTCGCGTGGCCCAACTTGCCCCGTGGCCCAACTAGCACCGCCCTACCCTACATCTCTCTTTTCTCAAGCAAAAACTACCATATATAATCGTAAGTATTAATACAATAAAATGTTAGTCAGACATTGTCTGGAAATAAAACTGTAACCCATTCCGAAACTGTGCAATGGTACCTGACCTTCTTAAATGCTGAGGAAGGGAGTTCCAAAGATGAAGAACTGGCGCTCCGAAGTAAAGTAATGATACCGCTGATGGACAAGCTGTTGGGATCTATTAGATGAACCAAAACGTAGTCTATTAAATAAATAGCTGGGTTGATGTGTCTGAATTACATTAAATAACAATAGGAGTGATCTGAAACGTAAAAGGTGGTCGAATGAGATGTTATAGATTTGTCGGGAGAAGTTGGAGATATGATCGAGGCGCCTCAAACCATAGATGTAACGCGCGGTGTTGTTAAAGGCAACATTAAGCTTTCTTCTGCTTAAAGCATCGCATTTGCAGAAAATTTCACAGCCATATGTGAGTGTTGGAATGACTAGGGTCTTTGCGAGTAGCAGACGTGTGTTCAGGGGCGTATGGTATTGAGAGGCCCATAATAGGCGCAGTATACCATAAACTTTGCCTACCGCCGCATTAATATGCGTATCCCAAGATAGTGTCCTGTTAAATAGCATTCCTAGATTTTTGGTCGTTTCAACATATTCTACGGTCGAGCCGTTTAGATGAATTTTAGGAAAATATGATAGATCTACGGGCTTCCTACTAATCACTAAACATTTAGATTTGTTAGGATTAAGAAATAATCCGTTCTTCTCCGCCCATACTGAGATCCTGTCCAGATCTGCGTTAACTCTACTTGAGCAGTCTTCAATCAACCCAAGAGGGCAGCTGTTAAACAATTGGACATCATCGGTGTTATAGTTTTCGACAAAATTAAATACAACGCACAAATCTTTGAATACTTAACTTTTATTTTATTTGCGACTGTCCCACATGGTGGTTGGCTTCGAAAAGAAAGTGCCAGAAAACTCTTACTCTACAAGTTATTAACAATGTGATATGTGACAATTGTCAAACATCGATAACATTATTTATATATCGATAACAATATACGAGTATACTAGTGTTGTCAATGTAGAATAATACAGATTATTATTTTAAGTATTTAACATTTTTCCCCCCTCAAGAAAATACAATATACAAAAATAAAATAAAATAAAACTTCAGTAATAATTAATTCATTCAAATTCAAAATCAATCTAACATAATATCATTCGGTATGCCCATACCTAATTGAAAATACTTTTCTTTTATGTGTATGTCAACCTGTCCACAGGTTTTCTGCTTCTATTACTTTTACGAATAATATTTTCTTTATTTTCAAAAATAGTTCTATCTGTTTTTTCTTCTTTTGCTAAAACATTATCTGTACTAATATCTGATGTGTTTGACGGTTCAGGAAGGTGTTGTTGCTCTTCTGGAACTTCACTCGGAGATCTACAGTCGGACATTTGCCTACCTGCATGCAACATTTGATCGACATGTCGATGGGCCGTTATCCCATTATCAAGCTTAATGTTATAGTGCAACAATCCGGGTTTTTCACAAACTCCTCCAAAGTTCCATTTGTCTTTGCCAATATAGTTTCTAACCGCAACTCTTTCCCCCTTCGAAAATTCCCTAGCTTTACTGTTATTGTTAAAAGTTTTGTCTTCTGTCTCCCTGTCTGGTAACAACATTGAAAATTTCGTGCGAATAGAGTATTTAAACAAGATTCGATATTGCACAAGGATATTATTTAATTTTATTTCTAAATCTTCGTTTTTATTATTTAAACATCGTAATTTAAGCGTTTGAACATAGCGCTCTGCTTGGCCATTCGTAGCAGGATGGTAAGGTGCAGTACGTTTATGCACAATATTATTCGAATTACAAAATTGTTTAAATTTTATATTGGTAAATTGGGTACCATTATCAGAACAAATGACCTTTGGCACCCCAA
Source organism: Volucella bombylans (assembly GCA_949129095.1). NCBI lineage: Eukaryota > Metazoa > Arthropoda > Insecta > Diptera > Syrphidae > Volucella > Volucella bombylans. The sequence goes on along the minus strand of OX422143.1, from coordinate 180,561,386 downwards.
AGGTAGCAAACATTTTTCGTAGTATCGGGAGGGTTGTGTCCGTAGTTATGCTTTTTAATATGTGTATTTCCGGCCACTTGGAAAAAATGCATCCACTACCAATAAGAAATATACCCCCATAAACGGACCTGCAAAATCCAAATGGACTCGTTCCCAGGGGTTTGATGGATAGCACCAATGATGGGCCTCGACTTTTTGAGGATTATTCCGAAACCTAAAACAATTTGTACAATTACGAACATATTCTTCAATCTGCTGATCCATTTTGGGCCACCAGCAAAAACTACGAGCTAACTCCTTCATTCTGATTACACCAAAATGAGATGCGTGCAGATCTTCAAGAAGCATTTTTTGAAATTTTGTGGGGATAACCACACGTAAACCCCTCATTATACAACCCCTCTGAATGGAAAATTCCTCTTGGTTTACACCAAATCGAAAGCTAGCCTGTAATTTTGTACCTTCCTGAATACCTTTTAGCAACTTTCTAAAAACCGGGTCCTTGGACGTTTCCTCCGCAATGTGTTTTGCAGTGATCGGCATTGTTTCTATTTGGTTTAATTCAAACAAATCAGATTCCTCAAACTTCACAATATTTGTTGTCGGGATAGGTAGTCTAGACATTGCGTCTGCATTTCCATTTTGCTCGGAACGTTTGTACTTTATTTTATAATTAAAACCTTGTAGATAAATTGCATAATGTTGCATACGCGTGGCAGACATATGCGGCAAACTTTTATCAGGAGAAAATATTTGGACCAGTGGTTTATGGTCCGTATAAAGAATGAAATGACGTCCAAACAAAAATTGGTAGAATTTCTTAACACCGTAAATGATTGCGTAAGCCTCCTTGTCTATTTGCGACCACTTACGTTGTGATTCTGTATGTGTCTGTGAAGCAAATTGGATTGGTCTCTCACAGCCATCTGGGTAAACATGGGACAAGACTGCTCCAACCCCTACTGGAGAGGCATCTGTTGATAAGCACAAGGGCTTATCCCTTTCATAATGAACTAGAAACCTATCTGATACTATTTCTTTCTTAATTGCGCAAAATGCCTTCTCGCATTCCTGAGCCCAATTGAAATGATTATTTTTCCTCAGAAGTAAATGTAATGGCTCTAGTACATCAGAAAGATTTTGGAAAAATCTACCATAATAATTTACTAACCCCAGCAAGGACCGGACTTCAGAAACATTTGTAGGGCGTGGAGCTTTTAGAATTGCATCTGTCTTACCTGCTGTTTTATGGATCACGTACCTATCGATCCTAAACCCACAGTATTCGATCGACTCCTTAAAATATTCTGACTTTTCGGAATTAATTCGCAACCCAAATGAACTTAATCTAGCAAATACTGCTTCCAATCTAGATAGATGTGTTTTGTAATCAGGGCCTGTGACACATATGTCATCAATAAAAACTCCTACACCTTCGATGCCAGCTAAAATTTCTTCAATTTTTTTTTGCCATTTTGCAGGCGCACAGCTGAGACCATACCAAAGCCGAGTACATTTAAAAAGACCTAAAAATGTTGATAAAGTCAATTTCTCTTGATCCTCATATTTTACTTTCCATTGCAAGTAAGCACGACGAAGGTCCACCTTCGAAAAATATTTTCCCCCATTCATCGCGTGAAAAAGTTCATCTATTGTGGGAAGCGGATGCTTCCATTGCAACCATGAATTTATTTAAAGTTATTCTAAAATCTCCACAAAGGCGTATTCTGCCGTTTGCTTTTACGATTGGGACGATTGGGGTTGCCCAAGAACATTCAATTTCTTTTTTAATAGGGTCCCGAAGCACGAATGGTACCGGCCTATGCTTAATAAAAATTGGTTTTGCGTTATGCATTAACTCGATCGAAACAGGTTCCCCTTTTATCTCCCCTACATCATTACCAAACAATATACTATATTTCCTTAAAAGTACTGGCAATTCAGGTGGAACATTTGAGACGTTTGAAAAAGTTTGCAATTTAGAATTTGAAATAACATTTACCTGGTTACAATTTTCACTTATATCGCCTTTCCTTTTGAAGATCTCAGTAATTGGCAAACCATCAAATGCAAATAACCATTCCCTTCCAAATAGTGCATGCTTATCTGAATCCACGATGTACAACTGTAATCTCCTTTTATTCGCATTTATGTTCTGAGGAGCAACAACAACCTCCGCAACACCTAAAACACTTAAAAACGAATTATTGTAGGTACTTAATTTTATTTTAGAACGTTTAATTGGCAAATGGTTAAAATTTTTAAGAAATTCATTATAATTCATTACCGAGACGCCGGCCCCGCTATCTATGTCCATTTTAATTAATTTATTTTCTATATATACATCTATCCATAATTTTTCTGAAAACTCGTTCCTCTTCGCACAGTTCGTGGTCATTTTCCAAATAGTTCACATTTTGATTTTTATTTGTTGGGCGTTTCTTTAAGCATACTTTGGCAAGATGACCACGCACTTTACAAAAATTACACACAGTACTTCTGTGGAAACATACATTAGCAAGATGGGGGCCGTCGCAACAAAAACATTTTACTTGTCTCTGATTTTTGAATGTTGTTGTTGTTATTGTTGTCCTGAATATTCCGGATCCCTGTTGTAGATTTTCTGTTATCCCATTCCTTTCTTTGTGAATTGACCGCATGTATTGAAGTTTTATAGATCGTTGTCTCGTTGAGTTGAATTGAGTTGCGCTGCGACATCTCTAAACTTGTAGCAGTCTCCACTGCCTTCTCAAATGTAAGACCCTTCGTCTCCAGTAACCGATCTTTAATTCGCTTGTCCCTTATACCACAGACAAGTTGGTTTCGCAGGGCAGTCATTAAATAAGCTCCAAAATTACAGTGAATAGCCATTTTTCGTAAGGTAGCAACGTAATCACGGACTGATTCTCCTTCCACTTGTTCACGGTGATGGAATTTATAATATTCAGCTACTTCCAGGGGTTGAGGGTTGTAATGCTCTTTGAGCACCTTAACCAATTCCACATACGAGTATGTTCGACTTTCAGGTGTCGCTGGGGAAATTCCGTCACAAAGTAGGTCGAATATATTAGGGCCTATGTAATGCAGTAGATAATTGACCTTAATCTCCGCGTGCTTTATATTGAATATCGCAAATGCTCCTTCCAGACGTTGGAGCCACCTCTCAAATTTACTTTTCGTCTCATCGAAAAATTCGATAGAGAAATTTGGTGGAACACCACCGGCAAAGGCAGGTACTGCTCCAGCTACGGCACTACCGGGTGTAACAGGCAGCGAGTTATCATTTCCCGTCATTTCAACAGCAATCAAAAATTTACCACGTGATAGCGGCAATTCCAAATCAGCAGTAAGCACGTCTTCTCCTTTTTTTTTTCGTTGTCCCACTTAATGTAAATTTTTTTTTTTGATTTCTTAATTTTTCGGTAAGTTCACTCCGCATGGAATGAATCCCATCCTCGTCGCCAGTTGTTATAGTTTTCGACAAAATTAAATACAACGCACAAATCTTTGAATACTTAACTTTTATTTTATTTGCGACTGTCCCACATGGTGGTTGGCTTCGAAAAGAAAGTGCCAGAAAACTCTTACTCTACAAGTTATTAACAATGTGATGTGTGACAATTGTCAAACATCTATAACATTATTTATATATCGATAACAATATACGAGTATACTAGTGTTGTCAATGTAGAATAATACAGATTGTTATTTTAAGTATTTAACAATCGGCATACATGTGTATAGAGGATGAGCTGACAATGGAAGGGAGCTCGTTGACATACAAAGAAAAGAGAAGAGGTCCTAGAATGGAACCCTGTGGAACTCCTCTAGTTGCTGGAAGAAATTCAGATAGCATATGACCAATCGAAACAGCTTGTTTTCTGAGCCGAAGGTAGGAAGACACTAATCGAGAGGCCGATGTGAAAAATTGGAAACGGTATGCTAGTTTGTTACACAAATTGTCGTGATCCACGGTGTCGAATGCTTTTGAGAAATCTAGAAGAACTAAAAAAGTTACTTGGCCATCATCTATCGCCTTCCTTATATCCTCTACAACATTGATAACTGCGGTTCTACAATTGTGGTATTGACGGAAACCGGATTGCATTGTAGATAAAAGATTGCATGAACGGATATGGGCATTTATTAGCTTTTGCATGATACGTTCAAACACTTTCGAGAAAAATGGTAGAATGCAAATAGGTCTATAATCATGGCTATTAGCGCTCTTTTGAATCGGTAGGACTTTCGCCAGCTTCCATTGGGTAGGAAAAACACTAGTTGTTAAGATGGTATTGAAAATGTGTGTAAGAAAGAGTAAAGTAATTGGTAGAATGGCCTTAGCAAAAACTGGGTGTATTCCATCTATACCGACCGCAGTCGATTTTATAGATAAAACGCTTGCAACCACGTATGCGCTATCAACCCCGGAGAACTCGAACATCCGTTCATTTGGGTTCTGCGCACCATTTTGGGATTCGGAAGTGCTTTGAGAGACTTGATTCAGAACTCGAAAAGGAAGCGTTACAAAGGTGTGATTGAGTGCGTTTACATCGATATTGGTGTCAAGACCTGTGTTACGCTTTCCAATTCCAATATCTCGTAGATTTTTCAAAAAGTTGTCAACTTTTCATAGCTGGGTTTAATTTATTACCATACATTTGCTTTTTTCCAGCACGAATTTTGGAAACCACCTGATTGCGTAGTGTACGGTAGAGACGTAGATGGGCGTCTATTCGAAAACGTTTCCACACGCTTGAATACGTTTCCTATATAATACGACGATCCTACCCGCACAAATAAAGATTCCCCCTGTCGAGGCGTCCTACTGGCGATGGACAACAGCTTTAACTCTTCCCCCATTACAATGCCTTCATCCTCTAAAGCCGACTTTGTCGCAATAAAAATAGCACTGCCTCTCAAGTCCCTTTACGTTATATGTTGCTATATCCTACCAGCTCAACCTATCGAATCTTACCAATTTGTTATTGATGCGATCGATCATTTAATTGACCTGTCAGACCCTATTGATGATATCCTTATTTTTGGCGACTTTAATCTTCCTCAACTACAATGGACTCCATCAGATGATCAATCGTTTTTCATCGCTTCAAATGCCAACTCAGCTAAGGAATGTCTCTTCTTAGATCGCTTAACAGACTCAAGTCTATGCCAAGTCAGTGGTATATCCAATTATATGGGCAGGCACTTAGACCTTATATTCACAACAGATTCAATTAACTCCTCAGCCAATTAACAATCGACAACTACCACCCCGCCTTCTACTTTCATTCTTTCATAACTCTTCATTCCAGTCCACTTCCCCCACAACTCTCTCATCCCACGACTTTCATAAAGCAAACTTTCACAAAATCAGTGAATATCTCAGCAGATCCCTCTTTAACTTTCACAACCTAAGTATAAATGATGCCTGATCCATTTTTTATAAAGAAATATTTAATTCTTTTTCCCTTTACGTTCTGTTTTCCCGCCTTAAAACATCATCTACTAGTCCTCCCTGGTATAATCGCAAGCTTCGTTCCTTACGAAATCAGAGAAATAAGTTATGGGCTGTTTTCCTGCGTACCAGATCCTTTACCGTCTATTCCAACTATCTTGGTGCTTATCTTCATTTCACCGAACTTTACGATTCCCTTTACCAGCGCTACCTTAACAATGCGCAAGTCAACCTTATAAACCACCCCAAGTCCTTTTTCCAATTTGTTAACTACAAAAGAAAGTCCGATGGTTACCCTCTTTCCCTCTCTTTCAACAACAGGTCATCAACCGATCCACTCACCATTGCCAACCTATTTGCCACATTTTTTAAACAATCCTTCACCAACGACTCCTTTGTACCAGATCCATCCTATTTTAGTTACCTACTGAACTTCTCCAATCGCCCACTTCTCTCTCATATTTTTGACCCGTCTTATATCGAATATAAATTACACCAACTCAATGACGAATTCACACCCGGCCCAGATGGCCTCCCTGCCATATTTCTTAAAAAATGTTCTTCCTCTCTTTTCCTTGCCTTTTCTAATCTCTTCCGTCTATCCCTTTCACAAGGAGAATTTCCTGAGGCTTGGAAATCCTCCTTCATAACCCCGATCCACAAGAAAGGATCAAAGAATGAAATAACCAACTATCGTCCCATCGCTAAACTCTCTCATATACCCAAACTCTTCGAAAGTATTTTGTATGAAGCTCTAAGCTTCCAATGCAAATCACTTATTTCCCCTATACAACATGGCTTCCTAAAGGGTAGGTCAACCACCACAAATCTCGTTGAATTCGTATCCTTTGCCCTCTCTGCCCTAGAGAATGGCAATGAAGTCGATGTAGTTGCAACCGATTTTAGCAAAGCCTTCGATAAAATCTCTCATCGGTTAATCATCTTTAAATTGTCTCCCCTCGGCTTTGAACCCATACTGTTAAAATGGATATCCTCTTACCTCGAAAACCGTTTTTATAGTGTTCGTTTTAGGTCAGCCCACTCCGCTCCATATTTGGCCACCTCTGGAGTTCCACAAGGCAGCCATCTCGGTCCCCTTCTTTTTATATTAACCATAAATGATCTCGATATGATCATCAAACACTCGTCTGTCTCCCTTTACGCCGACGATACCAAATTTTTCAAAACCATTTCCTCTCCCCATGACTTTTTCCTCCTTCAACAAAATCTTGATAGTTTCTCGATCTGCTGCCTCAAAAATTCTTTGCAACTTAACATCGCCAAATGACAATCCATCACCTTCTCACATAAGCAGAACCAATCTCCTCCCCGACTCTATCTTCTCCATAACCAACCTATCTCCTCCGTACAATCTCTTCGTGACCTCGGCATTTTGTGTGATAGCGAGCTCAACTTCCGTTTACATATGGATGAGATAATCCTCAAAGCCAACTCTGCACTAGGTTTTGTAAAACGGTGGTCCAAAGAATTCACCAACCCATACGTGACCAGGTCCCTCTATATTACCTTTGTTCGCCCCCTCCTAGAGTACGCCAGTCAAGTATGGTCCCCATATCATCGTGTTCATATCTCGAGAATTGAAGGCATTCAGCGCCGTTTTCTTCGATTTGCTTTCCGAGGTATGCCCTGGGACGATCCTTTTAATCTGCCCCCCTATCAAAACCGTCTCAACCTTATCAACTTAAACACCCTTGAAGATCGCAGAGATGCTGCAGACTTTCTCTTCATTCATCGACTCTTTTCAGGTCACGTTGAATGCGCGTCCCTTCACAACTCCATTTTCATCAACACTAACCCTCGTAATCTACGTACCCCTCGACTCTTCTATCTACCAACCCATCACACCTCCTATGGCGCGAACGAACCAATCTCCCGTATGCTACGTCAAATCAACTCAAACCCTACCGTCTTTGACTTTCACCGCACCACTTCCTACCTCAAATCCGTTCTCCTTCTCCACTCCAACCAACCTTAGTTTTAAGTTTTAGTTTAAGTTTAATTTGTAAGTTATAGCTTGTATTAAGCCGAATAAATGGGGGCGTTCGCCCCCACCAAAATTGAAACCAAAATTGAAAAATTGAAATTCCTACTTGGAAGATCGTCACGGGGTGTCAGACTTCTCGATTTTTTTTTTTTTGAGTGCCAATAATCTTAAAAGTACATGACTTAGATTTTTTTTATAATTTTGTGATAACCGATACCACTTGATCTATCACCCGTTTTTGGGACACCCTGTGTATAAAAGAACCGAACTGTTGCTGTTGTTCCTGTTGATGTTCCTCCTGCTTCTCCTCCAGATATTGGTATTATTGCTCGAGACGATCTGTCTCTCTATTATCAGAATGTGGTATGCGTACTAAAACCAAGCAATTTTATTTATCTGTTCTGGATTGCTCGCATGACATAATTGTTCTCACCGAAACATGGTTGTACAAAGACTTGCTATCAACAGAATTATTTGATTCTAGCTATGTTCCATTCAGAACAGACCGTAATGCTACACTTACTGGACTGGATAGAGGAGGTGGTGTTTTGGTCGCAGTTAAATCTATTTACGAGAGCAAAGAAATTGAACTATCAGACTGTTTAATTGAACAAATATGTGTTCGCGTTGTAATCTTTTCAAGTTCTCATGACAAAATTTTAAAAAAGATCAATATTTATGTTTTCGTTTCTTATATTCCACCGTGTTCTGAATTTAATGTTTATAATGCTCATATCAATAATATTAAGAGTGTTGTTTCGAACTTTGAAGAAAATTGTTTTGCCCTTATTTTAGGAGATTTTAATTTATGTAATATTAAATGGGTTTTTTCTCAAGATGATAAAGTTTTATTTCCAATTAATGTAAAAAAAGATTTTGAAGTTGTTGTAACAGATACTCTTTCTGCCTTTAATCTAACTCAAGTTAATAGTGTTGTAAATGAATTTGGAAGGATTCTAGATTTAGTTTTTATTAATAATGAGCTTGATGTTGAAATTTTTGAAGATGAAAACCCATTGCTAAACAATAGTATTCACCACAAAGCATTAAAAATTGTATTAAATTTATCAGTTACTCAATCTTTATCTGATCCATTATCTTATATAGATGTAAAATACGACTTTAACAAAGCCGATTTCATTTGCATAAACAATTATATTAATGAAATAGTTTGGGATTCTATTTTGTCCCAATCTAGTTTAGCTCTATGTTTTTCTTCTTTTATTAATACTGTCCAAGAACTGTTTGATAGGTTTATACCTAAGAAGGCAAAAAGACGTAGACTGAACAAGCCGATATGGTTTTCTAGAGGCTTACAACGTTTTAAAAATTCTTTAATAAAGGCCCAAAAAAGAAGTAAGACCGATTCAAGTTTTCGAAGCAATTATTGTCGTTTGCTAAAAGAGTATACATTTTTAAAGACGTTTTTATATAACCAGTATTTATGGTCTATAGAATCGAAGATCAAGAAAAACTCAAGATCTTTTTGGAAATTTTTTAATTCAAAACGAAAATCGGTGGGATTTCCTACTAATATGAATTACAATGGTAATGTAAGTAGCGATATATTAGAAATCTGTAAAATGTTTGCAACTTTTTTCCAATCTAACTTTGTTGTTGATGACTCTAACAGTGATGTTTTGCCTGCATATTCCGAAGTAGTTAATATAGACTCGATGTTAATATCTGAAGATGAGGTTTTTACCGAACTTTCTTGTTTAGATATTAATTTAAGTTTGGGACCAGACAATATTCCTGCTAAGTTTTTAGGTTTTCACTCAACAATCCTTAAATGGCTGGGGAATTATTTATGTTCTCGATCACAATTTGTCAAAATTGGGTCTAAAATATCTTTCAAAATTCATAACTATTCGGGTGTGCCGCAAGGCAGTCACCTTGGGCCTTTGCTGTTCTTAATATTCATAAATGACCTACCAACAGCAATAAAATTCTCAAATTGCCTTATGTTCGCCGATGATGTTAAGATCTTCATGTCAGTTAAATCTGTTGCTGATAGCTTAAATTTTCAAAAAGACATAAATAATTTAAATGTATGGTATTCTATGAACTCGTTGGATTTAAATATTAAAAAAATGTTCAGTCATGTCCTTTTCAAGGTCTGTCATGCCTATATTATTTGACTATAAGATGTCTAATGTTTTGTTGCAAAGAGTTGTAAGTCATAAGGATTTGGGTGTCATTTTAGATCCACAACTTTCCTTTAATTTACACATTAATTACGTTATTTCAAGAGCTAATGCTATGTCTGGTTTCCTGTTTAGAAACACCCGTGATTTTCGGGACCCCTATACACTGAAAGCTCTGTTTGTTGTTTTAGTTCGTCCTATATTAGAGTATTGTTGTGTTGTTTGGTCTCCGCTTTTTAAAAAAGATTCTAATCGCATTGAAAAAGTTCAGAAACGTTTTAAAAAATACGCGCTTCGTAACTTAAATTGGTCCGGTTCTTTGCCTTCATATGATAATAGATGTTTACTTATTGGTTTAAAGCCTATTTCTTGCAGAATAACTTACTATTCTGTAGTATTCGCAAGAGATGTAATTACAAATCACATTGATTGTCCACCGCTTTTGGCCTTATTTAGTATAAATGCACCTTCTAGATCCATAAGACCAAGAAGCAATGCTCTTTTGTATATCTCAAGACATAAAACAAATTATGGCCAAAACGAGCCTATAACCAATGCGTGTGTTATATTCAATCAATATGCAAATGTTTTCGATTTTAATCAAAACAGAAATGTTTTTAAATCTATACTCATGTTTTGTATCATTTAATGCTAATGTTAAATCTTGTTATTTTAAATTTAGATTTTAAGAAATTTAGATGTACATTCACATTTTAGGTTAGTCTAAGAGAGTTTGTAATACTTATAGACATAAATAAATAAATAAATAAACTTTAGTAGCGGATCTTCTTTTAAAAAGGCCTTCTCTAAATACTGCCATATAGGTATTTATATCGATTAAATTTATCCTTAATTGACTAATAAGAATATTGTTCTACGAGTATATAAAATTTATCTTTTTCCATTTGTAAGTCGTACGTTAACTTTTGTGACTAAGTGTGATAGGTAATTGGTGCATAGGTAATTCCTTCTCTTCGTACTACATGCTCGGTTTACATGTGTAAACACATATCTAATATTCTTTCATATAATCTAGATTGCAATTAACCATGAGAATTAATTTCAATAAACAGGTAGTGGAAATTGATATTTCTATTTCAAAATAAAACGTTTAATGTTTTATAATTAATCAAATCATCTGCATATGCATGGTAGACTAAATTAAAGTGCAAAACGAATTCATCAATTATTAATGAATAATATCATCCAAATAAATGCCAAATGTATCTCAAATAAAATTTCACAACATTTTCAATACGTGGGTGCCTGCCTGCCTCTAGTCAATGGCATACGTTTTTATTTATTTATTTATCCAACTTTATTGGCAAAAATGAGCATTTCTCGATTCATCTACACCTAATGTCTCGATTTATACATATAAGAGTAACATTTTTGTACAGGAATGGGGAGAGTTTGCATTGTTGCAATTGTACTCGTATTCAATTCTCATGAGGAATCACCAATTCACCACCAACGACGACGACGACGACGACGACAATAAACGACGATCAATGATCAACGATCAACGATCAGCGATCACCCCCACCAGTTAAGGCTTTATTACTTGGGTTTTTCTTTATTTATTTTTTTTTAACTTCCCAGGTACCTAAGACAACCGACATTCAACAACCCAACAAACTAAACCAACCAACCAGCTAAAGAAACCAGCCAATATGGTAATTTCTTGAAGCCAACGATACAAGTTTGACGAATGTAAAATTGTTTCGTTAGTCTTGTATCAGCAGTCCATAATAACAAGTGAACGCGGTTTGACACTGCCAAATAAAATCTATCCGCGAATAAACCATTTTTAACTCTTGTTGTTTAGATTTAAATTTAAAAGTAAAGCGTTTCCTTCAAATTAAATTAAAACAAAATGAAATTCCTTAGCAAGTGAGTAAATTACAAATTATTTTGATTTCCTTAAAAATGCAATTTTTTTTTTGGTATGTGAGTGATGGTCCTTAAAAAAAAAAATGAATGTGATAAAAATTCCAAAACATATCCAATTAAAGAAAAAATATATATCTGATATCAATATACGATTGGCAATGATTAAGGTCTTCAGAAAATATTTCCAAAAAATAAATGGGACAATGCCAATGAATTTTTTTTTTGTATCTTAGCTTACGAGTAGCATCACAATTAACAGGCCCCTATTAAGTTATTATTGTGAAACGAATTTCAAGGTCGCTCGGATTTCGCATCGACCCAACAAATTACCATAGTTCTGCATGGTTATCAATATAAAATCGCAGCTAATAAAATAGACAAAAATGCCAATTTTTTTTTTTTTAAATCGCATAAATTATATTAAATTTAGCATTATGTAATAATCAATTCAAAAACCGGTCGATTATCATATATTTTATTTTAATTTCTTCTCAATTTTCTTTGGTCGGTGTGTTAACTATGCAGAAATACTTGTTTTCTGCAGATTGATAGAGTTTATCTATTGCAAAAATTAACAAAAAGAAGTAAAAATTAACGATTACGACTGCTAACAGTTGTAGATAAATACTTGTACTCGTATCTACGGTCGATGGTCGATGGTTGATGGTGGATCGGCGGCTTAGAGACGAGGTGATGAAGACGATGACCTTTTTGCCCACTATCTATTAGATATATGTAAGCATGTGTGGCGATAAATGGATAGGTTTTATATACTTGTACTCGTATATGCATTCTTGATACTACAATTAAGTGACCATTGGCTTACCGTTATTTAAGAAAATAGCACATGCACCTAGGTATGCCAGTCATGGTATGCTCGAACAGAAGAAGTCTGCATATAATGTACTCGTAGCAGGTTTCAAGCTAGTCACGTCTAAAAATCGTGACAACTAATGTCAGAGGTGCATTTGAAATTTCCTTTAAGCCGGTAATCGGTGTAATCGTTAAAAGGTAATGCGTCTCTGACATTTACATATGTATTGCAGCTACGTCTATCTTTCACTCGCCCCTTTTTTATTTTTGCTTCTTCTTTTGTACGACTACATAGTGTTGATTTTTTTCTTTTCTAACATTAGGTACGTGTATGCATCAATATAACATAATGTTGCATGACAGGATCAATTACACGCAGTACCACCGATCAATCAATCTTCTATTCAACTATTATTTATTGCAGGAATTTTTCATTTTTACTACCGGCTTTACAGGGGGTTTCTCACTTTTGCTGATACGAGTATCTTTTCGATTCGATTTTCTTTATTTCTTCTTATTTTCAAAGTGAAAGTTCTTCTTGAAGGACGTCTTAACAACTTCACACTACTTGTTATTCAGCATCACTAAGAAACAAAGAGGGCGAATACAGAAAGAAATAAAGATACTCGTACAAGTTTATTTGCCACTAAGTCGCCAAATCACGCTTATAGGTGAGATAAACCAGTTTTCGATTAATTGAACTATTATGCGCGAATGAATATTTGTGAATAAAAGCCACGCGTTGTATTAAATACATTATACGAATCAACTAGTATACATTATACATTTTTATATCTTTGATTTTTAATTTGTTATTTTTGGCTTGCCAAATGCAATTTGCCCAAACAAAATGGAAACAAGAAAAGATTTTCAAAACCGCAGCAGCAAAGAAATAAAACTAGTCTTTGGTTTCTACTTTTGGACACCACCTGACTAGCAATTGTTGGTTTTTGTTTTTTATTTATTTTTTTCTTGTAGTTCGACTTAATTTTTTCCTACTTGGTAAGCTGTTCAAGTGACCTTTTCCCGGTGGTGGTGGCATTCCATTCCATCTTCTCGGGTTTTTTTTTTATTTTCTTTCTTTTTTTAACAATTGAAATGATCATCAGGCGAAAATAACATAAAAAAAAACTTCCTTATGCAATGTATGAGGGAATTTTTGTACATTTCAAGTCAGGCCAACAATTGGATACACAATTAGGCTGTTATGGTAATCTTAACGTGGACAGGGTCTTAAATATTACGAGTTTTGCTCGCCTAAATAATGCGATTTGCTACATTTGAATTGAATCTCTGGTTTGACAATCCGACATGATTTGGTTATTTGTTTGGCCACCACGAAGACAACAACAATCAATCAATCGACCTATGCATATCTAATTGAACCTCACCCAAATTAAAGAAGTACCAATGGAAGAAAAAAGACGTAGACCACCAACACGAAGATGAAGATGAAGAAAAGAATTAAAAACGAAACCTGTTGAATAAAATTGGCATTTTTTTTGGGACCGGTTATTAGGTTACATAATGAGATCTGAATAAAAAGTAAAAACTGCGAAAATACGTTACATCCACACTGTCAGGCGACTGTTAGTTTTAATTTATTTTTAAATTGATTTATTTGTTCATTTACAGGGCATTGTTCTTTTTGGTTGTATTGTCAATCATTTGCTCGGTAGCTATTGCGGAAGAGGAAGGTGCCAAAAGGAATTCAATTTTAAGACGACCCGCTGCACGTGGTAATTCTAAAACTACCACAACGACTGAAGCACCTAGTGTCGAAGGCGAAGAAGACATTCCAGATGAAGAATATGATAATCCAGAATACGAAAATGAAGGAGAGTCAGAAGTTTCAGAAGCCACCTCATCGACAACATCAACGGAACCACCAAAAAAAATCGGACCCATCATTAGGCCTTTCCGTACCAATGATGATTTCTTAAACTCACTCAAGCGTCGTCAACAAAACGCCAAGAAAGCTCAAAAAGGTAACAAAATCCATTATACTCGTACTCGTATCTCAGATAGTTTGAGATTATAATTTTTCTTTGAAATACTTTTTAGAAAAACCATCTCCGAAGCCAGTAAGAATTGAAGAATCCAATGGCAACGAAGATGAAGAGGATAGTGAAGCAGCACCGGCACCAGCACCAGTACCTCAATCAAAGTTCAAGAGCAATTCAGCTTGTAAATCATACTTGTTTTGTAGGCAAAAATAATTTTTACTAAAACCATATATATTTGATAGTGAGCCGAAGAAAACTTTCCAAGCCTTCGAAACCTGAACCAGCTGACGAAGAATCAGCAGATGAAGAACCAGCACCTGCACCATCTCCAGTTAGACGTCCAGGACGCTTAGGTTTGAAGCCCCGAAACTAATTATTTTTTCTCTTTTACCACCTAAGCCTTAAAAAAATTATTTTAGTTTTTTTTTTTTTTTGTTAATATAATTTGTATGTACATAAATTAAAAATTTCTGGAAATTTTAAATTTTATTTTGATTTCACTCTTAATGAGGATGGAAAGATTTTGTTGGCATTGCAATGCTGTACAGTATTGTGTGTGAACTTTTTTAAGTGGAGAAATACCAAATTGTCTTGTTTGTAGCATATGTCACATTTTGCAGGACAGGAAGTTCCACAGCCTGGAAGTGTGAATAAGAACAAGTGGCTACTACCTAAATACAAAAGATTACGGGAAATAATAGTCTCAGTCCTAAAGTAATAGAACTGTAGAACTTTGACAGTCTGTCACATGTATAGGGTTTTCCAATAAGGACTTGACAACTTGTTTTTTTAAATAAAACGCAAACCATTTGAGATATTTCAAAAACTTTATTATCGGCTTGAAGTACAATCAATCACTTCGTTCATATGGCCACCGCGGGCACGTTTTGCAGCGGTCGATTCGTTGGACCCAATTTTCAACGACTCGGCCGCACATTTCGGCCGAAACGGCCGTTATTTCGCGTTCAATGTTGGGTCTGAGCTCTTCCAACGTCGTCGGCATGTTAGCATAAACCAATGACTTAACGTATCCCCACAGAAAATAGTCAAGCGGTGTTAAATCGCACGAACGAAGCGGCCAATCGACTGGCCCATGTCTTGAGATAACACGCTCACCATACTTACTCTTCAATAAATCGAATGTAGCGTGTGCTGTGTGGCACCATCCTGTTGAAACCACATGTCTTCCAAGACCATGTCTTCCAATTCGGTGCAAAAATAATCGGTGATCATGGCGCGATAACGCTGAGCATTCACAGTAACGTGACGATCGTTATCGTCGACGAAAAAATATGGCCCAATAACGCCGACGACATGCAAGCCGCACCAAACAATTATTTTTTGTGGATGAAGCGGCGATTCATGAAGCACATGTGGATTTTCAACCTGACCAATAACGCATGTTTTGCGTTATTTATGACGAACCCATTGAGCCAAAAATGAGCCTCGTCACTGAAGATGATTTTGCTATGAAATGAAATTCATCATCTTCTCCAGAACCGAATCGGAGAACGTACGTCGTTTCAAATGGTCCATCGTCTTCAATTCTTGAGTCAGCTTGATCTTGTTTGGGTGTAAAGCAAGATCCTTACGCAAAATACGCCATAATGTGGTCTGAGCGATGCCCAATTCTTGAGAACGCCGTGGAATTGACTGATTTGGATCGTTTGCTACGGACGCCTGAACGGCAGCGAAATTTTCAACACTTCGACCAACCCGTTGTCTCACTGGCTCGGCAGTTTTTGCACTAAACTTGTTATTGCCTGTCTACTGGGGTGAGAATTACGACCGAAAATTGGAGTTAACGCACCGACTCCGAATTTCGGTAGAACATTTTTATAATTTGCAGACGTTGCTCGTTCGTGTACTTTACCATGATGAAAATTTTGAGTTTACTGAATAAATTGACAGTGACAATTTGATGATTAGTGAAAGAGTGCGTTCACAAATTAAATTCAAAGTTGTCAACCCTTTACAAGGAATAAGTTGTTGCGATAATTCAGAGATAGTGCAAGCGACGGCTAGGGTGGCTAGGCCAAATATACTCGTATGTGTCTTGTCATAGCGCTGTTAGCGTTAATGGATACGAATTCAAGTGAATTCTAGACCAAGGGGCAGTTGTCACTAATTTTAACCCAATTGTAATCGGGTGTTGTAGACAGAAAACAAAAATATGTTCAATGCAGTATGAGCGTTACCGGTTGTGAGAGAGTTGTTAAAAATAACTTCAAGATTTTTGTCTCTGCTACTCGTATAAAAGTCATTTTTTCCTAGGCAAGTAAAGATTTTGGTATACGTCAATGACTCAGATAGTTCTGGCAGCAAGTAAGCATAAGTAAGATTAAAGTAAGGTCAATATACCTTTATTGGAGGACAAGGTAAGTCAGTGATTGATTACTGTATGCTGAACAATGATTGGCTAGACCTCATAAATAAGTTTGAGGTGCTATGCAAACATTTCTCTGATCATATGCCAATCGCAGTAGAATGGAAAACCGAACCTGACTCGTCACAATCAAATCTTCAGTTGTTACCTAGACTTAAATGGAGGGATGAAGAAGCTAAAACCTTTCAACACAAACTAGACGTTTGGCTCTCAAGAATTCCTGCTGGCATTGAGTCTACTGATATTCTTTCAAATGAAATAATAACATGCATGAGAAATTCGGCAAACAGGTTTAGCTCTAATGTAGCAAAAGCATTCAAACAAAAATGGTTTGATAAAGAGTGTATGAGAGCAAGAAAAAAATCATTTGCTCTTTTAAATGCATTCCGTAATTCCAACAATGAAGGATTACGAAAATGGTACGTTCAATCAAATTCCCAATATAAAAGTCTGTGTTTTGCAAAGAAACTTAATTTTGAAAATAAACAAGCCCAATCACTTGGTGAAACAAAGAACACAAAGGAATTTTGGAAGATGGCGAAGGATATTAATGGTTCTCATCACATAATAGGCACAAATGTATCCGCCGATGATCTTTCTATTCATTTCTCGAAAATGCTTCAAACGAATTCCAACTTAACTTTTGCTTATGCTGAACCTTTCTTCACCGATGATATACTTGACACCGAGATATCTATTTTTGAGATAAAAGCAGTGCTTCTGAAAGCTAAAAATAGAAAAGCTCCGGGTGAAGATGGTGTACCTTATGAATTTTTTAAGAATGCTTCTCAAAGTTTTAGTATTCAACTGGCTACGCTTTTTAACAAAATTCTTATGAATGCGGAAGTTCCATCCTCGTTCAAAAATTCTGTTATATTCCCAATACATAAAAAAGGTGCCATGAACTACAGAGGTATATCTTTTATGAATATCATAGCTAAGGTACTCTGTGGAGTTCTTGTTAGCCGATTGAAAAACTGGGTAGAAGAAAAAAATATACTATCCGATTTCCAGGCTGGATTTAGGAAAAACTATTCCACAGTTGACCAAATCTTCTCTCTGACATCGATTGTCAAAGCATATCATGCTAGAAATAAAAAGGTGTACGCGTTCTTTGTCGATTTCAAAGCAGCGTTTGATTTGGTAAATCGGAATGCGCTAATATACAAACTTTCACAGCTAGGTGTCTCAACCAGGTTTCTACATGTTATCAAAAATATGTACAATGACACAGAAGCCAGCGTGTGGGATGGTTCACGTTTCTCTGAATGGTTTAGAACTGATTCAGGTGTCAAACAGGGATATCCGCTTAGCGCACTTTTATTTGCACTTTTTATAAACGACATTGTAAACCACCTTCCTGGAGGAATTAGAATGGCAGGAATCCAAATCAATGTGTTGCTATATGCTGACGACTTGGTTATATTATCAGAATCGAAAGACAATTTACAATTGATGATAAACCGGCTGTCTACATACTGTGAAAAGTGGGGACTTGAAATCAACACTGAAAAATCAAAAATTATGATTTTCTCGCGTTCCAATCAAACTGAAGTCGGAAGCAATTGGGTGTACAATGGAAGGCATTTGGAAGTGACAAATGAATATAGGTATCTTGGGGTGAACCTTAACCCAAGGCTAAATTTTAGTAAGCACCTTGCCGAAAAAGCCAAGGCCTCTCAAAGTCTTATAAACTTAACATGGAGAAAGATTTTTACAAACAGCCGTATACATTTGTCTACCAAATATCAAATCTTCAATTCAGTTGTGAAGTCAACTCTGTGCTATGCAGCTCAAGTTTGGGGAATGGAAGAGTATGAGGTAACTGAGAAACTTCAGAGGAACTTCATCAGAAAAATTTTCAATCTACCAATCAACACACCGAATTATGCGATTTATTTAGAAACCGTCTTGCCAAAGATATTTACCAGCACCCTGAAACTACAAGCGGATTATCTACTTAAAGTCTTAGGTTTTCGAGATGAACGTCTGAGTGAAAAGATGCTGCTATACGAAGTTAGGAACAAAGACTGGTGGTTTAATAAATGGCAACAGATCGCCACTTCTTTTGGCGAAGATATAGAAATTGATCCAAACAACATTCTTGGTGTAAAGGAAAAGCTTTATAGAATTATTCAGCTGAATGAAGACTCGGTTCGAAATCTGCTTGTAGAAACAGCTACTGAATCTGAAAGCCGAATATTATACAGTCAGTTGAAATTTAATCTGTGTAACAATAATTATTTTCAAAATTCTCTAAGTCCCAAAGATATTTCTCTAATATTTAAAGCAAGATGCGAATTATTATGCCTCAACGGAAGACCTTACAATGGGAGTTACAACCAGTTTTGCACACTATGCAACACAAGATCCAAAGAAGACTGCTTCCACTTTATAAGTATCTGTCCAATTTTTCGACAAGAGAGATTTGCGTATTTTGGAAAATTCTCTCTCTCAATGCAGGAGACAATACAAATATTGGATGGACCAGATTGGATAAAACTTGCCAATTATCTAAAGGAAACTTGCAGATTTAGGAAACTAATCATGACTGAATATGATTGATCTACGATAAAAAAAAATAATAAACAAAAATATTAAATGAAAACTGAAAATTAAAATAATAAAGTATATTTAAAATCAATAGAAGAAATTAAAGTTGTTAGTCGAGCTGACGGCAATGCCAAAGCGTTTATATTCATAAATAGTTAATGTAAATGTATGTTAAAAATTGTAAATAAATGAATGGATTACTTACTATTACTTACTTACTTACATAAGTAAGAGGTCAGTGATGTTGAGGTTGAGAGATATATTTGGACATCATATCCATAAAGGTATACAGGAGCATACTTGCAAACTTGAAAATATAATTATGTACTTACGTAGACAGCGCGACCATCTGGGACTGACCTGGGTCTCAACTAATAAACCTTCCTAGCTTCCTCTAGTTATGAGGGCCTGTTCCACTTGTGCGCGCCACCTAATTGAAGCTCTTCCTCTGTTGCATTGTCCAACTGAGTAGGAGTGTTAATATTCTTGTTCTAGCCACCTTAAGGTACTGATGGGACTTTCACTGATCAGTTCGATATGGCTGTATAATTCATTATTCAAAGAATCGGCCAAGGATATCTCAGCCGCTTTCGCTAACGTCCATGCTTTTGCGACATTGCATTGGGCTGATAATTAGAATCTAATACTATTATCACACAGCATCGAAAACCGAGTTTTCGCAAAAAATTTCTTAATCTCCAACCATTTTGCAATTGAGATTTTGAGATTGTTGAAGTAAACACACCTTTTGAAACGTTCAGCATCTTAGCGAGACAGCTGACACAGTAGTTGTCAAAACAAAGTTGCAAAATTTCAAATTCAAAAAAAAAAAATATTGATTGTCATTCTTGGTAAGTTTTCTATGCTTTTATAAATAAATAATTCGATAATAAATAAAATAATAGTTTTTTTTTTTTCAATGGAATCGAATTGCCTACACAAACATTCGGCGTTCGGTTTGATCTCTTCAATGAAGTTTTGTCGAAAACTCGGTTTTTTTCGATGCAGTGTGAAAAGAGTAGAAAAAGCTTTTGCTGTATATTTTGAGGTTCTATTCGATCCGTTAATTTCGTTGTGCGTCCCTTCTAATTGACAGAATATTCTTGTAAAAGCATCAAACACTGCTCGCTAAGTTCTGTCAATCCTTAAGTATGATGTAAAAGAAGTCACATGAGAGCGTATCACCTTGTCTTAAAAATTCGTTGACATCAAATGTCTCAGTAAGATTGCCTTCGACCTTTATGGAACGAGCTTTCTGTATTGTCATCCTACACAATCTGACGAGTGAGTTTAGCAAGGATGCCAAAACTAGACAGAATTCTATTTGGCTTGCCTCTATCAATGTTGTCATATGCGTCTGCAGTAATGTAAGTATATAGTAATTGAGGACCAACCCGGCCCACAGTTGCATTGATAATGCCCAATCAATTCGTTGACAAATGGTGTCAGGCCTTCACACAATACGCCACACAAGATATTGAGGATGCCTCTATAGGTAGTGCAGTTTAAAGCGTCTCTTTTCTTTGTTCCTTGATTGGACACACGATGCTTAGGATGCCAATCTTCAGGCATACTTTACTCCAACGATAACGTGGAAATAATGCAGTGACTGCTCTCTACCAAGTCATCTCCTGCTCGATTAAATAGTTTGCACTATCAGGTTGTGATTTTCGAGCTCCTGGAAGAGAAACACCAAAACCGCCCCAAAGTGACTGGCCCAAGGTGGAGAGATACAGCCTTGGATAGAGGAACGTTCGAGGAGCTCCTAGCGCTCCAGCTGTCTGGCCTACTAATGTCTGCATCTGATGCTTATGCTTTTATGCCAAGAAGAAGTCTAGCCCATTCGGGTCACCCTGCTACTGGTACAACGACGAAATAAAATTCCTAAGAACTATCTGCCTAAGAGCGAGGCGGAAGGCTCAAAGTTCAAGGGGAAGCCTGTATTTTAACCATTATCTGGTTATCTTTAAGGAAGCGAGGAGATCCTTAAAATGGGTCATTAAGGACAGCAAAAACAGGAGCTGCAGAAAGCGGCTGGGCGAAGCCAATATAAACCCTTGGGGAACCGCCTAATCGGCTATCGTCTTGACAGAGGTAAACTAATATGCCCGACAATCCTGGAAAATACTATGAAGACAATTTTCGCGAAGTCATAGAAATTGCAGATGAAGAGATCACACCTGTTAGAGAAGATGAATTACTGCTGGCATGGAAAAAGGTTGGCGACTGGAAAACTCCGGGCCCATATGGATTACCAAACAGAGCCCTTAAAGCAGCAATTATATCGGAAACGGACACCTTTGCAAAAGTACTTTAAAGAGAGCACATTCCAAGATCACTGGAATCCACAACATTTAGTGCTCCTCCCCAAAGGTAATAAACCTCCAGGAGTTCCCTCATCTTGTCGCCCCATCTGCCTTCTGGATATCATAGGAAAAATTGTAGAAAAGGTTATTTACAACAGACTGATGACAATGGTAGACGAGAGCAGTCCGCTGTCAGAATACCAGTTTGGGTTCTGAAAATTTCGCCTAAATTTAGCAGAGCATAAAACAGCAGAGCATAAAACAGAATCAAAACCATCATTAAAGCACCTAGGTATTATGATTAGTAATAGACTTACATATAGTACGTTTACACCGACCCGAAATTCAGCATTTCGGACAAATTCAACATTTCAGACGAAATGTTCCGTACAATTTCCAGCATTTCGAAATGTTGAATTTCGCCTCTGCATTTAGAAGGTTGTCAAATCGAACAAACCTTTTTAATTATTCCGCACGTCATTCAGCGCTTACAAAAACAAATTTGAAAGATGTCAGCTGTTCCAATATTTACAATCATTAACGCCTTGTGCCTCAACCAAATGGACCAAAAAAAATGTAAGAAAAGGAGGAAGTGAGAAGACCCTAACTTTAAGTTTATTGTTGAACTCTGGGAAGAGAGTATTGTTGGGCTCCGGGGAACAAAAAAAAGAGGAAATTAAAAAAAAAAAATTACGAATCTGTAGCTGACAGTAGCTGTCCTATAAATGTTTTGCGTTCAATGTAATTTCACTTCGAAATGTTAAATTTCGGGTCGGTGTAAACGTACTATTAGACGAAGAAAATGGCGTATGTGTCAAATTAATACGCTGCGTACTTTCCTCTAGCGCCATCTCTTAATTAAACCGGAAAAAACTTATGCATACACCTGGTATTCTATGAAAAAAATCATTCTACAGTAAGGGTCTATCTCCAATGTTGACAGCATTTATCGAGGATTTGAGAAAAGGCTTACTTTTGTGTACCCTGACCCTGATATCTCTTTTGAGTCTTTAGATATCCAATTTCTAGGTCTGTTCCACTTTCATTGACCATGCTAATTTTTGACTTTGAGGTCACTTTTCTCCAGAAAATGCCTAATTAACATAACGTTTTACTATCTTTTTCTTATGAAAGTAACAATAATAAAGAAAAAACTCATCAATAAGTTTGCAGAAAAACCCACAGATTTTATGATACTGTAGAAGGTAAAATTTATTAAAAATGATTTTGTGTGGTTTTAGGTAATTTTTATTTTATGTGTGCACTAAAATAGTTACAACAGCAGCTCAAAGTGTCCTACTTGGTTTTGTATGCATGCTAGAGCCCGTTTTTGAATTTAACTTCAATTGTTTACTGATGCTAACTGTTGCCTCACTTTTGATGGTGCTTTGAGAACACGCTCTTCCAATGCAATGAAAGTTGCTATTTTGGTTGAATACAAAAAAAATCCAATACTGTGAGGTCAAGAGCTCTTGCAGTCCAGTGAACTGGTCCATTTCTTCCTAGCCAATCCTTATCCTCACGACCATAGTGGGCTGGAGCACCGTCCTATTGGAAATATGATGAAGCTAGTTGAATCAGTGGAATGTCCTCCAATAGTTCTGGCAAATCATTTCGCAAAAACTGCAGATAGGTTGTAGAATTCAGAGTAGGTGGTAGTTTGAAGGGGCCGATTAACTTGTTTCCAAGTACACCTGCCCACATATTGACTCTGAATTTGTGTCGAAATTTTTTTTTTTTTTTTTTTATAATGAGCGCGCGCTCAAGGGGTTTGAGTACCCTTAAGGTGATTGTACACAGCGCGGGCAAAGGAAATTTAGGGAGGAAGAAAAGAGAGGTACCGATGTACATTGTTTTTAAATGTTTGCAAGTTATAACGACCAGGAAATACAGAGATCGGCAGGGCATTCCATAAGCGAGTTGTACGGCTTAGGAACGATTCACGATATTTTAGAGTACGTCCGAAAATGGGCTTGAGGGTATACTGATGAGCATTCATAGCGAGAAGGGTGTTACGGTTGAAAGTTTGAATGGGCGGAATGGGCGGAATGCTACTGGCGATTTCAGTGGAGCACTGGTGGTGGAAATAGCGATAAAACAAAGTGAGACAGGAGACATTTCGTCGGTGTTCGAGGGTGTCCATTGATTGACTGATATTAGTATCGTCAATAAGTTTTATCGCACGATTTTGAATCCTATCTAGCAGGTGCAGAGATGTTTTAGGAGCACCTGACCAGATGTGGGAGTTGTACTCCAATTTTGGGCGGATGAATGCCTTATATATTGAGGCCAGATCAGAGGGGGTAAAATATTTCCCTCATCGCTTGAGGAAACCTAGACATTTCGCAGCATTTTTGGCGACATCAAATATGTGGTCATTCCAACGTAAGTTGTCATTGACACACATACCGAGAATGGAAAGTTTTTCGGTTTCGACGATGTAAGTGCCATTCATAGATAATGGCTGGGTTTTTAAATTTCGCTTTAAAGACAGCAGACAGCATTGTGTTTTGGAAGCATTAAATTCCACTCTATTGATAGTTCCCCAATTGGTTATGCTGTTGATATCGGAATTTAATGAGCTTTGCATACGCTGCCGTTCTCGTACTACAGCCGAAGAGCAGGGCCGTGAGTCCGGGAACGAATATGAAAAGCAGAGAGTACTGTCATCAGCAAAGGAATATATTGGATTAGAAGTAGCAGACAAGAGATCGTTAATGAAAATTAAAAAGAGTGTCGGTGACAGAACAGAGCCCTGGGGCACACCAGCATTTATTTTGTGAATATCAGACTTAAACCGTCCAAGACAACTTGAATTGAACGTTCCGAAAGGTAATTTCTAATCCATTGAAGAAGAGAGTCGTCGATCCCAAATGCACGCATTTTCGACAAAAGAGCCTGATGCCAAACTCTGTCAAATGCCTTAGAAATATCAAGTACAACTATCTTGCTTTCGATGTACGCTTTGGTTCCACTTTTCGGTGAGACATGCCATCAAATCACCAGTGGACCTGTTGCTACGAAAACCGTACTGCCGGTCATTGAGAAGTTTTCGTGTTTCGAGATATTTCATGAGCTGACGATTTATCAGTGTTTCCATGACCTTGGAAAGAAGGGACGTAAGTGCAATGGGTCTGTAGGAGGAGAGGGAAGATGATTCGCCTTTTTTAGAGACGGGCTGGACAATTGCTGTTTTCCATCTGCTCGGGAAGAGTCCTGAAGAGTAGGATTGATGAAAAAGCTTACGCAGTGGTTTTGCCAGCGAGGAAGAACATCTCTTCAGAAGAAGGGGAGATATACCATCTGGACCAGCGGATTTATGTATGTTGAGATCTTTAAGTACTCTTGCTACTACACGAGTGCGAAAGTAGATTCGTCCCATTGAAGATTCGACGCACTCAAGTGTAGGCGGATACAAAGCACAATCTGGGAGTGTTGAGCTGGCCGCAAAGTGTGCAGCAAGCAGATGGGCCTTATCCAAAGAGCTGACAGCTGGAATGTCATTGTAAATGAGCGTTGGGATGGAGGATGAGGCGGAATTTCTAATGTTTTTGACGAACGACCAACAATTTTTACTGCCTTTGGGACATTGCAGTATTTTTTGCCTCAGTTTTTGGTCGTATAGGAATTTCACACGCTTAAGAAGGGCGTTGCAGTCATTTCTGGCTCGTTTGAACTTTTTTCGGTTTTCCTCTGTCGGGTTGGTCTTGTAGGTCCGAAAAAACATTTCTCTAACCCTGACGGCCTCTTTACAACTCGAGTCGTACCATGCCTTTTCTTTTGGTTTGATACTCTTCATCCGATGAGGAATAAAGGATCTCATCCCAAAGAGAATGGTGTCTGTAATTATATCAGCAGCGGCATCCACGTCGTTATCGAGGAAGCATAATGACCAGTTAAAATTCCTAAAGAAGCTGTTAAGACCGCTCCAGTTGGCTTTCTCGTATTGCCATACGGTTCTTTTAGGAATTTTTTCTCTAACTGTGTGGTCGGTGTACGAGAAATTAGCTGATATGACACAATGGTCCGACGAGCCTAGAGGGGAGAGCACATCAATGTTGTACTTATCAGGGTGAGAAGTTAAAAACAAGTCCAGGGTGTGGGCGGTATGGCTATCAACGTCTGGTATTCGCGTGGGCTCATTTACAAGCTGCGTTAGGTTGTTTTCCGCAGCGAAGATCTCAACACACCGTCCTTCGGGTGTTGTCTGTCCAGAATGTCGAAGCCACCCAGAATTGTGTATATTGAAGTCGCCCGTAATAACGATTTCAGTATGAGGATACAGGGATACAATTCTTTGAATGGAGTCAGACAGCGCATCAAACTCGTTAAAGGTTGAATTGCTGTCTAGTTTTGGGCTTCTGTAAATAAAGCAGTAGTGGATAATTTGCTTACGGAGATGGAATTTTAACCACATGAAGTTGAATTCCGGATTGGAACACGGATCACATTGTGGTGGAGTTTGGTAAGCTACATCACAACGCACATAAATGGCGAGACGATTTATGTCTCCTTGTACTCGTATGTGGATTGTCCCACGTATAAAGATTATGAAAATTTGTGATCCCATCTCTTGTATAATAAATTGAGATTCGTCCGTCCAAAGGATTTTGCTAATAAACTCGTTGTCATTCAAGCTCCGCTCCAGCAACCAGTTAGAAAACTCAAGTCTCTTCCAAATCATTGGGAAGCCGTTCTTGTACAGGTGTATTTTACGTCTGGAAACATTGAATTGCAAAGCTAAGAGTCTGATGCTGATTGATGGATCAGTTGTAGCAGCTTCCAGTATTCTTTCATCAGCCGAAATCCTCTTACCTTTGGAGCTCCCGCATTCTGATCCCGTTTCTCGAAGCCTTCGATACGTATTCCCAAATAATCCTTTACTAGGAAGTTGTCGGTTAGGATAGAGTTCATGGTATCTTTGCCGCGCACAGCTCATAAACGTAAATAATGTCTGCGTATTCGTGATTTGTAAATGCAGACATTTCAAATAGCGTTTCTAAGTAACTGTAACCTTGGCTTAAAAAGTTTAGTTCTATTCTTATGACTTTACTTACTTCCACCGATTTCAGAGAACACCATCCCAAGGGATGATTAACAACAAAACAAGGTCACTTAGTTGCCAACAAAGTTAATACCCTTCTTGATGTTCTTCAACATTTCAGGAATAGCTTCCTTCAACACCTTCTTCTAGTAGTCGTCCAATTTTAGCAAGCCAAGATTCTCCTCGACTCCATTTTTGCCAAAAGCAATGGTGTGGAGAAGAATTGTGCTTCTGTTACGTTGGATTCGACATAGGCGCATTCAATGACATTGCTTTCACAACTCAGATCTCTCAACAAAGAATTGGTCAAACGAACACCAGCCTTAGCTTTGACGACTTCAGTACCGGCATCTTGGATTCTCTTGGTCAAAGCATCGATATCGCCCTTGTATTTAGGATTGCTCTGGGACAAGATTGGGATGATTGTCACACCAGAGTGACCTCCGACGACATTGATGCCGACTTTCTGTGGATCGGCGCTAAGGGATTCACCGACAAATGCGCGTGAACGAACAACACACAAGGTGGTAACACCAAAGAGACGTTTTGGATCGTATTTTCCAGCCTTCTTGGGGACTTCGGCAGCGATGGGTACAACAGTGTCAACTGGATTGGCGATAATTGCAATAAAGGCTTTTGGGCAACGGCAGCGGCAAGTTCCTTTACAATAACAGCGTTCGTGTTGAACAAATCATCAAGAGTCATACCGTGTTTGGGGGGAACTCCAGCTGAGATGACGACAACATCGGATCCTTAGAAAGCGGCTGCCAATTCTCCTGGGCCAGTGAAACCACTGGTCGAACTCTTTGTATCGATGTGGGAAAGGTCAGCGGCAACACCAGGTGTACCGACAATATCGTACAAGCTGAGCTGGGTAACCAATGGATTCAGCTTCAACAGCAGCGACAGGGGTTGCCCAATACCACCACTAGAATCGCAAACAGTAACTTTGAAGTTATTCTTAAAATCCCAAACCTAACTCTTTATGAGAACTTTTAAGGAACAAGGTAAGAGTTCTGACACGTAGTCAAATAAAAGGTATAAAAATAAAAAATAGTAAAACGTTATATTAATTAGGCATTTTCTGGAGAAAAGTGACCTCAAAGTCAAAAATCAGCATGGGCAATGGAAATGGAACAGGCTTAGAAATTGGATATCTAAAGACACAAAAGAGATATCAACTTTATTTCAACGCCGTTACAAAGGCTAGTATTTGTTCTAAAAATAAAGTCCTACGTGAAGTTTTTACTATTAAGTACTAACAGAAAAATTTCCGTTAAAATGGATCAGGGTACACAAAAGTAAGCCTTTTCTTAAATCCTCGATAAATGATGTCAACATTGGAGATGTTCAGTTACTGTAGAGCGATTTTTCACTTCGAATATACCCAGGAACCATTTTCAAAATTATCGAATTAGCCGACATCCTGTATAAGAGACAATGTAAATCTTTTTGATATCAAAGGCCTTCATAAGTTTATTTAATTGTCAAAGCAGTGACCATTATTTTCATTCTGCGCAAATGGATACATCGATGCCTAAACTAGACGTGGGTCTGTGGTCGATATGGGTTTCTAAGTTTTCTGCTATAATGCGTACATTCGGCTGACTCTTTCTAGGCTAGCATGTATAGCCTTGGCTGGGTATAAGAGCGTCTGGAGAGATGATTTATTTGAAAATATGTCGAATTTCAGCATCACTGCTGGTAACAAATCAACCGTAATAATAATATAAGAAATAGAGGATGTCTGCTACTCTAATGGACTGCTAAACGACAATTTCTAAGCTTTGTTCAACTACTGCTATTATTGGAAGAATCAAAGGATTCAAATATTTGCCTTGTATACGGACGCCTAAAAAATGTTCAAGTTCAATCTAAACCGACGTTGCAGCAAGAAAGATTCACATATAAGGTATCATGCTCAAGTGGTGCCGTTTAACAAACATGTATACAAACATGTGTGTTGTTAAAAGTCTCGTATCCAGATAAATTTAGCATTACGACCTTCCCTCCGAGTTGCAACGAGTAGATACTTATCTCTTTAATTTAAGGAACCTGACCGGAGAGTCCTAAAGCTTTATTTTTATTGAGGGGCTGAATATTGATAATCTATTTAAGACCCCACACACTTTCCTAACTCCAGTACTGCCCAAAGAACAATTTAAGTTATCCTTGGGCGTTCTGAAAGAAAAGTTCTTCAAAAACAGATAAGCGAACCTTGCACTGTAAAAAGGTTAAGCAAGCGTTTCAATAGCAAGAAGTTACTTTAGAATTTTTTTACATTTTATTACATTTAATCATCGAATAAATAAAATTATTAATATAATAAACTAAAATCCATAGCTGCGGTTGTCATCAATTCTATCTGTGCGGTACACTGGATATGACGGCTGGGGCTGGTTTGGTGAATCCGGGTGGTACTCATTTGTGCGAGTATTCGACGAATCCAAATGGTCTGTGGTTTGCCTCCTGAACCGGTAGCTGCGTCCTTCATCGATTTTGTCAGTTCGATAGACGGGATAAGATGGCTGTGGTTGATTTGGCGAATCTGGATGATATTCGTTGGTACGAGTGTTGGACTTGTCTAGATTGTCTGTGGCCTCACGTCTAAAGCGATATGTCCTTGGACCTTCGTTGCGGGGACGATATGTTGGTTGAATAACTCGTGGACGATCCCGATTTGGGCGGTATTCAAGTGTTCTTGTTCGCTGGGCCAGAGCTGCTCCACAAACGGCAAGTGCAACAAAACAGGCTATTAAGAGTTTCGAAGACATTTTGGATGTTGTGATAGTCACAGAATATGATTAACTGATGCTGCTTTCCAGAACTAAATAGCTTTTATACAAAAAATATCGCACGGGTAGATAGATAGGAACACAGAGAATAGACGCTGATAACGCGGGGAAGCACTGATACTTTTGAAATTATAAATAAACAATTTTTCGACTTGAAAAAAAAGAAAACAATCTGGTTTAGTATTTCCCCATATAATATATTCTCAATTTTGCACTTGCAGGTGGATCACATGTGAATTTTAAGAAAAATTGTTTGCCGTGGTGATAATAAAATCTTGTAATTAAATTGATTTGTGTACGAAAAAATCCCCGATGAAATCAACATTTACGTCTACGGTCTGTGCGGCACGTATTTAACAAGATTTGAATGTCTAAGAGAGTTTCAAAGGTACACGTAGGTCATATTTTTAGGACAAATGTGTTCATATTTCTGAACCATTTACCAGGGTTACCATTTCCTGGTATTATAATTTTTATTTTGAAATGGACCACCAGTTTTAAATTGATTGAGGTTAAAACTAAAAGAGAGGAACTTGACTAGAAAATTACATCGTGTCCTGAAAGTGTCGCCCTCTGAGAATACGTACATACTTTTAATAAATTCACACTTCATGTGTTACTTAAAATCTTGAATCTGTTCTCGCCCGATATAGGGCAGATATATGTCAGTAAAGAATGTAAAATATGCTTGGATCAAGATTCATTGCGGGGGTTCAACTGAGGCCATTGGATCTAAGACGGTAAACAATTGCTAATTTGTGAATTGCATCTAAACTAAATCCTATAACTTCAGCTTTAAAAGTACATACGGCCCTTTGCTTTAAAAATGAGTCACTTAACAGGTGGTTCTCATCTGCTCGGAAAGAGTCTTGAAAGGCATGTTTGATGGAAAAACATACGCAGTGGGTTTGACAACTCAGGAAAGAGGAGAAGATATGCGACACAGACCAGAAGATTTCAAAATATTAGAATCTTCAAGTACTCTTGCTACTACACCAAAGAAGAGTTATGTTCGTCGCGTAGAATATTCTGTGCGCTCTAGTTTAGGTAGAAACATGACACAATGTAGAAGAGCTGAATTGGCTACGAAAGTGGCAAAAACTTCCACTGCTTTTAGGGCACTATATTATTTTTTGCCTCAGGTTTTGATCGTTTTAAAGTTTTGCACGTTAAAGTAAAAAATTGCAGACATCCTTGGGTCGGTTCGGTTCGGTTTTTCTCTGTCCGATTGGTCCTGTAAGACCGAGAAAACGGTTATATAAGTTAACGGGTAACACAACTCCGGAAATCAAGCTGAGTGCGCATAGTTGGGCTAATTCGTAGAGGAATGAGGCAACGGGTATAATTAACGGCACAAGGCGCAAAGCTGAAGAGAGCCAGACAATGCAGCGGTACCATCATAAGTAGGGTTTAGTAATAAGTTTAGTTTTAGTTGAACTCTTCAGTCGAACGCTTCAGCTAATAAAAATCTATTTTCAAATCTTACCTGTTTTATTGCTGTGCTCTTGACGAGCGTCACCATCAGTATATCAATTTATACACTCCATCTGATGAGGGAAAAAAGTTTTATGGCCATATCGACAAAACATAACGACCAGTTACAATTCCTAAAGAAGATATTAAGTCCGCTCCAATTGAGTTAGTCATATAGCCGCACGAATCTCTTAAAAATCCTTTCTCTAGCTGTATGGTCAGTACATGAGAAATTAGCTGATAAGACTCCACCAGCAACAAAGGTATGAGGGGAGAGCGTGAGGAGTTAAAAACAAGTCCAGGGTGTTGGCGTCAATGTCAGTTATTCGTGCGTCAGCGGAGGTCTTGACGTACCGTCCTTCGAGTGTTGTTTGACCAAAATGTCAAGGTCAAGCACAATTGTTTATATTGCAATCGCCAGCAGATACGATTTCAGTATGAGGATACAAGGTTGCATTTTTCTACTGAAGTCAGATAGCACATCAAACTTGTTAATTACTCTCAAGTTCTGAGCTTCTCTAAATAAAGCAGCAATGGATAAATTGCTAACAGAGGTGGGATTTTAAAAACATGAAGTTGAGTTTCAGATTGAAACAAAGGTTACATCGTGGTGGAGTTTTGTTAGCTCCAACCTAATGACACTTATTGCGGTCTGGGTTATACCTGTGTTTCAGTTAGAGTCAACATAGCTGGCCTGTATTTACAGACGTGGACATACACAGAGATGGACTTTCCAGGGCTGTTTTACAAGTGTGTTGGGCGACATCTCTTTCAGTTGCCATTTGAGTATTCGTGAACTTGGTATTGGATATTCGATCGGTAAAAGCTATTCGTACTTTCGCAGTATTAACCATTGTGTCTCTAACAAGCGGAGTGCAAGCCGAAAAAAAAAATTATTTTATTGATTGAAGACTGCCATATTTCCGTAAGTTAAAATATTTAAAAGATGAAACTATGGTCATTATCGGTACATATTAGGTCTGTCTGTTCCAGGACTGTAAATCCTGTTCCCGCGATAAAGAATTTGTAAAATAGAGTGCATTTGAGAGAGTAATTCATTTTCCACCCCGTCAATTCTTAAAAAAACGTCAAATCGATTAAATTTTAAAAGAACTGTCAAACTCGTAAAAGTTTAAATTTGTATGAATTGCGACAATTTTATGCAAACTAACTCAAAAGATGACTTGGACGTGGACAAAGAAGAGAAAAAAAAGCTTCAAATTGAAGCGAATTGTTCGCCTAATACGAGGGCGGGTCAATAAGTCCTTGACTTTTGGAATAAAACACAGATTTTTTGGTAAAAAAATAATTTTATTTTTCAACGTAGTCCCCCTTGAGCTCTATACACTTTCTCCAACGCTTCTCCAATTTTTTTATCCCTTCCAAAAAAAATGATTTGTCGAGGTCCTCAAAATAGACCTTTGTTTGCGAGATGACTTCATCATTGGAGTCAAATCTTTTTCCACCAAGCCATTTCTTCAGGTTTGGGAACAAGAACTAGTCGCTCGGAGCCAAATCTGGAGAATAGGGTGGATGAGGGAGCAATTCATAGCCCAATTCATGGATTTTTGCCATGGCAACTGCACATGTGTGCACCCTTGCATTGTCTTGGTGGAAAAGAACTTTTTCTTGGCCAAATGAGGTCGGTTTTTTTTCAAATCGTCATTGAATCGGTCCAATAAGTTGGCATAAAATTCCCCATTGATTGTTCTTCCATTTTGAAGGTAGTCAATGTGGATTATCCCGCGTGCATCCCAAAAAACAGTCGCCATAACTTTATTGGCTGACAAACCCACCTTGGCCTTCTTTGGCGCCGATTCACCCACTGTTTGTTCTCTGGTGTGTTGTGATGGATCCATGTTTCGTCCACGGTTACAAAACGGCGCAAAAACTCCTCCATATTGCGATTAAACAACGCCAAACCTTCCTGTGAAGTTGTTACACGATTGCGTTTGTGGTCGACTGTGAGCAAACGCGGCACCCATCTTGCGGAAAGCTTTCTCATGCCCAAGTGATCATTCAAAATTGAAACCACTGAGCCATGCGAGATCCCTACGGCTTCCACAATCTCTTGCACTTTCAATCTTCGGTCGGCCAACACCATATCGTGAATTTTTTCGATTGTTTCGGGTGTAGAGACCTCAACTGGGCGTCCAGGACGTTCGGCATCTTCAGTGCTTGTACGGCCACAACGAAATTCAGTAAACCACTTTTTTACCATTGAAATCGATGGTGCAGAGTCCCCATAGTATTTATCAAGCTTAGCCTTGGTCTCGGTAATGGTTTTTTTTCGCAAGAAATAATGCTTAATAAGCACACGAAATTCACTTTTTTCCATTTTCTCCTCAAATTAGTGAGTAGTCTGATAAAAATAGCTGTCAAACACAAACTCACTGACGCAGCAAGTTTAAATTTTGACAGGAGTCAACTGACAGATGCCTGTTGACAGGAGCAGTGTTGCTGTTTCAGTAAAGAGGTCAGAAATTCAAAAAGTCACGGACTTATTGACCCGCCCTCGTACAATAGAACTCATTAAACGCACATATCATCAATAAAATCGTAATAATAACCGTAATAAAAGTCTTCCTCCTGCTTTGCAATTTCTTTTGTGTGTTGTTTTTGTTATTACTTTTGACGTTTCAAACACATTTTACAAAAACGTGTTGCCGCGAGATTTTGGGTTTAAGAGAGAATTTATTTCTACTCCTCAAACTTAAGCAAGCAATTCTCTTTTACAAATTGTTACAAAAATCTCACGGGAACAGACAGACCAATTAAATTGATGTTGGCCGATTAAGCATTGGTGTGAACTATTCCCATGTACACATAGATAATGGTCTCGCTGTTTGTAGCAATCAGGGTAAAGTTCTTTAATACGAGTACACTACAGGTTTTCATTCTTTTTTGTCAATTATATTGCACCTTCTGAATGGCAGGATTTCTTTTTTACAGTGATAAGCTGTTCCCCTGCTGCTAAATAAATCTATTATTTTCGAATATGCGCGACTTATCCGTTCAAATGAATTATAGAAATACATCTGCTAATATGCCTTTTAGTGGAAACTTACCGATATACTTACTAAGATGGCACTGTCCCAATATGTATACCACTTAAGGCGAGATTTTTCCCTTCTTCGTTGTCCTTGGGTTTGCAATCGAAAACTCTTCGGAGCGTTGGTATCCATACCATTTACATGCCGTTGCCAAGTTCGACTACTGTTTTGCATTTTCTTTGACTAGGTAGATGTCGCTGTACAACTCGTAAGTTCTCTGTTATATCTCCATCAACGCAACCAGACCATAATTCACTCAACCAATGATACCTTTATCAAGCCTTGCTTCTGTCTATTTTCTGCGCTCTAAAGGAGCACTTGGATGAAGAGGGTCATAACAAAAGCAATATAGGTCTGTCATCATAATTATTCATATAGACTTCATGCGTTTTCTCCTGGATCTGCGTAGTATGTATATTTGACCAATCGTGGAATAACTAGGCCTAAAACCGCACTGATATGGGTCAAACAGAATGTTGAGGCGATTTCTTACGGGTCGAGATAATTCTAAGATAGGGGTTGTTGCATGTTTTCCTACAATCTTCCTCCGCTTTCTTAAATAGCTGGATAGGAATTCCATCGACGGAGATTCTAATGGTTTTTTGCGATTCCAGCCCTTCAACGTTAAATCCTTTGGCCGAATTTCTCTGTGGTTATGGCGTCTGGGATATATGTAAGTAGACGCTCAAGACTTCTTGCCTATGTCTTTAATTATAATAAAAATAACAGATACACAGAAGATGCTCTTTCTATTCTCTTTAGTAATCAGGTTTGAAACAGGTGGCGCAAAATTAATCATCCAATTTTGTTTTTGAATTACTTTTTGAGTGATGGAAATCTTTACGATTGTTTCTGTCCGTCAAGTGGCTGCCGCCAGTGTTAATACACATTTGTGCCCATTGTATCGCATTTTCCATGTCTTTCCGCAAGATTTCCGATTAACTGTTCGCATTCTTGTCAAATACTTTCCTTAAGGGCTGCGATTGTCAGGTTTGTTGGCATAAACCCGCGATTTCAAGTAGCTCCAAAGAAAGTTAAATCGGGCGATCTTGCTGGCCATGCCAAATCGCCAAAACGGGAGACTACGCGACCAGGAAACGCTTCCTTCACAATATCCATTGTGGCTCGTGCTGTGTGTGCGGTTGCACCGTCTTGTTGAAACCACATGTTCACCAAGCCCCGCTCATCCAATTCCGGCAGTAAGAAGTCGTTTATCATGACCCTGTAGCGTTCGCCAGTAACAGTGACCATATTGCCGATGGCGTCCTCCCGCGTGAACGCCGCACCATACAGTGGCTTTGAGGGGATGTAATGGCTCTTCGCGCATCACACGCGGATTTTCAGTGCAGTGAAGTTTTTGTCTGCTGACATAACCGCTTAAGTGGAAATGCGCCTCATCGCTTATGATAATTTTCGACACAAAATCGTCCTCTTCCTTGTTGAGATTGAGGATGGCTTTACACCCTCGTAGAACATACAACAAACGAGAACTGGACTAACAAGCCCATGATTCCTAGCCCAAGGCTACTCCCCTGCCCCACGAAGTTATGCTTTACGCCGGTGTTTCTTTGCGGAGGTAAGGTTTAGTAGGAAGAGTAATATTCTTATACTGGCACCTTCACGGTGCTAAACTGAAGCTAATAAAACCCATCACATCAGTCGTGGCATTTTTAACAGCTTCCTGACATTCATGGCACATGCACTTGCGATTATAAGTTTGGCAACTCAAGACCGGTTGGTTGAGTCCAATACCTGTAGCTTATGCGTACCTACAGTCATAGTTGACATGCTTAGTGCCTAGTCTACCTTAATCGTACAACACTCAGTCGCCAAAAAATAATACTATTAATAATAGTGATAATTAAAAGCGTAAACAATTTACAGATACGTGTTGCTGATAGTGATACCTCGAAATTCAGATAATGAAAAATGTTTTAAATGTCATAAATGATATTGATAGCTTATCGTATGCTGTAGTATTAGGTGACTTTTAATTCACCTGACGTAATTTGGATTTTATTCTCCTACGCATAAATGTGTTCTTCCATTTGATTTTGCTACAGAAAAAGAAGCGAACGTTACTGACACCGTGTCTGTGTTAATGGAATGATTTTCGCAATGCATCTGGAAATGTTTTAGATTTAGCTTTTTTTGTTGACGCTGAGCTTGAAGCCTTCTTCAGTAGGAAAGGCAGTGCAATGCATAATTGTTTATGCTCCATGGAATGGAACTATTACACATCCAATTAATTCCATTGATTGAATGATTCCAAAAATATTTGAAGTTGTAGGGAAAAGAAAGCTTCATTCCCCTTACATCTCAGAGTTTCAACATTTACTCATTAGTGTTCGCAAAACATGGAAAAATGTCTTCAGGTACTCTGCGTTTGTACAGATCTTTCCAAGGTCTACCACCTTGATCAAAAAGTTCCCACCATGTGGCGCTCCCATTGTTCCGATTTGAGTTCTGTTTTTTTTTTTTGTTAAGTTTTTGACATTCCCTCTAAATCTTAGCGTCATAGCTTGACATTTGCAAAAGGTACTTAGCCAAGAGTACATCTATCTCTGTGTGTGTGGGCGATTTTTTACAATTTTAAAAATGGATTTCAATTTGCAACAACGAACTTATATTCAATTTTGCGTAAAAAACGGATTTAATGGTGCGCGTACGTTGGAAATGTTTCTCTAAAGAAAACGGTCGTTTACCAGTGGCACGAGTGGTTCAAAAGTGGTTGTGAGTCAATCGAAGATGATGAACGCAGTGGCAGACAATCGACATCGAAAACCCACGAAAACATTGATGGAGTAAAAGAAATGTTGGTGAATGACCACAAATTAACCATCAGAGAGATAGCGGAGGAATTGAACATTGCCTATGGATCCAAGACATTTTGGTTAATGATTCGGTTGGTGCCAAAAGACCTCAATTTCATGCAAAAAAGAGGTCGTGTTAACGTCGCAAAAGAAATGATTTGCGAGGCTGAATCCGATCCCACATTCGTCAAAAGTATCATTACTGGAGACGTGACGTGGGTATATGAGTACGACACGCGATCCAGACATCAGGCAAGTGAATGGCGTCCACCAAATGATCCGAGACCAAAAAAAAACACGTTGTTTTCATTCAAAAAAGAAGGCAATGCTTTTCGTGGATTACAACTGTGTAGTGCATTATGAATTTTTGCCAGAAGGAAAGGCAGTAAATAAAGAGTATTATTTGGGCGTTATAAGACGATTGCGTGAAGCAATTCGCCGAAAGAGACCAGAATTGTGGGCAGAAAACTTGTGGATTTTGCACCATGATAACGCACCGTCGCACAGTGCCATCATTATTCGTAATTTTTTGACGAAAAATGCAACAAATACCATCCAACAGCCACCAAATTTACCTGATTTGGCTCTCTGTCACTTCTTTCTATCCAATCGAGTTAAAAAACCACTACGGGGAACGCGTTTCAGCAACCGAGAGGAGTAATGGAAAAATCGCAGGACATGCCGTAAACCGAATATAAAAAATGTTTCGAGGATTGAATCAAGCGCTGGCATAAGTGCGTAGCAATCGATGGGGATTATTTTGAAGGGGACAATATAGATTTAGATAAACTTGTATTTTTAATTTTCTGAATAAATTCCGGGAACTTTTTGATCAAGGTGGTATGGCAGTGTTGCATGTGCTTCGGAAGCGTTCTGGAACAAACGACGTTTCCCTACACCATTATCCAAAAACAAATTACAAGGTACGGTACAGCGAAGGAAATGAAGTTTTATTCTCTATAAAATTAAGTTTTAGTTTACCAATTCGTAATTTAAAAAACTACTTACTTTTTGTAGTGAACGCTCCGAGATTCCAAATGCAAATGGCCGATTCGTACCTCGTGTGGAATATTCTACCAACAATTTTTGCGCCCATTTGACGTTTGACAAAAAGGGAAATTTAGTTCTGTTTGCACTTAAATAAACGAATATGCAAGGCTCTGTTTGCTTTTGAATCCCCGATGTGTTCACTTTACATAATTTTGAAAATATTTTAACATCCCACCCCCCGTGAGGCGCTCGGGTCCCCACTCGTAGCCTCACTTACATCCAAAACACCAAGCCTTACCACTGGTCTTCGTAGAACTCCTGCCTTGGTTCTGACTTCTGCTGATCGAACTTGCTCATCTCGACCAGCGAGATTACTCTGATTACTCTTCCTCGCAACCATCTGCTTCTGGGTGCATCGGCGTCGCAAATTAGGACCAAGTCTCCGATCGCCACTGGCGGAATCCTCTCAAACCATTTACAACGTCGTGTGAGGACTGGCAAGTATTCCTTGACCCATCTGTGCCAAAACCGATCCTTGATTTGTTGACTCACACGCCACTGCTTACGAAGACATAATGCTTTCCCATCGATCAGCCTTGGTGTTTGCGTTGAGTTTGGGCTTCCCAGCAGAAAATGGTTTGGTGTTAAGGGCTCTTCATCCTCAGTTGATACCGGCATATATGTGAGGGGACGGCTGTTGATAATGTTTTCCGCTTCAATTAGGCTGCTCAGCAGAGTCTCAATTTTCGGCGATAACTCGTGAAGAACGTGCGATAATACTCTCTTGACGGAGAGGACAAGTCTCTCCCAACATCCTCCAGCATGTGGGTTCGACGGGCAATTGAACACCCACTCTATACCCTTTGAAGAAAGCTCTGTCTTGATTGCTTCGTTGTCAAATATCTCGGAAGTCAACAGCTCATTTTTGGCACCGATAAAATTGGTGCCGTTATCACTTCGTATACGGACTGGAATCCCCCGTCGGTTGACGAAATTTCTAATGCACATGATGCAGGCATCTGTCGTCAAATCAGCAGCAATTTCAAGATGGATAGCCCTTACAGTCATACACGTGAAGAGGGAATCCATCGTTTCTCTTTACAACGTCCTGTAGTGATCGCAACCGGTCCGAAATAGTCCAGGCCGGTATAAGTAAATGGTCTCTGGAACGGAGTGAGACGGTCTTTTGGCAACTGACCCATTAATGGCGGCGTTGGTTGAGCAGTTCGAATGCGGCAATATCGGCACTCCCTTTTTGCCTTCCTAACAGCAACGCGTAAACCAGGCACCCAGAATTTGAATCGTATCTCGTTTACTATGGAGTCGTCGTTCTGGTGGCGCAAGAGAGTATGGTAATGTGCTATCATTAACTTCGTAAGCGGGTGATCTTTTGGCAGAATGATTGGACGTCTGGCTGTGAATGGCATACTCGTGGCAGCATCTATACGCCCATAGACACGTAGGAGGCCAGCATCATCTAAGTATGGCGTCAGTTTGTATATGGCGCTGTTCTTCTCTATTGGTAGGTTCTGTCTTAGCCGATCTATGTCATGAGCGAAGATATCCATTTGAGCTTGATGACACAACCGTTGCTCCGCATCACGTAGTTCAGAAACCGACAACTCCCCGCTCTCTTAAGCCTTTCGTTGACAGCCTCTGATAAAGCGTAGTACCCAGCCCATCGTTCTTTTTACCTTCGAATATTTAGAAAATCTAGAAAGGTCAATTAACGTTCTACTTACTTCGTTCACGTGCAAAAGGGACTTTGGCCTAAGCTCTTCCTTGCACATATAACTACTAATGTCATCGGGCATAGCAGGCCAGGCATCTTCAGGCAGCTTCAAGAATGAGAATATGGGGGGGATATTTGGCTCGCGTTCCTTCATCTGCTGGATTGAGTTTCGATGGAATCCAACGCCACTGACTGACCTTACTGCTGTCAAGAATCTCCGCTACACGGAAAGTTACAAATGGTTTATTACGACGCAGGTCCATACGAAGCCAATTGATGCAGGTTTTCGAATCACTCCAAAATACTTGATTCCCGAATTGCAAATCGTGGCTCTCTACTATGGAATTGCAGAGCCTGATCCCAAGAACAGCAGCTGAC
This sequence comes from Volucella bombylans, assembly GCA_949129095.1. Classification (NCBI taxonomy): domain Eukaryota; kingdom Metazoa; phylum Arthropoda; class Insecta; order Diptera; family Syrphidae; genus Volucella; species Volucella bombylans. The sequence goes on along the minus strand of OX422143.1, from coordinate 180,521,541 downwards.
AGCTCAAGCCTCGGCATGGAGGTTAGCTTTTTTGGTGCGCACTTTATCTTTCCACAACTGCGCTGAACGCCTCTTCACTGGCATCGACGAAAGTGTGAAGATCTATTTTGCTGGCAGTCGAAAGGAGGTAATTATGGCATCTGGGTATTTTGAACCGAGTCAGCGAAGGAAGCTCTGCTTTCCACTTCTTCCAGTTTTCAAATATTTCGTTGGGAATCGGCTCGTCCCACGAAACTCCGTATTTCCATACCGACTGCAGCAACAGCTTGAGATGTAGGGTGAAATTGGCAATCATTCCATATGGATCAAATATAGACATCGTTATACTGAGGAACTCCCTCTTAGCTGGACATCTATCATTGGCTATAATGTCCCTGCTGACGCGGGGAAACTTCAGAATAAAGGTGAATATATCTTCGGCGGGTTCCCAGCACATCCCAAGGACCTTTTCTGTGGCTGTATCGACGTTCATATCAACTACATGGCTCGGCGGATCTTCATCGTCAGCGTCGGAGATATTGAATAAAACTTCTGAAGAATTCGACGCAAAGTTCCGAAGTTTAAAACCTCCTGCTTTGTGGATTGATATGACAGCTCTAGTAACTTGAACAGCCTCAGCTACACTATTAAAACAGTCCACAAAATCGTCCACATAATGATGATGAACAATCGCTTTGACGGCTCTCGGTTGATCCTTTTCGAAACTCGACGCGTTCAGGTTCTTGACAAAATTGGCTGTGCAGGGCGAGCAGTTGGCACCGAACGTCATCGACTGCATTATATAGGTATCGATCGGCTGGTCTTGTCTAAATCTCCATAGAAATCGCTGCGATTGCTGGTCCTCCGGCCGAATCCGAATCTGATGGAACATTTCCTTTATGTCTCCAGTCACCGCAATAGGACGTAAGCGAAAATTGAAAAGGATAGGCAGCAAAGGCTTGAGGTTGTCTGGTCCCTTTAGCAGTAGGGAGTTAAGAGAGACATCGCCCACACGCCCAAAGTGCGGCAGGTACCACGTCCTTGGAGTTGTTCTATTTGCTTCGACTTTGGTCAGCTTTCTGGCATACCCCTTTTGTACGTAGCTCTTAATGATTTCTTTATATTTGGCTGCGAACTCTGGTTCCCTTGTCATCTTATTTTCAAGGCTCCATAGCCTCTTTCTTGCCATTTCGTAGCTAGCTGGAGTCTCAACCGCTTCTTCCTTCCACAATAGACCTGTCTCGAAACGACTTCCGACTCTTTTCGTTGCCTTTGAAAGAATTTGCATAGCTCTCTGATCACTCGTCGACACTAATTCTTCTGTTGGCCTTTTCACACCAAAATTTTCCATACCAAGAAACTCCTCCACCATCAACTCTAAACGCAGATCCCCTTCCTGCTTTCTTTGGCTATTATGTAGAACGAAATCATCATCTGGTAGCTCAGACCCGCGTGCTTCTCTCCTTCCGTACACTACCCAACCAAGTTTTGTTTCGGCGATTATTGGCTCTGAATCCGACGACACAATGGTGCTTAATGGCGCACTCAAATGACTATTATCAAGTCCAATTAGCAATTGCGGCTGCGCGTTTTCAAACTCTTGAAGCGAAAATGCAGATGTAGGGAATGCCGCCAAACGCAGATCCGCCTTGGTAAGCGATTGAGTTGGCAGATTTAATTCAGCAACGGTTTGCACTCCATTCAACATAAAACGTCTAGCACCACCTTTGTCCGCACTTATTTGAAGGTCCACCAGCATTGACTACTCCGTCATTGTCTTTTTTCCAAACCATTGCAAATTTAAAGGCCTATGATGACCCTTTAGACGTAGCTGTCTAGCCAAATCTGAACTCAAGATAGTGACGGAGGAACCTTCGTCGAGTAGTGCATAAGTTCTTACCACTATGTTGCTATTATAATGCCTTACGGGCAAAATACGGAAAAGAATCTTAGAGATTACCTTGGCATTGCAGCTCAATAAAGGCTTCGATGATGTTTGGCAAACGGTTTCTTCCTCCGAAGGGGTTGGTTTCCTCGGCAGCTGCTCTTCATGAAGAGAAAAATTGTGTTCTCTTCCGCAATCATGGATCCCACAAGGCTTTCGAGATCTGCATGATCGCACATTATGGCCGTACCTGAGGCAGCAAAAGCATAATTTATTCCTTTTCACGAATTCCCACTTCTTCTGGACGTCAAGAGACACATAAGCACTGCAATTAACCACGGCGTGTGACTTTCGTTTACAAAAGCGGCAAGAATCTGTTTTGGCGGCAGCTGAGGTGGGTGGTTCTGTGGCATAGGGATCCTCTGACTGCAACTTTCCATTTCGACGTCGGCATTCATTATCTATAGGCACTATTGTTGATTGTTCCGTTGTGTGAAGAATATTTCTTGCTCGCGCTCTTTGATCAACTCTGGCTTGATGCTGAAGACAAACCGGGGTGACAACACATACGAGTCTGGCTATTCCACTTAACCAGTCATCAAAATCTTTGACGGTGGGAAATGGCTGAATACACACACTTCGTTGAGCCCACTCCAGACGCTTGCTCATTGGCAACTTGTTGACAAGCTCATCAATCAACGTGGGATTGGCCAGATGCTGGTAAAGACCGCTTGACTCCAAAAACGTTGCGAGGTTTTGAACTTTTGTTGAAAATGGAATGAGCAATTCCAATTTGCTCTCTGGGATATTCGCGACTTCTCTAATCTTCATAAGTTGACTCCGCAGCAAACACTCTGGGCGACCAAATCTAAATTCCAATGCAGCCATAACGCGATCTACATTATTTGGATGTATGTATAAGCAATGCCTCGACTACCTCCTTCGCATCACCTTTCATCACCTTTTATACACCTTTGTAGACGAAAAATATTCTCGACTTTAGAATAGCCAAACATCGCAGTTGATTCCCGAAAGGCTGTTGAAAACATTGGCCAGCCCTCTGGCCTACCAGTGAAGACAGGAAGGTCTTGTAGTTTTCGGGCTGCATGCGGCGGGGACTGACTCGTGGCGAAAGACGGCGATGATCCAACCGATGGCTGCGGGATGAATGTATGCTGACTGAATGGCTGGAGCTGACTTAAAGGTGTTAGATATGACGAGATTCTTTGCGTGCATGAAGAACTGGTAGAAGTCGTTTGTGTAGCTGACACCATAGGCAATTGCGGGGGCAAAGACGCCGACGTTGCTATGTGCGGCATGTACTGGCTAGTGCGCAAGGCTGTTGAAGTAGCTGTAGTAATAGTGCCGTTATTGTTATGTAGGTTTGCGGTCACATTTGTTGGTAGATTTACCGTTGACAGAACGATGGGAACGCTTAGAGGCTCGTGTTGAGTTCTGGTGGCATTTTCCTGTTGGCGCAAGTTAATGAGCTCTTGTAGACGAATACGCTCTTCTTTTTCACTATCTGCATACGCCCGAGCAGCTTCCAACTGTGAGCGTAGCTCCTGTATCTGCCTCTGTGCGTTTTGCTCTATGGCGGGGGACTGATTAGTTTCCGTCTCGATCATTGTGATTTCTACTTCTTTGTCGGAATCTGTCTCACTTCCAAAGGAACTTGTGTCTTCTGAGATATTCGAAAAATTTACCTGATTGTTACTGCGGCTTGTAACGAAATTCCCTTTATTTAACTGGGAGCTTCTTCTTAAGGGATTGTCCTCTGACATGGACGACGATGAAAATTAAACCTTCTATGATGGTGGCGGCAAACTAATTTCAATTCTTCAACTGTTCTGGCGGCAAACAAATTGGGATACTCTGGCGGCAAATAGAGCAATACGAGTAGTTCTTCTGTTACAAAAAAGAATAAAATTTGTTGCATGTGCTTCGGAAGCGTTCTGGAACAAACGACGTTTCCCTACACCATTATCCAAAAACAAATTACAAGGTACGGTACAGCGAAGGAAATGAAGTTTTATTCTCTATAAAATTAAGTTTTAGTTTACCAATTCGTAATTTAAAAAACTACTTACTTTTTGTAGTGAACGCTCCGAGATTCCAAATGCAAATGGCCGATTCGTACCTCGTGTGGAATATTCTACCAACAATTTTTGCGCCCATTTGACGTTTGACAAAAAGGGAAATTTAGTTCTGTTTGCACTTAAATAAACGAATATGCAAGGCTCTGTTTGCTTTTGAATCCCCGATGTGTTCACTTTACATAATTTTGAAAATATTTTAACATCCCACCCCCCGTGAGGCGCTCGGGTCCCCACTCGTAGCCTCACTTACATCCAAAACACCAAGCCTTACCACTGGTCTTCGTAGAACTCCTGCCTTGGTTCTGACTTCTGCTGATCGAACTTGCTCATCTCGACCAGCGAGATTACTCTGATTACTCTTCCTCGCAACCATCTGCTTCTGGGTGCATCGGCGTCGCAAATTAGGACCAAGTCTCCGATCGCCACTGGCGGAATCCTCTCAAACCATTTACAACGTCGTGTGAGGACTGGCAAGTATTCCTTGACCCATCTGTGCCAAAACCGATCCTTGATTTGTTGACTCACACGCCACTGCTTACGAAGACATAATGCTTTCCCATCGATCAGCCTTGGTGTTTGCGTTGAGTTTGGGCTTCCCAGCAGAAAATGGTTTGGTGTTAAGGGCTCTTCATCCTCAGTTGATACCGGCATATATGTGAGGGGACGGCTGTTGATAATGTTTTCCGCTTCAATTAGGCTGCTCAGCAGAGTCTCAATTTTCGGCGATAACTCGTGAAGAACGTGCGATAATACTCTCTTGACGGAGAGGACAAGTCTCTCCCAACATCCTCCAGCATGTGGGTTCGACGGGCAATTGAACACCCACTCTATACCCTTTGAAGAAAGCTCTGTCTTGATTGCTTCGTTGTCAAATATCTCGGAAGTCAACAGCTCATTTTTGGCACCGATAAAATTGGTGCCGTTATCACTTCGTATACGGACTGGAATCCCCCGTCGGTTGACGAAATTTCTAATGCACATGATGCAGGCATCTGTCGTCAAATCAGCAGCAATTTCAAGATGGATAGCCCTTACAGTCATACACGTGAAGAGGGAATCCATCGTTTCTCTTTACAACGTCCTGTAGTGATCGCAACCGGTCCGAAATAGTCCAGGCCGGTATAAGTAAATGGTCTCTGGAACGGAGTGAGACGGTCTTTTGGCAACTGACCCATTAATGGCGGCGTTGGTTGAGCAGTTCGAATGCGGCAATATCGGCACTCCCTTTTTGCCTTCCTAACAGCAACGCGTAAACCAGGCACCCAGAATTTGAATCGTATCTCGTTTACTATGGAGTCGTCGTTCTGGTGGCGCAAGAGAGTATGGTAATGTGCTATCATTAACTTCGTAAGCGGGTGATCTTTTGGCAGAATGATTGGACGTCTGGCTGTGAATGGCATACTCGTGGCAGCATCTATACGCCCATAGACACGTAGGAGGCCAGCATCATCTAAGTATGGCGTCAGTTTGTATATGGCGCTGTTCTTCTCTATTGGTAGGTTCTGTCTTAGCCGATCTATGTCATGAGCGAAGATATCCATTTGAGCTTGATGACACAACCGTTGCTCCGCATCACGTAGTTCAGAAACCGACAACTCCCCGCTCTCTTAAGCCTTTCGTTGACAGCCTCTGATAAAGCGTAGTACCCAGCCCATCGTTCTTTTTACCTTCGAATATTTAGAAAATCTAGAAAGGTCAATTAACGTTCTACTTACTTCGTTCACGTGCAAAAGGGACTTTGGCCTAAGCTCTTCCTTGCACATATAACTACTAATGTCATCGGGCATAGCAGGCCAGGCATCTTCAGGCAGCTTCAAGAATGAGAATATGGGGGGGATATTTGGCTCGCGTTCCTTCATCTGCTGGATTGAGTTTCGATGGAATCCAACGCCACTGACTGACCTTACTGCTGTCAAGAATCTCCGCTACACGGAAAGTTACAAATGGTTTATTACGACGCAGGTCCATACGAAGCCAATTGATGCAGGTTTTCGAATCACTCCAAAATACTTGATTCCCGAATTGCAAATCGTGGCTCTCTACTATGGAATTGCAGAGCCTGATCCCAAGAACAGCAGCTGACAGCTCAAGCCTCGGCATGGAGGTTAGCTTTTTTGGTGCGCACTTTATCTTTCCACAACTGCGCTGAACGCCTCTTCACTGGCATCGACGAAAGTGTGAAGATCTATTTTGCTGGCAGTCGAAAGGAGGTAATTATGGCATCTGGGTATTTTGAACCGAGTCAGCGAAGGAAGCTCTGCTTTCCACTTCTTCCAGTTTTCAAATATTTCGTTGGGAATCGGCTCGTCCCACGAAACTCCGTATTTCCATACCGACTGCAGCAACAGCTTGAGATGTAGGGTGAAATTGGCAATCATTCCATATGGATCAAATATAGACATCGTTATACTGAGGAACTCCCTCTTAGCTGGACATCTATCATTGGCTATAATGTCCCTGCTGACGCGGGGAAACTTCAGAATAAAGGTGAATATATCTTCGGCGGGTTCCCAGCACATCCCAAGGACCTTTTCTGTGGCTGTATCGACGTTCATATCAACTACATGGCTCGGCGGATCTTCATCGTCAGCGTCGGAGATATTGAATAAAACTTCTGAAGAATTCGACGCAAAGTTCCGAAGTTTAAAACCTCCTGCTTTGTGGATTGATATGACAGCTCTAGTAACTTGAACAGCCTCAGCTACACTATTAAAACAGTCCACAAAATCGTCCACATAATGATGATGAACAATCGCTTTGACGGCTCTCGGTTGATCCTTTTCGAAACTCGACGCGTTCAGGTTCTTGACAAAATTGGCTGTGCAGGGCGAGCAGTTGGCACCGAACGTCATCGACTGCATTATATAGGTATCGATCGGCTGGTCTTGTCTAAATCTCCATAGAAATCGCTGCGATTGCTGGTCCTCCGGCCGAATCCGAATCTGATGGAACATTTCCTTTATGTCTCCAGTCACCGCAATAGGACGTAAGCGAAAATTGAAAAGGATAGGCAGCAAAGGCTTGAGGTTGTCTGGTCCCTTTAGCAGTAGGGAGTTAAGAGAGACATCGCCCACACGCCCAAAGTGCGGCAGGTACCACGTCCTTGGAGTTGTTCTATTTGCTTCGACTTTGGTCAGCTTTCTGGCATACCCCTTTTGTACGTAGCTCTTAATGATTTCTTTATATTTGGCTGCGAACTCTGGTTCCCTTGTCATCTTATTTTCAAGGCTCCATAGCCTCTTTCTTGCCATTTCGTAGCTAGCTGGAGTCTCAACCGCTTCTTCCTTCCACAATAGACCTGTCTCGAAACGACTTCCGACTCTTTTCGTTGCCTTTGAAAGAATTTGCATAGCTCTCTGATCACTCGTCGACACTAATTCTTCTGTTGGCCTTTTCACACCAAAATTTTCCATACCAAGAAACTCCTCCACCATCAACTCTAAACGCAGATCCCCTTCCTGCTTTCTTTGGCTATTATGTAGAACGAAATCATCATCTGGTAGCTCAGACCCGCGTGCTTCTCTCCTTCCGTACACTACCCAACCAAGTTTTGTTTCGGCGATTATTGGCTCTGAATCCGACGACACAATGGTGCTTAATGGCGCACTCAAATGACTATTATCAAGTCCAATTAGCAATTGCGGCTGCGCGTTTTCAAACTCTTGAAGCGAAAATGCAGATGTAGGGAATGCCGCCAAACGCAGATCCGCCTTGGTAAGCGATTGAGTTGGCAGATTTAATTCAGCAACGGTTTGCACTCCATTCAACATAAAACGTCTAGCACCACCTTTGTCCGCACTTATTTGAAGGTCCACCAGCATTGACTACTCCGTCATTGTCTTTTTTCCAAACCATTGCAAATTTAAAGGCCTATGATGACCCTTTAGACGTAGCTGTCTAGCCAAATCTGAACTCAAGATAGTGACGGAGGAACCTTCGTCGAGTAGTGCATAAGTTCTTACCACTATGTTGCTATTATAATGCCTTACGGGCAAAATACGGAAAAGAATCTTAGAGATTACCTTGGCATTGCAGCTCAATAAAGGCTTCGATGATGTTTGGCAAACGGTTTCTTCCTCCGAAGGGGTTGGTTTCCTCGGCAGCTGCTCTTCATGAAGAGAAAAATTGTGTTCTCTTCCGCAATCATGGATCCCACAAGGCTTTCGAGATCTGCATGATCGCACATTATGGCCGTACCTGAGGCAGCAAAAGCATAATTTATTCCTTTTCACGAATTCCCACTTCTTCTGGACGTCAAGAGACACATAAGCACTGCAATTAACCACGGCGTGTGACTTTCGTTTACAAAAGCGGCAAGAATCTGTTTTGGCGGCAGCTGAGGTGGGTGGTTCTGTGGCATAGGGATCCTCTGACTGCAACTTTCCATTTCGACGTCGGCATTCATTATCTATAGGCACTATTGTTGATTGTTCCGTTGTGTGAAGAATATTTCTTGCTCGCGCTCTTTGATCAACTCTGGCTTGATGCTGAAGACAAACCGGGGTGACAACACATACGAGTCTGGCTATTCCACTTAACCAGTCATCAAAATCTTTGACGGTGGGAAATGGCTGAATACACACACTTCGTTGAGCCCACTCCAGACGCTTGCTCATTGGCAACTTGTTGACAAGCTCATCAATCAACGTGGGATTGGCCAGATGCTGGTAAAGACCGCTTGACTCCAAAAACGTTGCGAGGTTTTGAACTTTTGTTGAAAATGGAATGAGCAATTCCAATTTGCTCTCTGGGATATTCGCGACTTCTCTAATCTTCATAAGTTGACTCCGCAGCAAACACTCTGGGCGACCAAATCTAAATTCCAATGCAGCCATAACGCGATCTACATTATTTGGATGTATGTATAAGCAATGCCTCGACTACCTCCTTCGCATCACCTTTCATCACCTTTTATACACCTTTGTAGACGAAAAATATTCTCGACTTTAGAATAGCCAAACATCGCAGTTGATTCCCGAAAGGCTGTTGAAAACATTGGCCAGCCCTCTGGCCTACCAGTGAAGACAGGAAGGTCTTGTAGTTTTCGGGCTGCATGCGGCGGGGACTGACTCGTGGCGAAAGACGGCGATGATCCAACCGATGGCTGCGGGATGAATGTATGCTGACTGAATGGCTGGAGCTGACTTAAAGGTGTTAGATATGACGAGATTCTTTGCGTGCATGAAGAACTGGTAGAAGTCGTTTGTGTAGCTGACACCATAGGCAATTGCGGGGGCAAAGACGCCGACGTTGCTATGTGCGGCATGTACTGGCTAGTGCGCAAGGCTGTTGAAGTAGCTGTAGTAATAGTGCCGTTATTGTTATGTAGGTTTGCGGTCACATTTGTTGGTAGATTTACCGTTGACAGAACGATGGGAACGCTTAGAGGCTCGTGTTGAGTTCTGGTGGCATTTTCCTGTTGGCGCAAGTTAATGAGCTCTTGTAGACGAATACGCTCTTCTTTTTCACTATCTGCATACGCCCGAGCAGCTTCCAACTGTGAGCGTAGCTCCTGTATCTGCCTCTGTGCGTTTTGCTCCATGGCGGGGGACTGATTAGTTTCCGTCTCGATCATTGTGATTTCTACTTCTTTGTCGGAATCTGTCTCACTTCCAAAGGAACTTGTGTCTTCTGAGATATTCGAAAAATTTACCTGATTGTTACTGCGGCTTGTAACGAAATTCCCTTTATTTAACTGGGAGCTTCTTCTTAAGGGATTGTCCTCTGACATGGACGACGATGAAAATTAAACCTTCTATGATGGTGGCGGCAAACTAATTTCAATTCTTCAACTGTTCTGGCGGCAAACAAATTGGGATACTCTGGCGGCAAATAGAGCAATACGAGTAGTTCTTCTGTTACAAAAAAGAATAAAATTTGTTGCATGTGCTTCGGAAGCGTTCTGGAACAAACGACGTTTCCCTACACCATTATCCAAAAACAAATTACAAGGTACGGTACAGCGAAGGAAATGAAGTTTTATTCTCTATAAAATTAAGTTTTAGTTTACCAATTCGTAATTTAAAAAACTACTTACTTTTTGTAGTGAACGCTCCGAGATTCCAAATGCAAATGGCCGATTCGTACCTCGTGTGGAATATTCTACCAACAATTTTTGCGCCCATTTGACGTTTGACAAAAAGGGAAATTTAGTTCTGTTTGCATTTAAATAAACGAATATGCAAGGCTCTGTTTGCTTTTGAATCCCCGATGTGTTCACTTTACATAATTTTGAAAATATTTTAGCAGGCAGGGTACAAAACAACGCCCTTTTGACAATACTCAAAATGATCGGCATTCACTCCAATTTTTTGAAATGAATCGGAAGTTCTTTGACTAATCCAAAGCAATATGCGAAAATCGAATCTGTGTTCTCGAAAACAATTTGTAATTTCCCTAGTGTTCCTCTGGGAAGTCACATTGGTCCACTTCTCTTTGTACTATTTATCAATGATTTGTCATCTTTTATATCTAGATCTGAATTTCTCTTATACAATATCCGATGCAATAGATCTGCGATATGATATAAACGACTGGTTCATCAGAATAGGTTTGAATTTTAATAAGAATAAATCCTCCGGCCTGCGTGGCGATTGATCCGGAAGATACTGAGTAACTTGGATTGGGCCAGCAGCACAACAATCAAGTTCGTAGCGAAGTGCTTGCCTTACCTCCCAGTGGTGGTCCCCGGTAACTGCATGAGTAAATAGAATTATACTGGCCTACAGGTCTATATACCAGCTATTAGCATAAGAAAAAAATTGACTCACTGTTGACGACGCTAGCTAACATTTAAAGGATATCGACTTTAGGACCTGCTCGTGGAATTGTTGGACCTTTAAGAGGTCACGCGGAGCCGAACAATTAGCAGATGCTCTTGACTGGATTACACAGATATCACCGCCATCCAGGAAGTGCGATGGCATGAGCCGGACATATATATTATGGTAATTGTTATAGGGAAAATAGGAAAAAGAAACTGAAGTGTGATGCCAGGGTAAGAAAGGAGGACATCTTTGGTAGGACAGTTGGTAACCATAGCCACGATACCATGTATAGCAACGGACTTAGGCTTATTGACTTTGCGGCGAGGCGAAATATTACTACAGCAAGCACAAGGTTTCCTCATCTCAATATAGACAAGGGAAATGGTGGTCTCCAGATCATCAAAAGTTAAACCAAGAATGCCGAGAATGCCGAATGCACATAAATTAGAAGCTTACAAAGCGGTGATGCAACGAAGAATGATAGCTGCTTGTGAGCTCTACAACCAGAAGAAACAGCAAGAAAATCGGCTTCTTCAGAAAAAGAAAAAAGAGTACGAGAAGAGCGTGATCAAAGATATTGAAAGGTTGTACTCCAAGAATAACATACGGAAGTTTTACCAAAAGTTAAAAAGAACGTGTCAAGGAACGAAGACCCCCGTATAGAAGCCGGTAGAAATGAAGAAGGAATCCTTGTAGTGGAGTCACATTCGGTGCTGAGAATATGGAACATATGGCAGAATAGACCATTCAAATTAGACGATGATAGCCAGAACTAAGAATAGCAATATCTTAGCTGAAATCCAACAAATCAGCTGGACATGGCGGCTTATCGGCCCAGATATTAAAAGCTACTGGAAATGAATTTGTAGAAAGCGTACAGTAACTCAGATTTGGTCAGAAGAGTGTATGCCTGATGAGTGGAGGAATTTTAGCACCGTATGCCCGAGCCACATTAAAGGAGACGTTCTCAACTGTACCAACTATAGCGGTGTAAGTCTCTTGAATATCGGATACAAGATCTTATTGTGTGAACGTATGAAACCCATCCCCAACAACCTAATTGATCCCTATCAGTGCGGTATCAGAACAGGAAAGACCAGAATACACCACATCTTCTCAATCTGGCAGACCCTGGAAAAAACTCAAAAAGTCCAAAGCGATTACCTACCATCTTTTAAAGCCACTTTTTTTTTTAACTTAGGACTCGAGTGGGCATGAATACATGCCTAGTCCTGTTAAGTTTTTTTTGTAAAATAATATAGAAAAAGAAAGAAAGATATTTGGGCTCACTAGTTATTTCGCTCCATGGGTGGCATCCAATATTTAATGGTGAGACAACATTGTTATTGGAAGTTGGCTTCTTGTTGTTTTCTAGTCAACCACTCATCTTGTTTGATTTTAGTTAACTGAAGAAATGAATGACTTTCGGCCTCGGTTGAGATTCGAACACCGAACCTTCCGATTTGGAAGCGAATTCACTTGACCCAAAGCCACAGCCACAGCATTTATAGAAACAAGCTATATAGAGCCATGTCTGGTTTCGGAATCCCTGCCAAACTTGTCCTTCTATGCAGAATGACCATCGAGAACGCTCGATGCACCATCCTGATGTCATAAAAGGTTTTAAAGGTGATGCGCAGTCACGTGACTTATTTAACATCAAAGAAAGAATTGTGTGGAATAAGTGAACACTAGAGGCTGAAAGGGAAGCTGCCAAAATGCTAAAAACCAAGTATATGCTGCCAACAAGAAGGGACACACAATATTGACAAAATACATCACAATCAACAGCTATAATTTCGAGGTAGTAAAGGACTTTGGCAACCCTTGCTCTGTTATGAATTCTGCCAACAACATCTTCCTAGAAATAAAATGAAGAACTACTCCTGTCAATCGCTGTTTCTGAAGGCAATTGAGTAGTAAGGCCCTGTCCGGAAAAACTAAGGAGACCCTAAGGAGACCTTGACCAACTCAGTCTTACTTTATTGTGCATAATCATGGACCCTATAAAAACCCGATGGAGATATCATCAGTCGTTTCGAGAGAGAAATCCTTTGAAAAATATTCCGTCCCGTTTGCGTTGGCCGGATTTAGAGGAGAAGATTCAACGACGAACTATGCGAGCTGTATAGCGACATCGACATAGTCAGAAAACTGCGCATCAGTCGTCTGAGATGACTAGGACATGTAATGGACACCAATGTTCCGGCCCGCACTAGTGCACCTAATCCTAAGGGACAACGCAGTAAAGGGAGACCTCATTTTAGGCGGCGCGCACAAGTAGGACGGAGCTTTAACCGACTTGGAGTGCGCAACCAGAAGTAGTTAGCTAAAGACCGGACTACCTGGTTAAGGTCCAAGTGAACTTGGAATTGTAGCGCCACCTAAGTATTAAGTGCGCAACTAAGTTATTGCTATTTTTTATGAAAATGCAACTTTATTGTGAAAAAATGGTTACAAATGAATCATTCAAAGAATAGCCCATCCTAGCTACAACTTTTTTCCATATTTCTGGCAAAACTCGAATTCCGTTACCGTAAAAGTGTTCATCTTTTGAGTCTACCACGTATAAAGCCTTTTTTTTTATGTCTTCATATGAGGGAAGTCCAGCATCAGTCAGACCATGTGCCATCGCACGGGTCAAGTAATAATCGGACGGCGCAATATCTGGGGAATATGGTGGCTCCCATTGGAGCGTTTCCAGGCAGGTTTTAACGGGCTTGGAAACGTGAAGTTAAGCGTTGTCATGCTGTAGAATCATACATCTTCTTACAAATGATCTGGTAATAAGACGGGCATATCTTCTGGAATTGATGTCTTAAACTTCTTCTGCAATTTTAAATTTTCTATCGGCTTGGAATAAATTTGGATAAACAATCGAGTGGGTTTAAATCAGGTGAACGGGCTGGCCACGAAATTGTACCAGACCGTCCTATCCACCTGGAGTATTCTCGATCGAGTAACTCTAGTACTGTGCGAGCACAATGCGCTGGGCAGCCATCTTGTTGATACCACATGCATGCATAAGTATTTAGTGGCACGCCTTCCAATAAATTTGGTAAGTGGTTCTCCAGAAAATCTAAATAAACCTCTGCAGCAGTTCGAATGGGCCAATAATTCTACCATTCAAAATTCCCGTTCACATGTTTACATTAAAACGGTACTATGATCGATCATCCCCCATCAAATGTGGATTTTCCACTTGCTACTCGTGCAAATTTTGGAGCTTCATGTAATCGTCCCTTTTAAAAGTTGATTCGTCCGACCATAGAATTTTTTCGAAGAATCTCGGATCTTCTCCGAACCTCTGCACCATAGTTTGACACAATTGCACTCTTTCTCGATAATTTCGGGGTAGCAGACATTGGACTCGTTGATCGTGGTACGGATGGAGCTGGTTTTTCTTTAGAATTCGGTGTGCTGTACTTTTGGGCGCTAGCCATTAGATTTGGAAAGCGACCCTCTGAGAATGACCGGTGCACATTAACAAACACTCGATGATCCGGATGACGCTGAGCATTTGGGTATCTCTCATGATAAAGTCTGGCTGCAGCACTAGCATTACACCTGCATTCCCCATAAATGAGATGCATGTTAGCATACTCTTGAGCAGTGTATCGAGATGGCATGATGGCATTCGGAACACACAATCACGGGACCAACGATCAACACTAGTTCAGAAGAAATCCAGATTCGACAGAAACGGTCAGATAGCAAATCAAAATCGCAATGCAATGAAGTCCAACAAAGAAAGCCAAAGTTGTAAGCACGAAATCAACACGAATACAGAATAATATGCTGTAAGCCAAGGAGCGTAACGTACGGCAGTATTGCACGATGTGCCTATGCGTCACTGCTTGACAAGGGTGGCATCTCTGTCTGTTTTACTCAAACTAGTCGAGATGGAGTGTTTATCCGTCTCAATCACGGCGTCACTGTGTGTCTCTCTCACACTTGGTACTCATTTTAATTTACTAAAAAGAATTAACTTTCTGGGTTCTTTATTTTTTTTGTCCTCAATTAAGCGTTAGTCTAGCAAGTGTCATAACATTTTGGAATCCATTCTAAATACGCCATCTTTTAAAGTTACTTGCCAAACAGTCACCGACTATCTCTCGTGCTGTACGCATCGTTTCAACCGGCGGCTTCATATACTGTGCTTACTGTGCTAGTGCATAACTCCCGTTACTCACTCATCTAATCTCTTTTTCTTCCACTTTGTTTTTGTGCTGAATTCCACTCATCTCGCGAGTGATAGTGATTTTTTTGTTCCACAATGGCCTCAGGGCCAAAAGTGAAGTCAAAAAATAGGTGCAGTGCCCTTTCTGAGGTCGCACTTTCTGAACCCCCCCAGCCTAAAAGAAATAAAATGTCTTCTAACCTACTTGATATGTTTCCCGAACTTCCGAAAAACATCAATCAAAAAAACCCAAGATTTATTATTATCGCCCCACAAAACGAGAAGCAACCTCTTTCTTCTGTGAGCATTTTTGCTCTGAGAAAAGCTATCGATGCTATAAGCACCGAATATATGCAGATCTCCCAACTTAGAGATGGTAAGATCTTAATCCTCACGAAAAATCAAACGGTTGCGGACAGATTCATTTCCACAAAAAACCTTTCTAACCTCTGCCCTGTCACGATCACTCTACACACTCAACTTAATTCATCTAAAGGCATAGTTTACGCTCCCTGTCTAATTAGTGTTCCTGAAGAAGAAATTATATCAGAAATGAAAAATCAAAAAGTAACAGAAGTCTACAAATTTACGAAGCAAGTAGATAACAAGCGGATTCCAACAGGTTTGATGCTGTTTACTTTTGACACATTTCAAGTGCCAAATTCCGTCGAAATCGGATGGTATAATGCCAAAGTCACTGAGTATATTCCCAATCCCATGCGGTGCCGGAACTGCCAGCTACTTGGTCACACCACTAAACGGTGCAACGGTACCATCATGTGTCATAATTGCAATCTTCCACCACACATAAACTGTGAATGTTCCCGAACTTTGTGTGCAAACTGCTTGGGCCCCCATGCCGCCTCATCTAAAGACTGTCCAAAATTCATTCAAATAAAAGAAATCCTTAAAATAAAAACCCAGAAAAAGTGCAGTATGACTGATGCCAAACGCATATATAAAAACCAGTTCCCCTCCCCGGTGAATACAACTCATGAATCATTTGCCAACGTAACAAAACAAAATATCCCCACTTCTACCCCTTCCCAAACAAATACCATAGTACTCTCCACACGAAAAAAAGAACATATCAGTACACAAACCCGAACTACCAATTATATCAGACAAACGTATTGCCACAAAAACACATTCCATCTTGAACGAAAATAACAAAAACAATTCATCTTCCTCCTACAACCTCCCACCATTATCACTACCCGCGAAACCTGAAGTAACCATACAATCGAATGCTGTCGAAGAAAAAATACTAGACCAAACAAATAGAATCACACTTACTCCCAACAAATACACTAACAAAACAAAAACCTTATCAGACCACTAAAAAACTCAAATCGCACAAAAACAGATAAGCTCAATTTTCATTCTCACTCAAATTTGCTTACTACTCAATTGAGTTCAAACCTCACAAGCTCTTCTCCTATTTCCAAAACCACTCAATCTCTTATCGAAAAGAATCAATATTATATTCCGACTCCAATGAACGATGATGACAGCTCATAATTCTCATAAAGTAAACTTCTTAAAATTACCAAACTTAAATGTTACGCCACATAGTTCTTCATTATCACATTCCAGAAAAAAAAAACAGAATTCCTCCACCTTTTCGTTGGCTTCGACTAATGAAAGTTTGTGGAACATTAGCTTTAAAAACATGACTCTCGTAACCTTGCAATGGAACATGAAAGGATTTGTAAATAACTACGACGAGTTAAAGATTTTAATTACTGAACACAATCCATCTATTGTATCTCTCCAAGAGACTCAATGTGCCTATAAAACTAAACCTTTAATTCCAAAATCATTCAAGGGCTACTTTTCAAATTTCCCATGCATCAAAACGTCCAAACAAGGTGTCGGTATTATGGTAAAAAGAAATATTCCCCATACGCCAGTTCCTATAAGCTCCAATCTCTTAGTATTAGCAGTGAAAATTAAAACTAAATTAGAATTTACATATATAAATTTGTATCTCTTACCAGGACAAGTCATAAAGAGACGTGATCTGGAAAATATTTTAATGCAGGTTCATGGTCTCATAATAATTGGGGGAGATATTAATGCCTGGAGTGTTTTTTGGGGTTCACCTTGCACAAACTTTTAGAAAATTTTTTAACAAATTCTAAGTTTCTTTTACTGATTGATGGCTCTCCTACTCACTTCTCTACACACAAAACCCTTACCCACATTGACATCACTTGTTGCTCTCCTGAGCTATACCCAAAAATGCAATGGAGAATTTTGAATGATCTGCACAATAGCGATCATTTCCCTATCTTAACTAACCTTAATTTAGGAACGAAAGCAGACTCCACGCGTCCAATGTCAAAATATAAAACAGACCAAGCAAACTGGGATGAATATAAAAAAACTTACCACTGAATTCACACATACTTTTAGCACAATTACAAACATTAATAAATCAGCAGCTATATTTCAAAAATCCCTCCGAAATGCAGCTAATAAAACTATTCCACAAAAATTTCCCAAGCACCGCAAATTTTTTGCTCCCTGGTGGAACGAAGAGCTTAAAAATTTAAGACACAAAAAAGTGTCAGCCTGGAAAAAATTCAAAAAAAATTCTATTGCTGAAAACCTTATTTCGTTTAAGAAAGCCAATGCATTATTTAGAAGAACGTTAAAAGCAAATAAAACTAAGAGTCTTAATGACATCACTTCATCTATTAATCCCAGCACCTCTGTAACCAATATCTGGAACAGAATCAAGCGCTTCAGTGGCTCAGCTATTTCCCAGACTATTAGATGTATCGACACCAACTCGGGACCTCTTATCACCTCGTCAGAAATAAGTAATCATTTCGCAACCACTTGGTCGAATTACTCCAATGACACTAATTTCCATAACAACTTTAGACAAGAAAAAAATAGTCTACACAACATAACCCTTCCCCCTACTAATTCTACCAGTATTCACCTCGAGCAACCCACTTCTCTCTCTGAATTAGAATCGTGCCTAAGTAAACTGAAAGGTAAGACACCCGGTAGAGATAGACTTTCGTATCCTATGTTCAAAAATCTATCAACCAAAGCGAAGATCATTCTTATTAGTCTATATAACACAATATTTGATACTCGTACAAGTCTCATACCGCAATATTGGAAGGTTGCTACAGTCATACCCATTCCCAAACCCAATAAGGAGATACACAAAGTAAACGGATATAGACCCATCTCACTGTTACCATGCATATCCAAGATTTTAGAAAAGATTGTAGCAAAGCGTCTTCTCTGGTATACCGAATCCAAAAAACTAATTTCTCCATCTCAAGTAGCTTTTAAGCCCAAAAGAGGATGCCAAGATGCTTTGCTCCATATCGATAGTTATATATTAAACGCTATCTCAACCAAAAATCATATTTCAGTACTTTCCCTCGATTTCGAGAAAGCCTTCGACAGAATAGGCATCCATCTAGTTCTAAAAAAGCTGAGAGAATGGCGAATAGGTCCTAAAATATATGGTTACATCAAGGCTTTTCTTTCTAATAGAAAATTTTGTGTAAGAGTTAATAATACGTACTCTCCTTGCTTTCCTCTCCACAATGGCATACCACAGGGATCCCCCCTTTCAGCAATGCTTTTCTCTATTGCATTCGATGAAATCAGCCTTATTATATCCAAGTATAAAATTCTAGATCACTGTTGTTATGCTGATGATGTATACATACTTTGTAAGAACAATGATTTAGAATTAATAAAAACAACATTTTCGTACTTAATAAAAGATATTGCAGAAAAGAAATATAGCATTTCAGAAGTGTAAACCATTCCACATTTGTAAAAAAAAATGTTGCCCTAGCTTAAAATTAAGTATAAATGAAGTTGAAATACAATCTGTTAGCAAATTGAGTATTTTAGGATTAATTTTTAACAGTAAATTTAAATGGACAGATCATTGTATAGAACTTAAAAAAACACTTGCTGCTAGGCTTAATCTTATTAAATACCTTTCTCCAAAAAAAATGTAAAGTTCACACAAATACACTAAGTTACGAGTACATAACAAAAATGTTAATTCTAAATAAAATAGACTATGGCCTCAGCATTTACGGAAACTGTCCAAAATCAACACTCAACATAATAAAACCTACGTACCATCAAGCTGCAAGGCGATCAATATATGCATTTCAAACTACGCCAATAAAAAATATACTAGCTGAATCCGGCCTGCCCACTCTTACCGAAAGTACTGCTGTTTTTATTGATGAAAGCTTGAATTGTGATTTTGTTAGCAAGAATCTAATAAGCTCTGATATGCTTGAGATTTCTTTAGTTTTAAATTCTATTAAAATTGTTTTTATGTGTTTTTACAGATTTCATAATATAAATGAAGAGGTTTTTATTGAGGAGCTCAACTCACTGCTGATTAACAACAATTCTAACCACTTGTTTATAGTTGGTGATATAAATATAGATCTGTTATCTGATGCTTTAATAGTTGAAAAATACAGGTCGTTATTCTCAGCATTTGGTCTAAAATCTTGTATCAATGAACCAACAAGAATAACTCCAATATCCAAAACATGTATTGATCATATATTAGCTAGAATTGATATGAAAACTAACTTAAGTCTAACTAGTTCAATATCGGATTTTAAAATTTCAGATCATTGTATGACGTGCTTGTGTTTTAATTTTAAAGAAATTAGTCATATTGAAAAGAGAAAACAGATATTCCATAAGCAATCTTTCAGAACTAATTTTGAACTGCTTAATTCTAATTTGGTTTTTGAAGACTGGGCAAGAGTTTTAACTATTCATGAACCTTCAATTGCTTTTGATAATTTTGTGTTAGTTTTAAAAAGTTATGTCGATCAAAGTACAATAGTAGTTGTGAGCAGGGAAGGAAAATTTAAAAGACTCAAGCCTTGGATGTCTAACTATTTATTAAATAAAATCCATCATAAAAATAAATTAAGACTTAAGTGTAAAAAACACCCAGATAGCGTTTTATTATGTAAAAATTACAAAATTTTGTGTAAAGAGATTAGTCTTGAAATTCCAATTTGCAAAGAAAATTTTTATATGAACAAGTTTCATGAGGCCAAAGGGGATTTAAAAAAAGAATGGTCAATAGTAAATGAATTATTCAACAGGAACACCTCTTTTGATTTTCCATCTAATCTTACTTTTGGATCTATGAACATTGTTGATCATTCTGTAATGACCAAAATATTTAATGACTACTTTACTCAAATAGCCGTTAATACTATTTCTGATGCAGGCATAAATCTCTCTTCTGTTAATTGCTCAGAATTTTGTTTTAATGAAGAATTTCAACCGAATAGTTTTTTATTTAACACGTTATCTTCATTTGAAGTTTTTAAGGTTATACAAGCTTTGGATAACTCGTTTTCCACTACGTCAAACAGTTTTCCCAACAACTTTGTCAAAAAAGTTGGCCATAATGTTGTTGACATTTTGACACATTTATTTAACAAAAGTATTGCCCAAGGTGAATTCCCGCAAAGTTTGAAAGTAGCTGAAGTAATTCCTATATTTAAAAGAGGTGATAAGAAATGTATAAACAACTATAGGCCTATATCATTGCTATCAGTTTTCTCAAAAATTTTCGAAAAAACCATCAAATGTAGAGTAGTCAACTATCTTGAGAAAATTTCTTTTTTCAGCTCAAATCAGTACGGATTTAGAGCTGGTAAATCAACTGAAGATGCACTTTTAGCTCACTGCAGTCATATCTACGAAAGTATAGATCAAAAAAGGTATACTGCTGCTCTTTATATTGATATTAAGAAAGCATTCGATACTGTAGATCATGTCATTTTATTGAGAAAATTAGAAAAAGCTGGCTTCAGAGGTTTTATGCTTGATTGGTTTTCTTCCTACCTTAAAAACAGGAAGCAAAGAGTTAAAATAGGCGATAAATTCAGCGAAACCGAAAACATTAACATAGGAGTTCCTCAAGGTTCAGTTTTAGGTCCAATTTTGTTCCTCATATATATCAACAGTGTTTTTAATCTTAAGTTAAAAGGAAAAATAAGTGGTTTTGCTGATGACCTAGCATGTGTTTATTCTAGTCCCACAATGTTAGATCTAATTTCGGATATCAATTTTGACTTGGAGTTATTCAGACATTGGTTCGGCGTTCATAAGCTTGTTATAAGTGAAAAAACAAGAGTTATGTTCTTTAATCTGGTTACTTTAGATTTGAATCCTCCACTTCTTGTTCAACACAGCATTGACTGTAGAAAACTCTCGCTAAGTAGCGTTTCTTGCTGCACCGCCAATAGTGCCCCTACAAATGTTTTAGACTTTGATTGTTCTCCTAAGTGTTTTCGAATCGAACCTGTAACTGAGTATAAATATCTTGGCCTAATAATTGACAACAAAATGAACTGGAAAATATATACATTAGCGTTAAAAATGTATTTGTTGTCAACCACTTATGTCATGTTTCACTTGAGAAAGCTTTGTTGCAGGAAACTTATGGAGACCATTTACTATGGACTTGTTCAATCCAAAATACAATATGGAATAATATGCTGGGGTGGTACTTACAAAAACTATTTACAGCCTCTTTTAGTTACTCAAAAGCATATCTTAAGGACCATCTGGAGGAAGAAAAGATTTGAACATAGTTTTTCGTTGTTTGTCAGCTCGGGTATTCTCCCACTTAAGCACCTTTATTTTTATAAAGTACTAAGAATATTTTTCTGTAGAAGTGGATATCTCTTAAGCCACAATATGCCTGCTTACTCATTACGCAGCATCGATAGAAATCTTGCTATCATTCCTGTGCACAATTCTAATAGCTTTCTTAACTTTTATTCATCAGTAGCACCTAGACTATTCAATAAATTACCACTTCATATACGGAGTATTCGTTCGACTCATTCATTCAATAAAAAAATAAAAAAATGGCTTTTTAACTACGATTTTGATGAAATCGGTAATATTATCAAAATATTGGTTTAAGTTTGTAGTATTTGAATCATTTCCATCAACTTATAAAAAAAAAAAAAAAAAAAAAATTGTTTACTCGACATACGTATTACCCCACAACACTTGTTGATTAAATATCTATTTAAATATTATTGAAAAATTATATATTTTGGTACTTTCGACACTTGTCGGAAGACAACAGATCGTGCCTTTTTTTTTTCTCTTACTTTTTATCAAATAAAAAACACTTAAAAAAGGTTAATGTTTATATTGTAATTATTATTTATTGTTAAATTGATGTAAGCTTTTCTTAAGTTACTATATTATAATTTTATTCAAATGTAAAAGAAAAAAATAAAATAAAAAGTAATATCTACTATCTAAAAAAAAAAAAAAATAATAATAATAATAATAATAATAATAGATATGAAGAAATAATTTCAAAGCTTGCAAAAAAAAACTCTTGTTTCCCTCAAGATTGGTAATAAACAAAAAGATGTAACCTCTGCCCTTCAATCCAGACGCCAAAAAAGAATTCCATCAGCAATTTCATGCATATGGAGTCACATAACATCACTCAACCTGCCCACTAAAATCAGCTACTTT
Organism: Volucella bombylans; assembly: GCA_949129095.1. Lineage (NCBI taxonomy): Eukaryota > Metazoa > Arthropoda > Insecta > Diptera > Syrphidae > Volucella > Volucella bombylans. The sequence goes on along the minus strand of OX422143.1, from coordinate 180,499,086 downwards.
CAAGCTCCATTGTACCCTCCTTGGTTGTGTAGACTGGATTCTTTTGAGCTGTCTATGTCAAATTTCTCAAAAGATACGAGTATAACCCCAAAAAACGTATACCAACAAATTTTCAACACCATAGAAAATGACCTCAAGACCAAGAACTGGAAGTTCATCTTCTCTGACGGGTCTAAAACGGAAAACCACACAGCTTTTGCGGTTACAACCCAAAATGGTAAGCTCATTAAAGTTGGCCTCCTGCCGGAACATGCTTCAATTTTCACCGCTGAAGCTTTAGCAGTCTACGAAGCCTTAAAATACGCCGCTTCTAACAAAGGCCACTTTGTCATTTGCACAGATAGTCTCTCGGTCATCTATGCTATCACGAACCTTAACAACTGTTCTCCAGCAATTATGATTCTCAGAGACATTATTATAAAAGCTCCACAAAAGATCAAAATTATGTGGGTCCCTGCTCACAAAGGCATAATGGGTAACGAATAACATTCAGCGAGTCAGATCTTTTAAGACTAATTAATGCAGAAATAAGGTCCGTCCAGAAGCAAAGGTGGTCAACATACGTTCATCACTATTCAAAAATAAACAACAATAAAACGCACCCAATATACCCAGTGGACACGCCAAAAGAAACCATTTCCAACTTTGTTCGTCTTCGCTTAGGCCACACGTCCTTAACTCATCAGCATCTACTAAACAAGGAAAGTCCCCCGATCTGCCCTACATGCCAGGTATCTATGGATATCTATCACCTCCTAGACCACATAAGCCAGCATTTACCTAACAAAAATCAAAACATTTACGAAGTGCTTAAGAATATCAATGCACAAAACCTAGAAACTACTCGTATTCCAAAAATAATTCTAAAACTGAACTACTCGTATAAATTGTAATTTTTAATAATTTCCTATTTTTATCAGCGAGCCGATAGCCTATGCAGCTTGTGCTCTCTAAAACTGTTCATACTAACTTAGTAATTTAAGATTATTTTTGTTAGTTTGTATAATAATAATAATAATAATAATAATACTTGCCAAAATGGCATAGTACATTTTATTGTCAGTACAGTCAGTTCAAGTTGGGTGATTAATGATTTTCAGATATACTCGTATGGTTGGACAAAGAAGCAATATTTTAGTTAAAACCGATATACTCGTAGTTACGTTTCAATTTTGGACCGTAATTTACAGAACAGCTACTCAGGGTTACGTGACAATAAAAAATCAAAGAAAAGTAAAAATTTGCGGTCACAGTATTTGAAAGATTGTCACAGGGTGTCAGATTTCTCGATTTTTTTGGTTTTTTTTTTATAATTTTGTTATAACCGATACCACTTGACCAATACCCCGCTTCCGGCTTGACGTTGATTTTTGGAACACCTTGTGTAAATAAATAAATAAGAATTCCCTTCAACAGATCTAATGTGATAACCTATTAATATGACTAAATTGGCAGAGCATATTGGTAGGTACCGAAATGATTTATCTAGTGACGGGCATTCATTTAAAATTTTATTTCAAAAAGCATTTCAAACACTAGCCGTCACGTCCCAAATTTCCTACGCCAAAATGGCGTCAGGTAGGGGGGCTACGGTACAGCAAGCGACAGTTGCTTCTCCGGCGCCAACGCCGAGAACAACGGAAGCTGCACCTAACATGCTGGCTATCTTGCTCGCAATACAAGGGCAGATGGCTCAGCTGCAAAAGCAGGTTCAAGAACAGGCCAAGCGGGTGGACCAGATCTATGCGCTGCTGCCTGGCCTAACGCAACACTTGTCGTAATAGGTACCCACATGGTGGAGGAAACTTTGAAGGGCCTTGCGGTGAATGCTAATTTACTGATTAGGATCGAACGAAGAGCCGCAATGTTTAAATTGCTACAAGACCAAACTCCTGATGTGCTTTTCGCTAGCGAAACCAAGCTAACCGATGAGCACAAACTGGAGTACAATAATTATATTGTTAGAAGAAGAAATCGGCCCAGATCCAAACGTGGAGGCGGTGTCGCGATCTTTATTAAAGATGGTATAAAATTTCACAGAGTGTACAAGGGCATGTTGCGCAGGTTCCGGGTGTTGGAGGCAGTCGCCATTTACATCCCGCAGTGGAAAGCGGCTGTACTTGGCCTCTGTTTATGCACCTGAGGCTTCACAATCCACTCTATTCATTACAGAGCTCGACACGCTTTTTCGACTTCTGAGGCTGGAATCGGGGGAGAATTATTTTATAATCGGCGGGGATTTCAACGCTAGACATAGAGATTGGGGAAATAATTTGCCAAATACTAGAGGGAACCTACTACTCGATTGGTGGGGTCAGCACGATGTAATGTACAGACTCGGTCTTAAAGCGACGGATAACCCGTCGTTTCCCGGAGGCGGGTCTTATTTGGATTTACTGCTGTACGACGAACGTATACGACTGACAGGTACGAATTTACAAACGCTAAACTGTCTGCGCACATTCGTGTATGACAGCGACCATTGCGGTTTTAGCACCGAAATTACGGTTCCCAACGAAATTGCGGAATTGGAGGAGTTTGTCCAAAGATATACATACAACCACAGTAAGACTCGATGGACACGCTTCTCCGCAAACTTGACTAGAGCGCTCTCCTCGAACACGGTCCACCCACCGTCCAATAGGAATTTGTCAAACGAGGAGATCGACCATTACCTAAAACAAATGGACGAGACAATTAAACAAACTATGGACACTACAATACCGCGGTATCGACGTACGACTAACGAAGACCTGTTCCGCAATCCTACTATTGACGCCCTGCACCGACAGAAAAGTAGACTTCTGTCAAGACTCAAAAACTTGTACAGGCAGTTAACTGACAGACAAGACCCAGAAATTAGGACACTGAAGTCGTCGATTAAAAATGTGCGAACGAAGTATACAAGGCCATTGATATCATTGGCCCTAGTTATGACCTGGACAATCGCGTCTTGGTGGACAACTGCTCCATTCGAAATGAAATAGAGAATTGGCGATCCAACGGCTCTGGTTTCACCCGGTTTAGCGACGAAAATATGGCAAATAATGTCATTGCCAGAGAGGGTGACCTACCCCCGTTCATTTCGAAGGAAGAACTCCATGAGATCTTCGACACAATCAGGGCTAAGAAATCAGTGGGGACCGATGGTATTCCGAACATCGTGCTTCGTCATCTTCCTCTAGAAGCAGTGGACATTTACACCACTCTGTTTAATAATGTAATGAATAATGCACATTATCCAGCGCATTGGAAAACGGCGGTGGTTTAACCTATCCCCAAAAGGGGAAGGATATATCCAATCCGGCGAATCTCCGGTCGATAAGTCTCCTTCCGAATATCAGTAAAGTTTTTGAAAAGGTAATCAATAGAGCTCTGTCTAGGTGGGTTGAAGACAAACATATAGTTCCGGATAATCAATTCGGTTTTAAGGCTGGACATGATATCTCACATGCCGCGTCTACGAGTAAACTGGTGTCCGATATTCAATGGAATAAAGGCAAGAAACAGTGCACTGGTGCCTGCCTGGTTGACTTGGAGAAGGCCTTCGACACCGTATGGTTAGAGGGCTGACTAGGCTGGGTATCAGTAAACCACTCTTGTACATTCTTTATAATATGCTAACCAACAGACAGTTCATCGTGAAGAATGGCGATGTGACTTCTGTCAGAATATTTCAAATTAAAAATGGTCTTCAGCAAGGCGCGGTCAATTCGCCGATCCTATTCACCATTTTTACAAGCGACTTAATAGGTTCACTTCCCCATACTATTGCGTACGCAGACGATTTGATAGCGTACAGAACAGGTCCAAAAATCGAGGTCATTAATACTCTCTTGCAGCGTGACTTCGACAAGATAAGAAGATTTTGCGATGACTGGAAGTTGAAAATCAATTTTCAGAAGTCGGAAACCATTCTCTTTAGGACGCCGTTGTCTGGAGCCTCTAGGGATACCAGAAAAAATTGGCGTAAGTTCTCGATCATTGGACAACACGGGCAGCCTCTTGCCTGTCGAAATGTAGTCAGATACCTTGGCATCTGGCTAGATCAGTTTCTGTATTTTGGCAAAAATGTAGATGCTGCTCTGGCCAGAGCCAAAGGTGCTTTTGCCCTTACAAAGAGACTGTTTTATAGCAGCCAACTCGATGATTGGGTAAAGGTAATCTGCTACATGGCCCTTATTAGGCCCATGCTGGTATTTGGTTGTCCCGTGTGGTTCAACGTGAGAGCAAGCTTAATGGAAAAGATTCGGGTGTTTGAGAGGGCTTGCCTTCGCTTGTACAGAACACCGGAGTCGGAGTACAAGAAATTTTATCCTAACGAGGTCCTTAACAACAAGGCGAACCTAATACGAGTGGACAACTTCGTAATTAAGCTGATTCGAAGGCACATTGCAAGAGCAATGACCTCAACGAATAACCTGATATCTGGGGCTTACTACCCCAATTATCTTTACCACGAGAGTGTGCGCTCTGACGGCTTCGTTCCACCGGAAGCATTCCTCTACCTGGATGAGATAGGGTTGATCCAGGATAGATCAGCGGTGCCGTTAATCTTCCATGTCGCTCGGACAGCTGGGACAGGCGACTCAACTACAACAGAGACGTCGCACACGGCAGTGTGGATCGCCTCCGGTTCAGTAGGGCGGTGGGGAATCGCGATAAGAGGTGTGTGGTTAGGCAGCACCAGCATTTCTGGTGGCTGAATGATGGAGAAGATGCTTCGTCGTCGTTTCCGTCAATTACGGACCAGCGTTACTAATGAGGCAGAGCAGACCAATCTGTTTTCTCTTGTAAATAGCGATGGCCAGCTTACATAGGTTTAGGTTAGCATCTAAGAAATATATACATATATTAGTATATACAAAGGTGTATACTAATGTATGCATATAATTGTGTATAATGTCTATGTGTGTGTTTTGTGTATGTAGGTTAAGTAGAGTAAGGTTTATTTTAAGTTAGATATTAAGTTTTTATAAAAAAATAAAAAAAAATCCATATGCTAAGTTTTTTCTTAACGAATATTTTTTCTTAGCCTTAAGTATATAATATAAATAATTCTAAATAAAATGTAAGTAAAGTCGAAAAACATAGATATAAGTATTTAGAGTAGCTTAGAGTGCCTGTGTGGGGCCAGTAAGTTAGTATAAGACTGTTAAGTAATTGTAAGCTAGCATTTAAGCATTTTTTGTTAGTACTCGTATGTAAGAGTTAATTAGTAAGAAAATAAAATGCATTGAAAACTAAAAAAACTTTTTTTGAAAAAGCTGTTGGTCAAAGATGTGCTCTGATCCATTCACGTAACACTTGCGAGATTATCCTAACATTAAAATTGCTTTAAAAATTTATTTAAGTACTTCCTCGATAGTTTATAAATGGGAAGCTATTCCGACAAGACTATATATGTCTCAATAAATCTTGTTGAGAAGAAAGTTGCTACTATTGAATGTTGTATAACATGGTTGTTAAGATTTCATATAAGAAGGTACAATATAAAATTACAGAGTAAGACTAGTCTTTTAAATGTAAGCAAACTATTATAAATGTCCATACGTCTTTGTATGGATATAAAAGCGTAGTATACAAAAATATCTATGCGTATTTACTGGTGAGACCTTGTTAATTGTTTAATATAAATAAAGGCAACAAAAATTTGTTTGATTTCATACCGGATTTTGCGAAATAGAAATTAGCAAATGCAGTCATCTTTTTGCACTTGATGTTAAAACTTTGACGTCAAGCGAACTCATGAATAGTTTTGAAATCTTTGAAATTATTTTGCAAAAACGTTTGTTAATTATATAAAACTTTAGATAAATATGGATGTGTAAATGAATATAAAAAAAAAGTTATAAACCTTACTAACAAGAGTGTCAAGGCGGTTTTTTTTTCTTCGTTTTCTATGGTTATGTAATTTTTGATATTAGGTATTGAGAAATATTTAAAAGACGTTTATCAGAAGGAGCGGCCTGCACTTTTTTCTTGAATCAAATTTTCTTTATTAACATTTTATCGTACATCTTTGGGTTCAATTCAATGCACTCAACACTTTCGACAGACGAATGCAACTTTCGGAAAGCCAAATTTCTTCCCATAAAAAAGCCTTTTATGCTCCTGCTAATGGAAGGTGGTCAAAAACTCTAGGTCCCTTCCCCTCTATATTAAATAACAAGACAATAACTGCACTATATGTCGTCCGTAACGGAGTGCCATAAGTTTATGAATTTTCTTGCCTCAAACTGAAAGAAACCGCAATTTTGTTAAAAAATAAAAGAGTGCAAAAATGTTAAGGCTTTTGTGGAATTTTCAAGTTAATCATTCAAAGTTTTATTGTGTCGCCAAATAAATCAACATGCAGCTTTATTTTTTACCAACAGCATTTAATCCTGAGAAGTCTTCTTCTGAGTGCCTTTGAACTATTTTGAAAAAACCAAGGACAGAAGACTTTATACTTTTTTGTTACTTACTTACTTACTTACTTTTAGTGGCGCTACAGTCCGGGGTGGAACTGTGCCTCAGTCAACAAGCGTCTCCAGCCAGCTCGATCCCTAGCTAGGTGCCACCAGTTTCGCACGCTAAGTTGGCTGGGATCGCTCCCATTCGAAGACTTTTCAGACCGGAACATTGGTGTCCACACGATCTACATGACCCAGCAATCTCAGTCTTTGGATCTTCACTCTTCTGGTTAGGTCGATGTCACTGTACATCGCAAGGCGCATCGCCTTGTCTAAATCCTTTCTGGACATCAAAGGTCTCGTTGAGATCTTTACCGACCTTGATGGACCAGCATGCATTCCCCATCGTCATCCTGCACAGGCGGACGAGTTTGGCAGGGATGCCGAAACTAGACATTGCTCTGTACAGACGGCCTTAAAGTCGATGAATGGTGGTGTTTATTGATCTGAAGCTCATGGGTCTTCTCCAAGATCTGCCGTAGTGTGAACATTTGGTCGATGGTGGACTTTCCTGGCCTGAAGCCACACTGATATGGACCTATCAGGTTGTTGACGAACGGCTTCAGGCGTTCACACAATACAGCAGATAAGATCTTGTATGCGATGTTAAGGAGACTGATGCCTCTGTAATTGTCGCAGTTCCTTTCTTGAGAATCGGACAAACAATGCTGAGGTTCCGTTCAGAGGGCATACTTTCGTCTGACCATATTTTACAGATGAGTTGGTGTATGCTCCTTACCAAGTCATCTCCTGCCGCTTTGAAGAGCTCGGCAGTCAGGCCGTCAGCTCCAGCAGCTTTGTTGAACTTAAGCATAGATTCACTTCGTCCAGGTCGGGTGGACGGAATTGTTAGTCATCATCGTCATGGTTGAAAGATTGACTCTACCTGAGAGCGGTATTTGTCTGCAGAAATGGTCTTTCCAAATCCTCAGCATCGACTGCGATTCTACCACGATGTTCCCTTGTTCATCCCTACAGGCTTCGGTTCGGGGTTTGTTTCAGTGGCATGTTATTTGTATCTTTTGGTAAAACTTTCAAATCTCATTCCTGGAGTAGCATCTCTCAATTTCCTCGACCGCGCCCTTCTCATGCTCTTTCTTCTTCCTCCTGAGAAGCCGGTGTACCTTGGCTACAACAAGGTAATGGTCCGAGTCGATGTTGGCTCCTCGGAACGTACGGACATCCATAATACTGGAGGAGTGTCTTGCTTCGATGGCAATGTGATCAATCTGGTTGACTGTTGATTGATCAGGAGTTCTCCAAGTCCCCTTGTGTATATCGAGATGTGGGAACTACGACAATGTTTCGCCCCGCCGCAAAGTCGATTAGCGGGAATCCGTTATCGGAGGTGGTGTCGTGCAGGCTATATTTTCCGATCGTTCCACCAAAGATACCCTCTCTTCCTAGTTTTGCATTAAAATCACCGAGGGCAATTTTAATTTCATAGCCAGGGCATTACTCGTAGGTTTTGTTATGGAGCTCATAGAAGGCATCCTTGGTGTCGTCATCGTTCTCCTCTGTCGGGGCCTGCGCGTATATAAGGCTAATGTTGGCGAATTTAGCCTTGATGCGGATTGCTACGAGGCGCTCGCTCACATGCCGGAACCTCAGGACTTCTTGTCTTAGTCTGCCTCCGACAACAAATCCGCATCCAAATAAGCGCTGCTTTTGCCGTCGATAGCAATTTCCGTAGTAGATGTCGCAGTTTTTCATCCTCTTTTTGTCCGGCCCATCCCATCGCATTTCTTGGGTGGCTGTTATGTCTGCTTTGCAGCAGTCCAAGGCCTTCACTAATTGTTCATCTGCACGTGGTCTATTAAGGGACCTAACATTCCACGTGCATATCCGAAGCTCATTGTCCTTTAATCGTTTGCGTGGGTTGTCAGCAGTAGATCCGTCCATATCCGAGGCTTGTTGATGCTTCGCAACTTTTTTTTTTTTTAAATGGCCGGGCAGTTACCCTGCGGCACAACCCCCAACCTGGAAGACCAGTTCCATTTTTTGCCCCTAGGATGAGGGATCGGTTACACCGAAGCCAGTAACCCGTTCCGGGAGGAGTGAAGTAGGGCTTATTAGCGGAGCTGCAAGATGTTCGGCTGCAGAGGCTTATTCCCGTTATTTAAAGAACCAGCACCTGTCGGAAGATGCTACTTCTACGAGGCCCAATACTACTCGTTGCCATCTGTTACATTTTAGTGAAATATAATTTGGCAAAATGTTCCATGGTATAGTTTACTTGATTATGTAATGGTACGCATTAAATAAATGAATAATCAAACTATAGAGACTCATCCGTTAAAATTGCTAATTTTTAATCAATTAGGGGATCTTGTCTTTTTGATTCTCATTAATTCTCGGTAAGCTGTCCATTACTAATTAATGTGGTCAAGTATAGTCCTCAAAATGCAAAATGGAACTGGTTTGACATTTTACAAACAAAATTTTAGTTGTTTTCTAGTTTTCTTTGATATGGTTAGTTTTACTTACACTGTTCGGTGGTCTGTCATCGCAGAATATCAGCAAGACAACGGATAATCTTTGCATATTTGGCATAAACTAAATGGATTGTGGAGAATCCAAGAATCCATGTGTTTTAGATTTTAAAATCACCGATCACTGTATGACGGGTCTCCTACTAAAACTAGAACTCGTGGATCTTCCAATACAGCTTGTAAATGAGCCCACACAAATACCAGGCGTTGATAGACATACCGCTAAAGCCCTGGACTTGTTTTTAAGTTCTCACACTGATATGTACACTGTTGAAGTGCTTTTCCCTCCAGGCTCGTCGGACCACTGTATAATACAGCTAATTTCTCGTATACCGACCACACAGTTAGAGAAAAGATTCCTAAAAGAACCGTATGACAATACGGGCAAGCCAATTGGAGTAGACTTAGCAGCTTCTTTAGGAGTTTTAACTGGTCATTATGTTTCCTCGATAACGACGTGGATGCTGCTGCTGATATAATCACCGACACTATTCTCTTTGGAATGAGATCCTTTATACCCCATCGGATGAAGAGTATCAAACCAAAGGAAAAGGGATGGTACGGATGGTACTGTAAAGAGGCTGTCAGGGTCAGAGAAATTTTTTTTCGGTCCTTCAAGACCAACACAACAGAGGAAAACCGAAAAAAGTTTAAACGAGCCAGGAATGACTGCAACGTCTTTCTTAAGCGTGTACAATTTCAAAACGACCAAAAGTTGAGGCAAAAAATACTATGTTACAATGTCCCAAAGGTAGTAAAAGCTGTTGGTCGTTTGTCAAAAACATCAGAAATTCTGCCTCATCCTCCATCCCAACGCTCATCTACAATGACATTCCAGCTGTCAGCTCTTTAGACAAAGCCAATCTGCTAGCTGCGCACTTTGCGGTCAGCTCAACATTTCCAGATTGTGCTTTGTCTCCGCCTACACTTGAGTGCGTCGAATCTTCAATGGGACGAATCCACTTTCGCACTTGTGTAGTAGCAAGAGTACTTAAAGATCTCAACATACATAAATCCGCTGGTCCAGATGGTATATCTCTCGTTCTTCTGAAGAGGTGTTCTTCCACGCTGGCAAAACCACTGCGTTAGCTTTTTCATCGATCCTACTCTTTAGAAGATGGAAATAAGATTTTGTCCATCCCATCCCTAAAAAAGGCGAATCAACTTCTCTCTCCTCCTACAGACCCATTGCACTTACGTCCCTTCTTTCTAAGGTCATGGAAACGCTGATAAATCATCAGCTCATGAAATATCTCGAAACACGAAAACATCTCAATGACCGGCAGTACGGTTTTCGTAGCAACAGGTCCACTGGTGATTTGATGGCATGTCTCACCGAAAAGTGGAACCAAAGCGTACATCAATCTGGCGAAAGCAAGATAGTTGCACTTGATATTTCTAAGGCATTTGACAGAGTTTGGCATCAGGCTCTTTTGTCGAAAATGCGTGCATTTGGGATCGACGACTCTCTTCTTCAATGGATTAGAAATTACCTTTCGGAACGTTCAATTCAAGTTGTCTTGGACGGTTTCAAGTCTGATATTCACAAAAAAAAAAGTTTGCTGGTGTGCCCCAGGGCTCTGTTCTGTCTCCGACACTCTTTTTAATTTTCATCAATGATCTTTTATCTGCTACTTCTAATCCAATATATTCCTTTGCTGATGACAGTACTCTCTGCTTTCCATATTCGTTTCCGAACTCACGTCCCTGCTCTTCGGCTGTAGAACGGGAACGGCAGAGTATGTTAAGCTCATTAAATTCTGATATTAACATGATAACCAATTGGGGAACTATCAACGAAGTGGAATTTAATGCTTGCAAACACAATGCTGTCTGCTGTCGTTAAAGCGAAATTTAAACACCCAGCCATTATCCATGAATGGCACTTGCATCGTCGAAACTGAAAAGCTTTCCATCCGCGGTTTGAGTATCAATGACAACTTACGTTGGAATGACCACATATACGATGTCGTCAAAAACACCGTGAAATGTCTAGGTTTACTCAAGCGATGGACTTGACAGCTTTTTTTTTTAAATAAAACGCAAACCATGAGATATTTCAAAAACTTTATTATCGACTTGAACTGCAATCAAAACATTTATGAATGGAACTCGACTTCGTTCATATGGCCACCGCGGGCACGTTTGCAGTGGTCGATTCGTTGGACCCAATTTTCAACGACTCGGCCACACATTTCGGCCGAAACGGCCGCTATTTCGCGTTCAATGTTGGCTCTGAGCTCTTCCAACGTCGTCGGCGTGTTGGCATAAACCAATGACTTAACGTAGTCCACAGAAAATAGTCAAGCGGCGTTAAATCGCACGAACGAGGCGGCCAATCGACTAGCCCCTTCTTGAGATAACACGCTCACCATACTTACTCTTCAATAAATCGATTGCAGCGTGTGCTGTGTGACTTGTGGCATCATCCTGTTGAAACCACATGTCGTCCAAGTCCTTATCTTCCAATTCGGGCCAAAAATAATCGGTGATCATGACGCGATAATGCTGACCATTCACAGTAACGTGACGATCGTTATTGTCGACGAAAAAATATGGCCCAATAACGCCGCCGGCATGTAAACCGCACCAAACAGTTATTTTTTGTGGATGATTCATGAAGCACATGTGGATTTTCACCCGACCAAAAGCACATATTTTGCTTCGTCACTGAAGATGATTTTGCGATGAAATTCATCATCTTGGCGCATCTTCTCCAGAACCCAATCGGAGAACGTACGTCGCTTCAAATGGTCCATTCTTGAGTCAGCTTGATCTTGTATGGGTGTAAACCAAGATCCTTACGCAAAATACGCCATAATGTGGTCTGAGCGATGCCGAATTCTTCGAATTCTTGAGAACGCCGTGGAATTGACTGATTTGGATCGTTTGCTACGGACGCCTGAACGGCAGCGATATTTTCGACACTTCGACCAACCCGTTGTCTCACTGACACGGCAACATCACACAACGAATATGTAGACTCAAATTTTTGCACTAAACTTGTTATTGCCTGTCTACTAGGGCGAGAATTACGACCGAAAATTGGAGTTAACGCTCTTAATGTTGCATTCACCGACTCCGAATTTCGGTAGAAAATTTTTATAATTTGCAGACGTTGCTCGTTCGTGTACTTTACCATGATGAAAATGTTGAGTTTACTGAATAAATTGACAGTGACAGTTTGATGATTAGTGAAAGAGTGCGTTCACAAACTAAATTCAAAGTTGTCAAGTCCCTATTGGAAAACTCTTTATAAGGCGTTTATCCACACATCTGGTCGGTTCCCCCTAAGACCTCTTTGCACCTGCTAGAAAGTCGTGCGATAAAACTCATAGGTGATGCCAGTATTACACAGTGATTCGACACCCACGAACACCGGCGTAATGTCTCCTGTCTCACCTTGTTGTGTCGCTATTTTCACCACCAATGCTCCACTGAAATTGTCAGTAGCATTCCGCCCCTTCATGTTTTTAACCGTGACACCCATCTCGTTATGATAACTCACCAGCTCACCCTCAAGCCCACCTTTGGACGCATTCGTGATTCTTTCCTAAGCCGTACAACTCGCTTATGGAATGCCCTGCCGAGCTCTGTATCTCCTAGTCATTAAAATATTCAGACATTGAAAACCAATGTACATCGGTACCTATCTTTCTTTCCTCCCTAACTTTCCTTCGCCCTGGCTGTGTGCAAACATTTTAAGCGTACATAAATCCCTTGTGCGCGCGTCAATTATAAAAAAAATTATAACGGCACTGCGAATATATTTTATTTGGCCTTGCCGGACGCTATCCTTAAATCTCTTTTCTGCGAAGGTGATAGATAGGTGCAGAAGTAATAAATCCTGAGCAAGCAATTTTTAGTTAAAGTATGCATTTCTCACATTTGCCTCTCTGCTCTTCCTTATGTATAAGTATGAATGTATGAACATACTCATATATTGCAGCTATTCAATCTGTTCCGAAAGAAAGATTTGCCACCCAGTTCATAACATTAGGGCAAAAGTCAGGTACAGCATCAGGATAAATGAGAAACAATCTCCCTCAACCTGCTAATTTGTTGATGAGCATTGGTTATCGATCAGGGATAATATTAGGATTCTGGAACTTTAAAATTCCCCTCGCGGAGAGATTGTCAACATAATGTCAGATTTCTCCTATTGGATAGAGAATTCACGCAGTATTTGAGAGAAGTTTGTGGGAATCTGATGTGTTCACATCATCAAATTAAGACACTGTCTTACTCAACGCTCATGAGTAGGTTATGTAGATTGACGAAAAGATTCTCATATAAACTAAAGGAAATCACCAATATTAAGGGTCATGCACCAACAGAGAACTGCTATTTTTCATTGCAACCAGGCGTCGCTTTAAAAAAAATGTGTGTTGAGCATCCGAAACAAATATGGAACCGATGGCTATAGGAATCAGGTTCAATCGCCGTCTCGTAAGCCACCAACTATTTTGGGAAATAATTGTTAAAATATCAATGAATACTATAATGTTTTATAAACCAGAACACATGAGTTTTTCTTTAGTTTAGTTTACTTTATTAAAATGCCCTATGTATATTAAGTAATTCACATACTTCAAATATTTTACTTAAATTAGTAATAACAAAATAAGAATATTAAAGGCACTCAATATTTGCATACAATGTATCAAAATAGTGTTGAGTGCTTAATTAGTAGATTTTAAACAATATAAAATAAATTTCAGGAGGGTTGATCATTAGAACAATTAGAAATTTAATATTCTGAATAAAAATAACTAAAAGGTGCATAACATCATTTTAAACAATAGCAAAAAAATAACATAATTAATACCATTGAACAAGATTATAGACTGTAACTTAATTGCATCACATCAGATTAGAAGGAACCAGGAGTTCTATGCTTTCAAACCAACATCTTAAAATACCAAGGTCGGAATTCAACTCGCATAACAGGTCAAGGCGGCTAATTGAGCCATATGAGAAACCAACATCATCTGCAAAAGCTGTAGGAATTCCTTTGAAATTAAGTGAAAAAAGGGAGTTGATATAAATAAGGAATAAAATTGGCCCTAGGACTGAGCCTTGGGGCACTCCTAAATTAAGGGAAAGAGGAACACTCCTTACTTCATCGAATTTTACCCTTTGTGTTCTATTTGTAAGATAAGACCTAAACCATTTAAGCATGCATCCACGAAAACCTGTTTTTTCAAGTTTTTGAAAAAGAGTGTCATGGTCGACCATGTCAAAAGCTTTCGCAATATCGATAAATAACCCAGCTGTACAGTTTTTCTTGTCCAGATTCGACATGATTCTACCACAAAACTCAAGAAGAGCATCTTCTGTTGACCTGCCTTTTTGGAAACCGAACTGAGTCGTATGAAAAAATTTCGTCATCTTAAGATAGCTAATCATTCTAGTTTTAACTATTTAGTTTCTCAAGGATTTACTTATTGCTGGAAGTAGTGATATTGGCCTATAATTGTTCATTTCTATTGTGGAACCCTTTTTAAAAAGCGGTACGACGTCATCACACTTAAGTTCTTCTGGAAAAACACCTTCTAGAATACACCGATTAAAAATATAAAACAGGACATTGATGCAATCTACGAGTACTTAAGGGCAATATTTGAAACTTCATCAGCACTGCTCGATATTGTGTTTTTCAACGTGCCAATGGTTTTTAGAACTTCAAGCGAAGTTATTGGCTCAAATACAAAAGTGTTGTAACACGTTTGTTCTGGCTGTAATACCGAATTGCAACATGACCGTTGAAAAAGCTGACCAGATAATTTATAACTTTCTGATGTTTGTAAAATAACTGTTAAAAGCATCCGCAATGACTAGTTTATCATCAACATCAACACGTATAGCAGAAGTTTTACACCGAACAGAAGTTTTATTAAGAATATTATTCACAATTTTCCATTCATTTTTGATAGTTCCTCTTGCGGAAGTGAATTGCGATCGGTAAAATTCATCCCGACAAATTGGAATTTCTTTTTTAATTACTTTAGGGTGTTTTTTGCAATTTTAATCTCAGTTTGTTTTTCTCTTTTATTTTGTGTAAAAGATAATTCGAAATCCAGGGTTTAAGGCGTTTTTGAGAACTTTTGGGTTTTAATAAAGTGGAACAATTGACAAAGTGTTTAGTAAGTGCTTGCATAAAGATTGAAACGGAAATTGATGCATTCTCGGATGTATACACTTCATCCCAAAATTCAAGAGAAAGGTTATCTAACAGTTTCTTGTAGTTTATCTTCTTAAATTTGTTATTGGGTTCATGACTACAAGAATTCTCACTCTCCAACGTATTGAATAATAACCCAGTCAAAGAATAATCAGTTATCTTTAAATATTAAATCAAAAATTGAATATTGTTTCATTGATATTCCAAACGGATCCAGCAGTTCTTTGCTTGGAGTTATTTATCGTCCCAATAAACATATTGACTTTTCCAGGTTATATTTTGAACTTGAGCGCTTCTCGTCTCTTTACCTAGAAGTGATCCTTTGTGGAGATTTCAATTGTGATTTACTTCAGAAAGATACTTCACTTAGTTTTCTCACTAAAATAAAAAGTTTTGGCTTATCAATTGTCAACACTGCAAATCCTACACATTTTTCATCAAATACTTCTACACTTTTAGATTGATTTTGTGTCAATAATATCGGCAACGTTCTGCTTTATTCGCAACTTGAGGCACCTGCATTCTCAAGGCATGATTTAATGTTTGCAACTTTTAAAGTTACTCCACAGGTTAAATCAACAGTCTATAAATATAGGGACTTTAAGGCTATTAATGTAAATGCCCTAGAAAATAGTATTCACGAAATAAACTGGCAAATGATTTTTTCAATGGCATCACCGGACGATCAAGTTGATTTTATTCAAACTTCAGTAAACCAACTTTTTAATATGCATGTACCGCTAAAAACAAAATTTTCTGGTATGGAAAGAAAATCGTGGTTTACGGCTGACATACTTATTTCTATTAAACAAAGGGATCAAGCGTATATGCGATGGAAGCGCTTTCGCGTTCCTGAAATGCTCTCTACCTTTTGAGCCTTACGAAAAAATGTGTGCAAAAAAGTAAAAGAAGCAAAATGTAGACTGTATTCAAAACGCTTAAACAAAAACATACCATCAAAAACCTTATGGAAAAATATTCGTGAGCTTGGTGTTGGTCGACAAAGAGAACATTGTTCCCTGGATGTATGTCCCAATTATTTAAATGAACATTTCTCCAAAGTTCAAAGCAGCAGTAATCAAAATACTTCACTTGTAGATAAAACTAACCCTGAAAATGATGATTCTCAAACTTTTAGTGGAGCGTTGAATGAGATTTTGCCGGTTGCTGACCCTGTACAAAGCACTTATGAAGCAAATGAAACCTACCGGATTGTGGACCCCGGTAGTGGACATTCCTTTCAATTTCAAAGGGTGGATGATGCGGATGTGTTAAGTGCTGTACTTAAAATAAAATCATCAGCTACTGGCTTTGATGAAATACATCCACGTTTCATCAAAATGATCCTACCTCACATTCTTCCAGTGCTAACACATATTTTTATACAACGTCTTCTTTTCCATCTCTTTGGAAAGTGGCTAAAGTTATACCAGTCTTAAAAAAACCAGCCACTCGCTTATCTCAAGAAGAGTTTAGACCAATCTCAATTTTGTCATTTCTGTCAAAGATTCTGGAAAAAATTTTACACAATCAAATTTCAAACTTTTTAAAGACGTTCAAACTCTTAAGTGAAAACCAATCCGGTTTTAGACCAAACCACAGTTGTATATCCGCTACTCTTAAGATTTCAGATGATATTAGAAATGCTATGGATAATGACTTGGTTTCATTTTTAGTTCTCTTAGATTTCTCGAAGGCATTCGACAAAATCAATCATAAAAGACTTATTAAAAAACTAATACAACAGTTTCGGTTTTCATACACAGCTGCAAAACTGATTTTATCATACATTAGTGGAAAAAGCCAAGCTGTTGTTATTGGTAATAAAACGTCCTTTAAATCTTTTCTGTGGGGTTCCTCAGGGATCCATACTTGGTCCACTCTTATTTACGATCTTTATTAATGATCTTCCACTCCAATCTGAATACTCTTCAATCGATTTGTATGCTGACGATGCTCAAGTTCGTATAAGCTGCAAATTAGGCATGATTGAAGATGGTGTTGTGAAATTGAACTCTGATTTAAAAAGAATACTTTGCTGGTCCAATACAAATAGTCTTCACCTCAATCCACAAAAGTCCAAATGCTTAATAATTTATAAAAATAAACTTGATAACAGCTACTTTCCTGCAGTTTATCTTGGAAACGAACAAATTGAATATGTCGATAAAGCTATGAACTTAGGCATTCTATTTAATTCTACCCTTACCTGGGATGACCATATTCAAACTGTTGTTGGAAAAATATATGGATCCTTACGGAGTCTTTCACTTTCGAAGCAATTTACTCCTCAACACGTTCGACTTAGGTTGGCAAAAACTTTGATCCTTCCTATGATAACATATGGGTGCCAATTGTTTACTAGCCATAACTCAGAAACGAAAAGAAATCTAACTGTGGCGTTCAATAATATAACTCGATATGTATACAATCTCCGACGATATGATCATACTCGTATTTCAAACTACACAAGTAACATACTAGGCTGTAATCTTTACATGTATTTCAAGTATTTTTCCCTTAAAACATTGAACAAAATCATTTTAAACAAGGAACCTTCATATCTAATTCAAAAAATGCAGTTTACTAACTCATCTCGTTCTTTTATGATACTGCAACCAAGGTTCACTTGCAGAAACTCGGAGCGTCAGTTTTTCGTTTATGCCATAAAGCAGTGGAATAGCTTACCCTCTTTCATTAGAAGACTTCGCGGCACCACACAATTTGAGACGGTTTTATTCAGATACTTAGTAAATAATTAAATTTAATATTTAGTGTAATAAAGAATTTTGTTTTGTCATTATGAATATTAATTTAGTTTGTCATTTTAAATCAATAATACCTGAATGTATAAATAATAATTAAAATTGATTATAACTATACTTTTTACAACTTTTACTGTTAATTATAGGCTTTTAAGCCCAATGTAAAAGATTCTTTGAAATATATAAATAAATAAATAAAATAAAATAAATAAATAAATCAAGAACACATTTTTCGCAAATTGTAGACGAATTATTTTTGAACCATCCATAAATATGGTCTAAGCAAGTGCCAGAAGCAGGTCTAGTATGGAAAAATGGCCGCATCGGCTTCGCTGGTCCAATATGCGCAGCGTTATTCCGGCAATAGCGTGAGGAATGTTGGCCTCGAGCTCATCCAAAGTGGTTAGCTTGTTAGCGTAGTCTAAGGACTTGATAGCGGAGGCCATTGATAAACACAACATCTATTGATAAACAGATGATCCAGTCGCCAAATTTCTCCTTCACAACTTCAAGCGTTGAGTCGCTTTTATGGCATGTAACGCCATCTTGTTGAAACCACAGGGCGGATATATCTATACCTATCTGATACCATTGACGATAACGGTGTCTCCTTTCTCATTTCGAAAGAAATAAGGTCCGATGTTGCCGCCATGCCATAAACCGCACAAAACAGTCCATCTTTGTGGATGCATTGATGCTTGGCCGAAAACTTGTGGATTGTGTTCGCTACAAAAATGGCAATTTTGCTCGTTCGAGAAGATGATTTTTTGGCCAAAATCCGGATCTCCGGCCAACATTTCCATCGCCCAATTAGCGATCTCACAGCTTTCTCTATGGTTGTCTGGCTTCAATTCTTGTGTCAGCACAATCTTATATGTATGTAGACCCAAATCCAACCGCAAAATAAGCCGGGTTGTCTCTGATCCCAGCTGATCGGCGCTGAATCGACATTTCTGGGTTTTCTTCGATATTGGCCGCTACGACGGCTGTGGTTTCTTCATTTCGCACCAATCTCTGTCTGGTTCGTGGCTTAAGATCCAAAAGAGTGTACTCACGCTCACACTTTTCTATGACGCGACGAATTGCCCGCACACGGAAGCCATGATGACGTCCAACCTCACGACGAAATTTACGCTGCGTATTTACAACTAAGCTGGAGTTTCGGCAAGCATACAACGATGCATGATGAAATGGCAAACCTTACTGAATACTTTGACAGCTGTTAATTATTGGTAGCTTTGACAGCTGCTGCAACATAACAATTAGAAAAACTATCACTGCCATCTGGTCACCAGTTACTAGGTGAAAATCAAGATTTTGAGCGGAAAAGAGCTGTCAGTGTCGAAATAGCATATGAGTCAAAAAGAAACTTGCATTTGCGCGAAAGTCGTATTTAATGCAATTTGCTTATCTTTAGTTTAACGAGCGAGTAATTGCCCGATCGTGCTGATATTGATAAATAAAATTTGTTTTTGTTGTTCAACTAACATATGGTAGATATGCCCACCTTAATTCGAGGAGTGTGTTTTTACGAGTAAATTCTACGACCAGTAAAAGGCGATCAATAGCTTAATGATCTAGATAAGTTGCAATGATCAGATTTAAACTATCCGTATTGAGTTTATGTTCATTTATACAGTTTGTGAACTAAATAATTGTGATCTCTGTGTGTATTATATTTGAGTGTCTGACAATCGTAGTTTTCAAAAAATCGTCACACAAATGAGGGGAGAAAAAGTGGCCCAAAGCTTCTCGAAACTGCGTTCAGTGCATTCACACAATGTAATGCAACTTTATGCACTAAATGTCAACTGAATTCGCTTCAGCTTGCAAAGTTTTGAAAGCTGAGTCTGAGTCGACCAGTGATGCCCACTGATGAAGTATACTTGATGACAATTTCTGACATCTCCAGTTCTGAACAAGTACTACTCCCATTGTCTTCTAACTGTACGAGTACTAGTATTACCATATTCGAAGCAATAATAATAAACTAATCATAATAAACTAATAATATTCGTTCATACTCGTATGTATATTAATACGTTGTTCGTCGTTCGTTGTTGTCGCTGTAAGCTAGAGGACAGATAAGATTAAGGAACTTAGCAAGCGTTTTCGACCTGTGTAAATCTTTCTAAATAATTTCAGTTCGGGTTTGGCTCTTCCAGTGCGAAGACGACTGTTTTTAATAATTTTGTACGAGTATTGTTGTGCGCGCCCAGTACGGCTCTTTAGTGGAACCGTGTTTTCTCGCCTAAATCATCATTCAACTCAATTTTCTTAAGGTCAGATACATATAAAGCTACAAAGATACAGAGAAGAACCTACTTAACTAAATGTATGTATCTTATACTCGTAGTTGTTTTGTTTTGCATAAAATTTATTGTGTGTTGATATCATTGGAGCGACGAAACTAGTTATGTCCATGTCTCATACTCGTATACTTGCATTTTTTTAATTTTAATTTATTGTTGTGTATGCATAAAATGCTCTATGGCTTGTGCGATAAAGATCGCACTCTAACTCTCCATTAATTATTGATTGTGCACAGTATCGTACAACAGCTACATACATACATATATTCGGTTCAATTCAGATGTTTAGATAGGGGTGTGCCTGTGTGTTGTTCACAATTTTATGACCCAAATATACAAATTTCTTTGTTCGAATTTAAAATTGGAACTCGGCTGGCATGTCAAAGTTAAGATGATTATTATGCGATAAGTTGACAAACTCGTTTCGCTTGCCGACATACTATCTGTCTTGGAGCACTCCAAATTGTTAACCTTGACTGATAAATGGTTCATATTTATTGTATTTCAGAGTTCAATAGCAGATTCACACATATTTTAAAGAACTGAGCTTGATTATGGTGTTTAGTGGATCGCACTTTACGTAATCCATGTGCTTAACCAGAAATTGGCAATTACAGAAATATTTTTAGCATTCTTGCGTTAACAAGTGTCTGTAGATTGTGTGCGTGATTAACTAGGTGGCCAGATAACGTACAACATTGTGAGACTAGATGGGATGCAATCTACCATTTCGAAGGCAATTAAGCTAATAATCTCTGGTTTGGTATTTGGATATACCGATAAGATGACATAAACAGTTTTTTATTCTATTTGCAGATGGCATTTGTTAAGTTAAGATGATTTGCGGTGTGAACGTTTGAAGTCGAAGATCAATTTGTAGCATTTGACTGTTCAGAGTAGATGTGATTCTTATAACAAGTCGATTTCGCCAATCCTTTTTTTATTCTGCATAGATAATTATCAGAGTTTACGTGCCAATCATTTCAAGTATGATACTTCCTGCTGAGTATAAGCAGATACCGTTTTGCAACTGTGTCTACATACAATATTATCGATTCGAAATAGCTTTTATGATAAAAGGCTCGTTAGCTTGGCGTGTGACACCAAATAATAAACAAAACCAAACAGATTACTATTATTTGTTAAGTAGTTTCATAATTGATATGCATGTAGGTAGATAAGATTCCCTATCTCACCAATAATGCGCTGAATATTGACCTCGAAGGCATGCATAGTTTGCGACATATTGTACATTGCCCTACAAGAAGTAAACGAGTGGAGTCAAATCGCTTGCAAATTCAGCTGTCGATAACATCATCATTGAATCGATTTCTTGGGAAGCCGAGAGTTTCATGGGACCAGACATCGAACATAGGGGTATTTGCATTCAAAAGCCGCTCAAAAATATTTTTTTGTCCTAAAGAAGTGATACTTGCCTGAAACAACTTTAGAAGTGTTATTGAGCTTATTTAAGTCAAATTAAGGTGTAAATGAAGTATCTTTTATATAATTAGATCTTATTTTATTAATGCCAAAAATTTGTATGAAATGAAATATGTATACAGATTAAGTTATTCAGTGGACTCTGCCCAGGATTCTTCTTCATCAATACATTCCTCATCTGTTTTTTTCAATTCCACTTTCATTGGATACTCTCTCGTCAAAATTTTGTAAAGATAATGAATTCGGAATCCCGGAAATCAACATTGCTAGAGCTTCTTTTGTAAATTTTTTATTTTTTTTTAACAGGCAAGGGTCTTAAACTTGTTATTAAAGGATCCGAGCTTAAAAGCAACCTGCAGATAGTATGAAAAACAGAATTATTATTTATTTTCGACTGCTAATAATGTTTTTTTTAAACCTGCTAAGAACATCCATGTTGCACTCTGTCCTAGAAAACTTTCTCACAAAATTTAACCGGTATAACCTGAAATGCTTGTTCCGTGCTTCTGCTGCTTCTTCGGATAGCTGTCCAATCGATAGGAGAGCATTTCGAATAATTTCTGATCTATGCAGGAGAATTTTGTGCATCGTTGGAGTCATGGGATGCCACGGATAGAGCTCAACATACAACTTAGCCGTATCATAAGCAAATCCTTCAAATTTTGGAACATCGATTTCAAATCCACTAGAAAGTACTTCTAATACTACTTCCGGATTTGTTGAAAAACCTGCGGCTTGTATTGCCATCATTAGTGCTCCCGAAACCAGGTTTTGGTACATTTTTTCTGAAAGCGTTCTTAGCTGCCATTTTTTTTGACAGAATCTTGTAAGCAAGATGAAGAATGCTTTCAAAAATCCGTATCCTGGCATGCAAAATTGACAAACCAAATATTATCTCATCTTTATCAATTTCTTTTGTTCTGGAAAGATCATTAAAATCTTTCGAATTTGCTCCACAATTATAACATTTCATTGTAGATTTAGTGTTTGTTGTTGCGTTGCAAACTTTACCATCGACCATTGTAAAAACTAACGTGTGTTTTACTTCCAATATTCTATCGCCTTCTATGAAAGTTTTGTTCAATGTACTCGTATTTATTGTGGATTCAATATAGGCTATTTCACTTTGCGTAATATCAAGAGTTTCTTTTACAAAACTTTTTTTTATTGGACGACAATAGCGTGGCGAGGATGGCGTTGGATTTTACCAAATAATTTTGTTAGTTGAATTGCAAAACAAACGTAAGGGCACAAATGAGCATTGGAAGATGTTTGCATCTGAATCAGAGATGTTTTCAAACTTTTGTTTGAATTGCGTTTGTTGCGAACTTTCACATCTTGAAATAAGTTCTAAAGAATTGCACTCGTTTTCATTTAAAGTTTGTAGTACGTCATCCAAATACAAAAATAAGCGATCAGCTGTATGGTTTAATAAGTCCTGTAAGTTTATCTCAGCTTAAGTTTCTGTTACAGTATATGACTCAGGGATAGGGTAGCATTGTTTTTTTGCTTTTTGAAGAATACTTTAGCAAGGAAACAATTTTTTTTCACTTGTTTTCACTATCTCATACTGCTTTGCTTCAACGAAAATAGAAAGAGCTTTAAGAGTACATAGTTCCTTATGTTGGAAAATATCGGACAATGCTTTCTTTTACCTCTTTGCCATCGCCGGAGAGTCGATGATTTGTTTTAGTACTTTTGAAGCTTGCGATTTTCCTGTTTCATGTAGCTTCATTTGAGTAGCAAACGCAAGTTCCTCTGTTTTATTACGAGGGCGGGTCAATAAATCCTTTAAGTCCATTTCTGACCTCTTTACTGAAACAGCAACACTGCTCCTGTCAACAGGCATCTGTCAGTTGACTCCTGTCAAAATTTAAACTTGCTGCGTCAGTTAGTTTGTGTTTGACAGCTATTTTTATCAGACTACTCACTAATTTGAGGAGAAAATGGAAAAAAGTGAATTTCGTGTGCTTCACTTCACAGGAAGGTTTGGCGTTGTTTAATCGCAATATGAAGGAGTTTTTGCGCCGTTTTGTAACCGTGGACGAAACATGGATCCATCACAACACACCAGAGAACAAACAATAGTCAAAACAGTGGGTTTCTAAGGGTGAATCGGTGCCAAAGAAGGCCAAGGTGGGTTGGTCAGCCAATAAAGTTATGGCGACTGTTTTTTGGGATGCACGCGGGATAATCCACATTGACTACCTTCAAAAGGGAAGAACAATCAATGGGGAATATTATGCCAACTTATTGGACCGATTCAATGACGATTTGAAAAAAAACCGACCTCATTTGGCCAAGCAAAAAGTTCTTTTCCACCAAGACAATGCAAGGGTGCACACATGTGCAGTTGCCATGGCAAAAATCCATGAATTGGGCTATGAATTGCTCCCTCATCCACCCTATTCTCCAGATTTGGCTCCGAGCGACTACTTCTTGTTCCCAAACCTGAAGAAATGGCTTGGTGGAAAAAGATTTGACTCCAATGATGAAGTCATCTCGCAAACAAAGGCCTATTTTGAGGACCTCGACAAATCATTTTTTTTGGAAGGGATAAAAAAATTGGAGAAGCGTTGGACAAAGTGTATAGAGCTCAAGGGAGACTACGTTGAAAAATAAAATTATTTTTTTATCAAAAAATCTGTGTTTTATTCCACGGACTTATTGACCCGCCCTCGTACTATTACGTAAGCTCTGCGTTCTTTTTCTCTTGCTCTGTACACTAAGTTCTGTGAAAGCTGGCCGGCCACGTCCATTGAAAATTGGTACCTCAAAAACTCCCTGAAGCCAAATTTCATTTTTTCTTAAAAATCTAACATTTGTCCGTTGTGAACTTACCCATCTTAACTTAAATTCATGCCTTAATATAATTAAAAAGATTTTAAGTTGAAACTACTAATAAAAATAAAGTTGTGCTTAGTCTAATACTTTAAACGTCCAATTTTAAGCTTAAAATCTTTAAGTTTTCCTCCGTACAAGACGCTTTATTGAGCAAATAGCTCTGAAGGTGATCCAATTTAGCTTCAAAATCATTCTCTTCATACTCATTCATAACGTCATATAACTGCCTTATAGTTGAAATACATAAGCCAGACGATCCTTCAATCAAAAGAATTCATTTTATGATAAGCAATTTTCGAATTTTCATTAAACTAGGCACACATAAGGGACAATAAAATCTAGAGGGGCAGTTATGGGCAGCAATTTTTTTTTTCTACTGCTTCCTAACATCTTTCTCTATAAGCTGATACAAAAAAAGTTACCGAATAACACCGAATTATATAACGAAAGTCCCATTACAAAAAAACATTACCCACCTACACACATTTCAAATAAATCCAATATCTATTAAATTAAAGCTACAATAATTATAACATAGAAATAGCTTCATAATAAAGTACACACCTGCAGCTGATTCTTCCATACCAAAAAAGACTGTACACAATATTAAAAACAATAAAAACTTAATTATTTAGCAGTGGGATTTTTCACACGAATCAACAGATTTACAATGCAAGCTTATGATCGATGACTTTCAACTGATGCTGTGGCGAAGTGTGTGCAAAAAAAAAACAAAAAAAAAACACAACGGTTCATTGTTCAATGGGTATTTAACTACAGCTAGGAAAAAAAAATACTTCTCAACACTACATTTTGAAACATAGATTTATGAGTGGTTTTTCGAGACAAATACCCCTATGTACATCGTCCAACGTCAAGACTTTACCTAATAGTGTACTTTTGTGGGTGTTATTGAGTCTCAAGAGTCTCATGAGCTTGTTTACGAACCCATTAATCTAAGAGTGAGCCTTGTAAGTAAACACAACATTTCAGTAAAAATAAAGCTTGACTTTAAGCCGCTCAAGAGTCCATTCCGTGAACTCCCATTGCAAGCTATAATTGCGTGGCTTTTGTCTCTGCACCATCTATGTCCGATACAAGATCTTTATCTCCACATAGTGGACGTACAAAGGCCAAACTATTACGATAGACGCCGGATTGACAAGTCCGGATTTCGCTTATAACATTCACGCGTAATGTATGGTTCGAAATATCGATCTCAGTTGGTCGACTATGAGGTCGTTATCTTCTATACGATTCGCGAATTGAAGACCGATTTCCAAAACAAATTCAAATGATATATGTACTCGTATGTATATGGAAGCGTCCTTCTGGTGTAAGTAAACCCATCCTTATTTGTCAAACAATACTCAACACCTGTGTTTAAAAGTTACCCGTGTATGTTACACATGAGGTTTGTTTTTTTTAAAAGCTACGAGGCATACACACCATATTCTTGTTGAAAGTATGACAAAGAAATTATTGGATCACATATTTAATGTACTCGTACATTCATACGTGATATTCTCGAGATTCTATTCAGATTGAATAAGTTCAAGAAATTAAAACTACTTATTGTTGGCAATGATATGTACGTGGGTTCATGCTTGTTTGTTTTGGTGAAGCGATATATTGTTGAAATGAGAAGTGTTTCAAACCTACACAATGTGTACTCGTATGTACAAATACATGGACCCCGCCTACTTATCAAGGCTTCGCTCGTCAATGGCGTTGTATAATAAAAAGCGGAGGTAGAGCAAAGTACTGGTCTTATCGTAACGGTTTCCAGATGACGCCACCGAAGGTTGCTGCGATTTGACCAGTTACAAGACCAGTCGTAGACCACTGGTAGACCCTACCAGGACTTAAATCACGGTACCATGGGAGTCAGGAGCCCCCTTATCTCTTTGATCCAATGTAGAGTTGAAATAAGTACTGGGTGCTGTGACCCTAAGATCAGCAAGAGGTTTTAGATGATCTACTTCGTCCCACACCAAGGGTGGAACTTGTGCCTCCAACACAAGTTCTGCTTTGGTATCTCTCATGGATGTATGGGGATACCGTTGACTTAAGTCTACACGACAGGCATCTAACGTCAAAATCCAACACTCAATGTACATATACATATGTATGTGTTCGCAGACCATATGGCCATTTTCGTAATAGTAAGACTGTATTTCTTGCATATACCTTCATCAAAAATAACCACGGAATTACCACCGTGTGGCGCCCACATTGTTCCGATTTGAGTTCTGTTTTTTTTTTTTTTTAAGTTGGTAAATCTGTTGTTGATATTCCCTCTAAATCTTAGCGTCAATCATAGCTTGACATTTGCAAAAGTCACGTATCCAAGAGTACATCTATCGAAGTGTGTGTTGGAGATTTTTTAAAATTTTAGAAATGGATTTAAATTTGCAACAACGAACTTGTATTAAATTTTGCGTAAAAAATGGATTTAATGGTGCGCGAACGTTGGAAAATTGTTTCGGCAACGATTCTATAAAGAATACGGTCGTTTACCAGTGGTACGAGCGGTTCAAAAGTGGTCGTGAGTCAATCGAAGATGATGAACGCAGTGGCAGACCATCGACATCGAAAACCGACGAAAACATTGATGTTGGTCAATAACCGTAAATTAACCATCAGAGAGATAGCGGAGGACTTGAACATTGCCTATGGATCCGTCCAAGACATTTTGGTTAATGATTGGGTCTCCGTCGTGTAGCAGCAAAGTTGGTGCCAAAAGACCTCAATTTCATGCAAAAAAGAGACCGTGTTGACGTCGCCAAAGAGATGATTTGCGAGGCTGAATCTGATTCCACATTCATCAAAAGAATCATTACTGGATTACAAAGGTGTAGTGCAACATGAATTTGTTGCCAGAAGGCCAGGCAGTAAACGAAGAGTATTATTTGAGCGTTATGAGACGTTTGCGTGAAGCAATTCGCCGAAAGAGACCAGACTTGTGGGCAGAAAACTCGTGGATTTTGCACCATGATAACGCACCGTCGCACAGTGCCATCATTATTCGTAATTTTTTGACGAAAAACGCAACAAATACCATCCAACAGCCACCGAATTCACCTGATTTGGGTCCCTGTGACTTCTTTCTGTTCAATCGAGTTAAAAAACCACTGGGTTTCAGCAGCCGATGGATGGACATACCGAAAACCGAATATAAAAAATATTTCGAGGATTGGATCAAGCGCTGGCATAACTGTGTTGCAGTCGATGGGGATTACTTTGAAGGAGACAATATAGATTTACAATGGTCGGAAAAAGTATTTTGACAAAACTGCGTACAATGTTATCTCGCTTGTTTTGATAGACTGAGAGAACTAACGGGTCTTTGTTGATGATCAAAACAAAATATATGATTATAACTGTAAGAGCGCAAAATATTTTCTTTATTACTATACATTATCAGCTGCAATGTAAGAGCTGAACTGAAACTAACTGGAAAAAAGTATTTTGACATCATATTCTTTTCAGTTTTTTTCCTTTCGCGGAGCCATGATAGTTGGGCCCTGTTAATTACAAAGTCTTTTTTTAATATAATTTATTAATTTTAATGACACTCACTAACATTTAATTGGTAAATATGGGAAAAACGTCTGAAATAAGCCAGGCTATAAGAAATGAGATGGTGATCAAGTATGATGTGGGTATTTCAGTGGAATACTTAAGCAAGCTATACAAAGTGCCTCGTAAAACTGTGGCAGACCACGCAAGACAACCAAAAGAGAGGACCGTTTAATTGTGGGAACATTTAAAGATAATGTGCTAAAAACTCCAAAATCTGCAGCAATTGAATTGAGTGATCAGCATAATATTCAAATTTGTGAAAGAACGGTAAGAAATCGTTTAAAAGAGGAAGGTTTTGCCACTTGTCTGGTCTGGTTACATACCAATACCCCAAATTTCACAGAAAAATAAGCTCAAACGTCTGGAATTTGCCGAAAAATTTGTACACAAGCCTTCATCATTTTGGCAGCAAGTATTGTGGACTGATGAAAGCTCTTTTCAGTACCATGCATCAAAAAAGGAAATTTTCTGCAGAATTCCTAGGAAATTGCGATAAAAAGTGGCACCTGTATGTGAACGAGTACCCCATGGAGGTGGCAGCGTAATGTTTTGGGGATGTGTTTGCTTTAATGACATCGGAGATTTGATACCAATCGAGGGAACGATGAACAAAGATCAATATTTTCACATTTTAAATAATAACGCGTTTACTTCAGGTGACAAATTGATTCCACAGTCATTTATTTTGCAACAAGATAATGCTCCATGTCACAAAGCCAAGATGATTACCAATTTCCTAAGGGATGTGGAAGTAAATACATTGGACTGGCCACCTCAAAGCCCCGATTTAAATATAATTGATAATGTATGGGCTTATGTAGAGAGAAACAAAAATCCATGTTTGACAAGAACGCGCGAGGAGACAATCGCTGAGGTCGAAGGCCTTTGGAATGAAATTTCCCTGCAAACCCTCCAAAATTTGGTGAACTCAATACCAAGCCGATTGCAGAAAGTCATCGGTGCCAGCGGAGGATTCATTTTCCATTAAGTTATGCCTTTATTTTTATAAATTTTTGTTACCAGTTCTTTTTTCGGATAAATAATATTTTGTCAAAATACTTTTTTCCCCATTCATTTTTGAATTATAATTTTTAATTTTAATACTATTATATTGAACTAACTTTAAGTATATTTTTGTTAAAGCTCACAATTATGTTATTATCATGAATTTTTTTCAGATTTTTTCAATAATAATAAAGAAGGATATAAAGAAAAATGTGCGATTGTTTTTTTGTGAAAATACTTTTTCCGACCATTGTAGATGAATAAACTTGTATTTTTAATTTTCTGAATAAATTCCGGGAAATTTTTGATCAAGGTGGTATGTTCCCTTCATTTAAGTTGTTAAATCTTTCGTAGAAAGACGTGTAACTGCCTCAGTGACAAAGGTGTAATAGGAAATGCTCTATAGTGTCGCCATTACAAACACAATCGCCATCGCAAACACCGCCGGCATCACAGCTATTCACTTATGCCTAGCACATTTATGTGCTTAGTAAGTACGTAGTACGTAAAAGAGGAATTCTACTATCTAATATTCAGAGACATCGGAAAGTATTAGTTTGATTCGACTGTAACCTATGATTGTGCACACAAGGAACTACTGGTCAATCGAAACGAAGCAGTCCTAATGCGGATTTATGTCCTGAGAAGGTCTCCTCTGAGCATTACCTAGTAATTTTTATTTCAGCACTCTCATTGTTTCTTGGAACTCAAACAAGGGTCCGTGAATGCAGCCATCTGGCTGCGTTCAGAGAAGTTTTCCTTTATTGAACCAAATTTGAAGTAGTAAAATAGTGTACAGCAATATATTAAGTGCAAGAAGACAGACACAAATTATCTTAACAAGCAGTGAAGTCTGAGATTATCGTTCACCACGAGAACGCCATCTCCATATCCTAAATCAGTTCTGATTTCATCCGTGAATACCCTCATATTTCCCTTTTCTGGTTCAGATTCCAACGATGCTTAGTATCGTCGGTGTTTGTGTTTTCTGTGTTTGTCTGTGATTATGACTAGGGAATTCAGGGTAGACGTAGCCAATATACGCGGGCTAAAAAGTAATCACTTTTCTGCGTACGTCCACGTCTGTAAGTACAGACCAGCTGTTTTGGCACTTAGTGAAACACAGGTAGATCCCCGCCCACACCTCTCAGATCATTCTGATCTGAAGCTACCTGGCTACGAACTAGTGCCATTATTCTTCTCTCACCGCGGTCTCGCCATTTAT
This sequence comes from Volucella bombylans, assembly GCA_949129095.1. Lineage (NCBI taxonomy): Eukaryota > Metazoa > Arthropoda > Insecta > Diptera > Syrphidae > Volucella > Volucella bombylans. The sequence goes on along the minus strand of OX422143.1, from coordinate 180,468,776 downwards.
GTGCGTAGTGATGTATCTTACCAAACTCCACCACAATGTGATCCATGTTCCAATCCGGAATTCAACTTCATGTGGTTAAAATTCAATCTCCGTAAGCAAATTATACACTACTGCTTTATTTATAGAAGCCCCAAACTGGACAGCAATTCAACCTTTAACGAGTTTGATGCGCTGTCTGACTCCATTCAAAGAATTATATCCCTGTATCCTCATACTGAAATCGTTATTACGGGCGACTTCAATATACACAATTCTGGGTGGCTTCGACATTCTGGACAAACAACCTAACGCAGCTTGTAAATGAGCCCACGCGAATACCAGACGTTGATAGTCATACCGCCAATACCCTGGACTTGTTTTTAACTTCTCACCCTGATAAGTACACCATTGATGTGCTCTCCCCTCTAGGCTCGTCGGACCATTGTGTCATATCAGCTAATTTCTCGTACACCGACCACACAGTTAGAGAAAAAATTCCTAAAAGAACCGTATGGCAATACGAGAAAGCCAACTGGAGCGGTCTTAACAGCTTCTTTAGGAATTTTAAGTGGTCGTTATGCTTCCTCGATAACGACGTGGATGCCGCTGCTGATATGATTACAGACACCATTCTCTTTGGAATGAAATCCTTTATTCCTCATCGGATGAAGGGTATCAAACCAAAAGAAAAGGTATGGTACGACTCGAGCTGTAAAGAGGCCGTCAGGGTTAGAGAAATGTTTTTTCGGTCCTACAAGACCAACCCGACAGAGGAAAACCGAGAAAAGTTCAAACGAGCCAGAAATGACTGCAACGCCTTTCTTAAGCGTGTGAAATTCCTATACGACCAAAAACTGAGGCAAAAAATACTGCAATGTCCCAAAGGCAGTAAAAATTTTTGGTCGTTCGTCAAAAACATTAGAAATTCCGCCTCATCCTCCATCCCAACGCTCATTTACAATGACATTCCAGCTGGCAGCTCTTTGGACAAGACCAATCTGCTTACTGCACACTATGCGGCCACCTCAACACTCCCAGATTGTGCTTTGTCTCCGCCTACACTTGAGTGCGTCGAATCTTCAATGGGACGAATCTACTTTTGCACTCGTGTAGTAGCAAGAGTACTTAGAAATCTCAATATTCATAAATCCGCTGGTCCAGATGGTATATCCCCGCTTCTTCTGAAGAGGTGGTCTTCCTCGCTGGCAAAACCACTGCGTAAGCTTTTTCATCAATCCTACTCTTTAGGACTCTTTCCAAGCAGATGGGAAACAGCATTTGCCCAGCCCATCCGAATCTTCTTCTCCCTTCTCCTACAGACCCATTGCACTTACGTCCCTTCTTTCGAGGTCATGGAAACGCTGATAAATCGTCAGCTCATGAAATATCTCAAAACACGAAAGCGTCTTAATGACCGGCAGTGTGGTTTTTGTAGCAACAGGTCCACTGGTGATTTGATGGCATGTCTCACCGAAACAGTGGAACCAAAGCGTACATCAATCTGGCGAAAGCAATATAATTGCACTTGATATTTCTAAGAGTTTGGCATCAGGCTCTTTTGTCGAAAATGCGTGCATTTGGGATCGATTACTCTCTTCTTCAATGGAAACTACCTTTCGGAAGGATCAATTCAAGATGTCTTTGATGGTTTCAAGTCTGATATTAACAAAATAAATGCTGGTGTGCCCCAGGGCTCTGTTCTGTCACCGACACTCTTTTTAATTTTCATTAATGATCTCTTGTCTGCTACTTCTAATCCAATATATTCCTTTGCTGATGACAGTACTCTCTGCTTTTCATATTCGTTCCCGGACTCACGGCCCTGCTCTTCGGCTGCAGTACGAGAACGGCAGCGTATGCTAAGCTCATTAAATTCCGATATCAACAGCATAACCAATTGGGGAACTATCAATAGAGTGGAATTTAATGCTTCCAAAACACAAAGCTGTCTGCTGTCTTTAAAGCGAAATTTAAACACCCAGCCATTATCTATGAATGGCACTTGCATCGTCGAAACCGAAAAACTTTCCATTCTCGGTATGTGTATCAATGACAACTTACGTTGGAATGACCACATATTTGATGACGCCAAAAATGCTGCGAAATGTCTAGGTTTCCTCAAGCGATGTAAGAAATATTTTACCCCCTCTGATCTGGCCTCAATATATAAGGCATTCATCCGCCCAAAATTGGAGTACAACTCCCACATCTGGTCAGGTGCTCCTAAAACATCTCTGCACCTGCGAGATAGGATTCAAAACCGTGCGATAAAACTTATTGACGATACTAATATCAGTCAATCAATGGACACCCTCGAACACCGACGAAATGTCTCGTGTCTCACTTTGTTTTATCGCTATTTCCACCACCAGTGCTCCACTGAAATCGCCAGTAGCATTCCGCCCATTCAAACTTTCAAACGTAACACCCGTCTCGCTATGAATGCTTATCAGTATACCCTCAAGCCCATTTTCGGCCGTACTCTAAAATATCGTGATTCGTTCCTAAACCGTACAACTCGCTTATGGAATGCCCTGCCGATCTCTGTATTTCCTGGTCGTTATAACTTGCAAACATTTAAAAACAATGTACATCGGTACCTCTCTTTTCTTCCTCCCTAAATTTCCTTTGCCCGCGCTGTGTACAATCACCTTAGGGGTACTCAAACCCCTTGAGCGCGCGCTCATTATAAAAAAAAAAAAAAAAAAAAAACTGAAGCCAGTACATGGAATACCGAAATTCCGGTATTATTGGGTTCATAATACGAGTACCAGCAAGGCGCGCAAGGCCGTCGAAAGCCGTTGCAAGTTGAAAATGGTGACCAGCTAGCAATGATAGTTTTTCCAATTGTTATGTTTTAGCAGTTGTCAAAGTTACCGATGACATCCAACTGTCAAAATATTCAGTAAGGTTTGCATTTCATCGTGCATCGCCTTACGCTTGCTGAACGCTCGAAAATTATTAAAAAAATTTATCGAAACTCCGGCTCAGTTGTAAATACGCCATGAGGTCGGTCGTCATCATGGCTTTAGTGTGAGGGCAATACGTCGACAGTGGAAATGTTTGAACCTGAGTACACTCTTTTCGATCCAGATAGTGACTGGTGCGAAATGAAGAAAAAATAGCCGCCATAGCGGCCAGTATCAGAGAAGACCCTGAAATGTCGAATCGGAGCCGATCAGCTGAATTGGGCCTTGCCAGAGAGACAACCCGGCTTATTTTGCAGTTGGATTTGGGACTACATCCGTACAAGATTGTGCTGGCGCAATAACTGAAGCCGGAGACCATAGAAAACTCCGTGGGTTCGCTAATTGAGCGTTGGAAATGTTGGCCGGAGATCTGGATCATGGCATCATCGGACCTTATTTCTTTCGAAATGAGGAAGGAGACAACGTTATCGTCAATGGTCTTAGGTATCGAGCGATGTTAACCGACTGTGGTTCCAACAAGACGGCGACGCAGTGCTCGAAGTTGTGAAGGAGAAATTTGGCGACTGTGTCATCTCACGGCAAGCGTGCATCAATTGGCCGCCGCGATCATGCGATTTGACACCACTCGGTTATGTTCTCTGGAGCTATGTCAAAGCCCTTAGTCTACGCTAACAAGCCAACCACTTTGTTTAAGCTCGAGGGCAACATTCGACACGCTATTGCCGGAATAACGCCGCACATATTGGACCGACCTCTTGAGGCACTGCCAGTGAAGCCGAGGCGGCCATTTGAATGATGAGCTATTCCACACATAATGGCATGAACAACATTGTTGTTTTGTTTAAATTTTGTTCCCTATTGTTCTTATCTGGTCACTCTGGATAGCAAACTTCTATGGACTAAACATGTTACATGTTACGTCGAAAGCCTCTATCGCGTTGTCGACCTTCTGTCAGTGCAAATGAGCTGTCGGTAAGACATTATTCCGGTCACCGAGAAGGGTCCGCTGGATGTACATGGCTATGAAAAGGGGAATTACATTCTACGCGTCGATTCCTTAGTGGAATAATCTCTCATGAAAATACGTCATTGCTGCTTTTACCAGACCCCAAAGAGCGGACAGTCTTGGCTGCTTGGGAGCTTTCCCTAGTACGCCTGGATCCGCTCTAGGCATCATTGATAAATCTCCCTTCCCTTGATATTCATATCACGGGCTGCACTCTAAAAGCCATCATCCGCTTAAAGAGAAGCGGTTTTTGGTACAATGCGCACTGGGCCTTTGATGCCCATGCGCACCATGCCCATTTGCCTCTGGTTTTATGATCATACCATCTGACAGAATGATACTCCTTCTGCAGAAAAAATACGAAATCGACTTTCCCTGCACCCAACGCTGGTTTCGGCCAGAATCAGAGCCAGGAAAGGAATGCAATCGGACCTTCACAGATGGCTCCAAAACCGCTGGTGCCTTTGTGGAGGAAGACAACGTTAGATTTTACTTCTCGTTAGGAAAACTTGCGTCTGCCTTCCGAGCGTAGAAAAACACAATCCTGGTGACAACTAACTATATTGTGAAGAATATGTGAAGGGCGGCGAAGCATTTGCATCTGCGCTTAGAGCCCTGCTGAACGTTCTTACGACTTCCAAACTAGTTCGAGAATGCAAGACATAACTGAAAGCAGTCGGAAGGCTAAATTCACTGAGACTTGTCTGGGTCGCAGGTCACAACGAGATTACGGGTAATGAAACCGCTGGTTAATTTGCCACGCAAGGCTCAGAGGAGAGTTTTTCAGGACCCGAACCTGCGTTAGGTCTGCCTGCGTGCTCGATTAAGGCCTCCGTTGAAAGTTGGGTTTCATATGAGCACAACTGCAGATGGCACAACTCCCCATGAAGTTGAATATAAATGTCCGGCTGACGATCGGGTGAGGCTGCTGATATTCGGCATTGACGTGGTGGATGCTGGTATTGTAGGCTGATGCGCTTACTCAGCAGCACAATGTACTACTTCTTTAGCTAAGTACTCTGTTACCACAGAAAGAAAAATAAAAATTAAAAGAATGAAGCAAAGTTTGGAGAGCCGCCGTTAGAGACATTCTTTACGCGCCACTGATACTCGCGCATACAATTCATTGCATTATTTCTAACAGGTCGGTGTTAGTCCGTCTTCCAGTGCAGACTATGCCATAAATGAGAAATGGCCTCACGAACATTATGTACATTGCGTGCATGACTTCGGGTTGTAGACCTTACTTTAAGCCTACAATCCTCTTGCACGGGCAAAACGCAGCTTGAGTTTTTTTCGTTCTCCAACATTTTCCTTCCACATTAGTTTGCTGTCCAGGATCAGGCCTAGATAAACTTATTTAGTGGCAAGTTCCAGGGTACGAGCATATTGCTTTTTCTTGTAAATAGAAAATGTAAGATAGTGTCTGGGCGTGTTTCCTCAACATATAGAGAGTAAGATTATCTCCTTTAGCTACACTCTCACGACCTCTAATTTGGTAAATAGCCCATTTTATAGGAGAGGGCTATGCGGATTGTAAGCGATGTCGTGGCACTGGTTCATTGGAAACTACTTCGTTACCATCTCTCTTTCCAAATAAGTTTTAAAATACTTAAGCTCGGATTATAATAAGGTTATCGTTAGTCCGAACGTCGTTGTTGCCGTTGATTCCGTTTGGGAAATTCCTCCGCCAGACTATCCGCTTCCATACGGCTTGCGATTGGTAGGCTATACTTGCAGTAGGGACTGGTTATGGTGGGTTTTTCATTTTATTCTATTAACGATTCAAAGTTTTAAGTCCCAAAACCAAGCCTAGAATACGGGAAAAGGGCTCTTTACACTTAAAAATCGCCAATTTGTTGTGTCTCACATCGGTGGTTTCAGAGTTTACGGACTATTTTGGAGGGTTGATATTCTAAGATGTTCTGGCTCCGCTCAATCAAACAGATACCCGGAGCAATGTATTTCAGTTTTGGTACATCTCATAGAGTTCGTAGTTTAGAGTAGCGACGATTTACTCACTTTATTGTTTAATGTTTGTAAAGGTTATTTAATTATTGTTACTTTTCAGAAAACTCTAGCACTGTGAAGATACAAATCAAATCAACCTATTCAAAATGAGTCCACCAGCACTACTAAGCAAGGAGGTTCCCGACATAGAAGTAAGTAACCGTATCTCACTTAAGACATTTCAACGGAGGTTTCTTATGATTTATTTGTTTAATTTTAGAATCTATTGAGCCTTAATCCTCGCGTTAAAACTAAATGCTCCTTAGTGCCGACTAGTTCAACGAAGGTTAACAAAAAACATTGGAAAAGGAACACCGATCATTCGTGTGCGGTAAGTTATAGATTATAAGGTTTGCGCATCACACCAGTATGAACATCTTCTTTTACTAGGAACCTGCTAAATTGAAGAACAACTTTGAAGATATTAAACATACAACTTTATCAGAACGGGGTGCTCTTAAGGAAGCTGCGAGATGTCTTAAATGTGCTGATGCTCCTTGTCAAAAGTCCTGTCCCACCCAATTGGATATAAAGAGTTTCATCACGAGCATTGCCAACAAGGTAGTAGACCAAAATACCATGCTTACATATGTATTCTGAAGTTATCCTCCTATTGCAATAGAATTACTATGGAGCTGCCAAGGCAATCTTCTCGGATAATCCTCTCGGGTTGACTTGTGGCATGGTTTGCCCCACCAGTGATCTTTGTGTTGGTGGATGCAATTTGCAAGCTTCGGAGGAAGGGCCTATTAACATTGGTGGCCTACAGCACTTCGCAACAGATGTTTTCAAGCAAATGGGGGTTAAGCAGATTGTTTCTCCGAATCAAAAGCCATTGGCCAATCCGAATAAGAAAATCGTTCTTTTGGGTGGAGGACCTGCTTCTTTATCATGTGCTACATTCTTGGGACGACTCGGATACAAAGATATAACGATTTATGAGAAGCGTACATATCTTGGCGGCTTGAGCTCAGCAGAAATACCTCAGTACCGTCTTCCGATTGATGTTGTCAATTTTGAAATTCAACTAGTTAAAGATTTGGGAGTCAAAATTGAAACTGGTCGTGCTTTATCTACCAAGGATATCACAGTTAATGTAAGTCGTTGATACAAAGATATGTGGTATTCTCTAAAGAGTCTATGCATTTTCTAGGGTCTGCTTAAATCCGGGGTTGATGCCGTATTTCTGGGAATAGGACTGCCAGAACCAAAAGTCGATCCCATATTCCAAGGTCTAGATGAGTCGAAGGGATTCTACACTTCGAAAAGTTTTCTTCCACTTGTGGCTGGTGGCAGTAAACCTGGACTGTGCGCTTGTAAGGCCAGTCAAGCTTTGCCAGAGATTTATGGGAATGTTATTGTTTTGGGAGCTGGTGACACTGCATTTGACTGTGCAACATCGGCTTTGCGCTGCGGTGCAAAGCGTGTATTTGTTGTTTTTCGTAAAGGCTCCTCTGGAATTCGGGCCGTGCCCGAAGAGGTGGAATTGGCTAGAGAAGAAAAATGCGAGTTCCTGCCATATTTATCGCCAACAAAGGTCATCGTCAAAGACCATAAAGTAAGAATATCCCTTTAAACTGGTGCGCAGCATGTAGCAAAGTTGATTTGTTTTGTCTAGATAACCGGAATGGAATTCTGTCGTACCGAACAAGATGAAAATGACAAATGGATTGAGGACAAGGAGCAGACAACCAGATTAAAGGCCAACTTCATAATTTCAGCATTTGGATCTGGTCTCTATGAAACGGATGGTATGTTAATTTTTTTTCTTCAACTGCTCACCAACCAATTCTTTATTGGTAATCCTTTTAGTAATCAACGCATTAAGTCCAGTGGAGTTGGACAAATGGGGTTTACCCAAAATTAATCAGTCCACAATGCAAAGCTCACAGGAGAACGTTTTCTGTGGTGGAGATTTAGCCGGCGTTGCGAATACAACCGTTGAATCTGTCAATGATGGCAAAACTGCTGCCTGGCACATGCATTGCTATTTACAAGTAAAAACATTTGCGACTAACACAAACAAAGTAAACATATTGAATTCGTTTGTATTTTAGGGTCTTCCGACAACAACTCCCCCTGAATTACCCCTCTTCTACACCGATATTGATAAGGTGGACATATCTGTGGAAATGTGCGGTATTAAGTTTGAAAATCCTTTCGGTTTAGCTTCAGCTCCACCCACCACAAGTGCGGCAATGATCCGCCGAGCCTTCGAACAAGGTTGGGGTTTCGTTGTAACGAAAACCTTTGGATTAGATAAGGACCTCGTAACGAACGTTTCGCCAAGAATTGTGCGCGGTGTAACTTCTGGCTATAACTATGGACCACAACAAGGTTCATTCTTAAACATTGAACTTATTTCGGAAAAACGCGCTGAATATTGGTTTAGATCAATCGCAGAGCTTAAGAAGGATTTCCCTGAGAAAATTGTTATTGCCAGTATTATGTGTTCATACGACGAGGCTGACTGGACTGAATTAGCTCAAAAGGCAGAGGCTTGTGGTTCAGATGCTCTTGAACTGAATTTATCATGTCCTCATGGCATGGGCGAATCTGGTATGGGTTTGGCCTGTGGGCAAGACCCAGTTCTTGTAGAGGGCATTTCTAAGTGGGTTAGGAAAGCTGTTAAGATTCCATTCTTCGTAAAGCTCACCCCAAACATAACAGATATAGTGTCGATTGCAATGGCAGCTAAACGTGGAAATGCCGATGGTGTATCTGCAATAAACACCGTTCAAGGGCTTATGAGTCTTAAAGCTGATGCAAGTCCATGGCCCGCTGTAGGGGATGCAAAGCGAACAACTTATGGCGGAGTATCTGGGAATGCAACACGACCTATGGCATTGAAGGCAATTTCCTCGATCGGTAACAAAATTCCGGGTTTCCCGATACTTGGAATTGGTGGAATTGATTCAGCTGAAGTTGCATTACAGTTTCTGCAAAGTGGTGCAAGTGTCCTTCAAGTGTGTTCATCGGTACAAAATCAAGACTTTACTTTGATTGACGATTATTGTACGGGACTGAAAGCTTTACTTTATCTTAAATCTAATCCACCTCCGAGCAACTCCCAGTTTTGGGATGGTCAATCACCACCAGTTACAAGCCATCAAAAGGGAAAACCTGTCTTACACTTGGTAGGGGAAGGAAACAAAGTAAGGTATTTCCATTCCCTGAAACATCTCATCAATAATGAGTCTATCATTGCAGACCCTTGGCTTTCTAGGGCCCTATAAAAAGGAGCGTGAGGAAATTATGCGAAAAATTCGAGAAGACAGTGGTCCTATGTGGAAGTTAGATAGCAGTGAGCTAGGTCTCAACACAAATAAAAATGTGAAACCAGCGCCAAGTGTTAAGGATGTTATAGGTCGAGCGTTGCCCTATGTTGGAACATATAAAAGCTTAGACAACAAAAAACAAGTCGTTGCTTTGATAAATGATGTAAGTTGTCAATTGTTTCCGAACGAAGTAGGATGTAATGTATGTTCTTCTACATAGGACCTGTGCATTAATTGTGGCAAGTGTTACATGACGTGTGCTGATTCAGGATACCAAGCCATTGCATTTGATAAGGACACTCACATTCCCCATGTTACAGATGATTGCACAGGCTGTACACTTTGTGTGTCGGTCTGTCCAATTATTGACTGCATAGAGTAAGTTCACGTATAAGTACCAACCCTTAATTGGATGGAAAACAAGTCATTTTTGAATTTTCTTTTAGCATGGTTCCAAAAAAAATTTCTCATGTCGTGAAACGAGGTCTGGGTGAGGAGAAGAACTACTTTGCTCACGCTTTAAGTCCTGTGCAATAAGAAATTACACGTTTCTGTATATTTTTTAAATGTAAATAAATTTTCTATAAATATAAGAAGTGAATTTGTCTTTTTTTGTCTTTAGTCACGGATAAAATGAGTCTTAAAGTGGGTTGCGCACGACTGCTCCTACTTCGAAGACCTGTTCATCCTCAGAAAAGACATCCATTTAAATAGTATACTCGTATACACAACATTATTTTTATTTTAGCATCCTCGTCGGAATGTTATAAAAATAGTTTGGGTGCTCCACAAATGAGTTGATGAAGACATGGAAGACGTGCAACTAATCAACTGCCAATCAAATTAATCTCATCGTGATCGACGCAATGCATGTCTGAACGTTCTGAGGGGTAAAAATCGGGTCGCACCAATAACTGAGAAGCTGAGCTACGTCTCCAAACTCGACACTTGGGTGCCACATCTTTTAACGGAAAACAATAAGCTCGACCGCATGAATGTGACAATTTATCTTCCCGCACGCAACGACAATGGCTCATTGAATCGAATGGTAATAGGAAATGAGAAGTGAATACTATACAATGCAGCGAAAGAAGAAGGAACATGGAGATGCAGAGCTCATTGCAAAGGCTAGTTTGCCTACAGTGAAGGTTTTGCAGTCTGTTTGTTGGGACAGTAGAAAAATTATTCACTTAGTGAATCCGTGCCTTTCTGGTCAATATGGAAGTCGTCATAGTCCACGGCCCCTATGCTAGGCAGCATGTTGTCAGACTTTGTTATGTGAAAGCATGGTGTTGGCGACCGCAACGACAATGGCGAGCGTTCTGTCGATTTTTGCAACGCCAACCGCCTTGTAAAAGGAGGGACCATATCAGCGATAAAGTCAGTTGGGTGTCGACGGACAGACCAACAACTTCTAACCAAGAAGCAGTCTCCAGGATGTTTGTAACAGAAGGAGTGCAGGAGGTTGCTACCGTAAGATTACGTACATTAGCAAGAGGGTCCCTCTCTGCATAGGAGTAACAGACACAACGACGCAAATACATATATCAATTGAAACCCTGAAATGCAACGTGTAACTTAAACCTAGACAGCAGGAGAACACGTACCTTCCTCAGACTAAATAAAGAAGACATCCGTATCGCTACGGGTGTCCTAACTGGCCACTGCCTCATTGGCAGGATGACCGGGATTATAGGAACCTCTAATATGGATCAATTGTGTAGGTTGTTCATGAATAGTTTCAAATGCTAACATAATGTGACAGAAAAGACCTTATAGGCGACGTTCCTCTATAAATAGCGCAGCCAAAAGAGTCTCTTCTCCTTGGACAAACCAGTCCATTTATCGTGTATACTTGCCTTGTAACATATGTATGCTGCTTGGTTGTAAGCATGTACCATCCTAAATTCGTCATCAAACCGGTGTTTTTTTTTGTATCAGTCATACATTTTTAAAGTCAAATTGGGATAGGATTTTGAGAAAGCTTGAGAGAAACGCGATCGGCAAAGATGTTAGCTGTTTTCTGCGATGGCATCTTTTCTTGGTCTTACTTGACTCCGTTGTGTCTGGAATAAGGTAATGATTCGAGTCGATGTTGGGTCCTCGGTAAATTCGGACATCCAGAATGAAGGAGAAGTGTATAGCGTCAATCGCAATGGGGTCAATCTGGATTGATCAGTGAATAGCAAGGTCTTAGCGTTTTCCTGTAACCCACTCAAAGACAGTTTCCTTACCCAGCCGTGCGTCATGATCTTCTAGCACAATTCTGGTTTCATAGCAGTCTCCAGGACGTTTGTAACAGAAGGAGTGCCGGAGGTTGCTACCGTAAGATTACGTACAGCTGCAGTTCGGAGATTCCAAGAAAACATTCGAATGCCTAAGTTTAATACCGATAGACTAAACGATCCCGCAGTCCGCCGACGACTAGGGGACCACCTTTCACAATTTAGAGCAATCAGTAGGGCGGAACCCACCTCCATCGAAAACCATTGGTGTGCTGTGAAAAATGTCTTCATATCCGGTGCTGAAAATATAGTCGGTCGGTCTCAAGCGAGAAACATTGCTTGGCTTTCCGAAGGAACGTGGGCTAGGATCGAAGAAAGAAGTTTAGAAGTTTAGAAAGTGCGTAGAGTAAGTAAGTAGAGTGCGACGTGATAAGCGTAACTATATCAACGCATTGGCTACAGAAGCAGAAGAGGCCGCTAGTAGATGTGACAGTAGGACCGTCTACAGAATTTCCAAAATGCTCACAGGTGACCAAAGCTATAAACAACACCTGGTAATAGACAAAAACGGATCTCTGCTAGTTTCGGATGAGGACCAGCTCAAAAGGTGCAAGGGGTATTTTTCTGCGGTTTTAAACTGCGTTTTCGCAAGTAAAGTGAACCCAACGCCCACTGACTCGCCCGTAGTAACAAATTCCCGAATACGCACTGTATCCCCCCAGTAGAGAAAAAATCTTTACCGCAATCAAAGCACTGAAGAACAACAAACCCGTTGGACTTGACGGTATTCCCGCAGAGCTCTTAAGAGTAGTGTCAACAACATCGAGTGAGCTCCTACGTCCACTGATTGAGAGAGCTTGGGAAACAGAAAGTTTTCCTGAAAAGTGGAAAAAAGGAATGATTGTCAAGTAGACCTTACGCAATGCGAAAACTGGAGAGGAATTTGCATGCTGCCTGCAGTATCCAAGCTAATAGCAAAAATCGTACTGGAGCGAATAAAGGACCATCTCGAAGACAGACTCGACACCGAACAAGCAGGATTCCGCACTGTGTGGACCACATCAATATTTTGCGGATTATCAACGAACAGTGCGTTGTATATAAATCACCACTTCACCTGCTGTTCTTCGACTTCGAAAAGGCTTTCGGCAGTGTCCATAGTGAATTTATCTGGCTTGTTTTGCGCAGGAGGGGCATCCCAGATAAATTGATAGCTATTGTATTATCAAGGCTACATATGATGGTTACATAGCACGTTCTGCATAAAAGAAGGTTGTCAGAGAGGAGTTTGAAATTCAAAGTGGGGTTAGGCAGGGCAGTATACTGCCACCAATACTATTCCTGTTGGTGATAAGTGTTGTACTGCATGCAGTTTTTCACTGGAAATGGAGGAATTCAGTGGACTCTGCAAACATCTGGACTAAGCGGACGACGTATGCTTCCTTACTCTCTGATAGGATCATGGATCTCCAACAAATCACAATCAAGGGTGTAGAGAGAAGCTGAAATCATTGGGCTAAAGATCAATACCGCAAAACAAAAAGGATCAGCCTTGGTACTTCCTCATCTAACCAAGTAGAGATTTCTGGACAATCAGTAGAGAAGAAGAATTTGGGAGTATTGTCTCAACTGATGACGGGACCGAACCAGATATAATCAGCCGAAACGGGAAAGCAAAGGCTGCGTTCGTAATGCTGTCCAAGATATTGATAAACAACTCTATCAGCTTAAGGACCAAGCTACGACTGCGCTTCCTGTGTTTCTTTATGGGCGAAGCACTTGGAAAGTCACAAGAAAGCTGCAAACGTTCGTGAGTAGATGTTTGCGAAACTTCTTGAGGACATCTTATCCCAAATCTATCTCTAATGATGAACTTCATGCGAGAACAGGTCAGAAACCCATTGACTCTATCATAAGAAGACGTAAGTGACAGTGGTCTGGGCGTACGCTTCGTAAAGGTCACGAGTGCATTGCGAGTCAAGCGATATAATGTGACCCTCTCACGTAAAAAGGCAGACGAGTAGGCCGACCTACAAGTACTTGGCGAAGAACCGTCGAAGAGGAATCAGCACAACTGAGGGACAGTTGGAGAGACCTGAGATACATCACCAGAAACCGTACACGATGGCGCGTAGGAGTAGTGGATGCCCTATGCCCCGCAAGGAAATTCTCACGAAGTAAGTATGTTGCCAGACAGACGCTGCGAAAAATACAAGAGCTGAGGCGTTGCCACTCTCTAGCATTCATCTTACATCACCTTCAGACTATCATTTGTTCCGTTCTTCGAAGAATAGTTTAAATGGAAAAATCTGAAAGTTGTCGAAAACCAACTAACGAACTTCAAAGAAAAAGAAATTTCGTTTTTAATGAATGGAATCGGAAAGTTTGTTGAACGTTGAACAACAATCGTCAACAGCCATTGAAATTATATACAGCGATGTGCGAAATAATAGGGACACATGTACGTCAATGGTTCAAAAGCTTCCAAGTCCTCTCCATGTTGAGCGAGGAAAATGAAATTAAACTAACTAAGGCAGAAACTCGCGGACGAAAACCTGAAATGCCTTCTTCGCAGGATGCTTATGGAAAGGAGGGTACCGCTGCTGTCAAAGAAAAATGTTGTTAAAACATTTAAATTACTAAGTTATGTACATACTCGTATATGCAGTATATATGTACGTTGAAAATCACACGAGGAAAGATCGATTATACTTAGGTAGAAATGCAGAAGTTTATGAAGTCACCCGAACTTAACGAAGTCTAAAGATTCCGTGAACCCCAGATTCCGAAATTCAGTTTTGAATATTTTGAAGAACTTCTTATAGGACTGTCAGTTAGTAGACACTTTAGTCCTATTGAAGATCTTCCGACTTTCCTCTCTTAGATCCTGAATCGTGGCATTCCACCTGGGTAGCTTCGTCTTGCCGTAGGGGCACTAACAGCGCACGTTACCGATTCAACCAAATCGGTTCAAATCGTTTGAAAGCATTTTATGGAGTTCGTGACGTCTATTACGCGATATTTACTCGCATTCACACAGTATGCGTGTTTTATCCTCAATAGCTTGCAGATATCCGTGTTATATCCTCAATAGCTTGCAGATATCCGTATCTGTCAATTTGAGTCTCTTTGCGATCTGCCGCAGGAAACAGTGTCCAGTCAGGATTCTTATTACTGTCCTAAGCGCATCCCTATTTAGATCTGTTACCGTAAAATAGCGACCAAAGAGCCTTGGATACCCTGTGTCCTTCAAGACTTGACCACCTTAGGTTGGCAGTTTTTGTGATTTTTTCCTCGATAGTGTCCCTCACTGTGCAAAGGAATGGTTTGATATTGGCAACCTGACTATTGTCGAGTAGCCCTCCTTTTCTAGCAAGCTCCCCCGCTTGCTCATTTCCTTTAATATCGCAGTGTCCTGGCACCCAGCACAGTCTTACCCGGTTCTGACAGCATAGTGCCTTGAGCCACTGTGCGACAGCCCCTGACTGTATCAGAGTTTACTTTGGTTGATTACATTGCCTTGAGTGCGGCCTGGCTATCCATGTTTATGGGGTGGCCGTGGTGTAGTGGTAGTAGCAAACGCTTCTCACTCGGAGGGTCCAGGTTCGAATCCTGCCCATGGCAAAATCAGTTTTTCATTGTATAATTGGAACTCAGACAAAAAAATTCTGCGTGTGAAGGCATAACACTGACACGTAGATTTGGCTGTTATAAGAGTTTCAAGCAATGAAAAAAATACTGGGAATTATATCTCGAATCACTCTGAGTGAAGAAAAACTCTCCGTCCTATTCGGACTCCCACCCCTGGGGAGCAAACATAGAAACCAAACACACCTGAGTTTCAAACCACTACAAAAACAATTTTCCTTTCTCCTCCTTCTATCTTTCCGCCCGCGCCCTGGCAACAGTAAAAGGGTATCAACCCCTTAGGCGCGCGTAAATTATAAAAAAAAAAAAAAAAAAAAAATGTAGATAGCGATATTTATTTCGGATACCGATCTCATCCGCATTAGCTCAGCCACCCTGAGGACAGCCAGAAGCTCTGATTGGAAGACACTGTTTGCGTCCGGTAGTCTCATAGACACAGTTAGTTCTGGGTCTTCTGAGAAGATAACAGAATCTGCCTCTTCCTCTGTTTTCGAACCATCTGTGTTCATCAATTTCATTGGCAGTAGCTTCGTTAGTACCATGCCATGTCCGAAACTACTGCTCTTGAAGTAACCCAGATTAGTGAGTCTTATCGCACTGTTGCCAGCAAGTTTTTTGATCTGTGTCTAATGCCGCCGTAGGGATGTTACGGAGCGCAACTGTAATGACCATGGAAGCCGTTCTTTGTACCGCCGCTAATTTTCCGTAAATCGTTTTCTTGTTTGTTGCTTTCCACCATACTAGTGCTCCGTATGTAAGTATGGGTCTTACCACCACCGTATAAAGCCAATACACCATAGCAGGTTTAGCAGGGAAATATATTTCAAAGGCTCTTCTACATTTGTTCCAATCTATGAACTGGCTGGGAAAATAGTCGTTAGGAAAACATCTCAATGATTAGAGATATAGTTATTACAAATTATAAAGTTTCTACTAATAGTCAATTCATAAAGTAACTCATCCCTTTTGTTGGAGTCTACGTACCCCCAGATTCTCGTAATAGTTTTCGGTCCTTCAAGACCACCCCGGCAGAGGAAAATCCAAAAATTTAGAGCCAGAAATGACTGCAGTGCAAATTTCTGGCTGCTTTTTTACAGCGCATATGACGTTTATGAATATCTGTCCTGCAAACACTGCATTATCGAACATGCTGCAAAGGCAGTTTGATTTATCATGTCGTTTTCGAACAAATGACTTTCGCAGAATGCGTTTAAGAACATTTTGCAAAAGCAATTTGATGCAGATGACGTTTTCGAAAATGGCCTAATTCTTTTCAAAACAGTGCTTATTTCGCCATCTTGGCTCATCACATGAGATAATAAACTTTTTTTTATAATTAAGCTTTGTTATTCTAATGATGTTCTGATCCATGGGTTGAATCAGTGACATGCAATTTTGTGGCGAGAATAATGTTGTGACCATGCCATTACCACTTCTTAGCTCATTTGCTGGTGGATGGGATGGCGCATTATCCAGCAGCAGCAAAGCTTTTTCGCAAAATCCATTAGAACGCATAAACTTTTTTACTTGAGGAACGAATGAGTTGAAAACCAACTTTTTAAAAACTGCCGATGTCATCCAAGCATTTGCAGTAGATTCATATTCCACAGGTAAATTCGATGAACCAAATAATGACCTTGGCTTCTTAGATTTACCTAAGTTTAAACTGATTCGTTTCGGTTGAATTGGTACAGGCCAGGAAAGTAAAACGCTCTTTATTTGTTTTTCGCCCAGAAACTATTTTTTCATTAGAGCTCACCAGGGTTTTATCGGGCAAAAGCTTCCAACATAGACCGCTCTCATCAGCGTTATATATTTGGCACGGTGAAAGCCCTAATTCTTTAAATTTAGCGGAAAAGCTGTCCCGAAATTGTGTTGCTGCTTCTGGATTTTCAGAAAGTTTTTCTCCGCAAATTTTTAAATTTCAAATGCCAAACCGTTTCCTCGCCTTGCATTAAAAACACGTTCACAACTGTTTGTATCTTTGAAAAATTGTTTGGATTTCATTACTAATAAGTCTTCAGAAACTGGAGCGTATCTTTCTCTTTGCTTCAAAAACCATTTGTGCAACTTCGCCTCTATTTCTGGAAATTCGGCAGATTTCAGTGTTCGCATTTTTACAATTTTTCCACTCGTTGCTGGCACAAAACTGCAGTAGCAAAAACAATATTGGATTGTATTGTAAAACACTTAACTTAAAATCTGTTCCTTATTGCGCTCTATATCAGATATTGTAGCAGCACCAACATCATAATCTCGAGCTAATATTTTCCCAGAAACACCGTTTTCTATTTTCTTTAAGATGTCACATGTTTTACCAACGAGAAAAGATAGATACTAATGCACGTATGAACACATTCGGATGTATTATGCATTTCCAGGTGGTGATCTTATATGCATCTGCATTCTTAGGTAATTTTTGTTGAATTCGGATTGTAGAATACACAAATTAAGAAGGTTCGGACTGTAGAATACATAATGAGAATTAAAGGGTGATTCGGATTAAAGGTAATTCGGATTGGCGAGACATTACTATATCTTGAAACACGAAAACTTCTCAATGACCGGCAATATGGTTTTCGTAGAAACAGGTTTACTGGTGATTTAATGCAATGTCTCGCCGAAAAATGGAACCAAAGCGTACATCGATCTGGCGAAAGCAATATAATTGCACTTGATATTTCTAAGGCATTTGACAGAGTTTGGCATCAGGCTCTTTTGTCGAAAATGCGTGCATTTGGGATCGACGACTCTCTTCTTCAATGGATTAGAAACTACCTTTCGGAACGATCAATTCAAGTTGTCTTGCATGGATTCAAGTCTAATATTCACAAAATAAATGCTGGTGTGCCCCAGGGCTCCGTTCTGTCTCCGATATTTTATTTTTAATTTTCATCTCTTGTCTGTTACTTGTAATCCAATATATTCCTTTGCTGGCGACAGTACTCTCTGCTTTTCATATTTGTTTCCGGACTCACGTCCCTGCTCTTCGGCTGCAGAACGGGAACGCCAGCGTATGCTAAGCTCATTAACCTTCGGCATACAAGGTGAAAAAAACTCCTCACCTATACAACGTGGGGTTAAACTAACCCCACTAGAGATTGTCTCTACTTTGTGTGTGCATCATGTGCAATAAGTTTAAATGGGTTTTTCTGTTACATACATTAATAAGCTAATGAATAAAACACAAAAAGTATCAAATTAAACATTTATTATAAAAAAAACTTAAAAATCCCATACCCTTTCCGTGAATTCAACAAAATGTTATTAAATCGAAATAAAAAATCAACAAAAATATTTCTTCTTTTTTAACTTAATTATTTTACTTCTAATATAAAATTAGACATATTTGGCTTTATAAAAAAATCACAATTGGCTCTTTATGACTATTTGAGCGAGATCATTCGTTATCTAAAATAGTACAATTTTGACACATCAAATTCGCATGTTCCTTACATATGGCGGCGTTACATTTGAAACATCCGTTCAGAGTCTTCCTATCTTTGTGTCTTGGACAGAAAGAACATCGCTGAGACCTTCTTGGTTGTTTTTGTGGTGGTCCTGGAACTTCTTCATTCAACATTTCATGCACGCGTCTTCTTATATCTCGTGGTATATGTGGATTGTCTTTTCTTTTCCTAATGTGGTCTTCGAGCAAAGAAAGTCCCAATTGTTTGATGAAGTTCTTTCTTAGATTAGTTTTGTACCTTTCAATGCTGTTGTTTAACATATGCACAATAAAACCATTTATGCCAGCATGGTTCAGCATTGAAAAAAATACGGTAAGAGGCCAGCGTTTACAGTTGCGCAATACATCGTACGTTCTCGCAAGTTTATCGACAACACCAACTCCGCTATTTGTCGAGTTGTAAAACGTTATAATAGATGGCTTTCTTTGGTCTCCGCTTTCTGGATCCACCTCGTCATCATGATGTAATGAGGACATCATGTGTACACATTTTCGCGGCTTTGGTATGTAAGATACAATAGTTATGTCTTTTTGAAATCCAAACACAGATGATTTTTCTTCACGTCGAGCCTTGAACTGGAGTGGAAGGCATGTCTTGTTTGACCTTAGTGTACCAACGGCAGTCAATTTGTGGTTTTTGAGCAAATTTTCAGCAGTTTCATAACTCATAAAAAAGTTATCCATAGAGATGTTTCTTCCAGATCCGGACACGCATCTTACCAAATGATCAACAACATCAAAAGGTTTATTACTCATTGTATACGGACTGTTGTCAGGCTGTTTTCCACAGTATATTTCTAAATTCATTGTGTAAAATGTTTTAGCATCCACTAGAGCGTAAATTTTCAACCCATACTTGGCTGGTTTTGATGGTATGTACTGACGAAAGGCACATCTTCCTCTAAATGCCACAAGTTCTTCATCTATGGTCAAGTATTCATACGGTGTATACGCATTCTGACAGTTTTTGACAAATATATCAAAAACATCTCGAATTGGCGCCAAACGATCGACAGTAACTCTTGCTGTACGAGTTGATGAATCATCAAATTTATCTATTTATTTATCAAAAATGAAAATCTTTGTCTCGTCATAGTATTTCTAAATACTTCAATTCCTGTGCCGTCATTACTCCATAGGTCTATAAGACTTTGCCGGCCAGATCTAAACAAACCTGCCAAAAACAACAACCCAAACACGGCTTTCATCTCAGCTTTGTTAGTTTCCCCGTATGATGGATTCGATGTAGAGTTTTCCATTCTCAAAGAAATCTTCTGGTTTGTATATTTCAAAACCATGTCAACAATTTCATCAGTGAAAAAGTTCTCGAAGCATTCTAAGTCGGTTTTTTTTATGTCGGGCTGCATCTTTACACCCAGGCAAATGCGTAATTAGATTTTCGGCCCTTGTCCGAACATTGGTTCGCGGTGGCAATTTATACCACTTTGTTCTTCCATCTTTTCCGAGATAAAATGGTTGAGGTGTTGATGCCGTGTCATCTGAATATGGTTCAATGTTGATTTCGGCTTCTTCCACGTCCGTATCACTTGGAACTTCAGAAGCCACGCTGATGTGATCTGATTCCTCGTCACTATATGGCACAAAGTTTTCGTCGTCCGACGAAGTTTCATTTTCTTCCAATAAGGCCGCCGCAATACGACCATCCTGCAGATTATTATTCATATTGACTATGTGTACCTACAATAAAAATAAAAAAGTATAAATAAAACACTAATTGTAGCAGTAAATAACAAAAAAACACAGAAGTATGTGCAAACTTTTTTGACAACGTCCCATACAACGTGGGGTAAAAAACGCCCGGGAACCACTTTGCGCACGTGCTCACACGACGCTGGCGCGCGCAGTACTGATTCAACGCTGTGATTCGACGCGGTAATATTTAAACTTCAGCTACTGCGAAAATTAAATTATTTGGTTGCATTTTAATATAAAATCAACGCAATTTAAAAGTGTTGGGGTTAAAATAACCCCACCTTGTATGCCGAAGGTTAAATTCCCGATACTAACAGCATAACCAATTGGGGAACTATCAACTGAGTGAAATTTAATGGTTCTAAAACAGTATTGTTTTGTCTGCTGTCGTTAAAGCGAAATTTGAACAACCAGCCATTATTCATGAATGGCACTTGCATCGTCGAAACTGAAAAACTTTCCAGTCTCGGTATGCGAGTCAATGACAACTTACGTTGGAATGACACCACATATTCGATGTCGTTAAAAATGCTGCGAAATGTCTAGGTTTCCTCTAGCGATGTAAGAAATACTTCAATCCCTCTGATCTGGCCTCAATATATAAGGCATTCATCCGCCCATTCATCCCACATCTGGTCGGGTGCTCCCAAAACATCTCTGCACCTGCTAAATAGGATTCAAAACCGTGCGTTAAAACTCATAGCTGATACTAATATCACTCAAACAATGGACACCCTCGAACACCGACGTAATGTCTTGTGTCTCACTCTGTTTTATCGCTATTTCCAATACCATTGCTCCATAGAAATCGCCAGTAGCATTCCGCCCCTTCAAACTTTTAACCTCGCTATGAATGCTCATCAGTACACCCTCAATCCCACATTCGCGCGTACTCTGAAATATCGTGATTCATTCCTAAGCCGAATAACTCGCTTGTGGAATGCCCTGCCGAATTCTCTATGGCCGTTTTCGAAAACGTCATTTGATCGTCAAATTGATCGTCATTTGCAATACTTAAGGGTTGCGAACATCAAACTGCAAACGTCATTTGGTATCGTTGATCTGTGTCATCTACATGATTTTTTTCTTGTAAGCATTTGACGTTTTCGAACAGAGCAATCATCCTTGAATGCATGTTATTTATTAAGCAGTGCAAATTTCTGGCTGCTTTTTACAGCGCATATGACGTTTATGAATATCTGTCCTGCAAACACTGCATTATCGAACATGCTGCAAAGGCAGTTTGATTTATAATGTCGTTTTCGAACAAATGACTTTCGCAGCTTGCGTTTAAGAACATTTTGCAAAAGCAATTTGATGCAGATGACGTTTTCGAAAATGGCCTATTTCCTAGTCATTATAACCCTCAAACATTTAAAACCAGTGTTCACCGGCACCCCTCTTTCCATCCTATTTTCCTTCGCCCGCGCTGCGTGCAAACATTTTAAGCCATTGATTGGTAGTTTTGATCAGAGTAGAAAAAAGTAGGTAAAGCCAAGGTCAGACAAGGAATTATACAATAAGTATTTTAATTTTATTGATATCATTTATCTTATACAAATTAATTATATAAATTAATTAATTTTCTTTTTTTATGCGAAAAGAATCGACACATGTACTTGTAAAATAATTTAAAAATGTTGAAACAATATTCAAGTTGTTGTTTATTTTTTTTTTTTTTTAATAAAAATTTCTATAAGGAGAATTTTGCACGAAAAATAAATAAATACGAGTATAAGTTTTATTATTTGTTTCATTATTTCATGTCACAAAATATACACAAACAAAATTCAAAACGAGAAAGAGAGAGAAAGACAGCGACAAAGCGTTTTTATCTACCTTAAAGTTTATTATTTGAAATATTTTCGTGTCTAATTTTATAGGAATATAATGTGTGTGAGTAGTTAAAAAATATTTCGACGCATTTGTAAAACGGCATGCATTCGCGTATGATTGATTTGAAGTTTGATTTTTCTTTTAATGTAAAAATATTTCCCACTCCAATACACGTTTTGTTTTTTTAATGAAAGAAAATTATTATTTTCAAATTTTGCATACTTTTTCTGATTAATTTGTTTTGTTTTTTTGTTATAATAAAATTTTAGAATTAAACACTAGATAGAAAATGTTCTTGTTTTTGTTTTGTTTGTCTTGTAAAGGCCAAGACTAAAAGGAATATAATTGATAAGATGAGGTTGTTTTTTTTATCAGTCTACTCTCAGTTTTGGCAATGGAGTAGTAGTATTTGAGTGTCCTAGTGCTGTATATATGTAAATTACTTGTATAAATGTATAAAATACTATTTGTTATCTTCGTTATTTCTTCTTTTATCGGTTGTGCGGATGTTATTTTTTAGGTTTTCTTTTGTTTTTTGTTTTTTTGATTTTGTATAAAAATATATAAAATAGAGATATAAATAGTATTTTTTTTTGTTTGTTTTTATTTCAAAAGTTATTTTGTTCTCGTTATTGCATGGGTATCCTCCTAATGGTTGCGTAATAATTATGATATAAATGATTATAATTATAAGATTCCTCTAGTTATGAATATAAAGATAATCTATTGCGAATATGCGCGAAATATATATAATTTTTCTTTTCTTCTCTTTTTTTTTCGATCATGATTTGCGGACAAGGGCATTGGCTGATTTGGAGCTTAGAATTCCCACTGCGTTGCTGTGTCAGTGCCGTCTTCAACCAATTTAAATGCACCATTTTTGGTTGCACCCAAATACTTTCCATCCAGTGTTCTGAAATGAAATAAAATTCAATCACATGCCTCAGTTAGATGGATAAGTTGAGAAATCTGTCTTACCGAATGCAAATTCTTGTTGGTTCTCTAAGCTCTAAGTAGAAACCATCGACAGGAATGTCTGAATCAACTGAAATGCCATCGCCGTCGATTCTCCAATATTTGCCACTGTGCGCTTTAAGATGCACAAGCCCTTTTTGGGCTCGTTCAACGAGAATTGTCTCATATGTTGCCTTGTTGCATTCGAGTTTCAGATTTCCGGGTGTTCTGTACCCTACAAAACCTTGTTCGCATTTCAGTACTAAGATTGGCCTGCAATACAATTATACGATATATTAGTAAAGTCCTTATATATGATAAATAAATGTATGCTTACCTATTGATAAGATAAAAGTAAAATTTCGTAATCTCCTCGATGGTTTCTGAGGTTGCAAACAAGTGGCCGGAACGTTTTGTGGCTAAAAATTTGCCATTATTAGCTCTAAAAGAAAGAGATCCATCGCCATGCCAAATCAATTCAAATAACGCATCAGCACAACGTCTATTGCCAGTGGCTTGAATACCACCACCTGTGGATAAGCACCAGTACCGGTCCTGTGTAGTACGAAGTGCCCAACGATGTGCCGACCAATCGTACTCCAGTTGGAAAGTCTCATTCTCGCCAACCTCATCCTGATTGGCAGTGACATCAACACCTTGTTTCACTGAAACATAGCGAGTATTCAATCCAGCAATGAATGAAGCTTGTGGTAAAGAGTCCTCCAAGGAAAACAATTCATCGCGGGTTACAGTTGACGAGCGAGACTTAAGTACAGCTTTAGAACCAATTGGTGAGAGATATTGGCTTTGTCTGTAAATCAGAAGCACCATGTTAATATCATACATACTACAAAAAAGATCCAGAGAGAGAGACTAAACTACTCGTATTTACTTACTTATCGCGAAGAGCCAAGTGTCCACCATGGTATTCGGCACTAAACAAACATTCGTCATTACATTGCACCTGAAGTTTCCCATTGGCATTTAAATACCTACAAGAGTTTCCAATTGTAAAGCATTTTTGTGAGCAAAAGAAATATTTACATACTTATTGTTGCATGTATGCAGTGCGTAGCGACCCCCTTCATCAGCACGAAACTCTAAAGTGAATAGAGTGTCTTCTCCCCATGGAATGTTTGCATCAACATGAATTTCATCTTGTGTCTCCGATAAGTGAGCGAAACGTTTTCTTCCAATAGATCGCAAATTCACTTGAGGTCTAGCAGCTAGATGTACCGTCCAGAATTCTCCGTTGGATGGGGTCTTTGCTGTGCAAACAAGCTTGTCTGGGGTGCCACCTAAGAAATAGCCACGCGATTCATTTTTCAGTGCCCATCGTCCCGTATTATCCTCGCTTATACTAATCTGAAATCGACTGCCAGCTTCGCGTTCTTCGGTCTCGCACAGCACGTTACCAAATGAGTCGACCGAAAGATATTTATTGAGATGAGATCGAAGGTAGATAATACCTGCGAACATAGAAACGAAACCAATGAAATACCATTCTTCATACCTCATCATCAAGAAGAGGGGGCAAAAGAAACATAGACACCAGAGATGCAATCGCTTGTATTGCCACTTCATAAAACAGTAACTGTCGAAATAGAGACTTTCAACTAGTGCAAAAATAACTGTATTACTTGAATTGGCACTCCTTTTTTGATTTAACATTTTTTAGTAACCATTTCACAAGGATATACAAATCAAATTGGCAGTTTAGCATTTTTTAAGTGGACTGACCACCATAGAAAACTTGTTTAACACAAAGAATGTGCTCCAACAAATTGATTTTTATTTATTTTGCTTAGAAAGATGTATCATTTGCACCATGTGAAGCATGTGGAGACAATGATTTTGAATTAAGACCGGAATTCATAGTGGTAAAGCATTAATAATTGTTTAACCATAAACGAATATGCAGTTAGATCATGTTGATTTAGTTTTCGATTTGCTTTCTCGTTAATTGTTTGTATGGAAGGAATTTATTTTCCAACAAATCAACGCAATTAATCCCAGATTAGTCCGATGAAGAAAGACTTAGTGGAATGAATGGAAAGATTAGTTTGTTTGTGTACTCGTAGAATCAAAAATTCTTTGGGGCAATTATACGGGAAATATGTATTTTATAATGAATATTTCTTATAAGTCGTATGGATTCCGTTACTCTTTATAGCGGTCAATGGGGATATGTGGTTGAATATTTAACAACAATACAGCTCAGCACACCTAATGATGAAAAGCCAACTTTAAAGTGCATCTTTTGGAGCAACCCAACGGCAAAACCCAATAGAGAGTGTTGGCACTCTGGCTCCAGTGCTAATACGTATGTTTAGATGTAGTATACTCGTATGTGGGCCTAAAAGATCTCCAGATAAAGTAAAAAGAGTCACAAGAGGGAAATACAAAATTATAGGTAATGACTTCGTGTCTCAAAACTGCGATATCAAGCTGTAGCAACTTACACGTTAGTTGTTGCGACATAGAAACATTTGAAGAAGTACGGTGGGAAATTATAAAACGATTACAGGTTTTATTGTTTCCACCAACCCAGAGGGATAGAATTTAATGATACCAAAGGTATCGAATCAAAATATAGTGTACTTCTTTTCCATGAAGAGACTATTCACCACATGGAATATCAACTCCTTTAAGTCAATCATCTCCCAACAAATTATTGTATTAGAGGTGACTGACCCATAAATTTAAGTGGGGCAGAGAAATGACAAAGTTTTAGGGTCGAAAAATGTACTTAAGAGATCGCTAAAAAATGGGAATTCGTTCAATGAAATTCCGCTTTGAAATCGGCGGTAAAAGCGTAGGTTTTGGCATATAAGATGTTGCCTTAGTTAACGCCGATCTCTCAATGAATTTTATTTACTACTTAGTGTTCAACCTGAACATATGGTTATGAGATTTTCGAACTAAATTGAGCAATCAGATGATTTATACCAACTGGCAAAATAATAAGAGTGTAAAAACCTTGAGTTTCATGGTTAACCTTATGTCTAGCTAGCTATGGTTAGGTTAGCTTAGGTAAGACTGGCTGTTGGAAATACCAACCCACTTAGGCCTGTTGGCAAATTGTGATGCCACGTGGATCTATGATCTACTTACTAATGGAACCAGTTTGAGCTTATAATAAAGCGTAGGAGACCGTTAACGTCTATATTTTCTTGGTCTTTTAGGTCGTTGAAGAAGCAAGCTCCTGGATGAAGCTGTTTGGTCGCTAGACATGTTTGCGCAGCAGTCCACCTAAGGTTTGTTCTTTTATTGGCATCCAGCTTTAATGTTAGTTTGCACGTAGCGATTGGTGTACCTATGCTACCTCTTTCCGGTAGAATAGGTAGAGTGGTTCCAATTTTGGCGAGTTCATCGGCTCTGCAGTTCCCTGGAATGTCTCTATGGCCCGGCACCCAACAAAGGTGAATGTTGAACTGCTCTGCCATCTCCATGAGAGATGACCGGCATTCAAGGGCGGTTTTAGAATATGAGACCGAGTCCAGGGACTTGATGGCGGCCTGCCTATCCGAAAATATGCGGATATCCTTTGCAGATACCACGTTTTCCTTCAGCCATCTGTCAAGTGAAACAGAATATCTAATGCCGCAGAGGGGGTAGACCGCAATGCTCCACTTGTGCATAGACATGCTGTTCTTTGGACTCTGTTTAGTTTAATGCAGTTGTCTGCACTTTCTAAGGCCGTCCATCACACGACCGCCCCGTAGTAAGTATCGATCTTATGACCGAGATTTATAGCCAGTGGGTTATGCGAGGTTGAAGGCCCCATTTATTCCCAATGGCTTTTTTGCAAGGGAATAAAGCTATTATAGCTATTGTAGCTTTATTGACTCTTTCTTGAATGTTAACACACCGCCTTGCGGCGTACCTCTGCTGAAACATCTTTTAGCAGAAGTCTCACCCAGTTTGGAGTTGATTATCCTGCTTTTTAACATAAGACTGATCAACTCCCCAAGTGAGTCGTCTACCTGCGTCTATACAGCGCAGTCATAATTGCGGATGTGTCGACGTTGTTAAAGGCGCCCTCTATGTCCAGGAAAGTAACCATTGTGTACTCTTTATATTATAGCGATCGTTCGATGTGGATAGTCAGTGAGTACAGTGAGTTTCTACCGACTTTCCTTTACAGTAGGCATGTTGAGCCGTTGACAAAAGTCTTGGATCAATTTTACTAGGTGGGGTGAAAAGTAACCTTCTTGACCGCCAGAATCCGCTGCTATTGCGAAAAAGGTTATGGTGCCTTGAAGTCCGTTCATATTTAGGCAGACATGCTAAATTTCAGTGCGATACTGTCTTTTGTTTTGTTTTGACAGCTGATTGTTGTTGACGTGTCTGGTATGGTGTTGAGTATGGACAAAAACGATTTTCGTTCTCGCATAAAACATTATTTTTTGAGAGGCAAAACGGCGAAGGAAACAAAAGAAAAGTTGGATAAATATTATGGGGCTAATGCTCCGTTAGATTATACCGTCAAATATTGGTTTCGAGAGTTTCGTGGTGGCCGCAACTCCACTACCGATCAAGTCCGCAGCGGCAGGCCCTCCGATGCGGTTACAGAGGACAATGTCAAAAAAATACATGAAATGGTGTTGGCTGACCGGAAAGTGAAGGTGCACGAGCTAGCAGATACTGCAAAGATTAGTACTGAGCGCACACGCCATATTTTGGGCAATATTCTGCACATGAAAAAGTTATCGTGACCAAAAACACGAACGCGATAACACTCCGAAAGAGTGTTTGGACTTGCTGATGCGGAATCGGGCGGACCTTTGGCGACGATTGGTAACTGTTGATGAAACTTGGATCCACCATTACACACCAGAGAACAGAATGAGTGCCCGGCAATGGACTGAAGCCGGCACGAGTGCTCCGAAGCGGCCGAGGGAGGCTCGTTGGGATGGGATTGTCATGGCATACTTTTCGTGGACTACCTCGAAAAAGGAAAAACCATCAACAGCGAGTATTACTGTGCATTATTGGAGCGATTGAAGGCCGAAATCGCTGCAAAACGGCCTCACATGAAGCGAAAAAAAAATTAGCTTTTGCAAGACAATGCGCCGGCGCACAAGAGCATCGCAACCACGGCTAATATCAATTACTTACGACTCCAATTGCTGTCGCATCCACCATATTCGCCCGATTTGGCTCCCTCGGACTATTATCTATTCCCAAACCTCAAAAGATGGCTCATCAATAAAAAATTCGGCTCACGCGAGGAAATCATCGACGCCACGGAGGAGTATTTTGCAGACCATCCGGAAAATTACTTTTCGGACGGAATCAAGAAGTTGGACAATCACTGGAATAAGTGTATCAAGCTAAAAAACATTTAAAAAAAAAATTTTTCATTCCCAAAGAGGTTACTTTTCACCCCACCTCGTATATGGATATCAATCAGTCGTTCTAGAGTTATAGGACTCGTTTGGAGAATTTCTTCTCGAGATTCATTGACCCTACTCAGCCTCTACAACTCGACAAGTTCGATATTCGCGGTAGAAGAAGAATGTGGTAAGTAAAGCTAAAATTTTCCAGTTTGCTACACAATGATGAAAAAACTAGCAAGACATCCAATCGCTGAAATTTATTAAATACGAGTAGGAGCGTAATTAATTAAATCTGCAGTAGGTGAGAAGAGTAGTTTAACATTCCCTTTGTTCCTGAGAACAAAGGATGAAATGAAGACGAGAAATGGGACTTAATCACATGTCATCTGAAATAAGGATTTCTACAAATGGGTCGCAGTCCAATGTAGGTAACTTTCTTGTTACTCTGTATAAAGGCAAATGGGATACAAAGAACTGCATTAGTTAAGCTCATGTCGTATGCAATGAAAATACTCGTACATGAGCGAGTTCTAGAAAATCGATAGCGTAATAGAATAAAACTCGATGGGTGTTAATTTTGCTATGTACGAGTAGGCAACATATCCAAGTAGGGTGCAATTCAAAGCTTACGGATGACGATGGAGAAACATCGCGAAAGATCTACACATCGTTTTCATCGATTGCGACAGGGTGCCGAGAGATATTATATATTGGATTGCACCACATGAAATGTCCGAAATAAGAAGCCGGAAATAAGAAGTTCTCGAGTGAACATCTGTGCCAGAATGTTAAATTTTCGTACGTGTGCTTGACTTTTTTTTCTAAGAATTATTTACCATGCTGTCGGAGGTTCAAATTCGAACCCTCTTCCTTTACGAATTTAAAATGGGACATAATGCGTCATTGGCAATGAAAAAAAATTAATAACGCATTTGAGGATGTAGCGGTAAACGAACGCACTATATGACGTTGGTTTGGAAAGTTACGTGCGGGAAACGTTAATTGACGACGATGTTTTAAGGTGGATGCGGACTCAACGAAATCGATACGGGAGATTGCAGAAAGCATGGGAGTATCCCCAATGACAATAAGTCGACATCTTTCTCTCATAGGAAAGGTAAAAAAAAACTCTATAAGTGGGTACCCCATGAACTGAACAAATCCCAAAAACTACGGCGTCTGGAAATCTGCGCATCGCTTACACTATGTAACCAAACTAAACCGTTTTTGCACCGGATAGTAAAAGATGTGAGCAGTGTTTGGATGAAGATGAAAAACCAAAGCGCACCCTCAAGCCCGATCTTCACCCAAAACAGGTTATGGTGCAAATTCGGTGGACATCGGAAGGACCAATCCACTATTCATTTCTTCAACCAGGAGAACCGCCATCAAATATTATGAGGAAATGGACATATCTAGTTAAACAGAATCATAATGGCAACTGAGACGATGATGGTGAAAATTGAGCATCGCGCTGTAATTAAATTTCTCACTAAGCAAGGAAAAAGTCAAAAAGCTATTCATGAAGAGATGGTGGCTGTTTACCAGGGTTCCGCACCTTCATTATCAACTGTGCAAAAGTGGTCAAGTGAGTTCAAGAGAGGCAGAGAGAGCATTGAAGACGACCCCCTCTCCGGCGCCCCGGCTACTGCTTGTACGGGAGAAAGCATCAAAGAAGTCGAAAAACTTGTTCTTGAGGATGCCCGAATAAAGGTGAAAATGATGGCAGAGATCACCAGCTTTCAATTGGTACCATTCACACCATTCTTCATGACCATCTTAACCTTTCAAAGGTCAGTGCAAGGTGGGTGCCACGAATGCTCACAGCGCCTCAGAAAAAAGTGAGAATCGCATGCTGTAGAGAACTTTTGGAGATGTGTAGTGAGAACGCGGACGGTGTTATGGATCGAATTGTTACTGGGGACGAAACATGGGTCCACCACTATGACCCTGAAAGCAAACAAGAGTCCATGCAGTGGCATAAAAAAGGAACAGACCCCCCGAAGAAGTTCAAAATCACTCCGTCTGCCGGGAAGCTCATGGCCACAGTTTTTTGGGACTCAAAGGGAATCTTGCTCATTGAGTACAAAAAAAAGTGAAACCATCAACGCCACATCCTACGCTTCCACTTTGCATAATTTGCGGGAGGAAGTTAAAAAGAAAAGACGGGGTAAACTCGCAGCGGGTGTGTTGCTTCTTCATGACAACACTCCTGTTCACACGGCGCGAGTTTCCAAGGCTGCTGCGCGAGATTGTGGTTTCGAAGAAATCCAACACCCACCCTATAGTCCGGACCTTGCCCCTAGTGATTATTTCCTGTTTCCGGATTTGAAAAAATGTCTTCGTGGAAAAAGATTTTCGGATGATGAAGAACTCAAGTCGGCAATAAATGGGTATTTTGCAGAGAAAAAGGAAATTTATATTTTTGAGGGTTTAAAAAAGCTTATCTCAAGATGTAACAAATGCATTGATGTTAGGGGAGATTATATTGAAAAATAAAAACAATTTAAATTGAATTCGCATTTTCCTTCATATCGAACCGAGAATATATTGAACGCCCCTCGTATTGCATGGCACATTGGTTGAAAAGCAACCTGCGTTGGTCAATAAGCACGGTCCGATCCTTTTGCATGACAATGCTAGACCCCATACCTCATAAGCAACGGTTCAAAAACTGCCGCATCCACCGTACTCTCCGGATATTTCCCCAACGGATTATAAGCTTTTCCGCAATCTGGACTCATTTTACCGGCAGAAGGTCTTCCGGAACCGAACAGAGGTCATAAAAGTCTTTGAAGATTGTTTTAGTTGCCTCAAAAAATCAGCACTTTTACGAAAAAGGAAGATTTGACCTTGTATCACGTTGGAAGAATGTCATAAATGATATTTTGATGGAATAAAAATTTACCGAAAAATAATACAGGCTTTTAAATGTTTACTATAAAATCGGTCATTTCATGTGGTACAACGCAATAGGTATCGTTGAGATCTGTTAAAATGCCTGAGAATTACGCGATTCCTACGATGATGTCAAAAATAAGGTGCACAGAGGGAATAACCGAAAAATTTGAGGTTTGACTACACCGGGGTGTAATGTTAAAAATCTATTACTTTAGGCAAGATTTTTTTTATTGAAGCTGCAGATTGGCGAGTTGGGGAAGACTTCCGCCATAAGTGACAACTCGATTGCTTTTCAGGAAACACTCAATAATTCGATTAGAATCGCAATAGAGTACAGCGATTTACGAATCAGTCGTGCGTTCCTTTCTTATCCAGCCCACGAATCTAACTTCTACAATATATAGAACGAGTTATCAATTGTACAAACAATTCAGTCGTAAACAATCAGGGAAATTGCGTTCTCCTGTCGCATTTAAATTAACTTTTGAATATAAACAAAAAAACCATCGTAATATCGTTGATTAAATTGTATTTGTACGATATATGCAGAAAAAGAATTTCCAAAACAAGAAGTTTTAAACAAGTTCTAACCAGTTAAAAGCATAAATAGGCCATCACGACGCACGGTGTGCAACGAAATAGCAAGTCACGATACAATAAAGTTATATATATATTAATATTGAATTAAATTTTTTTGTTAACTGTTTACTATTCTCTCTTAGTGTGAACACATACTGGTTTATCCCACTACAAGTCAAAGCCAATTAAGAAAGCACTTTCAAACCGAAACACATTCCAATGAAGTAAATATTAAAGATTCAAACAAACTAATGTCCATTGTCATACCAATTCTTGATAAATATCTCGAACTATGAGTCGATTGTTTAAAAGCAAACATCAACAAAATCAAAACAATTGGACAGTTGTACAGTTGGTACACAACAATGCCGGTCTCAGTTCGTCAGTTTTTGAATCTTAGGTCATTTACCTGGGTGGTCAAAGTACCATCGGTACTTTAAGCCACAGACATAAGTAGACAAGGAAAATATGAAGAAAACAAATTGTTGAGTTCTATTGAATTGGTGAATCAATAAATTTTTTGCTGACCCACTTGCATTAGTCTTGGTTCCATCAACTCTCAAAGAGATTGGGCAATTTACTTTCCATGATTTTCATCACCACAAGGCACATAGTGCATCATTGTAACGATGGTAACGGTGCCAGTGATTATGATGATGACGATGACGGTAAGACTTGCACCAATATGGTGTGACGAAAAGATATCTTTTCTTCACAGAAAGAGGAAATTTTGCAATTTCAATAGAATCGTGATGGAGTTTCTATTATCCCATTGAAACGCTGAATTGTTAAAACGCTGCCATTCAATTGAATTAAGCAACTTTCAGTTATTACAGTTATTGTCATGAATTATACTCACTTTCTCCGGTATTCGAGGGTTCCAATGTCCATAATTGCTTTTTCTTTAAACTGGCGCCATTTGCATTTAATTTATAACCAAACGTCTCAGCAGTCATGTACTTGTGCTGGCCATTAATCAGGCCAATAGTCCACCATCCTTTTTGTTGGTTCTGTGCAATGATATCACCATTGGATCCGTTAAGTTCATACCCTTGACCGTTCATATTTGTATGTGTATTTTTGCTTTATTTATTATCTTTTGATTAATTACTTTAATTTTCTCAAATCAAATAAATGTAGTTCACTTTGTGTTTACCCGCTGCTGATAGCCTCGATCTGTAACTCTGTAACGGAAAAAGATACAAAATTAATTAGGCAATGCTTGAAAAGTATAAAATGATATTTTTGATTGTTTCGCACGTTTCAACCACACAGATGCGAAACTGATCGTTAGTTTGTGGTTAATTGCTTGTTCCTACCTTATAATCGATATACCTACTCGTATGTAAGTATATAAACTTATGCAAAAACACCCTTTCCAGTAGCGTTTGAAATTACACTATTTTTAGTAAAATAATATTCAAATTGAGACAACAAACTGACATTTGAATCTAGGTATGTGTGAGAATTTGGATAGATCGTATCTTTTAGATCACAATTTATTAGGAAAGTAAGTAGTCGTAGTCGTGTCGTGATGAAACTTTCTTTTTCACTGTTGCCGGTTTATTTTTTTGATCTAATTCAGAATATTTTAGATGCTTAATTTTTAGTTTTGAACATTCTCTAAGATGTAGGATTTATTGATTTGAAAACTTGTATCACTAATTACGTGCGTGAATTTATTTTGCTTAGAAAGAGGAACGTCCACTGTGGCTGTGACTCTTCCATCAATTGTGGAATATTATTAACTAATGAAGACACATACACAAATAATCAATTGCATTGCTTGCTAAACGAAGCTAATTGCATATGCATCTGAAGTTAAAATAAAAAAAGAAAATTTAAGCCGGAGGCTGTCAGTAGATGTTAACTTTTACACTCAACATTGCTGACTGTCTGGATATATTTTATCGTCATGAAGCCAGGTAAATAAATGGCATATACAAGGTGAATAATCGTTTGTTAACGAGTCAGTAGTCGGATATGCCAATTTTGTACCGCTTTCATGTAAGAATGGATTGGAGAACGCACATAAGATTAAAAATTGTGTGATTGCTTTTGGCAAGTTCTGTTCTGGTTTACAAAGTATTGGGGATTCAAAGACGATATAAACTGTAGCATTGTTACACATTAGTTTCAGATAGTTAAGCCAATAGGGTTAATTCCTTTTTTCCATTTTGGAATCAAACTTTCTGCAACAAGCCAAGACGTTGCATGTGCATTTGTTTTTTGTTTTTTAGAACATGAAGTTCGGAATCATAGCAATCTCAACAACTTCCTTGCGTTAATCTCAGTTAAATTTCCACTAATCTCCGCATGATATACATAAAAACGACAGCGGTCAACATGGGATCATGCCTTATATGAACAACTTTAATGTATTTGGTGCTGAGGTAAATAAAGATTTTCAGCAGAAGTCACCAGGCTGATGATGGTGGAACAATCTTTAATGAATGAACAAGAGCTCTCAAATCCGGCCCCTTTCATTGAAATAACTAAGAGTTTCAGGCAAACGAAAAAAAAGATATCGACGTCCCGATCTGCACATGGGATATTCGGACCTTGAATAAGCAATGTGGAGCTTAAACACTACGCAAGTAAAGAGCATACTTATAAAACTTCCATCCACGAGGTACGCATAAGCGACCAAACAGGGAGGATTAGAAATTATTGCATATACAAGGTGCTGCAAAATTAATCACCCTATCGGAAGATGGTATAATTTTTGCAAATGGCGTCGTACGTTAATCATATTTAACATTTGTGAACAGACAAGCAATGCAGTGCTATACTCCGCAAGTGCGTGGAATAATTGTGTCGATGTTTTTGACCAATAATCGATCGGTGGTGTTAGCGCATCGTGAATTTCGATGTCGATTTCCTAATCGCGTCACGCCAACAGGGCAAACATTCGACTCGAACATAGTGGAACCACAGGAAATCATGCAGGGCGTGGCTGCCACTGGACTTGGCCGAACGAGCGAGAATATCGGGGCTGCGGCTGCCGATGTCGCTGAGAATGAATAAACATCAACCAGACGACGGGCCACGCAATTGGGTATCACCAGACGGACCCAACAGCGGAACTTACACAAGTTCCCATACAAAGTGCAAACAGTGCATCAGTTAATGCCTCGTGTAAATTACTGTAAAGCCATCCTCAATCTCAACAAGGAAGAGGACGATTTTGTGTCGAAAATTATCATGAGCGACGAGGCGCATTTCCACTTAAGCGGTTACGTCAATAAGCAAAATCTTCATTTCTGAGGCACTGAAAATCCGCGTGTGATGAACGAAGAGCCATTACATCTACTCAAAGCCACTGTATTGTGCGGCGTTCACGCGGGAGGACGCCATCGGCAATACGGTCACTGTTACTGGCGAACGCTGCAGGGTCATGATAAACGACTTCTTACTGTCGGAATTGGATGAGCGGGGCTTGGTGAATATGTGGTTTCAACAAGACGGTGCAACCGCACACACAGCACGAGCCACAATGGATATTGTGAAGGAAGCGTTTCCTGGTCGCGTAGTCTCCCGTTTTGGCGATTTGGCATGGCCAGCAAGATCGCCCGATTTAACTTTCTTTGGAGCTACTTGAAATCGCGGGTTTATGCCAACAAACCTAACAATCGCAGCCCTTAAGGAGAGTATTCGACAAGAATGCGAACAGTTATCACCGGAAATCTTGCGGAAAGACATGGAAAATGCGATACAATGGGCACAAATGTGTATTAACACTGGCGGCAGCCACTTGGCGGACAGAAACAATTGTAAAGATTTCCATCACTCAAAATCATTTTTTTTATTTAGTAAAAAAGTAATTCAAAAACAAAATTGGATGATTAATTTTGCGCCACCTGTTTCAAACCTGGTTACTAAAGAGAATAGAAAGAGCATCTTCTGTGGATCTGTTATTTTTATTATGATTAAAGACATAGGCAAGAAGTCTTGAGCGTCTACTTACATATATCCCAGACGCCATAACCACAGAGAAATTCGGCCAAAAGATTTAACGTTGAACGGCAAAAAACCGTTAGAATCTCGGTCGATGGCGTTCCTATCCAGCTATTTAAGAAAACGGAGGAAGATTGTAGGAAAACATGCATCAGCCCCTATCTTAGGATTATCTCGACTATCGATTATCATTGGTTAAGTGATTTGTTGTCTGGTTTCGTCGATGTGCTTTGGAGGAGCAGATACCATATAACAGAGAAATCAAGAGTTCTACAGCGACATCTACCTGGTCAAAGAAAATGCAAAACAGTCGTCAAACTTGACTACGGCGTGTAGATGGAATGGATACCAACGCTCCGAAGAGTTTTCGATTGCAAACCCAAGGACAACGAAGAAGGGAAAAATCTCGCCTTAAGTGGTCTGCATATTAGGGGAGCGCCATGTTAGTAAGTATGTCGGTAAGTTTCCATTAAAAGGCTTATTACCAGATGTATTTCTATATATTCATTTGAACGGATAAGTCGCGCATATTCGAAAGTAATAGATTTATTCAGCAGCAGCCGAACAGCTTATCACTGTAAAAAAGAAATCCTGAAGGTGCAATATAATTGACAAAAAAGAATGAAAACCTGTAGTGTACTCGTATTAAAGAACTTTACCCTGATTGCTACAGACAGCAAGACCATTATCTATGTATACATGAGAATAGTTCACACCAATGCTTAATCGGCCAACATCAATTTAATTGGTCTGTCTGTTCCCGTGAGATTTTTGTAACAATTTGTAAAAGAGAATTGCTTGTTTAAGTTTGAGGAGTAGAAATAAATTCTCTCTTAAACCCAAAATCTCGCGGCAACACGTTTTTGTAAAATGTGTTTGAAACGTCAAAAGTAATAACTAAAAACAACACACAAAAGAAATTGCAAAGCAGGAGGAAGACTTTTATTACGGTTATTATTACGATTTTATTGATGATATGTGCGTTTAATGAGTTCTATTGTATTAGGCGAACAATTCGCTTCAATTTGAAACTTTTTTTTCTCTTCTTTGTCCACGTCCAAGTCATCTTTTGAGTTAATTTGCATAAAATTGTCGCAATTCATACAAATTTAAACTTTTACGAGTTTGACAGTTCTTTTAAAATTTAATTGATTTGACGTTTTTTAAGAATTGACAGGGTGGAAAATGAATTACTTTCTGAAATGCGTTCTCTTTACAGTCCTGGAACAGACCTAATATGTACCGATAATGACCATAGTTTCATCTTTTAAATATTTTAACTTACGGAAATATGGCAGCCTTCAATCAATAAATTTATTTATATTTTTGTCGGCTTGCACTCCGCTTGTTAGAGACACATGGTTAATACTGGATACAAAACCTCGCTACAATTCCAGCCCACGCGTGTCCTTAGTTTTTCCTTTTTCTTTTATTTATGTAAAACGCCTAGTCGTAACCATACCATATGTTTCCACTGCACGCATATATCGCTGAATTGAGGAGAAATTTGTGCAAGCAATCTCATGCCAGCTTTGCAGTTGTTCAACATCAAGCTTCTTCTATATGCGGTTCCGTACGGCTTTTTTTTTGTGCACAGATATGTGTGGACATGAGTCGGAACATGGGAACAAAAAAAAAAAAAAATGATGCTGAAGTGCTTCGCGTAAGTACGAATATTAACAAGCTCACCAAGTTCACAAATACCCAAATGGCAACTGAAAGAGATGTCGCCCAACACACTTGTAAAACAGCCCTGGAAAGTCCATCTCTGCGTATGTCCACGTCTGTAAATACAGGCCAGCTATGTTGACTCTAACTGAAACACAGGTATAACCCAGACCGCAATAAGTGTCATTAGGTTGGAGCTAACAAAACTCCACCACGATGTAACCTTTGTTTCAATCTGAAACTGAACTTCATGTGGTTAAAATTCCACCTCTGTTAGCAATTTATCCATTGCTGCTTTATTTAGAGAAGCTCAGAACTTGAGAGTAATTAACAAGTTTGATGTGCTATCTGACTTCAGTAGAAAAATGCAACCTTGTATCCTCATACTGAAATCGTATCTGCGGGCGATTGCAATATAAACAATTGTGCTTGACCTTGACATTTTGGTCAAACAACACTCGAAGGACGGTACGTCAAGACCTCCGCTGACGCACGAATAACTGACATTGACGCCAACACCCTGGACTTGTTTTTAACTCCTCACGCTCTCCCCTCATACCTCCTATTTGTTGGTGGTGGTGTCTTATCAGCTAATTTCTCATGTAGTGACTAGACATCTAGAGAAAGGATTCTTAAGGTAATATGACAAACCCAATTGGAGCGGACTTAATACCTTCTTTAGGAATTGTAACTTATTGTTATGTTTTCTCGATAATGACGTGGATATGGTCATACATTTATTTCAAGTTTATTAATATGTAAATAAATTACAATACCAATATGTACAAAAGAAGGAGCACTAGCTTCTAGGGCCTTCGGCTCGTTGAAATTACTACAAGATACAATATACAAGACCATCTACCAGGGTTGTTAAAAAAAACTAAAGTTTAAAAGGAAAAAGAGTATACAATGATTATAGATACTTTACAGGTTCTTTACAATTTTTAGCATAGATAGGAGTTTAAATACGTTTCTTATATTTTGGTCTGAAGGAACTCTTAATATATCAACTAGTTGTGTTTGACCACAAAGATGCATAACGGTTGAACTAACTTTATCGCATTCACTTATCAGGTGTTTAATAGTAAGGACTTCGTTCTTCTGGCAAAGGTTGCACAAAGATGGTTGGGTTTTTGCTATTATATGGCTATGCGTAATTTTAGTGTGTCCTAGCCGGAGTCGTATAAATATCTTCAGCATTTTAATTGGTACATTAATTGGATAAAGCGCTTTTCCTGCTTGGGAGTTAATGAAGGTGTAATGGTGAACGGAATTCTTCCACTCATTTTTTCTCCTAGTTTCAAAAAAGTGAATTGGTCATACAATTGTTTTCCCTCATCAGATGAAGTGTATCAAACAGAATAGAAAAGAATGGAACAGGTGAGATAACCATTTTCTCGGTCTTACCGACCAATCGGACAGAGAAAAACCGAACCGAACCGAAACAAGAATGTCTGCAATTTTTTACTTTAACGTGCAAAATTTTAAAACGATCAAAACCTGAGGCAAAAAATAGTATAGTGGCCCAAAAGCAGTGGAAGTTTTTGCCACTTTCGTAGCCAATTCAGCTCTTCTACATTGTGTCATGTTTCCACCTAAACTAGAGCGCACAGAATATTCTATGGGACGAACATAACTCTTCTTTGGTGTAGTAGCAAGAGTACTTGAAGATTCTAATATTTTGAAATCTTCTGGTTTGTGTCGCATATCTTCTCCTCTTTCCTGAGTTGTCAAACCCACTGCGTATGTTTTTCCATCAAACATACCTTTCAAGACTCTTTCCGAGCAGATGAGAACCACCTGTCAAGTGACTCATTTATAAGGCAAAGGATCGTATGTACTTTTAAAGCTGAAGTTATAGGATTTAGTTTAGATGCAATTCACAAATTAGCAATTGTTTACCGTCTTAGATCCAATGGCCTCAGTTAAACCCCCGCAATGAATCTTGATCCAAGCATATTTTAAATTCTTTACTGACATATATCTACCCTATATCGGGCGAGAACAGATTCAAGATTTTAAGTAACACATGAAGTGTGAATTTATTAAAAGTATGTACGTGTTCTCAGAGGGTGACACTTTCAGGACACGTTGTAATTTTCGAGGCAAGTTCCTCTCTTTTAGTTTTAACCTCAATCAATTTAAAACTGGTGGGCCATTTCAAAAGAAAAGTTCTAACACCAGGAAATGGTAATCCGCTTCAGAAATATGAACACATTTGTCCTAAAAATATGACCTACGGGTACCTTTGAAACTCTCTTAGACATTCAAATCTTGTTAAATACGTGCCGCACAGACCGTAGACGTAAATGTTGATTTCATTGGGGATTTTTTCGTACACAAATCAATTTAATTACAAGATTTTATTATCACCACGACAAACAATTTTTCTTAAAAGTTATTACACAATCCACATGTGATCCACCTGCAAGTGCGAAATTGAACATATATTATATGGGGAAATACTAAACCAGATTTTTTTCTTTTTTTTTTTCAAGTCGAAAAATTGTTTATTTATAATTTGAATAGTATCAGTGCTTCCCCGCGTTATCAGCGTCTATTCTCTGTGTTCCTATCTATCTACCCGTGCGTTATTCGATTTTTTGTATAAAAGCTACTTAGTTCTGGAAAGCAGCATCAGTTAATCGTATTCTGTGATTATCACAACATCCAAAATGTCTTCGAAACTCTTAATAGCCTGTTTTGTTGCACTTGCCGTTTGTGGAGCAGCTCTGGCCCAGCGAACAAGAACACTTGAATACCGCCCAAATCGGGATCGTCCACGAGTTATTCAACCAACATATCGTCCCCGCAACGAAGGTCCAAGGACATATCGCTTTAGACGTGAGGCCACAGACAATCTAGACAAGTCCAACACTCGTACCAACGAATATCATCCAGATTCGCCAAATCAACCACAGCCATCTTATCCCGTCTATCGAACTGATAAAATCGATGAAGGACGCAGCTACCGGTTCAGGAGGCAAACCACAGACCATTTGGATTCGTCGAATACTCGCACAAATGAGTACCACCCGGATTCACCAAACCAGCCCCAGCCGTCATATCCAGTGTACCGCACAGATAGAATTGATGACAACCGCAGCTATCGATTTTAGTTTATTATATTAATAATTTTATTTATTCGATGATTAAATGTAATAAAATGTAAAAAAATGATAAAATAACTTCTTGCTATTGAAACGCTTGCTTAATCTTTTTACAGTGCAAGGTTCGCTTATATAAGGATAACTTAAATTGTTCTTTGGGCAGTACTGGATTAAGGAAAGTGTTTGGGGTCTTAAATAGATTATCAATAGTCAGCCCCTCAATAAAAATAAAGCTTTAGGACTCTCCGGTCAGGTTCCTTAAATTAAAGAGATAAGTATCTACTCGTTGCAACTCGGAGGGAAGGTCGTAATGCTAAATTTATCTGGATACGAGACTTTTAACAACACATATTTGTATACATGTTTGTTAACTGGCACCACTTGAGCATGATACCTTATATGTGAATCTTGCTTGCTGCAACGTCGGTTTAGATTGAACTTGAACATTTTTTAGGCGTCCGTATACAAGGCAAATATTTGAATCCTTTGATTCTTCCAATAATACTCGTAGCAGTAGTTGAACAAAGCTTAGAAATTGTCGTTTAGCAGTCCATTAGAGTAGCAGACATCCTCTATTTCTTATATTATTATTACGGTTGATTTGTTACCAGCAGTGATGCTGAAATTCGACATATTTTCAAATAAATCATCTCTCCAGACGCTCATCATCTATACCCAGCCAAGGCTATACATGCTAGCCTAGAAAGAGTCAGCCGAATGTACGCATTATAGCAGAAACCTTAGAAACCCATATCGACCACAGACCCACGTCTAGTTTAGGCATCGATGCCAGAATGTATCCATTTGCGCAGAATGAAAATAATGGTCACTGCTTTGACAATTAAATAAACTTATGAAGGCCTTTGATATCAAAAAAGATTTACATTGTCTCTTATACAGGGTGTCCCCTAATTCGTCAACGATAATTTGGAAAATGGTTCCTAGGTATATTCGAAGTAAAAAATCGCTCTACAGTAAGTGAACATCTCCAATGTTGACAGCATTTATCGAGGATTTAAGAAAAGGCTTACTTTTGTG
Source organism: Volucella bombylans (assembly GCA_949129095.1). Taxonomy (NCBI): domain Eukaryota; kingdom Metazoa; phylum Arthropoda; class Insecta; order Diptera; family Syrphidae; genus Volucella; species Volucella bombylans. The sequence continues at coordinate 180,427,133 of OX422143.1, read as the reverse complement.
TACCCTGATCCATTTTAACGGAAATTTTTCTGTTAGTACTTAATGGTAGAAACTTCACGTAGGACTTTATTTTTAGAAGAAATACTAGCCTTTGTAACGGCGTTGAAATAAAGTTGATATTTTGTTTGAGTCTTTAGATATCCAATTTCTAAGTCTGTTCCATTTCCATTGCCCATGCTGACTTTTGACTTTGAGGTCACTTTTCTCCAGAAAATGCCTAATTAATATAACGTTTTACTATTTTTTGACTACGTGTCAGAACCCTTACCTTGTTCCTTAAAAGTTCTCATAAAGAGTTAGGTTTGGGATTTTAAGAATAACTTCAAAGTTACTGCTTGCGATTCTAGTGGTGGTATTGGGCAACCCCTGTCGTTGCTGTTGAAGCTGAATCCATTGGTTACCCAGCTCAGCTTGTACGATATTGTCGGTACACCTGGTGTTGCCGCTGACCTTTCCCACATCGATACAAAGAGTTCCACCAGTGGTTTCACTGGCCCAGGAGAATTGGCAGCCGCTTTCTAAGGATTTTGTCGTCATCTCAGCTGGAGTTCCCCGCAAACACGGTATGACTCGTGATGATTTGTTCAACACGAACGCCCAAAAGCCTTTGTTGCAATTATCGCCAATCCAGTTAACACTGTTGTACCCATCGCTGCCGAAGTCCCCAAGAAGGCTGGAAAATACGATCCAAAACGTCTCTTTGGTGTTACCACATTGGGTGTTGTTCGTTCACGCGCATTTGTCGGTGAATCCCTTAGCGCCGATCCACAGAAAGTCGACATCAATGTCGTCGGAGGTCACTCTGGTGTGACAATCATCCCAATCTTGTCCCACAGTAATCCTAAATACAAGGGCGATATCGATGCTTTGACCAAGAGAATCCAAGATGCCGGTACTGTAGTCGTCAAAGCTAAGGCTGGTGCTGGTTCTGCCACCCCTTGGCTTATACTGGTGCTCGTTTGACCAATTCTTTTTTGAGAGATCTGAGTGTTGAAAGCAATGTCATTGAATGCGCCTATGTCGAATCCAACATAACAGAAGCATAATTCTTCCCCACACTATTGCTTTTGGCAAAAATGGAGTCGAGGAGAATCTTGGCTTGCCAAAATTGGACGACTACGAGAAGAAGGTGTTGAAGGAAGCTATTCCTGAAATGTTGAAGAACACCAAGAAGGGTATTAACTTTGTTGGCAAGAAAGTGATGTAGTATCGCTACGTTGTTTTGTTGTTAATCATCCCTTGGGATGGTGTTCTCTGAAATCGGTGGAAGTAAGTAAAATCATAAGAATAAACTTTTTAGGCCAAGGTTACAGTTACTTAGAAACGCTATTTGAAATGTCTGCATTTACAAATCACGAATACGCAGACATTATTTACGTTTATGAGCTGTGCGCGACAAAGATACCATGAACTCTATCCTAACCGACAACTTCCTAGTAAAGGATTATTTGGAAATACGTATCGAAGGCGATACGGGATCAGTTTCAAATACACGACCGAATGCGGGAGCTCCAAAGGTAAGAGGATTTCGGCTGATGAAAGAATACTGGAAGCTGTTACAACTGATCTGAACTGAGCTTTGCAGTTCAATGTTTCCAGACATGAAATGTCTAAGAAATCTTTATTCATATCACCATCCACCTGTACAAGAACTGCTTCCCAATGATTTGGAAAAGAGACTTGAGTTTTCTAACTGAACGAGTTTATTAGCAGAATCCTTGGACGGACGAATCTCAATTTATTATACAAGAGTTGGGATCACAAATTTGCATAATCTTTATACGTGGGACAATCCACATACGAGTACAATGAGACATAAATCATTTCGACACAAATTCAGAGTCAATATGTGGGCAGGTGTACTTGGAAACAAGTTAAACGACCTCTTCAAACTACCACCTATCCTGAATTCTACAAACTATCTGCAGTTTTTGCGAAATGATTTGCCAGAACTATTGGAGGACATTCCACTGATTCAACTAGCTTCATCATATTTCCAATAGGACGGTGCTCCAGCCCACTATGGTCGTGAGGTTAAGGATTGACTAGGTGAAGAGTACGGTAATCGTTGGATAGGAAGAAATGGACCAGTTCACTGGACTGCAAGAGCTCTTGACCTCACAGTATTGGATTTTTTTGTATTCAACCGAAATAGCAGCTTTCATTGAATTGGAAGAGCGTGTTCTCGTAGCGCCATCAAAAGTGAGGCAGCAGTTAGCATCAGTAAAAATTTGCAGTGAAATTCGAAAACGGGCTCTAGCGTGCATACAAAACCAAGGAGGACACTTTGAGCTGCTGTTGTAACTATTTTAGTGCACACATAAAATAAAAATTACCTAAAACCACACAAAATCATTTTTAATAAATTTTACCTTCTACAGTATCATAAAATCTGTGGGTTTTTCTGCAAACTTATTGATGATTTTTTTCTTTATTATTGTTACTTTCATAAGAAAAAGATAGTAAAACGTTATGTTAATTAGGCATTTTCTGGAGAAAAGTGACCTCAAAGTCAAAAATTAGCATGGTCAATGAAAGTGGAACAGACCTAGAAATTGGATATCTAAAAACTCAAAAGAGATATCAACTTTATTTAAACGCCGTTACAAAGGCTAGTATTTCTTCTAAAAATAAAGTCCTACACGAAGTTTCTATTTTTAGTACTAACAGAGTAATTTCCCTTAACATGGGTCAGGGTACACAAAAGTAAGCCTTTTCTCAAATCCTCGATAAATGCTGTCAACATTGGAGATAGACCCTTACTGTTGAACGATTTTTTTCATAGAATACCAGGTGTATGCATAAGTTTTTTCCGGTTTAACTAAGAGATAGCGCCAGAGAAAAGTACGCAGCGTATTAATTTGACACATACGCCATTTTGTTCGTCTGAAATTTAACTACAAACACACACAAGTTGAGTTCGCAAAAAACTAGCGGCTTTGTTTTATAGTTCAGTGATCATGTCGAGTTTTGTGCCTGAAAAAGAACATTTGCGGCACCATTACTTTTCTTATTTTAGAAAGTTATGGTTGTTGAAAGTCATGGTTATTGGATGATGAACTCAAACTCAACGGCAATTAGCAGAAGCATTAAATGTGTCAATCAGCAGACGTTTACGAGCAATAGGGAAGATCAATAAACTCGGTAAATGGGTCCCACACCATTTGAATGAACGTCAAATGGAAAATCGCAAAGTCACTTGTGAAACATTGCTTCAACGCCGCGAAAGGAAATCATTATTGCATCGAATTGTGACGGGTGACGAAAAATGGATTTATTTTTTATTTATTTTTCTGCACCCGTCGTACTCCCCAGACTTAGCGCCACCTGACTATCACTGCAACGGGGCACGTGCTCACAGAGCAGCACTTCAGCGATTTCGAGGAAGTTGGTAAATAGCTCGACCAATGGTTTGCCGCAAAATGCAAGCAGTTTTTCTGGCATGCTATTCAGAAATTACCTGAAAGATGAGCGAAATGTGTAGAAGCCGATGGCCAATATTTTGAATAAAAATAAATTTAATTTCACTAGAAAATTACGTATTTTTGTTACCAAAAAAACGTATGCCTACACCTGGTATACCCAGGAATCATTTTCCAAATTATCGTTGACGAATTAGGGGACACCCTGAATACTGCTTTATACAGTGCGTCCCGGAGGAACAACGCAGTAGTAGAGTAAGAACAAATTATACGAATACAAACTTGCCAAAATAGATGGCTAGGACAGGTACAGCGAATGAACACCAATGCTCCGGTCCGCTTCGAAGCTAAACCGTAGGGACATCGCAGTAGAGAAAGACCTCACCTTAGGTGGAGCACACAATTAGAAGGGACCTTAATCGACTTGGAGTGTGCAACTGGAGGCAGTTAGTTAAGAATCGGGCTAATTGGAGAGGCTTGTTAATTGAGGTTCGGGTTCACTCGAAACAGTAGCGCCACACATGTAAGAAAGTAAATATTTGAGATGGACCAAAGGATCTTGAATGGTCCAAAAGGACAAATTTAGATTTGCAACACATTTTTTGTTTATCTCTATCTCCAAAAGCTAATTATTGTAGTTTGCACGTTCTATAGCCAACTGCTTTGAGATGGGCACTGCAATACGTTGCCCTTTTGTCTTAAACACTAATATAATTACTCCATTATCATTTAATTGTGTTACGTAGCAAAATCACCATTTAAACATTAATCGCACATTAAAATACTGCTTGGTTTAATAGCTAAAGCTTTTGGCTGACTATTCATAATCGTGTTGTCTTTTGTCTGGTGCGCGGAGAGTGAAAACTATTTTAAGGCTCTTAAAATCAATTCGCTTCAATTTGTTCTGTTCACTTGCTGGAATTGACCTTGTCCCTCGCAGCTCAAAAATCGTGTAACCATTTCTAGATAAGTATGCACATAAACTCGTGCTTAATCAGGCTGTGGACAATTTTTTTTACAATTAAGGTGCGAAACGCAACGCCAGAAGACTCACCAAACAATAACTTGGACGTTGTGCACTCATTAGCATATATGTAAGAGTATGTATGCGGACATCTACAAATAAGTCTATAGTATTTCCCATTTAATTGCAACAAAGGACACCACTACTCAGTCCACTCAATCGAAAGCTGATTGTGAATCCGAAGTGAATTGGTGTTTCATTTCTTTTTTTCCTTTGAGTCATCTTAAGTACCCCAGCAACGTTGTGATTGCCTTACGTTGCCGGCTGTCGACAAACATAGTGTCTCGTATAAGTCGCGCAAGATAATAACATATTTGTTGTCTAAAATTAGAAGCGTTTTGTTAAACGTTCTTTCTTTAGTATTCACTCAGCATCGAGTGAATAACTTTTTTTTTTTTTGTATTTCATTGAATTGAGAGGAAGTTGATTTGTTTTACTGTCTGTACTACTGCGCCTAGAGTTATAAAAAAAAAAAAAAAAAAAATTGAAAACCCAAGTGCGTATCGTTGCGCGCATATAAAAGATCACAAGGGTAATCGTTTCGTGCATACAGGAGAAATACATATATTGACGAGACGAGGGGAATGTCTTGAAGTCTTATATCTGATGTCTGATGTTTGTGTCGAGATGGTGGTGATCGAAGAAAGGATGTGCCAATGGATTTATTAAGTGCACAACCTAACGCTACGCTCATGTTGTGTATTTTAATTAAATTGCATGTTAACTGGATATTCTCGTAGACACACATCCACAAATAAAAGAACAAAAACTACAATGCAAGGCTTCCTCTTTACAATTACCGAAATCGCGTTTCAATCTATGTATCTTATAATTAATTAGCATCATTAAACAAGTGCTGATGCGTACCCTATTGTGTGGTGTGTGGAATAACTTGAACAGTTGAACAGCTACAAAGTCTGTTAGATAAATAGACAGCGCATTCTTATTGCTCTGGATGCTTCAACATAAACCAGCACTAACAGCAACAACAACAGGCACCATTACCTGCACCATCTCCAGCACCAGCACCAGCACCATCACCAGAACAACGGAACACCCCAAGAGCTCACAAGAGTAGATATTTCTCTATTCAGATATTTAAGTTAAACATGCGATTAAATATCTAAAAGCGGCAATCTAACCCTTTCCTCCTCATCATCTCTGCCTTCTACATACTTTCTTCCGATTGTACCGATGCATGCTAGTGCAAAGCAAAGCAATCTAGCTTTAGCTTTGACTCTTCGTGCTGCTTTTGCTTCAGCCAATGATGATAATAGTAGTGACCGGCCACAGGTAAATTGCTAGCTTAAAAAATAAAAATAAAAACAACAAAAATAATACAACAGCTAGAAAAAAAAGAAACCAGTTAGTTAAAACGGAATCTTTCGTGTTCTCCCCATATACACAAGAGCAAGAGCACAAAATTTCACTGACAATCTTTCGGGTCGTTATAAATCATTTGTTTTCTTTATTCCCCGTATCCGATTCCCCGATAGCGATAGACCAATTTTTTTTCACTTCCATAATGTGATTTTTGTATGCATCCAAGATAACCCACTGACTCCGGTATCTGCTCGTATAACCCTGGACACGCTTAAGATACTTGTCATACTAGATTGCTGTGCGCCATACAACTCGTGCACTGCTTTGAGGATATCTATTAGTGTTTAGTGAGGCACAAAATATATATATATAAAAAGAAGGAAATAATAAACTAAACTAAAACGGTTTACACACATACAAACTGATCTTTCAGTTTAAGATCAAGATGCGCCGTTGAAAGTTGACTAACTAGATGAATTGGTTCACAAACTAAGTATACGAGCGTGCTCGTACTCTGTATCTATAGAAACCTGTACACAAAAACGGCTCTTTTTTTTCTGCGCATTCTCTATGGTATTTTATGCATCGCAAAGTAAAAAAATGCCATCTATTGCCATCAGCAGAAGTCATTTCTTTTTGTTTGTAATTCTTCTCGCTAGTTTCAGTTTTGGTTTTTTTTTTTTCGCTGTAAATGGACATTTGTACAGTGGACCGATTCGTATTACAATCTTGAATCTTGAATATTAAGAATTATGATCTAATACAGGAATATTTTGACAGATTGTCCGAAAGAGGGGTAACGACGCTTTTTATTGAAGTGGGAAGAAGAAACGTTATTACTACCGAACATCCATTTCTAAAGTAGATATTCGGATGAAGCACGTAATTTTTTTCCATATCGTTCCATTTCTGACATTTTAGTTTTGATTGTTGATAAACAAGGAAGTGTGAAGAACAGGAAAAAAGGTATGTTTTCAGGCCAACTGCTCAAATTTAAAAATTAAAAATGATCCGATTCAAGTGTTTCACTTGTCAAAACGCTTTTCAACACCATGAAAATGAACGACGTTCATGGGGAAGACTTTCATGTCCGATATTGTTTAACATTTACACAAGTTTATACAAGGTTCCCTCACTCATACCATAGCGTACGCAGACGATTTAGTGGCGTACAGATCAGGTCCAAAAATCGAAGTCATCAATACTCTCCTGCAGAGTGATTTCGGTCACATTAAGGCATATTGCGACGATTGGAAATTGAAAATTAATTTTCAAAACTCGGAAACAATCTTGTTTAGAACTCCATTGAGATGGGCTTCTAGGGATACCAGATATAACTGGCAAAATTTGGCCATCATTGGACAGCGTCGTGAGATACCTCGATCAGTATTTGTATTTTGACAAACATATAGATGCTTGTCTTACAAGAAGGCTTTTTCACAGCAGTCATCTTGACTCCAGGGTGAAGGTCATATGCTATCTGGCCCTAATCAGGCCAGTCATCGCGTATAGTACCTGTCTCGGCTTGTATAGAACACCAGAATCAGAGTACAAAAAATAATCGAAATATGAATAGGATTGACAATTTCCTGATTAATGTGATCCGAAGACACATTGCAAGGGCAATGGCCCACGATAATAATCTGATCTTTGAAATGTTCCAAGAGAGCTCACTTCTATCGGGCTTTATCCCGCCAGAGGCTTTTTTTCCATATTGATGCTAAAGGGTTAGTACAAAGTAGGGATGGTATCCCGGTAATATGCCACCGTCACCGCGGTGAGAGGAACAAGCGGCTCATCTACGACGGGTATGTTGCCAATGCTCAGGAGCTCCTCCGCGGACAGGGATCGGATCGATGCCGAGAAACAGTACACCGAATTCTGGTGGCTTCAAGAGAGGATAGGGTGGGCTTGCTCTCCTAGGTCAGTACGTTACTAAGGTTAAATACTCCTCTTAGTTGTGAGTTAGATTAAGGATAGTTAGGGGGATCTCTAGCATGAGGCCGCTCCTCTGAGAAGTGACGGGTGGTGTATGGCACTGGTTAAATCTCGGTGGTGCGTGTGCACGTTGTTGACGAATGACAGGCTCTTGAAATCGAAACCCGTTTCGAGAAATTACGAGAGCTCACCACCTCGATTACAATTAAGTTAGACTAAGTAGCTTAGGTCGGTTAAGTAGAATAGGGACATAGTTTTAATTTTATAAATAATTCAAAATATATGGCATCTAAGTATTTTTCTAAAACGATTTTCTTAGAAATTTTATATATTTTATAATTTACATATAAGATTAATCGTAAGATAGTTTTTAAGGCCGAAAGGCAAAAGTTTAGAGCGTTCGGTAAGAGCCAGTAAGCTAGAGAAAGTAACTGTCAAATCAGATTTAAACATTTTTGTCTAGAATGTAAGTAATAATGAAAGACACAATAAAAATGAATTTAAAAGTAAAAGGGAGGGCTGTCATTCCCTCGCAAATGGCAACAGGCACATATTCGAAACTCGATTCGGTATTTTAAAATGACGTTTTTGACAGTCTTCGTGTCCCTATTGTAATGCTCACACAACCGTTGTGATCTATTATTCCATCTTTTAAAAAATCTGATTCCTCAGTTGGGGGGGAGTTCCCAGCAATGTAAAATAACTTCATGCTCACACATGTCTTCAATGGACGCAGAATGTAGACCCTTAAAAGAACACATCCAGTCGAACAATTTACGGAGGCTCTACACCGCTATAAAGGGGGTATAATTGTCATCCAAGGAGGGCCCCCGTTCAATTATTAAGGTTTCGCCCATTAATGACGTAGTTTAATAATAAACTGGGGTAGAACAAATACTGGTATTATATCGATTGACACCACCGAAGGTTGTTACCTACGATTTAACCAGTAATATTACATGCTGCCGGTCATTAAGGTCCTGTTGATGGGCAGGTAGTTATTACCGGTACTTTTACAAATAAGTTACCGTGGGAGTCAGGGGCTGCCGCTTTCGGCCCGGGCCTGACTTGTTAGAGGTAACGGTGGCTGTGGTTTAAATCTAAATTAAAGGAATAGTCTGACAGTTTGTTTTGACCCGATGTTGAGTTGCAATAAGTACTGTGTGCATTGACCCTAACATTGGCAAAGAGGTTTTAGCTCGGCTTCGACTCATACCAAGGGTGGAGTTCGTGCCCTCAATACAGGTTCCGCTTTGGTATTACGCTACTAATGTGAGTAAGCGCTGGTCAGGTGGACTCTCTCCCATGGATTTATGGGTATCCCGTGAACTTAAGTCATCTATTGTCAGACGTTCACGCAGAACACCAGGGAAGTTCTGTCATCCAAGAAGTGCGAAAGGATGGACTACACGAAAGAAAGAGCTGTGAATTCAATGTTACTAGACTAAATTCCAAGCAAACATTCTAACAAAAGGCTAAATTTACCAATACCAATCTGATATACGATCATCCCCCATTCTACGAGATTCTTAACCACCGAACTATGTCTTAAGCATGATATTATGATCGTCCTTGGGAGATTTGATGGCATATTACGAAAGGAGAGTATCTTTAGCGAGATTGTCTTCCTCTCGGATTCAATCAACGGGATTTAGTTATATAATAATAAACAGGCTAGGTAAATATTGAAAGATATGATTTTTTTGGCAAAATCGGCATCTGCTCTAAGTCAATCGCAAGCGTATACATAACCATATTCGTTCAGCGGAAGGATAAAACTAATAATCTGTCAAATCAGACATGAGCTAAGTGTTACCATTCACGAAATAAACACTAGTTGAAAAAAAAAACATTAGATGGCGGACCCTTATGTGTTAACCTTGACAAGTCCAAGATTTCGTTGTGGTTTTTCAAAATGAAATGTTAATGTTATTAATAGCTTAATACTCCATTGACGACAAAAAACATTTCTGAGCAATAGCGAGGTTGATCCTTTTATATGGAGCCCAAATGTGGAATTTTTGAGCTCCTAGTTTTTCGACTGAGTGTTTCAACAAGAGGTCTAGGATTTGTTTTGAATAAAATTGTTTGAATAAAACGAACAATTGTTGAGATATGTCTGAAACATTTATTGCTTTAGAAAGTAGACACATGGGGATTATTTATGGAACACAATATCTTCGAAATGGCCGGCTCGGCTCTACTCTCAGATCCTAATTATTTTCTCGAAATTTTCAATCACTATGCCATGTGCTCCAGAAGGAGATACAGCGTTGCTGTTGCTGCTAACAGCAGCTTCCGGAATAAAAGAAGAAGAACTATTTCACATAATTAGGCGATGGCGGCTTCAAAGTTCGTTTTGAGAGATGGAATTGTTTGCGGATGGTTGCCGCAGACCTTGCTTTTAACATAGCCCCAAAGAAATAAGTCTAATGGTGTTAAGTGGCACGATCCTGGCGCTTTATGGGTGTCCCCAAAACGCGAAATTACGTGGACGGGAAACATCGTGGGCAATAACTCGATCGTTTCGCGACTTGTATGACACGTAGCACCATGCTGTAGAGGTCGTCCTATATTCATATCCTCGAGCTCCAGTCACAAAGAAACCATCTTTGGTTTAGCGGTTGTATGCGGTCGTTAAGATCTAAGCTTATCACTCTAGCTTTATCGGTAATACAAAAATAAATGTATAAGAGTTGAGCTGATAACACTTAATTTCATAACGCATCGTTCAGAGTAGCCAAGCCGCGAGAGAGGATGTTTTCCATTTGATAGGGTTACTCGTATATCATATTTTAAAAGAATACCGCCTGAGATAATTGATGCAATTGCATCTACTTTGAGCATGTTTGTATTCACTGATGGAGCGCGTTATATAATTACATTACGAATGCATTGATAAAGGAGAATTATAGGAAAAAGGTCTATATAAAAAGATTTGTTTTACGGACGCTTAGATTCTCTATGTAAATATCGTAAGTTTATACGAAATATACACACATTTTATTTAGCTGACGGACAGTAATCACCAAGTCTAATTAAACCTAAATACGAGTATGTATATTTATGTTAATGTGACCTTTTTCTTCAATAAAACTCTTAATTAATTGCGTAATAACATTAAAAATGCGGCCTCCATGCTACAGCCGAATATGGAGCGAAATACATATTATTGTTGGAAGAACCGGTTTCTGACATCCTCAACATCCAGAAAGCCACCAGGAAGTAGAGTAAGAAAATTTTGCGGCTTACTAGAGCGCCAACGACTTTTTTGATCGAGTTTCGCAAAATAGCTAAAGAAGTTCTATACGTATATTGTTAACGAAAAGTAACCATTTCATTGACAGCTATGCCGCACATTTCATTAAGAAAAAGTCTACAGACATACTCGTATATTTGGATATACCAAACTGAAGACTAATAAAACGAAGTATTCAAAACAGCGGCAACTGATTTAATAAGGAACCGCAAGTCATTTGTAAAGTATGGTTGAACAAATGTAAAGCTAATATGGAGAGATGAAATCAAGCCTTATTTTCGTTAGAAACACCACCGAGGGTCATCTGATTTGTGCAAAACATCCTTGAAAGATTGCTTGGAACTCAGTCAGACGTATAATATTTCGAAAGCCTGTATAAAAGCTCTATAACGTCAATGTTGTTATAAACGGGAACAAAACAAAATGTTGGGTTGTTCAAAAAGTCATTGTATTTACTTCCAATAGATGGCCTCGCCCGCGTTTATTTGTATCTGAGGATGACATATATGTCAAATGTTTGTGCGCGTTTTGTTGTTGACACTTAACCTAAAAAAAAAAAAGTTGGCGCGATTCGGTCCAGTTTTGTCGTTCAAACATGGAGAATTATAAAGGGCAGATTCGCTATACATATTTTGTTTTATTAATTCATGAAAGTGAAGACAGCAGCCGAGGCAAGGGAAAAATTGTGTAAAGTTTTCGGCAGAAATATCATCGAAAAACGACAGTGCTAGAACTGGTTCACTCATCGCTCTGGTAGCCCTTCTAAGATTGCTTTGGTGTAAACAAATAAGCATCCAAGAGTTCGGGAGCTTGCCACCACTCTAAAAATGTCCATTGGAAGCCATTTGAAATAGCTTGGCTTCGTAAAGATGCTCAATATTTGGCTACCGCACGAGTTGAAAGAAATATAACCTAAACGTATTTTTATACTTGATTGCGATGATCTAGTGAAAACCTATGATTTCAGTGCGGCGAGGCCGTTAATGAATTAATGAAATGAAAAATCAAAAACAGAAAAAAACATTAGAAAACCAGGCAATCCCTGTCCAGGAAGAGTTAGAGCTGAGTGAAGGCGAAATTTCGACTTCATCCATCGCCCTCCTGGTAGGGGCATTGGAAAAAGTGGATCTTTTGGCTAGCGATAGTGAAGAGATTCACTAACGAGAATGATTTCACCAGTGAGCAGCCTGGTACTCACACCGGTGATGCACAGGGTAGGACCTCAATGGAAAGGGTAGCCAAGGCAGCTGGAACATCCGCGGTCGAAGCTACCTCCAAGAATGAAAAAAATCAGGGCAAGGTAGAAAAAAGGGCAAGGATTTCGCTGCGTAACGTTAGGCGTAAGATAGCAAAATATGAGGGTTACGATCCCAGCAATTTAAGCGAGTGGGAGAAAGCCGCCTTTGAGAGACCGAATGACATCCTGGCCAACCAAAGGCAAGCAAGGGAGATGTTGCTGCAAAGGCGGGAGCGGAACTCGATCAGTCGGCCTCAACCTGATTAAGAGAAGGGGTTAGGGTCTTTAGAAAAAAGGGCAGTTTTAGGAGCAAGAGAGGTAGATCCGACGAAGCGTATGATCACGGACTAAGAAAAATGGATTCTCTACAACAATGCCAGCCAAAAAAAAGCTTGGAGTAGGCGAGATGAAGCATCGGAAAGGCAAGCAAAAGCGGACATCCACCAAAAGAAGGTGATGCTGTCAATCTGATGAGATTGGAAGGGTTCAGTCTTTTATGAGATTAATTCCGATATCTACTATGAGCAGCTACGGAAATTAAGTGATGCCATCGCACAGAAATGTCTCGAGCTGATCAATCGACAATGCAAGACCACACACAAATTTGGTCACTCGGCAAACATTTTTGCAGCTTGGTTGGGATGTGTTGCCACATTCACCGTATAGCCCAGATTTTGCACCATTAGACCTCCACTTATTTCGCTCCTAGCAAAACTTCTTGAATGGTAGAAGGTTTGCTTCTGAAGACCTCATCAAACAGCACTTTGACAAGTTTCTTCCAGAGAAAGATAGGAAGTTTTGTGAATACGGTACTATAAAGTCGCCCGACAGATGGCGGAAGGTTATCGAACAAAACGGATAATACCATACATCATTGATTAATATTAAATAAACGCAGCTGAAAAATCAAATGAAGAAAACGCAATGACTTTTTGAACAACCCAATAAATATTTTGCCGACATAGTAGGACACACAAAGCCAACTGGTTTGAACAGTCCCGTACAACGAGAAGCCACAACTTTGATGTAGTAAATAAATAAATAGTAAAGTACCATTTATACAAATGAAAAATAGAAAAGTACTCCATATCTATACCAGACCATTATCATCCCAGTTCTACCACATATATGACGGGTGACAATGACTGATCGTTTCAAGAGAAAAGTTATCAAGTGAAATTCGATCTTGTTCGTATAAACGCAGAAGAAGACCATAATAATGAGCTGTACGGGATAGCTAGTCAGATATGTATGAATTCACCTCGTATACATTGAGATGCCATGAAAGTCTTCGAAACGTCGGGGGAGCTCGTGGTAGAACTGAACTTCAACTCTTAAGTCTCAATGCAATTTTAGATTGATTTATCTGTTAGTTTTGATTTTCCTTTCATTTAAATAAAAAGTATTTGGTGTTTCTTGATACAATGGTTTTTCCATTTCAATATCAATCCGTAATTTGATTTTTAATTTTGGATGGTAACACGTACGAAGAAATAAAAGCGAAGTTGGATACAGTCTGAGGGTCTCTTCATCATCTATGACAACCGTGAGATATTGAATTTAAATGTGGCCGTACATCTGTTTTTGATGAGGATCCCGCCTGGCAAACGTAATTACAGCAGAGTTTCGATAATCCGAACATACAAAATGTATACCCTGCTGGACTAGCGAATCGTTCGGATTATAGTATGCAGACATTTTGAAGGCAGACATTTTGAAAGCAGACATATTTTACTAATTTATATATTTTAATAATGTAAAAAATGTTATATATGTAATACATATTAGAGTGTAATGCAATATAGGGCATAAGCTTTATACCTTATTTTACGTAATAACATTTTTTCTGGAATCGAAAGATCGACTTCATCCGCCCATTCTAAGCAAGTATTTAAGGCAGAAACAGCTTGAGTATGTGGAATCCTAGCAACTGGTTCCGATGACTCCAATTCTTCTTCGCTTTCGATGTCCTGTTGATTCATTACTTGTATTACTATGTCTTCATCAGTTAACGGCTCCTGGCAGTCAATGTCATCATTGCTTAACAAGAAATTGTTAGTGTCTACTTCTGAAAAGCCTCTGGGAGATCATCTTCATGGTCAAAATCATCTACATCTGGGCTAGACACACAGGCTTCCAAGACTTTTTAATCAAATTGGAAGACAATTGCTGCCAACTTTGAGCCAATGAAAACACTGCATCTTTCATTGTGGTCTTTTTAGCAATAGGAGTCTTTTCTTGTATGTCACTTTAATGTTTTGAATCATATTTTAGTTCATGGGTTGAATAAGAGCTGTGCAATTAGGTGGCATGTACAAAACGGTGAAATTTTCGTAGATCGATTGCAGATTTTCTGCAAGTGGATGCGCTGGTGCATTATCAAGAAGTAAAAGTGTTACCATTTTCCAGTACAAGCCTGATTCGTCAGCATTATAGATTTGATCTTCAATCAGATCTTTTTCCCTACAAACGCCCATAAATTTTTCCTGGAATGGCTTCACAGCTACTTCATTATTCGACAATTTCTCATCGGTTAGTTTTAGTTGGCGTATACCACGCCTTTTCTTAAAATTGTTTAACCATCCTCTACTAGCGACAAACTTTCCTGTTTTCAAGTCTTTCTTGGAAAAATTTGGCCTTTTCCATTAATACTTCACCTGACAAAGGGACGTTATTTCTTCGCTGGGAGTTTTCAGGAGTTTTTAAGGTTTTTCTGGTGCCTGGACCCTTTGCTTTTAATGTCAAAAATAGTGAATTTTCCAACGTTGCAAGAACTGATAACGAGATACCTTGCTTAATCTTGTCCAAAATCTAGTACTTTTGTAATATGTTTCCTTATCTTCGACGTTGAAGCCACAATTTAAAAACTGCGCAACAAACCGACTGTAAAAAATGTGAGCCCGTAATTGCACAACCAAATATTTATGACCCCCCTTTGTTGTTGACGATGATGATTGACAGCTAAAGGGTTGTAATGGTCCTGGATTGAGATGTCATCTTCATCGATTTATGATCTAAATGTTTGTTCTGATTGTTGATGTGAAGTGATACCATTCTTCGCCATCGTTCTCCAGTACATCTGCTTACTCTGCGCGTCAACTTAAAGTAAAAAGTAAGGCCCGGTGCAGATAAGCTGCAAAATAGATAGGAAGAAATACGTTTTCAGCTGGCACCGGGCCTAAAGCGGACTGTAAACGCTAAAACATGGTACTAGTAAACATGGTACCACTAAAACCCGCAGACGCTGAGACCAATTCACTCCAACATAATTGAACACATCTCTCCATTTGTCAAATGTTGTCGAAAAATTCTTTCCAAACATCAATATTTGGAACGTTCGCCATTTTTTCCCGATTATTTTGTGAGTTCATACGACGAAATTCGAGAAAATGTTGAGAGATGAGAGCGCAGACACTCAAACATGGTATTGTGGCGACCTCTACTGGTGAACAATAGAACCAGGGTTGTTAAAGACAAGTTCCAGCAATCGCCACCACGCTTCGCATCCGTCGCTAAAGAGAGACAAGTGTTTCAATTCCTTTTTCTTACTTTCCTTTGTGAAAAAAATTGTTCTTTAGCTTTCCTGGTGCGACCGTCAAAGGCGATAAGTTTTGTATTATTTAAAAATTAAATAAAGTTTAGAGAATAGTGCCAATAGAGCCTATAAGTGGTGACCCCGACGTGATCTGAACACGCATCCTTCTGATGTGGAGTCAGAACAAAAATAGTGCCAATAGAGCCTATAGTATCAGCACCACAAAACTCCGCTCACAAACATCGACAAAAATCAAACCAAAAAATTGGTACGCGTACCAGCCCGCATACGATCAACATCAGGTAAAACTTGGTTTGTTTTAGCGTTTACAGGGCGCTTAAGGGAACAGACTTAGTATTGCGTGGTGTGTGTCGCACTGCGAGTGACAGTAGACTCAAGTTACTCGTAAATCAATTCTTCGAATTTTCGCTCTTGTTCCCGGGGACACGGGGGTCGTTCGGATTATCGAGGCCCTGCTGTACTGAGAAATCCACTGAAAAGGTCCGTGACATAATACTTGCTGATCGAGAAATGAAAATACGCGAAGTATCGAACGGAACTGCGATCAGCATTTAACACGTTAAGTAAGGTATAAAAAAGCTGTCGGCCCAATATGTGCCGCGGCAGTGGAAAACAAGCGTATACGGCTGTCAACTTCAAAACAGTGTTTACAGCTCTTTAAGGAAAATCCGCAAGAGTTTTTGCGTCTAGCAATCACCCGCCAGAGACCAAACGACAATTAATGGGATCAAAGAAGGTCCTATCGGCTGGAAAAATTATGGATACAATTTACAGTGAATCAATGAATTGGTTTGATACGAAACTCACGGAGACACTACACCATTTGGCAAAAGAAAAATGTTCTTCCATCACAACCACGCAACCGGAATCACCGTGGTCAAATAGGAAGAATTATGGTACGCATTGCTTTCGTATTCACTGCACTCGCACTCTGCGACTTACTTTTGATTCCCAACATGAAAACGTGGCTCCCAGGAAAAAAAATCAGCTCGAACAAGGAGCTCTTCGATGAGAGAAAAACCGCTTTTGGAGAGTTTTACAAATCAATTTTTTTTATATGGTTTAAAAAAAAATTATAGGAACGATGAGAAAAGTGTATCGTCCTAAAAGGAGATTACGTTGAAAATAAAAAATAAAAATTGTAAACAAGTTGTGTTTTCATTCCTAACACGCGTACTTACTGATGATCCGCTCTCGTAGTAGAACACATCTTCCATCATGTCGCCATCAAAACCGTGATCTCAAACTTAATCGATTTTTATTTAAGATCATACAATACATACTCCTATCTCCAATACTTTTGTTTTGTATAAAAATAGTTTTCAGAACATAGAAAAGGATAATGAACACATTCGAGTAGCTGCATATGCGCGAACCAGTGAAACCAATTCTTATTATTATTTTTTAATAATACAATACGAGTAGATTGCGTGTAATTACAACGTCCAACGTCTTTAAACAAATTCGGTTGAATTTCAAAAGGCAATTAAATATTTTCTTTTCCTTTGCTACAATTAGAATAGAATGAATAAAAACTTTAAAAATGACCAGTTACGTGTACTTCTTTTTATATTTATCATGTACACTGTACACTGTACACTATAGCTGTGGCTGTGACTGTGAATTGAGCGAATATAATTCTTTAATTGAAGGTGATGTGGAGGCGAAGAAGAAATTTCTTTGCTCGAATACGAATACTCGTACTCGTACTCGTACTCGTTCTGGTACTCGTACTCGTAGTATGGCAGCTCCCCATATTTATCATTATCATCGTACTTATCTTGTACAATAATTTGTTAAATTGATAATTTTCTTTTCTTCTCATTAAATCATGGACATTGATTGGTTGGTCTTTAAGTCATCTTGGTCAACAGTGTTAAGCAGCATTAAATGATTTTCCTTCAACAATGAATCACAAGCGTACTGCTAGAGAAAACTAGGTGCGCATTCATTTCGGGATACCGTTGTACGCTACTTTCATCTCTGGATATATTTGCATACTTATACTCAAAATTATACGTTTCTAAATGCAAATGTATCTGAAGACGGACTAAGAACAAAAAAAAAAAAACAAAAAAGCAACTGTGTCTAACTGCTGAGAGACAGAGATACCCATCATATGCCTCATTAATGTATAAACATGTTAATTCTTCAGTTCCAACTCCGGCACCACCACCAGCATTAGCACCAGCTTTGAGCGGAGTTTATTTTCAGCTACACACATCCGATTGCGATAAGTGTGGTTGAGCTGAGCTGAGCTGGGCTGCCTTGGCTGCTTGGGCTGACTGGTGGCAATTGATGATGAGTCACTGGGTCCAAGGAAAAGTCTGGTATGGAAACCTATATCTCCTCGAAGGGTCATTGCATTTATGATTTTTTTTTTTTACTTTTTACTTTTTCTTCCACTGCTTTTTAGTTGTTGGTTGTTGGTTGGAGTTTTGTTTTTATGCGGGCTCAACCTCTGAATTTTATTTTTATTTTTGTTCGTTTTGATAGTACTCGTAGGTAGTATGGGAAACGATGGCGATGGAAGGGTATACTCGTCGTACATGGCACAATACAAAAGCATGAATCATTCAAGTCATGTTACTTTTGTAGTTTTTGTTTTTCCCTAAGATCAGGGAATATACGATGGGAATTCCAAATGCATACACATGGGGAGTAGATTGGACGCGGAGTACAATCAAAAAAGAGAACAGAAGATTGGAAAAAAATCAGGCAAACTACGAGTACGAATACATACGAGTACTCGTACATAACTTCAGTACACTTGAGTTGGTAGCAAAGCAATAGAAATCAGCAAGAAGTCAAGAATTGAAGTAATGGGTGCCTCTTCGACTATACTCGTACATACATATGTATCAGCGGGTGAAGAAGATAAGCGGGCTAAACATGTTTTCTGCTTTTGACGATAAAAATGTTAAATTTCTTATACGAGTACATAGTCGTAGTCGGCGTTGTGATTTTCTACATATTTGGAAGTTATTTCTTTAATATCATAAAAACAAGAAGAGAGGAAATTAGATAAATGTTTTCGACGTGAACATCATAAGAATTGTTCGCATACGATACGATTGGTATGCGGTGTATCATACCTAAGTACCTACATAGCATATGTATGTATATGTGGTAGGTATGTGAATACTGCTACTGCGCCAGCTTTATCTAATCAAAATGTATTTTGCAATTGTTGTGCTTCTGAACAACAACTAATAATTGTTTATCACAGCAGAAAATAACAAAAAAAAATTCTTAGAAGTTGGTTCACGGCTTTGATGATGATTTAACCATGGCTGAGGTAAGCATTTGATTTACCACTGAGCTAACGACGACACATTTCGAACAAGATGTCGATTGTCGAATGCGCTTGCAAGTGTTTTTTTTTTTTTTTCTCATTTGCTTTGCCAATGCCACGTAAAAAGAAATTCGCGAAACTGATTAAGATTCAATTTTCTGATTTTACTGTTTTTCTTGGATACTCTCCGACTTGAGGTACCTATCATACGCAGACGTTTAACGCAGTCAACATTTTCTGAAATATATTGGTTTATTGCTGAGTTCGAACATTTTGAAGCACTGCATGTAAAGCCTACTCCCACTCTTAAGAACCAAAACGAATGTTTAAAATCAGAAAATGCGGATTTAACATTGGAGATGGGAGAAGAAAGGAAAATTTCGTATCAGTACGTTTACACCGACCCGAAATTCAACATTTCGAAATGAAATTTCGGAATTTCATTTCACCGTTTACATTGAATGCAAAATAATTATATGACAGCTACTGTCAGCTACAGATTCGTAATTTTTATTTTGATTTCCTCTGGTGAAAACTCCATCCTTTATTTTTAAACAAGAGGGACATTTTTTTGTTCCCGCGGAGCCCAACAATATTTTCTTCCCAGAGTTCAACAATAAACTCCTCGTCAGCGTCTTCCCACTTCCTCCTTTTCTTATATATTTTTTTTTGTGCATTTGGTTGAGGCACATAGTCGTTAATGATTGTAAATATTGGAACAGCTGACTTCTTTCAAATTTGTTTTTTTAAGCGCTGAATGACGTGCGGAATAATTAAAAAGGTTTGCTCGATTTGACAACCTTCTAAATGCAGAGACGAAATGCAGCATTTCACTGAAATTCAACATTTCGAAATGCTGGAAATTGTATGGAACATTTCGTCTGAAATTTGTCCGAAATGCTGAATTTCGCGTCGATGTAAACGTACTAAAAACTGTCAAATCTGGCATACGGAGCATGACGTCGATGGACTTATCGGTTCATACATATTTTTTAGAAGGTGATGGTGAACATCCACAAAAATTCCGGACAATGATAGAGAATTTTTTACGACCAGCAGTTCCGTATAACTCTAACGAGGGGTTCCAGTAGGATGGACTCAATCTTCATTCTTCGATAACTTTTCGATGACCGGTTAATTTCGAAAAGTGCAGAATTCGCGTTGCCTCTCCTACTGAGCTACTTAAAGGTACGGATATGCAAGGGAGTACAGTGTCAGGAAAATACTGTGAGGAGCTTTAACTTTGCCGATTGTGTCTATATTAACCTCTCCCATGTTACCGCTTCAACCAACAACATCAACTCCATAGGACCAGTGGCAATGATGCAAGGAGGCCATCAGAAATCCCGTCTCTGATGTGACCACAAACAAGAAACATGTTGTTCGACGAAGAATGCCGACGTGCACTTTCAGACAAATGGGAAACAAATTGACAGCTGCTATCCACTCGTACCAGCAGAGGAAAAAAAATTTATGTAAACTATTCAGAGGGAGGGAGGAAACAGGAAGTTGAAGAGATGGAGAGATGCTACTGTGGAGGAATGTGACTTGGAAATTTTAACAGTAGGCCAACAAAACACAGTAGCTGATATTAAACTTAAAAACTTAAATTTAACAAAGCCTCTGGGTACGACACGGTTTAGCCACCGATCTCTTCAATGCTGTAAGGAACATGCACCAATTCATACGAGGGCGGGTCAATAAGTCTGACCTCTTTACTGAAACAGCAACACTGCTCCTGTCAACAGGCATCTGTCAGTTGACTCCTGTCAAAATTTAAACTTGCTGCGTCAGTTAGTTTGTGTTTGACAGCTATTTTTGTCAGACTACTCACTAATTTGAGGAGAAAATGGAAAAAAGTGAATTTCGTGTGCTTCACTTCACAGGAAGGTTTGGCGTTGTTTAATCGCAATATGGAGGAGTTTTTGCGCTGTTTTGTAACCGTGGACGAAACATGGATCCATCACAACACACCAGAGAACCAACAACAGTCAAAACAGTGGGTTTCTAAGGGTGAATCGGCGCCAAAGAAGGCCAAGGTGGGTTTGTCAGCCAATAAAGTTATGGCGACTGTTTTTTGGGATGCACGCGGGATAATCCACATTGACTACCTTCAAAAGGGAAGAACAATCAATGGGGAATATTATGCCAACTTATTGGACCGATTCAATGACGATTTGAAAAAAAAACCGACCTCATTTGGCCAAGAAAAAAGTTCTTTTCCACCAAGACAATGCAAGGGTGCACACATGTGCAGTTGCCATGGCAAAAATCCATGAATTGGGCTATGAATTGCTCCCTCATCCACCCTATTCTCCAGATTTGGCTCCGAGCGACTACTTCTTGTTCCCAAACCTGAAGAAATGGCTTGGTGGAAAAAGATTTGACTCCAATGATGAAGTCATCTCGCAAACAAAGGCCTATTTTGAGGATCTCGACAAATCATTTTTTTTGGAAGGGATAAAAAAATTGGAGAAGCGTTGGACAAAGTGTATAGAGCTCAAGGGAGACTACGTTGAAAAATAAAATTATTTTTTTTATCAAAAAATCTGTGTTTTATTCCAAAAGTCACGGACTTATTGACCCGCCATCGTATCCACGTTTTGGTCATAAGAACCCATGTCTGCTGAATCGAATCTGAGTATCGTCTGTCCGGTTCTAAAGAATCTAGAGAAACCCGCGGGATGTCACAGAGGATTTTGTTGGCATTAGGGCAGAACCAGAAAAAATTGGTAAATGAAAGCAAACCAAAATGTAACTCTAATTTTGAGGTGGTAAAGCGATTTATCACATTATAGGCTCTGCAGTGAACTACAGTATTGATATAAGCGCGGGAATTAAACGACAATCTCTGTTTCTATGCGCTAATAATCCAATTAAATAGCAAAGTCCTATTTTGAGCAACAGAGAAGACATTAAACAAGGCCCTCATGATCCCTGTCCTGCTGTATGGTGCAGAGACATGAACACTCCTAAACACTCGAAGGCACCCTCAAAATTGCTTTAAGCAATAAATTTTCCGTGTGATATTTGGCCCCGCCTGCGTTACAACGAATAAGATAGTCACATAGAGCGCAGGGACATAAACGCTCTAGCCCAAAGGATCTTTGATTCCACCCCAGTGGGACAATGCTGTATAAGAAGAGCTAACCTCACTTGAATAGGGATCTCAACCAACTTGGCGTGCTTAACTGGATGCAGCTAGCTGGAGGGATCAAGCTCTCAGATGGGGCATGTTAGTGGAGGTGCAGAATCGCCCCGGTAAGTGAGTACTTTATGCAACGGTTCAACAAAATATTCGCCCAGAAATAACAAGTTTGGAGCCAGAAGCGTTGTGTGCTGTAGTGCAAAATGCTATAGAAAGCGCCATTACTTGTCAGCAAGAAAATTGATGTTATTTTAGTGATAATGTTTTCAACACATAGATTTTCACACTTTCATGTAAAAATTAAAATTACAAAACGTATAAGAGTTATACGTGTACATCAATCGATCCAAGTTGGCCAACCCTATATAACGAAAAGTTTCTATTTTTGACAGCTCACGCGTATTCGTGACATGTGTCAAAGTCAAACATGCTCAGTTAGCATTCCCATTTCATCATGGAAAGCCTTACAACCGAACAACGCTTACAAATTATTGAAATTTATTATCAAAATTCGCGCTCTGTGTAAAATGTTTTTCGCGCACTACAACCATTCTACGGTCATCATAATCGACATACTGAGCAAGCAATTCAAGCTATAGTGACAAAATTTCGCACCAATTCCACGCTACTGGACATCAAGGCACCTATCCGTATGCGTAGAGTGAGTACAGAGGAAAATATCACTGCTGTTTGAGCCAGTGTTAATGTTAATGAATTGCCGTTCGCAGCAATTGGGATTGATTCCACGACTACGTGGAATATTTTACGCAAGGACCTTGGTCTAAAAACCTTACAAAATACAACTCTTGCAATCGTGACGAAGCTCATCTCTGGTTGAATGGGTATGTTAATAAACAAAACTTTCGTATCAAGCCCGAGGATGATAACCAACCTCAGGCAATACAAGAGCTGCCAACGCACCCAGAATAATGCACTATTTGGTGCGGTTTAGGGTCCGGCGGAATCATTGGCCCGTATTTTATCAAAGTCGACCGTGAGAACCGTCAACGGCGCCCGCTATCGTGCAGGAGCTGAAGCTGGTCGATATGTGGTTCCTGCAACACGACGCTACATGCCACACAGCGCGCGTTCCCTAATTTGGCTGCCCAGGCTTTACTGTGTATTTTTTTCAGGCATAACAATTATCGATCTGCAAATGTATTCCACACAGTTGACAGCGTAATATAAACAAATTTCAGAGCAGTCATTGAGGGTTTTTTTCTGAGGAATGTCAATATACGACTGGATCACTCAGATATATTGTAAACCTCGGATGTATAGTATCTTTCGAACCATTTAGTCAGAACTGTACTTAGGCTAGTGGATTTTCTACCTTCCGAATAAAGTTGATACTCGTAAAGCTACTAGCAGAGGAATTCATTAGTTCGGTAGAGCCGAATTGTTCTCTGAAACAAATCTTTCGTCTAATTCCGTTGAGGGCTGGTATTTATATAAAATGTGTTCAGCTGCTTCGTCTTCTTCAACACAAAGTTGGCACTCCGAAAATTCATTTTGTTGAGGTGATATCTTAAACCGTGGTGCCCTGTGAGGTAACCTACTAAGTTTTTGACATCGTTTAGACATCTATTGGTATTTTTGTTGAAGGGCAGGATGGCTCGTTTGTCCTGTCTTAGATCTGAGCTATTTTCCCAATATGAGATGCATCTCGAATGTTCCCAGCTATTAGTAGCTAAATTGACTGCAGATTTAGGAATTTAGGAGTGCATCAGAAGGGTTCAGGTCCATTAAAGAGATTTTCTGAGCCCTTTCTGGCCAGTTCGTCGCCCTTTTCATTCACATCAATGCTCTTATGACCAGAAACCCACCAAAGTTTGGTTTTGTTCCCAGAGCTAGTTTTTGGAGGGTTTCGAAGCAGTACATTGAAGCAGTACTGATCTGGAGTCAATGGGAGTGTGAGCTAAGGCCATTTATAGCTGCTTGACTGTCCGTGAATATATGGATGTTTGCGCCTTTGATATCAGAGTTGTAAATATGGTTGACACATACTTGAATGGCGTGGAGTTCTGCCTGAAATACACTGGGACTTTTGCCCATTGCTATGGTAATATTTGGGCTAGGTCCGTGTATTCTAGCTCCCAATCCCGATTCAATTTTAGAACTATCCGTATACGTATATCACTTTATGCCATTATGGCTGTTTGGTGGATTATTGCTAACTCATGCCTCTTTGCTGGGAATATATATGGAGAAGTTTTTATTGAAGCATAATGTTTTTTTGAAGGCGGTCAGTTACCACGCAGATCATATCAAGTTCCAGTATTTCGGAGAGCAGGGTCCTTAAACTTAACTCTTTAATTTGTACCAGACTTGCTGAGCTCCGTAATGCTATTATTTAGCTCTATTATTGCCTCTATCGCAGTTGTGGGGAAGGCCCAAAAGGCTCCGGAAATGCCCAGACATGCAAGATGCTGCGTGACTTTAGTCCACCATACTATAGAAGCATATTTTATGATGAGCCTGCTAAAACGAATATCACATTTTAAATCTGAATACAAGTCGCGATGGTTTAAAGCCAGTAGAACTAGTGATCGGTTTTTAAATCAAAATAAAACGTGGCTGGAAACATCTATTTAATTTTTCAGTGCATTTGAAAATAAACGCGGTCGTCCAGTTACTTCTTTTGAGTCATCTTCTGCGCGAACGAAACGTCAAAAGACAAAACAAATTCGAGAATCTGCATCTGTTTCTGTTTTAAGTTTTGCTACACAAATGAGCGCCTTCGGCTTTCAGAGCAATCTCAAGCATCAAAATTGTTGCAGGAAATAACCTCTAAAAGTCCAAACCGTGCAAAAATATATATAAAGGCTTACGAAAGATCAAACGAATCACAAATTACAGTAATGACGGGTGAAGATGCTCTTGCTGTAGTAGTAGAAAATTATCTAGAAATCAATACAATGTAATTAGGGCGAGTGCCCCGGAAAAATTCCCGTCCTATAAAGTTGTTCAAAATGCAAAAAAAGAATGCTACCCATCACAGCAACATATGAAAGTAAGTAGCATTTCAGTTGAAGTAACTTTACAAGCTCTGCTTGATCCCACTGTGCAGCGGCTACTTCAAACACAGAAAACTGTTCTTGATTTATCAGAAAATGCAGAATTAAAAAGCCTTACTCTTTACACGAAGTGGGGTTTTGATGGCAGCTCGGGGCATAGCTCCTATAAGCAAGCCTTTCATGGGCTTCAAGCTTCTGATTCGGAAGTTTTTATCACTTGCCTTGTTCCACTCCGTCTCAGTTACGGAGTTAAAATTTTCTGGCAAAAACCCGCGTCCAGTTTCTACGAGATACTGTCGACCCTTAAAAATTGAATATGTTAAAGAGACAGCAGATATTTCAAGAGCAGAACAAAACAGAGTAAATGCCGAGATTAAAGAGTTAGTAAGTACTAAAACAATGTTGGATGACAGATTATTTGTAGTGAGTCACAACTTAATTTTTACAATGGTTGATGGCAAAATATGCAATGCGCTAACAGATACTTCATCGACGCAAAAATGCTACTTATGCGGCGCTGTTTCTAAGAACTTTAATCAGATTGAAGAAATGATTAAATTACCTGTAAAAACAGAACATTTAGAGTTCGGGCTTTCCGTTTAACATGGGTAGATACGTTTATTTGTCATATAAATTACCAATTAAAAAGTGGCAATGTAGTAGAAACGATAAAAGAAAGTGTTTTCCAATAGGGACTTGCCAACTTTGAATTTAATTTGTGAACGCACTCTTTTTTCACTAATCATCAAACTGTCACTGTCAATTTATTCAGTAAACTCAACATTTTCATCATGGTAAAGTACACGAACGAGCAAGGTCTGCAAATTATAAAAATTTTCTACCGAAATTCGGAGTCGGTGCCTGCAACTTTAAGAGCGTTAGACAGGCAATAACAAGTTTAATGCAAAAATTTAAGTCTACATATTCGTTGTGTGATGTTGCCGTGTCAGTGAGACAACGGGTTGGTCGAAGTGTTGAAAATATCGCTGCCCTTCAAGCGTCCGTAGCAAACGATCCAAATCAGTCAATTCCACGGCGTTCTCAAGAATTGGGCATTGCTCAGACCACATTATGGCGTATTTTGCGTAAGGATCTTGCTTACTCAAGAATTGAAGCCGATTGACCATTTGAAGCGTCGTACCTTCTCCGAATTTCATCGCAAAATCATCTTCAGTGACGAAGCTCATTTTTGGCTCAATGGGTTCGTCAATAAGCCAAATATGCGTTACTGGTCGGGTGAAAATCCGCATGTGCTTCATGAATCACCACTTCATCCACAAAAAATAACTGTTTGGTGCGGTTTGCATGCCGGCGGCGTTATTGGGCCATATTTTTTCGTCGACGATAACGATCGTCACGTTACTGTGAATGGTTAGCGTTATCGCGCCATGATCACCGATTATTTTTGACCCGAATTGGAAGATATAGACTTGGACGACATGTGGTTTCAACAGGATGATGCCACAAGCCACACAGAATATGCTACAATCGATTTATTAAAGAGTAAGTATGGTGAGCGTGTTATCTCAATAAATAGGCCAGTCGATTGGCCGCCTCGTTCGTGCGATTTAACGCCGCTTGACTATTTTCTGTGGGGCTACGTTAAGTCATTGGTTTATGCCAACACGCCGATGACGTTGGAAGAGCTCAGAGCCAACATTGAACGCGAAATAGCGGCCGTTTCGGCCGAAATGTGTGGCCGAGTCGTTGAAAATTGGGTCCAACAAATCGACTGCTGCAAACGTGCCCGCGGTGGCCATATAAACGAAATCGAGTTCGAGTTTTTAAAATATCTCAAATGGTTTGCGTTTTATTTAAAATAAAAGTTGTCAGTCCTTATTGGAAAACCCTATAATTGTTGCAGAAAATAAAGCGCAGATTCAGGGGGAATTTAAAGAAAAATGCAGGCTGACCTAAGCCGGGATTTGGCAATTCAAATGATGGCAACACAGCCAGACGATTTTTTCAATCCGCCGAGCTTTCAGCTGAAATAACAAAATTAGATATTGAATTGATTAAAAAAATGCACACAATTATGATAGTTGTGTCAAGTGGCCATGCAGTTGATGTCAACCGGTTCAGAACCGGCCAGATATTTTGCATCTAAGTACCCCTGGTACAACATGTCACCCACATTGCATAAATATTTCATTCACGGTCCCGAAATAGTCTCCTTTGCTTTGCTGCCTATAGGACAGTTGAGTGAGGAAGCGCAAGAAGCAAGAAACAAGGATTTTAAAAACTATAGGGAACATTACTCTCGTAAGTGCAGTCGCGAAAAACTAATCTTGATGTCTTCAACTGTTTCTTATTAAGTTCAGATCCATATATTACAAGTAAACGAAAGATACCGGTAAAAAAAACTTCAACATCTTCCTGGAGAAGCCTTAAATTTATTAAAATCTCCCACTATTCTGCAAAATAATGACAATGATGATGATGAAAGCGATGAAAATTGTATACTTTAAAGATTCTGATTGTGCACCTGTGAATTGATGCCAGCTTTAAGGTCCATCTGACCCACTGTGCGACGACAGGCCCACAAAGAGTTGATTGCTTTAGTTATTGTGTTGTTTAAGTGAGAGTTCCAGTTGAGTCTTTTGTCTAGGATTACTCCCAGCTATTTAGCCTCGTCAAAGTACTCAACGATTGTATCGTGAAGTTAAATTATACCCACGTTTATGTTCCTTACTTTAGTGAAATGCTTTTAGCAGGTAATATGTAGAAGACTAGTTTATTTTTGATACTCACATATTGACTACATTTCAAAAGCACTTTTTGGACTCAGATCAGTCAAAGTGCATCTACAATGAATGTAACAAAATATTTCAAAGATTGCACTGTATGCCAGCTTTATAGAATCGTTTTGCACTACTTGAAGCACATCTTGTATCTGCTTCGGAGTACGAGAACAATGCAATTTTCAAAGATGATGACACTATGTACTACGAAAGCAATGGTGTTCTTTTTTACACCCATTACTCAAACTAAACAAAGTTACGACAACCACAAATTACCAACGCTATAAACAATATATTCAGAATATTCTAAGCAAGTGAGCAGGATTAACCCAAAGTGGATACGTAGCACTATTCTTAACGTTAATAAAAGTCAAGAATGCTTAACATCCTCAGCATTTGATTAGGGGTTTCCAACGAAAGGCAATTACGATTCTTTGTTTCTTTTCTATTCTCAGTTAATAGTAAACCATTAAAGTCGTACAATTCAACAAGCAGCAAACTTTACTGACTTAAAAGAAATAAGGCGCACAGGAGAAGAAGAAGGAAAACAAAATCAACTTCACTTGTCGCCGCTAGCTTAAACGATTTTGTTAGAATTTTCAGATGATGCAGTGCCTACAATTTAATATTGTGCGATTATCTACAGTATAAACTTTTATGAAGTCCAAGATGTAAAGATACTTGTAACATCCATATCGTAAAACTATGCTTTGTTGTAGATATGTACAAAGATACATTCATTTATTGCAGATATAATTGGATTGCAGAAGATGAAATGATGAGGCAAGTTCCAACAAAGTGTTACACCAGTAGCGTAAGCGCATTAGACACGGAACTGTTTAAGTAATGAACTCGTACTTCGGCAAATTTGTTGTCATTTAGATAATTATAGGCCGCTTACCTGGTGGCACTTGATAAAATTCAAAGCGGTAAACATAAATAATAGAAGATCTTACATCGTAATAGTATCTTTCCCTTTTGTATTCCTTCCAGATAGACCAGTGAGATATATTAATTAATATAAAAATAATAAATTTATTCATAGGAAAATTCTGTTAGATTGGGAATCCATATGTGGTAAATTATTTAGTTATTTTGAAATGTAGGTGCGTCGAAGAAGAACGAAAAATATGGAATATCATTTGATTAGAAATTAAAGAAATTATGGCAAAAAACTAATTTACAAAATAAATAAGAAAAATTAAACAGAAAGAAAAATCATAAACAAAATCACTACGAAACTGAGCTGTGCGACTTAAACCAGTTAGGGAACGGCATAGTTCAATAACCTGAACAAGAAACTGACTTTTAGAAATTCAAAAAGAGCGGTGTATTTGTATTATAAGTTCAAAAGTTCTCAAAGAACATGAAAAAGGAATGTTGGTGCAACAAAAAGGGATTCCATAACATCGGACAACAGACATACTGCTCTGAATTTAATGAGATTATCAAGACCCATGTCCTATACTGATATAACGAAGAAAGAGAAGTGATCGTACTTCTTCGACCACAAATTTAATGGGCAATGGTGTTGTAAGCAACATAAAACTACGCTTGTGCTCAAAATTTCAGTTGCCAAATATCTCACATCCAAAAAGCATTATGGCGACGAGAACGGTTTTGCTTTCATTTTTTCTCATTT
This sequence comes from Volucella bombylans, assembly GCA_949129095.1. Classification (NCBI taxonomy): domain Eukaryota; kingdom Metazoa; phylum Arthropoda; class Insecta; order Diptera; family Syrphidae; genus Volucella; species Volucella bombylans. Next base: position 180,397,531 of record OX422143.1, on the reverse strand, counting down.
TAATGGGGCAATACTGAAAAGCCCAAAACATCTAAGGTGTAAGGTGTTCAAGGGAAAGATTAAGTGTAAAGCAAAGATCATTGTGACCAGCGGAATATTTAGTACTCGTATAGGTCTTCGTTAGTTTTACAAACTGCGTTTTCTACAACGATGTTTTCTACTAGTATAAATAGAGAATAGAAGCGGTCTAAGAGTAGAGCCTTCCGGAACGCCTTTTTTTAGGGATTGAGAATGTGAGGTTATTTTGTTGCTAATAACAGCCTGCGATCTATCATTTAAAAGTATATCAGAGTCATAGGCGAAGATAAAAAATTGAATTCACTCACGAGCTTGGTACAAAGAATAATTGATATTGATATTGATATAATTTATTTCTTCTTATAAATTCATTATAATTCACAAATCTTAAAATAAGTAAATAAAAACCTTAAATGCAGAGCAATAGAAATAAGGAGATTGGTGACATTCTATATTTTAGATTACAGAAGTAAAGAAAATAGTGTTGAATGTCACTTCAAAGGACTTTCAACAATATAAAATTAAATTTTTTGAGTGGGGTGACCCTGTAGGAAGCAAATATAAGATTTAAACAATTTAAAAATGTCTAAGAAAAATTTCATTTAAGCATAATAGAGTACAACAGAAACATTTTTGTTTTGAGAAAAAAATACATCAGTTAGATAGCTAAATAGACAAAGGATGAATACAATAATGAGCTAAGGTTTAACCAGAATGTCAGAAGTCGAGCATCAGTGAATGAATGATTCTAGACTAGCATGGTTAAATTGGAGGAGCCAGAGTTTTAAATGTTTTATAAACAAACCAGATGTTGAAATTAATCTGATTGTGTGAGGAAGTTTGAAACGACAAAATAGAGTAAAAATTACGATAAGCAGTGGTACGAAAAGTAGGTACAGATAACATATTAGACAAGTTTCCACGTAGTTAATAAGATGATATTAAACGAAAGTTACGACTACCAGACCTCATAAAGAAAGCTTTTAAAACCTTAAAATAATATAAATGACGAAATGGAAGAATGTTCAGGTCACAGAACAAAGGATAACTAGGATGTCTGCCAGGCTTGCGGCATATTATTTTTACTACACATTTCTGCAAGGTTAACATGGGTTGAATTTTATTTAAATATGCACCTCCCCAACAAGCGATTCCATATTGCAACTTAGAATGAAATATTCCATTATAGATTGTTTTCAGGAGTGTATTCGAGCAGATATTACGCAAATAGAAGAAGTGTCTGAGAGTCCATCGAAAATACTTTCTCAATGTTTCAGCATGATTCAGAAAGCTCATTCTAGAATCAATAATGAGTCCCAAGTATTTAAATTCATTAACTTTCTCAATTAAAAAAACATTTATCACTACAGTTCAATTTGCTACAAAAAGATTTAGAAGAAATACCAGCCGCACAATGACAAACGGATAGTTTGTATCTTTGGTACTCGGGTGCATGAACGTAAACATTTGCATCTAAGTTATGTAAGGATGACCGAAACCAGATCCAAGGGACTGTTACAACCATAGCGAAAGCCAACATCATCAGCAAAAGCGGTTGGTGTACCTTTAAAATTAAGTGAAAAAAGTGAATTTATGTAAATCAAAAACAAAATTGGTCCTAGAACAGAGCCTTGGGGTACACCCAAGTTGAAGAACTTAACTTCACTCCTAATATCATCCAATTTCACTCTTTGCGACCTATTTCCAAGATACGACCTGAACCAATCAAGCATGAAACCACGAAGACCTGCTTTTTCCAGTTTTCTCAATAAAAGATTATGATTGACCATATCGAAGGCCTTGGTGATGTCAATAAACAAACCAGCCGTGCACTTTTTACTATCGAGATTTGACATTATTTGGCAGTATCAAATGCTTTCGAGAAGTCTGGCGGAATATCCATGGCCTGCCAAATATTTTAAACTACTTTGAAGCCCAGTGGTTCAGCTATGCTTAAGAATTACAGTCGCTTCCCTCTAAGTCGAACTTCCTAAAAGTCGAATTTCCCTCTAACTTGAATTTTTTCGCATTCCCCTCAATTTTCCATGCAAAAAACCATTCTCTAAGTCGAAATTTTCTCTAACTCGAATACATTCTATCGATTCTTGATCTATTTTCAATCCCTCTAAGCTGAATTTTTTTTCTTTTGCGGAAAAAAAACAAAAATCAAAAAATAAGCGCCATATACTTACCAAGATCTTAAGGATTTGGGACACCAAAAAAGTGTACGAGAAATTTCAAAGGCATGCCTACAGGATGTAATTCCATTGACAATTGAGAATTGTTTCAAAAAGGCCGGGTTTAAGGCCGAGACAAGGGACTATGAAGATGATATTCCGCTTAAATTATTTATATGTTTAAACGAGGATACCAATGAAACCGAGGTGATCTCGAACAGGCTTACGGAATCTGATTATAAATGTTGAAGGCGTGAGTTGGAAGGATTATGTTGAAATCGATGACGGTATCGTAGCCATAGAAGTACCTGATTGCGATTCAATTTTGGAAGCAATAGCACATGCTGCTGATGCTAACGATGACGGGAGTGGAGGTGAAGAAGAAGATGAAGCCGAAAAAAATAATATTGAAATTCCGGAAAAGGATGACATTAAAAACGCAATTGGAATATTGCAATCTGCAATTGAAATGACAGATGATGTACCGGATGAGGTCCAACACTGCCCTTTTAAAATAGAATCGTTTTTTAAATTTGTGAACACTCCAAATATTTTGATAAGATATTTATGACTTAATGAGCAATAAAAGCAACAAACTTCTCTTTGTTTATATAATTTTTGTAGACTTATAGAGGCTTTTAAACAAACAAAAATATTAATCCCTCTAACTGGAATTTTTCCAAAACTCCCTCTAACTCCAACTAATTCTGTACCCCGGTGACAATTCGACTTAGAGGGAGGCGACTGTATGTGTGGAAAATAACATCATTTAAATGTTCACAACGAGCAGGTCTACAGGCTCTCATACGAACATCAAAATTTTCAAGGACTCGCTGACACATTACCGCATTAAGCTCATCCACTTCTTTACTTTTCAAAAAAACCCAAAGAAACTAATCTAATGATGTTAAATTGCATGACCTATGTGACCAATTTATGTCACCATTACGTGAAATTAAGCGGCCTGAGAACTTAGTCCGCAATAGCTCAATGTTTGCACAGGTTGAGTGAATCGTCTGTGTTTATTTCTTCAGTTTGAGGCCACAAAAAAACTTCAATCATTTGCCTATAGTGCTCTCCATTGACAGTAGCCCAAAAACCGCACCAAACGGTACATTTTTGTGGATGTCAGTACATCTGAAATTATTCGAGAATTTTCTTCTCCCCAAATACAACAATTTTGTTTGTTGATGGATCCATCCAATGTGAAATGACAGAATCATATTCTAACAACCAATTGTCGAAATTCTGCGTTGATTATGATCTGTTGGCTTCAATTCTTGTATTAATTGGATTTTGTAAGGATGTAAACGCAAATCCTTATTTAAAATACGCCAAACAGTCGATGTAGAAGATTCTTCAGCAAGACTTTGCAGTAGAGGGTCCACTTTTTTTCCACAAGACATTTTTTTATACACCAGTTTCTTCAAATTTGTTCACTAACCTTTGAATTGTTGACTCATTTGGACCGTTCAAAGAACGACCATTTTTATAATAATTTTGAATAACTTTAATGCGTTGTTCTAGCGTGTAACTATCCATGATTAAAATTTTACATGTGTGTACTTTACAAATGTCAAAGATGACATAAAATTTTTGTAGCGTTCAGAAATTATTCACTACTGACATCTAGGCGAGACTTTTGAAAGACCCTTTATAATAGAATCAAAAACTAGCAGCTCTTATGGTTGCGAAGGAATGCAATTGAGTTTGTTGCTAGCGTAGCACGTCGTTACAAAGACTGACTCATTTGATCAAAAATAAGCCAGCACAGCTAAGCGCCTATCTGTTCCTGAAAAAAGATATTTTGAGACTCCACATTGCGCCCATCCACATCACACGCCCAAATCACAATTGTGATTTTAACTGATGAGCAAAGAATGTCAGCGAAATGCATCTGTCCAATTTGCCAGAAATAGCCAGTGGCAATATCTTTTTTGTTAAGTTTGCAAGCAATATTGCACAGTTAAATACGCACCAGTGGGGATAGAAATGCTATCATATACAGTGGAACTTCTCTAACTCGAACTTATGTTACTCGAACTTTTCTCTAAGTCGAACTTTTATCGTAAACACTGATTTTTCGTTGCATTTTTCATATATTCTTTGCTCCCTAACTCGAACTACTCGAAGAGATATTTCAACCGTAACTCGAATTTTTCTGGGAATTTACTCGCTGACCTACGTTTTCTCAGAAGTGTAAAAGGGGTTGTTATTGTTGTTATTTAAATTCCATATTCATACGTATCATTCAGTGTCAATTGGTTTTTCTCGTGTGTGGAAGATTTTCAGTATCGGTGGTAAAAATTAATACTCGTATACAGAGAATTTAAGGACAACGATGGCAAAACGACATTTGAATTGCTTATCACTTGAGAAAAAATACGTACTCGTACTCGTACTTGTTAATAAGTGTACCTCACTTGAAAAGGAAAAGGTGCCAAGAAGAAAAAGGATATTGCTGCACAATTTGGTATTCCCCGGAATACCTTATCAACCATTTTAAGAAAAAGAAAAAATGAAAGACCATGGTGCTGGCAGTAAACAAAAGTCTCAAAACCTGCAATGCTAACGCCCGCATTTATTATACTTAATACAAGCTTAAAAACTAAGACTTAAACTAATACTAGGGCTTAAAGCTAAGGATGGTGAAGGAGATCGAATTTGAGGGAAAGTGTGCTGCGATTAAAATCGAAAACGGAAAGGTTGGAGTTTACCTTACGCAGCATACGGGAGATTGGTTCGTTAGAGCCATATGTGGTGCGGTGGATAGGTAGATAAAAGAGACGGGTGGAACGTAGATTACGAGGGTTAGTGTTAAAGAAAATGGAGTTGCAAAGAGGCATGCAATCGACGGAGCCTGAGAGGAGTCGGTGAGTGAACAAAATGTCTGCTGCGTCCCTTCGTTCCTCAAGGGTATTCAGGTTAATGAGTTTGAGACGGTCTCGATAGGGAGGTAAGATTAGAGGATCGTTCCAAGGTAGACCTCGAAGAGCAAATCGAAGAAGACGACGCTGGATCCTCTCAATACGAGATACATGAACTCGTTGAAAGGGACACCACGCTTGACTAGCGTACTCGAGAAGGGGGCGAACGTAAGTGATGTATAGTGATCTGGTCACGTACGGGTTGCAGAATTCTTTGGACCATCTTTTAACGAAGCCGAGTGATGAGTTTGCTTTAGAAATTATCTCATCAATATGCGAGCGGAAATTAAGCTGCCTGTCGCATAATATGCCAAGGTCGCGGATAGATTCAACAAGGGGTATAGGTTGGCCGTGGTGGTAAATTCGTTGAGCAGACTTCTTGCACTTACGTGAGAAAGTAATCGATTGACATTTGGAGACATTGAGTTCTAAGCAGTTCTTGATGCACCAGGTGGAAAAACTATTTAGATCTATTTGAAGGAGGTTGGAGTCTTGTTGTGAGGAAATGGGTTTAAAAAATTTGGTATCGTCAGCATAGAGAGAAAGTGTTGAGTGTTGAATGAGCCTTTGAAGGTCGTTAATAGTTAGGATGAAGAGGAGTGGACCTAGGTGACTACCTTGAGGAACACCTGAAGTGGCCAAGAAAGGGGCCGATAGGACAGATCTGAAACGAACATTATAAAAACGATTATCCAGGTAAGAAGATATCCATTTAAGCACAATGGGTTCAAAGCCCAGGACGGACAATTTGAACAGGATTAGTTTATGAGATATCTTGTCAAAAGCTTTACTGAAATCAGTTGTTATAACGTCAACTTCTTTACCATTTTCTAAGGCTGAGAGAACAGAGGACACGAATTCGACGAGGTTAGTGGTAGTTGATCTACCCTTCAGAAAGCCGTGTTGATTGTGGGAAATAAAAGATTTACACTGAAAGCTTAAGGCTTCATGCAAAATACTTTCGAGGAGTTTGGGTATATGAGAAAGTTTAGCTATAGGGCGGTAATTAGTGACTTCGCTCTTTAATTCCTTTTTGTGTATGGGTGTTATGAAAGAGGACTTCCATATCTGTGGAAATTCACCTTGAGAGAGCGATAATCGGAAGAGATTAGCAAGGGGGCGGGAAAGAGTTGAGGAACACTTTTTAAGAAATATGGATGGAAGGCCATCCGGGCCGGGTAAGTATTCATCATTAAGTTGTTGTAATTTTTTTTCTTTTACTGTATGGTCAAAGCGTTGAGAAATAATGGGGCCAATAGAGAAGTTAAGTAGGTATTTGAAATAAGAGGGATCCGGTACGAAGGAATTATCGGCAAAAGATTGCTTAAAAAAAGTAGCAAAAAAGTTAGCTATGGTATGCGGATCAGTTGATGATATATTTTCGTATGAGAGGGATGGAGGAAAACCGTCCGATTTTTTTTTGTAATTAACGAATTGGTAGAAAGACTTAGGATCATTTATAAGCCTTGATTGCGCACTATCAAGGTATCGCTGATAGAGAAACTTATAGAGCTGGGCGCATTGAAGGTATGACCCGAGATAGTTTGAATAGTCAACAAAAGAGTTGGATCGGAGGAAAACTGCCCATAATTTGTTTCTTTTGTTACGTAAAGATCGAAGTTTACGATTATACCACGGGGGGCTCGTAGAAGATGTCCTATTAAGCGAAAACGGGACATAGAGAGAAATAGAATTGAATAATTCTATGTAGAAAATAGAGAGAGCACTTTTTAGGGGCATATTGGCGAAATCAAAAGAACACTTACTAAGATATGCGTTAATTTTGCGGAAATTCGCTTTATGAAAGTCGTAAGAAGTGGTAGCTGCAGATGGGATGGGGCGGAAAGGAGAGTGGTGGAAAAGAGAAAGAAGAAGTGGTGGGTGAAAGTTATCAATGGTCGATAGTGAAAGGGGACAGAGCGAGACAGAGGAGTTTGTGGGGTCAGTGGTGAAAATGAGGTCTAATTGCCTACCCATATAGTTGGAGCCCCACTAACTTGACATAGGCTAGAGATTGTAAGCTTATCCAAGAAGAGGCATTCTTTACTCGAGTTAGGGTTTGCAATAAAAAAGATTCATCGTCTGATTGAGTCCAGTGCAGTTAAGGTGGATTGAAATTGCCGAATACGATGATATCATCGAGATGATCAATTGCATCAATAGCGAGTTGGTAGCATTCGATTGGTTGGGCCGGTAGGATGTAACAACACATAATGCACAGGGACCTGCAGGGGAGTGTTATCTTTATTGAAACCTAGTCAAGCTTAGAGGAAGTAGAAACAGCGATTGGTGAAGAGTTTAGGTCATTGCGGACGGCCAATAGGACACCTCGACACGGAGCATCATCATTTGGACGGGTAAGATCGTCGTCTCGGAAAACATTGAAACTAGGGGGGAATAATTCCTGATTCTTTATATCGGGAATTAGATTAGTTTCGGTTAGAGCGTAGACCTCAAATGGGAAAGCGTGAGATTGGAGCAAGACGTCACGGATCTTAGATCGCAGTCCTCTTACGTTTTGATAGTAAAAGGTAAGAGGAAGGTTATTACGAGAGGGCGTAGGAGTGGATGGTCGAAACACTGGCAATGGTAGCACGGGACGAAAAAATTTGTCGTTGTCAGCTCTGCTTCGTTGGAGGTATGAGATCGTTTTTGAGTGCACATAGTTACCGAAAGCAGCAAGGTCGTCTGAGACTTTTTGCGGAGACATATTAAAAATCTCGTGGAACTTGATGTATAAGTTCCTCAGACTTGTAAGGTCAGTAGGGAGACCTTCCTGCTGTATTGAGACCATGACGCTTGTTTTAGTTTTCCCCTCATAACAAACTGAGTCTGATTTGTCATGCAGATATGCTAGAAGGAGACGTATATTCTCGTACGTCTTTTTTTTTTTTCACTATGACGATATTGATGACGCTATGATCAAATGGGTAACTGTAGCTCTTAATAAAAATTTACCGCTTTCAGGAATCATAATAAGAGGAAAGGCTAAAGAATTTGCGAATGCTTTGGGACATGATGATTTTTTATCTACGAGTAGTGTAGGTTGGTTAGATGAACTTAAAAAAAGACATTCCATTGTCCAAAACACGGTTTGTGGTGAAAGTGGTGGAGTGGATGAAACAGGTCTCTTAAATGTTTGCCAAATAAGACACTAGCGTTTAAAAGTGCGAAATGTTTTGGTGGAAAATGTAGCAAAGAGAGAATAACCGTTATGATTGGCAGCAATGACTGGATCTGAAAAGCTGATATTACTCAAAGCACTTGATATGGATTATGGAAGCAACAAAAGGGCCTGGATGACGCGTGAGATTTATGAGAAATGGCTTGTAAAGTTGGACAAAAAGTTTGCCTCTCAGAAAATGAACATTCTGCTTTTCGTTGATAACTGTCCTGCCCACCCAAAAGATGTAGAAGATAAATTGAAAAATATAGAACTTGCATATTTTCCTCCAAACATGACCTCACTATTACAGCCAATGGATCAGGGTATCATTCAAAATTTAAAACAACATTATAGAAAACGGATTGTTTTATAGGTTTTGGCCAATAGGGAGGAAGGAGTTTCGACAACAGTGACACTACTTGACGCAATTAGGGTGCTGAGTAAGACATGGATATGGACGATGTCACATTCGAAGAATATGTTAATGTTGATAATGGTACATGCACAATGGATTACCCTACTGAGGATGATATCTTAGAAAGCGTTATAGAAAGTCGTGTGCCCGGAGTAAAAGGTAACTCAGACGCAAGATTTTTAAAATTACTTAAAAAAATTAAAGAAATTTTGCAGATTTAGAAGAGGATGAGGACGAAGATCTAGCACAGAATACCATACCAACATTTGAGCAACTTTCCTCTTCCAAAAGATAAGAGCTTTTGTTGAGTGCAGAAGTAATTTTCCTGACAATATCTATAAGCCTTAATAAAGGGTTTTCCAATAGGGACTTGACAACTTTGCATTTAATTTGTGAACGCACTCTTTCACTAATCATCAAACTGTCACTGTCAATTTATTCAGTAAACTCAACATTTTCATCATGGTAAAGTACACAAACGAGCAACGTCTGCAAAATATAAAAATTTTCTACCGAAATTCGGAGTCGGTGACTGCAACTTTAAGAGCGTTAACTCAAATTTTCGGTCGTAATTCTCGCCCTAGTAGACAGGCAATAACAAGTTTAGTGCAAAAATTTGAGTCTACATATTCGTTGTGTGATGTTGCCGTGTTAGTGAGACACCAGGTTGGTCGAAGTGTCGAAAATATCACTGCCGTTCAGGCGTCCGTAGCAAACGATCCAAATCAGTCAATTCCACGGCGTTCTCAAGAATTGGGCATCGCTCAGACCACATTATGGCGTATTTTGCGTAAGGATCTTGGTTTACACCCATACAAGATCAAGCTGACTCAAGAATTGAAGCCGATGGACCACTTGAAGTGACGTACGTTCTCCGATTGGGTTCTGGAGAAGATGCGCCAAGATGATGAATTTCATCGCAAAATCATCTTCAGTGACGAAGCTCATTGTTGGTTCAATGGGTTCGTCAATTAGCAAAATATGCGTTACTGGTCGGGTGAAAATCCGCATGTACTTCATGAATCCCCACTTCATCCACAAAAAATAACTGTTTGGTGCGGTTTGCATTCCGGCGGCGTTATTGGGCCATATTTTTTCGTCGACGATAACGATCGTCACGTTACTGTGAATGGTCAGCATTATCGCGCCATGAACACCGATTATTTTTGGCCCGAATTTGAAGATATGGACTTGGAAGACATGTGGTTTCAACAGGATGATGCCACAAGCCACACAGCATACGCTACAATCGATTTATTGAAGAGTAAGTATGGTGAGCGTGTTATCTCAATAAATAGGCCAGTCTATTGGCCGTCTCGTTCGTGCGATTTAACGCCGCTTGACTATTTTCTGTGGGGCTACGTTAAGTCACTGGTTTATGCGAACACGCCGACGACGTTGGAAGAGCTCAGAGCCAACATTGAACGCGAAATAGCGGCCGTTTCGGCCGAAATGTGCGGCCGAGTCGTTGAAAATTGGGTCCAACGAATCGACCGCTGCAAACGTGCCCGAGTTGGCCATATGAACAAAGTCGAGTTCCATTCATAAATGGTTTGATTGTACTTCAAGCCGATAATAAAGTTTTTGAAATATCTCAAATGGTTTGCGTTTTATTTAAAAAAAAAAAGTTGTCAAGTCCTTATTTTAAAACCCTATATTAGTAGAGGATTTTGTAGAAAAGGAGATGTGGTCGTTCAAAACCCCAAAAAAATTACAGAATTCTTTAAAATAAACGAATAATATTATTCCCGTATATTTTGCGTATAAACTCGAAGTTTCTATGACTCGAACTTATTTTCTGATCCCTTGAAATTCGACTTAGAGAAGTTCCACTGTACGAGTATACAGAAGTGTTTTTATTGACTAATTAAAGTTACAACTTCCAACATCAATTGACAAAGATCTCAAGCGTACTAAATTAATTAAATCAGTAGAGTGACATAATAGAAAATCAAAACAAAAGATATGTCCTACAAAAATAGGCATATTATAAACAAAGCAAATACACAGAAGAAAAATATGTTTACTTTAAAACTATTAAGATAACATAGACATTTTGCAAACGTTTGAATAATTTACTTTACAGAATTCATAAATGGTTTTCGTTATTACTTAGCGAATAAAAAACAATAAAATAAAAAAAGGGCAGAAGACATTTGCATACATTCGTCATCGTGTGACGTTGTGGCCATATATGAGTGGAAGATGGCAGGTGGTTAATGGTTATCCATTAACAATTCTCTACGGTAAACAACAAATATCAGATGGTCAGACTTCTTGTTCCACTACCTAAAATCACTAGAATTAGCCTTTTGATAGATTTTTAGGAAGCTTCCTTTAGTCGGGAACTTGCAATTCCTAAATACAATATCAATATCAAATTTCGAGGTGCGTGCAAGAGCATTCTTTTTATAAATTCTTAACTTTAAAATTAAACACTTTTAATTGCCACTTAAAACGTGTGTACATAGTTGCTACCGTTTTTATTTTGTTAGTATTATTATTATTAAGTGTGGTTTTCAATTGCTGGTGTGATATTTACGGCACGACTCGTTTAATTTAATCAAAAGTAAACAATATTTTGCAGAAAATGTTCAAAGAAAACCCGATTGAAGTGTTTTTTAATTAATATAGTTTTTAGTTTTAAAGTGAGCACTCGTTACAAATACAAATCCGAAATCAAAAATAGACAACGTCTGGAATGCTGTTAACTCTGCAGTGCACACGTTGTCGTGGTATTTGTGTACATCCTCCAGCGAAGCAAATTTGCGCCCGCCAGCATAAACACGACGAGACAGATTTCCCCACATGTTTTCGATTGGGTTTAAGTCCGGTGAACATGCTGGCCACTCTAAAAGTGTAATTTCTTTGTCTGAAAACCACTGACGACTGGCCGCTATACATGAATGGCAGCATTCTCCTGCTGGAAAATTGTATTTGAATCCGGCTTATGTTCCAAAAAGTCTACCAAAACATCTTCCAACAGAGTATGTAATATAATCTTCTGATTTCACTCGGTCAGAAATTTTGCATATTGGAGTCGTGCAATGATAGCCAAAAGCAGCCCAGGCAATCAAAGGTCCACCTCCAAAGCTTAGTGGAGAAGCTCTTAGAACTTTTTTATAACATACCAATAATAATTAGAACCGTTCTGGCCCATCAAGGTTAAACTTTTTTGCCCCCAAAATGATCACACTTTTCCACTGTTTAGACCATGTCATGTGTTCTTTCTGAAAGAGTAGTCGGGCAAATTTATGTGCTGGTTTTGACTCCATTTTCTTCCAAACCAGTCGATTACTGCCAGCTAAAATTTGTTGTACACCCCGTTTAGATATCGGCAACTTTGAATCTAAAATAATTTTAGAAGCAGTAGCATTTTTTTGCAACCCAGTTCGGAATAATGGACGATTTCTGCATTGGTGAAATCGTTTGACTGTTTTTATTTCTCCGGTTCGCGTTGTAAGTACTTCCTAATTTAATAACATTATCGTTTGTGGAGGCCGATCGATTTAATTTAATGGAAATTTGGCGATTTTACGTACCGGTATCCTTATACGCATGGATTTTGATGATTTCCTCATCCGAGAACGTGTTTCCTTTTCTCATTCCGGCTTGAGGCCAACAATCATCAAAAGTTCTAAATGTAAAAAAAAAATATTTCCAACTCACAGCTTTTCAACATAAACACGTCTGCTTTTAATTGAATTTCGCACAATCATTAGTGACAAAACAGCAGATGTTGAAATTCTCTGAGCGGGAGTAACGGTACTTTCAAATCATACGTTGAAGAAAGGACACAAAGCAAAAGGAAAGGAAAAAAGTTGGACATAGGTATATGTTCGTTTACACTACGACCACATTTTCTGGACAAATGTTCATCTGCCTTTAATTAATTTTTGCTGAGTGTAGATGGACAACATAAAGAGAAATTATTGGAAGAACTCATTCAGACGCTTAAATAATCTTCGCTGAATTCATTGAAATATATATATATGTACATTTTTTTTAAATAAAAATAAAAACAGTTGACATTTGTCTGTACAAAACAGCCTCAAATCCGTTCGCTTACTTTTAAAGAAATTTTCTTTCTGAGAGAGAATGGTCCGGACTTTTACATATTTAGTCCAAAAAAATACTCGAATAGCTCCGATAATTAGTAAAACCAAAATATTGTCGGAAACTTTGTTTATGAATACAATTGGTAAACATTCTCAGGAAGGAGTGCCTTATCACGTCCTATTTGTAGTGGGTGCGTTTATACATTATGGGGATCCAATTTATATCTATTCATCCTTATAATTATGTGGAAAAATATAAGATCCCATAACATAAGTTACCCGCGAAGATGCGAGTCACCCAGCGTGGTTCAAAAAACACCGCGGACACTTCATCTAGCAAATCGCAGAGCTACCATTACTATTGTACTCAAAATCAATAGAACTAACTTGAAAACGATTGATCCTTGTCATCACAATTTGAATTTAATTTTGGAATTGTTGACTGTACAATGAAAGAATATGTATTAACTCTAAGGATACGAACAGTGAATATAAACTATAAACATCCCAAATTTGATCGAAATCGTTCAAGTCGGTCTTGAGAAACCTTTAATTAACACATGAGTGGTAATTAGTTAGATTAAAGGCGCTGAATGAGTTATGCGTGGTATGAGACGAAGATTAAATGATTCAGCGCTCCGAAGTAGGTAAGGATCCAGCTCCACCTAGTAAATACAAGAACATTAAATAAATCTTTATTATAAGCCATTTCAGAAGACATGTATGTATAGAGAAACTTTACGAAGGTAATGTCCAAAATTGTACTGCCGAGGCTTTTGCTGGTATTAGATGCAAGTGATGCTACACATTAAATGAATCCCTTGAGTAAACAGATTTGATTGATCAAGCCACACCTTTTTACCCAGCGCGGTATATTAAGCAATCCAAATTGTCCCGACTGACATGTGTCATTGAATGTTTCTTTATTGCTTTACGACGTCTCCAGATATGGAATCTGGCTTTGATAGAAGAGGCGAGTCAAAGCAAAAGAGAGCAAAGGAACTGTAACACATGTGTGTCATATAAAAATAGGCAAACAACTGACAGAAAAAAGTTACAACTTCTACAGAAAATTAATCGGCCATTAATTGACAAGTCATTGCAGTCGCAAACTATTCAGTTTTTGCTGACCGTTGACGACCATCTAATAATGCACAAAAAATAGAAAAATGTACGGATAAAGCCATGAAGGAAGGTACGGGATAGAAAAGGCTCATTTTCATTTTTGATGAGAGAATTACTAAATAAAGAAGCAAGTCGAAATTCAATTTGATTTTACCGCTTGCGAAAAGCGATTTGAAACGATGAGGGATGCAATCCTACCATAAAAAAATTAACCGCCACTTCAACCCATATTCATCGCTATCGCTTGTGATTTACGCATTTGGGGTACTTTTGTATAAGGAATATTTTGGGCAATTATGCTCTTTAATTTTCAGAAAAGAAGAGCCGCAGCACAAACAAATAGAAAGGTTTGCAATGTGCACGAAGATTAGGCTGTCAGAGCCTGGCCTGCTCATGAGTGGCTCCGGAGTTTTCGTGATGGTGATTTCCCATGCTCCGACTTGCCCCGTTCTGGACGGCCGGTTGAACTTGTAGCGGACCAAATTAAAGCTCTCAATTGAAAATAACGGACGCTACACAACCAGGCACATAATAAAAATATTAAACATATCGAAATGAAGCGTAGAAAATTATTTGCGCAAACTGCAATACGATATTTGGCTGCCGCACAATTTGAGTGAAAAAAAATTTATTCGATCGTGTGTCCGTCAGAGATTCCCTGCAGAAACGCAAGTAAACCATTTTTACAACGGATGATAACGGTCGATGAAAAGTGAATTCTTTACAACAACGTGGATGGGAAAAGATCATAGAGCAAAGGAGATGAGCCACCTTTAGCCATTCCAAAACCTGGTCTTTATTCTAAGAAGGTTATGCTCTGTATTTGGTGGTATTAAACGGGAATTGTTTATTATGAGCTTCTTCCGCATAACCAAACCATTGATAGGTACTGCTTGGATAGACTACAGGATGCAATCAGCGCCCGGAACTAGTTAGTCGGAAAGGCATCGTGTTCCCTCAAAACAACGCTACATTAACATGTCTCTTTGCAGACTCGACCGAAGTGGGTGCAGTTTGGATGGGATATTTTACCTCACCCGCCGTATTCACCTGGTCTTGCACCTTCCGCTTACAATTTAGTCCGGTCTCCGCAGAACTCACTTAATGGAAAAAGCGGCATTATGACGTTGCCCGAAAGGTGGTAGAATGTGCTAGCAAATAATGGTACATATATTCGTATAACAGATTAAAGTGTTTCCTAACAATAAATATTTAATCTTTAATTGCAACACAAAAAGAGAGGTAACTTGTTGGCCAACCCATTAAAAAAAAAGACAAATGTTCCAACATTTGTTTGCATCCGCTCGTCTACCTTCTTACAAGAGCGACACAAGAATAAAGAAAATGCACAGAATAATGAAAGAACTACAAAAGAGAATGCAGGACTGTCTCACATTTCCCTCCACTTATCACCCTTTGTACCAACTTGAGAAATGCCCACCCAGCTACTTGAGTAGCATAAATCGGGACTTACTGTTGCTCTCTTAGAGGAAAAACAAAGTAGAATATCGACACAAATGTTTAGACGGTTAGACACGGCATCTTGCCACATTGTCAGAGTCACAATGACCTGAATAGATTTGCTCTTATAATTTGGGTTGGCCCACACAAAATCCTTTTCAATGAGGAAAAATGGGCAAAGGTTTCTCAAGAACTATGTCACAACGTGATCACAGTCATAAGGACGAATGGAAAACCAACAAATACTAATAGATATTATCATATCATATCTGATATTAGAGTCTAAATATATGTACATGGTTAATTTCCAGCTTCCATTTAAACTAATTAAGAAAATTCAACTTATAAACGATGCCGCATAATTCCGGCGAAGGCTATATGCCCGCACATTGTCTAACGACCCAAAAATACAAATTATCTGAGGACTATGGAATAGATTTTGACCAGGGCAACACTTTTCACAAATAGTTACCTACTCTGGCTAAATAAGTATAGAACTATAGTCAGAAGAACCCTAAAAAGGATGCCGAAAGCGGCTCAACGTGCATATACTCATACCTAAACAATGGTAAGTATTTTCTCATTTCTCCAGACCTTCCATTTTTCTATAATCAGGGCCGCAGAAAGGAGCATAAACGCCCTTAAAATGTTTGCAGATAAGATACCGACGCGACGCTCGATGATTTAAAATGCTTGCTGGTTTAATAACTAAAAAATAAGGAGTTCAGCATTGCATTCCATAAGGATTTGAAAGCATTAGTGGGTACATACTAAAACCGTGACATGTACAGCATGAGAAACAACAATTCACGTTTCAGAAATATTTCTGAAATGTTGCCGGAAACAAAAAATCGTTTCTGAAATCTTGTTGAAGTATTTTTTGAATATTTTAGTGTGGACACACCTTTAAATAAAACTGTATGTGTTTATGTATTCGTATGTACACACTTTTAAATAGATAAAATCCTAAAAAAATATGCAGGACTTTTCTTAAATTACAGTATACGACATGTATTTATATTTGCTTGCTATTGTAAGGACATACATAGTCAGAATCTAGCTAAGTTGTGGCGAAGGATGGTATAATTCAAATAACAAAATGACAATAATGCAATGTGGACAAATTTCCAAATTTCTGCATACATATACATACTCGTATTATATACATATTTTATTTCAGAGGAAAAACCAACACCCATTTGAATTTGGTTTAAGCTTGTTTTCTTATCAGCAAATCACTCGTTCTTCTAATTTTTTTTCCTTAATGGGATACCCCTCAGATCTAGTTAGTCATAGAAATAATCCCGAATGCGATCAACCTTCCACCGCCGCCCAGCCGGCAGCCAGCAGGGTGTAAGCACCATTTCAAAATGAATCCACCCCCGAAAAACACTCAATTGACTGCGTGTATAATCGTACATATGAATGTAGGTACTATCGCAAGTGCGATTGCCGCTTTCGTACGTATTCATATATCGATTTGTAATAAGTACCCACGTCCTTTTCTATTTCACCGGCATGAATATTTTCGCACTCTTTGAACGAGAAGAGTGGATGGCCGGCAATCAGCTAGCACACCGGCAATTGCGGAATTGGGTGGATCTGCGCTGATTCTGATAGTAAGGATTCCGCGAGTGTTTTTCTTATACAGGTACGTACGTATGTATGCATACGAATATTTACGAAGGCGAACCCTCATTGAGTGGAGTTGAAGTTGGAGTTCCTTTTGTGCAAACGGACAAAGTGCCGAAGCCAATGCCCAGCTCTCAGCTCAGCACTTGCTTTTGTTCTCTTATATGCTCGGCATACATACCGATTCCTCACAAACACAAAGGCGTCAGCACTATATTCATATATACATTGTATGTATTTAAAATGCAAAAGTGAAACTGAAACCAGGATATTTTTAGGGATACGTTGCAGTTTGTTTGTTTGTTTTTCCTTTTCTGAATAAGGCGCCCCTTAAGCTAATTTTAGAATCGTAAATGCTTCTTGGAAAAAAAAAAACCTTAACACCTCCAGCTACAGTGCGTTGCGTTCGCAGGAAAACACCTCAACTTCACTCAACCTCTACACACAGGCACAGGGCACAAGGCACAACACCACTCATCAGGGAGGGTCCATGCCCTTTTCTTTTTCTGCTTCTCGTTTCTTCTTTTTCCTTATTCTTTTTTTTTTCTATTTTTTGCTGCGCCTTGACTTTGTTCTCCTTCAAAACGAAGGAAAAAAAACAACAACTACATATTCATTTCCGATTTAAATGGACAAACATATTTGGAAACTTGCACTAGAAAAATTGTAATTATTGTAGAATTGATGGACCGTCTTAAATTTGCAGACAGGATGGTGCAAATGCCGGCTATACAAAGTTCTAGTCGGTTTTTTTTTTTTTGTCTGTTCGCACTGCGGGTTGTGTATCGCGTATTGTCTCTGTCTATTGTTGAGGAATAAAAGTCTGCACTTACATTTTCTTGTTTAATGATTTCTTGAGGACGTCCGCGCTGGTAAATCCAATTTTCATGTAATTACCCCCGGCAACTGTTATTTATTTATATACGTGGAAGGAGAACTTGAATATGATTCAGAAGGAAATGTTTCTTTTTCTTGCTATTTTTCGTTACACCCTTTTTGGTAATATGTATTTAAAAAAACAAAAATGCTCAAACCCAATCGAACTGCAAGGGAGAGAGAACACTCGCGTTAACAACCTGCACACGACACCGTCTCAAACACGAATGAGATTTTCAACTCCGTTGTGGCTGCAAGAAGGCTGAGAAATTCGGTTCAGTCGACGCGGCTGGTTAATTGCTTTGGCAGAGTGAGTGATGGTGGCAGTGGTTGAGTGTTTTGATTCAGATAACTGGCAGTGAGTTGAGTGGAATTGTTGATTGTTTTGGAAAAGGGTGGAGCGGGGAACAAAGAACAGCTTGCAGAATTCCGTCGAGCCGCAAGCCAGAATCGGAGGTACAACATTCAGTGTTGCCATCAGAATTTTAAATCAAACTGAAAAGTAATTAATTTGATAGGTGTAACTTAATAAATGATTTATGAGATGAAATCAATTTGTAGCAAGAAAGCGAGTAATGCCTGAAACACATGTGCAGTAAAACCTGTGCAGCAAAGTTAGAGGACATTGTTTTCTACGCAAGCAAACACACTTGGTTACTCCACTGCATGCATTGCTAAAATAGATAGCAAATTCGAATCTTAAGCCTAAATTCGTACAAAAATGATACGAGTACAATGAAATCGTAAACGTAAAACTTCATTGTACTTTCCGTTTTGTAAAGTATGCTGGTTCGCAGCGAAATAATGCTTAAGTGGATAATCGTACTAGTAGTGCTAGTAGTCTCCACTCAATTTATTGTTCGCGACATTAATTGTATCAGCAGCAACTGAAAAATCTAAGATGCAATACATACGTATCTGGGTTTTTAATGGCTGATTAAACTCTCCATTAAATAATTCTCCGCTTTCATTTCGCTGTTTTGGAGATCATGGAAAAATTTCGTTTCGCATCAGTTGCATACTAGGCTTTACTCCAAACCCGATCTAATGGAATTGAAAATTAGTACAATTTAGTACGTTTTAAGTTATTTAATGTATTTTGACAACGGCAGTTTGTTTACATACCAGAATTCTAAATATTTTTTCGAAAAATATTTTGTTGAAAATGGAGGAATAGCTAATTGAATTTGTGCGGAATGATAGTTGCTTATATGACAAAAAGAATAAAAACTATAAAAATTTGTTTATAAAAGATAATAGACTCGTGTCTCATATGTACGTTGTTGTACGCAATGAAAGGAGCAGTACTACTGCACATCTGTTTCAGGCATAGTACTTGACAGATATGCAGCAAAATTGTTCACACTCAAGGCGTGCAACAAACCCCATGAGACAGACGTCTAATATAGTTATCGACTTTATTTCGATTGCTGTCAATTAAAGTGACGACTTGCTTCAGTACCAAATAACTTGGAATCATAAAAAAAAAATATTTATTAAAGCACAAAATCAGAAATTCTGCCTCATCCTCCATCCCAACACTCATTTACAATGACATTCCAGCTGTCAATTGTTTAGACAAGACCAGTCTGCTTGCTACACATTTTGCGGCCAACTCAACACTTTTAGATTGTGCTTTGTCTCCGCCTGCACTTGAGTGTGTCGAATCGTCAATCCTTTTTCGCATCCGTATAGTAGCAAGAGTTCTTCAAGATCTTAACATAATGGTCCAGATGGTATATCCCCCCTTCTTCTGAAGAAGTCTTCTTCGATGCTGGCGAGAAGATGAAAATCAGCATTTGTCCAGCCCTTTCTTAAAAAGGCGAATCTTTTTCTCTCTCCTCCTACAGACCCATAGCGCTTCTTTCCAAGGTCTTGGAAACACTGATAAATCGTCAGCTCACGAAATAACTCGGTACACAAAAACTTTTCAATGACCGGCGGTATGGTTTTCGTAGCAACAGGTGGTGATCTGATGGCATGTCTCACCGAAAAGTGGAACCAATGTACAGACATCAATCTGGCGAAAGCAAGATAGTTGCATTTGATATTTCTAAGGATTTGACTGAGTTTGACTCTTTTGTCGAAAATGGGTGCTTTCGGAATCGATTACTCTCTTCCTCAAAAAAACTACTTTTCGGAACGTTCAACTGAAGTTGTCTTCGGTGGTTTCAAGTCTGACATCCATAAAATAAATGCTGGTGTACCCCAGAGCTCCGTTCTGTCTCTGGCACTCTTTTTAATATTCATAAATGATCTCTTGTCTGCTACTTCTAATCCAATATAATCCTTTGCTACCGATAGTACTCTCTGCTTTTCATATTCGTTCCCGGACGCACGAACCTGTTTTTCGGCTGTACAACGGGAAATTCCAATAATTACACCAATTGGGGAACAATCAACAGAGTGTAATTTAATGCTTCCAAAACGCAATGCTGTCTGCTGTCGCTAGAGTGAAATCTATGAATGGAACTTGCGTCGTTGAAAGTAAGGGGTTTTCCAATAGGGACTTGACAACTTTGAATTTAATTTGTGAACACACTCTTTCACTAATCATCGAACTGTCACTGTCAACTTATTCAGTAAACTCAACATTTTCATCATGGTCAAGTACACGAACGAGCAACGACTGCAAATTATACAAATTTTCTACCGATATTCGGAGTCGGAGACTGCAACTTTAAGAGCGTTAGACAGGCAATAACAAGTTTAGTGCAAAAATTTGAGTCTACATATTCGTTGTGTGATGTTGGCCATGTCAGTGAAACAACGGGTTGGCCGAAGTGTCGAAAATATCGCTGCCGTTCAGGCGTCCGTAGCAAACGATCCAAATCAGTCAATTCCACGGCGTTCTCAAGAATTCGACATCGCTCAGACCACATTATGGCGTATTTTGCGTAAGGATCTTGGTTTACACCCATACAAGATCAAGCTGACTCAAGAATTGAAGCCGATGGACCATTTGAAGCGACGTACGTTCTCCGATTGGGTTCTGGAGAAGATGCGCCAAGATGATGAATTTCATCGCAAAATCATCTTCAGTGACGAAGCTCATTTTTGCCTCAATGGGCTCGTCAATAAGCAAAATATGCGTTATTGGTCGGGTGAAAATCTGTTCGTGCTTCATGAATCACCATTTCATCCACAAAAAATAACTGTTTAGTGTGGTTTGCATGCCGGCGGCGTTATTGCTCCATATTTTTTCGTCGACGATAACGATCGTCACGTTACTGTGAATGGTCAGAGTTATCGCGCCATGATCACTGATTATTTTTGGCCCGAATTTGAAGATATGGACTTGGACGACATGTGGTTTCAACAGGATGGTGCCACAAGCCATACAGCACACGCTACAATCGGTTTATTGAAGAGTAAGTATGGTGAGTGTGTTATCTCAAGAAATGGGCCAGTCGATTGACTATTTTCTGCGGGGCTACGTTAAATCATGGGTTTGTGCCAACACGCCGACGACGTTGGAAGAGCCCAGAGCCAACATTGAACGCGAAATAGCGGCTGTTTCGGCCGAAATGTGTGGCCGAGTCGTTGAAAATTGGGTCCAACGAATCGACCGCTGCAAACGTGCCCGCGGTGGCCATATGAACGAAGTCGAGTTCCATTCATAAATGTTTTGATTGCAGTTCAAGCCTATAATAAAGTTTTTGAAATATCTCAAATGGTTTGCGTTTTATTTTTAAAAAAGTTTGTCAAGTCCTTATTGAAAAACCCCATACAATACCCACATCTGGTCAGGTGCTCTTAAAATCTCTCTACACCTGCTAGATAGGATTCAAACCGCGAAATAACACTCATGGTGATGCTTATATCACCCAGTCAATTGACAACCTCGAACACCCGCGAGAAATATCTCCTGTCTGACCTTGCTCTATCGTTTTTTTCACCATCAGTGCTCCTTCGAAATTACCAGTAGCATTCCGCCCTATCAAACCTGTTGAACCAGATATCTTGTTGAATTGTGAGACAAGCACTTGAACCTGTTCACTGGATGAAGATGCTGTGGCGGATTAAAACGCTTGGTTGTTGATCAGTATTAAACTGAATTAAACTGACATTTATTTGTTGGACGAATGCCTCTTTTATACTTTACACCTAATAACAATATTGCTTACATCTATAAATCGTACAAATATTGCTTACATCTAGAATTATTATTAATGACCTAAATAAACAAAGTGAACATAATAAACACTTAATGGTATGACGCAACGAAATATGCTGACGAGGTGTTAGGATCGTTGTCGTTTGTTGTACCTTATGTTCCGTTCGTTGCTCCGTGGTGTTGATTATGCATATATGCTTTATTAGGTCGTTCGTTGCCCTATGCGGTGTATTGTGAGATATGCATTGTTTTGTTTGGCCTGTCTCCCTATGAATGCTCATCAGTATGCCCTGAAGCTTACTTTCGGACGTACTCCAAAATATCGTAATTTTTTCCCAGCCGTACAACTTGCTTATGGAATGCCCTGCCGAGCTCTCTATTTCCTAGTCATTGTAACTTTCTAACATTTAAAACCACCGTACATCGGTACTTCTCTTTTCGTTCTCCCTATGTTTCCTTCGCCCGCGCTGTGTGTATATATATTTCGTGCTACGGCAACTTCCGTTCATCTATACGCTACACAAATTTTGGGTTTCTGCTCATTCGGAATTTTGTGAAAAGTTCCTGCGCTACTTTACCATATAAAGCGAGTATTTAGACTCCCAAGTTCACCCACCTATATGATACACTTGCAGACTGAAGTAACACCCCTGTTTCTAGTCAAGCTACAATACATTTTGATTATGTTTTTTTTTTTTTTTTTTTTTTTCTAAAGAACTTAACACTCAAGTGGGTATAACTACACTTATGATGCCAAAGCATGTGTTGAGTTTTTCGGAAAAGGGAACTGAAAGAGAAAGAAAGATATTTGGGCTCAGTGGCTATTTCGCTCTTCATGGATGGCATCCAACATTTAATGGGGAGACTAAATTATTACTGTAAATTGACTTGCTGTTGTACGAGTATTTAGGCATCTCACGAGATTTTAGTTGCCTGAAAAAAGTTTCGACCACGGCTGGTATTGAACCCCGAACCGTCCGATTGGGAAACCGAAATACACTACCGCTTGAGCCACGGCCACCCACAATGTTGTAAATGTCATGTTGATGAAACTTCAGAGAATACCGAAGTTAGAGCTTCTGCATATGCTACGGAGCAGAGTAAAATGTGTTCAAGAGTGGGAAATGCTAGGAACGGATAGTAACTACGAGTAAAGTCTAAATATTTCACCAAATGAGCAGCCGGCGTCGCACCAGCAGAAATTCAAAATCTTATTGCAAAACACCGGACACAGAATTTGCTACAAATTTGTAAGTCATCTCAACATAGGTCATACTACAATCAACTCGATCATTGTTTAGAAGATAGGACATATTTTTTGATAAGCAACTCTACAAAATATGAACAGGAATCGTGGCTCAACTAATAGTGGCTTCCAAATCGGAACGCTTGGTGTTCGAATCAAAACCGCGCCCGAAAGACATTTATTTTTCAGTTAACTAAAATCCAACAATATGAGTGGTTGCCTAGAAAACAATAACAAGCCAGCCTTTACCAACAATTTAGTCTCTCCATGGAAGAGATGGACAAATCCGGCAAAAACTGTCCCATCATTTGTAGCTACATCATCTAGAGACGGATGGTTGTCGATCGCTTACCATGCACAGTAACCAAAAACTGCTTCATGTCTGCGGTAGGCAGAATTAAACCATGGAAAAACGCAAATCTGCGTATAACTCAGGGACACGATGTTCCCAAATTATTCACCTGCCAGAAGCAGACAACCTTTCCTAGGAAGTTTTCCTAGCCCGGATCGCAAAACAAAACTCCGGCGTATCCACAATAAACTAGCGAGTACCTAGGGTCACTATGGAGAAGAGAGGACACCATCATATTCGCCATGGATGAGATTTCCAAGGATCACATCCTAAGCCAAGGATGCAAACTTTTCCTCAACTTCTCGAGCATCCAGATTAGAATAAACGGAGCAACGAGACCCGTCCGGAATAAAGAATCTGAAACCAAAACTGAGGACAGAGCGACAACCAACTTATCCAAAGTTTAACTCAGGAAAGACAGCTCGACACTAGAAATGCGAGTACACTTGGATCTGATAATGCCCAAGAGACCCATGATATTTAGAACTATCAGCTCAGTGGAAATCGCTAAAGAGCCGTAAAGACTTCATAAAACTTGTCCTGAAAGTCAAAGGCCTCAGGCCACTGTAGCCGCTAAAAACACTATCAGTTCTACCAACATATCCCTACAATAGTTTTTATGATGGGATTAGTGTGTATCCAAGTTAATCTACAGCATGCAAAGGCCATTTCTGCAGTATTAAGTCATAGATTTAATTAGGACCTACATGTATTCTTTGTCCAGGAGCTGTACGCGTACAAGGACCGGATAAGGGGCCTCTCTAGTGAGTTACTCTATTCGTATATGAAGAAGACCTAAGGCTTGTATTATCTTAAATCAGAATACAGCAGCTATTCCAGTTTCAGAATACACAAATAAAGTTGGGCCAACCACTGAAGGCGGTAAGACAGACGCAGTAATATGCCTGGACCTGGAATTTCTGTCATTGCAAGGACTCATGGACTACTGTGAAGACTCCAGCTGATAATTAGATGCGATTAGAATGCCCACCATACAAACTGGGGCCTTGGGCTGTCCAACCAGGTGAGTGTCTTCTTGAATTTATCTTGCAAATCTAAACTATGGAAATAGCCCTACCTTTATAAATGGAATTACAGACGAAGTCCTTAACCTTCCATACGAAATTTATAAAAAAAATTATTAGGAACTGGCATGGTGCCACTGAAACATCGATGTCTGATCATCGAAAATTCTTCTTCGACATCCTATTAGGTTCCAAAATTTCCGTATCTTACAGACAGCCTGGATCTACAGACTGGGACACATATAGCTTAGAACTCATGGGATCCACCGAAAATTGCCACAAAACCATAAGAGACATTGACAGCCTATCATCAGGCTTGCCCAGAGAAAGAAAAATCAGGCAATTAGGCATGGTGGAATAACAAACTCGCCAAATTAAGAACGCACACCAGAAAGCTTTTTAACAGGACGAAACGCGATGGAAAATGGGCTGAGTACTTTGAAGCACTCACAAAGTATAACCGAGAAATTAGAAGAGCTAAAAGAGAATCATGGAAAAAATTCTGCCAAGATTTCTCTGACATGCGAAGCAGTGCTCGGATCCACATAATTATATCCAAGTAGCACACAAATGAAATGATGATATGCCACATCTATGTGGAAAGCGGCCCACGGCTACGCTACAGCTCTTAGCTGAAACACATTTCCCAAATTCCACCGCCACATCCATTGCTCCCGATAAACATCTCCAGATGAATACCAACAGACAAACCAACATGAACTCAGGGGAAATGAACCATTAGGAATTACTCTAACAGAAAAAGTATAACTTCATAAGGGGTTACATTCCCTGATCAACAGAACTGGGAACAGTTCCCGATTTAAACCCCTGTTTTAAAAATATTCACTAGTGTGGTACACCGACGGATTCAAGTCAGTCGAATATCATCAATACCTGTACTTTAAGCTGAGATACACGCAATACAGCTCTGCATTAAAAAGTACTTGAACAGATCTGCCACCATGGTGAAAGACTAACAAAGGTCTTGTAGGAGCAGCATCTCCCGATGGGTCGACAACCTAGCAGCTCTGTTGACAAGCCCTACTCACACCTCCTCGTGGTGCCATATGGGAATTTATTCGGAATGACGGGTTTCCTGCGCCACAAAACAGGATAAGTGTCGTGTGGTCTATAGCCTAGCATGCCATAACCGTAAAAAAGATAACTTCTACGAACCTACAGCAAACGATTCGGATACGGACGTATAACTTGCTGACAGGAACGTTAAGACCCTCCTCGACTCACTCCTGGAAGGCCTCATAACGCAAGATTGCTGCAACTGGAACGCGAGTTTGCACGATATAATATCGACATCCTGCGACGGAGCTGGGGAATACCAGTCTCCAACAAAAAGCACTGACATGCTCTACTCGGGCAAGCCAGCTGGAAGTGTTCAGAGGTCTGGTGTAGGATTGATGCTAACTCAGTCTAAGCCTAAGCCTGAAAATCTCACGGTGACCAGATATTGACGCCTAGATTCCAGAGTAGAGTAAGTCACGATCATACACTGTTATGCTCCAACTGCAGACGCGGCTGAGGATGAAAAGGACGATTTTTATGGCCAATTAGGCACCACCCACAATCGAACGCTTAATGGGGACATCGTAGTTGTGATGGGGAATTTCAATGACAACGGTAAGCGGTGTGTGGACTTCTGCTATACCAATCGCCTAGTCATTGTAGGTACACGGTTTAAGCATAATACCTGCAACAGGATCAGCTGGGTTTCAACTAACAGGCAGCAAACATACAACCAGATAGATCAAATTGCGGTCAGCCGTCGTTTTAGAAATTAAAAAAAAAAAAAAAAAAAAAAAAAAAAACAGACAAAACCGCGATCACCATCTTATGTTAGCTCATATACGCCTTCGTACTGCATCCGTCAACACTAGTCGCTTAAACTTGCTCAAAACAATAGGGTTCAATATCGACAGGCTCAGGAATCCGCAGTTCAGAGACCACCTTGCAGAATAGCGTGGACGATCACTGGAATGCGTTTACAACTGGGGCGGCCACCTATGTCGGGAAAAGGCAGGAAAGTCGCCGCACATGACTTTCGGCTGAAACCTAGAGACGGATCGATGAGCGTACAGCAATCAAACCTCAGATTGCAGCCAATTTAGCAGTAAAGAAAACCGAGCTATAAGTAAAATATCGTGTAAAGAAGAAGGAAGTGCAGCGTAGGGTAAGATGTGACAAGAGTCAGTAGGTGCGATAGTAGCGCTGTCTACAAAATCACCAAGGAGCTTACTGGTGGTCGGAACTCCAAACAACATCCAGTGAAAAGTGTTATGGTAATCCACTGATTTCGGATGAGGAACAACTCAGTAGATGGAGAGAACATTTTGCTACGGTCTTAAACCACTTAGACGATGGCGCTATAATCTCGAATTCGAATGAATTTTTCGAGGTAACAATTTCGGAAATTTGCATCGGGACTCCCAGTAAAACCAAAATAATAGCAACAATTAAGTCCCTCAAGAAAAACAAGACGGTGGGTATTGATGGCATCCCTGCCGAACTATACCAAGCGGCGCCAAATACTTCGGCTGATGAGAATTTCCGCAGGAGTGGAAAAGTGGGATGATCATCAAGCTACCAAAAAAGGGAAACCTGATGGAGTTTGGAAACAGGAGAGGTATATGCGTTCTTCCAGCCGTAGCCAAAATAATGGCTAGAATAATTCTGGAACGAATCAAAGAACATTTAGATTCAACTCTCGACGTCGAGCAGTCAGGCTTTTACGCTGGATCCTCCTGCATCGAACACATAAACACCTTACGGATTTATATAGAGCAATGCGTTGAGTAGAGGTCTCCACTACATTTACTGTTTAGAGAACGGGCCAAGATCCTATAGACATTACTATACGGAGGAGAATGTGGCAATGGATTGGACACACCCTATTCCTAGGAGTGGAATCCGCTTACCCAAGCATGGCACAGAACAGTCGAGGAGGAATCGAGCTCTTTAGGAATGAGCTGAAGAGAGCTCAAACGCGTTACAGAGCTCCGAACAAGATGGCGCGCAGGTGTTGTTGACGCCTTATGCCCCCCAAGGGGTTAAAGGAATATATACATATACAATATATAAAAGCAAAACGTTCCTGCTTGCTATCAAGGCTTTTGCGATAGCCTCAAAAATTGCTTGGGACTGCGTTATAAAGGATGTTTTTTTTTTTGGAGGTTTCGCTTTTAAACTGGCAGCACTGTTTCTACAGATTGTCAATTTGACAGTTGAAAGCTGATTTGTGGTCAGTACGTTTTGCCATTTTACGATAAATACATAGATTAACACCGGAACAACGAGTGCAAATTGTACAAACTTATTTTGAAAACTATGGTTCGGTTCGCCAAACTTATCGTGCGCTACGTCCATTTTACGATCGACATAATCGTCCATCTGAGCAAGTTATTCGGAACACCACGAATCGTTTTCGCACCACGTACACTTAATTAGTAATAACCAAGTGGGATTTAAACCAAAGCAAGGGTGTATCGACGCCCTTCTACACATCGACTTTGTAGTAACCAATGCTCTGTCCGCTCGAAATCACGTTTCGATCCTAGCCCTGGATTTCGAGAAGGCTTTCGACCGGACAGGCATTCACTTGGTATTGAGTAAACTCAAAGAATGGGGAATTGGGCCAAAAATACTCGGTTACATTACTGCTTTCTTGAGCAACAGAAAGTTTTGCGTAAAAATCGGTAACGTCTTTTCTAATACCGTTCAGATTTTTAATGGCATCCCTCAAGGATCACCACTATCTGTGTTACTTTTTTCAATCGCATTTGATGAAATAAATCAAATCATAACCAGACATAAATATTTGGAACACTGTGCTTACGCTGATGATGTTTACATACTCTGTGGCACAATGATCCAAATTTGTTACATTCATCCCTATCTAATGTCTTAAAGGACATTATAGATTGGTCTTCAACCAGTGGTGCTACTTTGGCACTCAACAAATGCAAAATCCTCCATATTTGTCGGAAAAGATCTTGCTCAGTCCCAGACTTATATGTAAATAATGTTATAATAAAATCAGTACCTAATTTAAGTATACTTGGTTTGATGTTTAGCTGTAAATATAAATGGAAAAGTCATTGTTTAGAAATTAAGAAATCACTAGTTAAAACTCGGCAAAGTTTTAAGTATTCCATACAAATTTTTCCCCAAACACACAGTCTCGCAGCCATCGTGGTCCATCAAGACGGATTCTATTATATTAAATCTCTGCAAGTACCGAAAAACACACTCAAACAATCGTATATATCAGTCAATGTTCCTATGTATATCCTCGGACCTGACTTCTAAAGGATGGGCATTTTTTTACACGGATGGTTCCAAGACAATAAACAATACTGCATTCGCCGTCACCCTAGAAAATGGTACACTTCTCAAACAAGGTATTATGACGGAGACTGCCTCTATCTTTACTACAGAAGCACAGGCCATTTTAGAGGCGCTGGTGTTAGAAGATAATACGCATGGCAAGTACGTCATCTGCTCAGACAGCCTTTCAGTACTACAGGCAATTGCAAACCCAAAGTATGATTCTCAAATAATCTGCCGTATCCGAGACATACTCTTGAAAAGACCGGACAAGATCAAATTAATGTGGGTACCAGGACATGCAGGTATACGGGGCAATGAAGTCGCCGACCACGCTGCCAATTTAGCTGGTGTTAGTCCAACCTATCTATTTGACACATACAGCAAACACGACCTACAACGCACAATAAAAAGCAAAATAAAACAGGCACAAATGAACGATTGGAAACTATATCTTCACTTTTATTCGAGCAAAATCAATCCCTGCAAAACACCGCCAGCTTATCCACCATCCGTCCTTTAGTCAACCACCACTAACTTCCTTCGTTTTCGCCTTGGACACTCTGTAGCCACTCACCAATACCTACTAAGAAAGGAGTCGCCCCCAATCTGCTCTTCATGTAATATCCACATCCTAAACATGGAACACATCCTTGGTTCCTGCTTCTTCTCTTCAAACACGGCCAGTAGTCACCTCAAGGACAACATTTTTTAAATATTAGACAATCCATCCCTAGAAAACTTAAATATAATAAATAAACTTGTAACATTATTCAATATCATATTATAGTATATAAATGTACATTAAATCGAGCTGAAAGCCTTTGCAGCTAGTGCTCAAATTCTTGTATTTACATGTGATTTATTTCATGTCAATAAATATTAATAATAATAATAATAATAATAATAATGGTTCGGTTCGCCAAACTTATCGTGCGCTACGTCCATTTTACGGTCGAAAAAATCGTCCATCTGAGCAAGTTATTCGGAGTACGATGAATCGTTTTGCCACCACCTATACTCTAGTGGATAATATACGCGTCGTAGGTTTGGTGAATGGGCCGAAAACATGATTCAGGTTGATCCTCATTTTCAAACGCAAAATTTTGCTCTCCGATGAGGCCTATTTTTGGTTAAATGGATACGTAAACAAGCAAAATTGCCGAATTTGGAGGCGAGAAAACCCAGAAGCCGCTCTTACAACCATTAAAACTCACTGTTTGGTGTGCTTTATGGGCTGGTAGAATCATCGGCCCATATTTCTTTAAGGGCGATGCCGGCCAGAATGTTACCGTCAATGGAAAGCGCTATAGAAACATGATTTCTGACTTCTTAGTTCCTCAGTTGAATATCGTTGACGTGACAGCGCTTTGGTTTTAAAAAGATGGCGCAACATGCCACACGGCGCGGGACACCATCAATTTATTGCGGGAAACATTTGCTGGGCGCATAATTGCGCGTAATGGACCGGCCTCTACGATCCTGTGATCTCATACCTTATTATGTGAAGTCACTAGTCTATGATTTTTTTTTTTTTTTTTTTTTATAATGAGCGCGCGCTCAAGGGGTTTGAGTACCCTTAAGGTGATTGTACACAGCGCGGGCAAAGGAAATTTAGGGAGGAAGAAAAGAGAGGTACCGATGTACATTGTTTTTAAATGTTTGCAAGTTATAACGACCAGGAAATACAGAGATCGGCAGGGCATTCCATAAGCGAGTTGTACGGCTTAGGAACTCATCACGATATTTTAGAGTACGTCCGAGAGTCGGCTTGAGGGTATACTGATGAGCATTCATACCGAGACGGGTGTTACGGTTGAAAGTTTGAATGGGCGGAATGCTTCTGGCGATTTCAGTGGAGCACTGGTGGTGGAAATAGCGATAAAACAAAGTGAGACACGAGACATTTCGTCGGTGTTCGAGGGTGTCCATTGATTGACTGATATTAGTATCGTCAATAAGTTTTATCGCACGGTTTTGAATCCTATCTAGCAGGTGCAGAGATGTTTTAGGAGCACCTGACCAGATGTGGGAGTTGTACTCCAATTTTGGGCGGATGAATGCCTTATATATTGAGGCCAGATCAGAGGGGGTAAAATATTTCTTACATCGCTTGAGGAAACCTAGACATTTCGCAGCATTTTTGGCGACATCAAATATGTGGTCATTCCAACATAAGTTGTCATTGACACACATACCGAGAATGGAAAGTTTTTCGGTTTCGACGATGCAAGTGCCATTCATAGATAATGGCTCGGTGTTTAAATTTCGCTTTAAAGACAGCAGACAGCATTGTGTTTTGGAAGCATTAAATTCCACTCTATTGATAGTTCCCCAATTGGTTATGCTGTTGATAACGGAATTTAATGAGCTTAGCATACGCTGCCGTTCTCGTACTACAGCCGAAGAGCAGGGCCGTGAGTCCGGGAACGAAAGCAGAGAGTACTGTCATCAGCAAAGGAATATATTGGATTAGAAGTAGCAGACAAGAGATCGTTAATGAAAATTAAAAAGAGTGTCGGTGACAGAACAGAGCCCTGGGGCACACCAGCATTTATTTTGTGAATATCAGACTTGAAACCGTCCAAGACAACTTGAATTGAACGTTCCGAAAGGTAATTTCTAATCCATTGAAGAAGAGAGTCATCGATCCCAAATCCACGCATTTTCGACAAAAGGGCCTGATGCCAAACTCTGTCAAGTGCCTTAGAAATATCAAGTGCAACTATCTTGCTTTCGCCAGATTGATGTACGCTTTGGTTCCACTTTTCGGTGAGACATGCCATCAAATCACCAGTGGACCTGTTGCTACGAAAACCGTACTGCCGGTCATTGAGAAGTTTTCGTGTTTCGAGATATTTCATGAGCTGACGATTTATCAGTGTTTCCATGACCTTGGAAAGAAGGGACGTAAGTGCAATGGGTCTGTAGGAGGAGAGAGAAGATGATTCGCCTTTTTTAGGGACGGGCTGGACAAATGCTGTTTTCCATCTGCTCGGGAAGAGTCCTAAAGTGTAGGATTGATGAAAAAGCTTACGCAGTGGTTTTGCAGCGAGGAAGAACACCTCTTCAGAAGAAGGGGAGATATACCATCTGGACCAGCGGATTTATGTATGTTGAGATCTTTAAGTACTCTTGCTACCACACGAGTGCGAAAGTAGATTCGTCCCATTGAAGATTCGACGCACTCAAGTGTAGGCGGAGACAAAGCACAATCTGAGAGTGTTGAGCTGGCCGCAAAGTGTGTAGGAAGCAGATTGGCCTTATCCAAAGAGCTGACAGCTGGAATGTCATTGTAAATGAGCGTTGGGATGGAAGATGAGGCGGAATTTCTAATGTTTTTGACGAACGACCAAAAATTTTTACTGCCTTTGGGACATTGCAGTATTTTTTGCCTCAGTTTTTGGTCGTATATGAATTTCACACGTTTAAGAAAGGCGTTGCAGTCATTTCTGGCTCGTTTGAACTTTTTTCGGTTTTCCTCTGTCGGGTTGGTCTTGTAGGACCGAAAAAACATGTCTCTAACCCTGACGGCCTCTTTACAGCTCGAGTCGTACCATGCCTTTTCTTTTGGTTTGATACTCTTCATCCGATGAGGAATAAAGGATCTCATTCCAAAGACAATGGTGTCTGTAATCATATCAGCAGCGGCATCTCCACGTCGTTATCGAGGAAGCATAACGACCAGTTAAAATTCCTAAAGAAGCTGTTAAGACCGCTCCAGTTGGCTTTCTCGTATTGCCATACGGTTCTTTTAGGAATTTTTTCTCTAACTGTGTGGTCGGTGTACGAGAAATTAGCTGATATGACACAATGGTCCGACGAGCCTAGAGGGGAGAGCACATCAATGGTGTACTTATCAGGGTGAGAAGTTAAAAACAAGTCCAGGGTGTTGGCGGTATGACTATCAACGTCTGGTATTCGCGTGGGCTCATTTACAAGCTGCGTTAGGTTGTTTTCCGCAGCGAAGTTCTCAACACACCGTCCTTCGGGTGTTGTCTGTCCAGAATGTCGAAGCCACCCAGAATTGTGTATATTGAAGTCGCCCGTAATAACGATTTCAGTATGAGGATACAGGGATACAATTCTTTGAATGGAGTCAGACAGCGCATCAAACTCGTTAAAGGTTGAATTGCTGTCCAGTTTGGGGCTTCTATAAATAAAGCAGTAGTGTATAATTTGCTTACGGAGATGGAATTTTAACCACATGAAGTTGAATTCCGGATTGGACCATGGATCACATTGTGGTGGAGTTTGGTAAGCTACATCACTACGCACATAAATGGCGAGACCGCGGTGAGAGAAGAATAATGGCACTAGTTCGTAGCCAGGTAGCTTCAGATCATAATGATCTGAGAGGTGTGGGCGGGGATCTACCTGTGTTTCACTAAATGCCAAAACAGCTGGTCTGTACATACAGACGTGGACGTACGCAGAAAAGCAATTACTTTTTAGCCCGCGTATATTGGCTACGTCTACCCTGAATTCCCTAGTCATAATCACAGACAAACACAGAAAACACAAACACCGACGATACTAAGCAAGGCTGCGAAGTGGAAATTCTGACGTTGGCTTACCGAATCAAATTGTTGTAGGTGTTATGCCCTTACAACAATATGAAACAGTGCACCAACAAAATTATCACTCACAACCCCGCTATCCATCAGTTGTTACATACACTCAGCCACTGCCCGTACCGTATGGTAAATACAGTAACGGCAGTGACTGAGTGCAAGCAACAGTACTTCGACTAGGAGCGGGTGAGGTGGGATACCCGCACTGTGTGATATTTTGCTTATCAGTCACTGCACTGCACTTTTTTTTGTTTTTGTATATTTTTTTTTGCACGCGCGCGTTTTTTGTTTTTTTTTTTTGCTGCACAGCACACAACAATATTGCGAGTGCACTGGTGGAGCTGTGCACTCGACGGTGGTCGACTCGGTACTCCCGATGATAAACCAGAGACGTTGGACGATTTGGAAGTCAACATTCGCCGTGTTATTGCTGATATACAGCCCCAGTTGCTCGCTAAAATTTCTAAAAAAAACACCCTTTACTTCTCAAAAGATTAGCCAGCACCAATAGAGTCCATTTAAGCTGGGTACCAGGACACAGTGGTTATGATGGTAATGAAAGAGCAGTCAAATTGGCTAAAAAAGGTTCGGGCTATTTTGCAGGCTACCAATTAGCTCCATGAAAAGCTATATAAATAATGGCCAAAAACAAAGGCCTATACTGGACGGAAACTGAAGTTAGCAGGCAAGCCAACAACTTTCTACCATAGCCTTCCCTCAAAGTAACTCCTACCGATTTTTAGGGGTGAGATGTACGCAGTAACCTGATTCCTGACGGGTCAGTACAGAGTCAAAAAACACACAATGGCCATGGGAATAGCACAAGGTAACAACTTTAGCATGTGCAACGAGGACGAAGAAACAGCAGCTGTAGCCGCTTAAGCAGGTAAGCCCTTGAGGCAGAAGATATCACTGTTAGCTCACTCAAAAGATTTATTAAAATTTCAAGCACCACGGGTGAGGTCTGACTTAAGGAAATCAGGGTATATATGGGTAGACCTACCTCCCCGCTTAATATAGCCTAATCTAGTGTATTAAGCTATTATTTAATGTAAATCTGGTAGACGGCCAAGAAGCCAAACCATAGAATCAAGCAATGTATGAAGAATTATATCTTTTTTGAAATAAAGTAATCAACTGAACGAACTAACAGCTTACAGTACGTATGTGGGTGCTCGTGTACCTGTCCATTTCTACGAGTAACTCTTGAAATCTTCACACCAATTAATTTTGTAGTTGCGTTCTACTGATATGAGTCAAATTAGGCTGGCAGACGCTACTAACTGCATAGTGATCATGATAAATAACTTTTATTCACCACTATCGCCGTCTCCACATGCCACTCGCAGAGCAGCATTGGCTGCATTTACTAACCATGACCATGACAGTTGCATTCGACTTCATAAATTCAATTTAGTTCCTGTATCTAGAAATGAAAAATAAAAATAAGAAATCACTTATAAATATCTCTGTTACTACAAGATACCCGCAGCCCTCATTAAAAATGTCTAAGCACCTAATACTCAAATCCACGGTCTAATAAATTTCGAAGATGTTCATCTGACCGCGTACCTGCTCATCGAGCTCAGTGCATCCACGGAAGTGGCTAAACTCAAGGGGGCCTATACATGGTTTGCAGTTTGCACGAATCTGCTGTGCGGCGAATGAGAGTGTGAAACGAATGCAGTGCAAGTGCATTTAAACGAGTGTAATACCCCAAAAATCACGCATTTAGATACAAATTGGCGGTGAGATAGTCGTATAGCCATGAAGTGTAGCGGCATAAGATTGGTGCGAAGCTTTTACATATTGCGTGTCGGAGATTTGCTCTAGTCTTTTTTAAATTAATGAAACACAGTTGGGGCAGGAAGAGTTGTCCAAGAAAAAACAGAAAAATAAAACACAAAGATAAGAAATTCAGGTAACATGGTTCTATTCGGAATTGTAAACACAAGACATACTACCTAGCAAAGGCAGATAGTCGTATGTTGGAAATAACTAATTTTTGTAAATATCTTATCTGAGGTCATGTTAACACCTATTTACACATCATTCTACTCGACTTATGTAGATGCTGTAGATGACAACATAATTGCTACTGCATTTTGCTGTTAATACTCGTAAATGTAATTTTTTTTTAATTTTAAGTTTTAGTGGAATGCGGATCTAATTGTTCCATTTTAAGCATGGAATACCATACACACAATTGTAGGTCAAATGAAATGGCTCTACAGTTTTGTGAAAATGGATTTTTTATGGAATTTTTTTATGGCATTAGACAAGCCCTTAATTGAAAGTCCAGTCGTTTTTGTTGGTGATTAGTACATATGATGGTTGGGTGCTGTAAAATGAAATAGGGTAGGCACTGAAAGGTGTCAACTTGGCGATATCCAGTGCTGTAACTGCACATTAATTGTGCTTATTTTACCTCCAATTCGGTAAACATTGGGTACTGGTCGATGACTATCCGGACTCGATTTGCCAAACTTAAGGTGCGATCAGACGTTCATCCAAACAGGATGCTATCCTGAAGTCACTATGACGTAGAATTTGTCCCAAAGTGTTCATCCCGTGTAATCGCCTGTCATCCGGCATGTCATTGAACGTGTCAACCGGATGACATACCAGATGACTCGTTTTCTATGTCATCCAGATGACTGAATTGAATGCCATGTGATCGCTTGTCATCGCTATTGGGACTGTCTGGCCAAATTTTTTTGACAGCGTGTCATCCGAATGACATCGTCCCATGGATGACATTACTTGATTTTTCACATTGTTATCTAAAATCGTTGACATCGATGACACGTTTGAATCGTTGAAATAGTTAGAATTTAATTTTCATTTTGTTTCTGTGATATAAAATGAGTGGCAACGACGGTGAAGCCTATATTGCGGCCAAAAATAAAACACAAACAAAAATATTATTTTCCTAGGACCGTCAAACAGAGTCTGCTTTAATTGAATCTGTTCGGGTAAATCCTGTCCTTTGGGATAGTGGGCGGAAGGATTGCAAAACTTCGAACTCCAAAATTGGTTCTTTGAAACAGGTGACGGTCAATTTAAATATTGAGGGTGTTGACGATGTCAAGGCGCGTCTTAAATAGCAATCACTTCGTAGCCATTTTAAAGCCCATTTGGGCAAATTTCGAGCCAGAAAATCTGGCCAAGGGACAAGTGAAATGACGTGTTTGGAGTCTTCCGAAGTGACACCATCGCGTCTATCGACGTCCACATTAGAATTGGTAGGTACTCGTACTTCAATTGATCTGCTCTCATGTATGTATACATTCACACATTACTACATTCGTTTGTTGTTTTTCAGGAGGATGCGTACGATGATTACTCAATTTTAAATGAGTTGACGAGGTTGTGAAACGCTGAACCGTCCTTCGAAGCTGCTCAACCAACACCAGTACCGAAAAAAAGGCAAAAAAAAAGAAACAGCGAAAACGCCGTCGTCAGCAGCAACGCCATCACCCTCGTTGTCCTCGAATTCCAATTCTGGTAGCTTTCGAATTTGGCAGGTTAAGTGTTAAGAAATATAGCACGTAGGCAAGACGATCGGCATTGTGTTTTCGGTGAACTGGTAGCATTACATTTGCGAAGAATTCCAGAAGGCATCGCCTTCAATTTGGAGGGTCGAATCTAGTAATTGGTTTACTCCCAGAAGTTCGCTACCGCAGATTGACTCCACACCGAATCAGTATCGTTTTTCTCGGGCACTTTTTCTGTTGTTTTATTTTTATTTTACTGACGTTTTTGTTTTTCGCAGACAACAAATAACAAATTTTCATCAGTGTCATCTCGTGTGATCGCCTGTCATCCGGCTATGTCATCCAGGCATGTCAACCGGATGACAAAGCAAGCGTGTCATCCATTTTGGAACAAAATGACACTCGGATGACCGAACGGATGACACTGCGTGATCGGGTGTCATCTAGCGGATGAAACGCTCGCAGATGACAACCGAATTACAAAAGTTCTCTGACGTCAGCATGTCATCCGGATGACAAGCTATGGATGACCGTCTGATCGTACCTTTATAAGCACGAGAACTGACCAGCAGCCTTATAAATGGGTCAGCGGATGAATTTCCTGTATGGAATATACAGTCAAATAAAATCCTGGAACAAAACAAATAAGACCTTATCGGAGCTGCTCCGATATATTTGGAGTTCAGGTCGGGAAGGATTTCCGAGACTAAGTCAGGTTTTTGCCCTTACTGGACCTGCGCAGCACTCACATTCTCGAACGGCTTCGGTCTAACCGACCCCTCTTCATAGGAGTATTTATAATGGAACTGGCTCTCCAGGTCATGGAAAAGAAAGTTAAGCTACGAAGCAACAACAAACCTCTGTTACAAACGGTACTACGGTTCACAACCCCTGAAAACGAAACTAGGACAACGACCATCAGATGTCTAATGTTTTTTTTTTTTTTTGGTTGCGTCCAAGGATGTGGTAATCTTCGAAAGATACTAATAGCCCCAAGTACTCGATTTCGGGGGTGAGCCTACGTATTAACCCACACCCTGCACTTCTCTACCACTCTCCCCGCGGAACTGCCGTTAAGTATTACTTCGCAGGGCTGGTAAGCACTTTATGCCCTTCTTTCTCCGTTTGCTGGTTCGACATTGTGCACAGAGTTTACTGTTCTTTGTTGTATTAGAGATGCCGTCTGGATTTGATTTTCATTAGTGCTCTCACCACCCTTGACAGAACTAGTCTGGGTCCTCCTATGTTTGTCATTATTCTGGATAAGGCAGCGCTTACCTTTGCGCCTTTGTCGCGCTTTCTTTTAAGGTGTTACTTGTAAGTGAGCCTAGCATCGATCATCATACCTAGTAATCTAATAGTCTAATAGTCGGTTTTGATGTTATATCGTGATCGCCCACCCTGATGGTGATTGTTTCTCTTTCCTTGCGACTGGTTACCAGAACT
Source organism: Volucella bombylans (assembly GCA_949129095.1). NCBI lineage: Eukaryota > Metazoa > Arthropoda > Insecta > Diptera > Syrphidae > Volucella > Volucella bombylans. The sequence continues at coordinate 180,359,081 of OX422143.1, read as the reverse complement.
GCTTCCGTTTTATGTTCTGCCAGCTCTAACCCAACTGCTGCCATCCACCATCTAAGTTTTCGAATATATTCATTGCCAATGTCTTCTATTTCTTTCAGGTGCTGCAAAGTCTATGATTTTAGCCTCAATCGGGATTCCAAGCCTTAGAACCCTGTCGTACATAATATTCCATACGAGAGGTCCTATTACCGATCCTTGTGGAACTCCGCCAGTTATGTGGTACTGCCTTACTCCATCGCCGGTATCGTAGAGCAGGAACTGATTGTCGAAGTAACTTAGCATAATTTTTATTATAAACCATGGCACCATCATTGACCTAAGAGAGCATACTATAAGCCCCCAGTTTGCAGAGTTGAACGCATTTTTGACGTTCAATATTAATACGGCGCCGTATTCTTTAGTACCTCCTCTCCATCTTCTGCCCTGAATGGCTTCTTCTAGGGTCGTTGTTACCTTCCGAATAGCATCTAGCCTTTCTAAGTCCATACTGCTAGTTTGAGAGTATTCCAGCTTCATCAATTGACACATCCAGTCGGTTGCATATTATTCGCTCCAGTATTTTACCCATCGTGTCTAGTAAACATATGGGACGGTATGACGAGGGCTCATCTGGTGGTTTACGCCCTTTGGGCGGCAGCACAAGACGTTACTCTTTCAATTGGTCTGGAAAAACCCCTTTTGTTAAATACTTGTTTTACATTACCAGGAATGCTTCTGTGTTTATTTTGACGGCTAGCTTAAGGAACTTATTTGGTATGCCGTCCAATCCAGGTGATTTATTATCGCTTGCATATATCCAGAAGTTCCGCTTGCGTAACTGGTGGGATCTCACCTACTCCCTACGGTGGTTCTATATGCTCTGTTGGTGCTTGCGGTAGAAATAATTCAACACGTCGAATATTAGGTCTCTTAATAGGTCAAGTGTAGTCGAACAACTAGAGGAGGTCCTGGATATTACAGCTTTCCAAAAAATGCGATAGGATGGGGCCTATTTGGACGCGGGTTTGTTGTTAGAAGCAGACTTAGGCAAGAAGTCTTGAGTTTCCGGCATGTGAACGAGAGCCTCGTAATAATCTGTATTAAGACTAAATTTTGCCAAACATTAGCCTTATATGCGCGCATGCCCTTACAGAGGTGAAAGGTGACAACACCAAAGATGGCTTCTAAGAGCTCCTGGACCAAACCAACGAACAGTGCCCTAGCTAAAATATTAAAATTATCTTTGGCGATTTTAATGCAATGCTAGCAGGAGAGGGCATCTTTGGTAGTACTGTCGGAAGGTATAGCCTGCACGACACCACCTCCGATAACGAATTCTGCCTAAAGACTTTGCGTCGAGTTCGGCGTCGAAAAGTTGCAATCGCAAATGAATGCTAAAATCTTTGCCGAACTATAAGAGATAGTTTCACATACCAATGGTAAAAAGCCAGAATGTTAGAATGCAAATATGAACATGGAGAACTAGTAGTGTTGAGAATGTGGAGAGACTACTTCTGCAGACTGTATTTACGACAGGGAATTTCGTCCTCCTGGTCTAGATGAAGTTAAGCTAGCAAAATCGAAGCTAAAGTCTAATAATGCTTTAGACTTTAGCATCATCAGACCTAGACGGACTGCCTACTGAACAACATGAACAAGTTAATCTATATGATATGCTCGGAGGAAAACATTCAAAAAGCATGCAATCTCAGCATCAAGATAAGAGACTCTTGCCCCAACTGCAGACAAATAAGTCTCAGAAACATCGCCTATAAGATCGTCTTTGTCGTTTTATGGAAGCATCCGAAACTTTTCGTTAACAATCTGGTTAGTCCATTCCAGTGCGGTTTCAGGCCAGAAATTTCCACCATCGATAAACTAGACATAGACACGAGCTATAGAACGCCATGAAAAGAACGCTTACCACCGACGACTTGACCATAACGTTACCATTGGCCGTTATAGCTTTAAGGTAGTTAAGGACTTCCTCTACTTCGGCTCCGCAATATACTATCCGCAACAATATCATAGCAGAAATCAAGCTCAGAATTATTCTTGCCAATCGCTGTTTATTTGGGGTGGCCGTGGTGTAGTGGTACTAGCAATCGCTTCTCACTCGGAGGGGTCCAGGTTCGAACCCTGCCTATGGCAAGTCAGTTTTTCATTTGTGTAATTGGAACTCAGACAGAAAAATTCTGCGTGTGAAGGCATAACACTGACACGTAGATATGGCTGTTTTTTTCAAGCACAGAAAAAAAATACTGTGAATTATACCTCGAATCACTCTGAGTGAAGAAAAAACTCCCCGTCCTATTCGGACTCGCACCCCTGGAGAGCGAATATCGAAACCAAACACACCTGAGTTTCAACCACTACAAAACAATTTTCCTTTCCCTTCCTTCTACCTTTCCGCCAGCGCCCAGGCAACAGTAAAAGGGTATCTAACCCCTTAGGTGCGCGTAAATTATAAAAAAAAAAAACAAAAAAAAGAAAGCACATAAGATTGAACTCGCTTTGTAGAAGATCCTTATTATTCCGGGCCTGCCCTATGGTGCAGAGGCTTCGAGCTTGTAGAAAGTGGGTGAACAAGCATTGAAAGATGCTTTGCTGCAGTGGGTATGAGCAGCGATAAGTTAACAAAAGCGCAACTGGTTGAAACATTGCTGCCCGCTGGAGTCGATGTTCCCGCTTCCGCTTCTGTAAGACGGCTACGAGCACTTCATGCCCAGGAGTTCAGCGAAGCAGTGGACACCAGGGAAAGAGAATCGCCAGCACCAATAGCCACAGAGACATCCACCTATTATGAACGCCGAAGTACATGCCTTCTCTGCAACTTCAACAGTCTTGGACACACCATTTACATCTTCAGCTCCTGTGTACATTTCAGCTGCCCTAGCGACACCAAGAGCATCCACTTCTGCAAAATACACTTCTGGAAATCGTGCCGCTTCCGGACCTTGTGCCTCTTCTGCTGCCTCTGCCACTCTACACACATCAGAGACATCCACTTCAGCAACATGCACTTCTGCCAACGTACGTGGTCATTCACAAATAACGGACTCCGATATAGAAGAGGAACGGGAACTTGTTCGCCTTGAGAGGCGCAAACGCATCACAGATCTCCGGCGCGAACTTGCAGAAACAGAACCCGCTCCCAGAGGAAGAATTGATTTCAGCGACGTCGAAAATGCCGTACCTTCATTTTCTGGTGATGATGCCTACGGCATTAAGAAGTGGATAGCGGACTTTGAAGACGTGACGTAATTCCTTAGGTGTGACGATCGGTCGTCAACTCATGCAAGGCACTGCCAGGCTACTGGTGAGGACTGTCCGAGTGAATACATGGAACGCATTAAAACACCTTCTGTGGGAGGAGTGCCTCACAAGACAAGAGGTATACAAGCAGCTTAATCTCCAAACGTGGACAAATCCTCTTCCATTACGTGTCTCTCTATGCAAGAGATTGCTTCACACGTCGAAGTAGATGAGACAGACCTCGTGGAGTTCATAATAGATGCGACTTTCAGACACCTCAGCAAACGTATCCATCCTGTATTCGGCGAGAATTCTAGCGGATCTTAAGGGATTGTTACCTCGATATGAGAAAAGGGGTTCCTCAACTACGTCGCGGCCCACCACCAATGCCGGAATCCAACGGCCAACATCAGTCACCATAAGAAAACCATCTTCAGACACCTCTGCTTCGGAAACTCGACCTAGATGCTTCAATTGTTCGACCTTTGGGCACATCGCAGTCACACCTTGCGATAGATACCTAATCAGGATGTTAGTAAGATTCACAGAAATATATAAACTTATGTTTGTTCATTTAACTCATTGTAGGTCAATAAGTCCCCGAAAATTGAAATAAGAAACCCACTTTTCGGCAAAAAAAACTTTTTATTTTTCAAAATAATCTCCTTTTACCTCGATACGATTTGTCAAACGTTTCTCCAATGTTTTAATGCCCTCAAAGTAATACGATTTATCGAGACTCTCAAAATAGGTGCTTGTTTCATCGAATCAAATCTCCTACCGCCAAGTCATTTCTTCATGTTTGAAAATAGTCCCAGGGACTAAATCTGGAGAATATGCTGGAAGAGGTAGCAATTTTGCCAGTACGACTGTGGACTTGTGCGCATGGTGGAAGCGAGCTTTTTTGCTTCTAATCGGGGTCGAATCGATGCACAACTTTAGATTATAGACGCCGACGATCGTTTTACCCTTTTCAAAGTAATCGATGTGAATGACACCGCGCGCATCCTAAAAAACTATTGCCATGACCTTGATGGCCGAGAGATGCACCTTGCCCTTCTTCGGCTTCGATTCACCGGGAGAAGCCCACTCTCTCGACTGTTCTTTGGTCTCTGGCGTGTTGTGATGAATCCATGCTTCGTCCACGGTTACGAAGGGGTGCAAAAACTCTTTCGGACTGTGGTTGAACATCGTTAAAAACTACGTTGAAGTTTATTGTCAATTGTGAGCAAATGTGACGTCCATCTGACGGATAGATTTTTCAAATATAATATTTTTGCAAAACTGAAATCACTAATCCATGTGATAAGCCTGTAGTCTCTTCAAGTCGCGCACCTTTACTCGCCGTTCATCCAATATCATACCGTGAATTGTATTGACCGTTTCTGGTGTGGTGAACTCAATCCGGCGTCACTTGTGCTAATACGACCGCATCGAAATTTAGTAAACCAGTGGCGGATAATATATTTCAAGCTTTTTCTTTGATTTGCGTAATTTTTTCTTTGCGCAAAAAATAATGTTTAATGAGCGAGCACACGAAATTTGCTGTTTTCCATTTTTACGAAAATTCTCGTATCTGTTTCAAATGGCTGTCACAACAAAACTATTTGACAGATTTGACTGAAAATATGGGTACGTTCTTTTGAAAAATGGCACTTGACAAGCAAACTGTTTGATTTGAAGTAGCAATGTTATCTGTTTTAATTTTCAGGGAATTAATGATCCACTTTTAACGCCGAGTATAGTCAGGCACTGGATTCAATCGGTTTTCTCCAAGAAGATTTTTGTAAATGCGGTTCCGCCAATGATGACAGTAATACGAACGACTAACCTCCTTGTTATTTGAAAAAACAGCTTTGGATCTATTTCTTTCGTTCTTCGAAATAAATTCCATACAACTCATTATTATCCCTTTCCATTTTGAGCTCACGAACCCACCATCGTCTTTCAGATTGTTCTTGGACGTTTTAAAGTTTCTTACTATCCAAATAGCCCGCAATTACTGCTATAGAAACAACAACAATACCTTGTATGAAGCTATGAAATGCAAAAACTAGCATTTATTGCGTAAATGCATACCATCCGTAAGTCCTAAAAGGGACAGACAGCATGGTCTAAAAACCTGCCCGTGGCGAAATTATCACACATAAACCAACTTCGTCAGCACACGCGCCAAACACCTGCATGCATATCCAACGGATATGGATCAGATATCTCTCTGGAATATTTTTGTATTTTAAGTAATAATGCTGACTTCATATAATTATCAAACATTTTATTTTCCCACAGTAAATATAAAATATAAATAGAGTGAATAAAGCGAGACATCTGTCTAAAAATAACCTTTTTTTTATTTAATTTAAAATGAAAATTTAATAACAGCGACGTGGTTTTATGCTCTTTTGAAATATTCAATTTCAAAATGAACATACAGATATGGAATTCCTCGTGCAAACTTCGAGTATCGAAGAACAGTCATCTCTCCCCCATTAGACAGTTGTAGATCTGCGTCAAACATTTGTCAGTTGTTGGTGCATTCGAAGGGTTGTTTCAATTCGCTTTTTCTCTTGAATTTTCAATCGAGTTTTTCTCTACGTTTTCTATCTAATAAATTGTGAAATAGTGATCGAAAATCAATTAAACGTATCTATAATAATAAAACACTAAAACTGATGGCTATAACCGAGTTAACCAATCCCAAATAAGATGTGAAAAAGCCCATCAAACGTTCAACCCTCTTCTTTCCTTGTTAACAAAATATTTTCTTCGTCGTTTCAACACATTCCGCAGTAAAACAAAGAATTCTCCACTATGGATATAGTTGGCCTCATAAGATCTTCGTACCGGGACTACGGAACAATATTTTCGGATACGTGGCTACACTACATTTCTTTGGAAATCCGAACTACGGTGAGTTTTTATTATCTTGTCTCCGTATACTCGTATCCCCTAGCGATACAGTTGCTGGCTGGTGGCGGCTGAATTGTGATTTTTGATTTCTCAAGGTCTTAACCAACCCCGTGCAACACTATTCTCAGTAAACAAAAGGAAAAATAATTTACTATCGTTATGTAAGTTGTTTTGGGAAACTCGTTTCAGTGGCTGCCTATGCCAATGTCACTCACATTGTTGCCGATATCAAGATATCAAAAAAGCTGCACTGCACACTCCTGGTTTGTTTATATCGTTTAATTGCAAATTAATCTTGGCGGGATCGGGGCAATTTGTTTCTTCCGCATTTTGTTGTTGTTGGTGCTAGAATTGTGCGATATAAGCTATCGCTAGAACAACACAAATATGAAAAGAAAAAAAACGAAAACAAATTAAGGTACAAGCAGTGGCTGTACGGCTGTACTGCTGCTGAACATAGCGATAGGGGCTATCGGAATTTATTTTCACCGGGGTCGACTGGGTCGGCTTGATTTGATTGAATTAGTACTCGAATTTCATCTTCCTCGTACTTCAATTGAAATCGATTGCGAATCAGGCTGAGATTATTCGGTGATGCGACACGTAACGTAGAGATTTCAAAGGAAATCTTGTCGGTGCCGACTTTGTGGGAACGGATGAGTGAAGGTCATACATTGGGCAAAAGCGATGGAACATAGTTGAAGTTTTACAAACCCAAACGTTGCCATGTGTCAAAATGTAAGAAAGAGTGATATTTTCGATTGAACACTCAACAGACTTTTGCCACCATGAGGACCACTTCAGATGTGAAGAGTGACACTTGTAGACCATCAATAAGAGTGTTTGCATTTCGTTTTATCAGAAAAAGGGAATTTTGTCTCTTGTTCTTGGAAAATTTGTGATTTTTCCAGGGAAATGTGGTAGCGAGTTGTGAAAGAAGTTCGTGACATCGTACTATTGTATTATTCTGTGGGAAAATTTCCGTGCTGCGTCAACTTGCTTGTAATTTCCCATAATTTAGCAGAACCTCAACTGCTAAAAGTTGCTGCTCGAATCGTAGAAGAGTGTAAAACAAAGAAGATGGCTTAGTCATCTAACAAAGGAGTGTGGAGAAATTAATTTTTTTTTTCGGACGGGGATAGAAAGTAAAACGTATACGAGTGTTCCAAATCTTCTCCTTTTATAGTATTTTTTTTTATTGAATATCTACTATTGGCGCTACTATCTGGGGTCCCCAGCTGACATGCCTCTCCAACTAACTTGCTCTTTTGCCAGTTGCCTCCAACTGGTGTACATGAAATTGGCCTTCCAAGATGTGTGGAAGATGTCGTTCTTAACGTCGCACGTAAAGGTATTTGTTAAGAAAAATATCAGTTAATACTCTGTCAGTTCATATAATTTAACATGGCAACTCTGCTTGCAAATGTATAACACTTTCATTCAAATGGCTGCCTCGGCTGGACATGCAGTAGCCTACACGATCGGTCCAATTTTTAAGCACATTATCGATTGTGTGCAGCTGTATTTCACCAATGGCTTCACGAATATTGTCCTTTAAAGCGTCAATTGTTTCTGGCTTGTCGGCGTAACACTTATCTTTTACGGCACCCCACAAATAATAGTCCAACGGTGTAAAATCGCAGCTCCGAGGTGGCCAAACGACATCAGCTCTGCGGCTGATAATGCGATCTTCAAAAACAGGGCGCAAAACATCGAGTGTAGCTTCGGCTGTGTGGCACGTAGCGCCGTCCTGTTGAAACCAAATGTTGCCAATATCCTCCTCTTCAATTTTTGTGAACAAAAATTCGTTCAACATGGCCCGATAACGATCGCCATTGACTGTAACGGCCACTCCTTGCTCATTTTCGAAGAAAAATGGCCCAATTATGCCTCTGGACCAAAATCCGCACCAAACAGTGACTCGTTTTGGGTGTATCGGCTTTTCAATATATGCGTGCGGGTTTTCTGTGCCCCAAATGCGACAATTTTGCTTGTTTACATACCCGCCAAGATCAAAATGAGCTTCATCTGAAAAGATGATTGTTTTGGCAAAATCGGCATCTTCTCTAAGTCGATCGCAGGCCCACTTAGCGAAGCGAAAACGCATTGGATGGTCAGTTGGCGTCATACCAAGGTCTTTATGCAAAATTCGTCTCAATGATGTCTCTGAAATGTTCAATTGTTGAGAACGAAGGTGAATTGATGTTGATGGCGCATCACGCACACTTTCTGCCACAGCAGCAATATTCTCGGGTGTACGCACTGTTTTTGGCTTTTCACGCTTTGGTTTATCGATGATTATGCCAGTTTCTTTCACTTTTTTCACAAGATAACGAACATACGGAGCTGACGGTGCTTCTCTTCTTCCAAAATCCGTACGCAATTTTCGCACACATTCTGCAACATTACCCTGATTTTCAAAGTAATGTCGCAATATTTCCCAGTGTTGTTTAAGCGTATACACAACCATATTCGTTCAGCGGAAGGATAAAACTATTTATCTGTCAAATCAGACATGAGCTAAGTGTTACCATTCACGAAATAAGCACTAGTTGAAAAAAAAAACGTTAGATGGCGGACCCTTTAGAACCACAAAACCCATAATAAAGGTTCCTTTTGTTTGGATTTCCCCTGAAGTCGGTTGTTTTAACTTTTAAACCTAACAGGTTATGGGCCCAGATCGCGCCGTTTTTTTTTAAGAGAAAAGTTTTTGAAACAGTTTTAAATCCGGTAGTCCGTTAAATTACTTAGTTTTCTGCCTTACGTTTGTTTTTTCATACATACCCGAGTATCCATATTCATATATACCTTATATTTACATATATTTGGAAATTGCTAGCTAATACATTTAAATAAATTACTTTTTTGCCAAGTAAAGTGAAAATAGAAAACGAAATTTTCAAGATCGATAAATTGCAGAACTCTGAACTCTATTCTGTATGGAAGTTCCAGGTGAGAATATTACTCAGTGCCTCAGATCTATACAATTTTGTTACTGGTGCTATTAACCGACCGGTTAAGGCAGAGTCTGAGACTGAGGTAGCTTATGAAAAACGATTAGCTGGGTGGGCGAAAGATGATTGCAAGGCGCAACGTATAATTGCAATGAGTGTTGGCCCGACACCACTTCGCCATATTGTAAATTATATCACTGCAAAAGAAATGTGGGAAAAACTTCGGTCGTTATACGAGCAATCATCAAATGCAAATGCTCATATGCTGCTGCAGCGGTTTTATACATTTAAGATGGAAGCTGAGGATGACGTTGCAACTCACATATCAAAATTAGAAAACATAGTACGGCAGCTGAGGGACGTAGGGGAGGAGATTACGCAAAGCATGGTAATCACAAAAATTTTGATGACAATTCCCGAAAGCTTTAAGCATTTTTTCTCTGAGTGGGAGTCAACAACAGAAGATCAGCAAACTTTGGAGAACTTAACGTCACGGTTAATCATGGAAGAAACAAGAATGCTTTCAAACTCATCTGTGAAACGAAGACATTGGAAACAACCCAAAAACAAAACTTTTCAACCCGGTAAGTGTTACAGATGCAATGAAGTGGGACACTGGAAAAGAGAATGTCCCAAAAAGCTAACTGAACATAAAAACAATGGAATCAAAGGTGGAATGAGAAAAGGAGATGCACTGATGTGCAGTGCTGAAAGCTGCGGTGCTCAAAGTTGCTGTGATGATTATGTGAAGACTGGAAGCAAGGGCGAGGTAATAGTGGTGAGGAAGCCAAATTCAAAGAATGAAGATCGTGTGAGGACTGGAAGCAGGGGCGAAGTACCAATAGGAAGAAAATCCAATTCAACGGAAGCTAAAAGGAGTGGAAGTGCAGGCACGGTAGAGGAGAAAGAATTAAAGGTGTGCAATGCACTGCTGGTTGATGATGGTGAGTTCAATGATTATTGGTATCTTGATTCAGGTGCTAGTGATCATATGACATTTCGAAAGGATTGGTTCATAAATTATAAAACATTTTCTAACCCCATTGAGATTAGAGTTGGAAGCGGTCAAAAAATATTAGCGTTAGGTACGGGCGACATCAACATCTTCTCGTTTAATGGAAAAGGGTGGTGCAAAAAACATTTATCTAATGTCTTGTATGTGCCCAAAATCTCCATTCATCTTTTTTCCCAAAGTCGTGCATTGGATAAAGGGTTAAAATTTGTTTCTGCTATTCTGCGCAGCTATTCAGATTGTGTTTTCGTGTACAGGTTTCGGTTAAGCCGACGGCAAATTTGGCAACTACTAAAGCGTTGCCACTGAGGCTATGGCACGAGAGACTGGCTCACCTAAACATCAAGAAAGTGCGTGATCATCTTAAAAGGAATGGGATCAGTTTCATAGATGATCAAGATTTTATGTGTGATGCTTGTGTCTTTGGAAAAATGCATCGAATCCCGTTTTCAAGGAGTTCTTTTGAGGCAAGTCAACCAGGGGAACTTGTGCATGCCGACGTATGTGGACAAACGGAAGAGACCTCATTAGGAGGAGCTACGTACTTTGTCCTCTTCAAGGATCATTTTTCACATTACAGAGTCGTACAATTTTTGAAGAAGAAATCAGAAGTTTGTTCGTCCATTGAAGAATTTTTACATCTTGCTAACTCAGAAAGCCACTACTCAGTAAAAACACTCCGTACTGACAATGGTTTGGAATTTGTCAACAAAGGCGTTGAATTGCTTCTAAGGAAACATTTCATTCGGCATGAGACCAGTGTTCCTTACACCCCCGAGCAAAATGGGAGCGTCGAACGAGAAAATCGCACCGTCATCGAAGCTGCTCGGACTATGCTTAGTGCAAAGGATTTGAGTAAACGGTTTTGGGCAGAAGCAGTTAACACTGCTGTATACGTTTTGAACCACACTGCAGACAGCGGTTTAGGAGGTAAAACCCCCTTCGAAATGTGGTGTGGAGGAAAGCTTAGGGTCGAGGAGTTTAAAACGTTTGGTATTGAGGCATTTATACATGTTCCCAAGCAAAAACGCCAAAAATGGGACAGAAAGGCTGATAAGGGTCTGTTCATGGGATACTCGGACACATCCAAAGGCTATCGGATCTGGACACCTGCAACAAATAAAGTGGTAATCGTCAGAGATGTCGTTTTTAGGGAAGTGGAGCAGCACAGCGAACAAGAAAGATTTCCAAATAGTGTTTTCGACGAATCTCCAAGTACATCTGTTATCCATATGAGCAAGCGCGATAATCCTTCCCAAGAAAATCTTATTATTGATACGGAAAAACAAGACGATGTTGATGTAAGGACAAAAGAACAAGTGGAAAAGGAGGATTACCAATGTGATGAGGAGGACGCTATAGACATGGTATATGACCCCAACGAGTCTATTCCTTTGAAGAGTCGACTACGCAAAAGAAAGGATACTACGCCAGGGGCTTGTAATTTTGTGGAAAAGCATGCGTATTTTATGCAAAGAGAACCACAATGTTACAAAGAAGCTATTTCCTGCGACGAGATGACAAATTGGAAAGAAGAAATGGCAGACGAGATAAGTAGTCTTTACAAAAATCGCACATGGGATTTGGTATCTAGACCTGGGGATAGGAAAGTTATTGGTAACAAATGGGTTTATAAACTTAAGGATCTAGGCGCTGGAAAACAAAAGTATAAGGCGAGATTGTTTGCACAGGGTTACACCCAGGAATATGGCATCGACTGGATTACAGTCCAGTGGCTAAGTTCACCTCGATTTGTTCCATTCTTGCCATTGCAGCCAACGAAGGACTTGTTTTGACCCAATTTGATGTCAAAACTGCATTTTTACATGGCGATATCACTGTGGAAATCTACATGCATCAGACAGAGGGTTTCGGTGATGGCACAGATAAGGTTTGCAAATTGCGAAAGAGCTTATATGGACTCAAACAGGCGTCTCGCTGCTGGAATCAAAAGCTGACAGGAGTTCTGCGGGAGTTCAGGCTAAGGCCTAGCAAAATGGATCCTTGCATTTTTCTATCAGCAGATAGAATCATATTAGCTGTTTACATCGATGATGGGCTCGTGGCTTCGAAGAACAAAGATGATGCGACTCAGTTGGTGAAATTTCTGCAGAAGAATTTCGAAGTCACAGTTTTGGAAGCTGGTTGCTTTCTCGGGATGGAATTCATGTGGGCCAATCGAACTACATTGAGCGGTTGTTGAAACGATTCAACATGAGTTGTTGCAAGCCGGTGTCAACTCCAGCGGAACAATGTTCTTCACCAGATACTCTATCTGCGGAAGTAGTGAAATTTCCCTACAGAGAAGCCGTAGGCTCTCTCATGTATTTGGCAGTGGCGACTCGTCCAGATATTGCCTTTGCAGTAGGAGTGGTTTCCCGATATTTGGATTCGCCAAGTAATCATGACGTCAACGCTGTGAAGAGAATTTTGAAATATATCAGTGGAACCAGACGAATGGGTATATTTTAAAAAAAAAACTAAATGTTATTCGGTAGTTTGTTTCAGTGACGCTGGTTATGCCGGGGATCCTGGAACAAGGCGCTCTACCACTGGGTTCATTTTTTCACTAGGGAGTGGCCCGTTGTCTTGGTCATCACAGAGGCAAAAATGTGTTTCTTTGTCAACTACTGAGTCAGAATACGTAGCCGCATCACAAGCAGTAAAAGAAATGATATGGCTACAGCAGCTGCTCTCTGATTCGGCTCATCAAAAACCCAGAGTTTCATAAACGAACGAAACACATAGACGTTCGTTATCACTTCATACGTGAGCGATACGAAAGAGGAGAATTTTTGATAAACTTTGTTCCTTCTGAACAACAACAACCTGACATTTTAACAAAGGGTCTAAGTAAAGATAAATTTCAAAAATTTAGATTGTTAATTGGAATTATAGAAAAAAATAATGATCAAACCATGTAATTACCATGTAATGTTAAATTATCTAAAAATGGGAGTGTTAAGAAAAATATGAGTTAATACTCTGTCAGTTCATATAATTTAACATGGCAACTGCTTGCAAATGTATAACACTTTCCGTATATATATAGAACCACAAAACCCATAATAAAGGTTCCTTTTGTTTGGATTTCCCCTGAAGTCGGTTCTTTTAACTTTTAAACCTAAAAGTATTTCTATCGAAAAAGCGTTCAAAATTTTTTTTATTTTTTTTTATGAAATTGGGCCGTATGCATAAAAATTAAGTATTTACTAGTAGTAAAAGGTCTAAGTAAGTACTAGTGCTACTAGTAATAGCTTATATTTTAAGTATTTACTAGATTTGGTATGCATAAACATGACTTTTGATTTGCCACCAAATAATTCATCGAACAATTGGTAGTACACTGGACGTCCAGTATAACGAATGCCGATATTACGAACGTCCAGTATATCGAATCACCATTTGAATTCCATTGACATCTCTAAATAACGAATGATGAAAAATTTTACTACTCTATATTACGAATGCTAGTCGGTTGCGAGGAAAAGAAACAACTTATAACATAAAACATCTGCGTCTGGAGTTGTTGGTTCAACATAACGGTACATGCGATAAGTTGGGGGTTTTTGGCTTTTACGACTTAAAAATTTTTCGCAATTGTTTAGTTTTTGTGTAGATGCAGTGCGAGTGCGAGTGCGTTAGTGTTTCCCTTAAAAATAGAGTTTATTGTACAAAATGAAGGTAGCCCGGAAGCGTCTCTCTATTAGAGAAAAATTAAAAATCATTGATGAATGCAGTGCTGGCGTTTCCCTTAAAATAATATCTGAGAAATATAAAATTCCGAAGTCTAGCATCTGTACCATAAGAACCCAAAAAAGTGTGCTTTTAAGAAGTCTCAATGAAACCAAAAGTGGAAATTCTGAAAAGCGGTCACTAAGAAAGGGTGAATATCCAAGAATGGAAAAAAAACTTTTCGAATGGTTTCTCCAGCAGCGTGAAAATCATATTCCTATAAGTGGCTCCATACTCAAGGCTAAGGCTCAAGTCATTCACAAAAAATATTCGAACGAAAATTTTTTTGCAAGTAAGATGGATGGCTTACTAAATTCAAAAAGAGATTTGGAGTTCGTTTGCTTAAGACTACGGGGGAAAAGTTATCCTCACAAGCTGACCTTGTGGAACCCTTTAAAAAGCATTTGGCGGAAATAATTGACCGACATCAACTTTCTTTGGATGCGGTTTTTAATACTGACGAAACAGCGCTCTACTGGAAAATGCTGCCGAATTCCACCTACGTCCACTCCAAAGAAGATACAGCTCCAGGAAGGAAAATTTCAAAGGAACGAATAACATTTTTAGCATGTTCCAATGCATCGGGCTCAAAAAAAAATAAGCCATTTATTATTGGCAAATCAAAGAACCCGCGCTCGTTTAAAAACAAACCGTTGCCAGCCAATTATGGGCATACTAAAACCGCTTGGATGATGACCTCGCTTTTTAAGGAGTGGTTTTTTATGCATTTTGTTCCAGAGGTTGAGAACTTTCTGGATTCAATGAACTTACCAATAAGAGCTCTTCTTTTGCTGGACAATGCACCAAGCCATCCTCCAGCACAAGATTTGATAAAGCAAACAAGGGATGGCCGAATTTGGGTTCTTTTCATGCCACCAAACGTGACAGCCCTGATTCAACCAATGGATCAGAATGCAATCCGTCTGGCCAAATTATTTTACAGGAATAGTTTGCTGGCTAAGATTGCTAGCTCGAGTGTTACAGATGTTATACAATCACTGAAGGACATCAGTTTATTCGAAGCTGTATCACTTATCGCACTGTCATGGAAAAAGTTGTCACCGGTTTCTCTCCAAAAGTGTTGGCGAAAAATCTTAACTCAAAAAACACCAGAATTTGAAGAAGAAGATGACATCCCGTTGGCTGCTCTTCTGAGAAACGAAGAAATGGTTTCTACATCTCAAACAGTCAGGCTTATAAATGAAATTTTTCCGGAGGTAGTTCTGCTGCTTTTACTGCTGATGACCTGGATGAGTGGAATAGAGCCGAAGAGGGAGAAGGCCCAACAGTTCCAGATGTTGAGGACACGACAATAATTAGCATCAATGAAAATGAAGCTGTAGGTGAAGACATAGATGCTGATAGATCTGTTCAAATGATAAATCACCAACAAGCAATTGATAGCTTCCAAATATGTATAAAATGGGCGGAAGAAAACCAACAAGATT
Organism: Volucella bombylans; assembly: GCA_949129095.1. Lineage (NCBI taxonomy): Eukaryota > Metazoa > Arthropoda > Insecta > Diptera > Syrphidae > Volucella > Volucella bombylans. Next base: position 180,343,788 of record OX422143.1, on the reverse strand, counting down.
GCTCCAAGATCTTAACTCTTCGACAGTTGCAGGAGGAAGCTGTCCATAGGCGTTATGACCAAAAAAAGAATTTGAGACAAACCCAAATAAATAGCTTTTTTCCAACTCAAAATTGAGTTAATTCATGTAATTTTCAAAACATAATATTAATAAAAACTTTTTCAACTTCAACCGTAAACAACATGTTTATTAGGGGTCGAAAAGAATGGTTTCGATATAACGAATTGGTTAAACATTATATCTTTCGTTATACTGGACGTCCAGTGTATATACTTATTTTGTATTGTTTCCCAATTGTTTTGCAAAAAATTTGTTCGTAAAGCTTATTCAAAAGAAACAGGCATGACAAGCGAAGCTTCTCAATTGCAACTAGCTTTTGTGCTAATTTTAAAAGAGCATATCGTTCTTTTGAATAAGTCACCACAACCGTGTATTAAAAAGGAGAAGTCCAAAGCTATACAATTATTTATTAGTGAATATAAGGCTATGATCGGTGTTAAAATAGCGTAAGAGCAAATTAGAAAGAGGCTAAATAATTATAAGACAGAGGTTAAGAAGAAAGCAGACCTTAACGAAACGGGAAAATAAGCCCATAAAGCTCAAAGAATGGGAAGTAATTTTTTTAGAGTTCTTAAATGCTGATGAGAACCCATCTATCTCTTGCATTCCTGGTACGTATTGCTTTATAAAGCTCATCATGTTTACGTAAAGGTGGTTTATCTGTGGGAGCAGATAATCCCATTCGGATGCAAACGGAAAAGAAAGCTGGTATACGTATTGCTGCAGATGAAATTGAAGAATTACAGCGAGATTACACAGTAACAAAACGTAGAAAATTGAAGTTCAATGAGACTCAGGAGGCAAAAAATCTGTCTAATGGAGAACTTCAACGTTTGGTGTTGCTGGATGAATTAAAATTAATACGAATGCAGCAGGAGGAAATTAAAAAAGGATGGAAAATAACAACGAAGAACGGAATTCGTATCCTAAAGGGTTTTCCAATAGGGGCTTGACAACTTTGAATTTAATTTGTGAACGCACTCTTTCACTAATCATCAAACTGTCACTGTCAATTTATTCAGTAAACTCAACATTTTCATCATGGTAAAGTACACGAACGAGCAACGTCTGCAAATTATAAAAATTTTCTACCTGCAACTTTAAGAGCGTTAACTCCAATTTTTGGTCGTAATTCTCGCCCTAGTAGACAGGCAATAACAAGTTTAGTGCAAGAATTTGAGTCTACATATTCGTTGTGTGATGTTGCCGTGTCAGTCAGACAACGGGTTGGTCGAAGTGTCGAAAATATCACTGCCGTTCAGTCGTCCGTAGCAAACGATCCAAATCAGTCAATTCCACGGCGTTCTCAAGAATTCGGCATCGCTCAGACCACATTATGGCGTATTTTGCGTAAGGATCTTGGTTTACACCTCCGATTGGGCTCTGGAGAAGATGCGCCAAGATGATGAATTTCATCGCAAAATCATCTTCAGTGACGAAGCTCATTTTTGACTCAGTGGGTTTGTCAATAAGCAAAATATGCGTTATTGGTCGGGTGAAAATCCACATGTGCTTCATGAATCACCACTTCATCCACAAAAAATAACTGTTTGGTGCGGTTTGCATGCCGCCGGCGTTATTGGTTCACATTTTTTCGTCGACGATAACGATCGTCACGTTACTGTGAATGGGCAGTGTTATCGCGCCATGATCACCGATTATTTTTGGCCCGAATTGGAAGATATGGACTTGTATAACATGTGGTTCCAACAGGGTTATGCCACAAGCCACACAACACACGCTACAATCGATTTATTGAACAGTAAGTATGGTGAGCGTGATATCTCAAGAAATGGGCCAGTCGATTGGCCGCCTCGTTCGTGACTATTTTCTGTGGGGCTACGTTAAGTAATTGGTTTATGCCAACACGCCGATGACGTTGGAAGAGCTCAGAGCCAACATTGAACGCGAAATAGCGGCTGTTTCGGCCGAAATGTGTGGCCGAGTCGTTGAAAATTGGGTCCAACGAATCGACCGCTGCAAACGTGCCCGCGGTGGCCATATGAACGAAGTCGAGTTCCATTCATAAATGTTTTGATTGTACTTCAAGCCGATAATAAAGTTTTTGAAATATCTCAAATGGTTTGCGTTTTATTTAAAAAAAAAAAGTTATCAAGTCCTTATTGGAAAACTCTATACTTACACTTGCGGTCATAAAAACCGCACCACCTAATGAGTTCTCAAAAAATGCCTAATTACATCATCGTATCGTACGGGTTTTTCCCATACTAATGAATGGTATTCCCCATAGCGGAATTCGGCCTCGTATTCAGTGCCAAAAAAAAAATCAGTTTGAATTAAGTTGTGACGGTGACAAGTAAAAAAACTGAAATGTCTGGTAAATATCATCAACTGACTCGGGACGAAAAAGTTCAAATATTGATTTTAGTCGAAGAAGAGCTTGGTTATCGTGAGATTGTGGTTAAAATAGGATGCTGTCATTCAACTATCGTAAGACTGATGAAGAAAAAAGAAAATTTGGATCCACTGGAAAGGAAAAAAGGCTCGGGACGAACACGTAAAACAACCCAGAACACGGACAATGTATTACAACGAATTAGCATGAAAGATCGCTTTAAAAGTGCTGTCCGTATAAGAGCAGAGCTGAGTGAATTTCATCAAGTTGATCTAAGCGCCGAAACCATATGCCGACGGCTACGGGAGATAGGTTTATATGGAAGACGACCAGCGAAAAAACCTAAGGAGGCCCTTTTTGCCCTATGTGGGCAAAAAAGTACGAATATTGGACGCAGGATAATTGGCGATGTGTGATATGGTCCGATGAAAGTAAATTTAATTTGTTGTGTGCCGACAATTTGCCATACGTACGACGATGCACTCGTCAAAACAGTGAAGTTTCCTCAAAGCCATATGGTTTGGGGATGTTTTTCTTTTTACGTTTTGGGCCCTTTGCACTTTGTTAATGGAACTATGAACGCTCAAAAGTATGGAGAAGTAGTAAGGGAGTTTTTGGTACAAGCAATTGAACAGCATCATTCGTATACTGACAAGTGCATTTTTCAAGATGATTCTGCACCTTGCCACCGCGCCAAATCCGTAAGTAAAGTGTTATAAATCAACTTCTAGATGTCTACTTTATAAATAATAAACAGACAAGTAACTAGAGCCTTTCAATAATTTTCAACTCAAGACAACGTTTGATGACCTCGGAATTACCAGACTAGACTGGCCAGCCAATTCGCCCGATTTAAACCCAATCAAACACTTGTGGAATGTAATGAAACGTAAGGTGGCTGAACATAAACCAGGGAGTAACAAAAAGCTAAATGAAGTTCTGGAACATGTATGGAATACTGAAATTTCAAGGGATATTACTGAACTTCTGGTAAACTCGATGCCTTCTAGAATAAAAGCGGTTATAACCGCCAAGGGAGGACCAGCTCGGTATTGATAATTTGTTGGTAAAAGTGGCATATCTAAACATCTTATATACACATACATAAAAAATGTATCGTTTGATTTTTTTAACCAATGACTGTATTATAATATTTTAAAAATATAAGAAAATTAACTGGTTTTTCTTTCTTTGTTAATATCTTTTTTCAAACATTCAATAAACAGATGGAAATTAGATAGAAATACTTATTAACTACTGCGGAGTACTCAACAAAAATTTCATTTCATTATAAAAATTATTATCGTAGTTATTAACAATTTTTCAATCATTTTGATATGGTGCGATTTTGATATGACCGCAAGTGTTTAATTCCACCACCAAAGCCGACAAAAAATATTATTATTATTATCATTATTTATTTATTAACAATTAGTTCAAACTAAATGCTAACTAAAACTAATAAGCACTAGCTGCTGTGGCTATCGGCTTTAATTGAAATCTTAGTGGTTTAAATATTCAAATTGCATATTTTGACTATATTAAAGATACGGTTAATGTTTTCCGGTGAAAGGTCCCGTAACGATTCGTGTGGAGTAGCACTTGTTTTTAGCAGGTGTTTAAATAGTCTGCTGGATGGGCAGTCTACTAGCCCAAGTAGGTGCATCATGCCGAGCGTTAGAGAGCACGTGGGGCAGGTTGGTGGTGTTTCCTTTTTTAAGAGATGTTGATGGGTTGTGCAGGTATGCCCTAGGCGTAGTCGGACAAAAGTCGTAATTGATGGTCGTGATATAGCAGGGTAGTTAGGGAAGGACTTGTCCGAATTAATTAAAGTGTAGTGGTGTTTGTAATGGGACCAATCTGTTAGCAATTGTGCCTTTAGTTTGAGGTTTATTTCCTTTGATAAGACCTTCTTGCTGAGATGTTGGAAAAGGAACACTGGGCTATTGTGAGCATATTTGGCGGCAGCATCGGCCTGCTCATTTCCCAAAATCCCAACATGGCTTGGTATCCACATAAGTCTAAATTTGTTGTGGAATCTTATTAGATAGTCTCTAATCTTGTCAATCACTTCGGTTCTGTAGTTGGGGTTACTTATTGCATTTAGTACCGAAAGACTATCGGAACATATTGTATATTTCCCCTGTTTGTTCGAAAGGAAGGTCAGAGTTTCAAGGATGGAAACAGCTTCGGCGGTAAATATAGAAACAGATTGTGTTAAAATGCCTATTTTGATGAGATTGCCATTTGCATATGTGGAAGCAAAAGAGGCACCAGATTTAGTTTTGGAGCCATCTGTGAAGACTAAAGTCCAGCCTCTATTCTTTAATTCTGCAGAAATCTCAAGGAACAGTTTCTGGAATGTGGCGTCTGGAGTTTTAGTTTTGTTATTTGGAGCCAGCGACATGTCCAGAGAATTCTTCTTTAACGACCACGGGGGAAACTTAGATCTGTACCGATGTAGCCTTCTTATAGGAATTTGAAGATCCTCTATTAAACGTAGCGAGCGGGAGATGGCTGATTCGATTCGTTTTGATTTACTGTTGTTAATCACAGAGTAAACTTCGCTGTCAATGATCGAGTTTGAGCAGGCAAGTTTCAGAAACAGTTTGGCTGTTGAATGTACAATGCGTTCTTCTATACTTGGAAGACCTGCTTCTGCTAACATGTTTTTGATCGGGCTAGTTGGAAAGGCGTTGAGACTGCGTCGAACTGCTTGATGGTATGGAGTTTTGATGGTGTTGAGTGTACTCTTAGATGCGCTACCGTAGATAAACAATGCGTAATCTATACTTAAGACTAAGGATTTTGTTATTTGACATAGAGTGGTAACATGTGTATTAAATTTTTTTTGAGCTAAATATTTAACAATACTGGTTCTTGCAGCTAGGCTCTTTCTTAAATCTATACAATGTTCTTTCCAAAGATATCTATTACTAAACTTAAGTCCTAGAATAGTCAACGAGGTAACATTTTCAATACTTTTGTTATTAATTTTTAAGACTAGGCCACAACAATTCTTCTTTCTACAAATATGTAGCGTTTTACATTTCTCGAGAGCTAATTTTATTTTTGGAACACTGTTTTTTGTTTTTTATTTTAAGTTCTATGAATTTACGTTACATATTATTCCTGTTGACTCCGTTCTTTTTATCTGCCCCATTCGTCGAATTTGAAGTACACTGGCCATTAGTTCTTCATCACCTTGAACAGAAATTTAATTTTCTACGCCTTCTGGCAATTGGAAATCGTTGTTATCATTTAAATGCTTTAGAACAGTGGCTCCCAATCTTTTTCAGCCCGCGGCGCACCTACAAGTTTAGTGTTTTGTCACGACGCCCTACCCTAGCTATTTGAAAAAGATACAGTCGAATGAAATAATAGATAGATAGGCCCAAAAATTAAAACATCCACAATACGGAATTGAGTTTTTTTATTATATTTATAATGATATACATACAATAGCTACTCAGTCAAATCAATGTGACGGGTGAGCCTGGTGATCTCCACACAGTTTTTTTTAAAGCGGGGAATAAGGCTTGACACTGCTACTCTCATTTCTTGCTCCACATTGATCCTTGAGCGATATTTTCTCTTAATTACAGCTTCATCTGAAAATCCAGCTTCACCCAAATATGATGTTGCAAATGAAATGAAAATTCTTAAAGCTTTTGAAGTTAAATTTGGATATTCATTTTGAATCGATAACCAAGACTCCACCAAACCGGAATTGGTGAATCTAGTTTTAAGGCTGCTGTCGTAAGAGAATTCAATGAGACTCTCTTCCTCTTGTGATGTGAATTCTGGTGGAGCTCTTGTGCATGAAATGGATCTTGAATCCACGCAAAATTTTCGACATCATCATCTGCAAAGTATTTTGAAAACCATTTGATGAGTTTCGAAAGGTGTTCCGTGAAAAGGGCCATTAGGTGTTGTGGGACAACCAGTTCATTAGATGCCGCATATTTATACAATTGCGGGAAGCAATCTTGACCGCCACCTTCATTCATCTTTTTTATCCACAACTGCAATTTCTTTCTAAACGCCGCTATCTTCTCCAATAGTTTCAGAATGTGCGTGTTGTTGCCTTGCAAAGATAAATCTGGTTCAGCAAAGAATATGGCGTTTTCATGACGTTCTTATTGTAAAAAAGTGCGAATTTCTTCATGTAATTCGAACACACGAAATAATACATTTCCACGTGAAAGCCATCGTGAATTGCAGTAATACAGTAGGGCGGTATGTTCAGCTCCCATATCTGTGCATAGTTTTTTGAGAAGTTTTGCCTTTAGCGGCCTAGTTTTTATGTAGTTTACTGCACCAATGACACATTCTAGTACTTGCATCAAAGTCAAGAGCTTCTCTATAGATGATGCAATGGGTCTACATAGCATTCGGAGCTTTTTTACGAATAAGCGCTTGTATTCCTCCATACCTGCCAGACATGGATCGAGCACCATCTGTACATACACCAATACACTTTTCCCAATCCAAACCATTTCCTGCAATAAACTTGTCAAGAATGTTAAACAAGTCTTGGGCCTTCGCACTTTCGGTAATGCTTTTGCAGAATAAAAGTTCTTCGACAATAATATTATGAGCCAGAAAGCGTACGTAACAAATAAGATGTGCATCATTATTACTCTCAGTAGCCTCATAAAGTTGCAAACCATGTCGAGAGCAGCCGGTAAAATAAGCTCTCCTGCAATAGTATCAGTTTTTTTTGCATTTTGCCACCCAGTATGCCACCTTGAATGATGCTAACAGTGCGTTGTTGGGTACTGAGGCTTGCTGAGTGAACAAGTTTTTTGTTTTTATTAAATTTTGTAATTCCCGGTGAAAAAAAATCACGCGATTTTTCAGCCATAGTTGGATGAATCGTGTCGAGATGTCGCTTTAACTTACTCGGAAGCATACTTTCAGATGATAGTATTTTCAAACAAAGTAAACCCAAAGTCCAAATAGCTATCATCGTATTTACGATATTTTCGCTTCTTTGCTTCCCCGCTGCCACTAGTAGATGCTTTATCTGTATCACTTGAACTACCGTCTTGTCCATCTGTCCATTTCGCGTGAGATTTTTGACGAAAAACAAAGCGACACAATTAAAACAAAACACGACGACACGTCCGACCCTTCAACAATCGTTTTTGAACTACTGAATATATTTACCGTTTTTGCTTTTACTTCTCGCTGCGGTTTATACCTCTTTATTCATAAACCGCTTTCTTAAAGTCCGCTTTCACACGTCGCAAGTGTGTACGAGGGGCGTTCAACATATTCTCGGTATCGATATGAAGGAAAATGCGAATTCAATTTAAATTGTTTTTATTTTTCAATATAATCTACCCTAACATCAATGCATTTGTTACATCTTGAGATAAGCTTTTTTAAACCCTCAAAAAAATGAATTTCCTCTTTCTCTGCAAAATACCCATTTATTGCCGACTTGAGTTCTTCATCATCCGAAAATCTTTTTCCACGAAGACATTTTTTCAAATCCGGAAACAGGAATTAATCACTAGGGGCAAGGTCTGGACTATAGGGTGGGTGTTGGATTTCTTCGAAACCACAATCTCGCGCAGCAGTCTTGGAAACTCGCTCCGTGTGAACAGGAGCATTGTCATGAAGAAGCAACACACCCGTGGCGAATTTACCCCGTCTTTTCTTTTTAATTTCCTCCCGCAAATTATGCAAAGTGGAAGCGTAGGATGTGGCGTTGATGGTTTCACCTCACAAAAAACTGTGGCCATGAGCTTCCCGGCAGACGGAGTGACTTTGAACTTCTTCGGAGGGTCTGTTCCTTTTTTATGCCACTGCATGGACTCTTGTTTGCTTTAATTACAGCGCGATGCTCAATTTTCACCATCTTCGTCTCAGTTGCCATTATGATTCTGTTTAACTAGAGATAAAACGCGAATTAATAATCACATTTATATGAAATTTTACATGAATGCACTAAAATAATAGTATTACTAGATAAATAAGTCAATTTATATATACAACCACAGCTTCACCCCTCGTATCTAAGATACTTCAAGAGGATTTTTCTCTTTTGGTTGTAAAAGGCAGTCTTGACTGTTTACCTCTAATGCATGCAACGCAATCTATGGATAAGTTGTTGAAAATTGGTAAGCCTTTTACCATGCAATTTTTCTTTAGGAATTGCAATGATATTGTGTTTAAATGACCATACCTTTTGTGCCAAATTTCCAGAGGATTCTTAATTTGATCAGCTTTGTGACAAGATTCATCAAGTATTTGACCTTATTTAACCTTGAAGGATTTAATTAAATATAAGCCCCTACGTTTTACGGCTTCAAGAATTGGCCTCCTCTTCCTCAATATACATGCACGTTCTCCTTCTATAAAGACTTTACACCCACTGTCGGTTACTTTACTTTTCAAACTAAGAACAAAAAGCGTTCGATAAAGAAATAAGTTTTTTCTTTCTCCATTTACTTCTACTACTAATTGCACCGTTCCTACGCCTTCTATACATGCAGACTTGTAATTTTTGTCCAGATTTATAAAAAGTTCCCTCATGCAACACATATGTGAAGTAGCTCCACTATCAAGATACCAATTTTTACCTTTTGCATTCTTATCTATGCGGTTTACTCTGTGTGACATTTCATTTACAGGTATGGAACACTCGTGTAGTTCTGTAGCTATGAATCCTTCCTCATTTCCAAATGAACAATTTTCAACTAATCTACCTTTTCCTTTATACAGGTCTCTTTTCAAGCTCTTTTCATGTGGCCTTTACGACCACAACGACCACAACGATGACAATTGTATGGGAAATTATTAATTGACGTACCTGGTCGTTGATTTGTACTCGGTTTCTTATAGTGAATTCTAACATTCAAAGCGTCATCCTTACGCACAAAAGTGTTCCTCCTCTTGTCACTCACTTCCAAGAGCCTTGCTCGTAACACATCCATTTTTGGGAGACCGTTGACGCATCAAAAGCAGCTTGAATGTACTTGTAACTATCATGCAATCCGTCCAACATCATCCAGCTTCGCATCCATCTCTTTCAGTCGGTTTATAATAGAATTAAATAAAGGGTCCGTCATCTAACTTTTTTTTTTCAACTAGTGCTTATTTCGTGAATGGTAACACTTAGCTCATGTCTGATTTAACAGATAATTAGTTACGAATATGGTTGTGTATACGCTTGAACAACGCTGGGAAATATTGCGACATTACTTTAAAAATCATGGTAATGTTGCAGAATGTGTGCGAAGAGAAGCACCGTCAGCTCCGTATGTTCGTTATCTTGTGAAAAAAGTGAAAGAAACTGGCATAATAATAATCTCGCTACGTGCCACACAGCCGAAGCTACACTCGATGTTTTGCGCCCTGTTTTTGAAGATCGCATTATCAGCCGCAGAGCTGATGTCGTTTGGCCACCTCGGAGCTGCGATTTGACACCGTTGGACTATTCTTTGTGGGGTGCCGTAAAAGATAAGTGTTACGCCGACAAGCCAGAGACAATTGACGCTTTAAAGGACAATATTCGTGAAGCCATTGGTGAAATACAGCTGCACACAATCGATAATGTGCTTAAAAATTGGACCGATCGTGTAGGCTACTGCAATGCCAGCCGAGGCAGCCATTTCAATGAAATTATTTTCCATTATTAACCGGAAGGACAAAACTAATTATCTGTCAAATCAGACATGAGCTAAGTGTTACCATTCACGAAATAAGCACTAGTTGAAAAAAAAAAACGTTAGATGGCGGACCCTTTATGTTTCCATGCTTTGACTTTCATGCATTTTAAAATTTATTAACTTACGAAACTCTTCAACCTTTTGACGAGTGCCTTTTCGATCAAAAGTTTTTTCTAAAAATGACCAAAGGTCTGACGAGGTTTTTTGCGACTTGACAAGTGCAACTTGCGCAGGCTCCATGGCGATAATTAGCTCGCATTTAGCATCCATGTCCTTCATATTCTATTCCTCTAGTTTCCCAGGATCCGTTGGCATCTGCTCCAGTCCTTGTACCATTTTTAACAGCCTATTCTTATGCAGCACAGCTTCCATTTGAGTCCTCCATGTGGAGTAATTTTCCCCATTGAAAAGAGGGATTTCTCCAGTAAATGTTGTCATAATAATTGTTTTACTTAACGCGACTTTTTATACTTATTGGCCCATAACCTGTTTGTAATTATATGGGATCACCGAGGAAAAAACGGATAACAAGTTATTTCAATGACTTCAGTTTATTAAGTGGAATTCATTAGGTTACAAAATTAGTTAGGTTAAGTCTAAGTTCAGCTTTTATTTGACAATTTAGTGTAAGTTGGTAATATGCAATATAACAATCTACTACCATATGGTTTAAGTTGGTAATAAGCTATATCAATGGGAATGTTGCATGTATACTTCAACAAATTATTACCCTCTCTTTTGAATGCCTTTTCTTGATTATTTGTTGGATTCTTAAGGTGCAATTCCATACCCTTCAACTGTTCCTCCAAATTCTAGAATCGTGAACTGAGTTTGGCCATTGGCAATTCACACTTGTAAAGCATTCCATTGCATCACGTGTTGCTTGAATATTGATGGAGGCATATCCTTTTCGGTTAATATATTCTTCTGAATGGAAGTGAGGCTTAATTATATCTATATGAGTGCAGTACAAGGCTCCTATACATGATGGGAATCTGTATTTGCTAAGCCAATCATGTTTTGCTTTCAAGTGTTCCTCAGAATTTTAATGAAACTTTATCCAATGAGAGGCTTTATCTGTTATAAGTTTTGCAACAGAATTTACTCTTTAGAAACAGTACTCTGATGTACGCCAATATCTTCATTGAAACCCAGGATCCCCAACGTATCTCAAAAAGATCCTCATCTTTTCTTCAGGTAATTCTGCCCCACCTCTTGTTTCTGTTTTAATGTCTTAACATATATGAATTTACGAAACATTAGTGTCGTGGGGAAAAAGCTCGTCCGGAATATACTCGTATGAATGAAACAACGAATATTCTCGTTTATAGTGTTTATTTCCTGTTGAAGGTGCAAAGTTAGAAAGGAGAGCTAAGATACATATATAAATTCTCTTACAATTTTTAGTAAATTCCCTGGCGCTAGATCGAACTTCTTTCCCAGTCAAACGGCATCCAAAAAAGGGCTCGAAATGACGTTTTGTGCATCCAGATCCTTATGAAATCTGACTGAGTGCATTCAAGGGGACACGTTCTGTTCGTTTTGGGAAAGGAGTTCGATTTAGCGCTATTCATTTAGAAAGTTTTACATATTTACTAACAATTAGAGTAAAGTCATATAGTCATGACTTACCAATAAAGTATTCACTTAACCACTCTACGTTTTCCTTCTCAAAACGGTAAAGCATTTTAAAATTAGACTCCATAACCCTACGCTTCTTGTAAACTTTTTCGGAATTAATTCATTAAAAATTGAGCCATTTCGACAAATATAGCGACCTGATTGCTTCAAAGAGAGACTAACTACTATAATCCTATTTATTATAGCTGCAGAAGCAGAAAAGTATATACTAGCGAATTTTCACGTTGCTATTCACCAACTTGAAAAAAGTCAAGTAAATACTTCAGAAGTACATATAAGTGCTTATTAGTTTTTATGCATACGGTATTAAGCATTTACTAGAGAAATTCATCCGAAACTAGTAAGTACTTTGTCCCCTAGTAGATGCTTGTTCTCCAGCACTTACTTAAGTTTTATGCATATGAAAATCAAGTGTTTACTGAAAAATCGTCTAGTAAAAGCATTTACTAGTTTTTATGCATACGGCCCATGGAGTTGTTCGGGAAGTAATTTGGTTTTCTTTTGTATGAAAATGAAAGACGATTTTCTTATCTCTATAAATGAAATGATAGTGATCATACTTTTTGCGCGTATCACACAAAAACTCCTGCATGGATTTCAATATTTTTTTTTTTCAGTTTTACTCCTTACATACTTGGTCTCAACATAAAACAAAAAGCATAACGATATCTTTAGTCGAGTACATTTAAGAAATTATAGTTTTCATAAGCGTGTTTGGTCGAGCTACAGATACCCAATTTGTTGGTGGTAAATTATCGGAGCGGAAAAAAGAAGCAAGAAAATAGTTTCTAGGTGAACAGTGTTATGATATTCAACTATCACTATGAGATATTCAAAGTCTTTTAATTTAACAAAAAGAATAGTGAGTATGGTTGAGTATCGCTACGGAAAACACACCACCTTCCGCACGATTATATGTACGGAACGATGTTCGAACGAGGTAAAGGAAAATGCAGAAAAAAAATCTTCCTCACGATGCGACCTCAACGTCTACCAAAACAAAAATAAATCAAATAAATACAACTACGAGCGCGGTAAGGGAAAATGTCAAAAAATGTCTGCGTAACCCTAGATGCTATTTCCGACCACTTTACCCTATTACTTTCCATCAAAATGGAAATGTCGTTTGTACCATTTCTCTCAGAGCCCTTCCCAGTCACTCTAAAAAACACCGATTGGAATCTGTTCAACTTAGAACTCTCACAGTTAATCTCAAATAACCCTATTCCTCTCAATCGCAACCTCTCCAACAGTGAAATAGATACTCACGTTGACCTACTTTCAACCTCACTTCAAAGTTGTATTCAATCCCATTCTAAGCCTGTAATTTTTAAAAAACACTACTTAAACATCTCCTCTGACACATTAAACCTATTCAAAACTAGAAAAATCTGGAAAAGACAATTGAAAAGAATCTTTCATCGCTCTTGTAACAGAATAAATGATGAGTATAAGTGCCTCTCCTCACAAATAGCCTGTCTCTCGAAAATCATCAAAGACGCGGTTCGTAATGATCTAAATGAACGTCTTAGGGAAAAACTTGTGAATCTTAAACCGTCGCCAGCAGTATTTAAAGTAATCGATCAGCTCACTGGCAGAAAAAAAATAAACCAATTCTCCGAACAAGCCCCGTTAACAGTAGGTAATAGCGTCCTTCACGACACGGAAGCCAAACTGTTAGCCTTCCAAAACTACTATACTGAGATCTATGAACGTGTCACTCCTACTGTGAACGAACTTAACACCGTCAGAGTACGCACTCTGGTAAGTGCTTTTCTTGCCTGGAATGTGGAACAAAGGACATCGAATTTCTCGGCCGAAAACTTGGCTAGCCGCCCCAATGGTGAGCAGTTCACCTCCGAAAGCTCAATATCCCTCATTATAAGTAATGTAAACAACAAAAAATCCTCAGGCCCAGACGAAATCTCCAACTTCGTAATTAAAAAATGTATCAAAACAATTTCTTCTCCTCTTACAGTGATAATAAACAATTGCATTAACAATTCTTATTTCCCCCTTACCTGGAAAAGTGCCACCCTCATTCCAATTAAAAAAAAATGCAATACAAGCAATATAGACAATTTCAGACCTATTTCATTGTTATCTAACCTAGGAAAGATTTTAGAAAAAGTCCTTTACAATAAAATCAGACTACTTTTAGAAGATCGTAACTTTATCCCCAATAATCAATTTGGTTTCAAAAACAGTCACTCAACAGAACATGCCCTACTGCACCTGGAAAACATTATCCTCAATAACTTAAGACAGCAAAAATGTACCCTCGCATGCTCACTTGATCTGCGTCAGGCCTTCGATACAGTTTGGCACGATGGACTACTCTCCAAGATCATTTCTTTAGGCTTTCCCACCCACTTCTGCAAAATCATTTCCAGCTTTTTAACCGACCGAATCTTAAGAATAAAATTGAACAACCAATTCTCAGAGGCAGTACCTGTAAACGCGGGAGTCCCTCAAGGTTCTATCCTTGGTCCTCTCCTCTTCAATATTTTCCTTAGCGATTTCCCGTCTCAACATAATTCCAGCAACTCCATTCTTTATGCAGATGATACCATAGTAATTGACTCTCACGAAAGGCCCCATGTAGCGCTTCAGGGAATCCAGTCTCACTTAAACAACATCCTCAAGTACTACAAGGACTGGGGAATAAGCCTAAATCACAATAAGTGCGAGCTAATTTGTTTCCGAAATGCCTCATCAAAAGGGCATCATCTAGCCGTCAGAGAGAGCAAACAACTTACGCTACCCATTGAAGGGAGAAATATTCCTGTGAAAACAAATATAAAATATCTAGGTGTCATCCTTCACGAACGATTAAAAATGAATCCACAAGCCAGGAACGCACTTAAACTGGCTAAAGCCGCCGCCGCGAGGCTGAAGTCACTTTTGAACTCAAAAGCAGTGAATACCAAAACAAAAACCCTTATATACAAGACACTAGTCCGCCCAGTACTCTCTTATGGTTTCACAGCCTGGTTTCATATCTCCCCAAATGTCGCAGAAGAAATGCAAAGGTTCGAAAGAAGCGTGCTCAGAAAGTGTGTTTCCAAGCACAGAAGAATGTCCGGAAAATGGTTTAGAAACGAGACAATCTACACAACTGCGCAAATTCCACCTCTGTTAAAGTACTTAATTTTACTGTCCACGAAGCGCTTGAAACTACTTAACAGCCACGAGAATCCAATTCTAAGGAACATCTTTCAAGAAAATTGCGACTTCAACATTACTGAAAGATATTACATTTCACCAGTAAGCATCATAAACGAGGGCTCGGCTCCGCAGTTGACTTTAGCACCCGACAGCTCACTCCTGCCAGTTTTCTATAGAAGAGCGAATCCCTCTAATTATAGAGGATAATACCTTGTCCCCACCGAGACTTTAAGACTCATCACAAATGTAAATATCCGTAAATTTGTTACTATAGACCTAAGCACCAGACTGAATTATGTAAATAACTCCTTGCATTAAGATACTTTTACACTATGTAACCAATGAACACTTTTGTTATATTAAGGTTTTACGATATGAACTAAAGTATTTTTATTTTTATTTTACGCAACCTGATGTACAAATAATCTCATGTGAATAATTCCTTTAGGATTATACACAATATACACTATATCTATTAGCTTTATATATATTAGTACACCCACGTATCTACAAAACGATGTGATAATCCTGCCTTAAACTTATTATTAAATTTTTTTTTTATTAATACTGCATAGTACTAAACATTGTTTTGTTACCACGTTACCATTATAGTATAAAACAATATGTACCCCAGCTGTAAAGGGTCGGAATTGGCAACTAGTACGTCACAAATAAGTGGTCTCACTGTTTTCAATTCCCTCTCTCATTTTCTAAATTCACCACACTTAACGTCAGTGTTTTTTTTGTTTGAGCAAACACTTTTCGTATGAACTCATTTCACTTAAGTAGTTAAATCTTAATCTCTTATTACACAAAAATGTTATAATAATTGAAATTATTGTTATTGCCAGACCAATTCTAAGTCGGCACCCTATTATTCTAGTTTTAACTTATCATTACATGTAAAAAAAAGGAAAAAGTCTCAATAAATAAAGTTACAAGTGACTACCCCCTGTGCTTCTCACCTCACTTTCCAACACAATTGTCTGTCGCAAGACATTTGATTTAGCGTGTAAAAGGGCTCTATTGCTGCAACTACTTTCGTACATGTATGACATCCATGTGTGTATTGTTGTTTTTTTTTTCCCTTGCCCTACTTTCTATCCCATATGATCTTTGCGGCTTATTGAACACAAACTCACGATGCATGAAGGATGGGCGATGCTCAAAAAGGTTTCCAAAAAAATTTGTCAGGGAGACTATCATAGATAATAATGGATACCCGTCATACCGCCCACGATCACCCACTCAGAATGGATTTATCTGCGAGCTTAATATGTGTGGGCAGACTACCGAAGTTAATAATACCTGGGTTGTCCCATATTCTCCAGTCCTTTGTAGAACATTCCAAACTCATATCAATGTAGAGTCTTGCAGCAGCGTTAAGTCTATTAAGTACATCTGCAAATACGTGAATAAAGGCAGCGATCAATTTGCATTTACATTTGCATTACGGGACGTTGATCAAGACGAAGTGAGTAAGTACCAATCTGGACGTTACATATGTTGAGTATTATGGAAAAGAAGAAGACACTTTACACTCTGTACTCTCGTTTATTAATCTTTAAACAATTGGTTTTACATTTTCTTAAATAGGCAAAAGCAAGCGGGACAATCTAATTACCGAGGTTCAATGAACTTTGCTATAACTCAAGACAAGCGGTTTGTTATTTACTAACATAGTTTTCTGTCTTTCACAGGGTCAACGTATTTAGTTTTTCATGAAATATGAATAGCACATTTCAAAACGCCTATAGTTTGGCTAACCTGATCGTGTAATCGTTCCGATTACCTGTTAACAAATAGTTTAATTAAATTTTACAAATCATTGGTTACTCATGTAGGTGCTATGCCCTTACAACAAAATGAACAGTGCACCAGTTGCACTCGCAACCCTCTATCCATTAGTTGACACTTGCACAGTGTGTACAGCAACAGCAGTGACCAAGTGCAAGCAACAGTACTATGACCGGGTGCGGGAGAGTTGGGATACCCGCACTGTGTTTTTGTTTTTATCATTTAGACACTGCACTTTACTGAATATTTCTTTTTGCGGCGCACGCAGAAGTTTGTTTTTGCTTTACAACACACGAGTAGCGAGTGTAAACCTGCGAGCGCACTATGTTAACGTGTGTGCACTTGTCGGAGGTCAGCACGGTATTGTCAGTGGCGCTTTAGCAAATATTGAGATGAAAGCGTCGAAGGTGGGTTTAACGGTCAATGAGGGCAAGACCAAATATATGCTGTCAACAGGAAAGAACACCCAACACCGACATCTCGGACAAAACGTCTTTGAACTTTGAATTAGTTTAGCACTACGAGTATGTCTTTGTTTGTCATCTTCTAACGCAGCGGTTATAACGCGACATAAAATAATTTCATTGCGGCTTTAAAAACGCGCTCTGTAAGTAAGTAAGTATGGAAAAGCATATGGCGTTCTTCGAACTCTATGGAATGCTCAAAACTCTTGCTAAAGCACTTGTTATTCTTATGCTTATTGATGGATGCGAAATATTTGGTAATTGTGGTGTAGGCAGTAAAATAAAGTTGCATTAAACAACACTATTCGTTATGCCTACAGTCTCAGAAGGTTTGAGGAATGAAAACAGCTAGAATTTGAATTCCACAACCCAAGTCATAATGTAGATGCCAACCGAACGTATTCTGATTAAGTAAAACTTTGTAGACAAACTATATTGGCCTTGAACGTTTTACTCCAACATCGGAAATTTCGTGTGGTACAATCTAATAGTTCATTTGCCCTCATCTAATCTTTGCTGGGAATTCTCCTGATCTGTACTAAGGAAATCGGAATGACATAGAGGGATAAGAAGTGCGTTTCGGTTAGAAGATTTAGCGTCTTAAGACCTTCTTCTGTAAATTTGTCATCTGCTTTCCATGAATCGAATTTGGTGATTATACCTTAACTACTGCGTGTTTCGCACAGGATTTGGCTAAATGTTTCCCATAATTCTCTCTTGAGCCTCATAATCCATAATCAATCACTTCAACTCAACTTGGACACCCTCCGAATGGCAGCGTAGTCTTGATAAGCTTGCTTCGAAAAATCAATTGGTCACTACGCTTCTTATCAAAGGCGCCTCACCAAACGCTGATGCTGATTGGATCTCGAATTTCTTCGTAAAGAAATATGGCATCACCATTAGCCACTGCAATTTATTTCCAACATCTCACCACAGAAGTAAGTGCAGCTTCAAGCTCAATATGCCGGCCAAATACGAATGGCTATTCCATAATCCAGCCAGCAACAATTTCAACCTTGGAAAAATGCGTGTCTACAAATGGTTGGAAAATATGACCAAGAAGCAGGATAAAGTCAAGCAGTCTATCTTACCTAAACCATCTATCAAGTTAGCAAGTAAATCCAATTTGTCAAGACCCACCGTCTCTTCTCAAAACAGACCCAGCTCAAACTGGAGCTTTAAAACTAAAATTTTTCCTAATTTTAAGCCTCCCACCCATACTCCAACTCCCTCTATTCCACCCCAAACCAAGCCCCGACGTTAACGTGTCTCTTTTAACTTAACCCCTAACACACACGCCTTTCCCTAATAATACCGACACAGCTAAAGCACTCACACCCCCTCGCACGGATAATTTTCCCAATTTCGACCTTACAACAGGAGCCAATTACCCTAACTTTGTCAGCTCGCATATCTTAAATCCCGCTTCCAGCTCGCCTTCTCCCTCGGTTTCACGGGCCCCAGTCCCTATTTTTGATCCCCTTTCGCCGCCTAACGTTAAATTGACCCAAAAGAATATAGATACCACAGAATGCCGTTACGCTCTCTCTAAGCTAAGGGATAAAAAGATATACGAAAATATACGTCTCTTTCTCGCATATCTTTACGGCAAATCCGACTCTGTTTGCTTTGAGGGAAAAACCAAAACAAGTGTCATGGTCTCCATCCAACAGGAAGGCCTTCCTACCGATATAACTAGTCTCAGAAAGCTTTACAACAGGTACCACGAAATCTTCGACACACCTCCTCAAAAGGTTGCAGATGACCTTTCCGCAACTATGTACACTCTAAAAGAGTTTCCCACCTTCAGCGCAGCCGAGCTGACCACGACAAATTTTGTCGTTCCTAACTTGCCTTCTTTGCCTGCATCTCATCTACACTCCCCTACTCCTCCACGCAACAAACTACCACTGACATTTTACTACCAAAACGTAAGAGGCTTTGTTCTCTAAAACTCGTGCTGCCTTGTCTAAATCACACATTCTCCCTTTCGACATCTATGCTCTTACAGAAACCAAGTACCGAGTCGACCACCGTCGAGTGCACAGCTCAACCAGTGCACTCGCAATATTGTTGTGTGCTGTGCAGCAAAAAAAAAAAAAAAGCGCGCGTGCAAAAAAAAAATATATACAAAAACAAACAAAAACACACAGTGCGGTTATCCCACCTCACCCGCTCCTAGTTGAAGTACTGCTGCTTGCACTCAGTAGTCACTGCCGTTACTGTATTTACCATACGGTACGGGCAGTGGCTGAGTGTATGTAACAACTGATGGATAGCGGGGTTGTGAGTGAAAATTTTGTTGGTGCACTGTTTCATATTGTTGTAAGGGCATAACACCTACAACAATTTGATTCGGTAAACCAACGTCAGAATTTCCACTTCGCAGCCTTGCTTAGTATCATCGGTGTTTGTGTTTTCTGTGTTTGTCTGTGATTATAACTAGGGAATTCAGGGTAGACGTAGCCAATATACGCGGGCTAAAAAGTAATTGCTTTTCTGCGTACGTTCACGTCTGTATGTACAGACCAGCTGTTTTGGCATTTAGTGAAACACAGGTAGATCCCCGCCCACACCTCTCAGATCATTATGATCTGAAGCTACCTGGCTACGAACTAGTGCCATTATTCTTCTCTCACCGCGGTCTCGCCATTTATGTGCGTAGTGATGTAGCTTACCAAACTCCACCACAATGTGATCCATGGTCCAATCCGGAATTCAACTTCATGTGGTTAAAATTCCATCTCCGTAAGCAAATTATACACTACTGCTTTATTTATAGAAGCCCCAAACTGGACAGCAATTCAACCTTTAACGAGTTTGATGCGCTGTCTGACTCCATTCAAAGAACTGTATCCCTGTATCCTCATACTGAAATCGTTATTACGGGCGACTTCAATATACACAATTCTGGGTGGCTTCGACATTCTGGACAGACAACACCCGAAGGACGGTGTGTTGAGAACTTCGCTGCGGAAAACAACCTAACGCAGCTTGTAAATGAGCCCACGCGAATACCAGACGTTGATAGTCATACCGCCAACACCCTGGACTTGTTTTTAACTTCTCACCCTGATAAGTACACCATTGATGTGCTCTCCCCTCTAGGCTCGTCGGACCATTGTGTCATATCAGCTAATTTCTCGTACACCGACCACACAGTTAGAGAAAAAATTCCTAAAAGAACCGTATGGCAATACGAGAAAGCCAACTGGAGCGGTCTTAACAGCTTCTTTAGGAATTTTAACTGGTCGTTATGCTTCCTCGATAACGACGTGGAGATGCCGCTGCTGATATGATTACAGACACCATTGTCTTTGGAATGAGATCCTTTATTCCTCATCGGATGAAGAGTATCAAACCAAAAGAAAAGGCATGGTACGACTCAAGCTGTAAAGAGGCCGCCAGGGTTAGAGAAATGTTTTTTCGATCCTACAAGACCAACCCGACAGAGGAAAACCGAAAAAAGTTCAAACGAGCCAGAAATGACTGCAACGCCTTTCTTAGCGTGTGAAATTCCTATACGACCAAAAACTGAGGCAAAAAATACTGCAGTGTCCCAAAGGCAGTAAAAATTTTTGGTCGTTCGTCAAAAACATTAGAAATTCCGCCTCATCCTCCATCCCAACGCTCATTTACAATGACATTCCAGCTGTCAGCTCTTTGGATAAGGCCAATCTGCTTGCTGCACACTTTGCGGCCAGCTCAACACTCCCAGATTGTGCTTTGTCTCCCCCTACACTTGAGTGCGTCGAATCTTCAATGGGACGAATATACTTTCGCACTCGTGTAGTAGCAAGAGTACTTAAAGATCTCAACATACATAAATCCGCTGGTCCAGATGGTATATCTTCCCTTCTTCTGAAGAGGTGTTCTTTCACGCTGGCAAAACCACTGCGTAAGTTTTTTCATCAATGCTACTCTTTAGGACTCTTCCCGAGCAGATGGAAAACAGCATTTGTCCAGCCCGTCCCTAAAAAAAGGCGAATAATCTTCTCTCTATTCCTACAGACCCATTGCACTTACGTCCCTTCTTTCCAAGGTCATGGAAACTCTGATAAATCATCAGCTCATGAAATATCTCGAAGCACGAAAACTTCTCAATGACCGGCAATACGGTTTTCGTAGCAACAGGTCCACTGGTGATTTGATGGCATGTCTCACCGAAAAGTGGAACCAAAGCGTACATCAATCTGGCGAAAGCAAGATAGTTGCACTTGATATTTCTAAGGCATTTGACAGAGTTTGGCATCAGGCTCTTTTGTCGAAAATGCGTGCATTTGGGATCGACGACTCTCTTCTTCAATGGATTAGAAATTACCTTTCGGAACGTTCAATTCAAGTTGTCTTGGACGGTTTCAAGTCTGATATTCACAAAATAAATGCTGGTGTGCCCCAGGGCTCTGTTCTGTCACCGACACTCTTTTTAATTTTCATTAACGATCTCTTGTCTGCTACTTCTAATCCAATATATTCCTTTGCTGATGACAGTACTCTCTACTTTTCATATTCGTTCCCGGACTCACGGCCCTGCTCTTCGGCTGTAGTACGAGAACGGCAGCGTATGCTAAGCTCATTAAATTCCGATATCAACAGCATAACCAATTGGGGAACTATCAATAGAGTGGAATTTAATGCTTCCAAAACACAATGCTGTCTGCTGTCTTTAAAGCGAAATTTAAATACCCAGCCATTATCTATGAATGGCAATTGCATCGTCGAAACCGAAAAACTTTCCATTCTCGGTATGTGTGTCAATGACAACTTACGTTAGAATGACCACATATTTGATGTCGCCAAAAATCGTGCGAAATGTCTAGGTTTCCTCAAGCGATGTAAAAAATATTTTACCCCCTCTGATCTGGCCTCAATATATAAGGCATTCATCAGCCCAAAATTGGAGTACAACTCCCACATCTGGTCAGGTGCTCCTAAAACATCTCTGCACCTGCTAGATAGGATTCAAAACCGTGCGATAAAACTTATTGACGATACTACTTGTAATATCAGTCAATCAATGGACACCCTCGAACACCGACGAAATGTCTCGTGTTTCACTTTGTTTTATCGCTATTTCCACCACCAGTGCTCCACTGAAATCGCCAGAAGCATTCCGCCCATACAAACTTTCAACCGTAACACCCGTCTCGCTATGAATGCTCATCAGTATACCCTCAAGCCCATTTTCGGACGTACTCTAAAATATCGTGATTCGTTCCTAAGCCGTACAACTCGCTTATGGAATGCCCTGCCCATCTCTGTATTTCCTGGTCGTTATAACTTGCAAACATTTAAAAACAATGTTCATCGGTACCTCTCTTTTCTTCCTCCCTAAATTTCCTTTGCCCGCGCTGTGTACAATCACCTTAAGGGTACTCAAACCCCTTGAGCGCGCGCTCATTATAAAAAAAAAAAAAAAATCTGATCCCCGACATAAAGCGCCAGGAGCTATATCCATCTTCTTATAATGTTTTCCGAGATGACGATCACTCTCTCCCTATATTTAATAATCATGCCATCCCTAAAATTGATTCTCCATGTAGAGGTGTCCTATTTGCTATTCACAATAACCTCAACCCTTCTCTCATCGCTATCTCTTCTTCTGTTAATCTTGACTTTGTTTTAATTAAAATAACACTTCCCAACAGGTCCCTGTACATTATGTGTTGCTACGTTCTCCCAGCTCAACCTATTGAATCTTACATCCTTGATATTAAAGCAATTGACCTAAATGATTCCATCGACGATATCCTTATCTTTGATGACTTTAATCTGCCCCTGCTAAAGTGGATTCCATTGGATGATCACTTACTTTTTAACGCGTCAAACTCCAGTTCATCCAAGGAATGTCTTTTCATTGATAGCATAAGTGACTCAAACATGGGCCAAGTAAGTGGCGTCCCTAATTCTATCGGTAGGTAACTAGACCTTGTTTTCACTAGCGATCCCATTAACTCCACAGTAACGTTCTGTCCCTTTACCCTATCAAGTGTCGACAACTTTCACCCACCTCTTCTTCTCTCATTTTTCCATAACTCTCCACCCCAGCCCACTTCTTCAACTACCATCTCTTCTTGCAACTTCCATAAAGCTAATTTTCGCAAAATCTATACCTACCTTAGCAAATGTTCTTTTGATTTTACCAACCTATCCTATCTATTTAATTCCATTTCTCTCTACGTCCCATTTTCACGGCATAAAACATAATCTATTTTCCCTCCATGGTACAACAGAAGACTTCGCTCTTTACGTAATAAAAGAAACAAATTATGGGCAGTTTTTCTTCGCACCAATTCTTATTATGACTACTCTAACTATCTTAGAACCTACCTCCAATTCAACCAGCTCTATAATTGCCTCCACCAGTGCTTTCTCGACACAGCGCAGACCAACCCTGTCAACGATCCTAAGATATTTTATCAATTTATTAATTCGTCAACTACAAAAGGAAATCAGACTGTTATCCTCCCTCTCTCTCGTTCGATAATATATCATCGACCGACCCACATATTATTGCCAACTATTTTGCAAACTTTTTTAAACTTTTGCAGACAACTTGGTACGAAGGTACGACCCCATATATTTCAAGTACGTTCCCAGTTTTTCCATTGGCTCCTCTCTCTCTCAACCTTTTGATCCCACCCTTATCGAAGAAAAGTTACAAAATCTCAATGATGAATTTGTATCTGGTCCAGATGGGCTCCCAGCAATATTTCTCAAAAAATTTGCCTGCAATCTTTCGCACCCACTTTCCTCCCTCTTTCATCTGGCTCTCACACCAGAGTGAGAAAAAAAAACCATACCATCCCTTGAAAATATTGGTCGACCCGTTGTGGCTCCAAACCCAATAGTTACACCACCTACGCGTCCTATGTCTGTACCTACGGCAGCTGCTCTTAAAATGGTTGTAGGTTTTCCTCTGGCCCATCTTCCTGGTACAAAAGACGACACTGGACGTGTACTTAGCACAAAATAAGACTGCTTTAGTGCATGAATGTGGTATTTGCAAACGCTGTACCGACCAGCATTTATTGGCAAAATGCGACACCTGTCATTTTCACTATCACTTAGGTTGTCTAAATCCACCATTAACACGACATCCAAAAAAATTTAAACTATATGGTTGGCAGTGTTCTGAGTGTGATAAATCCGATGATTCCGATGCAGTACCCGACTTGCCCAAGGGACCAAGAAAATCACGAACACGATTCAGTAAGGATGGTACAATTGTTCCTGCAGATCCGAATCTATCAAGTTCAAACCCTGAAACCAGTATGTCTCCGAAATCTGTTTCGCCTGCAAAACGAAAGTCTACTGATTCGGCAGTGCGAACAGGAGCAAAACGAACGTGCCTGGAATTCAATCAGAATGGAAAATCAATCGCCAGTGTCCCATTACAAAAGGCATCACGTAAATCTTTAGATTCAGTGAAAAAGATCACTTCAAACGAGGACTCAGCTCCTATTGCAAAGAGATGTAGAAATAAAGTCATAGACTACAGTCCTATCATTGCCCAAAATCCAACGGTCGTTCTTGAGGATGCATTAAAATCGGCAGCAGCGAAAAAATTTCCATCGATATCAAATTTTTCGGATTTTTCTGAGGCAATAAGTGAAGCGCAGAAAACAAAAAACGAGGATCCTTTTGCTTTATTATTAACTTATTATTATTAACTGGTCAAGTTAGTAATATGATCGCTGTTGACAATGTTAACAATCTAGATCCAGTTAAGGAGTTGCATAACAAAAACAGGAAGAAGCGAAAGGATAAGCATAAAAGTAAATATTCGTCCGATAAGGAAAAGTCGCCAAGTAAGGAGCACAAAAGAAAACGCAAAAAGAAGAATCATGACGCCGAAAATCCCAATGACAATGAACCGGCAATTCCTAAAATAAAAATTAAGTTCAAACACTGCCATTACCGGGAGAAGTAGCCCCAGAAGCACATTTCTTTTACGTTTCCGCTGATATGGTGCGCCCGAATGATACCTCAAGGCCTACATCAGTTGAAACAGTTGAAGACTTAACAACAAATGCGGACGATGCATCACAACCTGAGGTTTTACCTTCAATTGAAACTGAAAAACCAACTCCAGTTAAAACACCTAGTAAGCCACAGGTTACACCAACGACAGCAGCAAAGTCAGCTCCTCCATCAGTTCGACAAATCACTCCGCGAAAGACGAACAAAAGAAGTTCAGTTGGTTCATCAGTTTCAAGTAGTGCGCAACAACCTCCTGCAGAGATAATCTGTGATGTCTGCAAAGAAGCAGGAACACCACAAAATCTTGTATTTTGTGACGAATGCCACAAAAATTACCATTTTACGTGTCTGGATCCACCGCTCAAAAAAACACCAAAACGAAGAGGATACTCATGGCACTGTGCGGATTGTGATCCAACGGATGTTGAAACAACGTAATCTTCTACAAGCTTAGACAAGCAATTACACCTCGACTTTAAACTTTCCCACGCTCACCCACTAAATTAAGCCAACCTACCACCTTCCCCCTTCCACCATTCATGGAATAAGAAACAAGTCAACAAATAGAATTGCAAAACAAAAATTATACTTTTCTTGTAATTATTTGTAACATTTTTATTTCATTCCCCATTGCAAGATGCAATATTTCGACCTCGACCCCATATTGGAAAAGTATTTATTTTTTTTTAATAAAAGAAGCAAAGCCTGAGTGCAACATTAATATTCTATTTTCTCCATTGGCAAGCATGTATAATTTCGCATGAATCCGCTTGATAAATTGTCTCTGTAAATCTGTGTAAAAAATTTCGAAATACACAAAGGGAATTCCCCCAAGTTTGGATGACCTCTTTCATAACCCCGGTTCACAAAAAGGGATCAAAAAATGAAGTAACCAACTACCGCCCCATTGCTAAGTTTTCTCACATACCTAAAATGTTCGAAAGTTTTTTTATATGAACTTCTAAGCTTTCAGTGCAAGTCACTTACATCACCCAGTCAGCATGGATTTCTAAAAGGTAGATCAACTACTACAAACTCGGTTGAATTCGTATCCTTTGCGCTTTCAACCCTAGAAAATGGCAACGAAATTGACGTTATTGCTACAAATTTCGCTAAGGCCTTCGATAAAATATCACATCAACTGATCCTTTTCAAATTGTCTTCCCTCGCTTTTGACCCCATATTGCTAAAATGGATATCTTCTTATCTGGAGAACCGCTACTATAGCGTTCGCTTTAGGTCAGCCTTCTCAACCCCGTTTTTAGCCACTTCTGGTGTCCCACAAAGCAGCCATTTGGAAGATTATCAAACATTGCTCCGTATCCATTTACGCCGATGACACTAAGTTCTCCAAAACTACGAGTATTTCTTCACTCCAAGACTCTATTCTTCTTCAAGAAGACCTCGATAGGTTTTCTGCTTGGTGTCTAAAAAATTGCTTTGAGCTTAATGTCTCCAAATGCCAATCTATGACTTTGTCTCGTAAGTCCAATCAATCCCCCTCTCGGCTTTACTTTCTGCATGACCAACCTGTACCCCAGGTTCAATAGAGAGTTAAACTTCCGTTCGCATATTGATGAGATAATCCTTAAAGCCAACTTATCGCTCGGTTTTATCAAACGTTGGTCTAAAGAATTTTTCTTCGGTTTGCTCTTCGTGGACTGCCCTGGAGTGACCCATTTATCTTACCTCCCTATCGCGACCGCCTCAAACTTCTTAACCTGAATACCCTAGAAAAACGCAGAGCTAATATTCTCTTCATTCATCGACTACTCTCCGGTTCTGAGGACTGCGCTTCCCTTTACAATTCTATTTCCTTCAACACTAACCCTCGTAAATTACGCTGTCCTCGTCTCTTCTATATCCCAAACCACCGCACCTCTTATGGTTCTAACGAACCAATCTCCCGCATGCTTCGTAAGGTCAACTCAAACCTCCCCCTTTTTGATTTTAACCTGAGCACTTCTCGTCTTAAATCTGATCTCCTCCACCACTCCCTTACTGCCTAACCCCTAACTCTTGTTAGTTTGTAAGTCCTAGTTTTTAAGTTACTTTAAGCTGGTATTAAGCGAAATAAAAGGGGGCGTTAGCCCCCACTAAATTAAATTAAATTAATCCCAGGATTTTATCTGGTGAGCCTCACCAGACAAGCCTTGTAGCATTCTCCTCTCCAAAGTTTCTTGTTTCTCAAGTTAAAGACTATTTTTCGGAACTTCTTAGTGATCTTAGTGATCGTAAGTCTATCAAAGTATTGGAAATAACAAAGAATCGGCATATAATTCTCGACGATGCTGTCATTCTTTACAGCCACTAAATGCAATTGACACAACGTCTGATTCAAACCTGTAACTGAAACTTCATTAAGTTTTATATCATAGCAGCTTCTACCCAAAAAAGTATCTAGGAAGTGACGCAAAATAGAATGTGTAGATGCTACATCGAAGAACAATGATAACTCGAGAAAAAAAGGAAATCTTGTTTAGGAAGCAAAGCCTAATTTGTCTTAACCACTATCTAGTAATTGTAGCTCTGGGCTTTGGAATCTTTAATTTGCTTTGCTAAATTCTTACTTTTTTTTTTTTTTAAATTATATCTTCTCTTTTAGGCGTTTCTTTGCATATCATTTGGCGTACTCACATGTATTCTCATAATTTGGTATGTCTTCTATAGAAGATGGGTCCGCGGTAAGGAGCGTGATGCATTGTTACTTGCACAAAACTCGGACCTTGGTCGGCTGCGGTTTAGAAAACGAGATAAAATGCTTTTTTATGGACGTCGTATGTTGCGTAAAGTGAAAAATGTTTCTGGTCAAGTGTACGGTGGCCAGGGTCGTAAAAGGAAAGCTGTGATGCGTTTCGCCAAAAGAATCCTTCAATTGCGAGGTGACAATATACCAATGCAACTTAAGACTGTTGAACCTCCAGCCGAATATCTGGAAGAGACAATGGAAGGTGGTAGTGATCGAGTACCACCTGATGCTCTATATATGCTACAAAGCATACGAATTTTTGGACATTTTGAGAAGCCGATTTTTCTAAAATTATGTAAACACACTGAAATTTTAAATCTGGAACCGAATGACTTTCTCTTTTCCATCACCGACGTGGATGATAGCGTTTTCATAGTACAATCCGGTTGTATACATGTGTTTGTCAGCAATAGTGATGGTAACGTTCTCTCACTGAAGACCGTCAAGAAAGGAGAATCAGTAACATCGTTACTCAGCTTCGTAGATGTTCTATCGGGTAATGGTAGTTTTTACAAAACTGTTTCAGCGAAGGCAGTTGAGAAAACTCAAGTCATACGCCTACCAATGAATGCATTCAAAGATGTGTTTAATGAGAATCCGGACATTATGATTCGAGTCATCCAGGTGATAATGATACGACTTCAACGTGTAATCTTTACTGCCCTTCGAAATTATCTTGGCCTTACGTCGGAGCTTGTACAGAATAATATGCGCGCAAAAAAGGCACATATTAATGTAAAGACATCACCGGTGCATAGGCGATCGGAAAATTTTCAGCATACACTTTCAGACTGCATAACTCCGCCTGATATGCTTGCAGATTTGGTAGATGTACAACATCAAAATGCTCATGGGCAAGGCACAAGTAATACTGCAAACCGACGCGGCTCAGTTTTAGTTACAGATTCAATTGACTCAAAGTTGGTGTATGCTTCGGCGGTTTGTAGTTTTCTAAAAGAACTTGGCTTGGGTGAAGACGACCGGGGTCTACTTGAAGGAGTTGTGGAAGTACGAGAAGTAGAGGCAGGTGCCACACTTGTCTCGGAAGGAAATATCGAGGTAAATCGTTAAACTTTGATTTATACAGAAATATATTGAATCTTTATTTTATTTAGGACGTGTGTCTTTGTTTTGTAATGACGGGTATTCTTAGCGTATATCAGAATGCAGCTGATATGCCACGACCACGAAAAACAAACGACAAATGTGAGGTATGTAAGTCAGATGTACCACTTTGTGAAAATCATGTGAGCTAGTTGTTTTGTTCAGGTGTTTATTCACTCAGTTCATCCTGGAGAAATTGTTGGCGGACTGGCCGTATTGACTGGCGAAGGTAGTGACTACACAATCCGCTCAAGACATAGCGGACGAGTTGCACTAATTTCACGAACTGCAGTCTATCAGTAAGTTTATATATATATATATATGTGGTATACAGTAATTGAAATACTTAATATTGTATTTTATTTTTCTGTTTTCAATTTGATATTTTCTATTTCCGTTACACTTTTGAAGTTATTGTACTCCAATCGTCTCATTGTGAGTTCGTGAATATTAGTAGACCTACGATCGGCACTGCAATTCTAGAAATCTTCATGATTTTGGGACATTTGTACATCCGAAACCAATGGAAAACGATTAATATATTTAGTTCTTTTCAAACCGTATCATTAAAAGGACATTGGAGGCCGAGACCTTCCCGGTTGAGTAGCAGAAGTAGATGATTGTCAAGCGTTCAAGGATAGATTAGGTTAGGTCAAAATGGGGTATGAGGCTTGGATGCTCACACAACTATGTAACCTAGGCATCAAAAGAATGCATGTAGACCTAAGCAATTGCTCTTAAAGAAAACCCAATTTTATAACTCAGAATAAGAGAGTAATGAACTCCGTATAGACGTGTTAACAACCGCGGTCGTAAAACATTCAAAAATCTGACGTTCTTTTTGACCATAATTTCTTCAAAGTGCGCGTAACAGCTAACTTGAAAAGTGCGAGTAAAGAAAACAGTCCGAAACCAGTGATCTTTTCTTTAATAGAACACAAATAACCAAAATTAAAATTAAACTTTAGTGCTTTTGAAGTAGTTTTTTTTCTCTTAAATTTTGCAAGTCATAATGGCGGGAAAAACACGATCGGCTTCCACTACCATCATAGCCAAAGAGTCACATTCGACACCTACGTCCAACTCTACAACAGCCTGGAAAAGAGTCAATGCTGGTGCCAGCTCCATGGCAACGTCAAATATCATTGCCGAATTTTAATTGGAGAAGCGATTAAGTGACTTGGCTGAGAATATTATTAATCGTATTTCCGCCGAAATTAACGATCTCCGAAGCGATCTTCTTCAGCGTATTGCTCTCATCGAAGACAACTTAGAAGCCCACGTTGAAAAGGTAAACAAATCGCTCTCTGATCTGCAAAACCGAGTTGAAAAAATTGAAGCAGCGCACTCTGTTGAATCACAAACAACAAAAGAAAAAATTACCAAATTACAAAAACGATGCGACGCTTACGAGAGGAGAGAGTTAGCAGCTGATGCCGTGCTTTTTGGTGTTCCCCACATGCCCGCCGAGAACCTAAAATCAATTTTCAACCATCTCTGTCATACCATCGACTGTAGGGTCCCGACATTAAAAGCGATTTTCCGTTCTCAAAAACAAAACGAACACGAAACCAAAGCCTCACCAATTATAATTAAATTTGGCTCTTCCTATGAGAGCACATAGCTCTTCACTGCAAACAAGAGAAGAAACAGCTGTGTCTCCAAGATGTTGGTATCTCTTCTGGCAACAACATTAATATATATATGCATGAAAGTCTTACTCCACATAATCGCTATCTTCTTCAACAAGCTGTCTGCCTCAAACGCCGTAAACTCCTGCGCTCTGTTTTCACACGCTCTGGTTTAGTGTTTGCAAAGCAAAGTGCCGATGGCCCGAGTTTAGCTATGGAGAACGAAGAGATGTTGAATGCTATTACGGAGAAGAAACCCAAAAGTAATAAAAAACTGAGCAGGGTTGCCACTTTTCTTTAATTTAAATTTTTATTTTATATTTATTTAATTATTTCTTTTTCTTTATCTATCTCTTTTTCCTACCAAAAATTTTAATTTTTTTTTTCTGTTTTTACTTTTACCCTCTTCCTTTTTTCTCTTTAATTCTGTCTTTGCTATGAAAAATAAGAAAATGGCTTGTTTTCAACTTCATTCTGTGTCACTTATTTCTCGCAATAAGCCTCATAAACAACATGCAGTCACGTAACCTATTAGTGAATTCCCTGGTTGATGGTAGTGGTGGAATATTGCGAGCGATGATAAATATTTTTCGCTCCCATAGAGTTGGCTTCACCATATCGCATATAAATGCACAAAGTTTATCACCAAAAATTAACGAATTTAGATATATTTTTGAGCAATCCAAAGTAGATGTAGTCTGTGTATCGGAGACCTGGTTTTCGCCAATTAATAATGATCAAGTTAACAATGATCAAATGTACCCTATAAAAGGCTACAAACTTTTTCACACAGATAGGTATAATCGTTCTATGGGTGGTGGTGTTGCAATGTACGTCACTTCTATAAAATCTTTTGATGATCTTGCACTTAATTTAGTGCATTAATTTACATCAAGTAATAAATGAATTTTGATATTAATTCTATCGATGACTTTTCCACCCCTATTCCTTGTAGTACAAATTGTGATAATATTTTTATGAATAGCTCCTATTGTAATAATAAACTTGTCATTGTTCACCAGAATATCAGAAGCTTGAGAGAAAACTTCTCAATTCTTGTCACACATCTTGATTCTTTTGCGTGCACTCCGAATATTGTTTTTGTGTCCGAAATTTGGATATACAACTTTGAAAAAAAACGATTATTCTATTCCCGGTTTTAATTTCTTTGCTAATACTAATGAAAACTACGCTGCTGGTGGTGTTGGGTGTTTTATTAAAGAAAACTACAAGATTATTGATGTCTTGTGTGTTGATTTCATGAGTGCAGATGTTCTACAGGTTTCCCTTGAAATTAATTGTGAAATATATGTTTTTTTATGTGTCTATAGATTGCATATGTTCAATGTTTCAATGTTTGTAAAAGAGTTTTCAGATTTGTTAGAAAAGGAAAATTCTAAAAACTTAATTATTGTAGGAGATTTCAATATTAACATTATGGATAATAATGAAATGGTAACTAGTTACTTGGCATTACTAGCTTCGCATGGACTGGCATGCTTTATCATTGAGCCCACTCGGACTGTTTCGGGTACTTGTCTAGACCATATTTATGGACGTTTTAGAAATATTGCGGTCATTGAGTGTGAAAAATGCATTTATGATTTGGGGATAACTGACCACTCTTTGACTGGACTCTTAGTAAATATATCAAATAGAAAAAATTATAAAATTTCAGAATCCCCTCAAAGAAAAAGGAAAATGAACTTCAGGAAGCTTAAAAACCTGCTGGCTTATGAGTATTGGGAGAATGTTTACACTTGTAGTGATGCTTCTTCTGCTTATAAAGCTTTTATTGATTGTCTAAGAAATCACTTTTTAAGTTGTTCCTCATTTCTGCCCTCCAAAAAGTTGGTAAAAAGACTTAAACCCTGGATATCGAGGCTCTTGTTAAAGAAAGTTATACAAAAAAATAAACTCAGATTAAAATGCAAGAAGTATCCTGATAACCTGGGTTTAAGTAGGAGGTATAAGAAATTGTGCGTTGAACTTAAAAAGGAGATTCCGATTTGTCGAGATACCTACTACCGTACTCAATTCAGCTCAGCAAAGGGGAACCTGAAAGATGAATGGAAGATAGTAAACAGCATACTAAATAAATCAACATTTTCAAAAAAACCTCTTGTTTTACGTGTCGATGACTATGATTTGTCTGATAAGCGTGCTGTTGCTGACGCATTTAATTGCTATTTTTCCAATATAGGCTGCAATTTACAACCTTGCTCAGTACAATTAGATTGTTCTCTTTGTCCGTCAGTTTGTGCTGAACCATTGCAATGTACTAGTTTTGTTTTTCAGCCCATAACTCCTCTTGAAATATTAAAAGTTATTGGTACCTTAAAAAAATCGAATTCGTGTGGTACTGATGGTATTAGTAACATTGCACTTAAACAAATTGGATGTTTCATAGTGGATGTCTTGGCTTATATTTTTAATAGTTGCGTGTTTGCGGGAGTCTTTCCTGATGGCCTGAAATGTGCAGACGTCCTTCCATTGTTTAAAAAGGGTTCTGCTACTGAGATCGGCAACTATAGACCCATTTCACTCCTTCCCACTTTCAGCAAAGTTTTTGAAAAACTAATGAAAAATAGGATAGTGAGTTTTTTAACTAAAAAAAATTTCTTTAATCCCGTCCAATTTGGATTTCAAAAAGGAAAGTCCACTTAGGACGCGCTTTTACAGTATTATTCTCAAATAATGTCACACCTCGATGGAAAAAAATGTACGGCTGGTTTATTTATTGATATAACTAAAGCTTTCGATATGGTTAACCACAATTTGTTGTTGAGAAAACTGGAAAACGCTGGTTTCCGTGGATTCATCCTTAATTGGTTCAGGTCATATCTGGAAAATAGGTCGCAGAGAGTTAAGATAGTTGAAATTAGGAGCGAAATTAAGTTCTTGAAACTGGGTGTACCTCAAGGCTCTGTCTTGGGTCCAATCCTATTTATAATTTATATCAATTCGCTATTTGATCTGAATTTTAAAGGTTCACCTACTGCATTTGCGGATGACATAGGCTTCTCTTATGGTCTGAACTGTCCTTTGGACCTGATTTCTGATTTCAATTGGGATCTAAATCTATTGAGACACTGGTTTGCAAAACATAATTTAGTTATAAGCCCAAAAACTAAAATGATGTTTTTTAACTTATCTTCTGCTCAAAAATTGGAGGCAAATGTGTATTTTCACGCACCTGAGTGTGAAAAATACAAACTTTCTAACTGTAATTGTTCGTCTCCATCTCCCACTTTTTGTAGTAGTCTAAACTGTAGTGATAAATGTTTTTTAATTGAGATAGTTGACGACTTTAAGTACCTGGGGCTCACCCTTGATTCTAGAATGAGTTTTTTGAATCATTGAGAAAATACTTTCGATGCACACTTAGACATTTTTACTATTTGCGTAATTTATGCTCAAATAAGCTGTTAAAAATAATTTACTATGGAATTTTCCATTCTAAGCTGCAATACGGAATTACTTGTTGGGGAGGTATATACCTAAATAAAATACAGCCGTTGCTGATTCTACAGAAATTCATTTTAAGAAAAATTTTCCATAAACCTTGTAGATATCCAAGCTTTCCTTTGTTCTGCGACCAAAAAATTCTTCCAGTTCGCCACTTCTATTGTTTTAAAGTGTTAAAAACGTTTTTCATGAAGTCTGGTAACCGTAACTTTCGTCTTATTTCAAATTATAATTTACGGGGAAACCTCTCTAACATGTTATCTGTACCTTTTTTCCGCACCACTGCGTATCGTAATTTCTTTTCTGTTTTATCTTATCGGTTGTTTAATAAACTTCCACAGTCGATCAGGGCAATATCAATACCCGGAACGTTTATGAAATGCGCTAAAATGTGGCTTTTTGGTTTTAATTTTGGTGTTTTAGAATCTCTAATTTCTGATATTCTGGTATATTTATATATTTTGATACTGCTGCTCTAAGCAATTACTTTTGTTTGCGTTTTGATTTACATTTTCTATGAACTAACTTCTTACTTAATTTT
Organism: Volucella bombylans; assembly: GCA_949129095.1. NCBI lineage: Eukaryota > Metazoa > Arthropoda > Insecta > Diptera > Syrphidae > Volucella > Volucella bombylans. The sequence continues at coordinate 180,309,141 of OX422143.1, read as the reverse complement.
TTATGAAGTTGCTTTTTGAGGGTCACCCCACCCAAAACTTATCTTTTATTATACATATGTCCATTGAAGTGGCATTCGACTCTATTTTATTTTTTTAAATTAAAATATGGAATGTCACCAGCTTTTTTTATTTTTTTATTTTCTTATTTTTTTTCTCCCTCGTGACATGAATTATAAGTATGTATTATATATTGAATTGTATTGTATCATAAGAAAAGAATTAAATAAAATAATAATTAAAAAAAAATGTACGTCCGAGACGGAATTCCTTGTAGATGGAAATATTCATCGCCCATTGATTCCGCTATCGAATACCTGTTTGTTGAATTTAAATGCGGTTTGAATAGTCTTCTTATAGGTACTGTTTATAGACCTAACTCAAATATAAATTTAACACCCTTATCTGAGTTGTTGGATGAAATCTCCATTAGCTCAACCAATGTAATCGTCTGCGGTGATCTCAATTGTAATCTATTGGTCGATGAGCGACTAACAGATCTTATGTGTTCATTTGATTTACACCCCGTTAACACAACCAACCCCACTCACTTTACCCGGTCATCAAGTACTTTACTTGATGTGTTTTTTGTGACAGATTTGAAAAAAGTACTTTTTTATAATCAACTTTCCGCACCAGGCTTCTCCAAACATGATCTCATATTCCTTACGTACAATTTCTTTATTGACAGTGGTCCGGTTCAATCAAGGTATCAGTATAGGGACTTTAGAAATGTACACGGTCCGGCTGTAGAACGAGAATTGTGTCAAGTACCGTGGAACACCATTTATTGTATGCCTACACCAGACGAGCAAGTTGATTTTCTCAACACTAACATCAACACCCTCTTTAATCACCACGTTCCAATCAAAACACGAAAGGTAATTAATGTATCACAACCCTGGTTCTCAGCCGAATTACAAAAACTCATAGATCAACGTGATCGGGCCTATCAGAATTGGAAACACTTTCGGATTGAGATACTCCATAATCTCTACAAATCTCTTAGGAACAAGGTCGTTCTCAAAATTAGGCAGGCCAAAATACTGTTCTTTTCTAGCCGTTTAGAGGCAAAATCAGATGGACGTAAGCTCTGGAAAAATTTAAGAGAGTTAGGGATTGGTAAGCAGAGATTAACCTGTCCACATACCGTAAATGGTAGTGATCTCAACCGCAAATTTGTTTCTCTCCCCCTCTCTAAGGTCGTATCTGAACAAAGTTATCACGCTTACAGTACGGTGCACTCCACAGATACGCCTTTTGAGTTCATCGGGGTAAATAACTTGGATGTTCTTGAAAGTTTTCTCTCCATTAAATCGAATGCAGTTGGTGCTGATGAAGTCCATCCAATTTTTGTTAAAGCCATTCTTCCTTACTTATTGCCTTACATCACGCACCTTATGAATACAGTACTAGTTACAGGAATATTTCCTCATCAATGGAAAATGGCAAAAATTCTACCAATTCCCAAAAATGGGGCTATCGATGAGTTCAGGCCTATATCAATTTTGCCTTTTCTCTCTAAAGTCTGTGAACGTCTTATGCAAAAACAACTAAGTGTATATCTGTGCCGATATAACTTGTTGGATCAATCTCAATCTGGCTTTCGTTCCAAGCACAATTGTAGTACCGCTCTAACTAGAGTGGTAGAGGATATAAGATCTAGGCTAGATGCAGACAATGTCACCTTCTTGACCCTATTGGACTTTTCTAAAGCCTTCGATACGGTAAACCATACAGTACTCTGCAAAAAACTACGAGCTTCATTCAACTTTTCTCGGTTTGCAACGAATCTTATTTCGTCGTACCTCAGTGATAGAAAACAGGCTGTATCTATAGATAACGTTTTAACAGATTTCCTCTCCTTGACCCGAGGGGTTCCCCAAGGGTCAATTTTGGGTCCACTTCTTTTCACGCTGTACATTAACGAGGTTCCAAATAAAATACTACACTCATCGATACACATTTATGCAGACGACATTCAAATCTACCAGAGTTGTCCTCTTGGTTTGATTGAAAATTGTGCCCGGAATATTATTGATATTTTGATATTGATATAATTTATTGATATTGATATAATTTATTTCTTCTTATAAATTCATTATAATTCACAATTCTTAAAATAAATAAATAAAAACCTTATATGCAGAGCAATAGAAATAAGGAGATTGGTGACATTCTGTATTTTAGATTACAGAAGTAAAGAAAATAGTGTTGAATGTCACTTCAAAGGACTTTAACAATATAAAATTAAATTTTTTAGGTGGGGTGACCCTGTAGGAAGCAAAAATATAACACTGAAGTATTTTAAACAATATAAAAATGTGTAAGAAAAAGTTCATGAAGCATAAGAGAGTACAACAAAAACATTTTTGTTTTAAGAAAAAAAATACATCCGTTAGATAGCTAAATAGGCAAAGGATGAATACAACAGTGAGCTAAGGTTTAACCAGAATGTCAGAAGTCGAGCATCAGTGAATGAATGATTCTAGACTAGCATGGTTAAATTGGAGGAGCCAACGTTTTAAATGTTTTATAAACAAACCAGATGTTGAAATTGCCCTGATTGTGTGAGGAAGTTTGTTAAATAAGCGAAACGACCAAATAGAGTAAAAATTACGATAAGCAGTGGTACGAAAAGTAGGTACAGATAACATATTAGACATGTTTCCACGTAGATTATAAGATGATATTAAACGAAAGTTACGACTACCAGACCTCATAAAGAAAGCTTTTAAAACCTTAAAACAATATAAATGACGAACTGGAAGAATTTTCAGGTCACAGAACAAAGGATAACTAGGATGTCTGCCAGGTTTACGGCATATAATTTTTACTACATATTTTTGCAAGGTTAACAAGGGTTGAATTTTATTAAAATATGCACCTCCCCAACAAGCGATTCCATATTGTAACTTAGAATGAAATATTCCATAATAGATTGTTTTCAGGAGTGTATTCGAGCAGATATTACGCAAATAAAAGAAGTGTCTGAGAGTCCATCGAAAATACTTTCTCAATGTTTCAGCATGATTCAGAAAGCTCATTCTAGAATCAATAGTGAGTCCCAAGTATTTAAATTCATTAACTTTCTCAATTAAAAAACATTTGTCACTGCAGTTCAATTTGCTACAAAAAGATTTAGAAGAAATACCAGCCGCACAATGACAAACGGACAGTTTGTATCTTTGGCACTCGGGTGCATGAACGTAAACATTTGCATCTAAGTTATGTAAGGATGATAAACTTAAAAACATTATTTTCGTTTTAGAGCTTATAGCCAAGATATGTTCAGCAAACCAGTTTTTCATTAAGTTGAGATCCCAATTAATGTCCGAAACCAGATCCAAGGGACTGTTACAACCATAGCAAAAGCCAACATCATCAGCAAAAGCGGTTGGTGTACCTTTAAAATTAAGTGAAAAAAGTGAATCTATGTAAATCAAAATACAAAATTGGTCCTAGAACAGAGCCTTGGGGTACACCCAAATTGAAGAACTTAACTTCACTCCTAATATCATCTAATTTCACTCTTTGCGACCTATTTCCAAGATACGACCTGAACCAATCAAGCATGCAACCACGAAGACCTGCTTTTTCCAGTTTTCTCAATAAAAGATTATGATTGACCATATCGAAGGCCTTGGTGATGTCAATAAACAAACCAGCCGTGCACTTTTTACTATCGAGATTTGACATTATTTGAGAGCAAAACTTTAGTAGTGCGTCTTCAGTTGACTTCCCCTTTTGAAAACCAAACTGAGTTGGATTGAAAAACTTAGTTGCATTTAAAAAATTCACTAACCTATATTTTACAAGTTTCTCAAAGATTTTACTGAGAGCTGGAAGAAGAGATATGGGCCTATAGTTAGAGATTTCAGCAGCAGAACCTTTTTTATGTATTGGCACAACATCTGCACATTTAAGTGCTTCCGGGAATACACCTGCAAATACGCAACAATTAAAGATATGTACCAATATGTCTAAAATGAAACATGCAATCCTTTTAAGAATGAAACTCGAAATACCATCAACCCCACACGAATTAGATTTTTTTAGAGTACCAATAGCTTTAAATACCTCGAGGGGAGTAAAGGGATAGAACACAAAACTGTTTTCTTGAAACAGTTCCGTACATTTATGAGTGGAACATAGGGAACAGATTGGTTGAACCGGACACGGTTGTAGTTTGCTAGCTATATCAGTAAAATAGTTGTTGAATTTATTTGCAATAGTAAGTTTGTCAGTTATTTCGCAGTCATCGGCATGTATAACTGTAGGTATTTTAGAGGAAGACGATTTATTTAGAATGTTGTTAACTACCTGCCATTCGTTTTTTAAGTTTCCCTTAGCAGAATTGAATTGGGAACGGTAATATGTATCACGGCAAATAGGAATCTCCTGTTTGAGTTCACCGCACAATTTCTTGTATTTTCTTTTCAAGATCAAATTTCTTGGGTACTTACAGCATTTGATTCTAAGTTTGTTTTTGACTTTTACTTTATTCAATAAATACATAGAGATCCACGGTTTCAGCCTTTTTACCACTTTTCTCGAGGGCAAAAATGAGGCACAACTCAGAATATGTTTCTTTAGGGAATTAATAAAGATTGTAAAGGACTTTGAGGCATTTCTACACAAGAAAACATCTTCCCAGAGCTCATTCAGCAAAAGGTTTTTAAGCTTACTGAAGTTAATTATCAATTGCTTACTAGGGAGTTTTGAATCTTTACTATCAATGCTATTCGAAACGCTTACTAATATTCCTGTCATAGAATGATCGGTTATCCGCAGATCAAAAACACATTTATCGCAATTACTCAAAGAAACATTATTAAATCGACCATAAATGTGATCTAAACATCTGCCCGATACTGTCCTAGTGGGCTCATTGATAAAAGAAGCTAAACCATGCGATGCTAATAACGCCATGTAATTCGAGACCATCTCACTAGTTTCCAATATGTTCAAATTAAAATCCCCTAAGATAATTAGATTTTTTGCTTTTTCGTTTTCCAAAAGACCAGAAAATTCTTTTACGAACATCAATATATTAAACATATGCAGTCTATAAACACACAGAAAGACGTAAACTTCATGATTTATTTCACAGGAAACTCTAATAATATCGGCACTTAAGAAATCGAGATATAGAACATCAAGAATCTGATATTTACATTTAACAAAAAACCCAACACCACCTGCAGCGTAATTTTCATTCGTATTTGCATGGAAATTGAGACCGGGTATATTGTAATCATTTTTTTCGCAATTATAAATCCAAATTTCAGAGACAAAGACAAAATCTGGAATGCATTCAAAGGAATCGAGATGTGTTACAAGAGATGAGAAGTTTTCTCTCAAACTTCTGACATTCTGGTGAACAATGAAAAGTTTATTCTTACAATAAGAACTATTTGTAAAAACATTTACACAGTTGGAACTACTGAGGTTGAGGATAGAAAAGTCATCTATCAAGTTTATAGAGTCTATCATTTCCAATATTTCGCCTTAAATAAGCATAAGATCATTAAAAGATCTAATTGAAATGACTTTTCCACCCTCAACCTTTCTAACAAGAATTTGGTTATCTTTATACCATACATATTTTACACCTTTCTGCTTTATTGTCTCTTTCGCCTTCATGAAGAGAGCCTGCGTGTACTTGGTGAGAGAATTGTTAATATAAATTAGAGAACCAGTGCCTTTGCCGCTGCTGCTGTTTTTGTTGTCATTGCTGCTGCTACTGTCCCCATTGATACCAGTTACTTGTGTGTTGAGATTTTTTTTGCTCATCCTCTTTGCACTCATGATTTGTTGTTTCATAGCTGAATCCGAGAATCTTACGTAGATGATTGAATTCACTTTAGCAGTTTTGGATTGCACTTTTTTAACGTAGCATTTTTCGATTTCAACGTCAGGAACATCAATGGACAAAGCTTTGCTGAAGATTTGCTTTGCCTTGCTGAGAGCATTACTGTCATTGACATTTGGGACACCAACAATTTCAATGAGATTGCTACGAAGCTGTTGTTGCTGCCAGTTCAGCTTACTCTCCAGACTATTTACCTTCGATTTTAGCTCTTTATTTTCCGTGCGTAATTCATTGAGTTGTTGAAGGAAACGATGATTTAATTCCTCCAAACTCGAGAGTTTGGCATAAATCATTTGGAGGGTATATTCACTTTCGCTGTCCACTATTTGTTGAGGAGATACCATCTCTGGTGATCGTGGAGAGCCTCTTCCTGCTTGTTTTTTGTTGCCGTTGGTACTAGCCTGAGCATTGTTGTTACATTCCCTCTGTATGGATGAGACGGGCAAATGTAAAGAACGGCGTCTTAGCACTCCACATTTGTCACACCGAAATAAATTACCACTTGTCTTCATGTAATCTGCATCTTCTGCAGTGATATTAGCACATGAGTAGTGGAAATAGTGCTTACAATCACTGCAATTTATTTTTGTAGAACAGTTGCGGTCAATTTTTTGCGAGCACACGGAACAATTCATTTTGTTAGTGACTTTTACGTTTCTAATAGTTGCGCACCCCACGACAATCTAGAGAGAACTATTAACCAGGACCTTGAGCGTATTCTGAGCTGGTCGGTTAGGAACGGTTTAACTCTAAATCCACATAAATGCAAATGCTTGGTGATTTCCAAAAAAGTTTTGGACCTATCGTACTTCCCGCCTATTCATTTAGGCAACGTAGCCTTGAAGATGGTGTCTTCAGCTAAAAATTTAGGGATCGTGTTCAACAGAACTTTGACATGGAACGACCACATAAACTCTACTGTCGGTAAGACCTATGGTATTCTCCGAACACTATGGACAGCTCAACAATTTACACCGTTAATAACGAGAATAAAATTCCTGTACTCACACACGGATGTGAAATCGTTGGCAATTGTGACACTGTTAGCAAGAGAAAGCTCCAAGTCGCTTTTAATAGTATTATTCGATATGTGTACACCTTGCGTAAGTATGACCATGTTTCACATCTATCTAAAAACCTTCTTGGGATGACTTTTGACAATTTCATTAAGTTTCGTACATTAACATTTGTGTCTAATATCTTAAAATCACGTCAACCATCGTACCTATATGAAAAATTCCAGTTTCCGACATTAACTAGATCAGCTTGTTTAATACTTCCGCGTTTCTCTTGTTTAACGTCGGAAAGACAGTTTTTCATCGCTGCTATTCGACTATGGAATTCACTGCCGCTTTTTTCAAGAGAAATCAGTGATATCGGAAAATTTAAAAAATTTATTTTTTTTTTCGCGTACTAACCATGTATCTACATATACCAAATTTAAGATTCGCACGTATGCTATTTATTTTATTTTATTATATTTATTGCTACTTTTATTTAATATTGTCACAACCTTGTATAAGCTTTACAATTCATAACATTACTTTGTATCTTAAGTATAAGCTCTAAATATATAAAAAACAAAAAAAAACTGAATAACCATTTACCTATTTCCTCTAATCTAGAGCTTCGGCATAGAAACGTTTATTAAATTTAACAAAGTTTTTACTGAGTTTGCTCCTTCACAATTTATGTGATCCATTTTTTGAATATAATATCGACTAAATGGCCATCTTCATTGCTGATACAAAGTTGGGCTCTTTTTCTGGCATTTTGGATAACGTGTTGGCCAACGTCTCTGGTGATATCGCGGCTATTTCGCCTCGAATGTTGTTTTTGGGTTCATCAAAGTTTGTTGGAATAAACTTTGCTTGTTAAATAGCCGCACAAGTCCAGAGGGGTCAAATCTGGAGTTCTTGGAGGCTAGGCCATGGTACCGTTTTTCGATACCACACGTCCCGAAATTCACTATATGAAAATGGAACGCAGTGTGGCATGGCGCGATGCCTTGTTGAAACCATTTGTGCATTTGACACACAAAGTGCACCAACATCCATCGATAGTGATTGTCATCGACCGTCTCTCCAACTTTTTTTAAAAAAAATGTCCCAATGATGCTTATGGAGAAAATCGCGATACGAGACATTTAGATTTTGGCAACACTCTCTTGGACAGCTTCAACAGCTTCATTAGAAAGATATGGACCCTATCTAACGTGTTCTTGTCGATTCGCTACTGACCCGTACTTAATGAAATTTGAGGCCAAACGACGAATTGTGTTGTCGGGAGATCAAGAACGATATTCACGCTGAGTTACGAGTAACACAACAGACCGACAATTTCCAATGTAAAACGTCACCATTTCGGTGAGTTCTTTCGGTGTAAAGTTATTCATGGTTGAAATTGTACTAATTGTTGAAAATGTTCAAAGGTGTTAAACATTTCTATACCAAAGCTATAGATGGCGAACCATGTATTTTCAGAGAAATTTGCTTCGATTTGCATACTAAATGTGCTATATCTTTGTCGTGTTGCAGGTAACCGCTGAATCTGGAAATGTCCGTCTCTATTAGTGAGAGCCTTCTGGCATGTTTCCTCAGAAAACAAAAATCTTTATAGGATTCCCATCATAGTTTGAGGATTTCCTTGATGCCAATTTTGATGGGTCTTGCATTTAGATTTCTTTTTGCCATTTGCCCCTTTCTGGATAATCGACCGAGGGAGCAATTTCATCCGTGATTAGTGGATCACCTAGCAGAATATCTATTAGGATAATTGTGCAGTGTCCAAATTTGCAGTAGCTCACATTGGTTGCCAGCTGTACAAGGTGCCAAGCTTGTAAAGAAAGCCAACTTAACTGAGAGAAATGGTGGAATATTGGTGTCCTTTCTGATGTAGCCAAATGATAACACAACTCCTTCTCGCCTACATCAAGGAACACCTGGAAAATACTCTTGGCAATGAACCTGTCCTCCTATTATTGCTTTGCATTGACCATTGACCATTGACTTTACAAGTGTAACCAGCTATCTTAAACATCCAGATAACACGCATCGCATTATAGACTGAAATCAAGGGGTGAATAGCATGAGATTATAATATAACGCTTCCCAAATGAAACACTTGAACGTGAACAAGTAGCAAGCCCCCAACAACGCAAATAAGCGCTGTTAATAAATTAACCGAGACAGTAATTTAATTAAAACAACGAAATTAATTTCCTTCAGCCCGTGGCACCATAAATAGTTATAGACTTGACGGGACACCTTCACAGTTCAACTTCTGGTCGTCATTGGGTAGAGATTACAATATTTATCGACCACACTGGGTCTCAGAAGAGAATATTTCCTGAGGTTTTCGATAACATTTCTGATATTTGTTAGTTAGATTGAAAATTGTTCTTTCAGATCTCTGAGGACAAGTGTCGAAAACTTAATTTCTTTTCCACATCCCAATTGGTTTTGTCGTTTAAAAGTTTAAAACGAGAAATGCTCAGGTTAAAATCAAAAAGGGTGAGGTTAGAATTGACCTTACGATGGGTTGGGATATAGAAGAGACGAGGATAGCGTAAATTACGACGGTTAGTGTTGAAGGAAATAGAATTGTAAAGGGAAGCGCAATCCACAGAACAAGATAGTAGTCGATGACTGAAGAGATGGTCAGCTATGGCTGGGTCCCTGGGTCACTCCAGGGTAGTCCACGAAGGGTAAATCGAAGATGTAGCCTGTACATCATCAGCAAACAACGGTTACTTAGAAAGTACAATATACAATTGGTACAAAGAGAACAAAGAAAATCTCATAAATCTAGATAAACACAAAGTAAACAGTGACAAAAGGGCAATGCCCTTTACACTTAGCTCTCGTCGTCTTCAATTTTCGGTGCCAAGTAGTAGCGAATGTGTCCCAAGTCAGTAATACTGTATTCAACCAATAAAGGAACATCTGCCGACATCAACAGCTGCACTTGATTGGAGAATGGAGTAGCTTTTGGGAATGCGTTCAGGTAGCGGCAGGCGAATGTAGTGTTACGGGCTCTTGCATCTCAATGGTGACTGCTTCATCCTCCTTATCCACCCATGAAGTTTGTGGTTCTTTTCACATTTGCAGAACCAACATCACCTGAAGCTGAGAATTTGACGCCTTTCTTGGTGCAACAGATGAATATAGATTCGCCGAATTGCGCCAGATCTCGACAAATGCGAGCAAATTCAATCGACGGCATACGCACAACACAACTTTATTCAGTCACTGGGATACCCAAGTGATCGAGATTCATTAGTTTCATGTCGTAGTCCGAGAGTTTTTCTTGATTCTGTGACTCAAACATAAAGGTAACAGTGTCGGCATTGTCCTGAGCCTTTATCGTTACATTGAGAATCTTTGCCATACTGTCGAAATTCATGCCCCCATGGAGTTGTTGCAATCACAGCGGAATTTATCGAATCTATCCGAGCGGAGAATTAAAGAGACCAGTGAAACGTGGGAGTTGTCCATCGTTTGCAGCTGAATTCCAGAATCGCTGCAGTCGAAGATACCCTCGTTGAGTAGGTCCTTGATGGCATCGAGGAAATTCTTCATTGAGGTTATGCGTTATGCAGTGCTAGATTATAAGGAAATAAAACCGTAATAAAAAGTACACGTATATATATCCGTTTAGGGGTTATTTATGATTATACATATTATCTAGAAACCACAAAGACACTTGACAAAGGGTGAGAAACAAAATAATGTACATTCGCTTCAAGTATACGCTCACTGTTGCTGCGTGGAATTACCATTCCAAGTGTTGTTCTGTTTTCGCTGATCGGACAGGCGGTGAATATTTGAACCAGAGCCTCCTGCGAAGTAGATGGCCCATCCTGGTTCAAGGTAAACCGATCGAGGTTGCGTTTTTTAGCCAAATCATTGGGATCGCCACCGTCCTCTTCATTAGTACGCTTTTGTGCTCCTGTATTTGATGGGCGGACATCTGGTCCACCATTATTGCGATCGATTATGAAATTTCTTACATCCCGAAGATAGCCATAACTGGAGATAGTAGAGCCCAAAACACTGTGTTGAATACGTTGACAATGCCACCTGAACGGGCCACAACAGCTGAAGGACCACTGCTCGCCTTGGCAATAATTAGAATAACAGCAGTTGGGCAAATTCCGAGAGTGATGAGTGTTTGCGAGTCGTCTTCATTTGTGAATTCATGCTTTGGGAATGTTGTGGCGAGTGTAAAGTCTTTTATTGCCGGTTCCCTTGATCACTTCCCCTTTGACATAGGCACGCACAGTGGAGAACGTGTCTGAACTTTCGAATGTCTGGGTATTGGTTTCACCATTCGGGATGCGAAATTGTATTCGTGACATATCATTGTTATTAGGCGGATTCAATGTAGTTGGTATTGTTGGTGTTGTTGGTTGAGTGGTAGCGGGCACAGCAGGTGGATTAAATTTATGTGCTCGTTCCGCTCTGTCACTCGCAATCTGTTCAAGAATACGCTGCCTTGCAGCTTGATCTTCCTTACGGTCACGTCGAATACTCTCTTTGAGTTCTTTAAAGTCCTCCTCTTTTTGCCATTTTTGGAATTTCTGCGGATTCTTACCACGTTCGCGTTCTCTGCGTTCCTCTTCGGCTTGTTTTAGTTTTTTTCCGTTCTTCGATAAGTTGTTTGGTTTGGACGAGTTTTTCATCTGTTCTTGGATTATTTTCTTCTGGTGGCGGAGAAGTTGGAGTGGATGTTGGGGTTGGGGGGGTCGTCGAAGGAACTGTGGCCGGTGAGGGAGGAGTTGCATCTAATGGTGGAGAGGGAGAGTCAGATATTTCAGCGGTGTTTGGAGGCGTAGCAGGTGGAATTGGAATATTAGGAGCTTGTGTTGAATCTGGACTATCTGGGTGTTGTTGGGTAGGCGCAAGCAAACACCTTCATTACAATAAATGCCATCTGAGGAAGATGTTGAGGTTTCCGGTTGCGTTTCTATGTCAGAAGTCATATGCAATTCGGTCGAAGTTTGACTTGTTGAATTAATAGGAGGATGTGATGGCTCTGGCTCTGGCTCTGTAGTTGGTGAAGGTTCTTTTGTGGAAGCTTGTTCTCTTCTCGCTTCAGTTTCTTGTTTTTGTTCACCTGAAATGAATGCTGCAGATGAGGAAGCTGCATTGCTCTTCATGCTGTTTCCTGTGATTTTCAAAACATTTTCTATTTTTCGATCTAATTCTTCACTGGAGGCAATGACACCTGTCGCGACCTCCAATGGTGTTCCATTCTTCCCGATAAAGAACAGCGATGGCAGCGGTACAATTTGATAGATTCTTGCAAAGTGCATATACACCTCACTGCCTCCCTCGATTTTGATTGCGACAAAGCAGTCCCTTTCGAGTTTCTCTCTAATCAGTGGTTGATCCAAGAATTTCGTTAGCTTGACCGAGCTCTCGTCTTTTCCCTCGACGTAAACAACAAAAGTAGCATTTTTCTCCTTGGATGCGGTGACTGCTTCAGCAATGGTTCGATTAAACCAATTCATGATGGATTTACCTCTCAAAAACACTTGAATTTGCTTCGAATTATGATTTTCTTTTGGACTTTAAAACACACGGACGACAGCTTTCTTTTGGATAGAACTTTTGTCGTACGAAATTGACAAACGAAAGTGGAAAAAATGAGAATTTTTCTTCTTGTGGCTCGCGGTACCTGATGTGTGATGACTTTCCGACACTTCAATGAAGTGGCGGAGAGCAGGCGTGCTTCGAGCATTTTTTCTACTTCCTTTTGCCTTGGTTGGGTATGAAAATATAAATAAATAGGCCCGGTTAAGCTTAAGCAATCACTTGAACAATTTATGGAAAATGGACGACTTAAAGGCTTTGAACTTTGAACTTAAAGCCTTGTTCAAATGAAAATATGGACGGCACTGCGAAATTCCTTTAGAAGATTTAATGATATCACTCTTCGTTTTCTTTTTATGCATTTCTCCATGTTGTTTAGCTCAAAAAATAAATATTTAAATTATCTATTCTCATTTACGCCAAACTGTAAATCAAGTTTTGCACCGTCCTACGCTTATCACACGTAGTAGTATAATAGTATAGTAGTATAGTATAATTTATTTTTACTTTTTCAAAAAATACAATCATAACAAAATATAACAAATTAGAAACTAAATACAGTATCATATATAGTATATTTAAAAAATTATCTGTATTCTATAGTTCATAGGAACTAGAAGTGAAACAGATTTGGAAACAAAAACATAAGAATACTCGTATAACAAAAAATAAATATATAAACAGAATGAGTGAATGTTAATTACAAATGAATCTAAACCAAAACACAAAGCAAATTAAGAATATCTTTATAATTATAACCTAAAAGCCATGATTTTACTTTTTTGAGAAAGCTGTATTTATTACGAATACATCTTATGTCATAAGGTAATTTATTAAACAATCTTGGAGCAATTGATGAGAAATTGAAAAAATATTTGCAGATTATAGTCAGGAACTTTTACAAGATTTTGTTCATTAATTCTAAGTTGGTAAATAGAAGAGCTTCTGTTTAATGAATAACCCGATCTTTCAAAAAATATTTTTAAAACTTTGTAACAAAATAGTTGTTTCAGGGGTAGAATATTTAGATTTTTGAATAAGGATAAGCTATTATAACGACGATTTTTGCAACAAATAAGTCTAATGACATGTTTTTGAGACACAAGAACAGGGAACATTTTGTTGTAATGAGTGCCACCCCAAACAACAATGCCATATTCAAGCTTAGAATGAACTAAACCATAATAAATACACTTTAGAAGTTCCTGTGAGCAATACGATTTTAAAAAGTAGAACTGTCTAGTAGTTGCCATAAGATATTTTTTGAGAGCATTTGTATGAGCTGACCAATTCATCATCCAGTCCAGAGTAACACCAAGGTACTTGAATTCTTTTACCTTATCAATACAGAAACATTTGTTCGAACATGGATACTGCTCAAAAAAAGACTGAGTGTTGTTTTCAGATCTGCAAACAGTAGCACTATGCTTAAATCTCAGGCATTTTCCACAGTGAAAAAGGAACGGTCCATAGTCTACTTGCTTGCCATTGGTACTGAAAAACATAAGTTTGGTTTTATCGCTTATGACCATTTTGTGCATTTTGAACCAATGACTAAGTATTTCAAGATCATGATTGATATCTGAGGAGAAGTTCAAAACAGAATCACTAGAAAAAGCACATGCCATATCGTCTGCGAAACCAGTAACTTTACAATGAAAGTTTTGCGCAAAAAGAGAATTAATAAAGATTAAGAATAATAAAGGACCCAGCACAGAACCCTGTTTAACACCCATAGATACAGTTCTTATAGAGCTTAAAAAATCATTGATTTTCACTCTTTGAGATCTATTTGATAAATATGAATGAAACCAGGTATGAATTGTACCCCTAAAACCACATTTGTACAGTTTATCTAGGAGTATAATATGATCAACAGTATCGAATGCTTTTGTTATGTCCACAAAAAGCGCAGCGGTATAATATCTATTATTAAAGCTGTTATAAATATCAGAACAAAAATTAAGTAATGCACTCACGTTGGAGCGACCTGAACGAAAACCAAATTGACAAACACTAAAAAAATTATTTTTTTCTAAAAACTTTGCCGTTCTTATTTTTAACGCTTTTTCAAATACTTTCGAGAAAACTGGTAGTAGGGAAATAGGCTTGTAGTTATTTATTGAACTACATCCACGGAGGATGCAATCTTAAATGTCTGCTGCCATTTGTTCAGTGGAGTTAACAAAAGCCATTGTACTATGGCTCTTTCCATTGACATGACCAAAGCATTCGATATGGTGGACTTAAATATACTCTTAACAAAATTATACAAGGCTGGTTTCAGAGGAATGACATACAATTGGTTTAAGTCTTATTTACTGGAGAGGGAGCAAAGAGTATTGGTCAATAGATTTTACAGTACTTCACTTAAGCTTAGAAATGGCGTTCCCCAAGGTTCTGTGCTATGCCCAGTACTGTTCCTTGTTTACACATAAACTCACTTTTTTTCCAGAACTTTTACGGAAATCAAAGCGCATTTGCAGACGACATCGCCTTCACATACACTGACGCTTCGCTACATGAATGCGTTGCGAAAGTTATCAACGACCTTCACTTTCTTAGAATTTGGTTCACCTTTCATAAGCTTATCATTAGTGAAAAAACAAAAATAATGAACTTTAAGCTATGCCAAAATAATTTAGATAACTTTGGGTTAGTTTTTCATTCAAGCGATTGCCAAAAATTCTGTTTACCACACACCTGTGGGAAGCAAAATTTCAGCGTTATTGATAATTGTTCCACATGCTGCTTTAATATTGAAGCAGTCAAGTCTTTCAAATATCTCGGAGTTCTCATTGATAATAAACTAAATTGGAAGGCACAAGCCCTACAGTTAAAATCATATATGACTTTATTAACACGGAAAATGTATCTCCTGAAGCCATACTGCTCGCAGAGAGTACTTTCAATGCTTTATTATGGCTTAGTCCAGTCAAAGCTTCAATATGGGATTGTTAGTTGGGGAGGCACCTATCTAAATACCCTAAGTGCACTAGTCGTTGCCCAAAAGCATATAATTAGAATTATGTGTGGCAAAAATCGCTATACGGAAAGTTGGCCACTTTTTACAAGTCTTCAAGTATTGCCACTCAGGAATCTATACGTTTTCAAGGTACTCAAAGAGTTCTTTAAACGAAGCCGTAATGTTCCTTTTAGGAATTCTTCGACTTATAACTTGCGAGTAAACAACATGGTACTTTTTGACATTCCACACGTGCACAAAACACATTTTATGAATTTTTATATAGTTACTTCGCGTAGAATGTTTAACAAACTTCCTATGTCTATACGAGCCAAACAAAACTATCAATATTTTTTAAAATCACTTAAAGATTGGCTTTATACTATGGACCCTTTAAGCTTGGAGCTACTGTTGAAAATTATAACATAGTTTATTAAAAAAATGCAAAAAGATTTGTTTATTATTTTTTTTTCTCTCTCATTGAAATAATTATCTTTTTTCTTTTCTTTCTCTCATTGAAATTATTATATTTTTTTTTCTTTTTTTTTCGGTTTATCTTTTAAATTTTTAAAGTTTTAACTAAAGAACACGTGATGGAACCCCACGTCAGTTATTCTTGCATTTATTCATATATTTTCCATGGATCTTTCAACACAAACTTAGGTTTTAGAAGGATCTTCAATTTGTTCATCATTTTTTACTAGTAAAATAATTTTTTTTCATCCTAAATTAAAGAATTATCTATTGTTAGCTAGTAAGGTAATAATGAATAAATAAATACAAATACAATACAATACAAAATACTATCTCCTTTCTTGAACAAAGGAATTACTTCAGCAACCTTTAAACATTCCGAAAAAATACCACAAGTAATGCTTTTGTTATACAAAAAACATAAAATATCACAGATATTTAAAGCTATTACTTTTATTAAATTATTTGAAAAACTCCCAGTTGTTTGTGAATTTGAGTTTTTAAGAGACAAGATAATTTTATAAAGTTCGAAGGACGATATGGGATCAAAGAAGAAACTTTGAGAACATGACACTTCATCGACAAAACAGTTACTATCACAGCAGAAAACTGAACTGTCATAGACTACTTTTTCTCCTACAGAGGAAAAGAAAGTATTGAATTTTTCAGAAAGGGCCTTTTTGTTGGTTATAAAAATGTTCTCTTCATTCAAACTAATCATTCGATCTTTCTCAACAGATTTATTAAATATGCCTCTTATTAGTTCCCATTCTTTTTTTTGAGTCACCTTTGACCTCACGAAACTTGTTCACATAGTAATCGTTTTTACACGAAGAAACTTGTTTAGATATATCTTTGCATAGTTGTTTGTAAGCAGAAGTGACACTAATATTATTGGGAATTTTCTTCTTTTTTTTATACAATTTGTTTTTCTCTTTAATTTTTTTAAGTAACTCAAAAGATATCCACGGTTTAAGTTTCTTCCATTTACCAATACTTTTCACTCTTTTCTCTGTACATTGCAAAACATAGTTTTCAAGTATTATATTAAACTTAGAGAAGGCTAAGGAAGGATCGTTTTCATTAAATACACTTTCCCACACGTCTTACGCTTTTTACTTGAATCGCAAATTCCATGTCATGGGGCCGAACTAGTGTATATGGAATACACTCACATCTTGATGCAGCTCACACGGCTCTTTTCCTCTATTCGTCTCCTTCGCACGAGATATCTACAATAGTATTCGACAAAGCACTTTTATTTGAAAGGACTAAAGCAAAATCAAATGACGAGTAGCTTATACATTGTTTGTCGAAACCATGCACCCTAATTACTCCTTTTATTCAATTACCACAATTGGATGATGATATCAAGTCGTCGGCATAGTTCAACAGTTGGACAAAATCGTTGAAGATAATACTTTCCACATTAACACCTGCCCTACGCTATGATAAAGTTGACAAAATTGAGTGACTAAATTCAATAAATCACATCACAGGTATCTCTTAACAAAAAGCAGTGCATACCTTGAATTATTACATTATTACACAGCATAACTTCATCAATTTTTGAGCTATTCCGAAAACAGATATTCCCACTGTGTGCATTTAAACTTGAAATTCATTGGTCTGTTCTAAGCTATGGTTAGGTGTGAACACTGTGATGAAAGTTTTGAGCTTATAAAGGGTGATTTTTTTTTGCGGTTGGGTTTTTCAATGCTCTATTTTTGACAGCTCACCCGTGATTCGTGTCAACTGTCAAAGTCAAACAGGCTCAGTTAGCATTGCCATTTCATCATGGGAAGACTTACATTTACTATCAAAATTCGTGCTCTGTGAAAAATGTTTTTCGCGCACTACGACCATTCTACGCTCATCATAATCGACCTGCTGGTCAAGCAATTCAAGCTATAGTGACCAAATTTCGCACGCTATTGGCCATCAAGCCACCTCCCCGCATGCTTAGAGTGCGGACAGAGGAAAATATTGCAGCTGTATGTTGTTAATGAAGACCGTGATTTGTCCATTCGTCGCCGTTCGCATCAATTGGGATTGTGTTAATCGACTACGTGGAAGTCGATACGCAAGAATCTTGGTCTAAAACCTTACGAAATACAGCTTGTGCAAGAACTGAAGCCGAACGACCTGCCACAGAGTCGAATTTTCGGTGAGTGACTCTTAGAAAAGCTGAAGGAAGATCCGCTTTATTATCGAAAAATTGTCTTCAGCGACGAAGCTCATTTCTGGTTGAATCTGTATAGCCAACCTCAGTCACTGTTTGGTGCTGTTTATGGTCCGGGGGAATCATTGGCCCATATTTTATCAAAGTCGACCATGAGAACAAATTTTCCGTCAATGGCGCCCGCTATCGTTCAATGATTTCGAACTTTTTTTTGTCCAAAATGCACGAGCAACATGTAGTTTCAGCAAGACATGCCACACAACACACGATTCGATGGACCAATTGAGAAATGAGTTCGGTGAGAAATGTAGCTCTCGTTTTTGACCTATTTAACGCCTTTACACTATTTTGTATATCGGCACTCGTCTGTGCCTATAAACTAGCGTCAATTGCAGCCTTGGAAGACAACATTACACGTGTTATTAACGAGATACCAGCCAATACTCCCGAAAAAGTGAATCAAAATTGTACTCTCCGTATGGATCACTTAAAACGTAGCCGTGGTCAACATTTAAAAAGTAAATGACAAGCATTGATTTATCAACTCAAATAAAAAATTTGTATAAATTGTATACACTTTTGCAATTTCCTGTGTTTTTCTTGGCAATTAAAAACCAAACTCTTAAGAAGTCACCCATTATAGTACTTGCATTTATGTTTCCGCTCTAGATTGATGCATGCTCCCCACGAAAGGATCGCTTTTAGCTTACAGCTTAACTTCGTAGATAGCCTGTAGAAATCGATGGCATTATTGGATTATCTTATCCATATGTAAACGGAAGTGGAGCTCCCTATAACACAAAATGCCGAGTTTGCGAAGAGATTGAACGGAGGAGATAGGTTGGTTGTGTTGA
The DNA here is from genome assembly GCA_949129095.1 of Volucella bombylans. Classification (NCBI taxonomy): domain Eukaryota; kingdom Metazoa; phylum Arthropoda; class Insecta; order Diptera; family Syrphidae; genus Volucella; species Volucella bombylans. The sequence goes on along the minus strand of OX422143.1, from coordinate 180,290,197 downwards.
AGGTAGAGTCGGGGAGAAGATTGGTTCCGCTTATGTGGATTGCCATTTGGCGATTAAGTTCCAAACAATTATTGAGGCACCAGATCGAAAAACTATTAAGGTATTGTTGAAGGAGGAAGGAGTCATGGGGAGAGGAAATGGTTTTGAGTGTTTGATGATATAAAAAGATGGGGACCGAGATGGCTGCCTTGTGGAACTCCAGAGGTGGACAAAAATGGAGCCGAGTGGGCTGCCCGAAAACGAACACTGTAAAAACGGTTTTTGAGGTAAGAGGATATCCATTTTAACAGTATGGGTTTAAAGCCGAAGACAATTTGAAGAGCACATATTACATTGAGAGATTTTATCGAAGGCTTTGCTAAAATCGGTTGCAACTACGAGTACATCGACTTCGTTGCCATTCACTAGGACAGAGAGGGCAAAGAATACGAATTCAAAGATTTGTGGTGATTGACCTACCCTTTAGGAACATGGCTTCCTAGGGTCTAGGGGAAATAATCGATTTGCATTGGAAGCTTAGAGCTTTATACAAAATACTTTCGAAGAGTTTGAGTATATGGGAGAGTTTAGTTGGTTATTTCATTCTTTGATCCTTTCTTGTGGATCGGGGTTATGAAGGAGGTTTTCCAAGCCTGATGAAATTCTCCTTGTGAAAGGGGTAGACGAAAGAGATTAGAAAGGGCAAGGGAAAGAGAGGAAGAACATTTTTTAAGAAATATGGCAGGGAGGCCATCTGGGCCGGGTGTGAATTCGTCATTGAGTTGGTGTAATTTATATTCGATATAAGACGGGTCCAAAATGAATGTGCGAGAGAAGTGGGCCATTGGAGAAGTTCAATAGGTAACTAAAATAGGATGGATCTCGTACAAAGGAGTCGTTGGTAAAGGATTGTTTAAAAAATGTGGCAAATAGGTTGACAATGGTGAGTGGATCACTTGGAAAAAGGACTTAGGGTCGTTTATACGGTTGACTTGCGCATTGTTTATGTAGCGCTGGTAAAGGGAATCGTAAAGTTCTGTGAAATGAAGATAAGCACCAAGATAGTTGGAATAGTTGGAAAAGAATCTGGTACGAAGGAAAACAGCCCATAACTTGTTTCTCTTATTCTGTAAGGAACGAAGCTTGCGATTATACCAGGGAGGACTAGTAGATGATGTTTTAAGGCGGGTAAACGGAACGTAAAGGTTGTGAAAGTTAAAGAGGGATCTGCTGATATAATCACTGATTTTGTGAAAATTTGCTTTAGGAAAGTCGTGAGGGAAGTGGACTGGAATGAAGAGTTATGAAAGAATGAAAGTATAAGGCGGGGGTGGTAGTTGTCGATTGTTAATTGGCTGAGGAGTTAATTGAATCTGTTGTGAATATAAGGTCTAAGTGCCTGCCCATATAATTGGATATACCACTGACTTGGCATAGACTTGAGTCTGTTAAGCGATCTAAGAAGAGACATTCCTTAGAGCTGAGTTGGCATTTGAAGCTATGAAAAACGATTGATCATCTGATAGAGTCCACTGTAGCTGAGGAAGATTAAAGTCGCCGAAAATAAGGATATCATCAATAGGGTCAAACAGGTCAATTAAATGGTCGATCGCATCGATAAATAGTTGGTAAGATTCGATAGGTTGAGCTGGTAGGATGTAGCAACATAGCAAAGGGATTTGAAAGGTAGTGATATTTGTAATGCGACAAAGTCGACTTTAGAGTATGAAGAAATGGTAATGGGAGAAGAGTAAAGGCTGTTGTGGATCGCCAGTAGGACGCCTCGATAGGGGGAATCATCATTTTTGCGGGCGATTGACGTAGGACCACATTGGTTATAGAGCGAAGGCCTCTTACATTCTTGTAGTAAAATGTAAGAGGGATGTTGTGGGGTGGAAGAGTGAGGCGGGATGGTTTAAGTGCTTCAGTTTTCAGTTTAAATGCATTTTTATTTATATACTTAGATTACTCTTAAATGCTAGACAAAAAATGCTTAAAAATTAGCTTAAATAACTTACAAATAATCTTATTCTAACTTACTGGCCCCATGCGGGCACTCTAAGTTAAACCTAACACTTAAACTATGTCTTTCGACGAATCTTACAGTCTAATTTTATTTTATTTTTACATTTATTAATACTACAACTAAGAAAATACATTTTAATCAAAAAAACTTAGTATCTGGACTTTTTTTTTTAATTTTTTATAAAACTTAAAACTAAAAGCCTACAATCTACCTAAAAATAAATCTTAACCTACTTACATCTAATGCATACATACATACATATATATACATACATAATATATATATATACATAATATATAAATATATGTATGCATATATATATTTTTTTTTTAATTTTTTTTTTATATTATTTTTTTGTTTGTTTTTATAGATATTTTTTTCTTAAAATCTAACTTAAACCTACCTAAAACTATGTAAGCCGGCCATGGCTAAAAAAAAAAAAACATTAGGCTGGCCCACCTTGCTTCACATGAAGCTAACTATCACTGGAGGAGTTCGACGACGAAGCATCCTCCCCTTCAAAAAGCCACCAAAATTTTTGGTGTTGATGAGCAACATCCCTCCTGTCGCGACTCCCTACCGCCCTACTGAACCGGAGACGCTCCGCACTGCCATGTGCGACGTCTCTGTCGTAGTTGAGTCGCCTGTCCGCAGCTGTTCGAGCGACGTGGAAGATTAGCGGCACCGCCGATCTGTCCTGGATCAGACCTTTGCTATCTAATTAGACGAACGCTTCTGGAGGAATAAAGCCGTCAAAGCGAACTCTCTCGTGATACATATAATTAGGGTAGTGAGCCCCGGAGATCAGGTTGTTTGATGAGGCCATTGCTCTTGCAACGTGCCTTCGAGTCAACTTAATGGCGAAATTGTCCACTCTTATTAGGTTCGCCCTGTTATACAAGACCTCATTGGGATAGAATTTGATGTACTGAGACTCTGGTGTTCTGTATAAGCGAAGACAAGTCCTAAGACAAGCCCTCTCAAACACCCGAATCTTTTCCAATAAACTTGCTCTCACGTTGAACCACACGGGACATCCAAATACAAGCATGGGCCTGATAAGGGCCATGTAGCAGATTACCTTCACCCTCGCATCGAGTTGGCTGTTATAAAACAGTCTCTTTGTAAGGGCAAAAGCACCTTTGGCTCTGGCCAGAGCAACATCTATATGTTTTTTAAAATACAAAAAATCCCAAGGTATCTGACTACATTTCGACAAACAAGTGGCTGCCCGTGCTGCCCTACGATCGAGAACTTTCGCCAATTCTTTCTGGTATCCCTAGAGGCCCCAGACAAAGGCGTCCTAAACAGAATGGTTTCCGACTTCTGAAAGTTGATTTTCAACTTCCAGTCATCGCAATATCGCTTAATTTTGTCGAAGTCACGTTGCAAAAGTATATTAATGACCTCAATCTTTGGACCTGATCTGTACGCGATTATGTCGTCTGCATACGCTATGGCATGGTGAAGTGAACCTATCAGATCACTCGTGTAAATGTTGAACAGGATCGGCGAATTTACCGCACCTTGTTGCAGACCGTTTTTAATGTTAAATGTTCCAGCAGAAGTCTCATCGCCATTCTTCACGATGAACTGTCTACTGGAGAACATATCGAAAAGAATATACAGCAGTGGTTTACTAATGCCCAACCTGTCCAGCTTGAAAAAGAGTCCTTCTAACCATACGGTATCGAAGGCTTTCTCCAAGTCAATCAGGCAGGCACCAGTGCACTGGTTCTTGCCTTTGTTCCATTGGATATCAGAAACCAGTTTAGACGCAGCATGAATAACATCATGCCCCGCATTGAAACCGAATTGATTATCCGGAACTATATGTTTGTCCTCAACCCACTTAGTCAGGACTCTATTGATCACCTTCTCGAACACCTTACTGATGTTTGGAAGAAGACTGATCGATCGGAGATTCGCCGGATTGGAAGTGTCTTTATCCCTTTTGGGGATGGGATGTCCCACCGCAGTTTTCCAACACGCTGGACAATGTGCATTATTCATTGCATCATTAAACAGCGTGGTATAAATGTTCCCCGCTTCTAGAGGTAGATGTCGAAGCACAATATTCGGTATTTCATCGGTTCCCACTGATTTCTTACTTCTAAGTGATTCGAAGATCGTTTGGAGCTCCTCCTTCGAAATGAACGGGGGTAGTACCCTATCGTTGGTGATGACATTATTTGCCATATTCTCGTCATTGAACTGGGTGAAACCCGAGCTCTCGAATCGCCAATTCACAATTTCATTTCGAAGGTAGAAATTGTGCACAAGGACTCGATTCCCCAGATCGTGGTTCGGGCCAATGATAACATTCGCCTTGTACACTTCCTGGAAAGTCGCTCCTATAGCCTCTACCTGCTCCTGCGGATCCTCGATCACAAAGAAGTTGTCATCATCAACAGCCTCATTTGGATCTATACCCGCTGCTAACAGTATTTGTTCGTTGTTCGTCGTTCGGGCGATTTTAAGACATGGAAGGTCGTTCTGATTATTTCTCCGAAATATTTTATTTATTTGCGGGAACATATTCGTGTTGCTGGTGTTTACAGCCCGAATTTTGTTGTTCCAATACAAACTTACAGATGCTCTGTAATTTTCCCTTATTAATGTTTGGAGGTTTTTAATCGACGACTTCAGTGTCATGATCTCCGGGTTATGTCTGTCAGTAAACTGTCTGTACAAGGTTTTTAGTCTTGACAGCAGTCTACTTTTATGTCGGTGCAGTGCGTCAATAGTTGCGTTGCGGAATAAGTCTTCTTCGTCAGTGCGTTGGTACCGAGGTATCGTTTTGTCCATTGTTCGTTTGATTGTCTTGTCCATTAGTCTCAGATACCTGTCAATCTCCTCGTTTGATAGATTTCTGTTGGACGGTGGGTAGAGCGAATTCGAGGAGAGTGCTCTAGTCAGTATTCTGGTGAAGTGTGTCCAACGCACCCTACTATAATTGTAGGTATGCCTTTGAACAAACTCATCCAATTCCGCAATTTCGTTTGGAACAGTTATTTCGGTACTGAGACCGCAATGGTCACTGTCATACACAAAAGTGCGTAGACAGTTTGTAGTTTGTTGGTTTGTGCATGTCAGTTGTATCCGTGAGTCGAATAGCAGAAGATCCAAATAGGACCCGTATATGGGAAACGACGGACTATCCGTCGCCTTAAGCCCGAGTCGATACATCACGCTGTGCTGACCCCACCAATTAAATAGTAGGTTCCCTCTAGTATTTGGTGTATTATTTCCCCAATCACTATGTTTGGCATTGAAATCTCCGCCGATAATAAAATAGTTGTCTTCCAATTGAAAATTGAATTGAAAAAGTGTCTCGAGCTCTGAGATAAATAAGGTGGATTGAGTAGCCTTAGGTGCATAGACAGACACCATGTACAACCGCTTTCCACTACGGAGAGGGATATACACGATGCATGCTTCCAGCACCTGAAACCTACGTACTACACGACTGTATACTCTTTTAAAACGAATACCTTTCCGTACGAAAATCGCAACGCCTCCTCCCTGAATGGAGTTAGGTCGGTTTCTCCGTACTATTTTGTATCTTCTGTGCCTCATTTTGTGTCTCTTGGTAACCTTAGTTTCGCTAACCATAAACACATCAGGGGCTTGGTCTTTAAGCAACTTAAATAGTGCGGCTCGTCGTTCGAGCCTGATCAGTGAATTCACATTCACAGCAAGGACCTTCAGGGTTTGCTCCGCCACGTACGTACCCATTACGGCAAAAGGTGCGTTAGGCCAGGCAGCAGTGCGTATACTTGATCCACCCGCGCGGTCTGTTCAGTTAAATGACGTTGTAACTGAGCCATCTGCCCTTGGATAGAGAGCAAAATAGCTAGCATGTCAGGTACTGGTTCAGGTGCTCTGGGCGCTGGGGCCTGAGAAGCAACCTTCGCTTGCTGTACCGTATTTCCCCTACCTGCCGCCATTTGGGCGTAGGTAATATGGGGAGTAACGGCTGGAGTTTGAAAATGCACGGGTGGACGTTTAACTTCCACTTTCTGCTGCCGGGCCAGATTTATTCTTTTGATGTACTGGAATTTGGGACAACCCCGATAATTTGCGGTGTGTCCCGTGTTCCTACATAAGGCGCAAGAGAGTTGGCTTTTTTCAGACGCTCCGTCCTTACCCAGAGGGCATTCCTCGGACTTGTGGTTCTTTCCGCACTTCACGCATCGAGGCTGCATTTCGCAGTTCGACGCGGCGTGCCCGAACACATTGAACACATTGTAGAATGTTTTCGCTCCTCTTTAATTTCTCCCAATGTACAACCTGGTAGTCTAGGACTTTAATACTCCTTAGACCATCCAGATTGCTGGTGGGACTTAGTTGGACCAGGAAAATCGGCAGTTGCCGCTTATCCCTTTTGGCTCTGGCTGTGGTGAATGGCTTGATCCCCACGAATTGGAGCCCTTCGCACTTCTTCTCTTTCAGCAGTGCAAGGAGCTCCTCCGGATCAGTCGACGGTTCTAATCCCCTCAGCAACATTGTTTGCAGCTTGTCCCCCTTCGGGGTGTAGGAGAAGAACTCCGTCGTCGAATCCTTCAGTAAATCTTTGATTTTATAATAGCGCTCCACTGTGTTACAGTGGATCGCGTGTCTATCTAAGCTAAGTCTTTTAATATAAAAATTATTGCCTATGGCCAACTTACATAGTTCTATTGTTTCCTTCAGCTCCATCTTAAATGTGTTTATAGGTGGAACCCTTTGCTGTTTCTGTTGCTGTTGTTGTTGTTTTTGCTGCTGCTGTTGTTTTTGTTGCTGCTGTTGTTGTGGCTGCTGCTGTCTTTGTAGCTGCTGCTGTTTTTGTAGCTGCTGTTTTTGCCGTTGCACTTGTTGTGGCTGCACTTGTTGTTGTTGCTGGTGTTTAATAAGTTTTTTTTGTTGTTGCTCTATCACTTGTGTTATTGTTTTTGTTTTGTGTTTTTGATCTAGCTGCGTCTGCTGTTGTTGTAGGGAATGCTCGTGCTCTTCCCTCTTCCTTCTAAACATTTGCAGTTCCTTTATGTCTAGAACTCTTTGTTGCATCATTTTGATGCTGCTATTTAGAGACTGCATTTCTTCCTCTTCGTCTTCCCATTCGGATGGTTTAAGTGCTAGCAAGGTAGTTATGGACGAAAGAATTTATCGTTGTTGGCTCGGCTCGTTTAGAGTGAACGTAGTGGCCGAATGCAGCAAGTTCTGAGGGGACATGCTAAAAATCTCGTGGGACCTGACATAAAGGTTCCTGTGACTGGTGGGGTCGGTAGGGAGACCTTCCTGCTGCATGGAAACCATGACGCTGGTTTTTGGTCTTCCCTTCATAGCAGATCGAGCACGATTTGCCATGTAGATAGGGCAAGAGGGAGATGAATGTTTTCACATATATTTCTCTCTTTAAACCTAGAGAGTGCATAGCGACTTCTGTAGTACCATTGGTTTGCTGTGTTAGTTTGACTGTGGTGGGAAAAAGGGGATCAAGAATAGGGGCAGTGGAGGAGGGAGATGGTGATAAAAGGTTGGATATGGAGTTGGACGAGGAATGAGATGTGGGGTTTAAGGTATGGGAGTTAATAAAATTAGGGTACTTAGCTCCAGTTTTAAGGTCGACGTTAGGAAATGAGTTGCTAGCTGGGTTTGGTGGCTTAGAAGGTTGAGAAGGGATAATATGGGTGGTTGGGGTTAACTTGAAAGAGACACGTTGACGCGGGGGCTTGGTCGGAACGGGGAGAATTAGGGGATTAGAAGATTGGTGTGTAAGGGCTTTGTGTCGGATAAGTGAGGAGTTAGGACTAAAATTGGTGAATAAGTTTGAGTTGGAGAGGGGTCATTTTTTAAGCTGATCGTTAAAACTGCGTTTATTTTTGGACCTCTGATTATTGTCGAGATGTGGGTTTTCACGTTCCTCAGAGCATTTAGTGATACTTATCTTCCCAGGTTTAGTGGCCTTACCAGGGGAAGTAGGGAACAACCACGAATAATTGGTTGGGATGTTGATTTTGAAGCTGCAGGAACTATTGGAGTCAGCAGGGGAAATCATCTGGGACTGGCTAATGGTGATAGCATAATTTTGGTGAAAGAAATTCCGCACCCAATGGTTTCCACTTTTCAGCTTTTCGAGTCGGCTTTTTCATTCGGAGGGGACCATGAAATTCCGAATTGTATGAGCAGTTTGCGTGGAGCGGCGGCGGGCGGGATACTAGTTGGTAAAGGCAGGGCGGTATCGGTTTCCGTTGTTAGGGCGGCGTGAGGAATATTTGAAAATGATGGCAAGTGAGACTCCGTGTCTACTAATTCATTATGAATGGCGACATTGTACAGGGAACTAGCTTGGAATTGAATTTGATCGGGTATTTCATCGATTTTGTGGGAAGCCAATTTCACTTCTTTACCGATTTCGGCAACAGTCAACCGAGTTGTTACGAGTTCCTCGCTGACGTCAATCATTTTTAGTGTCATGTTATCGAGCGTAGAATTTGATAAATGCGAGGTGTGATGTGTTGTTTTGGAGGCGGATTGAAAAAGCAAGTCGAGATCAGTACGGAGGAGATTGATAGAGTCGTTTCTGCGTGTGAGTTCGTTGGATTTGAGGAGGTTGAAAAAATTTGTTAGATTGCTCTCGTTGTTAGATTTGTTTTCCGACAGATTTTGGATCGCTGCCAGTTGCTTTTCGATCATTCTTCCTGTGGACTTGTAAGCTTCCACATTACTGTCAATGCAGTTTACTGAATCTTCAATCTTTTCTATTCTGTCAATTGAATTCAGTTCTGCTAATATGACCATTCTCAGTTAACATCGCATTAATAGACTCGTTGTTGCATTTAATTGGAAGCATAACGTGAGCTAAGGTGATCTCTTTGCACTCGTCGCAGTAAAAATTGAAGAGACTGCAATACTCCTTGAAGTAGGTAATGGATCTCCGGGTAAATCCGATGCATATGATGCATATAGAATGATTTCCCACAGAGACCATTGCATGCTACCCATTCGGCGTTGGGGTCAACAAGGGATAAGTGGTTCCTTTCCGGATACGAAGATTCAGATTATTATGTATTCTCGAGTGGTAGCCCATAGTTTTTTCAGTTATTTTTGTTTGGACGACATTGTACTCACCGTTCGTTGGCGTTTGTAAAGGACTGTGGTACACCAATGAGTCTTATGCTCAGGTGGTCACTGAAATAGAAATAGAATAATAAGAAACAGAACAGAAAGAGCCTCTATTTCAGAAGTGGTCAGGGTTCACTAATCTAGTATATTCGAGGCATGTATTCCAACGATCCTTGTACCACTTATCACCGTGTTTCTTGCATTAAGCCAGCTGACAATCATAATCTGTTGTTGTTTCATAGAGGTCGTGATTCTCGTGATTATTGTTGTTAACATAGAATTCCACCTGTACGATTTTGACGTCCTACTCAGGACAGGCTCCATCCAAGAGTTCAGAAATGTTAATGAAAGGAAGCTGATATTTGTTTACATTAGTGCCCTCGTAATATTGGGTTGGCAAGAAAGTAATTTCGGTTTTTTAGTGTGAAATGAAACTATTTTTTTTCTATACAAACAATAAACTTTAATCAATTATATATTTTCCATTTTGTTCGATGACCTTCTTCCATCTTTCTGGCAACTTCATGATTCCGTGCTCATAGAACTTCTGGCCCTTATTAGCACAAAACTGGACCAAATGCGGTTGCAGGTCATCATCATTGGCGAAAGTTTTACCATTCAAAGAGTTTTGCAAACTTCGAAATAAATGAAAATCTGATGGTGCAAGATCGGGGCTGTAGGGTGGATGTGACATCACTTCCCAACCAAGGTTCAATAATTTTTCACGCGTTACCAAAGATGTGTGTGGTCTAGCGTTGTCGTGGTGGAACACGATTCCCTTACGATAACGGCCAATTCTGGCCGTTTTTCTTTGATTGCTTCCTCCAGTTTCATTAGTTGTTGACAGTAAACATCTGAATTGATGGTTTGGTTCCTTGGAAGCAGCTCAAAATACACAACACCTTTAAAATCCCACCAAATTGACAACATAAGCTTCTTTTGATGCAGTTCAGCTTTCGATGTGGTTTGTGCTGGTTCATCACGCTTAGACCATGATCTTTTTCGATTGATATTGTTGTAAACTATCCGTTTTTCATCACCAGTGATGATTCGTTTCAAAAAAGGATCCATTTCAGATGCATATCGCAAATATTGATTCGTTGTGTTAAGTGAATCTCTTTCAATTCATGTGGAATCCAAATATCGAGCTTTTTTACGAGTCCAAGACGTTTTAAGTGATTTTCAATTGTTGTGTGTGATGCATTTAACCTCTCTGCAATCTCTCGCACAGTCGTATGACGATCTGATTCAATTATGACTTTGATTTGGTCATCATCAACTTCAATTGGTCTACCAGAACGTTGGTCATCTTTGAGTGAAAAATCTCCAGAACGGAATTTCTTAAACCAATTCTGACAACTGCGTTCTGTTAAGCAGCCAACACCGTAAACTTCACATATCTCTTTGTGAACCTCAGCAGCTTTTTTGCCTTTACGGAAATAAAAAAGCAAAATATGTCGAAAATGTTCGTTTTTGCACTCCATGGTAAAATTGACACTGTACTAACAGGCGTGAACAAAATTAAACTTGATTTGCTCCTAAAGTTAGCTTAGAGTGACAGCTATCAAATGTCAAAAGAAAAAGAAACATAACATTGACAATACCGACATAACATTGACATAACGCCATCTTCTTGTAAAAACCGAAATTACTTTCTTGCCAACCCAATAGGAATCACAAGAAAGGAGGAACTACGAGTATTCGGCTAAAAATGCGAAACTTCACTCTTACTGTGGCAGCTCATTATGCGAGGCTTGACTTTCTTTTGTAACATGTGCGTTTTTTATGTGATAGGATTGCTAACCAAATGCTCAATTTAAAAGGCTAGAAAAAAAACCCTTCAAGAAAGCGTGTCAATAACCCCATTACGCAATATGAACTCTGTTTTTGACTATGACGTTCAGCGCTAACATCTCTACTTCAAAACCCTGACATAGTCTGAAACAACATGAACTTCGAATACTTATGTCCATATGGTTCTATAAGATGGAAGCTGCTCTGACTATAGAAATTGAGACTTTCCGTTCCTCGAGGAAGTTCTTTTGCTGATCGCCCTTTCAGCTAGTAAGAAATGATCCATTTCGATGTTAGAGTGTGATTACGCCTTATAACTGTAATTGTAATTGTTTTTTTTTTTTTTTTGTATTTTTCAGAATAATGCGAGAACGTCCAAACATAGTACTTGACGTAGCAAATGGGGTAGTTCGACGTTTATCACCTTTAGTGCGACAATGTGACTACGCTCTGGATTGGATTTTCTTGGAATCTGGTAGAGCCGTATACCGACAAGATGAATTAAGCGACAGTACTTACATTGTCCTTAGTGGACGTATGCGTTCCGTCATAACACAGGCAAGTGGTAAAAAAGAAATCATCGGTGAATATGGTAAAGGAGATTTAGTGGGAATTATCGAGATGATAACAGAAACACAACGCACAACAACCGTGATGGCAGTACGTGATTCTGAATTGGCAAAACTTCCTGAAGGGCTTTTCAATGCTATAAAATTGCGTTATCCTGTTGTGGTGTCTAAACTTATTAGTCTACTTAGTCACAGAATTCTAGGCAGTATGCAATCTCGAAAGTCAGGATCTGCTCCATTAGAAGCTAATCCAGTAACACACAAGTATTCCACAGTCGCCTTGGTACCTGTAAGCGATGATGTGCCTCTAACAGCTTTTACCTACGAAATTTATCACTCGCTTTGTGCAATTGGTAAGGATAACTTTTCGTTATTAATATATCTAGTTCTACCATAAGTTCTGTTACACAATTTCCTACGCTGATCGTTCAAAACTTCTTGCGGGAATAGAACTGTTAATTTTTTTTTTCAGAACATATGCACTGATCAGTGAAGAATATGTAGTAGTCAGTTTGGTTTCAGTTTGCAAACTATTAACATGGAGTGGGGCGTTAAAGAGAATCGAGTCGTGGTAATAGCGTTGCATAAGCGCAGAAAGAGTGCTGCTTCGAGTTGCTAAAACCACTCGGAATACCGAGAATATTCGTTTATCGGGCTATTGCTCGCTTCGGCGAATTGTCTGGAGTAGAGAACAGGCCAAGAAGTGGTCACCCGCGCGTCGTCCGTACGAAGTAGTAAAGGCAGTGCGTGAACGAACTCGGAGAAAACCCCTTAGGTAGCAGAGGGTCATGTCCAAGGAATTGGATATATCAACCTGAATCGGGATGATCTGCATATCATCTCACCACAAAGGTAATCGAAGCTTTAAATTCGACCTCCCTGCTAGATACGAATGGTTATTTAAAAACCCTGCTGGTACTAATTTCAACGTTGGAAAGATGCGCATCTGTAAATGGATCGAAACACCTACCAAGAAACAGGATAAAAAGAAGCTTAAATCTAAGTTACCTAATCCCGATTCCAACTCCCATCCCAAACCGGACTCTAATAAAATACCAAAATCCGTCCCAAACCGTAGCAAACCTGACTCTGTACCGAAAACCGTTTCCAACTCCCGTTCCAATTCTGACTCTAATTGGAGATTTAAAACTAAAATATTCCCCAATTTCGGCCCTCCCACTCACATCCCGAACCGACTTCATCGGTCCTCTAATTATATTGCACCTGCAGCCTCCGTTCCACCCAAGCCACCACGTCAACGCGTCTCTTTCAAATTAGCACCAACCGCTCACAATAACCCCTCTGCGCGTGCCCCCACTAGCACTTCTTTCCCTAATTTTGACCTTAAAACCGGAGCTAAATATCCCAATTTCGTTAGGTCCCATATTATAAATCCCTCACTTGAACATGTGTCTAATGCCCCTTCAATCACCCCTGCATCACCTTCAAAATCTTCGTCCACCTGCCCCATTTTTGACCCCCTTCTGCCACAGAATGTCGTTATGCACTTTCTAGGCTTAGAGAAAAAACGACGTACGAGAATATACGTCTCCTTCTAGCGTATCTGCATGACAAATCAGACTCAGTTTGTTATGAGGGGAAAACTAAAACAAGCGTCATGGTCTCAATACAGCAGGAAGGTCTCCCTACTGACCTTACAAGTCTGAGGAACTTATACATCAAGTTCCACGAGATTTTTAATATGTCTCCGCAAAAAGTCTTAGACGACCTTGTTGCTTTCGGTATCTATGTGCACTCAAAAAGGATCTCACACCTCCAACGGAGCAGAGCTGACAACGACAATTTTTTCGTCCCTAACGTGCTACCATTTTCAGTGTTTCGACTATCCACTCCTACGCCCTCTCGTAATAGCCTTCCTCTTACCTTTTACTATCAAAACGTAAGAGGACTGCGATTTAAGATCCGTGCCGTCTTGCGCCAAACTCACGCTCTCCCATTTGAGGTCTACACTCTGACCGAAACTAATCTAATTCCCGATATAAAGAATCAGGAATTATTCCCCCCTAGTTTCAATGTTTTCCGAGACGACGATCTTACCCGTCCAAATAATGATGCTCCGTGTCGAGGTGTCCTATTGGCCGTCCGCAATGACCTAAACTCTTCACCAGTCGCTGTTTCTACTTCCTCTAAGCTTGACTAGGTTTCAATAAAGATAACACTCCCCTGCAGGTCCCTGTACGTTATGTGTTTTTACATCCTACCGGCCCAACCAATCGAATGCTACCAATTCGCTATCGATGCAATTGATCAAATAATTAACTTATCTGGTCCTCTCGATGATATCATCGTATTTGGCGATTTCAATCTACCTCAGCTGCACTGGACTCAATCAGATGATAAATCTTTTTCTATCGCTTACCCTATCTCGAGTAAAGAATATCTCTTCTTGGATGAGCTCACAGACTCTAGCTTATGCCGAGTTAGTGGAGTCTCCAACTATATGGGAAGGCAATTAGACCTCATTTTCACCACTGACCCCATAAACTCCTCTGTCTCGCTCTGTCCCCTTTCACTATCGAGCATTGATAACTTTCACCCACCACTTCTTCTTTCTCTTTTCCAAAACTCTCCTTTCCGCCCCACCCCATCTGCAGCTACCACTTCTTACGACTTTCATAAAGCGAATTTCCGCAAAATTAACGCATATCTTAGTAAGTGTTCTTTTGATTTCGCCAATATGCCCCTAAAAAGTGCTCTCTCTATTTTCTACAGAGAATTATTCAATTCTATTTCTCTCTATGTCCCGTTTTCGCGTAATAGGACATCTTCTACGAGCCCCCCGTGGTATAATCGTAAACTTCGCTCTTTACGTAACAAAAGAAACAAATTATGGGCAGTTGTCCTCCGATCCAACTCTTTTGTTGACTATTCAAACTATCTCGGGTCATACCTTCAATTCGCCCAGCTCTATAAGTTTCTCTATCAGCGATACCTTGATAGTGCGCAATCAAGGCTTATAAATGATCCTAAGTCTTTCTACCAATTCGTTAATTACAAAAAAAAATCTGACGGTTTTCCTCCATCCCTCTCATACGAAAATATATCATCAACTGATCCGCATACCATAGCTAACTTTTTTGCTACTTTTTTTAAGCAATCTTTTGCCGATAATTCCTTCGTACCGGATCCCTCTTATTTCAAATACCTACTTAACTTCTCTATTGGCCCCATTATTTCTCAAAGCTTTGATCATACAGTAATAGAAAACAAATTACAACAACTTAATGATGAATGCTTACCCTTCCCAGATGGCCTTCCATCCATATTTCTTAAAAAGTGTTCCTCAACTCTTTCCCGCCCCCTTGCTAATCTCTTCCGATTATCGCTCTCTCAAGGTGAATTTCCACAGATATGGAAGTCCTCTTTCATAACACCCATACACAAAAAGGGATTAAAGAGCGAAGTCACTAATTACCGCCCTATAGCTAAACTTTCTCATATACCCAAACTCCTCGAAAGTATTTTGCATGAAGCCTTAAGCTTCCAGTGTAAATCTTTTATTTCCCCCAATCAACACGGCTTTCTGAAGGGTAGATCAACTACCACTAACCTCGTAGAATTCGTGTCCTCTGTTCTCTCAGCCTTAGAAAATGGTATAGAATTTGACGTTCAAATTGTCCGTCCTGGGCTTTGAACCCATTTTGCTTAAATGGATATCTTCTTACCTGGATAATCGTTTTTATAATGTTCGTTTCAGATCTGTCCTATCGGCCCCTTTCTTGGCCACTGCAGGTGTTCCTCAAGGTAGTCACCTAGGTCCACTCCTCTTCATCCTAACTATTAACGACCTTCAAAGGCTCATTCAACACTTTCTCTCTATGCTGACGATACGAAATTTTGTAAACCCATTTCCTCACAACAAGACTCCAACCTCCTTCAAATAGATCTAAATAGTTTTTCCACCTGGTGCATCAAGAACTGCTTAGAACTCAATGTCTCCAAATGTCAATCGATTACTTTCTCACGTAAGTGCAAGAAGTCCACGGCCGACCTTGGCATATTATGCGACAGGCAGCTTAATTTCCGCTCGCATATTGATGAGATAATTTCTAAAGCAAACCCATCACTCGGCTTCGTTAAAAGATGGTCCAAAGAATTCTGCAACCCGTTCGTGACCAGATCACTATACATCACTTACGTTCGCCCCCTTCTCGAGTGTCCCTTTCAACGAGTTCATGTATCTCGTATTGAGAGGATCCAGCGTCGTTTTCTTCGATTTGCTCTTCGAGGTCTACCTTGGAACGATCCTCTAATCTTACCTCCCTATCGAGACCGTCTCAAACTCATTAACCTGAGTACCCTTGAGGAACGAAGGGACGCAGCAGACATTTTGTTCATTCACCGACTCCTCTCAGGCTCCGTCGATTGCATGCCTCTTTGCAACTCCATTTTCTTTAACACTCACCCTCGTAATCTACGTTCCACCCGTCTCTTTTATCTACCTATCCACCGCACCACATATGGCTCTAACGAACCAATCTCCCGTATGCTGCGTAAGTAAACTCCAACCTTTCCGTTTTCGATTTTAATCGCAGCACACTTTCCCTCAAATTCGATCTCCTTCACCATCCTTAGCTTTAAGCCCTAGTATTAGTTTAAGTCTTAGTTTTTAAGCTTGTATTAAGCATAATAAATGGGGGCGTCAGCCGCCACCAAAATTAAAATGAAAGCCTATCGTCGGTCCACGGGTCATCTTCTAGCTCCTCAACTAAAAAAAATTAGGCTGGAAAGATGCAAGCTACTTTTGCAGTGGCACGTGGACAATGGCCATGAAAACATTCAATTTACGGATGAAAAAATGTTTGCCATGGAAGAAGTTTTTAGCAAACAAAATGACAAAATGTATGCCACTTCATCTAAGGAAGCGAAAAAAGTTGTTCCAAGGGTTCAACGTGGACAATATCCCGCTTCCGTAATGGATTGTTGGGGGGTCTCTTACACCATGGTGTCACATCCCTACATTTCTGTGAAAAAGGAGTAAAAACTGATGCAAAGGTTCACCAAGAAGATGTGGTAGAGGGTATTGTGAAGGGTTTGACCAATACCCTTTTCAATGGATACAGATGGATCTTCCAACAGGACTCTGCTCCAGCGCACATAGCCAAAACCACGCAGGAGTGATTCAGAGTCAATATTCCTGGCTTTTTAGCAGCAGAAGATTAGCCGTCGGGGAGTTCAGATCTGAATCCACTGGATTATTGTTTGTGATCAGAATTGGAGACCATAGCCTGCAAAACTCGGCACAAAAATTAGGTAAGGCTTAAAACAGCATTAACAATGGAAACAGTCCGTGAAGTTATAGCCCAATGGCCACACCATTTGGAAGCTTGTGTTAAAGCAAAAGGCAGTCATTTCGAATGAATACTGTTTACTGTTTCTTTTTTTTATAGCGTTTTATATTTTTAACAGAACTTATGGCAGAACTAGGTAGTAGTGATAGAGATTTAATTAAATTTCAATATACCCGTATGTAGGCCCCACGTTACGTCTTACATCAGAAGTTGTCGCAAAACAGCTTGGTTCACACATTTTGGAAGCAAGTAATGAGTACCGTATGACATCTTGGCTTGCACAACAAGAGGACAGAAATATAATTACTTTGTATCAGTGTGATACGTCTTTAAGTAAATGGACGCAAAGATGCATGCGTCAAGCCGATGTGATTTTAATCGTTGGTCTGGGTGACAGATCACCAGTGGTGTGTAAATTTGAGCGTGAAATTGATCGTTTGGCATTGAGAACGCAGAAAGAACTTGTTCTTCTTCATCCCGAAGCGACGAATGCAAAACCATTTAATACTCTGCAATGGTTGAATGTTCGTCCTTGGGTGACGAATCATCATCATATCCAGTGTCCTAAAAGAATGTTTACCCGAACCAGTCAATATAGAATAGTAAGTTTAATTGTTGGATATTTATCAATTAATTACTCTTCCTTTTGTGTAGAATGATCTCTACAGTCGAGTCCTAATGTCTGAGCCAAATATGCATTCCGATTTTTCACGATTGGCACGATGGCTGACAGGTAATTCTGTTGGGCTAGTTCTTGGTGGTGGGGGAGCCCGTGGAGCTGCTCATATCGGTATGTTAAAAGCCATACAGGAAGCTGGTATTCCCATCGATATGGTCGGTGGGGTGAGCATAGGAGCACTGATGGGCGCACTTTGGTGTAATGACAGAAACATAACTAGTGTCACACAAAAGGCACGTGAATGGTCAAAGGTAAGGTAGACTTTATTTTTATTTGGCAAGTCGCATTTATCATATATTCTGTGTTTAGGAAATGACAAAATGGTTCCTTCAACTGTTGGATCTCACGTATCCCATAACATCAATGTTCTCTGGTCGTGAATTTAACAAAACTATTCGTGGCACATTCGGAGAGGTTTGCATTGAAGACTTGTGGATTCCTTTTTTCACTCTTACCACCGACATCACTGCAAGTTGCCACCGCATCCATACAAATGGTAAGTAATCGACTTCATCTCACCTTACACTTGACAAATCCACATCAATTCGCATAAGTTGAGCTTTTTTGCAACGAAAAAAAAAATGAAAAAAATCAAACGCCTAATTAGCGGTGCAGACGTACAGTCGTACAATCGTATTAAGTCCATTGTCAAAGCATTCTGAGGTTTTTACATCCAAGCGCAAAATTGTTTGAGTTACTAATGGCTTTTTGTTTCTTTTTTATGATTCTTAGTCCATTTGCATATTATAATTTAATTTTTATTTTTTATTTTATTTTTTTTTTGTAAATTTCTGTTGCACATACAATTGGCGGTGCAGTAGTATGTCCTGTTGAATATGATGTGGGCCGTTTCCTTTTTTGGTTCTTTGTTTCTTTTAAGTAGAAAAACAAAAATACTCGTAATATATTCCATTTTGTTTGCATTGATACTACTCAATCAATCGCTGATCATATACAATACAATGCTTCATAGTTGTTTCCAGATGCGGTACGCAAAACAGTAAAATATTTTCTGAAAATTTAGTTTAGTTAATCGATTTGTTCCCATATAAAACAAGCAATTTTGCAAATTATTCATTTCACAATCAAATAAAATATAAAACTGAAAGATTTGAAATAAACAAAAAAAAAAAAATAAATAAATTGTTAAACGTAAAACAAAAGGATCCTTGTGGCGATTTGTGCGAGCATCGATGTCTCTTAGCGGCTATATGCCACCACTCTGCGATCCCAAAGACGGACATCTCTTGTTGGACGGAGGATATTTCAATAATTTACCAGGTAAGGTGGTATATTAATAAGCTTAAATGCGTTATAACATCCCACATTCGGCATGTTGAGGCAAATTTGTTGAGAGTGCAACTGAAAGGAACACTTTGAATTAAACTTTTTTAATTTGATCGCTTTTCTGCACAATTTGAACTGTGTTTTCTGTTTTTTTTTTTTACAACTTTATTTCTATCTAGTCGTAGGTATGTTTAATAATACTTATGTGTCGGTATATGGTTCCATTCGTAAGTGTTTCTTTAAGATGTAAACGTATTGTAGATGTTGTTCAAGTAAGTAAGTCTCACGGGCCCCAGTCCCTATTTTTGATTTCCTTTCGCCGCCTAACGTTAAAACATTAAAACCCAAAAGAATATAGACACCACAAAATGCCGTTACGCACTCTCTAGGCTAATGAATAAAAAGATATACGAAAATATACGTCTCTTTCTCGCATATCTTTACGGCAAATCCGACTCTGTTTGCTTTGAGGGAAAAACCAACTTCCTACGGATATAACTAGTCTCAGAAAACTTTACCACGAAATCTTTGACACACCTCCTCAAAAGGTTGCGGATGACCTCGCTGCTTTCCGCAACTACGAGGTTGTCTTAAAAGTTTCCGACCGAACAATGATACAAGACATTTTTTTCTCAATTTCTTTTTTTATTTTTCTACATTGTTTCCTTGTAACTCTACATACTTCTCCCAGCGATGCTCCCATCTCTCTACCCCTCCAAATAGTACTTGGCGTTTTTCTCTGGAAAATAATTGTTCACGAAGGTGATTGCCTCCTCATTTGACGAAAATCTCTGTCCCCCGATCGCAGTTTTTAGATGAGGGAACAAAAAGAAGTCGCTTGAGACTAGATCTGGTGAATAAGGTGGATGGTCAAGCAGTTCAAACCGTAATTCATGGATTTTCGCCAAGGCAACCGCTGAGGTGTTAGACGGCGCGTTGCCTTGGTGAAACAGGATTTTCTTTTTCTGCAAATGTGGCCGTTTTTCCGCAATTTCTGCCTTCAGCTTAGGAAGGAATGATGCATAGTATGCTCCTGTAATGGGTTTTCCTTTTTAAAGCTAATCGATTAAGATAACTCCTTTACTATCCCAAAAAACAGTCGCCATCACTTTCCCTCCCGAAAAAACAGTTTTTGCTTTTTTTGGAGCCGGCTCGCCCTTTGCAGTCCACTGTTTTGACTGAATTTTTGTTTCGGGCGTATAACGGTGTATCCTAGTTTCATCTACCGTAGTTAATCGGCGCCAAAAGTCGTATTTATTGCGCTTAAACTGCGCCAACAGAGCGTTGGAAATGTTCATTCGAACACGTTTTTGGTCTAACCTAAATAAACGCGGCACCCAACGCGCGGACAGCTTTCTCATGAAATGTTCTTTGGACATTTTCCTAACCTCTACTATCTAACTCACTTTAATTCGGCGGTCGTCTAACACTATTCGGTGAACTTTAGCAATGTTATCGTCAGTGGTTGCAGTTTTTGTACTTTCCGAACGTTCATCATCTCCCAAGCTCTTACGGCCACGTTTAAATTCAGCTGCCCAATATTTCACTGTGGTAAATGATGGTGCAGAGTCCCCATACACAGAGTCCAACTCATTTTTGATTTGCGTAGGCGTATTGCCTTTCAAAAACAAGAATTTAATAACAGCTCGATACTCAATTTTTCCAATTTTCACAAAAACCACTCACATCGACTCACTCAAACGACTGTCAACTAAATACTGCGCGTAAAAAATGACTGAAACTTCGGTAAGTAACTGTCAAAACATGCACATTTACTAGCTTTTATTGACGAGTGTCGCTATCTTTACGTTGCGGTCGGAAACTTTTCAGACAACCCTCGTATGTACACTATAAAAGAGTTTCTCACCTTTAGCGCAGCCGAGCTGACCACGACAATTTTTTTCGTTTCTAACTTGCCTTTTTTGCCTGCATCTTATCACTCCCCTACTCCTCCACGCAACAAACTACCTCTTACAATTTACTACCAAAACGTAAGAGGCTTGCGCTCTAAAACTCGTGCTGTCTTGTCTAAATCACACATTCTCTCTTTCGACGTCTATGCTCTTACAGAAACCAATCTGATCCCCGACATAAAGCGCCAGGAGCTATTTCCATCTTCTTATAATGTTTTCCGAGATGACGATCACTCTCTCCCTATATTTAATAATCATGCCATCCCTAAAATTGATTCTCCATGTAGAGGTGTCCTATTTGCTATTCACAATAACCTCAACCCTTCTCTCATCGCTATCTCTTCTTCTGTTAATCTTGACTTTGTTTTAATTAAAATAACACTTCCCTGTACAGGTCCCTGTACATTATGTGTTGCTACGTTCTCCCAGCTCAACCTATTGAATCTTACATCCTTGATATTAAAGCAATTGACCTAAATGATTCCATCGACGATATCCTTATCTTTGATGACTTTAATCTGCCCCTGCTAAAGTGGATTCCATTGGATGATCACTTACTTTTTAACGCGTCAAACTCCAGTTCATCCAAGGAATGTCTTTTCATTGATAGCATAAGTGACTCAAACATGGGCCAAGTAAGTGGCGTCCCTAATTCTATCGGTAGGTAACTAGACCTTGTTTTCACTAGCGATCCCATTAACTACACAGTAACGTTCTGTCCCTTTACCCTATCAAGTGTCGACAACTTTCACCCACCTCTTCTTCTCTCATTTTTCCATAACTCTCCATCGTAGCCCACTTCTTAAACTACCATATCTTCTTACAACTTTCATAAAGCTAATTTTCACAAAATCAATACCTACCTTAGCAAATGTTCTTTTGATTTTACGAACCTAACCATATCTGATGCTATCTCCATTTTCTACAGTGAAAATATTTAATTCCATTTCTCTCTACATCCCCTTTTCACGGCATAAAACATCATCTATTTTCCCTCCATGGTACAACAGAAGACTTCGCTTTTTACGTAATAAAAGAAACAAATTATGGGCAGTTTTTCTTCGCACCAATTCTTACTATGACTACTCTAACTATCTTCGAACCTACCTCCAATTCAACCAGCTCTATAATTGCCTCCACCAGCGCTTTCTCGACACAGCGCAGACCAACCCTGTCAACGATCCTAAGATATTTTATCAATTTATTAATTCGTCAACTACAAAAGGAAATCAGACGGTTATCCTCCCTCTCTCTCGTTCGATAATATATCATCGACCGACCCACATATTATTGCCAACTATTTTGCAAACTTTTTTAAACTTTTGCAGACAACTTGGTACGAAGGTACGACCCCATATACTTTAAGTACGTTCCCAGTTTTTCCATTGGCTCCTCTCTCTCTCAACCTTTTGATCCCACCCTTATCGAAGAAAAGTTACAAAATCTCAATGATGAGTTTGTATCCGGTCCAGATGGGCTCCCAGCAATATTTCTCAAAAAATGTGCCTCCAATCTTTCGCACCCACTTTCCTCTCTATTTCTTCCCTATTTCTTCTCTTTCATAACCCCGGCCCACAAAAAGGGATCAAAGAATGAAGTAACCAACTACCGCCCCGTTGCTAAGTTTTCTCACATACCTAAAATGTTCGAAAGTTTTTTTTATATGAACTTCTAAGCTTTCAGTGCAAGTCACTTACATCACCCAGTCAGCATGGATTTCTAAAAGGTAGATCAACTACTACAAACTCGGTTGAATTCGTATCCTTTGCGCTTTCAACCCTAGAAAATAGCAACGAAATCGATATTATTGTGACATTCTTCGCTAAGGCCTTCGATAAAATATCACATCATTTTCAAATTGTCTTCCCTCGGTTTTGATCCCATATTGCTAAAATGGATATCTTCTTATCTGGAGAACCGTTACTATAGCGTTCGCTTTAGGTC
This sequence comes from Volucella bombylans, assembly GCA_949129095.1. Classification (NCBI taxonomy): domain Eukaryota; kingdom Metazoa; phylum Arthropoda; class Insecta; order Diptera; family Syrphidae; genus Volucella; species Volucella bombylans. Next base: position 180,267,587 of record OX422143.1, on the reverse strand, counting down.
AGCCGTTTTTAGCCACTTTTGGTGTCCCACAAAGCAGCCATCTAGGTCCCCTCTTTTTTCATTTTAACTATAAACGATCTTGAGAAGATTATCAAACACTGCTCCGTATCCATTTACGCCGATGACTCTATTCTCCTTCAAGAAGACATCGATAGGTTTTCTGCTTGCTTTGAGCTTAATGTCTCCAAATGCTAATCTATGACTTTGTCTCGTAAGTCCACTCAATCTCCCTCTCGACATTATTTTCTGCATGACCAGCCTGTACACCAGGTTCAATCGTTCTCGTCTTAAATTTGATCTCCTCCACAATCCCTTACTTCCTAACCCCTAACTCTTGTTAGTTTTTAAGTTAGTTTAAGCTTACATTAAGCGAAATAAATGGGGGCGTTAGTCCCCACTAAATTAATTAAAAATTAAAAATTAATCGAAACTCAACTCTCAGGTATTTGCGTTTATAGCAAAAATAAACTTCGTAATAAGTGTAATCGTACGCATACAACATTTTCTCTTCAGTGAGTTTCTGGATGAAGCAATACAATGGGAATGATTTGAATAAAAACATATTCAAGTGCGTGAAGGGATTCGTTAATAGAAAATGAACAACAGTGAACAGTAGGAAATGAGGATAAATAGCAATTCTGAAAGTGGTTCCTTTACAGAATTTCCAAGAGTTAACATGGAAAAGTAAGTGTAACATTCTTACTCCAGGGCAAGTTTGATAAATTTTCTTGAAATAGAGTACGCATATTGGGAGAATCACTGACCTACACGATATAGATTGCGTCCGGCAAATGGTAGTAAATTTCTGATTTGCGCATTTGTTTTCTTTTCAAAACATTTTAGATCACAGCTTGCAAGATTGCAGATGACACAAGCTGATGGGTTTCAAATACTCGTATTGCCGCTGGTTTATTCTTAATAATAAAAAATAACCATTAGAAGCATTTAAGAAAGGTGAACTTGTCGGCTGGTTTAAGTTACGAGGGCGGGTCAATAAGTCCGTGACTTTTTGAATTTCTGACCTCTTTACTGAAACAGCAACACTGCTCCTGTCAACAGGCATCTGTCAGTTGACTCCTGTCAAAATTTAAGCTTGCTGCGTCAGTTAGTTTGTGTTTGACAGCTATTTTTATCAGACTACTCACTAATTTTAGGAGAAAATGGAAAAAAGTGAATTTCGTGTGCTTCACTTCACAGGAAGGTTTGGCGTTGTTTAATCGCAATATGGAGGAGTTTTTGCGCCGTTTTGTAACCGTGGACGAAACATGGATCCATCACAACACACCAGAGAACAAACAACAGTCAAAACAGTGGGTTTCTAAGGGTGAATCGGCGCCAAAGAAGGCCAAGGTGGGTTTGTCAGCCAATAAAGTTATGGCGACTGTTTTTTGGGATGCACGCGGGATAATCCACATTGACTACCTTCAAAAGGGAAGAACAATCAATGGGGAATATTATGCCAACTTATTGGACCGATTCAATGACGATTTGAAAAAAAAACCGACCTCATTTGGCCAAGAAAAAAGTTCTTTTCCACCAAGACAATGCAAGGGTGCACACATGTGCAGTTGCCATGGCAAAAATCCATGAATTGGGCTATGAATTGCTCCCTCATCCACCCTATTCTCCAGATTTGGCTCCGAGCGACTACTTCTTGTTCCCAAACCTGAAGAAATGGCTTGGTGGAAAAAGATTTGACTCCAATGATGAAGTCATCTCGCAAACAAAGGCCTATTTTGAGGACCTCGACAAATCATTTTTTTTGGAAGGGATAAAAAAATTGGAGAAGCGTTGGACAAAGTGTATAGAGCTCAAGGGAGACTACGTTGAAAAATAAAATTATTTTTTTATCAAAAAATCTGTGTTTTATTCCAAAAGTCACGGACTTATTGACCCGCCCTCGTAATATTGCGCCCTTCGAAGATGTCCTGTAACAGAATTATTGTGTGCATTAAAGTATGTGCTGTGACTCCATCCTGTCGGAGCTGCAGTTATGGATGGTTTTGCACAGCTGACCTCAAAACATTTTTCATCAGCGTGTAAAGAACACATCAGTAATTTTTTCAGGATGAACAGGAATAAATCCAGTCAAAGAATGAGCGGGCTGGAGCTGAAATCCTAAGAGAAGAGCACGTAAAAGTGTTAAACCAAACCAATGATAAAAAAGCCGTAAGGTTTGATGAAGTTATTGAAGATGAGCTATTAAAGTCTATCGAAGAAAAATATACACTTATGACCGTATGAATGGCTCAAGCCTACATGCATACTAATGCCGCAGAAAAATAAGGCGTCAAAATGTAGTGAATACACCACAATCATATGATCGTTTTCAAATAATAAGAGGGTTTACAGTGAACTCGAAGAAGATACATATTAGTCGACCTCACTTTGGCTACAGTTTGTTTTGTAGATCCAATACAAAATCCGTTCCAAAGTAAACAGGATTTTTTAAAAATTTCATGACATTTGGATGAATACCATAGAAGCAGAGTTATTGCGTCTGAAGTGACAGAATTTTTTTTGTGTAATCGTTACGAAAATAATCATCGAGCAAAAATTGCTCTGAATTCACATTAAAAGGACATCATCAAGGAGGCCAAAAAGAATAAAAACTTCCTTTACAACATTGTGACTGATGATGAAATGTAGTGTTTTCAATATGATCCAGAAACTAACAGCCAAAGTGCCGAGTGGGAGGCGGCCAGACGGGCCAAAACCCAAACAATCTCGTTTGGTGAAGTCAAAAGTGGAGACAATGTTGATTTGCCTTTGCGATTCCAAGGGCATTGTCAACAAAGTGTACGTTCTTCCGGGCCAAATAATTAATGCACAATTCTATCTTCATTTTTTTTATATAATTGTCGCGCGTACAAGGGATTTTGTGTACCCTTAAGATGTTTGCACATAGCGTGGGCGAGGGGAAGTTAGGGAGGGAAAAAAGAGAATACCGATGTGGTTTGCAAGTTATAGTGATCAGGAAATAAACAGCTCGGCAGGGCATTCCATAAGAGTGTTGTATGGCTTAGGAGCGAATCACGATATTTCAGAGTTGAGGGTATACTGTTGATATCGGAATTTAATGAGATTAGCATACGCTGCCGTTCTTGTTCTACAGCCGTGAGTCCGGGAACGAATATGAGAAGCAGAGAGTACTGTCATCAGCAAAGGAATATATTGGATTAGAAGTAGCAGTCAAGAGATCATTAATGAAAATTAAAAAAGAGTGTCTGTCGGAGACAGAACGGAGCCCTGTGGCACACCAGCATTTATTTTGTGAATATCAGACTTGAAGCCATCCAAGACAACTTGAATTGAACGTTCCGAAAGGTAATTTCTAATCCATTGAAGAAGAGAGTCGTCGATCCCAAATGCACGCATTTTCGACAAAAGAGCCTGATGCCAAACTCTGTCAAATGCCTTAGAAATGTGCAACTATCTTGCTTTCGCCAGTACGCTTTGGTTCCACTTTTTGGTGAGACATGCTATCAAATCACCAGTCATTGAAAAGTTTTCGTGTTTCGAGATATGTCATGTGCTGATGATTTATCAGCGTTTCCAGTAAGTGCAAGGGTCAGTAGGAGGAAAGAGTCCTAAAGAGTAGCATTGATGAAAAAACTTACGCAGTGGTTTTGCCAGCGTGAAAGAACACCTCTTCAGAAGAAGGGAAGATATACCATCTGGACCGGCGGATTTGTGAATCTTAAGATCTTTAAGTATTCTTGCTACTACACGAGTGCGAAAATGGATTCGTCTCATTGAAGATTCGACGCACTCAAGTGTAGGCGGAGACAAAGCATAATCTGGAAGTGTTGAACTGGCCGCAAAGTGTGCAAACTGGGCAAAGTGTTTTGGTATTTTGAAGCATTTGGTGCATCGTATTCGTCGTATTTGGATATTACCCAGAAGGCGTTTATTGCATGATAATGCGCCATCTCATCGATCGACACTTGTGATCGATTTTTAGCTAAAAATCGCATTTTTACTGTCAACTACTCCACATATTTCCGCCGATGAAATGAAAGCGTTTTCTGGACGTGGTTTGTACCGACATCCTGAAGGATATCCCGGCCGACGATCCAAAGCACTCGTTCCACATGCTTTTAGAGCTCACAAATCGCGAGACAAGCCGAGGATAGAGTACTTGGGTAATTTATTCAGAGAATCAGCACGAGGTCTATGAATGACATGGCCGGCAAATCTGTATGAGTGGTTTAACTGCTAACACTAGGAGTGAAAAACAAACACAACCAGATTTTCAGTTTCGAAAGGAGTCTACTCTTCAGCAGAGAGTGGTCTTTTTGGCAAATCGCAATATGCCGGTATTCTACTGAAGCTCCGTTAAGTTGGCGTTATTTGAATTATAAATTGGAGAAAAAGGTTCTCTAAATTATTATATTGATATAATCTGAAATTCGTCTCAGTTACAAGTGATGGGAATATATCCACTGTCAGAAAGATCATATCATGATGAGAGAACCTGGGTGCGAAAATTTGGTCATAATGCATAATCAAGTCGGAGTCGGAAACAATGGCAACATCAAGTAGTTTTGGTATGCGATCTGGCACAAAGTGTGTAGCTTGGAAAATCCAGCGTCATCGACTTCTGACCCACTATTATCTTCGTTGAGCCAAGACTCCAACACTTCAGCTAGGTGTTCATGTCAACCAAAAATCCCATAGTTTTCCCTAAATTCTTTTTGAATTTTTCAATGCAACGCGGCCTTGGTGTAGTTCTGCCTTTATCTTCTAAGATAGATGTAAGCGAAATTCAAAGAATCTAATTCTTGCATGTAGAATAGATAATCCAAAATTTAAATGTTTCGGAATCGTCTGTGCTTTGTAAACTTAAATTATTATAACTCTTTGATGTTCTATTGCATATATAGCACCGCATGTTAGATGCAGTGCTAATGACTGCATTGCACACTTTCCCGTCTACCATTATTGACAGAGTAACATACATATGTTTTATTTTAATACTTTCACTGACAATCGAGAGGCTTGCAAGTTCCTTGATTGGTTTTCTATATATGTAATTTCCTCATTTGTGATATCCTTGTTTTCACTGACAAATCTCATCCTTATTGGTCTGCAAAATCTAGGTGATGATGGGCCAAATGACTTTTTTATCAGATTTTAATCTTAGAGGCACAAGGGAACTGAGAAAAATATTGGCATCACTGTCGTCTTCATCGTTTTGAAACTTTTGCTTGTACTGGCTTTGCTGTGATCCATCACATCCCCGCTTAAACATCAGCACAAAAGCATTTGTTTTTTTTTTTTTTGTTTTCACGGTGCACCTCTAATACCTGTTCTAAATACTTACACAACAACCTCCTTGATGTATGATCTACCAAATCCTGTAATTTTACTTCAGCATAGGATTCATGAACAATACGTTCTGGATAACAATCTTGTTTAGCTATCTGCACATATTTATAACAGGGATACACATAGTCCGCTTTCACACGTCGCAAGTGTGTAATGCGCATGTTCTGGTTATTTTCTTTTGAATTGTCATTCAGTGATGCGAGCAACTCTACATGAAGACTTTCCCATTCTTTGAGTTTGCATGTTATTTGACAGTTCTCTTTCATTTCATCTTTGGCGCTCAGTCTTTAATAATTGAAAATGAGCCCCCTTGTTAATTCTTTGGTCCATTTCGGTTCATCCGCCATACTGAAATGTTGTGCTCGTAACACAGCGAGAGAAGTAATGAAGCAAATGCGAAAAAGAAAGAAGAAGGAGAAAAAGAAATGTCAAAAACTTGCAATGTCCTCTTTTACATTTCGCAAGTTTCGAAAGATTCAAATGAGTGCAAGAGAGAGGGATAATGAAACAAAAAATACCCAATTAACCAAATTCCCACTGCATGTGGGTAGCAATTTCATTGCAAGTTTTTGACATTTCTTTTTCTCCTTCTTTTTTTTCGCATTTGCTTCATTACTTCTTTCGCTGTGTTACGAGCACAACATTTCAGTATGGCGGATGAACCGAAATGGACCAAAGAATTAACAAGGGGGCTCATTTTAAATTATTAAAGACTGAGCGCCAAAGATGAAATGAAAGAGAACTGTCAAATATCATGCAAACCCAAAGAAGGGGAAAGTCTTCATGTAGAGTTGCGCGAATCACTGAATGATAGTTCAAAAGAAAATAACCAGAACATGCGAATTACACACTTGCAACGTGTGAACGCGGACAATGAAATTGCTACCCACATGCAGTGGGAATTTGGTTAATTGGGTATTTTTTGTTTCATTATTTCTCTCTTTTGTACTCATTTGAATCTTTCGAAACTTGCGACGTGTGAAAGCGCACATATTTATTGGCTTGTTGTATAACTTCGTACTGACTCATTGATAAATTGGCTTCAACAAATATTGCTAAAGTCTCTTCGGGGGAGTGTTAACGTGGGGATCGAACGTTCCCTTCACTTATTCGATTCACTTTCACTTCGAATCGGTATTCTGCTATACGGCGCGTGAACTGCCTTACCGTTTTCTATTTCAAAGTCCGCTTTCATACGTCGCAAGTGTGTAATGCGCATGTTCTGGTTATTTTCTTTTGAATTGTCATTCAGTGATGCGCGCAACTCTACATGAAGACTTTCCCCTTCTTTGAGTTTGCATGTTATTTGACAGTTCTCTTTCATTTCATCTTTGGTGCTCAGTCTTTCATAATTGAAAATGAGCCCCCTTGTTAATTCTTTGGTCCATTTCAGTTCATCCGCCATACTGAAATGTTGTGCTCGTAACACAGCGAAAGAAGTAATGAAGCAAATGCGAAAAAGAAAGAAGAAGGAGAAAAAGAAATGTCAAAAACTTGCAATGAAATTGCTACCCACATGCAGTGGGAATTTGGTTAGTTGGGTATTTTTTGTTTCATTATTTCTCTCTTTTGCACTCATTTGAATCTTTCGAAACTTGCGACGTATGAAAGCGGACAAAGTTTCGAAGATTTAAACGTCACCCGTTTGGAAATTTAAATGTCATTTCAACTGTGTAATTTGTGTGGAAAGAAAATACGGACAGTGCAGCGCTTTATTTAAATTTTGACTCGAAAACAAGAGATTTTAGTGAAGTGAATCATTTTTATGAGGACATTTGATTCGTGCGTATAGTGGAATACCGACCGGCGTTACCGACAAGTGAGTGTTTCACTTCGAACGGATGGCAGGATCGGAAAACTCGTATTTGACATAAACATTCCCCCGGCGCACACAGGGAAAAGCGGCCAATCTAGGTGAACATTGTTCATAACCTCTAAATAAATAATCGAAATCACTTGAAAATTTTTGAGTACTTTTTTATTTTTACATAAATGCAATAAAGTATAATAAAATGAAATAAAAATAAGAACTATTTTTTTTTTCTAATAACTAGAACAAAATATTGAACAAAGAAAAGACAATTTTTTTTAATAAGAACTTGAATATTTTATTAGCCAGCTGGCTCTGATTGTAAATGTAATAATTTATCCGGAAAACATTTATCATTACGATCAGAATGCAACAAAGCACTGCCTTCATTAATTGACAAAGTTGAAATATATGGGTCAGATGAATAAAGGAGAGCGTGAAACAAATCTTCCATGGTATTTTTCGGTTGATTTTCCTTGTGTTTTCTCTTCTGAATCTTCTCAAATCCTTATTTCTCGCTTCGAGTGCTTCTTCGGACATCATTCCAATTATTATGGAACACGTGTCAATTATTTCTTGTGCGTGGATTAATAGCTTATATACACTTGCTGGCATTGGAAGGGATAAATGGGGGCTGATCGATTTTATGGCACCACTTTGCATGGTGGTATATGAAAATTTGGTAAAACGTCCCTGAATAAAAAGTGCAAGTGCTTCTTCAGGCGAATAACGTTTCGGCAAAGAAAGAGGAGTTTTGTAGGCTTTTTTAACTGCAGTAGAAACACCTGGGGAATTTTCTGTAATTTATTTTACCAATGCACATCTATCTCGCTATCCTGCTGCGTACAAGCTGAGGCGTGCAGCATATGACAGTTCCTCATGCGAATAATTGTCCAATAAATGTTGAATTCGTCATTTTTTTCTTTTCCCTTCAGATCTCCAAATGTTTTGGTGATACGAGATTGACCATAGACTAACTATACCTAGATATCAAACTCTACTAATACTTTTGCAAACCTTTAACTTTCGCACAGACACACTGTAAGTGAATCACTAACACATTCTCCATCTCTATAACCTGTCAGAATGGCTAAAATGACAACAAATTTCACGCAATGTTCGCTAGGTATATATAATAAAGGCAAAAATATAAAGAAAAATATTTTTCCCTGGTGAATATTTAATTCAACGTGGTGAAAAAGTGAAAATAATAGAATATATTAAAAAAAAACTCTTTTTTTTTGGTTTCAAGTGGACAAAAAGGGGATCGTTTCAGAAAAAAATTAAAAAAGGACCTAAGGATCATATTTTGAAAGTTTCATTTGAAGATATACTCGTAAATGAATTGAAACTATTACAATTCTGAAATCAAGCTTAAGCTTGTATTGAGAGTCAATTGTATAAGCATTTTGTATGTTTAGGCACAGTACAGATACTCTGGACATCGATGCAAAGGATTATTAATTAATGACAACTTTCAAAATCAATTTCCTTGCTGTTCTTTTAGTTTGAATGTGTTTAGTAAATAAATTATTTAAATAATACTGATAAGTACAATTAACATTTTTAATCATTTTTTAGTTTTTTTAAGGAAAATATTTGTTTTTCTATTTGAATTTAAAGCTTTTCCAAAATATATCGAGAATCTTTTTTTTTCACACATTATAAAGTACAAAAGCGGTGGTATTTTAATTGTTTATTTTTTAAAAATAATTTCCAGAATTTAACAAACAATGTGAAATGATATCCCAACTTAATTTGGTTTTGTCGAAGGGAATTTTGTTTATAATTGTTTTCAACAGATCTGTTTCTTTGCAAGTAATAAATATTTATTTGTATTTTCTTAGAAGCAAAACAATAATATTTCGTGTAGAAAAATAAAATATAGAAATAAAAATGTTCCGGTGCATGTGAAATGAGCACAGCTAGAATGTTAGTTTAGTCTTAATGAAAAGTGTTAGTTTATACTTTAATTTTGCGGGAAAAAGTCTTTGCTACTACTTTTCTGAATATCCTTTAATGCTGTTAACATCTTTAAGCCGGTCTGGCATAGAATGCGTCAACTTTTCCGTATATTCACATATTATTTCTTACCATTCCGCTAAAAATAAGACTTTTAACTGAGGCTTCGATATAATGACATGTTTTCGTAAGCTCATCATTTAATGATTCCAAAAGCGTACCAAAGAGAACGAGTTAAGATCGGGGCTTTGTGGTGGCGTTACCAGCAAGTGAGGAACTTTATAAATCAACCACATTTGTGCGATATGCTTGAAGTCGTTGGCCTGTTGGGAGTAAATGATCTTTCGCGATAAGCACTTTGAAGCAAATTTTCACTCTAAATCTTTTAGTATACTTCTTTTGTCATCATCTCAATGACTGTGACTAAATTACCGATTTCAACAGTGGATATTTAGCTCCATATCACACAACCACCATCTCCGTGGTTTACTTTTTGCATTGTGTATTTGGTCTGAAAGTATCATTTGGTTGTCTTCATGCTTTCGAAGGCCTATTTGATTCATAAATGCTAAATTTTGACTCTTGTGAAAAAATCCTAGAAGTCAAATGCTTTGTTTTTTTATTTATTAGCAAAGTTCTTCTGTTTTTTTATTTGTTTCGCTGACTAAAGGTTTCTTTATAATGCTATTGAGACTCGGAACGAAAATTCTTGCGGAAATTTTTTGTACTATATCGATTATCGACTATATAAATTTCTGACAGATCGTTGGCTCGAGCAAATTCGTATGCAAAGTGAAAATTCGGTACGGAATAATATTATTAATTTTGTTAAAGAAATTTTTGTTTTCAAATACGCGTTGGCTTAAAATGTTGAGAAAAGATACGCTAGTTTCGAAATAAGTGCTTGTGAAGTGTTTAGATGGGATAGTTTAAATAGAATCGCGCTTTAAAAAAATGTAAACAAAGCATTTGTTAAACGTGAAGAAATTGTTTTTCTTGTTATTTCTTTATTCAATATTAAGTTCGTAGTGAATAATATAAAGTATTTATTTAATATATTGTTAAACAAGTCAATAAAGACAGTGAAATGCAACTTAAAGTTTTCATAGATGGAATCCTATTAATGTTACAGCAATATTATTTCAAAGGGAATGTTTCCGCTGGTGAAACTGAAAAGTTGGTGCAAATTGGTTTGGTTTTTAAGTTATAATTGAAGCAGGATCAAGTGCAACAGAGTAATTGCAACCAGCTTTCAGTATTCTTTCACTTTCGCCAAACGAAATAGTCCTTTTAAAATATTCTGCTATGAGTATATGCATATACATACACATGTGTAGTATTCCAACTATGCGAATTTTCAGCAGCTTTTCACTATTTTATTGATTTCTTTAACCATATATTTATTTAACAAAAAGACACTATATTACACAGTATTCACTAAATATTTAATAGAAAAGTAACAACACAACAATTTGTTCGTGTTTCACAAGTGCTTTGTTTACATTTTTTAAAGCACGATTCTATTCAAATTAACCCATCTACACACTTCACAAGCACTTGTTTCGAAACTCGCGTATTTTTTCTCGACATTTCAACTTTATTCTGATCAGACAAAAATAAATTCTTTAACTAATTTATTTATTTTGTTCCACATCGAAATTAAACTTTACATATGATTTTGCTCCCAGCCAAAATCTGTCCTGTCGTGGAGGTACAAAAAATGCCACCAAGGGGCGCTGAAAGCACTTTACCGGGTGTCAACAGGATTTATACGCCTATTTGATGTCGTTGACATTCACGAAAATCCAGCCAAATATTAGCATTATAACGTCATATTTGTGAAAGGTAAAGCGTTGTGTTTACATCGATTTTCTTTTTCTCAGAAATTTGTTGATGCAAAAACTGAGCAAAGAATATGGAAATGTTGCGTTAGTAATGGAATTAGTAATATAAAAGCATTAAATGTAAGCTAAATTGTCCAGTCACATCCATATTTTTTTAAAAAATAATTAGTCAATTCGCTGTTGTACCAAATGATTAATTTTCTAATTATTGTTTTGTTTGTTGCTATTACCAATATTTTAAATTCAATGTTGCAAAAAGCTTGGGTCATTTGTTTTTCACAAATAAAAACAGTCAAAATTATCATTAATCCTTATTTATTATACTTCGTATGAAAAGTTAATACAATAATTGAATTATAATACATATATGTATTTTCCATTTAATCTAATAATCCAATTTATTCATGAATTGTAATTTAAATTTTTTCGGAACATGCTCTCCTGATGAAAGCATTCATGGTGAAGCGAAAAACTTACCCACACCGTGGTGAAATGAACAAATGTCAATATTTTATTGAAGAAGCAGCAAACCCAAGAAAGAAAAAACAATTTCTGCAAGGAAAAAGTCATTAAATGTATAGCTAAACGAAAATGTATTCTTTTTACTCACATTTATTTGATCAGCTCACGATGGTTCCACACTGGGAACGCTTTTCTTGAAACCATTGCACTTCAAATATTGGATCTGCAAAGAAAAAGGCATTAAATATACGACTAAACAAACATGTATACTTTTTACTTACATGTAATTAGTTAGCATCACTTATCCACATTTCTTAAAGCTCTTGAATGGTGCATTTAGATTCATTGTTTTTACTGTAAAGAAGAAGTAAAATAAATTATTTTAAAATTAAAATGTTTATAGTTAATCACAAGAAAATGTAAACAAACTTTTCCAACTGCTTTTGCCACCTTCAATCCAAGGCAATCTGTTCGTGGCCGCAGTATTCTGTGGAAAATGTTTTCTTCTAGTTCCAAATGTGTAGATTGTTCTTCTTTTGTTGTTCTAGAAAATATAATAAACAAAATTATTGTTCAACATAAAATTGTTTTGCAACTTACACGAAATTAGATTAGTAAACATGAGAAATGTCAAAATCGAAATTCACCGCGTCATTTTTATATGGGTGACGTCACTCGTAAAACTTTTCGAATTTTGACATTGTTGACAATTCTCACGTATTCACGGACAGGTTCACACGGGTAGGGATGATCAGTAGAAAACCGGTTTTGATTTTCCAATATCTGGAAAGTTTGATATCTAGGTATAGTTAGTCTATGGACAAGTGCCTCTGTATCTACTAAATTTCCCTTCATCCAATCGGATTTTTTTTTTTCAAAAATTTTGACAGCTGCATAGACTTCTTTGGACCCATCGTGAACAAATATGAATCAAAAATATGTCCACTTTTTGCACTACCAATTCTTGAGTGTACTTATCAGTAATGCCATTTAAAGTTAACTGTAACGTTAACAATAAATAGCTTAGCTCTATGGGTCTGGATGGGTTGGATTTCAAGTGTTACATATTCAGTAGACGTTGTACTTCAAAACCATGCCACACAGAAGGTGCAAAAACTTAGAGAAAAAACTACATCATTTCAAATACCAAAATCCGTTAACTTGCTTAATATGTTTACTTACCTCAACTAAGTACACCCAGAAGGATAAAATTTAATATATGTATCACTCACCCCGAAACGTTAATAGATGTACCGTTGATATATGTATGTGGGACGTTATTATATGTTCTACATACTATGAGTCATTGGGCACAACTGATGTGCTCTGCACTGATACAGATTTGGGAACTACCTGTTGTTTTGGAAAGACTGTTTGTTTACAGAAGTGTTAATGCATCAAATCGCATTCTCTTTGCTGTTTTTATCTCGTCAACCAATCTTTAATAACAATACAAAGTCCATTCAATGTTCTGTTGACATGAAAATGTGTCCTAATTTCCACCTAGATTGGCCATTTTTTCCTGTGTGCGGCGTATAGCAGAATAGGGTTGTATGTCTTTATTACCTGCAGCCCTGTGATTCATTTGCGCCGCATATGTATGTCAATTCATCAACAGGCAAATTTATTCTTAACTCCATTGTGTTTCGTCGCTTTGAACGGTTACTTAATTCCCCGCTCTTTTGCCGGTCGCCCTTTTGAAGTTGACGAGACTGGCTCAGCAGGAAAACAATAATTTTTTAATTTAACCAGTCTTGATTTTGTTCTAAGAAACGGCTTTCTGTACTGTTGCATATGAGCCATTTCCGCTTGTAAACAATCTTAAAACTGTTGAAAATACTTGTTAATTCGTGCAATTTCTCACAGGAGCTCTTCGTTGTTGCTACTAACTAATTTAGCTTTTAAATCTTTGAGTTTTGCATCAAACAGCCTTTCTGTGCTTCCTCTTATTAGCTCATGTAGTTGTTTTCTAGTCTTAGACAAGACTAATACCTCCGAAATTGAAGAAAAAAAAAACAAAAAAAAAAAAACGGAACAAATTATATTGCGGTTCAACTTGCCCCGATTTTTTTATTTTTGTGAAAATTTGGGAAAACTTCTGCATTTGTTTATAAACATAGATACTCTAATGTATCATATGAAATAAGTTAGACAAAACATTCGTTTAAATTAAAAAGTTTACAAAACTCCATTTAATTTTAGTTCGCTTTGTAAAAAGGCAAAAATACAAAACTAATAATATTTAAAAAGTAAAAATTTCTGGAATATAGAGCACATACCTTGCTCAGGTACCATAATAACTCTTTCCGCTTAGATCACTTTCAATGCAAAAAAAACTGCAACACAACTACGAGTATGTACACATTTGGTAATGGCGTGAACAAAAATTGATCGTGTCAAGCAAGTACTACGAATTAACTGCTGTTACATCTGACTGAGAAAACCACTTGGAGTGGTGATGCTGCCAGATGACGTGATATTTAACTAACTGTTTTGGGACTTAACGGCAGCTCTGAGCATTGATGTTTGAATTTAAATTTTTGGCCAGCTTTTCGGCTCAAATACCAGTCTGTGCGTCGGTGGTTAAAGGTTACAAGCAGCTTGCATCGGCCAACAGACACAGGGTTATAATGCTACGTGTTACGTACATGTACCACATATAGGGTTTTCCAATAAGGACTTGACAACTTTTTTTTTAAATAAAACGCAAACCATTTGAGATATTCCGAAAACTTTATTATCGGCTTGAAGCACAATCAAAACATTTATGAATGGAACTCGACTTCGTTCATATGGCCACCGCGGGCACGTTTGCAGCGGTTGATTCGATGAACCCAATTTTCAACGACTCGGCCACACATTTCGGCCGAAACCGCCGCTATTTTGCGTTCAATATTGGCTCTGAGCTCTTCCATGTTGTTGCTTGTTGCATCATCCTGTTGAAACCACATGTCGTTCAAGTCCATATCTTCCAATTCGGGCCAAAAATAATCGGTGTTCATGGCGCGATAACGCTGACCATTCACAGTAACGTGACGATCGTTGTCGTCGACGAAAAAATGTGACCCAATAACGCCGCCGGCATGCAAACCGCACCAAACAGTTATTTTTTGTGGATGAAGTGGTGATTCATGAAGCATATGTGGATTTTCACCCGACCAATAACGCATATTTTGCTTATTGACGAAGCTATTGAGCCAAAAATGAGCTTCGTAACTGAAGATGATTTTGCGATGAAATTCATCATCTTAGCGCATCTTCTCCAGAATCCAATCGGAGAACGTACGTCGCTTCAAATGCTCCATCGGCTTCAATTCTTGAGTCAGCTTGATCTTGTATGGGTGTAAACCAAGATCCTTACGCAAAATACGCCATAATGTGGTCTGAGCGATGCCCAATTCTTGAGAAAGCCGTGGAATTGACTGATTTGGATCGTTTGCTGCGGACGCCTGAACGGCAGCGATATTTTCGACACTTCGACCAACCCGTTGTCTCACTAACACGGCAACATCACACAACGAATATGTAGACTCAAATTTTTGCACTAAACTTGTTATTGCCTGTCTAACGCTCTTAAAGTTGCAGTCACCGACTCCGAATTTCGGTAGAAAATTTTTACAATTTGCAGACGTTGCTCGTTCGTGTACTTTACTATGATGAAAATGTTGAATTTAGTGAATAAACTGACAGTGACAGCTTTATGATTAGTGAAAGAGTGCGTTCACAAATTAAATTCAAAGTTGTCAAGTCCCCATTGGAAAACCTTTTACTAGCAATCAATGATGTTGATCGTATCATTGAAAGCTCATATATATCTGTCAACGCCGATGACATGATGTGATGACATATCTCAAAATACTCTGATTGTCTTCTACTCCACAAGAATTTGGACAGATTTTCTACTGCTGGTAAGTTCCAAACTATACGTACGTATTTCATTCTTAATCAACTTGTTCTTTTAGTAACTGAATTTCGGAACCTAGATGTTATTTCTGATAAAGAACTCAATTTTCGTTCCCATATTAAGAACTTGGGCACTCGGTTTTATTAAGCGCTGGTCTAAGGAATTCTCCAACCTCTGTGTTACTAAGTCTCTTTATTAATCTTTGTTCGTCCTCTTCTTGAATACGCTAGCCTCTTTACACCCCCTATGTTCTTCGGGTTGGAGCCGTACAACGCAGGTTCCTCCGATTCGATTCAGGGGACTCCTTTGGACTGATAACGTACACAGATCGGCTGAAACTTCTGGACTTACAGCCCCTTTCTGTACGCAGGAAAATTGCCGACATTCTCTTTGTCTATCAAATAGTAGCTGGAAGTATCGACAGCCCCTCTTTACTTCGTTTGCAGTGGTCGATTCGTTGGACCTAATTTTCAACGGCTCGGCCACACATTTCGGCCGAAACGGCTGCTATTTCGCGTTCAATGTTGGCTCCGAGCTCTTCCAACGTCGTCGGCGTGTTGGCATAAACCAATGACTTAAAGTAGCCCCACAGAAAATAGTCAATCGACTGGCCCATTTCTTGAGATAACACGCTCACCATACTTACTCTTCAATAAATCGATTGTAGCGTGTGCTGTGTGACTTGTGGCATCATCCTGTTGAAACCACATGTCGTTCAAGTCCATATCTTCCAATTCGGGTCGAAAATAATCGGTGATCATGGCGCGATAACGCTGACCATTCACAGTAACGTGATGATCGTTATCGTCGACGAAAAAATATGGCCCAATAACGCCGCCGGCATGCAAACCGCACCAAACAGTTATTTTTTGCGGATGAAGTGGTGATTCATGAAGCACATGTGGATTTTCACCCGACCACAAATAACGCGTATTTTGCTTATTGACGAACCCATTGAGCCAAAAATGAGCTTCGTCACTGAAGATGATTTTGCGATGAAATTCATCATCTTGGCGCATCTTTTCCAGAACCCAATCGGAGAATATACGTCGCTTCAAATGGTCCATCGGCTTCAATTCTTGAGTCAGCTTGATCTTGTATGGGTGTAAACCAAGATCCTTACGCAAAATACGCCATAATGTGTTCTGAGCGATGCCGAATTCTTGAGAACGCCGTGGAATTGACTGATTTGGATCGTTTGCTACGGACGCCAGCGATATTTTCGACACTTCGACCAACCCGTTGATTCACTGGCTCGGCAGTTTTTGCACTAAACTTGTTATTGCCTGTCTACTGGGGCGAGAATTACGACCGAAAATTGGAGTTAACGCCTCTTAAAGTTGCAGTCACCGATTCCGAATTTCGGTAGAAAATTTTTATAATTTGCAGACGTTGCTCGTTCGTGTACTTTACCATGATGTACGAGTATGTATGTATGTATATTTATTAGAGACTTTCATAATTCTATTACATTTTTAATTGATACATGTTTTACTTATGTGATAACAAGTGGCTTTAACGTGTGGCCTACTAGGTCTGTTACTTGATTGACGCGTTTTTGCGAGTGCCAACATGGCTTACAATTATGTGCGATATATTATTCTTGCTCCCGGAATAGCATTAATTGCTTCGACGTTTTGTCTTTGATTTCTTAACCTAGAATAAATACTTGAAACTAAAATAATATATACAATGCTATGGTGCAGGAAGAGCGAGTGATATTACTGTACATAAGTGTATCTTTTTCTTGGGATATGAAACGAAAGTTTCTCTCGTGCTCTTTCTGCTATCTCAATGTAGTAGACCTGTAGGAATACTCCAAGCGATTGCTTGAGAGATTTCTCTCTTATGTGAAATTTAGTACTAGAGTGTTTGACTTGTGAGAATTTTTGTCTTTGGAATAGTAAAAGAATACAGTTAGTTTGTATAAAATACAGTGCACGCCGCTTATTATAATCACTTTGGGGCCAGACCAAATTGATAACAATAACCGAATGATAACAATAGCTGAGATGCTATTTTTCGATTGAGGAAATTTAAAAGAGAAGTTACATATACAGTTTTTATCAAAAATTTATTTGAAAAAAGTTAATTCATAACAACATTGGAAGAATAAATAATAAAGCAAACTGATTACAAAGCACTCTCTTCATTGTACCTATAAAAGAAATGTATACATATTACACACTAAAATTCATAATTTAATAAAACTCTTTAATTAGCGTTTGTCTACAATTTTTTCGTAGTAAACCGTTGATAAAGGTTTCATACTCATATTGTTTTTCGAATTCGGTTGAACTAAGGTAAACTCCTCGGCGAAGGACTTCCAAAGCACGTCTCATTTCATTGTTTGATGGTTTCGTTTCATCAGAACTGGCTGGAACTGGATCAATCTCTATTGATGGAGAAGAAACCGGTTCACATATTTCTTCCTCTTGCAACGCAGCACCTAAAAAAAATACAAAATTCCTGCTTTAATAAAATTCTTCCTTTAAAGGAAAACTAAACTTACTTGAACATACACATTCATCAATCCCCATCCAAGTTTCAAATTCAGTTTCACTCATATCTGTTGGAATAAGGTCTTCATATGAAAATTCTTCAGCTTGTTCATTATCGTTCACATCTTTGAAACCCGCATGTTTGAAACAATTTTTAATTGTGACATCTGACACACGATTCCAAGAAGAGGCTATGAGGTGAACTGCTTCCAAAAGATTGGTTTTTTTGGCCAATTCATTCGCACTCAAAAGCTTCGCATCTTCAATATTCTCCAAAACTCTTGCTCGCATTTCTCCTCGGTAGTAAGCCTTTAAGGTTCGGATGATTCCCTGGTCACATGGCTGTATGATTGATGTCGTATTTGCAGGTAAAAATACGATTTTTATATTATTTAAAGAACAGTTGACTTTGTGTGCTGTACAGTTATCAACAAGGACAGCAATTTTTTTGTTGAGTTTCGATGTCCCAGTTAACCAACCATTCATTAAAAATTGAAGCTGTCATCCAAGCATTAGAGTTAGCATAATAATCCACTGGAAGTGTTTTAACGTTTTTAAAGCATCTTGGACTCTGACTTTTCCCAATTACCAAAAGTCTTTTTTTTTTACCTACCATATTAGCACAACATAAAACTGTTACTCGCACTTTTGAAATCTTACATCCCTTTGAATTGTCACTTTTAAACAAATAAGTATGTTCGGGTAAAGCGCGAAAATAAAGCCCTGTTTCATCCGCATTGTAAATGTTAGAAGGCAAAAACTCATTAAGAATTTTCGGCCAATCATTGTGAATCCAGGTGTCAGCTCCTAAGACATCTGCACTTTTCTGCTCTCCATAAGTGCGTTTGTAACAAATGTTTTCACGTTTTTTCCAGCGATGAAACCATCCTTCTGTTGCAACAAAGCCGTGTCTTCCCATTTTGGTAGCTAAATCTTCTGCTTTCTGACGCATAAGTGGTCCATCGACACGAGCATCCTTTGCCCGGATATCAGTAAACCAACGTTTTAAAGCTAATTCCACCTGACTGTCTTTTCCACTCCTATTACGTTTAGTTTTGATGTTTTCATTTTCCCTGGTGGATTTTTCAAAAAGTTGTCTATTTTTTAAAAGCTTGCATAGCAAGGGTTGTGATATGTTTAGATGAATTGCTGCATTACGCTGGCTCATTTTTGGAAGTTTGTCAAACCGCATTAAAATGTCGAGTTTTTCTTTAATTGTTAAATCGTTTCGTTTTTTTTTTTAATTCCTCCATCACACAAAATTAATTACACGAAAAATAAATTATGACAAGGTGCCAAGGTATGTACCATCGACGAAATCAAAATCGGCACTGAACCAATTTTGAGTTGGAAATCTATCAAACACCTACAGATCCACGCATTTAATACATATGCATTTAATACGTATCTATGGGCATCTTTAGATAAAAAAACATAAATTCGACTGGTTTTCACATTTCGCAGACATTTTACCGTTAATGTCGGCGACAAAAGAGTAAAACATATCGCACACATGTATGCTTTGTTTGGAAAAAATGATAATAATAACCGATGTGTTGATTACATTAACCAACTTATATTTGTATACATTATTATATGAGCGGACGGGACCATACGAAAGCGATAACATTAAGCGCTTGATAACATTAACCGTGATTATATTAACCGGCGTGCACTGTATATCGATTTCTTTAACAAGTTGATATGATACACGTTAGTGAGCTGTAGCTATTTGAGTTACATTTGTGTATTTACAGTATGTCAAGAATGAGTTTACACACCGAAAAAATGTATCAATTTTTCAACTTATTAAATAATTTCGTTTGTTTTTATTGCAATATTTCAATTTTTTCTTTCTGTTTGTGTTCAGTTAGAATATAAACAACGAAAAAAAAAATAAAAAATCCAAGTAGAACGTACGAATAAAGAAAAATACAACAAAAACCATGTCCACCTCATTTTTTGAGTGTCAAACAACTCTTTACACAAGGGTTGTTTTTATTTCTTTTGCATGAACTCATTGATAACTGGTTTAATAACCGTTATCAATTTGCAAAAACTGTCTTGTTTTGATCCTTTCCTTTGGTTTCTTGTTCAAATTGTGAATAATTTTTGCAGTCTGTACACGTTTAAAAAAAAAAATAAATTTTCAAAATGCCAGGAAAAAGGCTAACATTTGAGATCGTGCAGCTTATATATTACAACTGGCAAATGGGGAAAAGTGTGCAAGATTTATCCGAAATGTTTTCAGTAACACGTAAGACGGTTTATAATATTTTAAATCGCGTTGAAAATGAAGGCAGACTGGAGCCAAAGTATGGGGGTGGCCCAAAGGCAAAGATTACTGAGCGTACAGAGCGCTTAATAATGAAAAAGGTGTACGAGAACCCACAAATTTCAACTAGAACTATTTCTAGGTATTTAAAGGATAAATCTATTGTTGACGTTTCCCACGAAACAGTTCGGAAGACCATCATAAACAACAAATATAATTCCAGAGCTGCTCGAATGAAACCACTGCTATCAAAAGAAAATGTCGAAAAACGTTTCGCCTTCGCTTCAAACTTGATTGCTGAGCCTGATGATTATTGGGACGATGTTATATTCTGCGATGAATCGAAAATCATGCTGTATTATAACGATGGACCAACTAGAGTCTGGCGCAAGGCTTTGACATCCTTGGACAAACGAAATATAATTCCCACTGTAAAATTTGGCAAATTGTCTGTCATGGTTTGGGGCTGTATTTCAAGCAGAGGAGTAGGCGACTTGGCATTCATAGAAACAAAAATGAACGCCGAACAATATTTAAACATATTGAAAACCCATCTAAGAAGCAGTGCGAACAAATTTGGCTTTATTAGGGACAATAAACCGCAATTTAAGTTTTACCAGGATAACGATCCTAAGCACAAGGCACTTAATGTGCGTTTGTGGCTGCTATACAACTGCGGAAAAGTGTTAGATACACCAGCACAAAGTCCCGACTTAAATCCCATTGAAAATTTGTGGGCCTTCTTAAAGAAAAAAGTCGCGAAACGGCAGCCCAAAAATCGAGCTGCACTAAAAACTGTTATAACGGAAGAATGGCACAGTTTACCAACGTGTTACGACATGAAAAAGTTGGTTTTTTCAATGAAAAATCGTCTAATACAAACAATAGATGCTAAAGGTGGCTCGACCAAATATTAAAAGTTTTAGTTTTTAACGTCTACGCTAATAAATTTAAAATAAATGGAGTACATTTTATTTGTGTAAACAGTTATTTGACACTCGAAAACTTGAGTTTAATTTGTTTTTGTTCTGTTATTTGCTATTTATGTGTTGAACTTGTTCATTTTTTTTACTAATTCATTGTACTTATTCTAACTTAACAAAAAAAAAATTAAATACTAAATATGTTGCAATAAAAATAAGAAAATTTGCTTGTTAACTGAGAAAATTTGATTTTTTTCCGATGTGTAAACTCATTCTTGACATACTGTAAATAGTTTATATCTTTTAAGGCTGTTTTTAGTTTAGATATTTTTTTTTTTTTTTTATATATATATATTTTTAATATATTTACACTATCTTTTATGGCTATTTGGGTATTAAATAAGATGTGTAAACGTAATTTATCTAGTGATTACAGAGTATATTTTTAGTGTCTATAGTTTGTTTAATGATTTCAGAGTGTATTTTTAAATTCTTAGTTAATATATATTATATGTAATAATTTAAGTTAAGCTCTGCCCGTCCTTACTTTTAGTTAGGAGTATAGGATTTTATGTACATATGTGTATACTTTATTCGCATATATATATATATAGATATATATATGTATGTATATAGACATGTACCATATGTTTATATGTATAATTTTTATATTTACACTGGACGTCCAGTATAACGAATGCCGATATTACGAACGTCCAGTATATCGAATCACCATTTGAATTCCATTGACCATCTCTAAATAACGAATGATGAAAAATTTTACTACTCTATATTACGAATGCTAGTCGGTTGCGAGGAAAAGAAACAACTTAAAACATAAAACATCTGCGTCTGGAGTTGTTGGTTCAACATAACGGTACATGCGATAAGTTGGGGGTTTTTGGCTTTTACGACTTAAAAATTTTTCGCAATTGTTTAGTTTTTGTGTAGATGCAGTGCGAGTTCGAAGTTAGTGTTTCCCTTAAAAATAGAGTTTATTGTACAAAATGAAGGTAGCCCGGAAGCGTCTCTCTATTAGAGAAAAATTAAAAATCATTGATGAATGCAGTGCTGGCGTTTCCCTTAAAATAATATCTGAGAAATATAAAATTCCGAAGTCTAGCATCTGTACCATAAGAACCCAAAAAAGTGTGCTTTTAAGAAGTCTCAATGAAACCAAAAGTGGAAATTCTGAAAAGCGGTCACTAAGAAAGGGTGAATATCCAAGAATGGAAAAAAAACTTTTCGAATGGTTTCTCCAGCAGCGTGAAAATCATATTCCTATAAGTGGCTCCATACTCAAGGCTAAGGCTCAAGTCATTCACAAAAAATATTCGAACGAAAATTTTTTTGCAAGTGATGGATGGCTTACTAAATTCAAAAAGAGATTTGGAGTTCGTTTGCTTAAGACTATGGGGGAAAAGTTATCCTCACAAGCTGACCTTGTGGAACCCTTTAAAAAGCATTTGGCGGAAATAATTGACCGACATCAACTTTCTTTGGATGCGGTTTTTAATGCTGACGAAACAGCGCTCTACTGGAAAATGCTGCCGAATTCCACCTACGTCCACTCCAAAGAAGATACAGCTCCAGGAAGGAAAATTTCAAAGGAACGAATAACATTTTTAGCATGTTCCAATGCATCGGGCTCAAAAAAAATTAAGCCATTTATTATTGGCAAATCAAAGAACCCGCGCTCGTTTAAAAACAAACCGTTGCCAGTCAATTATGGGCATACTAAAACCGCTTGGATGACGACCTCGCTTTTTAAGGAGTGGTTTTTTATGCATTTTGTTCCAGAGGTTGAGAACTTTCTGGATTCAATGAACTTACCAATAAGAGCTCTTCTTTTGCTGGACAATGCACCAAGCCATCCTCCAGCACAAGATTTGATAAAGCAAACAAGGGATGGCCGAATTTGGGTTCTTTTCATGCCACCAAACGTGACAGCCCTGATTCAACCAATGGATCAGAATGCAATCCGTCTGGCCAAATTATTTTACAGGAATAGTTTGCTGGCTAAAATTGCTAGCTCGAGTGTTACAGATGTTATACAATCACTGAAGGACATCAGTTTATTCGAAGCTGTATCACTTATCGCACTGTCATGGAAAAAGTTGTCACCGGTTTCTCTCCAAAAGTGAAAAAACACCAGAATTTGAAGAAGAAGATGACATCCCGTTGGCTGCTCTTCTGAGAAACGAAGAAATGGTTTCTACATCTCAAACAGTCAGGCTTATAAATGAAATTTTTCCGGAGGTAGTTTTTATAGACTTTTTTAACAAAAATTCGCTTATTTAGGTTGTTTTTATAGTCATCTTTTACTGCTGATGACCTGGATGAGTGGAATAGAGCCGAAGAGGGAGAAGGCCCAACAGTTCCAGATGTTGAGGACACGACAATAATTAGCATCAATGAAAATGAAGCTGTAGGTGAAGACTTAGATGCTGATAGATCTGTTCAAATGATAAATCACCAACAAGCAATTGATAGCTTCCAAATATGTATAAAATGGGCGGAAGAAAACCAACAAGATTGCTCCAAGATCTTAACTCTTCGACAGTAGCAGGAGGAAGCTGTCCATAGGCGTTATGACCAAAAAAAGAATTTGAGACAAACCCAAATAAATAGCTTTTTTCCAACTCAAAATTGAGTTAATTCATGTAATTTTCAAAACATAATATTAATAAAAACTTTTTCAACTTCAACCGTAAACAACATGTTTATTAGGGGTCGAAAAGAATGGTTTCGATATAACGAATTGGTTAAACATTATATCTTTCGTTATACTGGACGTCCATTGTATTGAGAATTTTTATAGGAATTAGCTGTGGTAAAGTTTTTTTTTTTTTTTTTTTTTATTAAACCTTTCAGGACCGAATTAAAGGGAAAGACCTTAAAAAATATTTGAGTTCATATATATGTTAATATGGCCTCAAAGGGTAACTGGTATAAATTTCAATGTCCTGAGTATCCCAGTTCGTCCTTACTGAAATGTTGCCTATAGGCAACATTGGTCTTAAATGGTACATTTGTTAGAATGAGTATACGCAATATGTTTTGTTTTTTAATTCATTTTATTTTTTAATTCAATGTATTTATTTTAAAATTGAAATTTTTTAATCAAATATTAAGTATTATTTTAATACATGTTTAAGTGTGGTAAGATACAAAACAGTTTTTTTGTGGATTTGAGCAAAGATAAACTTGACACTTAGAACATTTCGAACGTGGAAACCCCGTCTTGCATAGTCTACACCTACCTTTTGAACCCCATTGAATCCAATGCTCCAGTTTGTCGTATCTTATTGCGTTTACAGGATCCGGAGTGAAAATCCTCTTTGGAGTAGAAGACTCGGATACAGGTGGTGAATTTGGAGCTGATGAGGTTGGCGACGAATCAAGTGAATCAAAATTAAAAGTTAACTGGGCTGGACGACCTCTTTTTCTTGAGGGAGTTTCAATATTAGACTGAAGGAGTTCATTGGCAATATCTAATTGAAAATTTATAAGGGCTATATGTTTTTCATTATTGATAGAGCACTTTAGATCCCTGCGATCTAATAGTATCCAACTATTAACCACTGCAAAATTCATGCACCAAAACACAATTCGCGTATACCACTTATTTGTACGGTGGTTTATTCTATATAGTTCTAATAGCATATCCGACAAATCAACACCGCCCATGTGCTTATTATAGGATTCAACTATAGCCGGACGTGTAATTTGTATATTTTTTTTCTCATTTCGGCACCATCGAGTGCATTGAGTGACGGGTTGATCTGCAATGTAATTTGATATCAATGTGACACTTTTATTGTCAAACCAGCGGCAAGCAACCAATTTGTGTGAGGTCTCAACTTTCAAATCATAAGATCCGCGCCCTTCTTTAGCCAAGTTTTTTTCCGATTTTAATAAACAATTTTTTAAGCGGTTGTTGCGAATCGTCCCGACTGCGAGGATGCCTTTTTCTTTTAAGGCAATCATCAAACTTACGGATGTAAACCAATTATCAAAAAAAATTTTAAAGTTTTGATTTTCTGGTATATGAGAAGTCAAATGAAGGACAATATCTGACGATATGCCTAATCCAAAAGTATCACAGGTCCCTCCACCAACATAGAGGCAAAAATCATGTACCAAACCAGTTACGCCAACCATTGAAAACATTTTAAAGCCCCACTTATGTGGCTTTTTTGGAAGATATTGCTTTAAGTTATGTTTTCCTGCAAGAGAAACGCTTTTCTATAGTATTGAAAATATAAATATGTTTTATGACAGCATACATACCCTTAAAACTAATCATTTGCTCATCAACGCTTAAAAACTCCTCTTTTTCGAGGCTATTGCATATATTCTTCATTTTCGCCAGTAAAGGCCGGATTTTATATAATTTGTCATAATTTTCTGCACCTTTCTGAGGTTGATGAAGGTTATTATTGAAATGAAAGTATCTTTTAATTTTTTCGAATCTTTTTCGTGGCATTGAGTCGGCAACTGCAGGCAGCCTAAATTTCGATGACCATGCCATTCGCCATACAGGTATTTTGACTACACCCAAATATAGCAACACTCCCATAAAACGTTTGATTTCGGTTACATTGCACTTAAGTTCCTCTCCATCTTTTTGAAACGCGTATAAATTAGTTTCGCTACAGATTTTCTGCAATATTTCTTCATCGAAGTACATAGAAAAATATGTTATTGGCTCCTTAGTTATTGAACCATTGACACAACTTTTCCATGAATTGTCTGCTTCTTTTTCATCAAACTCTGTTTTTCTCCATCTCAAAGTGTCTAGTTTTACTTTTTCAAAAATTGTCTGCACCGTTTTATCACTTAGCTCGTCTTCATTGCGCTCGCCATTAAACTCCTTCAGCAACTCATGTTCAATTGTTTCGCCTTTTGAAATGCAATTCTGGATTGTATCTTCGATAAAACTTTCCAAAGTCTCAAGGGAGTTATTTTCCTCCTCCATTCCTCCATCGTTCTCATCTTCTTAGTTATCCCAATCAAATTGGCAAATTCTTTCAATTTCCAATTGCGTTAAACCATATCTACTCTAAGAAAAATATTTGAAAATGTTTGTACCACTCAAGACCAATGTTGCCTACAGGCAACACTGACTTTGAAAAATTCCTAAGACACAACTAAGCAATTTTTCTTTAAAAATTAATGTTTCTAATGTCAATTTACCTTTTCTGAATCAATTAACAAAATATTTTTGCAAATTGAACTGATGTATTTCGATTAATTTAATTAAATTCACTAACACTTTTCGCTGCAATTTTTTCAGCACCTATTGTCGCAACGAAATCGACAGAAATACTAAAAGCTCAAAGCAGCTGGCAAAATTGTTTGTGCATAAAAATGCACAAAACAGAACAGCTGATTAAAGAAAAGCAAACCGAATTGCAAAAAGAATACGGTAACGGTTGTTTTGATATTATAAGTCGTTGTTGCCTATAGGCAAGGGTTAATTGGTTGAAGTTATTTTAACCACGGTTTTGGCCCAGGATTGATCGAAGGTAGAAGTTGATGGATGCTTCGACGCATAGCCTGTTTTCTGCTATTATACCGATTGGTGATGGGTAGGGAGAGTCAGACCACGGGACATCGCGTTGGACCTCGTATGTTTCTTTGATTACGTCGTTCTCAGAGTAACTCATTCTCTCTATAAACCTTTCCATTAGGTTAAGAGTATATTTCATTAGCGGGGTTATGTTGGCAGCGGTATAGATAAAGTGATTTGAGTACCTTTTGTTAGGTTCTATAAAGCTTTTCCCAGTGCATAAACGAAGTATTTTCCTGTCCCTGGCCATTGTAGGGGAGATTGTAAACCATACCGGGAATGCATAAGTAAGGATAGGTCTTATTAAGGTTTTGTAAAAGAGCAGTTTTACCTTGTTGTTCAACGAAGTATTTTTTCAGAAAGGGCATTAGCGAGAGAGAAATTTTCCTTGCATATGATATAGTTATCCGCGCGTGATTGTTAAATTTGAAGAGGGAGTTAAAATTAACTCCTAAGTATTTAATTTTGTTTTTAAATGGGATAACAACGTTATCTAGTGTTAGGATGAGATTTCTACTCTCCGCGACTACTCCCGATACGCCTTTCTGACTTGCATTTCTGAAGCATATTGCTTCTGATTTTCCCTGATTTATTTTAATTCCCCAGTTCTTGTAGTAGATATTGATGAGCTCTAAGTGGGATTTTAGGTGTTGAATCGCTGTGAGGGGGAATACGTCATGTGAGTAGACTAAGGTATCATCTGCGAACAAAATCGCTGTGGATTTGATTCCGTTGCTATCGCTATAATTATGAGGGAAGTCATAAAGGAAAATATTATATAATTTCGGGCCCAAGATCGAACCTTGCGGGACTCCTCTTCCCGATAATCCTTGGTTGGAGTTGGTATTGTTAATTTGGACGAAGAAGTTCCTATCTGAAAGAAAACTATGCAAGTTGTAATGGGAATTCTAGTTGGATCAGTTTATGAATGAGTCCCTCTCTCCCCAGACACTATCAAACGCTTTCTCAATGTCAAGTGAGCAGACTACTGTGCAATTTTTCCTTCTAAGATTGCTAGAGACGTCATGGTGTAGTTTTAGAAGAGCATGTGTAGTTGAATGGTTTTTGCGAAAGCCAAACTGAAAGTCAGGAATAAATTCGATGTGTTCCTCAGTGTGTAGGGTAAGTTTGTTTAAAATTATTCGTTCAAAAATTTTTCCAAGGTTAGAGAGTAGCGAAATCGGGCGGAAGTTATTGATGTCATGGATAAATGGTTTTTTTCTTATGGGCAGGATTTTTGCCACCTTCCACTCATTTAGAAAGTATCCATTATTGATGCAATTGTTTAGGATGATAGTTAGGTATTTAAGAGCTATTTGCGAGAGATGTTTTATGATGAAGTTTGGGATGTTGTCAGGACCAGATGATTTTTTTTGAATTTAAATTACTAATAATTCCTTTAATTTCAGACAGGGATGTGAAAAAATTACCGAATTGGGGGTTAAATGCTGAATGGCTGTGGTCAAAGTTAAAGTGACGCGGGGGTCTTGTATCATTTAGTCGTTGGAGGGTTTCCTGGACTTCATCGCTAAGGAGCTGATTAGAAGATTAGGGGTGGCCGTGGTGTAGTGGTAATTGCAAACGCTTCTCACTCGGAGGGTCTAGGTTCGAATCCTGCCCATGGCAAATCAGTTTTTCATTCTGTAATTGGAACTCAGACAAAAAAAATCTGCGTGTGAAGGCATAACACTGACACGTAGATTTGGCTGTTATAAGAGTTTCAAGCAATGAAAAAAAAAAAATACTGGGAATTATATCTCGAATCACTCTGAGTGAAGAAAAACTCTCCGTCCTATTCGGACTCCCACCCCTGGAGAGCAAACATAGAAACCAAACACACCTGAGTTTCAAACCATTACAAAAACAATTTTCCTTTCTCCTCCTTCTATCTTTCCGCCCGCGCCCTGACAACAGTAAAAGGGTATCTAACCCCTTAGGCGCGCGTAAATTATAAAAAAAAAAGAAAAACAAAAGAAGAGTGGGTAATGGCTCTGAAGGAGTCAGAGTAATAGTCCCTAAAAGCACTTGCTATTCCCTCCTCGTCAGTTATTGTATTACCTTCTACGATCACTTTATCACAGAACTGATTTTTCCTGTTCCTTGAAGTTTTGTTAAATTCCTTGTAAGCAAAGGGACCAGGTTTTTGATATTGGAGAGTTTTTGACTGAATTTTGTGTTTAGCCATATTCTGATTTTATCTTGTAAGATTTTCTTTATGAGGGTAATCCTATTTGCAAGGGATTTATATTCCGCGTTAACTTTGTTATAAGTGCGATGGAAGATCTGTTTTAAATGCTTTTGCCAATGGTGTTTAGTGTTAAAGAGAGACTTGATTTCTAATGGAAGATTTTTATACTTTCTATGGTTTACTTCTACTGTTACTGAGTGATTATCCATTGTATGATTGATGGCGGCTTGTAAATTATTGATGTGGTTATCTATTTCTAAGTTATTGAGATTGCGAAAAGTTGGGGGAAGGGTATTCAAAAGAGCAACATCTAGGTCTAATTTAAAGTTATTCCAGTTTACGTCTTTAAAAGATTTCGAGTGGGAATTATCTAATGTAAGGATTGTGGAATCCGTCAGGTATACTTTTAGCAACAGCGGAAAGTGGTCCGAAAAGGTAGGTAGAGAGCGAATGTCGTAATTGGGTGTGATACCTAAGCGATTTAGGAGATTTGGAGAAATGAGAAAATGGTCTAAGAAGGACGAGCTACCCGGAAAAGTAGGTGTTGGCGTAGTGATGTTAATAAGGTGGGGTGTTGTACCGAGCCAGTTTAACCTGCCATTTTGGTTTGTCAAAGAGTCCCCCCAAACCGTGTTTTTTGGTACTTTACCATGATGAAAATGTTGAGTTTAATGAATAAATTGACAGTGGCAGTTTGATGATTAGTGAAAGAGTGCGTTCACAAATTAAATTCAAAATTGTCAAGTCCCTATTGGAAAACCCTTTAGAACACGAAAATATGTTTGCGATTTGACCACAGTGTTTTAAGATCTTAAACTTAAGCAGCAATAGCAATTACTGTCCATCACGAATTGAAAACACGAAAAAAAGAAATTTTATCAGTTAAAACACAAGTCCACGTTGTTTCATGTTTTTTGTTTTTATTTTTTGAATTGAGAAACAATATCGTCTTGAATGGGAAACTTGAAAAATATTTTCAAGGAAAAAACTCCACACCAAAAAGTACATTCCCGTACGTACAAAAAGTTTTCTTTTTCAGATGTTTCTTTGGTGTGGATTCATTTCAATTTGTTCGAATGCATTCTTTTATCATGGAACGTAAGTATTATTATATGACCTCCTATATTATGTAAGTGCATTTTACTTTGTATCTATTGTACCACATTATTGTAATTATTTCAAAGTGCATGCTTATGCATGACTAGATTAGGTATGTCTTCTTTAATCTTTCCTCAAATGTAAAAAGCTCAGAATGTAGCTCCGCCTAAGTATGTAGTTGCTCCTGCGGCACAGACTACCATTACCATTGTAAACCTTGTAATCTCGGCGCGGATAAAATTGTTCAAATTGAAATACAAAAAACAAAAAGCACACACACCAAATACAACAGACATAATAATACATTTGAAACATTTAAAATAACCATTAGGCTGTTTATGGCGGTATTGTCGTGCCAGCATGAGCATAGCAGGAGTATTTCCTCCATTTTGCGACTACAAAGATGGCCATTTACTTCTAGACGGTTGCTACACGAACAATGTTCCAGGTAAATTAAAACAATTTATATATGAATATTTCTTTTTATTTTTATACACACCTATATTATTATTGTTGTAAACCATGAACTATGCACAACACAATCAATTGGTTCAATTGGTAAAAATCACTGTCAAAGAGTATGATGAATGTATCCGTAGACACCTCGAAAATTGCTTAGTTCCATAAATTACATTTTTGTTTCTTTTATTTATCTATATCAACCACAAGCGGTAGCCAAAGATGTATCCCCTAAGTAAAATATCTCTCTCCTTTCATAATATTAAAAACAAAAACAAAAAAAAAATATAAAAACGACACAGCTCTTCAAATTTGCTTCAAAATGTGTAAATAACCTACAATAAAATAAAATGTTTCTATTTCTAATTTTTAATAAGAAAAAAAAACAAAACAAAATCATTAAATGGCAACTAAAGTACGTGTTAACTGATAAATTCACAGCGGATGTAATGCGGAATCTTGGAGCAGCGCACATTATTGCCATTGATGTAGGATCTCAGGACGACACCGATTTGACAAACTATGGGGACGACTTGTCCGGCTGGTGGTTACTGTACAAAAAGTGGAACCCTTTTACTTCGCCAGTTAAAGTTCCAGACTTGCCTGATATTCAATCCCGTTTAGCATATGTTTCCTGTGTGAGACAGCTTGAGGTAAATTTTAAATTTAAATATTTTTTTCTTTTTACAATTAATCAATTGTCTTTTTGTTGTTTGTTTTGTTTTAGGAAGTGAAAAACTCTGACTATTGCGAGTACATTCGACCACCGATTGACAAGTACAAAACTCTTGCGTTCGGTAGCTTCGATGAGATCCGTGACGTTGGTTATGTACATGGTAAGAACTATTTTGAAAGCATGGCTAAAGCTGGACGACTGGGTCGTTTCAATCAATGCAATAAAGCGCCACCAAAAAAACAAAATCATTCGTTGAACGAGTACACATTTATCGATCTTGCACAAATAGTTTGTAAGTTACCCGAAGTGAATGAAGGTAACTTTCTCTACAGTGAGGATGAGGAGTTCGATGGATACATTTCAGAGCCCTCTACTTTCCATACAGTAAATTCAACTCATTTCTTTATAAGCGTTATATTTTTTTTAATTATCTTGTCATATTTATTTTTTTGTTAAAGAATGCCAGCTCTGCAATGAGAATCAAACGCACGGGAGGTTCACTGTCATTGTCGGAAAACGAAATGGATTCAGATCTCGAAGTTGATTTGGCCATTTCATTGAAACAAGAGAAACAACGCAGTGCAACACAAACGCCAATTTCAGAATCTGTGACAACACCATCCTCCGATAGAGATGATATATCTGGGCGCGTTGTTGCCGAAGCACAGTCAGAAACAGCAAGTACAACTGAGGACCTTCCCCCCGACGATGATGATACAAAGGCGAACAGATAAAATTTTAAAATATTTAGTTAGTACGATAGATGTTGTATAGGTAAAATGCGATCGATGATGGAACAAATGTATGACTTAGACTTTATTTTTTCAAAACAACAAATGTTATAGGTAAAATAAACTGGCACCTGTAAATATTGAGCACAATTTTTAAATGACAAAACGATTTTGTAGACTTTTTACTCTCAGTTCATTTTTATTGGGAGAACATTCCAAGAATATACAAATGTTGACAGCGATAGATATTATATTTGCGTATATTTATATGGTGTGATTTGGATTCATTTCAATTTTACGAAATAACTTGATTCGTCAGTCAAGAGCAAAAACAACCTGCGGCTACTGTTACTGTTTTGAATTTCCAAAATGATCTTAGCACATCCGGCAATAGTGACATGGTTGGATCCTTTTGTAGGTGATCGTTGTGGGAACGGTATGTCAGGACACGTACTTTATACTCAAGCGGTTTACATTGAGCTCCACGCCAACATTTCGGGGAGTACTCAAATGTTTCATCATCCTTTTGGCAAACAGCGTTAAGCAAATACCGTGGATAATGTAAGTGGCCCAGGTCCAATAAATCATTCTAAAAAAAAAAGAAGATATAAGCAAACGTGGTTTGTTTTTATTAATTGTAAGATTTTTTTTTTATAAATTTTGTTACTTAATATGCCTTGGAACAAACACATTACAACTACGTGATATACAAGGGTGATACCTATGTTAGATAGGTGACGTGTTTCTTACCGGAGAAGCTTTGATGACTTAGCATTATTATTTAGTTGTCATTAGCTGTGTTTTATTGGTAAGTGACTACGCAGCTCAGCAATCGAACCTCAATAGCTGTGTTTTGTTTTTAAGTGACTACCCAGATCAGTAAAATATCCCTTGGCAAACAACAACAAAAACGAAAAGTGGCGATAATTAGGTCAGTAATTGTCGTGTTTTATTCAAAAGTGTATAGCCACTTCCACACGAAACGAAATCAAAAGTGAGAATAATTTAGTTCACTTTCAGAAGTGAGGATAGATTTACGAAGGATTTGAATTATAGATGTCGCAACATACAACTAGAGGTCATTTATTCGTTTCCTGATGGTTGGCAGCATGCCGTTTCTCCCTATTATGGGATGTGTTCGTGGATCAACTTATGTTTTGAAAGAGCAAGTCAATAATGAACGTTCTTTTGGACTTTTTACATTGGGAAAAAATATTTATTTTTCTTCTACCCAAAAAGGAACTTGGGCGTTTTTTAAAATTAGTTTGTGCGAAGGTGCTTATTTGCTTTTAAAACTGCTTTCAAAATGCCACCAAAGCTCCAGTTTATCGGAGAAAATATTAAAGAAAAAGCAACAACTGGGTTGGGTTAATTTAATTTAATTAATTTCCTTATGGCTAAAAATTTAATCTTTAAAATTAAAATCTTCGTATAAAACTGAAGCAAACGCACTAAATGAAATTTAAAGTACGATTGAATTTGCCCAATGGAAAGCCACTCAAAACAACTTGAAACCAACACTGCGAACATAGCCGTGAGATTTTCTGATTTAATGACAAACTGAAATCGAGTCTGCCAACTTTGAAATTATATGTAAAAGTGAGTTGGAGCGTTTTTTGAAAAATTGGATACGCACTTTTGAATAAATCACGCCTGTTGGTAAGTGACTACCCAGCTCAGTAAAATATTCCTTGGCAAACAAAAAAAAAAAAAAACGAAAAGTGGCAATAATAAGCTCAGTAATATAAGTGAACATAGAATTTAGGAAATCTGAAATCCAGGGAGCGCTGACAGGGGTTGTAAAAAATTTTATTTCATGAAGGATGTCTGACTTTGTTTATTGAAGCATGTGTTCGTTGACTATGTATTTTATATAATCTGCGTGTTCTTATAAGAGCGAAGTTACTACTTAGTCGGGTTTTTTTTTCACAATTTCCCAATATGGATTAGGGAATATGTCCAGACGTGAAAGTGATAGATAGATAGATAGATAGATAATTTTATTTCATATAGTATTCAGAGCATAATTCAAGTACAATTCATTAAAAAAAAAAAAATATTAAAACTAGTTTAACGCACAAAACTTATTTATATGAAATGTTGGGACATTCTGTATTAGTGGAGGTTGAATTGCTGAATTTGTGTAAAGATGTATTTGAGTTGCAAAAAGAAAAGAAAAAAAGATTTGGGTGAAGTCGTGGAGAAAAGTGAGCGATAAACGTGGTTCATTTTCCTTCATTACCACTCCTATTCTATTTCTATTTCAAAGTTTCGAAGATTTAAACGTCACCCGTTTAAAAATTTAAGTGCCATTTCAACTGTGTAATTTGTGTAGAAAAAAAAAAAAACAAATATGGACAGTGCAGCACTTTATTTCAATTTTGACTCGGAAACAAGACATTCTAATCATTTTTATGAGGACATTCGATGCGTGCGTATAGTGGAATACCGACCTGCGTTACCGACAAAATAGTGTTTCACTTCGAACGGATAGCAGGATCGGACAACTCGTATTTGACATAAACATTCGCCCCGGCGTATAGCGGAATAGGGCTGTAAAAGAGAGCTGCAAATTGGTGACGAGAAATCTTTCTTCAGTTATTTAAGGATGAATAAGGAAACCTTTCAGTAGCTCCTTTTGCTAATAAAAGACGATCTGCAGAAGAAAAACACCATTATGAGATCCGTAATTACACCAGAGCAAAGGCTGGCAGCAACTTTGAGATTCCTGATTTCGACATACCTTTCGAACATACCCGTAAGCGTATTCAAATGTCAACAAGTGATTTTTTAGTGCCTGTTTACATTGTGCCTATTCACATTGGCGCGGGCAGGAAGATTGTTCGAAAGAGAGGGAACGCTTTTTATTGAAGTGGGAAGAAGAAGGGTCACTTCCACCGAGAATCCATTTCTAAAGTGGTTCCATTTCTGACATAGTTTTCATTTTAGTTTTGTGGAGAATAGGAAACAGGCCAACCGCTCAAATTTAAAAAATAAAAATGCACCGATTCAAGTGTTCTACTTGTTAAAAAGTCTTTCAAACCCATGACAATGTGGACACGACGTTCATGGTGAGGACTTTCATCCCGTCGCCAATGTAAACAGGCAATTTTGCTTCGAATCGGTATTCTGCTATACGGCTGGTGAACTGCCTTACCGTTTTCTATTTCAAAGTTTCGAAGATTTAAGCGTCACCCGTTGGAAATTTAAATGTCATTTCAATTGTGTAATTTGTGTGGAAAGAAAAACAAATATGTATAGTGCAGCACTTTATTTCAATTTCGACTCGGAAACAAGAGATTCTACTGAAGTGAATCATTTTTATGAGTACATTCTATTCGTGCGTATAGTGGAATACCGACCTGCGTTACCGACAAGTGAGTGTTTCACTTCGAACGGATTTGACATAAAAATTCCACCCGGCGTATAGCAGAATAGGGCTGCATATTTTTCTGAACGACTCTGCACCCTTTCACTTTTTAAATAGCATAGTATTCGGTCATTTAACTATTAAGCTAAATAAAAACTTTCTTCTATTGTTTAATCGAAACAATTCCTGCATAATGCTGGTATAAACACTTTGGCAATGCTTGGAAACAGCCCTAATTTGAACCCAATCGAAAATTGTTGGGCACTGTTAAAACGATGCGTTGCTCAAAAGAACACCAAAACGAAGGAAGGACACAAGTCATAAAAGAAATTTGGCAACATGAAAGAACCACTGAATATTGCCAGAATTTCTGCTGTTATTACGACTCGAGGTGGACATACGAAATATTAGCTATTTGTTTAATTTTTTACTAGCCCATTAATAGCCACTGTGCACAAGCGGGTACAGAAAAACAGTGACATTCAAGAAGTCGTTGTTTCTTTTTGCGTTTCAATCACACACACTGTGCTGAACAGCTGCATGTAAACAAAGAAGCGACCACAAATAACGGTAGTCGTTATCTTGCTTTTTTTTATACATCTTCGGCAATTTCAAGCGTTTTTGGTAGTTTAGCGATGATTTGGCTGCTTAGAAAGTCTGTTGCATCATAATTAGAAATTTCTTTTGTTGATTTGGGAAGGAAAAGGGTTTGATAACATTTGGTAGGTTGAAAAAGTAGTGTACTCGCTTGAGTACAATGGCTAATAAGGTAAGCATTTCTTTTAGATAATTATTCACATCGAAATGGAATTTGGAAGCATCAAACAATCAACCTGGCCGGAAATTTCAAAATGTTTGGGTAGCACATTGGATTTCGTGGAAAGTTCATCAAATCATGTCACTTTCGACATTGCTTTGATTCCTGCAGATCCAGATTGTAACACTGATGAAAAGCAAGGTGACTCCAAGAATCTGTATGCTAACATCCAGGAGAAATTGAGGTATTCTGTACCAGCGATAGTGAAGACATACCACTTCAAGAACAGTGCCGCAAGATAAACCTTGTGAGAATTCACCGAAAGGGTCACAAAGATCTTGTGATGTTGAGATGTCGGGTACTAGCATTTTCTTGGAAAACAAGATGAAAATGGTATCGGATTTAGAAGGAATGTTGCCACTTGAAGTCTTCGAAACTTTATTTGACAAAGAAGTAGAAAATTTGATTGTTGACCAAACTTGCCTTTTGCGTCAAATGGTAATGCGCATAATTTGTCATTTAGCGAACAGGATTTGAAATCGTTTTTGGGTATTCTACTATTATTTCTAACTGGTTTGCTTGGTACCTAGCAAATCGAAAGCAGATGGTAATAATCAAAGAGACTTTTAGCTCATTGAAATGTATAAATATAGGTGTTCCACAAGGATCGGTTTTGGGTCCTATTTTGTTTTGATTTATGTTAACTCTCTGTTTAGTCAACCTTTCAAAGGAAAAATTTCTGCATTTGCTGATGATTCTACCATTTTCTATTCTCATAGCAATAATTTTAGTATTTTTATGGATGTAATTCTCGAACTTGAATTACTGAGATTATGGTTCAGTCATCATAAACTTGTAATTAACATGAAAACTAAGTTTATGTTTTTTAATAACAGAACCATGGACTATCAAGATTTTTCGTTATCTTAACATAGCTCGAATTGTTCACGTTTTCATTTAATCTGTTGTTCGAAGAATTCAATTAGTGTTGATCACTTTACTAATTGTTGTGATGCCTGCTTCAATATTGAGTGTGTTCAACAATTTATATATTTGGGTATTATTTTAGACTATAAACTTAGTTGGAAGGATCATACTAATTATTTGAAACAGTATATGAATAGAGTAGTAAAACAGTTGTACCACTTAAGTCAGTATTGTAATAAATCTATCCTAAAGCTAGTTTACAATGGTTTACTAAAATCTAATTTCCAGTATGGGTTATCCTGCTGCGGTGGGGCATATTACATATTACACTCACATCCAACTCTTGTTAATTAAGCAGAAATATGCAGTCAGAATTATTTGCAAAGTGAGTCGTGCAACGCATAGCTTAGAACTTTTTAGGAACCTCGAATTTCTTCCTTTAAGACACTTATACTGCTACAAAGTTTTAAAAATATTTTTTGAGAAATCTGGTTATCATCAGGTTAGAACATATGAAAATTATAACGTGCGTAATAACACCAGGAATTTTTTAACAGTACCTGTAGTTAAAAAATCACGCTTTTCTAGGTTTTATTCTGTTGTTGCACCTCGCCTTTTTAACTTGTTTCCTGATAACATTAGATGGGAAAGAGTAAAGACAGTATTTTTAGTTAGTGTTAAAAAATGGCTTTTTTCTTTTAATTACACGGATATTGAACAAACTTTTGAACCGTTAACTTAATCTATTTGTATCATCTGTTTGGATTTTCTACTTAATTTCTTTTCTTCTTTGAAATATGTTCACAGAGTTTTTTTCCCCATCAACATTTTTAATTTACATTTTGTATTATTTTATAAGTATACTAAATTGTTTTGTGATTATATAATATTGTTATTTATAATATAAGTTTGCAATGAAATAAACAATAAATAATAATAATACTGGCTACCACTCGAAGGTACTCGTTCTCCAATCATTGCTAATAACATGTCTCGGAACAGATTCAAGGAAATCAAAAAATACCCCCACCTTGCTGACAATAATAATTTGATAGCTACCGACAAAATGGCTAAGATTAGGCCCTTATGAAAACTTCTATCCGAGGTTAGCAAATGGGAGTATCTTTTCAATCTCCGAATAATACGTTTGCTTGTAAAAAACTACCTTGATTTCGGAAATCGAAAAGTTGATCGATTTGGTGATAACAATATGCCAGGTGTTGATTGATGCCAAAAATATCAAGACCCCCAAGGCCCAAATCAAATCGGAAGAAATAAAAAAGTACTTTAGTAATTTAAGAGTTACTATGAAATCGTCAAGTGGGGAATGGCTTTCTGCAGAGAGGTAAATTAATTTAACCTTGTGACTGTAAGTTGGGGTCTATATGACCCCAGGCGTATAAAACGTTGATTTTTTAAAATATTTATTGGTGTTTTTGGCTGCTTCTCACTGACATCTTCAATTTGTTCGTTCCATACATAAAAATACCAAAATGAGCTCAAAAAGACACTGCGAAAGTATATATTTTTCAGCTGAAAGCAAAAAAAACTTGAAACCGTTTTTTGGGGTCAAAGTGGCCCCATGCAACTTTCTTACATTTTGAATGTGGGGAGTACCTTTTCTGCTCAATTTTATGTATGACACCTGTCACACATCTATGCATTCATAACTGTTGTCTATTTTTCTTCTTCTTGACGCGTGCGTTGCGGAAACAAGAAAATTTTGTCAGAACAGATCTATAATTGGTATTTAATTTTGAGACGAGAATTTATTATTGGCAAGTAAAAGAAATATTTTTATCAATCTTTTTGCATTGTAAATTCGTTTCAAATGGAAAGTTAGAAAATAAAAAGAAGAAAATCGTCCTTTCTTTGCATACAGTATGAGTGCTATGGATTTGATTGATAGTGGCGATGAGCCGACAAATGAAGCAGCCGACGATATCGATGGCGAATTTTCAGATTTCGACATTTTTGAAGGCATTGAAATTCCTGAATTAGAAACTGGAGATGAAGATGATGAAATTGGATTTGCAAGGAGTGCCACCCACTACGGCCGAAACGTGCTAATGGCATGCAATCCCAAACATGCGCAATGCAAATTGTCCGAGAAAAGCAATGTGTTACTGCTAATATTCTGAGAGAAATTTCTTCAGTAAGCGATGCTATAGTTTCTCCGGTAATAAAGGGTCCGCCATCTAACGTTTTTTTTTTTTCAACTAGTGCTTATTTCGTGAATGGTAACACTTAGCTCATGTCTGATTTGACAGATAATTAGTTTTATCCTTCCGCTGAACGAATAT
Source organism: Volucella bombylans (assembly GCA_949129095.1). Lineage (NCBI taxonomy): Eukaryota > Metazoa > Arthropoda > Insecta > Diptera > Syrphidae > Volucella > Volucella bombylans. The sequence goes on along the minus strand of OX422143.1, from coordinate 180,228,491 downwards.
GGTTGTGTATACGCTTGAACAATGCTGGGAAATATTGCGACATTACTTTGAAAATCATGGTAATGTTGCAGAATGCGTGCGAAAATTGCGTACGGATTTTGGAAGAAGAGAAGCACCGTCAGCTCCGTATGTTCGTTATCTTGTGAAAAAAGTGAAAGAAACTGGCATCCTCATCGATAAACCAAAGCGTGAAAAGCCAAAAACAGTGCGTACACCGGAGAATATTGCTGCTGTGGCAGAAAGTGTGCGTGAAGCGCCATCAACATCAATTCACCGTCGTTCTCAACAATTGAACATTTCGGAGACATCATTGAGACGAATTTTGCATAAAGACCTTGGTATGACGCCATACAAAGTCCAATTGGTTCAGGAGTTGAAGCCAACTGACCATCCAATGCGTTTTCGCTTCGCTAAGTGGGCCTGCGATCGACTTAGAGAAGATGCCGATTTTGCCAAAAAAATCATCTTTTCAGATGAAGCTCATTTTGATCTTAGCGAGTATGTAAACAAGCAAAATTGTCGCATTTGGGGCACAGAAAACCCGCACGCATACATTGAAAAGCCGATACACCCAAAGCGAGTCACTGTTTGGTGCGGATTTTGGTCCAGAGGCATAATTGGGCCATTTTTCTTTGAAAATGAGCAAGGAGTGGCCGTTACAGTCAATGGCGATCGTTATCGAGCCATGTTGAACGAATTTTTGTTCACAAAAATTGAAGAGGAGGATATTGGCAACATTTGGTTTCAACAGGACGGCGCTACGTGCCACACAGCCGAAGCTATACTCGATGTTTTGCGTCCTGTTTTTGAAGATCGCATTATCAGCCGCAGAGCTGATGTCGTTTGGCCACCTCGGAGCTGCGATTTGACACCGTTGGACTATTATTTGTGGGGTGCCGTAAGAGATAAGTGTTACGCTGACAAACCAGAGACAATTGACGCTTTAAAGGACAATATGCGTGAAGAGATTGGTGAAATACAGCTGCACACAATCGATAATGTGCTTAAAAATTGGACCGATCGTGTAGGCTACTGCATGGCCAGCCGAGGCAGCCATTTGAATGAAATTATTTTCCATTATTAACCGGAAGGAGAAAACTAATTATCTGTCAAATCAGACATGAGCTAAGTGTTACCACTAGTTGAAAAAAAAAACGTTAGATGGCGGACCCTTTAGTTACGATCATCGCTAGAGAAACCAATCGTAAAGCTAACGCATTTTATGCTGCAAACCCAAACAAGTCGATTCGAAAGTGGGTGAATACAGACGAGAAAGAGTTATACGCGTTATTTGGTATGCTGATTTTTGCAGGCGCCTGCAACTCGACAAACGAAACCGATCCATATTCCGAGCCACGATGTCTCAGGTTCGATTTGAGCAGTTACGACCATTTTCAAACTCGTTTGGAACGATTGCGCACAGATAAATTGGCTTCCATTCGAGACGTTTGGAGCATGTTTCTTGAACAGCTAAAGACAGCGTACAAGCCATCAGCTTTCCTAACAGTTGACGAGCAACTGGTGGCGACACGCGGGCGATCAAAATTTCGGCAATACATTCCATCAAAACCAGGAAAGTATAGAATCAAAATTTTCTGGGTATGTGATTCGCAGAACAGCTATCCCTTGCGCGGAGAGATTTATGTTGGTCGTCAACCAGATGAATCGAAAGCACGGGACTACGCATTGAATTTAGTGCAACGTATTTGTCAACCATGGCTGACAAAAGGTAAATTCCGAATTGGAATTTCCTTCGAAAGCTCGGCGAAGAATTGGTCCATCCATAAATAATAGAAAGAATTGGTCGTGGGAAATACTCGTACATATACGGAGCTACTGCCCAAGCCATGTGATTCTCAATTTTGGAAGTCCAATTGCCAGTAGACGGAAAACTAAAACGCGCCCGTTGCTCAATTTGCCCACGATCAAAAGACAACAAACTGAGTATAGTATGTTCTTCATGCCAAAAATATACGTGCAAGGAACATTTGAAAATGATATGTATTTAGTTTGTGTATAGCTGCCACTGAAGATGAAGATTCTGAAGAAGAAAATCACATTTAAAATAAAAAAAAATTTCGGTGTTTTATTTTGAGCTCACAATTAAATACTAAATAAAAAATATTTAAATTTTCTTGTGTTATTAACATCTGCATGCAAAATATATGGGTCAGCTTAAGGGTCAGGTTAAGTTTAATAATGATGGAAAGTAGTTTATAGTAACCTATTTTTGATATCACTTTTAATAAAGAATTTTTAACTTTGACGAAACAAATTTATGCTATGACCGTGGGACAAGGAAATGTGTTTTTAAAAAAAGTACAAAATACCCAGAATGTGTGATGGATAGCGTTAAAAGAAACATATCCGTTATGTTTTGTGGATCGGCAAGTGGAAAACTGTTGCCACCATATGTTGTGTATAAAGCTACACACTTATGGGAATCGTGGGTTCAAGATGGACCTATAAGAACTCGCTTCAACCGCAGTAAGTCAGGGTGGTTTGATGCGGTAAGGACTGGTTCCTTAATTTTTTTATTCCCGAGACAAGACACTTAGGGCAAGAGGTTGTCATAATAGGCGATAATTTGGCAAGCCATTTTTCTGTTGAGGTAGTGGAAGCAGCGGTATATAATAACATAAAGTTTGTGTGCTTACCGAAAAACACAACACACATTTGTCAGCCTTTAGATGTGGCATTTTTCGCGCCTTTAAAACGAAAACGTCACAGTGATAGCAACAAGGTTCGTCCTCGTAGAAAGAGGTCAAAACCAATGGTTGAACCTGGAAAAAGTGTTGAAGTTATTGCCGATGAATCTGCTTCCCATTCAACACACAACGAAGCAGAAAGTTTTGAAAATTTAGAGTATTTAGACGATTCTGAAGAGAAGGAATATGTCAATGGACCAAATGCGGACGAAGACGATCTATCAGTGGATCAAATATTTGCCATTTTATGCGCACAAAAATAACGACTGAACTTTCTTTTTTTTTTCTTAATAATACGTCTTTGTACGTCTTAATAAAATAAAACGGTTAGGTAATGTTATTCAAATATATTTTGTATACCTAAAAGAAATTAGGTGGTCAAAATTAGACTTAGGGCAGGAAAACAATAAATATAATTTGGTAAACTGCTGCATTTGTTTAAAATTTGAAGTCGGTCAATGTTTGTCAAGTTGACGGTACGCATTTTGTAAAAAACTGACATATACACTCCGCTTGAACTGAATAGGTAAAACATTTTCAAAAGTTTGTCTTTCATTATTTTCAAAAAATGTGCATGAATTTATTACTTCATGCTGGTAGCTGTTTGTCTATGATGTTTGGTAAAAAGAAATTAGAAAGAATAATTCAAAAAGCACCGTTATTTTTGAAGAGGCTCATTGACTTACTACAGAAGCAAGGACTAACCGGGCGTGCTATAACTAAAGAAATTGATCCAAGTTTTAATGTGGTCTATTCTTACTGCAGAAACAAAGAGAAAAACATTAAATGTACGAAGAAACATTAAATGAGGTAAAAAAAACGGCCATAACAGCGGCCGATAGAAGAGCAATTTTGCGATGTGCTTCTAATTCTTCTGACTTAGCTGCGAAAATAAAACAAAGAGCAGGTGTTAATGCTAGTGTTTCGACAGTTAGAAGAGTAATCAATTGTTCCAATCATCTAAAACGCCTGAAACTTCAAAAGAAGCCACCTTTAAACCCTCAGCGAAAGTGTATTGGGTTGGAATTTTCGAGGTATCATATGGCTTGGCAAGAAGAATGGCGTTGCGTGGTTTTCTCAGATGAAAAAAAGTTAAATTTTGATGGACCCGATGGGTTTAATTATTACTTTCACGATATGAGAAAGGATCGAGAAGGTGGTGTTATGGTATAGGTAGCGGTTAGCTATTATGGAACTGTTGAACTAGAGTCTCAAACAGCAAAAATGACCGCAACAACTTATAAATTGAAAAGGAATTTTCCGAAATTTTGTGATATTTCTGGACTCATTAATTGAAATTTCCATTCATACGGCGCGGATAGTTAAAAAATGGATAAGGGAGCAAATTTAGGGATCGCTTCACTGGCCACCTTACTCATCGGGCCTAAATCTTATGGAAAACGTATGGGGATGGTTATTCCGAAAAGTGTACGAATCTAGCCAACAGTTTGAAGACAGAGGATCACCCATTGCAGCTATTTAATTAGCCTGGAGAGAAATTTCGTTAAAAATCTTAAAGGCACTTTACGATTCAATGCCGGACCGAATTTGTGAAGTGATTATGAACAAAGGTGGCAGTACCCACTACTAGAGTCAACAAATAAAATGCTCTTTCTAATCTCTTTTCTTGGATTGGTATTTCCGATCTCGGCTCTGACCGTTACATTCAAATGACAACAGTGATTCTAATTTCAAACCAAGCTTATGTTTAGTAAAGTAATATAGTCATGTTCAAGTATAAGGATATTATTATTTCGGAAAATAAGCCACAAAATAGCTGTGGCTTATGAGGCACTAGGCAATTATGATGCAAAAAATAGAGAGTATTCATTTAACAGACGAATTTGTAAACGTTATGAGAACTGAATGAAGAATGCACAAAAAACAAAAAAATATTTAAAACTTTATATGTGAACGATTGGAAAAGTTCCGAAGCATACCTTAATTTTACAATCACATCCAATAATCGGCGAATTGGTGCCTTTTTTAGTTTTCGGATTTTTAAGAAAATCAAAGTCATCGTAGGTGTTTAGAAAATTGGCACTTTTGTTGTCATCCTCAAAGCGCATCATCACATCTTGGTTCTCGTCTTCAAAACTATCACTTTCCGCCAATGTATCGGGTTTTTGTGCTCCGTAATTTCTACATATGAAAACACAAGAATATCATTATGTTAAACACTCGCGTTCTTATTATTTAGAAATTAATTGAAAATCACTTTTTAACTTTTACATTGTGAAAGCTTGTAGCTTCGTTTTCGGCTTCGTCAAGATTAAAGTTATCCTTCAAAACGGACAGAAGCTTACTATACCGACAGGATAATGCATTCGTGTCAAGATGTGTAAGCGCATTATTGAGGAAATCCATTGATGATGTAGATATTCTTCGTAAGTCATTATCCGTTTTAATTGCAGTAATAGTTGAACTGCACAGGAATAGTATCACAGTAAGAAACTTCTAATTAATCGTAAAAAAAATAAGAGAAATACAATTTCAAATTACAATAGATAGCGAAAAATAGGAGCAATAGCGGACGTAGAATATGGTATATCAGAGCTCTTAACTTACCCATATCACCATCTTGTATTAACTACAAATAAGCTTAAGATTGCTACATCACTTGCTTTTATACGTTAGATATTCCTGGCATCCGATACAGAATTGACGTTAATGGGTTTCGCTCAGACTAGAACTAAGGTTGCCTAATAATACGTCCCACATTCATGCAGCTTTAGAACAATGGGCCATAGACGACAAAGATCAAATTACCTTAAACATCAGGCCAACGTTTGAGCAGCCTTACGATATCCTTTTGTGTTTTTTTGTTTGAATATGAAAATGTAACTTTTCATCACAATAGACAAAAAGTGATGCGGATAGGATGTGATGTGGCAAAAGGGGGGGGGGGGGGGGAAATACACAATAGGAACGTCGAAACGAGTATCCTTTGTTTTAAATCCGATTCTTGTGCAAATATTTATTTTTACACCTTCAAGATTATTGGTATTTTTAAAGATAACGCGAATCAGATACATACGAGTACATTCGAGATTTGAGGTTTCTTGAATGCGAGTACAGTGTTTATTAGATTGTATAAGTTCACATGGATACAATCCTCAAGCCGTCTTACTACAGACATACATGATTTGAACGTCGTATAATGTTTATCATCTTACTCGAGATCGTCAACTATTAGCTAATGTTGGGCAAAGTCATAGCCTTTAAAACCTACAACCTACTTTGCCTTGGCACATTTTTATTTCAATTTTAGTGTTAGCTATGGATGTCGTCTGATTAGGGTAAGCAGTGATTGATATCAGAATGGCGATGCCCAATGTTGCTCCTATGACATGGCGTGCTAGGTAAAGTCTGGTCAAACTGGTTGACTTGCTGAACTTCAAAGTTGGAAAGGTGATCAAGAAGATAATAAAGGGTGGTCCATAATTAACGCACGATGTTAATTGCAAGTAAAACAAAAAGTTTTCAGAGAATTATCTTAATATTTTTTATTATGGTAGAAGGATCTATGACAATTATGTGTGAAACAAAATAACGGTCAAATGCTCGCCACGGCTTCGGTGGTATACCTCTATCCGATGGTCCATATTGTCAATAACTCTGAGACATAATTGAGGTTCAATGTCGTTAATGTGCCGAATTATCTCATCCTTTACCTCTTGAATTGTTCTTGGCTTATTGACGTACACTTGTTCTTTTAAATATCCCCAAATTTTTTCAATTTTGGTGGGGGCTAATGCCCCCATTTATTATGCTTAATACAAGCTTAAAAACTAAGACTTAAACTAATACTAGGGCTTAAAGCTAAGGATGGTGAAGGAGATCGAATTTGAGGGAAAGTGTGCTGCGATTAAAATCGAAAACGGAAAGGTTGGAGTTTACCTTACGCAGCATACGGGAGATTGGTTCGTTAGAGCCATATGTGGTGCGGTGGATAGGTAGATAAAAGAGACGGGTGGAACGTAGATTACGAGGGTTAGTGTTAAAGAAAATGGAGTTGCAAAGAGGCATGCAATCGACGGAGCCTGAGAGGAGTCGGTGAATGAACAAAATGTCTGCTGCGTCCCTTCGTTCCTCAAGGGTACTCAGGTTAATGAGTTTGAGACGGTCTCGATAGGGAGGTAAGATTAGAGGATCGTTCCAAGGTAGACCTCGAAGAGCAAATCGAAGAAAACGACGCTGGATCCTCTCAATACGAGATACATGAACTCGTTGAAAGGGACACTCGAGAAGGGGGCGAACGTAAGTGATGTATAGTGATCTGATCACGTACGGGTTGCAGAATTCTTTGGACCATCTTTTAACGAAGCCGAGTGATGAGTTTGCTTTAGAAATTATATCATCAATATGCCAAGGTCGCGGATAGATTCAACAAGGGGTATAGGTTGGCCGTGGAGATGGTAAATTCGTTGAGCAGACTTCTTGCACTTACGTGAGAAAGTAATCGATTGACATTTGGAGACATTGAGTTCTAAGCAGTTCTTGATGCACCAGGTGGAAAAACTATTTAGATCTATTTGAAGGAGGTTGGAGTCTTGTTGTGAGGAAATGGGTTTAAAAAATTTGGTATCGTCAGCATAGAGAGAAAGTGTTGAGTGTTGAATGAGCCTTTGAAGGTCGTTAATAGTTAGGATGAAGAGGAGTGGACCTAGGTGACTACCTTGAGGAACACCTGAAGTGACCAAGAAAGGGGACGATAGGACAGATCTGAAACGAACATTATAAAAACGATTATCCAGGTAAGAAGATATCCATTTAAGCAAAATGGGTTCAAAGCCCAGGACGGACAATTTGAACAGGATTAGTTTATGAGATATCTTGTCAAAAGCTTTACTGAAATCAGTTGTTATAACGTCAACTTCTTTACCATTTTCTAAGGCTGAGAGAACAGAGGGCACGAATTCGACGAGGTTAGTGGTAGTTGATCTACCCTTCAGAAGGCCGTGTTGATTGGGGGGAATAAAAGATTTACACTGGAAACTTAAGGTTTCATGCAAAATACTTTCGAGGAGTTTGGGTATATGAGAAAGTTTAGCTATAGGGCGGTAATTAGTGACTTCGCTCTTTAATCCCTTTTTGTGTATGGGTGTTATGAAAGAGGACTTCCATATCTGTGGAAATTCACCTTGAGAGAGCGATAATCGGAAGAGATTAGCAAGGGGGCGGGAAAGAGTTGAGGAACACTTTTTAAGAAATATGGATGGAAGGCCATCCGGGCCGGGTAAGTATTCATCATTAAGTTGTTGTAATTTGTTTTCTATTACTGTATGATCAAAGCTATGAGAAATAGTGGGGCCAATAGAGAAGTTAAGTAGGTATTTGAAATAAGAGGGATCCGGTACGAAGGAATTATCGGCAAAAGATTGCTTAAAAAAAGTAGCAAAAAAGTTAGCTATGGTATGCGGATCAGTTGATGATATATTTTCGTATGAGAGGGATGGAGGAAAACCGTCGGATTTTTTTTTGTAATTAACGAATTGGTAGAAAGACTTAGGATCATTTATAAGCCTTGATTGCGCACTATCAAGGTATCGCTGATAGAGAAACTTATAGAGCTGGGCGAATTGAAGGTATGACCCGAGATAGCTTGAATAGTCAACAAAAGAGTTGGATCGGAGGAAAACTGCCCATAATTTGTTTCTTTTGTTACGTAAAGAGCGAAGTAGAAGATGTCCTATTACGCGAAAACGGGACGTAGAGAGAAATAGAATTGAATAATTCTCTGTAGAAAATAGAGAGAGCACTTTTTAGGGGCATATTGGCGAAATCAAAAGAACACTTACTAAGATATGCGTTAATTTTGCGGAAATTCGCTTTATGAAAGTCGTAAGAAGTGGTAGCTGCAGGTGGGGTGGGGCGGAAAGGAAGGTGGTGGAAAAGAGAAAGAAGAAGTGGTGGGTGAAAGTTATCAATGCTCGATAGTGAAAGGGGACAGAGCGAGACAGAGGAGTTTATGGGGTCAGTGGTGAAAATGAGGTCTAATTGCCTTCCCATATACTCGTAGTTGGATACTCCACTAACTTGGCATAAGCTAGAGTCTGCATCGATAGCGAGTTGGTAGCATTCGATTGGTTGGGCCGGTAGGATGTAAAAACACATAATGTACAGGGACCTGCAGGGGAGTGTTATCTTTATTGAAACGTAGTCAAGTTTAGAGGAAATAGAAACAGCGATTGGTGAAGAGTTTAGGTCATTGCGGACGGCCAGTAGGACACCTCGACACGGAGCATCATCATTTGGGCGGGTAAGATCGTCGTCTCGGAAAACATTGAAACTAGGGGGGAATAATTCCTGATTCTTTATATCGGGAATTAGATTAGTTTCGGTCAGAGCGTAGACCTCAAATGGGAGAGCGTGAGATTGGTGCAAGACGGCACGGGTCTTAGATCGCAGTCCTCTTACGTTTTGATAGTAGAAGGTAAGAGGAAGGTTACTTCGAGAGCGCGTGGGAGTGGATGGTTGGAACACTGGCAATGGTAGCACGTTAGGGACGAAAAAATTTGTCGTTATCAGCTCTGCTCCGTTGAAAGTCTGAGATCCTTTTTGAGTGTACATAGTTACCGAAAGCAGCAAGGTCGTCGGGGACCTTCCTGCTGTATGGAGACCATGAGGCTTATTTTCGTTTTTCCCTCCTAGTAAACTGAGTCGGATTTGTCATGCAGATACGCTAAAAGTAGACGTATATTCTCGTACGTCTTTTTTTCTCAAGCCTAGAAAGTGCATAACGACATTCTGTTGTGTCAAAAGCTTGTTGAGTTATTTTAACTGTGGGAGGCAGAAGAGGGTCAAAAATGGGAGAGGTGGACGAAGATTTTGAAGGCGATGCAGGGGTGATTGAAGGGGCATTAAACACATGTGCAGGTGAGGGATATATAATATGGGACCTAACGAAATTGGGATATTTAGCTCCGGTTTTATGGTAGAAATTAGGGAAAGAAGTGCTAGTGGGGGCACGTGCAGAGGGGTTAGGTATTTCAGAGGAATTATTGTGAGCGGTTGGTGCTAATTTGAAAAGACGAACGAAGGCTGCAGGTGCAATATAATTGGAGGACCGATGAAGTCGGTTCGGGATGTGAGTGGGAGGGGCGAAATTGGGGAATATATTAGTTTTAAATCTAATTATTATATTAGAGTCAGATTTGAAACGGGAGTTGGAAACGGTTTTCGGTACAGAGTCAGGTTTGGGACGGTTTGGGACCGGTTTCCGTATTTTATTAGAGTCCGGTTTGGGACGGGAGTTGTAATCGGGATTAGGTAACTTAGAATTAAGCTTCGTTTTATCCTGTTTCTTGGTAGGTGTTTCGATCAATTTACAGATGCGCATCTTTCCAACGTTGAAATTAGTACCACCAGGGTTTTTAAATAACCAAGATAATCAAGATCGTATCTAGCAGGGATGTCGAATTTAAAGCTTCGATTACCTTTGTGGTGAGATAGCAGGAACATTTTTACATTTACTGATGGTGATGCCGTATTTGTCCGCGAAGAATTTCGTGATCCAAGAAATATCAGCCTTTGATGAAAAATGTACTCATATCGGTTTCAATTTTATCCAGTCTACGCCTCCATTCGGAAGGTGTCCATGTAGTTACAAAATGTTTGATTAGCTTGCGTGGGGCGACGACGGGAGGAGTTGACAGTAAAACAGTTTCGGTATCCTGGACTGAAGAGGAAGCGGGAGAAATTGTAGATTTAATTAACCGTGGTGGACGAGGAGATGGTGGTAAAAGTAGGTCGACTTCGGTTTCCAGTAATTCAGCCAAAATTAATGTATTGTAGTGGACATTCTGATGGATTGGTAAATCGTCAATTTTGCTGCTTACCGTTTCGATGTGCTTCTCAATATCGAAAATGGTTGATTGTGCAGCAGCTAGATCGTCACCAACACCGTTGATTCTGTCAGAGATTACTTCGAGCATTGGATCAGGCTGCATTAGAGATGGTTGTTTCTTTGAGGTAGATTGAAAACGAGTCTCAAGATATTCACGCAGATTGTTTATCGATTCACACAATTTAAGGTTAGAGATGTTTTGGGCGGAACAAACTGCTTTGAGATCATTGATCGCAGTACTCATCTCGACCAGACTTGCAGATTGTTTATCGATGCTGGTGAGTTTGGACTTAATTATATCGGTTGAGGATAGAATCGAGTTGCCTAATTCATCAACATAACTGACACTACTTTCTAAATTGGACTGATTCGTCGTGAGCACTGTCACTGAGGCACTTTATAGCAAGCAACACGTTCAAAAGCGAGATTATCTTGCACTCATCACAAAAGAATTCCTTTTATTTAATCCGACACAAATTGCATGGAATGATTTTCCACAGATGCCCTTACAAGTGACAAAGTCAGCATTGACATCAAAGATTGGACAGTTAGTGATTCCGCAAGACATGGCAAATTTATCAAACGTAAACAAAAAGGTAAACAAAGAACTTTACGCACTGTTATGCACTGCAAGTGAAATTCAGCAAAATCGGGAAATTGGTCAACAGTTAGTTTTTTTTTTTTTTTAGTTTTAAATGCATTTTATTTTCTTAACACTAACTCTTACATTCTAACAAAAAATGCTTAAATGCTAGCTTACAATTACTTAACAATCTTATACTAACTTACTGGCCCCACACAGGCACTCTAAGCTACTCTAAATTCTTATATCTATGTCTTTCGACTTCATTTACATTTTATTTATAAATGTTTATTTTGTATACTTAGGGCTAAGAAAAAATTTATAACAAAAAACTTAGCATATGGACATAAGCTGGCCACTGTTATTTACAGAGCAAATAAATTGGTCAGCTCTGCCTCATTAGTGAGGCTGGTCCCTAATTGACGGAAACGACGACGAAACATCTTCCCCATCATTCAACCACCAGAAATGCTGGTGCTGCCGAACGACATCCCTCTTATCGCGATTCCCCACCGCCCTACTGAACCTGAGGCGATCCAAACTGCCGTGTGCGACGTCTCTGTTGTAGTTGAGTCGATTGTCCCCAGCTGTCCGAGCGACATGGAAGATTAACGGGACCGCTGATCTATCCTGGATCAACCCTATCTGATCTAGGTGGAGGAATACTTCCGGTGGAACGAAGCCGTCAGAGCGCACACTCTCGTGGTAAAGGTAATTGGAGTAGTAAGCCCCAGATATCAGGTTATTCGTCGACGTCATTGCTCTTGCAATGTGCCTTCGAGTCAGCTTAATTACGAAGTTGTCTACTCGTATTAGCTTCGCCCTGTTGTAAAGGACCACATTAGGATAAAATTTCTTGTACTCCGACTCTGGTGTTCTGTACAAGCGAAGGCAAGCCCTCTCAAACATCCGAATCTTTTCCATTAAGTTTGCTCGTACATTGAACCACACGGGACAACCAAATACCAGCATGGGCCTGATAAGGGCCATGTAGCAGATTACCTTTACCCTCGCATCGAGTTGGCTGCTATAAAACAGTCCCTTTGTAAGGGCAAAAGCGCCTTTAGCTCTGGCCAGAGCAGCATCTACATTTTTGCCAAAATACAGAAACTGATCCAGCCAGATGCCAAGGAATCTGACTACATTTCGACAGGCAAGAGGCTGTCCGCGCTGTCCAATGATTTAGAACTTTCGCCAATTTTTTCTGGTATCCCTAGAGGCTAGAGACAATGGCGTCCTAAAGAGAATGGTTTCCGACTTCTGAAAGTTGATTTTCAACTTCCAGTCATCGCAAAATCGTCTTATCATATCGAAGTCACTTTGCAAGAGAGTATTAATGACCTCGATTTTTTTACCTGTTCTGTACGCTATCAAATCGTCTGCGTACGCAATAGTATGAGGAAGTGAACCTATCAAGTCGCTTGTAAAAATGTTGAATAGGATTGGCGAATTGACCGCGCCTTGCTGAAGACCATTTCTAATTTGAAATATTCCAACAGAAGTCACATCGCCATTTTTCACGATGAACTGTCTGTTGGTTAGCATATTATAAAGAATGTACAAGAGAGGTTTACTGATGCCCAGCCTAGTCAGCTTATAGAAAAGACCCTCTAACCATACGGTGTCGAAGGCCTTCTCCAAGTCAACAAGGCAGGCACCAGTGCACTGTTTCTTGCCTTTGTTCCATTGGATATCGGACACCAGTTTAGACGCGGCATGTGAGATATCATGTCCCGCCTTAAAACCGAATTGATTATCCGGAACTATATGTTTGTCCTCAACCCACCTAGACAGAGCTCTATTGATTACTTTTTCAAAAACCTTACTGATATTCGGAAGGAGACTTATCGACCGGAGATTCGCCGGATTGGATATATCCTTCCCCTTTTTGGGGATAGGTTGAACCACCGCCGTTTTCCAATGCGCTGGATAATGTGCATTATTCATTGCATTATTAAACAGGGTGGTGTAAATGTCCACCGCTTCTAGAGGAAGATGTCGAAGCACGATGTTCGGAATACCATCGGTCCCTACTGATTTCTTAGCCCTGATTGTGTCGAAGATCTCATGGAGTTCTTCCCTCGAAATGAAAGGGGGTAGGTCACCCTCTCTGGTCGTGACATTATTTGCCATATTTTCGTCGCTAAACCGGGTGAAACCAGAGCCCTCGGATCGCCAGTTCCCTATTTCATTTCGAATGCAGAAGTCGTGCCCCAAGACGCGACTGTCCAGGTCATAATTAGGGCCAATGATATCAATGGCCTTGTATACTTCCTGGAAAGTCGCCCCTATGGTCTCAACCTTCTCCTGTGGATCCTCGATCACAAAGAAGGCGTCATCATCAGCGGCCTCATTTGGATCAATACCTGCTATTGTCAGTAACCGTTCGTTGTCTGTCGTCCGGGCTATTTTAAGACACTGAAGGTGGTTTTGATTTTTTCTCCGAAATAGTTTATTTATTTGCGGGAACATATTCGGGTTGCTGGTGTTTACAGCCCGAACCTTGTTGTTCCAATACAAACTTACAGAAGTTCTGTAATTCTCTTTTATTAGCGTTTGAATATTTTTAATCGACGACTTCAGTGTCCTAATCTCCGGGTCTTGTCGGTCAGTTAACTGTCTGTACAAGTTTTTAAGTCTTGTCAGAAGTCTACTTTTCTGTCGGTGCAGTGCGTCAATAGTAGGATTGCGGAACAGGTCTTCGTTAGTCGTACGTCGATACCGCGGTATTGTAGTGTCCATAGTTTGTTTAATTGCCTCGTCCATTTGTTTTAGGTAATTGTCGATCTCCTCGTTTGACAAATTCCTATTGGGCGGTGGTTGGAGCGTGTTCGAAGAGAGCGCTCTTGTCAAGGTTGCGGAGAAGCGTGTCCATCGAGTCTTACTGTAGTTGTAAGAATATCTTTGGACAAACTCCTCCAATTCCGCAATTTCGTTGGGAACTGTAATTTCGGTGCTAAAACCGCAATGGTCGCTGTCATACACGAATGTGCGCAGACAGTTTAGCGTTTGTATATTCGTACCTGTGAGTCGTATACGTTCATCGTACAGCAGTAGATCCAAATAAGACCCGCCTCTGGGAAATGACGGGTTATCCGTCGCTTTAAGACCGAGTCTGTACATGACATCGTGCTGACCCCACCAATCGAGTAGTAGGTTCCCTCTAGTATTTGGCAAATTATTTCCCCAATCTCTATGTCTAGGGTTGAAATCCCCGCCGATTATAAAATAATTCTCCCCCGATTCCAGCCTCAGAAGTCGAAAAAGCGTGTCGAGCTCTGTAATGAATAGGGTGGATTGTGAAGTATCAGGTGCATAAACAGAGGCCAAGTACAGCCGCTTTCCACTGCGGAGCGGGATGTAAACAACGACTGCCTCCAACACCCGGAACCTGCGCAACACGCCCTTGTACACTCTGTGAAATTTTATACCTTCTTTAATGAAGATCGCGACACCGCCTCCACGTTTGGATCTGGGCCGGTTTCTTCTTCTAACGATATAATTATTGTACTCCAGTTTGTGCTCATCGGTTAGCTTAGTTTCGCTAGCGAAAAGCACATCAGGAGTTTGGTCTTGTAGCAATTTAAACATTGCGGCTCTTCGTTCAATCCTAATCAGTGAATTAACATTCACTGCAAGGACCTTCAAAGTTTGCTCCACCATGTGCGTACCCATTACGACATGTGTTGCGTTAGGCCCGGCAGCAGCGTGTAGATCTGGTCCACCCGCTTGGCCTGTTCTTGAACCTGCTTTTGCAGCTGAGCCATCTGCCCTTGGATTGCAAGCAAGATGGCCAGCATGTTAGGTGCAGCTTCCGTTGTTCTCGGCGTTGGCGCCGGAGAAGCAACAGTCGCTTGCTGTACCGTAGCCCCCCTACCAGACGCCATTT
The DNA here is from genome assembly GCA_949129095.1 of Volucella bombylans. Lineage (NCBI taxonomy): Eukaryota > Metazoa > Arthropoda > Insecta > Diptera > Syrphidae > Volucella > Volucella bombylans. The sequence goes on along the minus strand of OX422143.1, from coordinate 180,213,462 downwards.
GGGCGTAGGAAATTTGGGACGTGACGGCTGGTGTTTGAAACCTGACAGGTGAACCTTTGACCTCCACCTTCTGCTGCCGAGCCAGTTTTGCTTTCTTAATGTCAGCGAACTTAGGACAACCCCGATAGTTTGCGGTGTGTCCCACGTTTCCACATAACACGCACGAGAGCTGCGACCTATCGGATGCTCCGTCAACACCCAGAGGACATTCTTCGGAACTGTGGTTCTTAGCGCACTTCACGCATCGAGGCTGCATTTGGCAGTTCGACGCGGCGTGCCCGAACCTCTGGCAGCGAACGCATTGTATAACGCCTTCGCTCCTTTTTAGTTTTTCCCAGTGAACCACCTGGCAGTCTAGGACATTGATACTCCTTAGACTATCCAGACGGCTTTCGGGACTGAGCTGCACCAGGAAGAACGGCAGACTCCGTTTCTCCCGCCTGGCTCTAGCTGTGGTAAACGGCTTTACCCCCACAAACTTGAGTCCCTCGCACTCCTTCTCTTTGAGCAGTGCCAGGATCTCCTCAGGATCAGAAGACCGTTCTAACCCCTTCAGCAGCATAGATTGCCGCTTTTCACACTTCGGTGTGAATGAGTAATGCTCCGTCGTCGTTTCCTTTAGGAGCTCTTTTACTTTCGCGTAGCCCTCCACTGTAGTGCAGTGGATGGCATGGCGATCGTTCCCCAATCTCTTTATGTTAAAACTATTACCAATGACCAGCTTACAAAGGTCTTTGGTTGCATTTACCTCTAAGTTATAGGTGTTGATAGGAGGCACCTTCTCCTTCTTCTTCTTCTGCTGCTGCTGTTGTTGTTGTTGCTGCTGTTGCTTTTGTTGTTGCTGCTGATGTTGCTGTTTTTGGTATCGTTTTTGCTGCTGCGGTTGTTGCTTTAGCTGCTGCGTTTTTTGCTGCTTTTGCACTTGATGTGTTTGCTGCTGTTTCTGCGCACTTTTCTCCTGCAGTGGCTGTTGCTGTTGGGATCTTGCCTTAGCTTCCTGATCCCTTTGCCTTCGGGCGATTTGCCTAGCTTTAATAGCAAGCATCTCTTTTTGAAGTTGCTGGATGCTGCTATTAATGGCATTCAGTTGTTCTTCTTCGTCTTCCGACTCAGAAGTTGCCAACGACGCAAAGCTATTATCGCCTTTGTGCTGTGCCACTCTATAAGAGACGGATTCATCTTCCGAATCGTGACGTCTTTGGTTTTGCGCTGCTATTGCTGCCGCAGACGTTGACGCCCCCCCCAATTCCCTACTTAGCAGCATTTCGTTAGACGTGCATAGAGAGGGGCGTTTTGCTGAATTTGATGTTCTCGTTATTTTTTTCCGTTTGACAGCTTTTTCACTCACTGCTGTTGGGCGGGCAGCTCCAATATTATTTGTTTTTGTGCCGTCCACTAATCCCACAGTGGGGATAACGGGACGGTCTTTGTCACTCATCAATTGTTTGTTTGTGACCACGTCACTAATTTATTCTTTATTTTCAATTAAATATTAGTTTAAGAGAAAAAAAAAAGAAAACAAATTTCGTCCTCGGGCAGGGAATGAACCCGCACAATTTGAAATATGTAATATTTCGCGTCCGCGCACTATCACACTACGCCAACCGTGTCTTTGAAAGTTTGTATATTAATTATATATATGTATAATAATTTACGAAATTCACTAATGAAAAGCCGAAACAGGTCTGTACACTACCGTGGTCCGTGAACGACTGAAAAAAAAAAAAAAAAAAAATTGGTCAACACTTGCGGGGGTAATGCACTAAATATATGCGGAACCGATATCAGAAGCGGCAGTTATTGAGCGCGAAAGATTGAGGTCAGCCAAAAAAACAAAACAAACCAAAAAGACAGTCAGCACTTGGGGTAATGTAATAATGTCGCTGAACTGATATCAGAAGTAGAGATCGTCCGAACACGACGAGAATAGACCAAAGAAAGAAGTCCAACGGTGTCAAATCATATTTCTCGAGCAAAAGAGCCATTGTTTCGTTCGCTGTGTGGCAAGTGGCACTATCCTTTTGGAAGCACATATCGTCCAGATTCATATCCTCAATTTCTGACTACAAGAAGTCCGTTATCGTCTCGCGATAGCGAACACCATTCACGGTAACTGCTTGGCCGACCTCATTTTCGAAGAAGTACAGCCTGATGACGCCCCCCGCCAGCCCATAAACCGCACCAAACAGTCACTCTTTGTGGATGCATCGGCTTTGCAATAATCACTCGTGGATTCTCATTTGCCCAAATGCGGCAATTCTGCTTGTTAACGAATCCACTGAGCTGAAAGTGTGCCTCGTCGCTGAAGATGATTTTCTTTGTAAAGTCACCATTCACTTCTGTCTGTTCAACCAACCATTCGGCGTATTGACGACGCTTGAAATGGTCGGTAGGCTTCAGCTCTTGAGTCAATTGAACCTTGTAAGCGTGTGAATTCAAATCTTTATTCAAAATTCACATCAGTGGTGTTCGTGAGATGTACAATTGTTGGGCACGACGACGAATCGAGGTTGACGGCTCTTCTGCCACACTATCGCGAACAAAAGCAATGTTTTCAGCAGAACAAACTGGGCGAGCATGCACAGGTGTTTTCACATTTCCTACAGACCTGGTTTGCTGAAATTTGCTCACAATTCTTCCGATTGTGGACACATTTGGTCGATTATGTTGACCAAAAAAATCACGAAGTGCACGAAATGCATTTTGATTTGAACGCCCATTTTCATAAAAGACTTCAACAGTCTTAACGCGCTGCTCAATTGTGTACCTCTCCATGGTTGAATTTGTCAAACACTGAAACAAAGAAATGTCAAATTAAGTTGGGCAAAAAGCTTGACGTTAAGGTGTGACTCACAATTAACATCGTGCATTATGGTTGGACCACCCGATAGCATCACTACAATATGTACTCTGTCGGGAATAACTTACCCTTCGGAAGGAGGACATTCAGGCGATTAAATAAACGGCGGAGTCAACAGTAATCGTGACAGATGCGTTGAATGAGATTCTTTATCGTACTTGGAGCTGAGGCCTAAAGGACTAGTCAGGGTGCAGAAATTTACATTGTGGTGAATATGTCAGCGATAGATCCATATTCGTAAAGTGGCTTATTTACTATGACAAACGCAGCTCCTTTCGTTCAAGGGCGGAGATCTCTAGAAATTCAGGCTGAGCATTTTTTGTGGAGTTAATTGCATGAACACGTAAAAACCCCACTATTGCGAAACAACCAACAACGTTTATTCGAATAAGTAGCGGAGGCGTTAGGCTGCTATAAAACAGATCACAATATGAGAGATATGGTGGGATAGGGCACACAAAATATGGATGAAAAACCCCGATATACACGTATACTATGGTGATTCATCAGCTACAGCGGCTACAAAGCCTTGCATGCCGCGACATCGCCGGCGGAATGTACACATGCCCCACAGTAGCTATAGAAACTTTCAGTGGTTTAACACCACTCCACCTCTTTTAAAAAAAAAAAAAGATTAATTACTCAAATCACATGGATCAAATGAATCTACTCTCTGAAATGCTCGAGATTGACATGATCTCTGCTTCGGCAGAAAATTCAATATAGTGACTCTAAGCCGAGAAGCATGGAACTACAAGAACCCCACCTCAAACTTTAAAGGTATCAAGTGGTATACGGAATGGTTCAAAGACGTGCATCGGGATGAGTGCTGGTATTTTTCGTCCAAACGTCAGAATTTCTCAACCAATGGGAATAAGCCCCAGTGTAATTTAATCGGAAATACATGTCATTCAGGTGTGCCCAAATCTTATCCTCGATAAGTAACTGAAGGGTCCCCATCTATACACGAGGGTTTTCTGAAAAATATCAATAAAAGCTAGTGAATGCTACTTACCCAAGTTTCAGTCATTTTGGACGCGCAGTTTTTAGTTGACAGTCGTTTGAGTGAGTCGATGTGAGTGTTTTTTGTGAAAGTGGAAAAAATTGAGTATCGAACTGTTATTAAATTCTTGTTTTTGAAAGGCTATACGCCCGCGCAAATCAAAAATGTGTTGGACTCTGTGTATGGGGACTCTGCACCATCATTTACAACAGTGAATTCAAACGTGGCCGTAAGAGCTTGGGAGATGATGAATGTTCGGGATGTCCAAAAACTGCAACCACTGACGATAACATTGCTAAAGTTCACCAAATGGTGTTAGACGACCGCCGAATTAAAGTGAGAGAGATAGTAGAAGTTATGAAAATGTCCAAAGAACGTGTTTGTTACATATTAAATCAAGATTTAGGCATGAGAAAGCTGTCCGCGCGTTTGGTGCCGCGTTTTCTTACGTTAGGCCAAAAACGTGTTCGAATGAACATTTCCAACGCTCTGTTGGCGCAGAATAGGCGCAATAAATCCGAGTTTTGGCGCCGATTAATTGCTGTCGATGAAACTTGGATACACCATTATACGCCCGAAGCAAAAATTCAGTCAAAACAGTGGACTGCAAAGAGCGAGCCGGCTCCAGAAAAAGCAAAAACAGTTTTTTCGGCTGGGAAAGTGATGGCGACTGTTTTTTGGGATAGTAAAGGAGTTATCTTAATCGATTATCTTCAAAAAGGAAAAACTATTACATGAGCATACTTGCCAAGCTGAAGGCAGAAATTGCGGAAAAATGGCAACATTTGCAGAAAAAGAAAATCCTGTTTCACCAAGACAACGCGCCGTCTCACACCTCAGCGGTTGCTATGGCGAAAATCCATGAATTACGGTTTGAACTGCTTGACCATCCGCCTTATTCACCAGATCTAGCCCCAAGCGACTTCTTTTTGTTCCCTCATCTAAAAATTGCGCTCGGAGGACAGAGAAGGAGGCAGTCACCTTCGTGAACAATTATTTTCCAGAGAAAAACGCCAAGTTCTATTTGGAGGGGTAGAGAGATGGGAGCATCGCTGCGAGAAGTGGGTAGAGTTACAAGGAGACTATGTAGAAAAATAAAAAAAAAAATTGAGAAAAAATATCTTGTATCATTGTTCGGAAACATTTCAGACAACCCTCGTACTCGCGGACAGTCAAGCAGGCATTAAAGCAGTAAGCTCTAGTCTCATCGACTCCAAATCAGTTATGCACTGCTTCAATACACAGCAAATTAAAAAATCAGACACTATAACCAACTGGGTTTGCAACATGCTTGCAATCAGGAAAATAAACAGTTCCATTGGGCAAAGCTCAGTCAGAATGTCCGTAACATGCCAACAAACCTGCATCGGCCGTAACTATGTTTGACATGGAGGAAGGACTCACAAAGCTAACCGATGAAATCGTAAACCGCATCTCCGTGGAAATGAATCATTTGCGAAATGATATTATGCTGCGTATTTCTTCCATTGAAGAAAGGCTGTCTTCGCACGTTAAAGAGGTTGATCTTTCTCTCAGTAACCTAAAAGAACGACAAGCGAAAGTTGAGAATCGTATTGACGAATTTGAAAGGTCCATTCATACTCTTAAAACGCAGGAAGACGAGATGAAAATGCGGTTAGCTGAATCGCAGACCCTTGAAGAGGAAGTGGCTGATCTCCAAAAAAGATGTGAAGCCTTCGAAAGACGGGAAATTGCAGCCGATGCCATTATTCTTGGTGTCCCACAGCTACCAAATGAAAACTTGAAGACAATTTTCCATCACATATGTCACAACATTGACTGTATGCCTCCACCTTTGAAATGCATTTTTCGCTCTCAGCAAAAGCGACGAACGTATTCAAATACAATGAAAAAAGACTCTCCCATTGTAGTCAAATTCAGCTCTCCAGCGGATAGAAACACTGTCCTGCATGCAGTTGCTCTTTACTGCAAAAATCATAGGCAGTTATGTCTTCAAGATGTGGATATCAAAACAGAAAACAACAGCAACATCTACATGTTCGGTAGCCTAACTAGGAAGAACCGCTATCTTTATCAACAAGCTGTGCGTCTCAATCGCAGTAAACAGCTGTTTTCTGTTTACACACATTATGGTTCCGTATATGTGAAAGAGAATGCAGAAGCTGAAGCGATACTGGTAGAGAATGAGAGAGTAGTGGATGCTATTGCCACGAGATGTCAAACGAGGAAGACTTAAGAAGAAGACGAACAGAACAACAGCTGATCGAAATCGTCATCTATCAACAAGCATCAGTAAATTTTTTATTTTTGTTTTGCTAGTTTTCTTTTTTTTACATTTTTATTTTTACTACTTTTTGTCACTTTTTTTTCACTTTTTCCTTTTTTTTTTCTTTTTTTTTTCTTTTTTTTTCTCTTGAAATCTGCCTGATGTTATTTCATATACCCCTTTTAATGAAATGTTGTTGCTCTAGGGAAGAGGTTTCTTGTTTTCAGAATGCGTCGTTAGGTTCTCATACTATTTCACTATTTAAAAATGGATTTGAATGAGAGTGGAGTGGGTTCCATTGATGGTGGTAGTGATGGAGTATTGCGACCTATGATAAGAGTATTTTGTAATCATAGAGAAGGTTTTAAGGTTTGTCATTTAAATGCACAAAGCTTAAATCCTAAATTAGACGAGTTTAGAGATATTTTTGTAGATTCAAACGTTGATGCCATCTGCGTGACGGAAACTTGGTTTGTTGATGGTGTGAAAGATGATGTGTATGCTTTGAGCGGATACAAACTTTTTCGAGCTGATAGATCTGATCGTATTGGTGGCGGAGTGGCGATTTATGTTAAAAATGGTGTGTTTTGTAAACAGAAATGTCGCTCGCCAAATGGGTCACTTGTTCAGTATTTTTTTGCACAAATTATACGCGGCGAAAGAAGTATTTGCTTAGGTGTTGTGTATAGGCCAAATCGAAATATTGACTTGACACCCATTTATGAAGTAGTTGAAGAGGTGTCGACATACTCAACAAATATAATTATTTGCGGTGATTTTAATAGTAACTTGTTGTGTGAAAGTCTTTTAATCGAAAACATGCAATCATTTGATCTACAACCGGTAAATAATGATGTTCCTACTCATTTCACCAGCTTCTCCAGCACCCTATTAGATGTGTTTTTTTGTAAATAATACCGACAAGGTATTACTTTACGATCAAGTTGCTGCACCAGCCTTTCCTAAACACGACTTATTGTTTCTTACATATGATTTTGATATCGGTGATTGCGTAGACACATCAAATTATATGTATAGGGATTTTAAAAACTTTGATAGGCCTTCTCTTGAACAGCATGTTTATTCTATTCCATGGAACCTAATTTATTGTATTCCCTCACCAGATGAACAAATCGATTTCATCAATAAAAACATCAACCTTCTTTTTGATACATACATTCCAATCAGAAGAGGGATTGTAAGAGACAGAAAAAAAGCGTGGTTCACGAATGAAATTCGAGAGTTGATGTTGCAACGTGATCAGGCGTATCGACGGTGGAAACGTTTTCGGGTGGAAGAGCTTCATCAAATCTATAAAAACTTGCGTAATAGTGTTATTCGTGAAATAAGAACTGCTAAGATGCAATTTTATTCCAACCGCTTCAGTTCTACATCCGACGGTCGTAAAATATGGAACAATATTCGTGATCTAGGAGTCGGTAAACAAAAGTTATGTTGTCCTACTAATATCGATCGTAATGACCTAAATCGCAAGTTCTTATTAAATCCAAATTCAAGTGCCTCTGTTGATAATTGTGTGTTTGATGGTACTGTTCTACCAACTGCAACATCTTTTGCTTTCAAAAGGGTGGATGATACGGACATAGTAGAAAGTTTCCTGTCTGTTAAATCAAATGCTATAGGAATTGATGAGATTCATCCGATTTTTGTTAAAGCAATTTTACCATCATTGCTACCATTTATTACGCACGTCATTAATACAGTTTTTATGACTGGCATTTTTCCTTACCAATGGAAATTAGCAAAAATAATTCCTATTCCTAAAAACTCTATAGGTGAAGAATTCAGGCCAATATCAATCCTGCCTTTTCTTTCAAAAATATGTGAACGGATTATGCATAAACAACTTAATAAGTTTCTTATGAATTATAATTTGCTGCTTCCGGTTCAGTCAGGTTTCCGTGCAAAGCATAGTTGTACTACAGCTTTGGTCAATGTAGTTGAAGATATAAGAGATAGACTGGATAATGACAATGTTACGTTCTTAATACTACTGGATTTTTCTAAGGCTTTTGACATGGTAGATCACTCTATTCTGATCAATAAATTAAGGCACTACTTTTCCATTTCTCCTTCTTCAATTAAATTAATCTCGTCATATCTTAGTGAAAGAAAACAGGCTGTGTCAATAGATGGTGTCCTATCTGATTCTCTTCCCTTAACTAAAGGTGTTCCCTAAGGATCGATCTTAGGGCCTCTCTTATTTTCAGTCTATATTAATGATATAGCTTCTGTAATATTGAATTCATCGAAACACATTTACGCTGATGACGTTCAAATTTATCAAAGCTATCCCTTAGGCCTCATTGAGAATTGCGCTAGTGATTTAAATGAAGAGCTTCAACGAATTTCAAATTGGTCGTCAAAAAGTAGTTTAGTACTAAATCCAGGAAAATGTAAATGTTTAGTTATCTCTAAAACTATTCTTGATGTTTCCTATTTCCCACATTTAATGCTAAACGGCTCAAAAATTGAATTCGTTGACTCTTCGAAAAATCTAGGCGTTGTCTTCAATAGAACACTAACGTGGAACAACCATATAAATTCCATAGTGGGAAAAACATATGGCGTTCTTCGAACACTATGGACTGCCCAAAAGTGTACACCAACTAAAACCAGACTGCTACTTGCCAAAGCCTTAGTTATTCCTCTGCTGGTTTATGGATGCGAAATTTTTCATGAATGTGACGCTGAGTGCAAAAGAAAACTACAAGTAGCATTTAACACCACAATTCGATATGTATATTGCCTCAAAAGATATGACCACGTTTCACACCTAGCCAAAAACTTAGTAAAGATGTCATTTCAAAATTATATAAAATTTCGTGCTCTTTTATTTCTCTTCAGCATTATTAAAAGTAGGCAGCCGACATATCTATACGAAAAAATTAAGTTTCCGGTGTCTAGCAGATCCGCCTGTTTATTACTTCCGCGATTTCCATGTTTAACATCCGAGAGACAGTTTTATATTGCTACTATACGTCTTTGGAACACACTCCCACGTACTATACGAGAGCTAGACGACGCGTGACGATTTAAACACGAACTTCAACATTTCCTTGAAAATCAGAGCAACTAGGTTCACCCATCCCTTTCCCCTCCGCTTTCCCCTTCTCAGGTAATTTCAATTAAAATTTTACTTTTTGAATTAAATTGACAAAGTTTCATTAATATTAAACTTAACTTACTACTACTTTTAATAAATAGTTTCACTAGAGTTAAAATGTAAATTCTAAATTAAAGCTTAAGCGCAATAATGTTTATCTTTCACAGATTTATAAGTGAATTCTTACTGTGTTAGCAAGTTTAAATAAATAAATAAATAAAAATAAAAAATAACTAGGGGAACACCTCAGGGTGGAGTCATATCTCCACTCCTGTGGGTGCTAGTTATCATTGACATCCTCAAAAACCTTAGTACAATGGGTAGGAAAATACTTAAATATTTTAAGCGATGTTATGGAGGTTGCCCTGAAAACGATCAGTATTTGGGCAAAAAGCTGTGGTCTCAAGGCCAACCCTTCCAAAACGGAACTGGTTCTTTTTACCAGAAAGTACAAGATATCGCATTTCAAACTTCCAAAACTCAAAGAAGTGGAACTGTCACTTTCGGACAGCGCGAAGTATCTGGATGTGATTCTGGACAAAAAACTGAATTGGAATGTTAACGTAGCGGAAAGAACCAAAAATGCATATAAGGCTCTTTTTATCTGCAAAAGAACAGTAGCAAAAATTTGGGGCCTAAAACCTGCTATGGTGTACTGGGTTTATACGGTGGTGGTAAGACCCATACTTACATACGGCGCACTAGTATGGTGGAAAGCAACAAACAAGAAAATGATTTACGAAAAATTAGTGGCGGTTCAAAAAACTACCACTTTTTGCACCAACACCGCTTGATTTACAGATCAAAAAGCTGGCTGGCAACAGTGCGATACGACTCACTAATCTGGATTACTTCAAGAGCAGTAGTTTCGGACATGGCACGGTGCTAACGGAGCTACTGCAATCCAATTCTAATGAATGAAATTCCTTCCTTGGTCGAATTCGACATGCCGTATGATATAATTTATCCGGAGAGTTGAGCAGATAACACACATACTGTGTGAATGCAGGGCAATATCGCATAGTCTAAGAAAATTTTTAGGGAAATATTTTTTCGAAAACCTAGGAAAATATATTGCAAGGACTTTCTTGGCTCTAGCAGGGAAATTGGGTGTTTCACCAGGGCGATTGTTTAGGTTTTTGTCATTTGAAGACAAATTCAACTGGTTCCACAGGGATCGCGATGGGCCCGTTTTGGTGCCTGGTCTCTGTCTGATAGCATATTGTAAAATGTTTGTGTTGGTAAAAAAAAAGTGCTCCCTCTCTACAGTTGTTCGTCCCGAACAACTTCGTCATTCAGCATCCCGTTGAAATGACACATTCTATCCAAATGGACCACTTTCAATTTTCCTCGATCCCCACGCTGGATCCGGTAGACAACGTCATTAATGCGGGTTATCACCTTGTATGGACTTTCCCAGTCCTGTTGCAATTTTGGTGACTTGCCTTTCTTACGCTGAGGATTATACAGCCAAACCAGATCTCCTTCGTTGAAACCGGAAGATTTCGCCTTGATATCGTACCTAGTCTTCATGCGGCTGCTTGCTAACTTCAACTTTTCTCTGGTGTCTTCATGCAATTTACGAATCCTGCTGCGCAAGTCATTCACGTAGTCGTTCACCTCTTTGGGCTCTGTCGGTGGGGATCCGAATTTTGCTTCACTTGGCAACCGAATTGTTTGACCAAATAAGATCTCGGATGGTGTGTGCCCTGTTGAGCTATGGATTGCGTTTCGGTAGGCCATTAAGAAGAGGGGTATGTGTCGATCCCAATCCCGCTGGCAGTTGCTGACAACCTTAGATATATGCTCATTCAAGGTCCGATTGAATCTCTCGACCATTCCATCAGATTGAGGGTGTAGTGGCGTTGTCTTTCTTATTCCCAAATATTGGCATATTTCCTGGAAGACTTTTGATTCAAAGTTTCGCCCTTGATCAGAGTGCAGCTCCATTGGGACCCCAAATCTGCTCACCCAGTTGTTGACTATCTGTTCGGCTACGGTCTTAGCCTCTTGATTTGGGATGGCAAACACTTCCGGCCACTTACTGAAGTAATCCATGACTACGAGAGTATATCGGTTTCCATTAAAGGTTTCGGGAAACGGCCCAGCGATGTCGATGGCTATTCGTTCGAAAGGTGCTCCGACATTGTATTGTTGCATTTGTCCATGTGGCTTTACTTTTGGACCCTTGGTAGCCGCACACCTTATGCACTTTTTGCACCAATTCTCGACATCTTGTTTAGCGCTTAGCCAATAGAAACGTTCCCTTACCTTTTCCAACGTCTTGTTTATTCCCAAATGGCCTCCTGAGATTCCGTCATGTATTTCATGGAGCACTTGGTTGACTCTGGACCGTGGCACAATTAGCTGCATACGAGATGTTGTCCCATCTGCACTTTCCCATTTTCTCTTCAGCAATCCATCTTGCACAAAAAGCGAGTCCCACTGTGCCCCATATGCCTTCAGAGTTTGGCTCCGATCTGATATCTGCTGCCAGCTTGGTCTTTCCTCGTGTTCTTTCCAGGCCAATATTGGTTCGATGTCATTGTCTGCCTGTTGGGAAGAACGGATTTCGTCTATACTCCAACCCTCTATTGTCTCAGTCCTGATCATTTGGATGGTTGCCTGTTCTTTTGCTTCTTTACGATTGCAGTGTTCGCATTTTACTCCGCACGGTCGACGAGAGAGAGCATCAGTATTTGAGTGGAGTGTTCCCTTGCGGTGTTGCACTTCAAAGTCGTAGCCCTGCAACTGCTCGATCCATCTTGCAACTTGGCCTTCAGGGTTCTTAAATTGGAGTAGCCATTTCAGAGCTGCGTGGTCTGTCCGGAGAATAAACTTTTGTCCGTAGAGGTACTTATGGAAATGCTTCGTAGCCAGAATTAAAGCCAGAAGCTCGCGCCGGGTTACACAGTAGTTCCGTTCAGGTCTGGAGAGTACTTTGCTGTAATATGCGACCACTTTCTCTTGACCGTCATGAACTTGGGAGATCACAGCTCCGACCCCAACATTGCTAGCGTCTGCGTCCACGATGAATATTTTTCCGGGCGTGGGATAACCCAAGATGGGGGCTTTGCACAGCTGTCGCTTCAGTTCTTGAAATGCTTTTTCGCATTCTCCAGACCACCTGAACTGTCGGCCTTTTTCCGTAAGTTGATGCAGGCTCTTTGCAATGCCAGCAAAATCCTTTACGAACCTTCTGTAATACGTGGCGAGGCCCAAGAAGCTTCTCAGTTGGTGTTTATCTTTTGGAGAAGGCCAACTTTTCACGGCTTCGATTTTGTCAGGATCCGTTCTTACTCCTTCCGCTGATATAATGTGACCCAGATATTTTACTTCCGGACGAAACAAGGCGCACTTTTCCGGGTTGAGCTTTAAATGAGCACTTCGTAGCCTCTCAAACACTTCTTTTAGATTTTCGCGGTGCTCCTCGTACGTCTTACCTATGACGATAACGTCGTCCAAATATACTAGGCAGGTTTTCCAGGTGAGTCCTTGCAATGTTCGTTCCATTAGTCGCTCGAAGGTGGCCGGAGCGTTGCACAGTCCAAACGGCATCACTGCAAACTGCCAAAGACCGCTTCCTGTAGTGAAGGCAGTTTTCTCACGATCCGCACGATTTATCTCTACCTGCCAGTAACCGCTCTTCAAGTCAAGTGTTGAAAACCATTTCGCTCCAGAAAGCATATCCAAAGTGTCATCGATTCTCGGAAGTGGGTAGCTGTCCTTTTTAGTGACATCATTGAGACGTCGGTAGTCTACACAAAATCTCGTGCTGCCATCTATCTTCTTCACGAGGACCACTGGGGATGCCCACGGACTTTGCGATTCTTCAATCACTCCCTCAGCTTTCATCTTCAACATCATTTCGGCAACTTCTGTTTGCTTTGCCAGTGGAAGACGCCTTGCAGGTTGACGGATTGGTCGAGCGTCTCCGGTGTCAATGTGGTGTTGAACAATATGCGTACGTCCATACTCTCCGTCTTGTGTAGCAAATATATCAGCGTACTCACCGATTAGTTTTTCTGCCAGGATTCGCTGATCTTCGTCCAGATTACAGAGGCTGAGAATTTTGTTCTTGATTTTTATGCTCTGAACTGTTGTGACCGGTTTAGCACCCTTTTTTTCCGTTGTGGTCGATATAGCCTCAACAGGTACGCATTTTCCCACTATCTCCCCCTTTTTCACCTTTACACTGAATGTCTTTGGATTTAGAATCCTTACAGGGACCATGTTGTTCTTTGGCTCCACTAAGGTCTTTCCCACCATGAAGTCTCTTTTCTTTTCTGGCTCCATCAAATAGAATCGGTGGCTACCAGGATCACCTTCCACTTTTGCCCACAAAATTGCTTCTGACGAAGGCTCTAGACTCTGATTGCTGCAGATGACGACATTTGAGACTGAGGTATTGGCGTTTCCGTATATCATTGGTATCTCCATGTTTCCGTATTTCAGGGTTTGTGCCCCCAAGTCGACTACAAGTCCATGTTCTCTCATGAAGTCTGTACCAATGATGCACTCGTCACATATGTCAGCTACCAGAAACGCGTGAGTGAATGTTATCCCGGCCAGTTGGATTTTTATGCGGACTTCACCATATACCTTAATCGTTGCTCCTGTAGCTGTTCGCAAGCTGCAACTGCTAGTGTTATGCAGCCAAGACTTCTGCACAAGATTCCTCCTGATGATTGAGGCCGTGGCACCGGTGTCTATTGTTGCCATCCATTTTTCTGTTCCACTGACTACTTCTACTAGAAGGCTTTCGCTGCGTCGTTTTGCCAGCGAGACTTGGATGATGGTCCTGGGGCCGTCGACTTCTGCCCAGCGAAGTTGGTGCTTAAGCATTTCTGATGGCTTCGGGAAGGTTCACCGGCTTCTTGATAGCTGTTTCTGCGGGTTTCTTCCTCTATTTGCTTATCACCACAGTGAGGGCAGTCTTTTCGTCGCACCGGTTCTTTACACTGCCTTTGAAGGTGTTCTATTTTATTGCAATTCCAGCAGCGCATTATTCATCTATCCCGTCGAGTATCTCGTTCCTCGGCACTAATTCTTGTGCAGGAACATTCGACAGATGCTACTTCCCTGACGAAATGTGTTCCCCTGGAAGCCTGATTGGCTGCTTCCATCGCCAGAGCGAAGGCAAGTGCTTCAGCAAGGGTTCTTTTCCCGGCCATCCTTACTGCTGACTGTAGCTTCGAGTCTGCAATTCCCCTGATAAATGCATCTTTTGCCATTTCGTCGATAATTTCCTGGCCTGCGGTGGGGTATGACAGATGTGCCAGTCTACTCACGTCTGCTTGGAGCTGCTGCAGTGTTTCTCCTCGTTGCTGCGTTCGGCTTTGCAATTGGACCTTGTAGACCTCCTGCATGTGGCTATCCCCAAACCGTTTCTCGATAGCCTGTACTAAAGTCACATAATCTTTATGCTTTTCGATGTCTACTGTTTGCAACAATTCTGCTGCAGGACCGTGCAAGGCCATTGTTAGGGCAAAGCACTTTTCCTCATTGTCCCAGTCGTTTGCACAGGCAGCCATTTCAAACTGCTTCTTATAAGTAGACCATGAGGTCTGGCCATCGAATGAGGGAGGCTTCAACTCTTTTCTCCTTGGACCGCTTAAAGAACATTCTCGCAGTTTCTGTTTTCGCACTGTGTCGAGCTCTTTTGTCAGTTGCTGAACTTTGCTGTCCATTTCTTCGAATTTTTCGCCAACATTCTTCTCTATTCTATCAAATTTGTCATCAACGTTCTTCTCTTCGTCCATTTTTAACAAGAGGATCATCGCAGCCATGTTATTGCCGGCACTTGTCTGTTCATCCTCGTCAACATCAAGGGACCCATTCTAGCTTTTTCAAATAGTCAGAAAACACTTTTTTTTTTACATTTTTTTACAATCATAACCCTGTTTAACCTAACCTGCGCTGCCATTCCAAAAACTGAGTATTACATATAGTCAAAAGTCGTCATTGAACTAGTCTTATGTGTATGTTGGTTTTGATAGCAAATGATAGGAAAGATGTATCAGTTGAACTAGAAAGCAAAGGTTAAATTTGACACAGTTCTCCAAATAATGAATGCAGTTGTGGACCATGCATCATATGTCGACTATATGCAATGGTAATCTTGTGAAAGATATTTTTCCAATGCATACTGTGTTTTAACTAAAATAGAGGTCAGCAATCTATTGTCACCCCCAAGTAAAGTTTCATAATAAAACTGATTCATATTTGAGTCCCTAGGGAACACAAAAAATATAGAAATAGTTAAAATAAGAAAACAGTGACCAATATTTAAAACCTAATACTAAAAATCGAGCGAACGTTTTGTTTATGCGCAATACACAGGAGTACCGTATATCATTCCGGTACAATGTACAATGTATAAAACATAAAACAGTGAGCAACATTTTAACTTCTTATGGAATGACTAAGCTCTTAGCAGTGCTACTTATGTATCTGTTTTCCTTCGATTTCTATTTCATATGTTTAGATGTTTTCGTTTTTTTTTTTTTTTATTTATTTAGATACGAGCACGAGTACATATGCTTATTTCTTTTTCCAAAGACAATACATCGTTCAATAGACGAACTATATTCTCTATGTTAGCATAGAATACGTACTTAGGAGAAAGCACTAAAACAAAAATTTCTAGGGTTTCCATTCGAACTTCCAAAGTTCAAATCGTAGAAAAGCAACCCCCTAATTCAGTCTACCTAGCGCCTTCGCGAGTGTAATGTTATAAAATAAAAAATAAAAAAAAATCGTCGTCCCTTCAGTGATCTTCGGCAACTATTTTTCTTTTAATTAACTTCTCTTTATTATTAATGTTTAGTTATCAAAATTCTGCTGCTTATTAAATACTTTAGTGAATATACGTTTTATTAAAGAAAAAAAAAAAACAATCAATTGTTGCGAGAGATTAAAAATGTGCCACGCATCTGAAGCCGTATAAGTGTTCCGTGACTGTGTTCTTATATAGTCTAGGCTCAGAGAATTGCTAATCCAAAACCCAGAAATAGAAAAGTAACTTAAAACCTGGAGTTGTAGGTTAAAGCAAAGCCCATACTTTAGAAAATTCATGGAAAAGGTTGCGATGAAACGAAAGCAACGCCGATACAGGTGTGAACAAATAAATATATTTTTTAAATGTGATTTATTTTGTACATAATTTTAGAAAATACATTGGAGCCGTTTTAATAATTTTTTTTTAAGTTTATCGCATCACTTTATATAACAAGTTTAGGTTTAACCATGAACATGTTTCTTATACAAGATGTCGACCAATTCGTCAACGATAATTTGGGAAATGATTCCTGGGTTAATTCTATGAAAAAAATCGTTCTACAGTAAGGGTCTATCTCCTATGTTGACAGCATTTATTGAAGATTTAAGAAAAGGCTTTCTTTGTTGTACCCTGACCCATGTTAACGGAAAGTGCTAATGGTAAAAACTTCGTGTAGGACTCTATTTTTAAAGGAAACATTAGCCTTTGTAATGGCGTTTAAATAAAGTTGATATCTTGTTTCAGTCTTTAGATATACAATTCTTAAGCCTGTTCCATTTTCATTGCCCATTCTAATTTTTGACTTTGAGGCCACTTTTCTCCAGAAAATGCCTAATGAACGTAACGTTTTACTATTTTCTTTCTTATGAAAGTAACAATTTGATGTACGGAGCAGCCAACAAGCACTTTAAGCATATTTGCTATGTGAAAAAGATGGCATTCGAACTACAAATTATTGACGTAGTAAGCAATTCAAACTCCTCGTCAGAATTCTGGAAAATGGCGAAACATATAAACGGTCATAAAAATTTAATCGCCTCATCGTTGAAAGCACCATTGCTCGAGGATCATTTTAGCCACCTACTCAATAATATATGTAACGTGCGCCTTTAACAACGTCAACACATCCGCAATCACGACTGCGCTGTCAACTCTTCAGGTAGACGGCTCACTTGGGGAGCTGATTAATCTAATGCTAACAAGCAGGGTAATCAACTCCAAACTGGGTGAGACTTCTGCTAAAAGACATGTCAGTAGGGGAACTTAGTAGTTAACGAACTACTGATATACCTGGAAGCGGGTGGTAGCAGAGTGATTGCCAATGCGGATGACGTTGCCATAGCCGTCTCAGGAAAACCTCTAAATACCATTAAAGAACTCCTCCAAGTAAATCTCAACAGATTAACCCGCTGGGCAGATCGCTGTGGATTGGGAATAAACCCCCATAAAACTGATCTTGTCCTCTTTTCTAGGAAATATAAAATTCCAATCATAGACCCTCCTTCAATAAACGGTACCAGTTTAGCTTTCTCCGACACAGCAAAATATCTGGGTCTCATATTTGACAGGAAACTAAACTGGAAACCTAACATTCAAGAAAGAGTCAATAAAGCTACAATAGCTTTATTCTCTTGCAAAAAAGCCATTGGGAACAAATGGGGCCTTCAACCTCGCATAACCCACTGGCTATACATCTCGGTCATAAGACCGATATTTACTTACGGGGTGGTTGTCTGGTGGACGGCCTTGGAAAATGCAGTCAACCACATTAAATTAAGCAGAGTTCAAAGAACAGCATGTCTATGCACAAGCGGAGCCTTGCGGTCTACTCCCTCTGCGGCATTAGATATTCTGCTTCACTTGACACCCCTCGACATTTTTAGCAAGCAAGTAGCTGCGACTGCAGCTATTCGCCTTAAAGCGACTAAACAGTGGACAAATAATTCATTTGGCCACGCCAACATTCTTAATACATTAGGAATCCTCACAGAGAACACCGATTACACCATACCTGAACTTTGGTTTGACAAAAACTTCCATGTAAGCTTCCCCTCTAGATCATTCTGGGAGGAGGATGCTTTCATGGAGGACAAGTCAATCCATCTCTACACAGATGGATCTAAAACCGACAGCGGAGTTGGTGGCGGTGTTTTCTCAGATAAGCTAAATCTAAGCCTCTCTTTCCGCCTTCCAAATCACTGTAGCGTGTTCCAGGCGGATATTTTGGCGATTAAAGAAGCTCTGTCCTGGCTGAAGAAAAACGTGATATCTGCAAAGGATATCCGCATATTTTCGGATAGTCAGGCCGCCATCAAGTCCCTGGACTCGGTCTCATTATATTCTAAAACCGCCCTTGAATGCCGGTCATCTCTCATGGAGATGGCAGAGCAGTTCAACATTCACCTTTGTTGGGTGCCGGGCCACAGAGACATTCCAGGGAACTGCAGAGCAGATGAACTCGCCAAAATTGGAACCACTCTACCTATCCTACCGGACAAAAGTAGTATAGGTATACCAATCGCTACGTGCAAACTAACACTAAAGCTAGATGCCAATAAAAGAACGGACCTTAGGTGGACTGCTGGACAAACATGTCTAGCGACCAAACAGATCTGGCCAAGGCTGGATCTGAGTCGATCTAAGTGTCTGATCCTTTTAGATAGGAAACATCTCAGCGCCATAATAGGTGTCATTACCGGACACTGCCTCATAGGCAAGCATGCAAGAAGGCTTGGCGCCTTTACTAACGATTTCTGTAGAAGCTGCATGGACGAGGAAGAGGAGGAGACAATCCCCCACCTACTCTGCACATGCCCAGCTCTCTCTCAGAGAAGGAAGCTTCATCTAGGAGCTTTCTTCTACAACGACCTAAACGATCTAGAAAAAATAGACGTTAACAGTCTCCTACGCTTTATTATAAGCTCAAACTGGTTCCAGTAGTAAGAAGATCATAGATCCACGTGGCATCACAATGGGCCAATAGGCCTAAGTGGGTTGGTATTTCCAACAGCCACTCATACCTAACCTAACCTAACCGGTTCAATACGCCGCCCCATTTTTCTACGACGCGTCTTTGGACGCACCTTTTACAGCTCTAGAAGTACAAGTCATTGAGAGTGCTAAGGCACATAAAGCTTCCGGGACCGATCGAATTCCTCTGGAATTCTATAAAAATTGCACAACGGAGTTTTCATACCCACTGACCATGGAGTTCAACCGCATTTTCGAAGGCGCAGCAGTTCCTGATAGCTTCAAAAAGACAATAATTTTTCCGCTTCACAAAAACTGTGACTGTAGCGACCCAATCAATTACAGAGGAATATCCTTCCTAAACACCTCAGCCAAACTGTGCGCCACTTTGATCTTTAGGAGACTTGCAAAGTGGGTCAGAAATCAGAAAATACTCGTATTATCGGAGTTTCAAGCAGGATTTAGGGAAAACTATTCTACTATTGACCAAATTTTTTCTTTGATTAATATCGCCGAAATTTACAAAAAGAAGAAAAAAAAGTTGTACGCCTTCTTTGTGGATTTCCGTGCGGCTTTCGATTCATTTAATCGTGGCTCACTCTTCTATAAATTATCAGATGGGAATGTCAAGTAAAATCATTAACATATTGCGAGCACTGTATGATAATAATGTTGCATGCGTATGGGATGGTGATACAGTATCCGAAGAATTTCTGACAACAATGCGTGTGAAACAAGGTTGTATCTGTTTACTTTGCTGTCGATGATATAACTGAATTCATAGGAGGTGGCATCGATATCGGAAGCACTAGAATACCCGCTCTGCTGTATGCAGACGACATTGTTTTCTTCCCAGAGTCGATAAATGATGAACAGACTAGACTCATATTGCAAAAGTTGGAACTTAAATGTTAACTTGGAGAGGTAAAAAATTATGGTGTTTAGAGGAGGTGGAGGCAGATGTTCTCGAGTGAAGAGTGACCGTATCAAGAAGAAACTGTCGAAATAGTTCGTGAATATAAATACCTGGGAGTCCTGATATCGGTCAACCTAAACATGAGACGGCATCTTGAAAGTAAATTAGCCGAAGCTAAGCGAGCAATTTCAAAAGTGTGGGGCCGCTGTTTCAACAATAAATACACAGCTTATAGCCCCAAGGAAAAATTATTTCGCTCAACCGTAACCTCAATTCTTTTGTATGGTGCCCAAGTGTTGGGATACCGCTCTTCGATGAAGTGGAGAAGTTTCTTCGTTACTTTCTTAAGCGCACTTTTCGGTTGCCAATAAGCACACCCAATTACATGCTGTACCTCGAAACCGGAACGGCACCACTGGTTTTAGAAACTTTGAAGATGCATTTCGACTATGTCGTTAAAATGATGGTTGCTCATATATCCGGAAACCTTATCCAAGAATGGAGGCATCTAGCGTCTAACTGCGGACATGAACTTTCATTAACACCGACAGAGGAGCCCATCTCATTAAGAAGAGAGTTTGACACTTTATTGGTTAATGTCACTTACGAAAAATATGCTGCTGAAGCTCGAGCTTCTCAATATCGGGCGTACTATAGTCAATTGAGCTACAATCTTCAGTATAAGTCTTATTTCTTGAACCAAAATTCAATTGACAAAATAAGCTTTATATTTAAATTGAGAGGGGAGCTTTTGAATTTAAATTTCATCCCACACCAACCCGAACTTCTAATTTTGTGCAATCTCTGTAATCAGAGAGCGAGAGAGAACGTCTTACATTTCCTAGGATAATGCCCAATTTTAAAGGAGTTTCGCAAAAGATATTTCAGATCCGAGGTCCTGTCTGCTGGTGAAGTAATTAATATTTTAAACAGACAACAAGGCTGGGATATTTTATACTACTATGCTGTAAATGCCTTCCGCTGCAAAAGGCGTATCATCGAGGAAGGTTTTTAAGCTTTATTTCCATTTTTCACTTACGTTAAAATATAACACAAACAGCTGTTAATCTGGTAGACGGCGTTATACCAAACCAATCAAGACTAGTAAACTTATTCTTAACATTTTAACCTTTTAAGTGAAATAAAAGTCTTTCGTGAATCTAATCTAAATCTCATCAAGTTAGCACAAAAATCCATAGATTTTATGATACTTAGGAAAACATGCAGCAGGTAAAATTTATAAAAAATGGTTTTTTTGCGTCAAGCTCCAAAGACTATGAATAAAAAATGATTTTGTGATCGTAGGTAATTTTTATATTTTTATGTGCGTACTAAAACAGTTATAAAGGTGCTTAAAGTTTCCTCTTTGGTTTTGTATGCATGCCCTACAGTGAAATCTGTAAATGTCTATTGATGCTAACTGCTGCCTCACTTTTGATGACGCTTCGAGAATACGCTCTCCCAATTCAATTAAAGTTGCTATTTCGGTTGAATAAACAAGCTCTTTCATTCTTCCCCATACAAAAACATCCAATACTGTGAGGTCACTGCAGGCCACTGAACCGGTCCATTTCTTCCTATCCAACGATTACAACTCTCTTCTTAATAAAATAAAATATAAAAACAAACTCCGTCAAAAATGCTATAGACATCCTATGTATTTTAGGTTAAAAAATAGATATAAACGTATTTGTAAATCAACAAACATGGAAATTCGAATTTGCCGCGATAATTACTGTTGCGGGAAAAAGAAACTCAGGCGACTTTTCGTTTAGAAGGAATGAAACGTTTTATTAAAAGAGACTTCAATTTATACGTGTTCCTATGTACAATACAATTTTGTTCTTATGTAAATAAGCTAACAGAGGTGAAAAATAGTGTGGATGACAGTTACTGCATTGGTTATGTTTTGCTGATGTGAATGTATTAGAGTAAATAAGTAATTACATATGGTACGACATGATATTCAACACTACCCCTCAAAACTTAATCAATTAAAATTCATAGAAAATGTAACAATTCAAAAATTTAAATATTCATACAGATTAATTTTTTAAACCAAGCATATCGGAAAATTTAACATGTTTAATTTTTGACAAATTTTTCGTTAATATATCGGCAATCATATTTTCGGTTGAAGTATATATTAAGTTAATACAATTTTTATTAAAAACCTCTCTTACGTAATGTGCTCGTATATCTATATGTTTGCTGCGACTAAGGTAGACTGGATTTTTGACCAGTGCATGCGAACTAAGATTGTCTCCGTGTAACTCAGTGGGTCCGATCACCAGCTCGGAAAAACCCAGTTCTGTGATAAATGCACGTAAGTAAATTTCTTCTCTCGACGCCTCGGATAGTGTCATGTACTCCGCCTCTGTGCTGCTTAGCGCCACCGAAGACTGTTTTTTCGACTGCCAAGTAATTGCAGCGTTATCGTCGCCGATGAAGAAAACGAATCCTGTGTAGGATTTTCTGTCTTCGCTACTGTTGGCCCAATCAGCGTCTGCGAACCCTTTTAAATGTCCACTAGTTTTTCTGTAAAGAAGTTTAATGTTTTGTGTGTTATTTATATACCTGACTATGTGTTTGGCGCCAGCAAAATGCTCAGGATGTGGATTGACGTTGAACTGCGAGAGTTTGCTAACGGAGTGTAGAATGTCCGGGCGTGTGGACATAGCCAAGTGAGCAATGATCCAATAAGCGACTGGTATGCTGTTTTGTCCACCTTTCCACATTCAGGGCAACCACCGCACTTTAGAAATCTCTGGCCTGGATCCAAAGGAGTGCTGCACTTGCGAGATTGCACCATATTTTGTTTCTCACAAAGATTATGAATAAATTGTTTAGGTGAGATGCTTATATCTCCGTTGTCCTCTCTCGTAATCTCTATTCCTAGGAAATGGTCAGCAGGTCCTTTGTTCACGACGTCAAACTCCTCACCAATTCGCTGCTCGATGTCCATCAATGATTTTTGATTGGAGCACGCAAGTAGGATGTCGTCGACATAAACAGCAATGATGTTGGTCTCGTTGTTTTCGTTCGATGTATACACGCACGAGTCTGCATTGCATTGCACGAAACCCATCCTCTTCAACGTCTTATCCAACTTCACATTCCACTCCCGTCCTGCCTGCTTAAGCCCGTACAATGCCTTCTTCAGCTTGCACACCTTGTCTTCATTGCCTTTGACCACGAACTGTTCTGGCTGGCTCATGAAAATTTCCTCTTTTAGCTCTCCATTTAGATAGGCTGCGGACACATCCATTTGGTGAACGATAAGATTAAACTTAGCAGCGATTGCTAATATCAGCCTGAGTGAGGAAAAACGCATAACAGGGGAAAAAGTGTCGGTGTAGTCAACGCCAAATTTCTGGCTGCATCCTTTCGCAACTAATCGGCTCTTATAGCCCTCCACGTTTCCACTTCTGTCTCTCTTAATGTTGAAAACCCACTTGCATTTAATGATCTGCTGTTTTCTGGTGGGTGTACCAGTTCCCACGTCCCATTCGCCAGAAGAGACTCATATTCGCTATTCATCGCTTCTAACCATCTCCGGCCATCACCCCGACTTAGGGCTTCGGTAACTGTTAACGGATTAGAATAGTTATCATTTAAATTACTCACGTGTATGTTTAATTTTTGATGTGACCGGATCGGGTATCGTGTTTGTTTCTTATTACCAACATTTCCAGCATCAACAACATCGCCTGCTTGCTTATCGATCCTTGTCTGAGAACCGCAACCAGGAATCTCTTCATTAGGTAAGTCATCACCATCAGCATCTGGGCCCTCTTCAGATGCAGTATCAATAGTATGATGTTCAACTTCAGGTGCAGTATCCACTTTCACAATCGGAACATTTTCCTTCTTGGGAGTAACAGCAGCGACAGCAGCAGCATCGTTTTCCCTCTCCGATAGACTATTGGATTCTTGCAGGTCTGTGATGACGGAGTCATTGGATTCCCCGAGTGATAAGTTCGTTTCGCTGTTCTCCAAAAATTTTACATCGCGGCTCTGGAAAATACTCTTAGACTTCGCGTCATATAGCCTGTAGGCCTTAGACTCACTTGGCACTGAATTTCGACTTACCAGGCTTTTTGTCTAGCATCACACCTTTGGATCCGAAGATTCGGAGATGCCGCACGGATGGTTTCTTGCCACACCAGGCCTCATACGGTGTCCTCATGTCAAGCGCTCTTGTATACGCTCGATTTCGGAGATATACGGATGTTTTTACTGCTTCCCCCCACAGCATCTCAGGAAGACAGGAATCGAGCAACATACATCTCGCCATCTCCACCACCGTTCGATTGGCCCGTTCGGCAACACCATTTTGTTGTGGTGTATAACTTGTAGTGAGCTGATGAACAATACCTTCAGAGTCTAAAAAATTTGAAAACTCTTTGCTGAGATATTCACGCCCATTGTCAGTTCGAAGTGACTTTATCCTTTTAGACGTTTCACGTTCTACCCGAGATTTGAATAATTTAAATACATCAAAAATATCGCTTTTGTTCTTTAGTAGATATATGAACGATTTTCTACTACGATAATCTCGTACTCTACTCGTATAATCGTCAATAGAGAGGCAAAAATATCTGAAACCGCCAGTGGTAGACACTCTCATCGGACCGCAAATGTCACTGTGGATCAAATCAAGCACGCCGGTGCTTCGTTACTTGCTACTAGTAAAGGGTAAGGAGCAGATTTTTGCTCTTAAACAAGTTTCACAGTTCAATGACATTCCACTACTGATAGAGTCCATTCCGTATACCATATCACGGGAGTAAAGTCATTTTAAATCTTTTTCATTAAGGTGACCTAACCTCTGATGCCAGCGCATCAAACTGTCATTAGACGTTCGCGAATAGAGATACTGTTTCCTTTCGAAAATAAACAGATTACCGCTCTTTGTAGCTTTCATAATTATTTTGCCATCATTTGACTTAATAACCGCACAAGATTTATAAAAAACCACCGTATGCCCGTTTTCCGTAGCTTTGCTTATCGAAATAAAGTTAGTTTCAAGCAATGGGACAAATAAAACTTTATGCAAATGCATGCGCACCGATCCCGCCTCGATCACAACGTCACCAATAATACCGTCCGATTGTATTTGATGATTTGCCGCTAATTCGATTATTTCTTTATGTGGTGTGAGGGAAATGAACATACCTTTGTCACCACACATATGACTAGTAGTGCCGCTATCCAAAACCCATGAACTTTTTGTTAGCAGTGGGTGAGTGTTTGTGCTATTTACTGCACTGAATGCCGCGAAATGAGCCGTAGACTTTACTGTGGTAGAAGAGCGACAAGCCGATGCATAGTGTCCCCTCTTGTTACACTTATAGCACTTTCCCTTCTTCGGCGTATGCTGTTGCTGTGTTTGTCCTTGGTTTTTTGACCTTATCTGTTTAGAAAAAAATACAGACTCACCACCTTCACCTCCAATTGCTGGTGTCTCTCCTTCACGCCGTCGCCCCTCCTCTAAAAGCTTTGTTTTAAGCTTTTGAGTTGTAGGTAGATCGTCTCTGGATTCAATTGCAACCACGAAATTCTCGAAACCTTTTGGTAAGCTTGACAAGAGAATTATCGTGATCAAATCATCCTGCATCTTAATGTCGGCCTCTTTTAGTTTTTCAAACACATCAAAAAAAACTATTTAGATGACTGACCATGGATGAGTTTTCCGCCATTTTTAAATTAATGAGCTGCTTGAATAGAGTTACCTTCCTCCCTGGTCCTTGTGGAGCGTGTACTTCCTCCAACCTCTCCCATGCAGATTTCGACGTTTCACAGTTTTTGATGTGCAATAACTGTGAAGTTTTAATAGACAACAAGATCATTGCTAGTGCCTTACCATCCTTTAACTTCCAATCCGCCGTAGCAGATGCTGTACCCGCTGATGCTGCTGGTTTGGAAGTTTCTCCAGATACGTATCCCCAGAGCTCGCTATGGAACAGCACCGACCGCATTTGCACTTTCCAGCTTCCAGTTATCATCGTCCAGCTTCTCGATATTATACAACCCGGAACTCATTGCGTATTTAATTAAAATTATTTTTTTTCACAAATAAGGGACTGGGCCCATAACCTTTTGTTGCGGGAAAAAGAAACTCAGGCGACTTTTCGTTTAGAAGGAATGAAACGTTTTATTAAAAGAGACTTCAATTTATACGTGTTCCTATGTACAATACAATTTTGTTCTTATGTAAATAAGCTAACAAAGGTGAAAAATAGTGTGGATGACAGTTACTGCATTGGTTATGTTTTGCTGATGTGAATGTATTAGAGTAAATAAGTAATTACATATGGTACGACATGATATTCAACAATTACTACCTCAAACTTATGAGAAAATCCCGAGGAAACCTGAAAAAAGAGTGGAAAGCTGTAAACAGCATTAGCAGTGTTAAAGACCAGCATATTTCTGTAGAACTTAATAGCAGTGATGGTAATATCATTGATCCCCTAGCAGTAGCGAATGAGTTCAATGATCACTTTGTTTCAATTGGAGATAACCACTTTCCCGGAAATTCCACTGTTCATTGTAGCTGTTGCAATAGTACTGCTGATATCAATTTGTGTAGGAATAGCTTCTTTTTTGCACCAATTACTGGCCTT
Source organism: Volucella bombylans (assembly GCA_949129095.1). Classification (NCBI taxonomy): domain Eukaryota; kingdom Metazoa; phylum Arthropoda; class Insecta; order Diptera; family Syrphidae; genus Volucella; species Volucella bombylans. The sequence goes on along the minus strand of OX422143.1, from coordinate 180,186,928 downwards.
GAGATCCTAAAAATTATTAATTCCTTAAGAAATTTATATTCTTGTGGTAGTGATGATGTTTCTAACACTGTGCTGAAAAATATTGCCTTCTACATCGCTGACATTTTAGCACATCTCTTTAATCTGAGTGTTGTGTCCGGAGTTTTCCCCGAAAAACTTAAACATGCCCTTGTGATACCACTTTTTAAGAAAGGGGATAGAAAAGAGAAAAATAATTACAGGCCGATTTCACTTCTGTCTTCGATTTCTAAAATTTTTGAAAAGACGTTCAAGAACAGGGTTTTGGAATATTTAGGTAAAACCAATTTCATTAGTCCAATGCAGTTTGGGTTTAGGACTGGCCTTGCCACTGAGGATGGTCTTTTGGACTTTTGCTCCTTTATACAGAAAGGTTTGGATGATAAAAAATCTTGCGCTGGGTTCTTTGTTGATATAACTAAAGCGTTTGATATGGTTCATCACAGCATCCTTTTGTATAAATTAGATAATGCAAGATTTCGCGGATTTATGTACTCGTATAATTCGTTTGCGTCGTATCTCAAAGACAGGATCCAACAGGTTAAAGTCGGGACGAGTATTAGTCTTCCTAAGACTCTTCATCTTGGAGTTCCTCAAGGGTCTGTCCTTGGATCTATCTTGTTTTTGATTTACATCAATTCCATATTTGCACTGCCTTTTAATGGAAAAGTTAAAGCTTATGCTGATGATCTGGGAATCGCATATAGCTCTGTCAACCCTCTGAACCTAATTCCTGATATCAACCACGATGCGCATTTATTGAGAGTCTGGTTCGCTGAACATAAACTCATAGTTAGCAACAAGACAAAGCTCATGTTTTTTAGCCTAAGTCCACAGGAATGTCCCGACATAGATGTCATATTTCACGCCCCTAACTGCCGGAGGTATATATTGTCGACGTGCTCTGCTCTAAATGTTGAGAAAATTTTTGATGTTAATGACTCTTGTCATACCACATGCTTTAAAGTTGAAACTGTAAATCACTGTAAACATCTTGGAGTGACAATTGATCGAAATTTAAATTGGTCCGAACACATTTCAATCTTAAAGCATTATCTCCTTTCTACCATTCGATGCTTCTATCGCCTCAACAAGTTTTGCTCCAGCGATATTTTAAAAACCATTTATTTTGCGATTTTCCACTCAAAGCTGCAATATGGCATAAGCTGTTGGGGGGGTGCCTACTTAAATAAAATGCAGCAGTTGAACATCCTGCAAAAGTGTGCCGTAAGGAAAGTTTGCAAGTTCACTCGTAGAGCCCGTTCTTTTGAACTTTTTAGGCTAATGGGAATTCTACCAGTGAGGCATTTGTATTATTATAGGGTGCTAACAATTTTCTATATGAGATGCGGCTACATGCATAGTCCAATCTCTGACGCTTATAGCTTGCGTAGGAATCTACTTTCTATAATTCGTATCGCTGCCTTTCGTACCACTAACTTCAGGAACTCGTACAGTGTTTTATCATGTAAATTGTTTAACAGTCTCCCTGCAGATATACGATCCATTAGATCTTTATTCGCCTTCTTAAACAAACTAAAACTGTGGCTTCTTGATTTCGATCATGATGAAATTGAAATTTTGGTTCGCTATACTGTGTAACATTTAAATTGTTCAAATCTTTTATTTTTCTATGTATGCATTCGCTTGTTTTTGCATCCTATAGTAATTTTTCTTTTTTTGGTCCCTTTGGTTTGAATTTTAGTTTTTTTTTTTAATATGTCCACACATTTATAATATCTAATGCCACTAACTATTCTTTATATTATTGTTAGCTTACGTTTATATCTGGAATTACTAATACCATTGTGATAGAGAATAATGAATAAAAATAAATAAATAAATAAAATAAAATAAAAAATTACCGTACTCTTCATCTAGTCAATTTTTAACCTCACGAGCACAGTGGGCTGGAGCACCATCCTGTTGGGAATACTCGTATGATGAAGCTAGTTGAATCCATGGAATGTCCTCCAATAATTCTGGTAAATCATTTCGCAAAAACTTCAGATAGTTTGTAGAACTCAGGATAGATGGTAGTTTGAAGGGGTGGATTAATTGGTTTCCAAGTACACCCGCCCACATATTGACGCTGGATTTGTGTTGAAATAATTTATGTCTCGTTGTATGTGGATTGTCCGCAACCCACGTATGAAGATTATGAAAATTTGTGATCTCATCTCTTGTAAATTGAAATTCGTCCGTCCAAAGGATTTTGGTAATGAATTCGTTGTCATTCAAGCTCCGCTCCAGCAATCAGTTAGAAAACTCAAGTCTCTTTTCCAAATCATTGGGAAGCCGTTCTTGTACAGGTGTATGGTGGTATGGATAAAGATTGCTTAGAAATTTTACGTCTGGAAACATTGGATTGCAAAGCTAAGCGTCTGATGCTGATTGATGGATCAGATGTAGCAGCTTCCAGTATTCTTTCATCAGACGAAATCCTTCTTATTTGTGGAGCTCCCGCATTCGGTCGTGTATTTAAAACTGATCCCATTTCTCGAAGCCTTCGATACGTATTTCCAAATACGAGTACTGCTTTACTAAGAAGTCGTTGGTTAGGATAAAGTTCATGGTATCTCTGTAGCGCACTAGTTGAACTTCAGTTCAGTCCTATTCTGCTATACGCCGGGGGGAATGTTTATGTCAAATACGAGTTTTCCGATCCTGCTCTCCGTGAAACACTCACTTGTCGGTAACGCAGGTCGGTATTCCACTATACGCACGAATCGAATGTCCTCATAAAAATGTTTCACTTCACTAGAATCTCTTGTTTCCGAATCAAAATCAAAATACAGTGCTACACTATCCATATTTCTTTTTCTTTACACACAAATTACACAGTTGAAATGACACTTAAATTTCCAAACGGGTGACGTTTAAATCTTCGAAACTTTGAAATAGAAAACGGTAAGGCAGTTCACTCGCCGTATAGCAGAATACCGATTCGAAGTGAAAGTGAATCGAATAGGTGAAAGGAACGTTTGTACGTTTGTTTGTATTCTTGGTTTGTAAGTGCAGACATTTCAAATAGCGTTTCTAAGCAACCGTAACCTTGGCGTAAAAAAATAAACTGATGAATTATTTATTTTTTCATCTTTTATACCATTTTTGCTTGGTAACTTTTTCAAATACGCCTTCATACCCGAAACCTAACTCTTTCTGAGAATTTTTAAGGAACAAGGTAAGGAAATGGTAGTCAAATAAAAGAGCACGCTTTAAAACTCTTCAATATCTATGCAATTTTAAAAAATTAGTAATTCTTGGAAAACCACTCTTACGAGTATTGTCAACTGTTGTTAGAAACGTTGGTAAAAAATCAAGGATTCCTTTTTTTTCCTTCTGCATGTTTTCCCAAGTATCATAAAATCTATGGGCTTTTTGCGCAAACTTGATGATGATTTGTGTTTTACTATTGTTACTGTCATAAGAAAAAATTATAAAAAGTTATGTTAATTAGGCATTTTCTGGGGAAAAGTAACATTAAAGTCAAAAATTAGCATTGGCAATGAAAGTGGAACAGGCTTAGAAATTCGATATCTAAAGACTCAAATAAGATATCAACTTTATTTAAACGCCGTTACAAAGGTTGGTCCTACACGAAGTTTCTACCATTAGCACTAATAGAGTAATTTCCGTTAACATGGGTCAGGGTACAACAAAGAAAGCCTTTTTTTAAATCCTCGATAAATGAAATCCAACATTGGAGATAGACCCATACTGTAGAATGATTTTTTTCCTAGAATATACCCAGGAATCACTTTCCAAATTATCGTTGATTAATTAGGGGACACCCTGTATATTGCCTTACACAGCTTTATTGATCTAAATTATTGAAAAAGGTTATGTACTGGTACTCGTATCTTAGACCTCTGGTCAGTAAGTGCTTTGTGACATAAAATTCACGATTCACGTGCATTTTGCTAGAATCGTATATTTTGAATTTTTATTTGAAATACCGTCGAGAGGGCGGACTTACAAAAAAAAATAACGTTACCCAAAAAATAGCAACTTCTTAGCTCTGATACTAAGTTGAGTCCTTATTTTCACAAACAAAAAGTCTCTCGTCAAACCATGTCAAACGAATCCAACAAATTAGGTGTCCATTCACATATTTTAACAGATTTTAATGTTGTTGCAAATACAGGGTTTTTATTATTGTAGATGTGCCCCAATTTATCTTTGAAATAAATATCATATACTCGTATGGTATCAATGCAATTTTTATTCTGAATTCAGAAATAATTGATACCGTTAGTTATGACATATGACATCATTTAAACATCCTACAAGGAACCACTTGCAAGAGTGGATAATTTTCTTTGCTTTTTCGCATAATTCAGCCGATATTCCAAAATTTCATGTCGAATGTTGACCTTTAAGTTGTCTAAAGTTTCTGGCCTGTTGGCATATACTAACTTGACTAAAGGTGTTAAATCGCAATAGCCAATGGACAGGATAGGAAGCCGTCCTATAAGTCGATTGTCCCACGCACTGTGTTTCAAGTAGGGCCGCCCTGTTTTTCAACGTATCCTCCAAGTCTTTCATTTCTAATTTATCCCACAAAATATGTAGGCTTACATTGAGCGATAGCAGTCTCTATTGACCTCCCGGATGAAATCCACAACAAAAAGACAATTTTTTCATATATCATGGCTGTTGTTGAACAACTCTGGGTGTTCGATTGATTAAATGCCACAAACTTGCTTATTAACAAACCCATTTAGGCCCGTCACTGAGCATTTCTTGTATCTTCAGGGCAGCCAAATCAGCGAAAGTTTTTCGTACACGATCATCATTTGCCTTTAGCTCTTGGGTCAATACAGTCTCATACGAACGTTTAGCCAAGTCTTTCCTAAAAATATTCCACAGAGACATTTGAGAGATGCCTAGCTCTTGGGAACTACGCGGAATTATTTAATTGCGATCTTGGCTCACCGACTCTCGTATAGCCGCTATTTCGCTGTTTCACTGGCACGAGAGCATATTTTTTTTTAAAAAGAACGTAACGCTCAAGTGGGTATTATTACAGTTAAAATGCCCGAGCACGTGTAAAGTTTTTAGGAAAATGGGACAGAGAGAGAAAGAAAGATTTTTGGGCTCAGTGGTTATGAGGAGACTAAATTATTAGTATAATTGGACTTGTTATTGTAGACAGGTACCGATGAACGTTGGTTTTAAATGTTTGAAGGTTATAATGACTAGGAAATAAAGAGCTCGGCAGGGCATTCCATAAGCGCGTTGTACGGCTTAGGAACGAATCGCGATATTTTAGAATACGTTCGAAAGTGGGCTTGAGGGTGTTACGGTTAAAAGTTTGAATTCGCGGAATGTTACTGGCGATTTATATGGAGCACTGGTGTTAGAAATAACGATAGAGCAAGGTGAGACAGGACACATTACGTCGGTGTTCGAGGATGTCCATATTAGTATCACCTATGAGTTTTATCGCACAGTTTTGAATCCTACCATTGTACTCCAATTTCGACCGGATAAACGCCTTATATATTGAGGCCTGATAAGAGGGGTCAAGTCTTTTTACATCACTTGAAGAAACCTAGACATTTCGACATCGAATATGAATACGAGTATAGGCAAACGGTGTAACTGTGGAAGTTTTCATTAAATTAAACCCACATTTATTGTGAAATCAATATAGAATTTTATTGATTAATAAAGTTCGGACTATGCCAATTATGAATGGAAAACAACACCATTCATGTGACTACCAGAGCTTCTGTTGCAAGCGACTATCTGAATGTCAAAATTATCGATGACTTTTTGAGGAATAAGGGGGTCAATGGTCGCATTTTCAGTTTTGATGTTATGTTTGGGGTCCTGAATTCAAAAAACGCCACAGGAAGAAGTCTAAAAGTGTTAAATCGCATGAGCTTGGAGGCCAATTAACTTCTACTCTAACCGAAATAATGCGATCTTCAAATTTCGCACGCAATAAATTGATTGATTGATGGCTTGTGTGGACGGTAGCACCATCCTGTTGAACCCAGAGATCGTCCAGATCCAATTCATTCAATTTTGAAAAAAAAAAAAAAAATTGCCGGTCAACATGTTGCGGTAACATTCTCCATTCATTGTAACTGTCACTCCAGCCTCATCTGTGTTGACTTCGGCGACGAATTGAGGTGCCTGGCTGGTTTTGAACACTTTAGCTCACAGTGGTGATGATTTGGTGTGTACGTGCATACTGATATGGAGTTTCACCCGATACCGAACCAGTTTCTTCAAAACGCTTCACCAATGCACAAATTCCGGACTCACTAGGGCGATTATGTTGACCAAAAAATTCACGAATTTAACGAAATGTTACTTTTACCAATTGCGCAGTTTCGTAGATTGAATAACAAAAATGCGTTGTTGCGAACTAAACGACTCCATGTTAGCCATTGTATTGAACATTGTGCCAAAGATTGTATGACATCTGTCAAAAAGATCAACTGCATTTCAAGAGTGGATATATATTCCTTTTATTTGAAAATACAACATTTATTATTGATGGTCCTGTAAACGAAAAAGGGCATGCACCTGGAATGTTCAGACATCGAAAAGACCACCTGCAGCTGAATAGCTGGTAAAGACCATCCAAGAAATGCGGTGAAATGGGATGGATAAAAAAGAATAAAAAACTGAATACGAGTTAATACAATCTCGGGCTAGCAGACTTTGGACTCGCTGTACATGGTACGGATGGAGCTGGTTTTTCATTAGAATTCGGTGTGCTGTACTTTTGGGTACTCCTATGCTTTCTTCAATTGCACGTACTGAAGTACTAGGGTTTTGTGCATTTGGGTATCTCTCATGATAAAGTCTGGCTACAGCACTAGCATTACACCTGTATTCCCCATAAATGAGATGCATGTTAGCATATTCCTGAGCAGTGTAACGAGATGGCATGATGGCATTCGGAACACACAATCACGGGACCAACGATCAACACTAGTTCAGAAGAAATCCAGATTCGACAGAAACGATCAGATAGCAAATCAAAGTCGCAATGCAATGAAGTCCAATAAAGAAAGCCAAAATTGTAAGCACGAAATCAACACGAATACGTAAGCGAAGGAGCGTAACGTACGGCAGTATTGCATGTTGTGGCATCTCTATCTGTTTCACTCACACTAGTCGAAATGGCGTGTTTATCCGTCTCAATCACGGCGTCCCTGTCCATCTCGCTCACACTTGGTACTCATTTTAACTTACTAAAAAGAATTAACTATGAATCGGGTTTCTTTATCAAAATATTTTGTTTGTCCTCGATTAAGCGTTAGTCTAGCAAGTGTCATACCATTTTGGAATCCAGACTAAATGCGCCATTTTTTAAAGTTACTTGCCAAAATGGCATAGTATATTTTTTTGTCAGTACAGTCAGTTCAACTTGCATGATTAATGATTTTCAGATACATAGATGTATCAATTTTAGACCGTAATTTACAGAAGAGTTACTCATGGTTACGTGACAAAAAAAAATTGAAGAAAAGTAAAGATTTGCTGTCACAGCACTTGAAAGATCGTCACAGGGTGTCAGACTTCTCGATTTTTTTTTGAGTGCCAATAATTTTGAAAGTACATGACTTAGATTTTTTTTTATAATTTTGTGATAACCGACATCACTTTACCTACCATATTTCCTATCAGAAGATTTTTGCAAATGGCGGCAAATGTCAATTCTACTTTAATATTTGTGAAGACGAAGTCACACACGTCAACAATCGTTATATTCGGAATAATTGTTAGGATTTTTTTGTGGAATAATTCGTCGGGGGTGTTGGCCCAGCATAAATTTCAGCGCAGATTTCCTGGCCGTCAAACACTACCACGTTTAGTCGCTCGGCCAGCAGAGTATGAGACTGCTGCCAAGTCTGGCTAGCCCCGAACCAGCCGTTCTGCTGAGAATATCGCAACTGTGGTTGAAGATGTCGCATAGGACCCTGGAATATCGACCAGACGACATGCCACGCAATTGGGCATCAATCGGCGGTCTTGAGAGTGAATTTTGGTGAAAGACTATAAGATGTTCATCGAAAATCATAATGTGCGACGAGGCCCATTTCCATCTCTGTGGACATGTGAATAATTATCGCTTCTATGGCATCGAAAATCCGCGTATAGCCCACGAAGAGTTATTACTGCATGGTGTGCTCTTTACGCTGGAGGTATGACGCCTTATTTTTAGTAAACGCCGCGGGCCAAACGACTACTGTGGACGGCGAGCGCTACAGAGCCATGCTCAACGACTTTCTCCTTCCTTAATTGGATGAATTGGGACTGGAGGACATGTGGTTCTAACAGGATGGAGCAACAGCGTATACTGCACGTGCCACAACCGCAGTTCTGAGGGGTCCATTTCCGGGTCGCCTAATCTCTCGTTTTGGCGATTTGCACCGGCCGGCAAAATCGCCTGATTTAACAGTTCCATACTTCCTTTTGTTGGGTTTTTTGAAGTCACGGGTCTTTGCCAACAAGCCTCAGACTCTTGAAGCCCTCAAAGAGAATATCCATTAAGAATGCGAAGAGCTATCGCCGAAACTTCTGGCAAGAGTGATGGAAAGTGCCACAAATCGGACCGGAATGGTCATCAATACTGGCGGCGGCCACTTAGCCGATATCATTTTCTGGACGTAATGGAAAACAATTTAAGACATCAAATAAACATAATCCAAAAGTAGAGCCAAAGTTTTTCTTTCATAAAAAAAATTGCAGCCAAAGAATATCGGGTCACAACTTTTGCGCTACCTCTGTATACGCAGACCACTATCTATAATACGAGTAGTTGCAAATCACAAGAACAAAGAACAATACGCGGATTGCGTATGTTTGACTTGCGTCAAAGCTTTTACAAATGCTGCCCTAACTATAGAAGTAGCATATACTCGTAAGTCTCCTCAACATCACCTGCTATGCGAATGCTTGTAACCATTTATCAACAATCTGATTACCCATGTGACTTCTTCGACATGATACTTGAGTAAATTGTGCAAAACTAACAAACCAATATCAGAGGCACAATTTCCCATAAGTCTGTTCAACTACGATACTTGCATACACTGGTGGCATTGATATCATTGGCAGAACGCAACTTGCTGTCATTGGTGGGTGTTGTATGTAAAGTGAACACATCGGGGATTCAAAAGCAAACAGAGCCTTGCATATTCGCTAGTTTAAATGCAAACAGAACTAAATTTCCCTTTTGTCAAACGTAAAAACTTCATTTCCTTCGCGTTACCATACTTGATGATTCGTTTTTGGGTAATGGTGTAGGGAAATGTCGTTTGTTCCAGAACGCTACTGCAGCACATGCAACATCGGGTGTGCAAATATTAAAACAAAAGAGGAATCACTTGGTTTGGCTATGTTTGTCACACTAAAAAAACAATAATGTTCTCCTTACGACTGAGCAATTTTAATAGATTTTATCCTTTTTTTATTTTTTATATTTTAATTATACTAATAGTAAATAGTGTCTCAGCAAAAGTTGAATTTTGCGGCATTTGTGCGGTAAAGCGTTGCGAACGAAATAAAAAGACAGTGTGATAGCTGACAGTTCAGGGTTATTAAAAATAGAGCGCTACCCGAAAGAACTATGCGTTTTCATTTGGCAGATTTGGCAGCTACAGCTCGCAATTCAAATTTTCAGTGTTAAGGCTTATTCCCATCTTAATGGTTTTGTTAATCGTCAAAATTGTTGAATTTGAGGTTTAGAAAATGCAGGAGTAATTGTTGAGGAACAGGTGCATCTATGGGCTCAAGGTGACCTAGTCTAGAACGTCTGCTCCATTCTCCATTGACATAGGACTGAAAATTACTCGAAGAACTTCTTTCTCGAAGTATCAGAGAGGATTTTTATCCATTTTCATCAGTGTCCAAAATTCTGCGCCATAAACATGGACTGGGATGTTCAGTGTCTTCTAGATATAATGTCTTTTTGGTTGTTCGAAAGAGGGCTCGTGATTTTCGTACGTCATGTGCTGTCGGATTTGATAGCGGACCCGAGGTAGATAAAGTCTCTTACTATCTCAGAGTTATAGCTGATTATTGTGAAGTTTTGTCTTAAGTGTCTAGACTATGTTTTGTGGCCCTCCTTGTTGACAGCACTTACTTTGTTTTTTCCTTGATCGCTTAACCCACCTTTGGTGCTTCTGCTTCAATATTCGCGAACGTCCCACTAACAGCTCGCTGTATTCCTCCCGTTATATCAATGTCGTCTGCATATGTGATTAACTGAACAGACTTACCATATGAACGATGGTGCCTCTGCAGTTGACTTGTGAGTTTCTCAAAATTCTTTCAAGGACGATGTTTAAAAAATCACATTACAACTCATTTTCCATTACCGACCTTGAGAAAACAGGGTGCTTTCCTCATAGTCATCCTATATAATAGAACGAGTGTTGCCGTGGCTCAAATGGTAGTGTATAGGCTTCCCAATCAGACGGTTCGGCATTCCATCCCAACTGTTCCCGAAAGCATTCTTTTTTTAAGATTTCTTTTTTCAATGTAAGATGAGTGGTTACGTAAAATACAATAGAATACATCAAGTCAAATTGCACTAATAAATGTTGGATCCACGGAGTGAAATTGCCACTGAGTCATCTTTCTTTCACTTTCTGTCCTATTTTAAGAAAAACTTAACACTTACTTTGGCGTCTTAAGTGTAGTCATACCCACTTGAATGTTATGCTATGTTCCCAGCAAACGAAATCGCGAGATTGCATCAAATTTCTCCAAACCTCCGAGGTTTCTCCATACATTTTCGGGGTTTCGAAACCTCGCGATTTCGGCGAAATCTAGCTGAAATCCCTTGAGTTCATCTGTCCGTGCGAAGTTGTCAAACCGAACAAGCCTACAGCGTGAACTTCAGTTTATTTTGGTGTTCATTTTTAGATGTGAAAATATTAGGTGTCAAAACAATTGTAGCAGTAGGACAAAGATGTAATATTTTCAATTGACATTGGCTAGACTGATTTTTGACAGCTCGTCGCCGGGAGCAAATTCATATGTAAAGCGCCTGATAATTCGCATAGTTGGAATACTACACATGTGTGTGTATAGCAGAATATTTTAAAAGGACTATTTCGTTTGGTGGAAGTGATAGAATACTTAGATCTGGTTGCAATTACTCTCTTGCACTTGATCCTGCTTCAATTATAACTTAAGAACCAAGCCAATTTGCACCAACTTTTCAGTTTCAACAACTGAAATACTCCCCTTGAAATAATATTGCTGTAACATTAATACTCGTAGGATTCCATCTATAAAAATTTTAAGTTGCATTTCACTGTCTTTATTGACTTGTTTAAAAATATATTAAATGACCACGTTGTATTATTAACTATGTTAACTTAATATTGAATAAAGAAACAACAAGAAAAAGAATTTCTTCGCGTTTAACAAGTGCTATGTTTACATTTTTTAAAGCACGATTGTATGTAAACTAAGCCACTCAAACACTTCACAAGCACTTATTTCGATACTTACGTATCTTTTCTCGACATTTCAACCAAACACGTATGTACTTGAAAATAAAAATTTCTTTAACAAATTTATTAAACTTATTCCGTACCGAATTTTCACTTCTCATACGAATTTGTTCCCGCCAACGATCTGTCAGAAATTGGTATAGGGGTTTAAGTACAAAAAATATCCGCCAGAATTTTCGTTCCGAGTCTCAATAGAAATATTTCTAAATAAGGACATTTGAAAACACTTCAACTCGGTGGGAACGGCCTATTCAGGTTTCGGTGGGAACATAGAATTAAGTTCTTTAAAAAAAAAAAAAGTGATGCCAAAACTAGACATGGCTTCGTATAGTTCGTTTCTATAGACGCAGTCATGAAGCTTTAAAATCGATGAAAATGTTATGTGTATCAATTTGAAACTTCTGGGTTTTTTCCAAGAACTGCCGTAAGGTGAAAAATTTATCAATGATTTACTTTCCTGACCTAAAATCTCACGGATAAAAGCCGGTCAAACTGTTGGCGAAAAGTCTCAGGCGTTCACATAATCACAAGATTTTATATACGATGTTGAGGAGACTTATTTCCCTGTAGCTGGTGCAGTTCATTGGATTTCTCTTAAAAGGAACAACACTTATTTTTGTATCATTATTTTCCTTAATTTTATTTAATAATTTTATAGGATTATTTCCTTATATTTTTACTAGAACAAGCCATTTAACATTAACATTAATACTAGCTTTACCTTCTCTTCTTTAAGATCGGACAAACAATGCTGAGGTTCCATTCATCGGGCATACTTTATTGATGAGTATTCAATTATCACCTACTGCTTTAAAAAGTCTTTCTTATAAAATTGCAAAGAAAATGTTCCCTTAACTCAATATGTCTGTCGAAAGTATGTTGTTTTCAACGAACTGCTGCCCTCAAAATGAACTAATAGTTCTTTAGGACATCAACGATGCGTATTAAACCTTAGGACCCATAGTTAGAAATCTACGAGTACTCTTAATAGTATTTTAAAATTGACAAATATCGCTCATCATCATGATAAATATCATCAATATTTTCAGATTTGTTTTCAAATCTATTTCTAAAGTTGAAGATTATTAGGGTTAATGATGCAGTTCTTTCAAATCGTACATAGGTCGGTCGATTGGAGATACAAAATGCTCAGATCTGTGGTGAAATCTAATAAGCCCAATGGAAAATTAAATTATCCGAATCTTAAGTGATAGTTTTTCTGCGGTACCCTGTTCGAAAAACAATGCAATTGGTGTTTTTGTTTTCGTATGAGGGAGTCAGAGCACAAGGGGTCTAACTAACAGTAGCAAAGTTTTGACAAATCCTTGTTTAACTTCAAACGAAAACTACTAAATTATGAGTAGTTATACTTTTTCCCGATAGATCTCACTACCAATCAAGCCTGCACTTCTTTCCTTTGTGCACCAAAGAAATAGTGTCATTCATGTGGTCATTTAGGCACTTATCTCCATTTTTATAAAATTTGCACTTAGACCCCTTGTGCGCCAGCATATAGCACACATTTTTTAAAATTGTTATTCTATAATAAGTCTCAAATACTTACGTATTACGTTACATACATATGTAACGGCTGACCAGATAGCAATGAGAGTTTTTCCAATTGTTATGTTTTAGCAGCTGTCAAAGTTACCAATGACAGCGAGCTGTCAAAATATTCAGTAAGGTTTTCCATTTCATCATACCCCCTTCGGGTTAGGGGTTAGAATATACCCGAGGTAGGCATGCCTGTCGTAAGGGGCGACTAAGATCCACTGGGCCGGATTAAGGTGTTAAGCGACCCGTTCCAGAATCGACCAGGTTGGGGGCCCATTATAATATATAGTTCAATAGTTAACGGAGCATCCGGATACTTGGCGACCTCCGGATCAGCCAGCCTTATCTGTTTAATGCGAATCTCTGGACAGACGGACTACCCTTTCTCCGCTGCTCGTGGAAACTAAAACTAATACTAAAAACACAATACAAATACAAACCAGGACCCCTTAAATAAAAGCTCAAGGGTTACGAGGTCAGGAACACGCGGATCGCTATAAAAATCGTGTGGAATCAAAGACCAAGCACAGTCGGTAGCTTTGGACGATAGTATTACGTCTGATCTCCGCGCCAGACTCCAGAATATGGAATTGCTTTGCGCCGAACTTAAAAGGGAATTAGATGCCATTAAGACGCAGTCAAAAACCAAGTCTGATCCGCGACTTGACCGCCCGGAAAACTTGAGTTTCCACACGGACGAAGAAGAGCTAGTCCGAGAAACAGACTGGATATTTACAAAAAGACCAGGTAAGAAACGCATTGTCTGAAAATGTACAAAAAGAAACGCCAGTCAGCTCTACGAGTAATACTGTTGAGGTCAATAAAGGAAAAAAACAACCTAAGCAAAGACCGCCGCCGCCAATAAACGTCTTTGGCATCTCGGTCTAAAACAAGGTTCACACAATCTTGAAATCACTGTGTTCAACCGACTACAGAGTACGATCCCGTAATAACGATACATGGACTGTCAATGTCCGTAATTCAGACAATTACCGTTCGCTTTCGCAAAAATTAAATGCCGAGAAAATTCAACGGCATACGTACGAAAATAAAGCGGAGAGACCCATACGCGTGGTAGCTAGAGGCTTGCACGCCTCTTGCCCTTAAGAAAACATTTTATTTGACTATAAAAATTTGGCTTAAAAATAAGAGGATGACCTCTCCCCCTTTTTTGGCTAACTTTCCAAAAAACCGAAAGCCTAGAAAGGATTTATTCTATAAATTCAATTTTGGGACTTGTTGTCAAAATTGAATCTCCGCGAGGTTGGCATCGAGACTGATTTAGGTACACGTTATCAGGGATTCAGCCATATCCAGACCTACTGCCAGAAGGAGCCTCTCTTTGCGAAATGCGCTGGAAAACATCTGACGCGAGGGTGCACAGTCCGCAGAGTGAAAGAGTCCGCAGCGATAGCAAACGCCGTGATGGACGCTGAAATCACCAATGACAACAACGTCAAAAATAACAATGCGCAAGTGAAAAGTGGAAAAACTTACGCGCAAATAGCGGCGCGAGCAATTACGACCAACTGCGAATCACCGGATCCTGCCTCAAATGTTTTCTCAGTAATCCTCGAGAGACTAGAAGAACTGACTAACACAAATAAGATATTAGTCGAGCGGCTTCTCAACCTCGAAGCAGATTGCGTGGAATGCCAACGGCCTACAGAAAATGCTTGATGAACTAAACATTTTCATTTAGGAAAAATCCGTGTTAAATATCTGAAACTCACCTAACGACACAATCACGCGTGAAACTAAAAGGTTACCGCGACTACCACGCTCATCATCCATCGGGAAACTCAACACGCGGGTCATCTCTATAAAAGACTGCATTGAACACTCTCTGGAAGCAAAAATTGAACTTTCAAATGACCACGGTGCGCGCTAAAAATAAAAATTACGCTTTTAGTATATCCTCAATCTATTGCCAATCGCGCTGTAAAATAGAAAAACACGAATCCATTGACCTGTTTAACTCTCTTGGACCAATCCTTATTATTGGCGTCGACCTTAATGCGAAGCACACCTTTTGGGGCTCAGGATGTATCTCACAAAAAGGCAAAACTCTCTACAGGGCTGGCATGGAATGTGGTTGGCAATTTTACTCAACAGGCAGACCGACGTACTGGCCCTTGGATGTCGCCAAAACACCCGATCTGATAGACTTCTTTATCGGAAAAGGAGTAAACGCTAGTTACGTCAAAGTTGAAGAAAGCTTCGATCTTTCCTCCGATCGTGCTCCAATTATCCTTTCACTGTGCGAGTTTTTGGTTGAGAAACAAAGACCACCCAGATTATCCAACAACAAAACTCACTGCGAAGATTTCCGAATAGAGGTTGTCGAAAACACTGAGTTAAAAGTACCGCTTAGAACGCCGTATCAACTTGGAAAAGAAGTCAAACGGTTTGTTGATGTCATACAGCAAGCGGCCTGGAATAACACTCCACGCACGGAAAGTGCGGAAAAAGTGGCACGAAACTCGGGCTCAACAAGATGAAACGTCCCTTGTTGAAAAAATTGATCAAGGACTTCAATAACCAAGGCATTAATAACTACCAAGAAAGTCTCAGAGCGACAAAAGATACCAATTACTCCATATGGAAAGCCGTTAAAAGTCTTCGAAAGGCCCAAATACACGTGGCGCCAATAAGAAGAAACCAGGATGACAGGACGAAAGAAGATAAAGAAAAAACTAACGTTTTCGCCGACCAGAAACGTTCCAACCATTCGACGAGGAAGTGCTAGACGTGACGACGAACCTCCCAATTGAAAAGGCTACACTTAGGGAACTTAGACAAGTTATAGACACATTTAAGCCAAATAAAACCCCGGGATATGACTTAATTACGGGAGAGATACTTAAAGCGCTACCGAAAAAAGGTTTGCTAAAGCTGCTCTATCTTATAAATACCACCATCAGTACCTCATCAGTGGAAGGTTGCCGAAGATTGCTGAAATCAAGTCATACAGACCAATATCGCTCCTCCCGATTATATGGAAGGTCTTCGAGCGAATCTTACTTAATCGTCTTAAACCGATTATTGACCCAAATCGCCTTTTGCCCGATCATCAATTTAGCTTTAGAAGCTAACACTCTACTGTTGGCCCAGTGCATCGAAAAACCGATGTAATTGAACGAAAAATCAAGTGTAAGTTAATCTGTTCAAGCGCATTGATAAGGTATGGCACGAGGGCCTGAAATATATATTTCGACAAGTCCTACCCGAGCAATTGTCTCATATTTTATGTTCATACCTAGATGACCGACTCTAGGTTGTAAGACACGGAAAAGAATATTCCAATTTTAAGACAATAAAGGCGGGGGTGTCGCAAGGAAGTGTACTTGGCCCTCTGCTATATTTGTTTTTCACCCGCGACATACCGCAAAAGGACGATACTGTGCTAGCCACATTTGCTGATGATACTGGCATCTTGGCAACAGCTAAAACCGTCAAAGAAGCAACTGCTAAGTTATAATACAACCCGCCCTAACACGGATTAACAATTGGACAAAGACTTGGCGAATAGCGCTTAATGAGAACAAGTCTGTCCATGTGAACTTCACTCTCAAGAAAACCGACAATCTACCTGTGTTTATCAACGCAGTACAAATTCCTTTCGCGAACGAGGCCAAATATCTTGGTATGACACTCGACGCTAAACTTAAATGGAGAGCACACGTTAAGAAAAAACGTGAAGAGCTTGAGATTAAGTATAGAGACATGTACTGGCTTCCTGGAAAGTATTCCAAGCTCAGTTTAGAAAACAAATTGCTGCTATACAAGCAAGTTCTAAAACCGGTCTGGACATATGGTATACGGCTTTGGGATTGTACCAAAATTAGTAACCTTAACGTCTTACAGACATTCTAAAACAAAGTTCTCCGATGGTTTGTTAATGCACCGTGGTATATTAGCAACGATAATATCCACAGAGACCTAGGAGTCGAAAACGTTCGGAATGTTTGCGCGAAAACACAAAAATCGACTACAAGGACATACGAATATTTCTATTGAACACATCCTTGACGAGACAAATTTATTGCGCCGTCTGAAAAGGACTAAGCCTCTCGATCTAGCGCGGTGATAAGCAGCGCTTAATTTTGAAGTACGTAGGAAACTTCAATGGAAAATCGCGAAAGAAGAACTGCTTGTTGAGTGTGAACTCAGTCGTAATCTGTATAAGGGAGGTGTTTCTTAGTGAGTAAGACTCTCACACTACTATAAGCACTGGGCTTATAGTGTCTATGAAGATTTCTCACCTACCCACAAAAAAACATCATGCATCGTTGTACGCTTGCCGAACGTGTGGAAATAATTAAAAACTATTTTCAAAATTGCGGCTCAGTTGTAAATACGCAACGTGAATTCCGTCGTGAGGTCGGTGGTAATCACGGCTTTAGTGTGCAGGTAATTTGTCGCGTCATGGAAAAATTTGAGTGTGAGTACACTCTTTTGGATCCTAAGCCACCAACCAGGCAGCGGTTGACAGACCCTGAGTCAACCTGGCTTATTTTGCTGTTGGATTTGGGCCTACATCAGCATAAGATTGTCGGATGACTATAGACAACGCCGTGAGTTTCTAATTGGGCGC
Organism: Volucella bombylans; assembly: GCA_949129095.1. Lineage (NCBI taxonomy): Eukaryota > Metazoa > Arthropoda > Insecta > Diptera > Syrphidae > Volucella > Volucella bombylans. Next base: position 180,169,264 of record OX422143.1, on the reverse strand, counting down.
TGGAAATGTCGTTCGGAGATCCGGATTTTGGCCAAAAATTATCTTCTCGGACGAGGACCATTTTTGGCTCAGCGGCTATTTCAACAAGCGAAATTGGCGTTATTGGAGCGAACCGAATAAAAAAGTGTTCGGCCAAGCATCAATGCATCCACAAAGATTGACTCCTTGGTGCGGTTTATAGAATAGCGGCATCATTGGATCTTATTTCTTTCGAATTGAGGAAGGAGACACCGTTACCGTAAATGGTCCTAGTTATAGTGCTATGTTAACCGACTTTCGATCTGTTCTTTTCTCGAGGGCTACATCGAGTCCTTAGTCTACGCTAACAAGCCAACAACTTTCCACGAGCTCGAAGCCAACATTCGACACGCTATTGCTGAAATTAAATATTGCCGCACATATTGTACGGAGTCATCAAAAATTTGACCGATCGCTTGAAGCACTGCCAGCAAAGCCGAGGTTGCCATTTGAATGATGTACTATTCCATACTAAATAACATGAACGTAGCTTCAAAATAAAGCCAGAATCAATTTTATGTCTCACACCGTTCTTAACTGGTCACCCTTTAGAGAGAAGTAGTTTGTATTTTCAAGTATACTTCATTGGAATGTTAAACATTGAAATAGAAGGGGCAAAATGGATTCAACTGTGAATGTTGTCAAAAAAAAGTAATTGAGATGAGACGCAAAACAGCAACGTATCGGACAGAATGTCACAACTTTGGATTAGAGAAAAATTACACTTGCTTATTGCTGTTAAAAGCAATCGAGTCGAAGACCCTATAGAGGTCTTATAATCTACCATCATCCCAGTCCCATTGTATAGCACAGAAGCCTTTACGTTAGGTTAGACGGATAATGATATGTTCGACCGCAAGGTTCTTCAAAACGCAAAACATTCTTCGAAGGAAGATATACCATAGACTGCTCAAAATAATGAATAGCATTGTAAAATGTATGACTTCTCAGCTTTTCAAAATATCGCAATACATTTTAATTTATAAGAGATAGCCTAGCTTGTAATATTATGAGCTTAAGTACGTAGTACCTTGGGTACAGTTGCGTATGATGAATTCGTGTTTACTTGAATCGATGATCGCCTTCCATTTCCACGTAAAACAAGGCGTAAATGAATGGAAAGAACCACCCACAAACCGATGGAATCATATGCAAGGACACCCTTGAATATGTTCATTTCTACAATTTTTTTTTCGTTAAAAATAACATAAAATGTGAAATCAAAAATATTGCTTTTGTGTGGGCACACACTCGTGTTATTTTAAACTCGACACTTCTCAGACAAAACAATGATATCTACATATACTCCATGTGTATTGTACGTAAGAAAAGATAGGAATATCTATACCATTTCTATCTACTCGTATATAAGGCTATGTATCTACGATGTATCTCGTGTGATACGTAATGTGCATGTGTTGTTGTTCGTTCCATTTTTTTTCTTGAGCTTCTCACCCTCACAATTTAGATTTGTTTTCATCAACGTAACACCTATTTTCCAATAATTTTTCTCAATCGATATTTAGCTATTTAGCTGTGTTCCCCAGATACTCCACGAGTATGAAGTGCATTGAACTGAATTCAATGTGTTAGAAAGATGGAAGGGAAGCCAAACTAAATCTGAGGCTGCTTCTGATTTCTGTTGCGACGGAGGCATACAATTTTATGGGTCGTTACACAAGTATACGAGTATACTGTTTCTATTTCAACAAAGATTGGTTTTGGTGTGTCGAGTAACAAATCATGCTCAGATGCAATTCTAAATCCCTCATTTGCAAACCTTTGGCATGAATTTTCAATTAAAATTTTCTTGTTAAAAAAAAATATTTATAAGTCCATTGTTTTACCCGAGATTTACATTACAGGAAAATTTTGTAAAGTGATAGCATTAATTTCTTGTTGTCTTCGTAGAACCATCTACATAAAGGGTTTTACAATAGGGACTTGACAACTTTGAATTTAATTTGTGAACGCACTCTTTCACTTATCATCAAACTGTCACTGTCAATTTATTCAGTAAACTCAACATTTTCATCATGGTAAAGCATACGAACGAGCAACGTCTGCAAATTATAAAAATTTTCTACCGAAATTCGGAGTCGGTGACTGCAATTTTAAGAGCGTTAACTCTAACCCTAGTAGACAGCAATAACAAGTTTAGTGCAAAAATTTGAGTCTACATATTCGTTGTGTGATGTTGCCGTGTCAGTGAGACAACGGGTTGGTCGAAGTGTCGAAAATATCGCTGCCGTTCAGGCGTCCGTAGCAAACGATCCAAATCAGTCAATTCCACGGCGTTCTCAAGAATTGGGCATCGCTCAGACCACATTATGGTGTATTTTACGTAAGGATCTTGGTTTATTTATTTATTTCATCAACAAGCTTAGCTTACAGATTACGAAAAACAAACACCATTGTATGAGAAAAAATAATTTAAAATATAAAAAATAATAATAATTAAGTAAAATTTACAATAAAAATAATAACTAGCCAGAAAGTATGCTATATAAAATTATTTTAAAAGATTCTCTTGAAATATGAAGATCTATGTCTCTACATATTCTATTAAATGACTTAAGGGATCTAAAAATAGGCTCATTTTGTCCATAGTTTGTTCTATGCCCACTTAAATAAAAAAGTTGACGATCCCGCAGCACTCTCTCTGGGGCATAAATTGGAAACATAGATAACAAAATAGGACTATTTACACGTGAACAAAGGACATCTCTCACAAACATGATATCATGTGCATGCCTTCTCTCACTAAGTGGCATTATACCTAACAGCTTACACCTAGCATTATATGTCGGCTGAAAGTTCCAGCGCATGTTGAAGAAAATATATTTTGTAAATTTCCTTTGCACCCTTTCTATACGGTCTGAATACGTCGAATAATTTGGGTTCCAAACAACATCGGCATATTCAAGAACAGATCTGACAAGGCCAATAAAAAGAGATAGCAAAGTAAAAGGATCAGAAAAATTTTTCGTGTTTCTCTTAATAAAACCAACTAGTGAATTGGCCTTCGCAACTATGTATTCTACATGAGAAGCAAATACTAATTTTGTGTCAATAAATACACCAAGATCTTTTATTTTGGATACTCTTTTTAAGGGCAGATTATTGACGTAATAATTGAACAAATGCAGAACGTTAGATCTAGAAAAAGAGATTGCAAAGCATTTATTAACATTTAAAGTTAAACAATTATTAACGCACCAAATCCATAAATTAATAAGGTCCATCTGGATCTTTAAGCAATCATTTGAACTCTTAATTTTTAAAAATATTTTGAGGTCATCTGCATACATTAAGCAGTGACAAAATTTTAGCTGTTGAACAATGTCATCAATAAATATAATAAAAAGGAGAGGGCCAAGGTGACTACCTTGAGGAACACCAGAAGTGCAAGATATTAATCTTGAATAATTATTTTCAATACAGACTTTCTGAGACCTTCCAATTAAAAATGAAGAAATCCATTTCAACATTGTCGAATGGAAACCAAATCTCTCCAGCTTTCTTATAAGTAGCCCATGGTTCACTGAATCAAAAGCTTTGCTAAAGTCCGTATAAACAGCATCAACCTGACACCCACTTTCGATTGCATTAGTTACAAAAGAAGTAAAGTAGACCAGATTAGACGTTGTCGAACGACCTGAGACAAAACCATGTTGAAACTCGGAAATATGTTCTTTAATATGAAAATCAATCTTTCTTTTCACAATACATTCAAAAAGCTTTGGTATAGCCGAAAGTTTGCAGATACCCCTATAGTTCTCGACGTCATTTTTGGAACCAGATTTAAAGATGGGTACCAGAAAGGATACTTTCCAATCGTCTAGGAACAAACCTGACGCCAGCGAATAGTTAAATATCATGAGCAAAGGTTGGCTAATGGTGTTACAACAGTTTTTTTTAAATTATAGCAGGAATGCCGTCGGCACCAGGCTTGGGATTTGACTTGATGGTACGAATAGTAGACTCAATATCCTCAAGGTCCAAAACCAATTGACCAAAATCAATTTTCGACATCGAGTAAGTTTCAGGCACAGTAGGAGTAGCAGAAAGAGAGTAGACAGATTCAAAAAATTTTGCAAATAGTTCGACAGAGTCACTATGACCATTAGACACTTCGTTTTTATAAAACAGTTGATTAGGCAAACCACTAGAACATCTTTTTTGATTTATAAAGTGCCAAAAGGATTTGGAATCACTTTTAAGACTGTTTTCGATGTTCATTATATAAATGTTATACAAAAATGTGCTCAGACTAGAAAAATCTTTCCTCAAATTCCAAAAAATTTGCTTATCTGTATTGCTTCCTGTATTTTTGAAGCGTTTGTGAGCTTTGTTCTTTAAATTTTTTAAGTGCAATAGACGCCTGTTATACCAAGGAGGCTTGGATATCAACTTTTTTGTGGAGCGAGGAACAAACATGGACAAACCAACATTAACTACAGAAACAAAATGAATATACATATCAAAAAGACATAGATTTTCAAATTCCTTATGCCAGTTAAGCGAACGAAAATACTCATTTAAACCTTGAAAGTTACATTTTAAAAAATTTAGAGAACTAACGGAAGTCTTTTCTAATTTTACATAAGAGTATAAATCAATCTCGATTAACATTTGATTATGGTAAACTGAATTATTGAGAAGAGAAAATGGAGCTTCCGAAACATTAGTTTTGACATCATTAACGTTAATAAAAACAAGATCTAATAATCTGTTTTGCGAATTCGAAATAGAATTAATTTGACATAAATTAAATGAAAACATTGAATCGATAAGAGCTATTTCATAATCTTTTTTTACATTGCATGGTATAAGCATTTTATCGTCATCAGACCAAGACCAAGTTAGATCACCAATATTGAAATCACCTAAAGCGCACAAGATAGCTTCAGAGGAATAATTGCTAACATACTCAAAATTTTCTATGCAGTTTTCATACGCATCCAACCTACTACCAGATGGTATATAGCTTACAATAAAGATAAATTTTGAACTTCCAACGACCGCAGAAAAACAAATTTGGTCAGCAACTAAGTTCGGTAAAGGTATCTTCTTACCACCATGGTTTAACTGAACAGCAGCAAGAACTCCACCACCACGATCCTTGGCCGATTTGCAGCGATCATTGCGGAAAACATCATAAATTGAACAATCGAAAATTTCAGTTGACGAGATGTCTTTATAGAGCCAGGTTTCTGTTAACACAATTACATCATAATCCTTGTGACTTGATGCTATAAACAAATCAGATGTCTTCGTTCTACATCCACTTGCATTGTGGTAATAAACATTCAGGTGTTGTTGAAGTTTATCAGAACCAGCATTAACACGAATTAGTTTTTTGATGAATCTTGAGTAAAAGGACGTATGTTTACGCCCTTCGGCCAGAAATTTCCATCATACACTGTTTTAGCGAATTGCGTAGGAACACCAATTTTAAAGTTCACAAACTTAAGGGGGCGTTGACTATCGATAAAATTGTCAAGTCCTTATTAGATATAACAAGGCTGTCAGACTGGTCGACATAAAGTATACGCCTGATGAATCGAACCTCAGTATTGAGTGCCGGATCACCATGAGAGTCATCAGTCTTCTTTACATTGCATACAAGATCTTGTCTGTCAAATGGTGTTAATGCCTGAAACCATAACGCAGCAAGGTTCTGCGAGTTATTTTTGGTCTTATTTGGATTGACATTGGAGGAGGAGAACTCCAATGACTTTTTTCCAAAGACCGCGCTAACTGAAGAAGTTTGTTGATTGATGCCCAGTTCCATCCCGAACTAAAATTTCATCTATGTATGTGGGGTAAATAAGTAAGCAGTAAGTAGTTCATGAAGTTTAAATAAAATTTTTTTCTCTAAAAGAAAACTTCACTCGAAGTGGTTTCCTCAAAAGGCATACAAACAATACATTCCGCATACCTACTACTCGTAAGATGTTCTTGAGGCAATTGCTTAGAATGATTTCTCCTGCTTTCTTTTCTTATTCGTTTAGAAACTTGATCTTTAAAGGAATTTTAGGATGTTGTTCTGATGTGAGTATCTCGACGGATTATAAAGGATTTTTTAGATTTTATTCTTCTCTCTTGGTTACTTGGACTTGCTTGTTTGACGTCCTCGATCAGAAGAACAACCAATAAACCTTCTCTCTCTCTCGCACGAAAATCGTGATGGCTGCTCTAATACAATATGGCTGTGCCTACTTAGGTTCTCTACTCGACAATAGAGGGCTCCCTCATACTCTACAATTTAATTATACATTACATCTCGGCCAATCTGACAATATGATCGGCCTCGATCATGACAATATCACATAACCAAATTCAAACAAGGGGGCGGGCCTCTTCAACATAAACTTACTTAAACAAATTTAAACTTATGACTAGGTTAATGTTGCTTTCTAATATTAGCCGTTGTGGTGCTTTACGTAGGGGTAATCCATTTTCTAATACGCGCGGCTTCAATAACGTTGTCGTATGGTAACTGTGTCAGCTGACAATTATCGATGTCCCTTACTACATAGCGGTCGTTCGGTAACACCTTATGGATGACATACGGCCCTCGATATCTTTGAATAAAATTGTTATTAGTTCCGACTGATGTATCAACATGTTTAATTACTACAAAGTCACCTGTACTGTATGTCTTCACTGGCACACTGTGCCTAAGGAAATACTTCTCATTGTATTCTTGGGACCTCTTAATAGCGGCTGATGCTTCTGATCTAATAACCTTAAGATCGTGAACCTGCCCCTGGTCAGACTTATCCTCCAAATACTCGGTGAGCTCATCCACAACCGTTCCACGCTGTTCTACCCCGAATAATAACCTACTTGGCGACTCTCTTGTTGAACTGTGGACGGTGTAATTGATAGCATACTCCACCTGTGATAGCTTAGTTGCCCAATCTGCGTGGTTAACCGGCTCACTCATTTTGCTCAACATGGCTTTGATCACCCTATTCACCCGCTCGACCTGCCCGTTAACCCGGGGGGGAAGCGACGGCCACTTTGACATGGTCCACATTATTTCGGAGCAGGTAATTCCCGAACTCGAGAGAGGTGAAACACGAACCGCGGTCGGTGATTATTCGCTGAGGGCGGCTATAATAACAAAAGTACTTGTCTAACGAGGCACACACCTCCTTAGTGCTGGTCGAATTGACCGGGTATAATCGCACAAACTTAGTAAAAGCGTCAATCACAACTAGGATATGCTTTCGCTTCGAGGTTAAAGCGGGCAATGGTCCGAAATGGTCTACGTGAACCGTATCGAACGGGACTGGTTTTTTCGGAATGCTATACATGTTTCGATCATTCGATCGGGCGGGGGCCGAATACATAATGCACTTTATACAATTTTGAATAAAGCGCTTAATGTCACTTTTCATGTTCGTAAACCAATAATTTTTCCGAATCTGATTATAACACTTGTCAACTCCTAAATGGCCAATCTTCTCATGAACCATCCTAATTAGATTGTCCTTCATTTCGGCGGGTACGCAAAGCAACAGCCCACCCCCATCGACCTTGCGAAAAACTAACCCGTCTTGCAAGTCATAATGTTCGAGTGACTCTACTTCTAACTTTTTATGGTATCTTCTAATTTCCTGATCCCGATTCTGAACTACTTGGATTTGGATATCCACCTCGTCGCTAGTAAAGGCGGCAACTACGTGACAGCGGCTTAATGCATCCACATGCCCCATCGACACCCCACTGCGGTGTTGTATAGAATAGTCGTAGTTCTCGAGTTCTAATGCCCACCTCGAGATCCTTGGATATACCTGCTTTTTACTTAGGGTCAGGGTTAGGGAATTGCAGTCCGTGACGATCTTAAACGGTATTCCTTCCAAATATACCCGAAAACGTCGTAGAGAATAGATGATGGCTAGAGTTTCCAGCTCGAAGCTATGATATCTAGACTCTGCCGGCGTAGCCGTCTTGGAAAAGTATGCCACCGGGTGGAATTTTTTATCATCTTGTCGCTGTAGCAGGTCTGACCCAAACCCCAAACTACTTGCATCACAGTGCAGCTCAGTCTCCCTTTCTGCACTGTAAATCGCCAATACTGGTGCGGTGGCAAGTTTGTCGCGTAGTTCTCGAAATGCTTTTACACAATCGTCCGAGAAGTCATACCGACTTTCCTTGCGCAACAACTCCAAAAGCGGCTTTGCTATCTTGGAGAATGAAGGTACAAATCGCCTGAAGTACGAAAACAGGCCTATACATCGTTGCAACTCACACTGATTCTTCGGCATCGGATACTGCTTAATATTTTGAATGTGTGCCCCCAACGGTTTAATGCCTGATGCATTCATGACATACCCTAAATTCTCCAACTCGTCATAGCCAAACTTACACTTATTGAGTTTAAGTTCCAGCCCCTTCTCATAAAGGCGGCGCAGAATCTCGGCCAGGATTTCTAAATGAGAGTCAAAATCGATTGTAGCTACTAGGATGTCATCTAGATACATAATCATCTTGCCCGTCTCGGAATATTTCGTGCAAGAACCGCTGATTAGCGGGTGCATTCTTTAACCCGAATGGCATCTGTACATATTCGTACTGCCCATCTGGTGTTACGAAAGATGTAAACTTTATGGAATCTTTTACCATCTTTTACCCCCAAGAAACTCAATACAATACTCCATAAGTGGTAACGGAAAGTTGTCTCTGACCGTTTTCCTATTTAATGCGCGGTAGTCAATACACATTCGTAATTCCCCGTTTTTCTTCTTGGCAAGTACGACTGCTGATGCATACGGAGATTTACTTGGTCGAACTATTCCCCTCCCCATCAGCTCTCTCACTTTTCTAACAACCTCTGTTCGTTCGAACACCGAAAGTGACCTGGGAGGACAATGAAAGGGTGTATTGTCGGTCAGGCATATCTTCATTTTGTAGTCGTGTGGCTTATGTTCAATACCTATCGGATTTAAATAATTTCTGTCTATTACCGCTTTAAGAGCGCTACTATCATCCTCTCTCAACTTCGAACAGACATCGACATCGGACAGCGGTTCACTTAAGCCTATTTCAAAATACGACGGGACACTATCACAATCCGAAGGGACCTGCGACGGAATAACATTAAGCAATGGACTTGAGGCATCGGTTCGGCGGACATTTTTACCATTCGACAGACTTGACAATTCTATAGAGTTTACGTTTCGACGCTTGTCACCCGGACAAATTCCTCGGCTACCACAATTGCTAGAATATTTAATTTGACCAGAGCCAGAAGTACCAACACATAATTTATTTGAAATAACACTTTTATTATAATTCAATTCTTTTGTCTTATTTTTTATAGGCTTTATACGACTTAAATGAATGTTAAACGATCTTAGAAAACTGCGTCCCAAAATCAGCGTCATCGGGTTAGAGAAATAACTAGTGAATTTGGTACTTTGGGCTTGGTCAATAGAGAAAGCAACACTTACCGTCTGCATGGCGCTGACGGCATCAGCCACGTCTTCATCACTGCCTCCCTCCTCTTCGAACACCTTTTCAATGGCAGCTACAATTTTCTGTCGTCGGCGGTTGGACTTCGGGCAGCTGTCACGATAATGCCCCACTTCGTTGCAAGTGAAGCAAGCGTTTGGTAACCGCAGCGGCTTGGTACAGCTACTCTTGTAATGCCCAAACTTAGAGCAGTTGTAACAGTGGACCTCAGCAAGCTCCTGCGGTTTCGTATTTGTTGAACTCGTTCTGATGACTGCGGGGACGGCGGCGGCGGATAACTTAGTAGACTTCCTATTAAGCGGTTGGCTTCGTTTCTGCTGATATCGATCGAGTCGGCTCAGAAGCTCAGCGATCGTTTGGGCATCATTAACTAATGTTATATTAGTGCTGTCGTCATTGAAGCCATCTATGATGAAGGTCACCAACTCTGCCTTTGGAACCGATATCTTAGCGGCCAGAGCCTTCATCGAGATCACAAACTTCAAGCATGATTCGTCGGGACGGATTTTTCGTTGCTCCAGCTGTCGATACACGTCTCGGTGGGTGACTTGTCTTCCGAACGTTCCATTGAGAGCGTCCTTCAGCTCGCCGTAACTCACTACACCTAGTGTTCCCATGAACTCCCTTGCCGTCTCTTTCAGAAGCCTACGTACACCCAGACACATATCATCGGAGGTAAATTCACGCGTTGCCGCATACTGCTCGAACTCACTAAACCACTTGCGGATGTCTATGTGGTTTCTACCTGTGAATGGATTTAATGAGTTCTCCATGTGTTCAAAATTGGCACCTCGGTGAACGCGGCTTTCACTCCTCCCGTTGCCCTCCATTTCACGAATCTGCTGCTGCAAGGAAAGCATCTCATGTCTCATACGCAGAATGCTTACTTGTGCCTGCAATCGACGGACTTCAATTGCCTCGGGGATCTGTGTCGTGTACACGTTCCACTTCCACACCTTCCACTTAAATTTATTTCTTTTGTTTTACTGTTTAATTTCTCCTTCCTGAAAAATAACACAATGATTACAAAGGATTTTTTAGATTTTATTCTTCTCTCTTGGTTACTTGGACTTTGCTTGTTTGACGTCTTCGATCAGAAGAACAACCAATAAACCTTTTTTCTCTCTCGCATGAAAATCGTGATGGCTGCTCTAATACAATATGGCTGTGCCTACTTAGGTTCTCTACTCGACAATAGAGGGCTCCCTCATACTCTACAATTTAATTATACATTACATTCCTCTATTTACTTTCTTTTGTCACTTTGACCTAGATCTCGTTTTTTTTTTATATAAACCTCTACATCGCGTTGTGGTCAACCAAGAAGTGGCTGCCCTGAGGCGACTTATACCACATATTCGTGCATTACATCTACTCGGTTATATGTATACAGCGCTCCGTTACTTAGCTGGAGCGTGTAACCATGGCTTGGGGGACCGCTAGACCGCTCTTTGATACACTCAAGTGTGCCACTTTGACTACCCAGACCCTCGGGGAAATTTCCGAATTCTAGGAATTTCCTTTGGCCTAAGTAAACATTTCCCCTGAATTATCTTGGGTTCGAATAACCCTTTCTTTCCCGAATTTGATCCCTGAAGATCCCGAAGTGACAAAGAAATTTCATTTTCTATTCATTTGAGATAATGAAAGGCGAACTTTTAAAAAGTGACGAAGGAAGAAGGAGGCTTTTCTCAAATTAAATTCATTTATGAAAGGTGGACCCGGTGGGCTTCCGTGCAGATTTTGGGGGGAAAGGGAATATCGGATAGCGTCCCACTCTTTATACTGATTATGTTTTATTTTTCATTGTACAATTTGTTGTTTGTTTTTTTTTTTTTTTTGTGTCTTGTGTTTCGTTTGCTCCTGTGCTTTTATGGATGTGTTGTGTGGTGTGTGTTGCAGAGAGTTGCAGACAGTCCGCCTGGCTCTAGGCAACTTGTGCGGGTTTTAGATGTTTCATTTACACATCCAGTCCATCTGGCTCTAGGTGTGTAGTCCAAATAACATGACCGTCCGCCATACATATGTTCAGAGTGTTCCAGGCTGTCCGCTTGGCTCTGTCTTTCCCGGGTGGTAAAGGCAGAAGTCCGGGATTGGAAGAATCCACAGGTGTCTTTCGCAAATACGTTCCTCCAAAGCTACAACGAACACAACAGACAAGGCGGGTCAAAAGGTGAAGGGTTTAGTAGCTGGAAGGATGGAGCGGATGCCTTAGCTCTACTTAAGGTTGCACATTTGGGACAAGGGTCGGCTATTTTATGTTGGACCCTTGCAAAACAACCAAAACCTATAGCGCTTTCCTTGCCCTATAGCCGTCCGCATGCTCTGCGGGGTTCTTTCTAGAGTTTTTGACCGTCCGTCCTACATATTTATGTCGTTCTTCCAAGATGCTGAGAAAGTGCGCCAATGGCTGATGCGCCCGTGGCTGCCCATCACTCTCTCAGAATTTTGGACGAACAACTATTAAAAGGGAAAGGTTCGAAGGAGTGAAGCTCCTGTGGTAAATTTTACCACAACAAGCTTCCCATATCCAAATATTAGGGATAAACTAATTTAAACTCTACATAGTTTCAAAATATACCTGCACAACGTATTCCATATCCGCCAAATTCATAATGAACTCAGGAATCACCCTGCGAATGTCAGTCGTAGTAATGAATTTAAAAGGTTGTCTAGATCTTGTCCACATTTTTCTGCTATGGAGAGAAGGTGAAATAGTTTTCATACCTTTTAAATGTTCGCAAGTTAGTCCGAAAGATGTCAGCCCTATAATTCTATCATTATTTCTTCTAAAATCTTATGAACGACTTACGCACGAAGTGTTTGGTGTAATCCCTTGGATAAAGCGATTTATCGTGATAAACTTAGCAAGGTTCAAAGATTAGCATGTTTGTGCATTATCGAAACACTTCGAACTACTCCTCCTGCAGCGCTGGACATTCTATCCCAACACCTTCCTGGATAGCGTAGCCTTAAAACAAATCCACAGTGGTCAGTAAAACAACAGACAAGCGGTGTCGGTACTGAAGACACCGAAGACACCAATCCTCCCCGGTCATACTGGAAGAAAGATGTATTTTTGGTAGTAATAGGGTATTTTTTGGTATTTTCTCAGACACGGTAAATCTTAATTTCTCCTACAACTGCAGGGTGTCCTACGCGGGGAAAATAGGTATAAGAAATGTATTTTAATGGAAAGACATTCGCATCAATATGAGCCGGCAATTAGCAATCAAATCCTTGGAATCAGTCTGTATTAACTCTAAGGTAAATAGAACTTGATCGCTGTTAGTCTCTCAGGGAAAAGATAGAGAAGTACATTGTTTACCTTTATTGGGTCCAGTGAATTGTTATTCTGATGAGTTCGCCAAACATGGGGCTGCACTATCTATGTTATTCTACGAGAAAAATATAGGCACACAAATACACATCGTACTGGACAAGTGGTTCAATACGCTAGCGACTAAATATGATTGATCTGGTTAAGGCTTGATCTAAAATGCACTAGGGCTTTGATGTCTCCTATGAGACGACATACTAGGAGGCGCAAAAGTCATCACGCTATCGGAAGATGCTATCATTTTTGTAAATGGAGGCAAATATCAGTTTTATTTTGACATTTGTGAAGCAACTGAGGAACGAAGAAGTCAGAAATTTTGTTTCTATAGCGCTCTCCATTGACGGTAAGATTCTGGCCGGCATCGTACTTAAAGAAGTAAATATGGGCCAATTATTCCACCAGCCCATAAAGCACACCAAACAGTGAGTTTTAATAGTTGTAAGGGCGTCTCAACAAAGGCTTCTGGGTTTTCCCCACTCCAAATTCGGCAAGTTCCCTTGTTTACATATCCAAAAATAGGCCTCATCGGAGTACAAAATTTTGCGTGAGACGACGCGTATAATGGTCACGCGGTTTCAACTCTTGCACAAGCTGGATCTTATAAGCTTTTAAGCCAAGATCTTTCATTAAAATCTTCTACAAAATGAATGGTCATAGCTCCAATTGCTGTGCACGATGGTGAATCGACTCATTGCGATTCTCCTCATCATTGCGCTCCACAACGGCAATCATTTCTTCTGTTCGCTATCCACCAGCTAGAGTGTACGTGGTGCGAAAACGATTCGTGGTGTTTCGAATAACTTGCTCAGATGGACGATTATGTCGATCGTAAAATGGACGTAGCGCACGATAAGTTTGGCGAACCGAACCATGGTTTCCAAAATAAATTTTCACAATTTGCACACGTTTTTCTGACATTAATCTATTCATCGTAAAATCGCAAAACGTACTAACCACAACTGTCAAATTGACAATCTGTAGAAACTGTGTTGTCAGTTTAAAAACCGAACATTAAAAAAAAAAAAAAAATACAGAGCACTGCCTCACAGGTACATATGTGTACAACGACGCTTAACTTGTATTCAAACGATTTCTACGAAAGCTTCATCTCATCTATAAATTTGGAAAATGTACTGGAACGCTACACAGTGAAAGAAAAAATACAAATCAACGCAACGATGCGAAAAATTCGTGCCAATTTTGCAGTTAATTACGGGCTGAGTATGTATTGTGAAGACGCCGAAACGTGTTCGCCCCTTACGCTCAATGGGAAATATAGCAGCAGTAAAGGAAACCCAAACATCTGCGTTCGTCACCGTTCTTAAGAGCTTGATATCTGCACAGCCACACTGCATCGAATTTGACTAAGGATTTGGCTCTCTATGCGTATGAGGTCCAATTAACGTAAGAACTAAAGCCGGCCGACCATCAGCAGCACCGTACGTTTTCGGGTTTTCGGATTAGGTCCTGGAAAACATTCATACACACATTGATTTTTGAAAGAATATCGTGTTTTCGGTTGAAGCTCATTTCCACATTGGCGTCTGGTTTAGCGATGCACGAGTGATTCAGGAGATACCAATGCACCCAGAATGAACAACTATTTGGTGCGGTTTATGACAGGAAAGGCCTTATGGTCAATGGAGCGCGCTAACGAGACATGACAACTAACTTTTTGTTGCCGGAGCTCAATGATATTGTAAAATGTTTGTGTGGGTACAAATGATAGAACTTATTCTTTTCAATACAAATCCCTTTATTCAGTAGAGTTACAATTCACTATTTAATTGTTTCTCTCAATACAATCCAATTTCTCAACCGCTTATACTTTTCTTATCTTTTACTTAAACCACTTAATTACTTCTCCTAATTAACACTTCAAATTTCACTTTAGAACTAATCTGCATACCTTTGGGATGCTGGTATTTATACTCGAATGACATACTTCGAGAACAATCCTCGCCATCCAGCGTCCCATACAATTTCCAATTTGCTAGAAAATTCGATTCCACTCTCCAGTCGAGACTTTGTTATTCCAGTATCGAAATCTTCTGGTCTTCGAGTATCGACATTTTCTGCTAGATGTCGCTGCTCACATTTAAGTGGTTATCACAATATGAATACCGACGAGCTCTACTTTCAACAGAATAGTGCTACGAGCCCTACAAGTCGCAAAAAATTTAGTAATTACACATGAAGTTTCCTTGCCGCGTAATTTCACGTTTCGGAGACGCCCTTTGGCATCCAATATCATGCGACTTAACATCGTTAGACTTCTTTCCTTGGGGCTATGTTATAATTAAGGTTCACGCCAACCATCCGCAAACATTTCCAACTCTGAAAGCGAACATTGAAGCCGCCATCGCTGAGATAGAGCCCCAATTACCATGTATGTGAAAGAGTGATTGAAATGAAGGATGAGAGTCTACAAGCAGAGCTAAGGCAACCATTTGGAAGATGTTGTGTTCCATAAATAATCCCCATGTATCTACATACTCTATAAAGTAAAATCCTGCACCTCTTGTTAGAACACCCTTTATAACAGAACCTTATGAATATTGGATTGGTAAATAATTTATTTTTTCTATATATTCTATATTTTGTTTCTATAAACTTTTTTCTTATTCGAAAACATTATTTCTTTGCAGGACAACGTTCAATTCGTTACAATTGCAGGAGTTAGAGCGTGCTTTCCAAAGAACTCACTATCCAGATGTGTTTTTTCGCGAAGAGCTAGCTGTTCGAATCGATCTGACCGAAGCACGTGTACAAGTGTGGTTTCAAAATCGACGCGCAAAGTGGCGGAAACAGGAGAAAGGTACTGTTAAAGAAAACTGTGAAGGTGATTTGAATAACACGTCATACGACGACAATGTAATGACACAACTAGACACTACTTTAGGTAAAACTAACAAAAACTAACCTTAAAACTTTTACTAATAACTTATTTACAAATTTATTACCTATAGGTAACACCCTTCTGCCAGATACACCGCCTCAGTCATCAAATTCGTTAGACAATGAGCCGAAAGTTAATTTCGGATCTATGTCACCATCACGAATATCACCCAACATCTTCCTCAATCTTAATATCGATCACATGGGCCTAGAACGAGGTGGAGGACTTTCAATGGAATGGTCAACATATCCTCCAGCACCTGCGTTAAATGCCATTCCACCGGTGACTCGACCTGCATCTCCTCACCAACACCACCTTTCCTCAGACAACATTACAACAATTAGTCATTCTCTAGATCTCGACACACCAACATCTACATACGATGAAATGAAGTTCCTCAACGTGGATCAATTCACAATAGATAATTTCAAGGCAGAATGCATCCTCAATCTGGACCAAGCCATCATGGACGACAAGCAATTGCACATGCATCTTCATCATCACCAATCTAACAATCATAACTCACATTTGAACCATCAATCGCAACAAGAATCTCATGATTTAGTAAATCTTGATATGCCATCATTTGGCTTACCCTCCAATTCCAAGTCGCCCATGATGAGTATGGACAAGCCAATGTTAAACATAAGTGTGGAAGGAATGCCAGATCTAGTTGATGATAAATTTTAAACAATAAATTGTATTATAACGCCGATCAGACACACATGCAATCTGTAACACAAATATTGTAAATTCTTACATCTAACGCACTAGCATAAGCCTGTTGTAGTTTAAATATTGTAGTTAAATCATAGTAAAGGTAGCCAATTTATAAAATTTTAAACATCCATATGTATGTACTCGTATATGTACATATGTATATGCCCAAAGAAGTATTGATTAATTTAGCGAAAAATAAAGACGATAGGTGCAAGGACAACCACACACGAAGAGGCTTAAAGGTTGTGAACACAAAGCCACATACTTTAAATGACATCATTCGTAGCTTAACTGGGGGAACAAAAAACAATTGTATTTACTTTATGAAAATTTAAATTAGCCAAATAAACTAACATGTATGTTACGTACCTTAGCTGGTAATGCAATGAAGATATTTCTAATAAATACAACATGTACTCGTACTTACATATGTACTCGTGTTTTTTTTTTTTATATAATGAGCGCGCGCTCAAGGGGTTTGAGTACCCTTAAGGTGATTGTACACAGCGCGGGCAAAGGAAATTTAGGGAGGAAGAAAAGAGAGGTACCGATGTACTTTGTTTTTAAATGTTTGCAAGTTATAACGACCAGGAAATACAGAGATCGGCAGGGCATTCCATAAGCGAGTTGTACGGCTTAGGAACGAATCACGATATTTTAGAGTACGTCCGAAAATGGGCTTGAGGGTATACTGATGAGCATTCATAGCGAGACGGGTGTTACGGTTGAAAGTTTGAATGGGCGGAATGCTACTGGCGATTTCAGTGGAGCACTGGTGGTGGAAATAAAACAAAGTGAGACACGAGACATTTCGTCGGTGTTCGAGGGTGTCCATTGATTGACTGATATTAGTATCGTCAATAAGTTTTATCGCACGGTTTTGAATCCTATCTAGCAGGTGCAGAGATGTTTTAGGAGCACCTGACCAGATGTGGGAGTTGTACTCCAATTTTGGGCGGATGAATGCCTTATATATTGAGGCCAGATCAGAGGGGGTAAAATATTTCTTACATCGCTTGAGGAAACCTAGACATTTCGCAGCATTTTTGGCGTCATCAAATATGTGGTCTTTCCAACGTAAGTTGTCATTGACACACATACCGAGAATGGAAAGTTTTTCGGTTTCGACGATGCAAGTGCCATTCATGGATAATGGCTGGGTGTTTAGATTTCGCTTTAACAACAGCAGACAGCATTGTGTTTTGGAAGCATTAAATTCCTCTTTGTTGATAGTTCCCCAATTGGTTATGCTGTCAATATCGGAATTTAATGAGCTTAGTATACGTTGCCGTTCTCGTTCTACAGCCGAAGAGCAGGGCCGTGAGTCCGGGAACAAATATGAAAAGCAGAGAGTACTGTCATCAGCAAAGGAATATATTGGATTAGAAGTAGCAGACAAGAGATCATTAATGAAAACTAAAAAGAGTGTCGGAGACAGAACAGAGCCCTGGGGCACACCAGCATTTATTTTGTGAATATCAGACTTGAATTGAACGTTCCGAAAGGTAACTTCTAATCCATTGAAGAAGAGAGTCATCGATCCCAAAAGCACACATTTTCGACGAAAAATCCGGATGCCAAACTCTGTCAAATGCCTTGCTTTCGCCAAATTGAAGTACGCTTCGGTGCCACTTTTCGGTGAGATATGCCATCAGATCACCAGTTCACCTGTTGCTACGAAAACCGTACTGCCGGTCGTTGAGAAGTTTTCGTGTTTCGAGATATTTCATGAGCTGATGATTGATCAGCGTTTCCATGACATTGTAAAGATGGGACGTAAGTGCAATGAGTCTCTAGGAAGAGAGAGATGAACATTCGCCTTTTGTAGGAACGGGCTGGACAGATTCTGTTTTTTATCTGCTCGGGAAGTGTCCTAAAGAGTAGGATTGATAAAAAAAGCTTACGCAGTGGTTTTGCAAGTGTGGGAGAACACCTTTTCAGAAGAAGGGGAGATATACCATCTGGACTAGTGGATTTATGTATGTTGAGACATTTGAGTACCCTTGCTCCTACACGAGTTACACGAGTGCGAAAATAGATTCGTCCCATTGAAGATTCCACGCACTCAAGTGTAGGCGAATACAAAGCACAATCTGGGAGTGTTGAACTGGCCGCAAAGTGTGCAGCAAGCAGATTGGCCTTCTCTAAGGAGCTGACAGCTGGGATGTCATTGTGAATGACTAAACCAGCTAGCACCAAAAGTGTTCATTTAATCTGGCTAGGTAGAAAAAAGTTAAAGAAAACGTGTACGTTTCCTTGGGAAATCTTACGCTCAGGCGGAAGACACTACTCCCAGCTTACTCGAGTAACTAGAGCTCTTAAGGGGGGAAGGTCCCAAAACAAGGTAAATTTTTAAGGATTTTTTAGTCAGTGAACAATTGTATTTTATTAAAAAAAATCTTTTATTGTCAGATAGAAACATCAGTTAACTTTTGTTTTTCCCAAGATGGAGGCGCTGCACGGCGTCAAAGTTGAGCGTTTTTGAAAATGGCATGCAAGCTGGAGACTTTATTTTTCATCTGTAATAAAAAATCGAAATAGGTCTTGTTAAAAACATTGTTTCTCCTACTCCAAGCCTTTAAAACCCAAAACAAATTTAATAAAGGGTTTTCCAATAGGGACTTGACAGCTTTGAATTTAATTTGTGAACGCACTCTTTCACTAATCATCAAACTGTCACTGTCAATTTATTCAGTAAACTCAACATTTTCATCATGGTAAAGTACACGAACGAGCAACGTCTGCAAATTGTAAAAATTTTCTACCGAAATTCGGAGCCGGTGACTGCAACTTTAAGAGCGTTAACTCCAATTTTCGGTCGTAATTCTCGCCCTAGTAGACAGGCAATAACAAGTTTAGTGCAAAAATTTGAGTCTACATATGCGTTGTGTGATGTTGCCGTGTCAGTGAGACAACGGGTTGGTCGAAGTGTCGAAAATCAGTCCAAATCAGTTAATTCCAAATCGTTCTCAAGAATTGGGCATCGCTCAGACCACATTATGGCGTATTTTGCGTAAGGATCTTGGTTTACACCCATACAAGATCAAGCTGACTCAAGAATTGAAGCCTATGAACCATTTGAAGCGACGTACGTTCTCCGATTGGTTCCTCAATAAGCAAAATATGCGTTATTGGTCGGGTGAAAATCCACATGTGCTTCATGAATCACCACTTCATCCACAAAAAATAACTGTTTGGTGCGTTATTTTTTCGTCGACGATAACGATCTTCACGTTACTGTGAATGGTCAGCGTAATAGCGCCATGATTATTTTTGGCCCGAATTGGAAGATATGGACTTGAACGACATGTGGTTTCAACAGGATGATGCAACAAGCAACAACATAGAAGAGCTCAGAGCCAACACTGAACGCGAAATAGCGGCGGTTTCGGCCGAAATGTGTGGCCGAGTCGTTGAAAATTGGGTCCATCGAATCAACCGCTGCAAACGTGCCCGCGGTGGCCATATGAACGAAGTTGAGTTCCATTCATAAATGTTTTGATTGTACTTCAAGCCGATAATAAGGTTTTTGAAATATCTCAAATGGTTTGCGTTTTATTTAAAAAAAAAACTTGTCAAGTCCTTATTGGAAAACCCGATATAAATAGTAAAAGGACCAAGATGGCTACCTTGAGGTACTCCGGAAGGGACTTTAACGGGGTTAAAAATCCAGGACCTAAATAAAATATTATATTGTCGATCTTCTAAGTTGGCTTTAATCCGCATGATAATGCATGGCTCAAAGTCAAAAGCCTTTGAACAAAATAATTTTGTGAGAGATTTTGTCGAAAGCTTTGTTAAAATCTTGTCATTTTTATTTCCACATTTTAGTGCGTACAAGGTACTTGAGACGAATTCAATAAGGTTTGTGATTGTAGACCGGCCTTTCAAAAATCCGTCCTGATTTGGGGAAAAGATAAACTTATAATGAAAATACATTATCATAAATAACACTCTCAAACATTTTCAAATGATTCTAGTTCACTCGATGCATTTAGACTTATAGATTCAAATACTGTTTGTGTCATTTTTCAAGGAGGGTGTCTTCGGAGTGGTACGACTTACGTTCTAATGAAGATTTGCACTTGAAATTAGTTTTACATACTCTTGAAATAGTAATAAATAAATGATAAAAAATTAAAAGTTCTATCTTTTCCTTAAAAAACAGGCCGTCACACGGATGAACCCCCTCAAGGATTCTAAACCAACATTTATTAAAATAAATTAAAAATAAATTAAAAATCGCTGTTTAGTGATGATTAGCTTGCTTCCAACATGTTGTGACAGCATGTTTACAGCGTTTTTATCAAACCAGTCCCAATTTCACTCTATCAAGTGTAGTAATTTTTTCAATCATGCTTCCACAACCTTGTTTTTTCAGTTCTTTCTGAGTAGGGATTTTAAAATTGGGGACTCGGTTTAGTCTGACTGTGCCCAAGGATAGTAATCCATTTTTGTACAGATGTCTCTTGTTTTTAACGTAGGTACCTGCCGTGAGGGCTTAAGCCTACGGTGCGTCTTCGCACAAGATATCAAAACAATGCGTTGATAAGCGCCCATAGGGTAGTACAGGTACTACCACCAGTACCAGATTCGAAGTCGTGTGTAAGGCACGAACTTCCCCTTTGGTGAAGGGTCGAGGCCTATCTAATACCTCAGCCATTCTGTGGGTCATGGCACCCGGTTGCAATGCAACTCCACATCGAATAAACCAGTTGGTTCCATACCAATCCCATGGCCCAGCACAGGTCGTAGTACACTACAACATATGTTAAGCCATGAGATGTCCAAGATCCATTCGGTCCATTCTCCCCGCGATTTTGGGTATAAACCTACAGCCACCACGATACTCCCACAAGGGGGCCAACTCCTAGGTCAGGCCGGAACCATAGTTCCGGGGGCTCCTGACCTCCCGTGGTACCAGAATATAGCTTCCGGTCCAGCTTCGCAACCTTGAGGTTACTTCCAGTTGCCCAGGACTGGCGGCCTTGCAACAAAAAGCTCCTACAATCTTCCCGCTAGCTGCCTACTGCGCCTTCTATTAAATACTTCTTTTGCAAAACTACGGGTTCTTTCAAACCGTACGGTATCAGTGATAATTCCACTGACATCGTAGGTCTCACCAATTGGGACACTCACATAGGACATGAAGCCAGTCGTCATAGGTAGCTCCACATGAGCAGCTCGCAACCTCGCTAAGGCCCCCTCTTATGCAAGAATGCATTAAGAAAGCCATGCCCGGTCAACAGAAAGCCCAGGCTGAGGTTAAAATTCCGTTCAGAAAAAATGGTTAGCACATCCCTTAGGAAGCCGTAAGTAACCCTGCCATTTACGCTAGTATCCCATCTAGATTGTCATCTAGATAGAACACATGCGTGTAGCAAGGTTTTACGCTGCTTCAGGGATAGGCCATCCACTTCTTCCGGGGAAACCCAATCGCGCTCGTTTAGAGGGAGACCTTTTCTGATCTTGAAAGCAATAGCACGTCGCATCACTTCCAAATCCAGAGGTGGCACTCCAAGCAACACCTGCATTGCCTCTGTGGAGACAGTGCGGCACACCGGTAAACAGCCAAGTAAGGCGACTCTTTGACAAGTCAAGATCCGCCTTTGGCCATCAACAGTCATAACTCTGTCGTACCATACCGATGCTCCATATGTTGCACAGGCAACAAATAGGCCATCGTATATGATACGAACAGAACGCCTGTTGAGTCCCCAGTCAGATCGTAAAATGCGCCTTACCTGGCCTACAGCACTCAGCATACGTAGTCTACGAACCAGGTGAGGCATGAAGTTCATACACTCACCCATCGTTATGCCCAGATATGTGACCTCAGTCACACATCTAATACCAACGCCGTTCAAATGTATCTTAGGAGCCCGACGTCTTACGTTCAACTTGCCCTTGAACTTCATTAAGACTGTCTTATCCTGCGACACACTTACCCCTACGCTTTCTCCCCATTCAGCAACGACTGCTAGAGCTCTTTCTCCCACTGCCTCGATTTCGGCCCTAGACTGGCCTTCAAGGATGAGGAGCAGGTCATCTGCATAGGCGCAGCACCCACAGAGCTCGTTTAGCCGCCGCAAGAGTGGATCCATCATCAGGTTCCAAATAAATGGACAACAGATGGACCCCTGGGGGCAACCTCTCTCAACATTAATTGAGACGTTGTCGTGTGCACTTACCACACTCGCTTTTCTGTCGGAAAAGTAGCTTCCCCAAAGCCCAATTTCCCGACAGCCCAATTCCTGCAACCTGGTTACTATTTTCTGCCAATTTAGGTTATCAAAGGCACCTTTGAAGTCAATAAAGATGCCTATAACCACACTGGCCCTGCTTCTGAGGACTCTGTCTTTTACGAAAGACCATGCATCCTCGACACACTTGCTTCTTCTAAAGCCGAATTGGAAGGGGGACATTGGTTCCGTCATGCTCTCTGAAACCCTTTCCACCATAACCCTTTCCAGTACTTTTCCCAGTACCGGAAGCAGGCTGATGCCCCGATAAGATTTAGGGTCAGACCTATTCTTATCGGTGGACTTCAGGAGCACAACCACCCTTGCCACCTTCCAATCCTTGGGGAAGTAGCTACAAGTAATACATTTGCTGTACAGTTCGAGTAGGTATTCTGGGACGGCCTTCCAGATGGCTCTCACCATCTCTCCGGTCATTCCATCAGCTCCAGGAGATCTCCTAGAGCGAAGAAGTGAAACACCATAGTCGACTTCTTCAGTTCTTAACTCCGGAGGGATCGGAGGATCTCAAAGCGCTCCTCTCTCGGGAAGAACTGACCAAGCAATGCAGTAAGGCAGTCTTTCCATGCGGATAAAACCGTATTATCCACACGTATGCCTTCGATGTCAGCAGTCTTTTTAGCTCTACGGCAAATCTTGTATAGTTTGCCCCAGGGATCGTCTCTATTATTAGAGGCAAAGTTTCTCCGGTGAGACTCCTTTGTGCTGACAATGAGCCGTTTGTACTCAGCGAGCGCTTGCCGAAAGGCAATGCCCATCTGAGCCAGGTTTTCAGAGTTAGCCGCCCTAGCCCTTTGGAATCGCTTCCTTAGGCTTCTGACAACCCTTCGCTTTTCTAACAGACAGCGGTTCCACCAACTTACCCTTTTTTGATTCGCCCTACGGCTCCTCTCAAAGAGTTCGTCATTAACCCGCCATACGCACTCATTAATGTGTGCGATTTGCTGGTCTATGCTGAAGCTGCCGTACACTTGCGGTGTCAGGGAGGAAACCTCCGCAAGTATACGCGCACCATAAACATTCCAATCAGCGCCTCGCACACACCATCTCCTGTCTGAAACTGTATTGTTTAAATCAATTTCGTGAGCGATCTCAAACTGAATCCAGTTGTGATCACTCACCCCTACCCTAACACGCCACCTAAAGCTAAACGCCCTAAAAGCTGCCTCATTAGCAAGAGTAACATCAATGTCACTCTTGCCACCGTTGACCGCATCAAAGGTATACACCTCACTCGGCTCGTTGATAACATGAGCATTGCGGGCAACGACCCATTCACCAAAAACATTCCCCCGATTCTGGCTCCGGTTACCCGTTAAGGGTCCGGTTTCCTTGCTGACCCATTTTTGTACAGGTGAACTTGCAATTTGGAACTGTGATACCAATTATAGGGAAAATTTGGTGGTTGACATGTTTAAATAATGTAGATGTAAGCCACGCCACTAGTTTCCAGTGCATTCTAAATCAGGTGCATTTTTGGAGAAGGTGTTACTCTGCTCTACAGCAAAAATGTTGAAGTCGTAACTGAATCCGGAAACTCCACCTAGACCTTTGTTCTTGTAACCCCACTTGTGAGGCTTGCCTGGGTTATACTTTTTCACTGCGTGACGGTAAAAAATGCGTATAATTTGCTCAACTTATTTTTTTTCCAAAAATGGTCTTATTTTAAAAAGTTTGTCGCATCCATCTGTTCCAAATGGCTTCAAATCGGTGTTCTCACTAAAGCGTAATAACCTTTTTATTGTTTCCCAGCTGCTGCATGTCATCGTGTCAAAAAGATTTTACTAGCCAACAGATCTGCTCCAATAATGTCACGAAGATGGAAGTTGAACACAAAATCATGTCAACGAACTGCTCCTTTTCGGTTGTTATTATGTTTTCTGGCTTAGTTATGTTGTATTAAAGAGCTTTTAAGTTTTACTGATCGACGACAAATTGAATTAACTCCTTGTTGCAACGCAACATGAATCACCGGAAAAATCCGACGACGTCATACCCACAATGCATTCGCCGTCGGCAAAGATCAATGTCAACCACAAAAGCCGATGACAACATAAATGCATCATGCCCAGCTGATTTGCAAAATTGGGAGCACAACCTTCACCCACAACTGAACTACACGCAAAATCAGCTGTAGTTATCAAGTGGCTCCACCCGTTGAGCTACAATTTCTGTCAACGACAAAACCGTCTGATGAATCATCGAAAGATGTGGGCTAACCTATATAAACTATATAAACTATATCATAAAGTGCAAAGCCATATAGCGTAATTCCAAATTCTCTGATTATTCCCGCTTTGCTTTTAATTTTCGCCATAACATCATCGTATCTCTAACACATATCGCGTACCGTTATTATACTTCGAATACATTCTGGGATCTCAGCGTAGATAAGATAAGATTTATTAAGAAATCCGTCCAAGTCTCTTTGTAAGCTGGGAGTAGTGTCTTCCGCCTGAGCGTAAGATTTCCCAAGGAAACGTACACGTTTTCTTTAACTTTTTTCTACCTAGCCAGATTAAATGAACACTTTTGGTGCTAGCTGGTTTCGTCATTCACAATGACATCCCAGCTGTCAGCTCCTTAGACAAGGCCAATCTGCTTGCTGCACACTTTGCGGCCAGTTCAACACTCCCAGATTGTGCTTTGTATCCGCCTACACTTGAGTGCGTGGAATCTTCAATGGGACGAATCTATTTTCGCTCTCGTGTAACTCGTGTAGGAGCAAGGGTACTCAAATGTCTCAACATACATAAATCCACTGGTCCAGATGGTATATCTCCCCTTCTTCTGAAAAGGTGTTCTCCCACGCTTGCAAAACCACTGCGTAAGCTTTTTTTTATCAATCCTACTCTTTAGGACTCTTCCCGAGCAGATGAAAAACAGAATCTGTCCAGCCCGTTCCTACAAAAGGCGAATGTTCATCTCTCTCTTCCTAGAGACTCATTGCACTTACGTCCCATCTTTACAAGGTCATGGAAACGCTGATCAATCGTCAGCTCATGAAATATCTCGAAACACGAAAACTTCTCAACGACCGGCAGTACGGTTTTCGTAGCAACAGGTTAACTGGTGATCTGATGGCATATTTCACCGAAAAGTGGCACCGAAGCGTACTTCAATCTGGCGAAAGCAAGGCATTTGACAGAGTTTGGCATCCGGATTTTTCGTCAAAAATGCGTGCTTTTGGGATCGATGACTCTCTTCTTCAATGGATTAGAAATTACCTTTCGGAACGTTCAATTCAAGTCTGATATTCACAAAATAAGTGCTGGTGTGCCCCAGGGCTCTGTTCTGTCTCCGACACTCTTTTTAGTTTTCATTAATGATCTCTTGTCTGCTACTTCTAATCCAATATATTCCTTTGCTGACAACAGTACTCTCTGCTTTTCATATTTGTTTCCGGACCCACGGCCCTGCTCTTCGGCTGTAGAACGATAACGGCAGCGTATGCTAAGCTCATTAAATTCCGATATCAACAGCATAACCAATTGGGGAACTATCAACAAAGTGGAATTTAATGCTTCCAAAACACAATGCTGTCTGCTGTTGTTAAAGCGAAATCTAAACACCCAGCCATTATCCATGAATGGCACTTGCATCGTCGAAACCGCAATAAAACTCATAGGTGATGCTAATATCAGCCAGTCAATGGACTCCCTCGAACACCGACGAAATGTCTTGTATCTCACCTTGTTTCATCGCTAGATCCACCACCAGTGCTCCATAGAAATCACCAGTACCATTCCGCCCCTTCAAACTATTAACCGTAACACCCTCAAGCCCGCTTTCGAAAGTAAAATCGTAAAACACCGTGATTCGTTCCTAAGCCGAACAGCTCGCTGTGGAATGCCCTGCCAAACTCTCTATTTCCTAATCATCATAATATTCAGACATTTAAAACCAACGTACATCGGCACCTATATTTCTTACCTCCCTAATTTTCTTTCGCCCGCGCTGTGTGCAAACATTTTAAGAGTACCTTAACCCCTTGAGCGCGCGCTACTTTAAAAACAAAACGGTTAGATACAGTGGTATAACATTTTTGAGATTATCCCAAATGTGTAGATAGCAGTCTGCTTCACTGCTAGAGAGCATCTAATTGTTATAAATCCGTTTCAAATCCCTCTGATGTAAAGCTCTATTGCAATTGTTTCGGCTTGAAATAGGGACACAAGTTTTAGTAGTTGCTCTATACAATCCTGTCCCAATTTTCCCTTTATAGTATTTTGGATCCATTACACTAGTAAATCTTTTTAACCAAAGTTAGTTTGTTCTGTTCCCAGTTTATTCGTTATGGAAATGTAATCTTAATGTTGTGTCTAAAGTTGTATCTTTTCAATCAGTTGTCTGTAAGTCTGATTTCTAATAGTTCACAGCCTCTAAGTTCCTGTACAAGGTACGGATCCATGAGTTTACAATTGTTCTAATTCACTAAGGTGAGCGTGTAAATGTTAATCATAGATTGTTAGAGATTAACATGAGAAGTGAAGTGCATAAGTATGTGACAAAGGCAACGAGCGGCCTACGCAGCGCATGTATGCAAGCATAGAGCATACAAGCCACCCTAACACGTCAATCAAACCCAACAGTATCATCGGAGCAAGATGAATTCAAGAAAATCACATAGCGGTGCCATCGAGTGCAAATAGACAGATTACCTACTTGCACATTGTCTTTACGTGCAGAGCAACGGCGCCTCCAAGAAATCATCTTTCGGCCAGCAGATGTCTTTGGGTACGAGCGCAACAATAACCACATCCACCCTTATCAACAACGGCGCCGACGATCGAGTCGACATGCAAATGCAAGTTCGCACGCCACACCCTTTTTCATAGTGTCTCGATGAGCGGTACCTCCGACCGAGAACAATGTCAGCGAGATTCAGTGGCAAGGTTACCAACAATTTTGGTTGTGCTGTGACGATGACGACGACGAGGATGATGGATTCTGGTTTCTATGACATGCGAATAGCGGAATTTTCTACCGATAAAGAAGACACAGGCCACCTGGAGCAACAAACAAAAGAGCAATGCTAAAGCAAAAACAAACAACATTGACTACCAGGCGTTGTGCGATATCAGCAACTGGAATTCTTTTTATCATTGTCGTATCTTCCGTGCTGAGCAGACGTGCAAGAATACAGTCCACAATTATCCTTTGTGCAATAAAGTTTTTCTAATAATTTGTGCGTGTTTTAATTTACTTTTTCTGTTTCTCTGAACTGAGCTTCAGCTATCCGAACATAGATTCTTTCTGAATGTGCCAGTTAGAGAAATGAGGAGAGTCTCATCGATCTGCCGGCAGGTCCATGTCCTATTTTAGGCTTTCATCTTACCTTACAATAATTTCTCTTCAACAATTGATTTGATTTTGGAGGAGATTATAACTCTATCGCCTCCTAGAACTTTGAAGGGTTTGAAATGAGTTTATTCCCATTTACTTTGCCGTTCCTCTCTTAAAAAGCTCTCTGGTAGGTCTCATAATCTTCTTGAAGTGAATCCTCTGAGGAAATCGGATTGATATAGGAGGATGGTACGTCCGTTTCGGCTAGAAACTGCAGCACTCGAAGGCCGTTTTCTGCAAAAGTGCCATCTGCCTTTGGGAGCTTTCAAATTTTTTCTTTGCTTCTTGGCTCTTAAAAGCACTAAAGTTACATACTTACCACAAAATTTAAGAGAATCTTAATGCGAAACAGGGAAATTTATTACGATCTACAACACATTACAATCTACACAATATCAAAGGCAACAAATTAGACATCACAGCACTTTTTTTTCCAATCTTGAAATACTTATGTATTTACTACAATATATCATTATTCTAGACTTGCCTCTGGTCCTTTCCTAGTAGAAGTCGTTATTAGTTGCAGATTTTGATGCGTTCGAAGAATCCATCCTGAAATGTTTATTCAAGCGCAATTTGTCTTTCCCAATTGCTTGGATTTCAGAAGGACTAAGTCCTCTGACAACATTCCCCAATATACTTACCTAGAAAAGAAAAATACGAAAAACAGCAGAAAGGTGTTACCTCTATTCTATAACACTTACATCGAGTTTTGACCAATTTGAAGGTGGACCGAACGCATTTCTTTGTATGGCTAGTTGAGCAAAGGCCTGAAGTCTGTCTGCAGGACAGTTATCCAAATTTCCAATCCACTCAGCAGCATATCTTTAAGTTAATAAATATTTTCACTTTTTCGGACAACAGATTTTGACCAACTACCTAAAAGCATCAGCATGAATTGCCAAAATATTTCTGGGCTTGAGATAGCACACAATTTGTCCCATTGATATCAAATCATATTCAGAATAGGTGTTTGGGTTTTTATTGGACCACTCACGATCCACTTTTTTTGCAATGAGATTCAATTGCTCTTCACTGAATCCTTCACTAATGGATCCAAATGCTTTGACTATTTCCACAACATCGAAAGTGATGTTTTGGAGATCGTTAAGTGGAATACCAGGAAGGATATTTCCCATATTTTTGTATACAGATGGTGCAATACTGTCCAATCCGCCATTCGCCTTTGGAAAATAAGAAATTACACAAATTAAAATCGTGATTTTGTAATCTTCGAAGAAAGCCTCACGTTTTTGATTAGTTGCCAAATAGTTTGACTAGAATTTGCATCCACTTTGTTTTTCCCGATAATTATGATACATTTTTGCAATGTTTCCCAATTGTGGAATTTTGTATTACTATCTGACCGAATTTCATTACAATCGAATGCTGAACAGAATACGTATAGGTGTATTAAAATCAGGGGACCCCCTAACAATGACGTCCTCATTGTGAGCCACAATACAAAAGAAACTGCAATTCAATTTAGTAAGAAATTATTTTAAGAAAAGAAAAATCACACATGGCATTTGCATTTGAAAGGTGATTTAGGTTAATTGAATTTTAAATTTAGCATTTTGCAAGAATCTAAACTATGCAAATTCGTTAAATATTCATTGGAAAGACTTCTCAATATCTCAGCGGTGTATCTCTTAGTATGAGAAAGAATCAGACATGTGTAAGTAAATACAAAAAAATTATGGTAAATCCAGATAGGAAATACAAGATGAATAGACATTTCGAATTTACGAGCTAAAATTATGACGCTTTGTATGGCGATTAGCTGTATGTAAATTATGATCGATAAATTCGAATGTTGTCTTTAATGTTAAAGTTAAAACGCGCAAGCAGCCACCTATCTGGCGAGAATGCTCAAATGTCCAGTCAGATCGCATCATATGCGCTTTTCACTTGCAAAAATGGCTATCGGCTTTAAATATTGGATAACATTCGGGTGATTTGGCAGCACTGACATTTTCTTCTTCTTTTCCTTTTACTAGCCCTTTCCTCCCTACACGAATTTATGCATAACGGGTTTCCCATTTTTACTGGATCGCTACTGCTCCGCTTATGGGGTTGGCTAATGTCGCAGATCGCAGAACGCGTTTACATACTGCTCGGTCCTGTATAGCTTTGGCGGTTAGCCCCAGGCGTTGTTGTGCATTTGCCATCTGAGCAATACCTAGTTTTCTTTTAGTAGGAGCGACCGTAGTTGATATTGCCTTCTTAACGGGATTTTCCGGCGATCTTCTTTGAACGTGGCAATACCAGCTAATTCTATCCGACTCAAGTTGTTCGATTACCGAATTCTTTATGTGTAGACTTCCTCTAATGTGCGTAGATCTAATGCAGTCGCGTTTCGTAACTCCAGTCGACATCCTTAACATTTTCATCTCTGCTGCTGTCATTTTATTTGTAAACGCTTCGTATATTGTCCAGCACTGCGAACCATATGTAAGAGCTGGTCGAACCATCGTGGTGTAAAGTTTTCCCTTCAATTTAAGTGGAAATTTTCGGTCACAGAAGATTCCCGAATTTTCTCGCCATTTCATCCACCCCACACTTACTCTGTGGGGTACATTTTGATTCTACGTTAACGATTGATCCAAAATACTTGAACCTAGTGGTTTTCTGAAGAACTATTCCGTCCAACATTATATCTGGAATAGGTCGCAGTGGATCCGAAAATGGGCAGGTCAAATGTTCCGTCTTTGAGCGACTTATTTTAAACCCGTTTTTCTCTAGCGCGTCTTTCCATTTACTTAGGAAGTTTCGTAAAACTATGACATTATCACTTAGAATAACTGCGTCGTCGGCGAAGAGAATCGATGTTACATTTGCTTCGTGCATGCAATCTTTCAAAAGATAGTCTAGTACCACATTAAAGAGGAAAGGGCTAAGAACGCTTCCTTGATGCACTCCGACATTTACCGGAAATTCTCTCGTAAGTCCGGCGGTACATTTAACAGCAGTTTTGACGTTTCCATACATGTTTGTATCATTCGTATATACGTTTCCGGTACCTTTTGAGACCTCAACGCGGTCCATATGAGATCTCTAGGCACACGATCGAATGCCTTTTCTAGATCAATAAATACCATGTGCAGATCTTTTGACGAATCCCGATGTTTTTCCATTAATATTCGCAAGCTTTGGATTGCGTCCACCGTCGATCTTCCTTCCACGAATCCACACTGGCTATTGTCGAGATTTATGATCTTGCGAAGACGTTCGTTTAAAACTCTTTCAACGATTTTCATCGTGTGTGACATCAGCTTGATTGAGCGGTAGTTGTTGCATTCTCGCGTGTCGCCTTTGCCTTTGTATAACGGAACCAAAAAGCTACTTCTCCATTGATTCGGCATAGTTTGTCCGCATTTTATTTTATTCAAGAGTTTCGACAGCCATTCACTGCCGATGTCCCGCCGCTTTCTCGCGTATCATTTTTCCGATAGCTATACTTATCTCTTCTGTTGAAAAGTCAGCAACTTCTTCTTCGAATGGATCAGCTGCAGGGACGCGATCACGTGGAAACTGTTTGTTAAGCAGGTCCTTACAGTATTCAAGCCAGCTATCACAGATGTCCTTTTCGTTTGTTAGTAAAAGCCCGTAGGAGTCTTTGATGTATTTTGGCGACGTTATTTTCATTTTTTCGCCTTTGCGCAGCGAGTTTGAAAATATTTGGCACTTTACTATTGTACGACGTTTGAACTGCTTGAATAGCTTGTCTTCTATCTACCGATCGTGAGGATATTTGTTCAAAGTCCTGGTAAAGGTTTTCCGCTGCTGCCGCTCGGGTTTGGGCCAGGACTCTCTTTGTAACGTTTTTAAGTCGCTCATATTCAAGTGCAAGTCCAGACTTTTCGATATCGTTGCTCCGATCACATTTTCTCCACGCTTGAAATGCTTGCTTCTTGTCGGTCACAACTCGTTTGGTTTCGTCATTCCACCACCATGTTTCTTTCTCGATGTGATGATGTCCTGATATCGTTCCTAGAATAGGCTTTGCGTGTGTCATGCATGCCTCGTGCATGCTGTTCCACATTTCTTGCGGGCTAAGTGAGTCTGTGATAACGTTTATATTAAGAAGTACTTCTTTAGCGCTTGCAATAAATATTGTGCCTCGTTCTTTCGATAAGTTATACCACCGGATTTTAGGCTTTCTAACAGGCTCTCGTGTTTTTAGTGGTTCGGCTGTGAAGAATTCTGTAATGAGCAGCCGGTGTTGGGTGACTAGCGATTCTCCAAAAATTAGCTTGCAGTCCTTGACACTGTTTCTCATCGATCTTTTGCAAAGGTGATAGTCTATTTCTGTTTCGTGGCCACCGCTGCTATAGGTGATAAGATGTCGTTGATGTTTTATAAACGTCGTATTTAAAACAGTGAGATCGTGGGCTTTACATGCTGCAAGGATGTCTTCACCAGCAGAATTTCTGGTTCCAAAGCCTTTACCGCAGTGGCAGTCCTCATAACCTACATTTGATTCTCCAACGTGGCCGTTTAAATCTCCGCCTACGAAAAGCATCTCCTCGATGCGTTTATTTCTGAGTAAATTTTCGAAATCTGACCAAAATTTATCCTTTTCCGATTGA
Source organism: Volucella bombylans (assembly GCA_949129095.1). Taxonomy (NCBI): domain Eukaryota; kingdom Metazoa; phylum Arthropoda; class Insecta; order Diptera; family Syrphidae; genus Volucella; species Volucella bombylans. Next base: position 180,136,600 of record OX422143.1, on the reverse strand, counting down.
TCGCAACCGTTTTGTGGGGCGTACGCGCTAACAATGTTCCACATTTCATTGTTCATAATGAGTTTTACACTCATCAAGCGGTCGCTTACTTTTGAAATACCAACGATATTATTAAGAAGATTTGCGCGACAATAACACCGACACCGTTTCGTCAATTGACCGTTTCATAGTAAAACATCTTAAATGACTTAGTTTTTAAATCAAGAAAACGCGCTTTATTTCCGGTATTACACCACTTTGTTTCCTGAACGAACATGACATGTAGAATTCTGCGACGCATTATTGCTTCCATCTTCAAGCTTTTTGAGGTCATCGATCCGACGTTCCAACTTGCAAACCGAAATTTTGAAAAATTTAGAAACTTCATTTTGCCCGCCCCTGGAATCCTTTTTGACACAAGCATTTCTGCTAACCCTGGGATCACCCGAATGTGTCGCAAGCGTGGTGCCCAGCGGGGTAGTGCTACAAATTGCGATCATTTCCATGAAGTTTTTTTTCTTTTTTTTTTGTACTTTCGTACGAGATTGATTTGACACACCTATGCTCAATTGAAGTTAGTTTGACATTTTATTTGTTCAAAAAATGACACATGTGCTGACGTTCCCATACAAGTTATCGCTATTATAGAAAAATAGGTCAGGAAGCATTGTTGCTATCCGCGTGAATTCCGATAAATTTTGTTAGTGAATCTACACGTGGGTTGGAAATAAGCGCTGATACAGATGCCAAAACAACACACCTGTTGTTAGATGTTCTTATCCGGTACCCAGTCCAATAAACCGCTACTTTTATACAGGGTGTCCCAAAAATCAACGTCAAGTGGTGTCGATTATCAAAAAACTATAAAAAAAAGTCATGTACTTTTAAAATTATTGGCACTCAAAAAAAATTGAGAAATCTGACACCCTGTGCCGATCTTTCAAGTACTGTGACCGCAAATCCTTACTTTTCTTCGATTTGTTTTTTGTCACGTAACCCTGAGTAACTCTTCTGTAAATTACGGTCCAAAATTGAAACATAACTTCGAGTATATCGGTTTTAACTAAAATATTGTCCAACCTATATCTGAAAGTCATTAATCACTGAAACTGACTCTACTGACAAAAAAAATGTACTATGCCATTTTGGCAAATTTTAATTTTCCCGTCTCTTAGTTGGAAAGATTTGGGTGTACTCCTTACTAGTTGCGTCTATTGCCTTTCTCAGGGCGAAAAAACTAACAGATAAAAGGCGTTTCGACTCGTTTTGAGCTGCAATGATGACAAATCTTGGATTTTTCTGGCTTGTATTGTTAGGAAGTTCAGGATAAGCTTCAAAGGGATTTACAGATCTTTTGTTGTTTTTTTTTCTGTGGGCAGTTGGGGTATCGAAACTTCGGATAGTAGACTAAACCGATTTCCGGGTTTCATTTTAGGCCCTGAGGACATTTATTTATTTATTTATTTTATTTACTAAGTAAGTATTGCTTACACGGTAAGATAATGGAATCTTTTAAATGTGGAAGCCTTAAATTTTTCAAATATCAGATACAAGTATGTGCAAGAATATATAACAATAAGAATTCAGGAAGTGATAACAAAATAAAATAAAATAAGGTAAGTAAGATAAAGTAAAAGAGAGAAAAGAATAGAAAAGAACAATTGGCTTTACAAACAAATTGAACATTTTAAGCGTTTAAAATTCTAAATCTAATTAGTTTCATTGGCCAGGTATTTTAAGAGGGAGGTTTTAAATTGTTTTGTGCTTCTAAAAACCTATTAAACTCAAATCAAGTGGCTTTTCAACCAAAAAAAGGTTGCAATGATGCACTCATCCATATGGACTTCTTTATCTCCAAAGCTCTTTCAGCTAGAAACCATGTCACAATCCTCTCACTTGATTTCGAAAAAGCTTTTGATAAGATAGGCATCCATCTGGTATTAAATAAACTTAAAACATGGCATATTGGTCCGAAAATTTTTTACTACATAAAATCATTCCTTACCAATAGAAAAATTTGTGTAAAAGCAAACAATTTCTTCTCCTCATCCCACCCACTTATTAATGGAATTCCCCAAGGATCCCCACTATCGGTGGTGCTTTTCATTATCGCTTTTGATGATATAAGCAACATCTTACTTAAACACAAACAAATCGATCATTGTATTTATGCAGACGATTTATACATCCTGTGTAAGCACGCGGATCAAGTAAAAACTAAAATCTTACTAACAAATGCAATCCAAGACATACTTAAATGGTCTAATGTTTCAGGTGCCAAATTATCGTTAGACAAATGCAAGACTCTACATATCTGCCGCAAGATTTCATGTAGTGGTCTTACATTAAATATTAATAACTTTTATATAGAAACCGTAGAGTACTTAAGTATCCTAGGTTTAATTTTTAACAATAAGTATAATTGGAAAGATCACTGTAAAAAATTAAAAAAAAAGCCTAGCTGCGAGAGCTAATATAATTAGTTATCTAGCCAGTAAGAAATGTAATACACATATAAACACTCTCTGTTCAATTGTTAAATCTATAGTTCTAAGCAAGATTGACTACGGTCTACTCATCTACGGAAACTGTCCTAAATCTACAATAAATATCATCAAAGCGCCGTACCATCAAGCCGCACGTAGAAGCATTAATGCTTTTCCTACAAGTACTGTGAAGAACGTATTGGTAGAAGCTGGTCTCCCTACTATAGAACAACGCATTGAAGTAACGAAAGCTAAGTTATGCTTAAAGCTAATGTCTTCTAAAGGTTCAATCATTGACAAAGACATCATTTCCGCTATGAAAATGAAAACTTCAAAACGCCTTCAGTCCGCTATATCTCTCGCATTAGTATTCGCTAAAGAAATTGAATTGCCGATAGAGAGGATTGGTGAACATAGATTGGTATATCCACCGTGGTCTATAAAACACACATCCTTCATCATGGACCTGGCAAAATATAATAAAACAAATACCAACAAAGACATATTCCACGCACTATTTTCCAGCATCACCTCGCAACTCAAATCAAACGGTTGGAATTTATTATTTACAGATGGCTCCAAAACCAACGAAAGCACATCTTTCGCAGCTACGTACGAAGACGGTTCTCTGTTTAGTACAGGGCTATTATCTGCGAACCTATCTATTTTTACCGCTGAAGCTTTTGCTATCCAAAAAACCATAGCAATAGCCTCCAATATACGTGGTAAACATGTAATATGCTCAGACAGTTTATCAGTACTGGAATCTATAAAAAATCCAAATCACCATACGTTGATTGTAAACAAAATCAGAGACTGTCTTATAAAAACACCCAATAAGCTAAAAATAATGTGGGTCCCCAGTCATATGGGGATCAAAGGAAACGAACATGCCGACGCCGCTGCCAATCTTGCACACCGCGCTCCTGTACATAAATTTGCGATATCCACTAAACTAGACATGAAACTAAATATCACCCACAAGATTAAGTCTAGACTGCTTTTGGATTGGCAGAACTACCATCACCACTATTCACTCATTAACACAGACAGATCCCAACCGATTTACCCCACCAAAGTCTCAAAACAAAAGATCACAACGTTTGTAAGGCTGCGTTTAGGCCACACAGCTTCGACCCACCAACATCTCCTCAAAAAGGAGCCACCACCGCTGTGCCAAGTTTGTAACTCCAAATTCGACATAAAACATATCTTAGGAATAGGTAATTGTCAGTCCTGCGTACCAACAAGACACTTACTCAACCTAAAATCAACAGCCTACGAGTTTTTAAGAAACACTAATCAAGTAAATATCATTAAAATGCACAACTTCATTAGCAGTAGATCTAATTTGCAAATGTAACCAAATATCATACGAATCTAAAACCCTAAAACGATGATTATGAAATATTTATATATCTATGTATCTACTATATTTATAATATAATATTGTATATGTACTTTTTAGTTACAGTAGAGCCGAAAGCCTTCGCAGCTAGCGCTCAATTAATGTTAGCATATTAATTTTAATTATATGTTAATAAATTATAATAATAATAATAATTTTCCTAATATTTATGGGCAAAGAATTCCACAGCCGTACGGAGTTTACGAAGAATTGGCGTTCAGACGTCCAGCGGGCATAGCTCGTTTGAAAAAGCATACATGATCTACCTCACTGAAGGAAGCGTAGCCTATTGTATAGGTATGCTGGTTGCTTAGTTTGAATTATGCCATGCAAGAGACTTAGCGTTCTGTATTTGAGCACATTATCAAGTGTACATCCGCTGATTTGCTTTGAGTAAAAGGAAATATGGTCATATCGTTTTAGGTGAAATACAAATCGGGCAATATTATTATATACGACATTGAGCTTTCGTCTGGAGTCGTAGTCGGGGCAGCAAAAGATTTCAGAACAATATAGCAGAATCGGTATTAGGAGGGTTTTCGCTAACAAGAGCTTTGTCCGTGTAGTAACAAAGCGATGTGCAGTCCAGAGAGCACGTAATCCACCATATATCTTACCTATAGTGGCGTTTATGTGGGTAGACCAAGTAAGAGTCCGGTTAAATATCAGGCCCAGGTTGTTGGCGCGGTCGACGTACTCTATTGGACTTTGGGCTAGTTGGATTGGTGGAAAGTGATTAAGGTCCAGTTTTCTTTTATGGATCACAAGTGCTTTTGTTTTCTGAGGCATTAAGACGCAGTTCGTTCTTAGCTGACCAACCAAGTATACGCTGGAGATCTTCATTCACCTGCGCAGTGGCTTCGTGAACCAAATTCATGGGAGAACTTAAGTGGATCTGGGCATCATCGGCGAACATATGAATTGCACAAAGCACGACAACCTTTGGCAGTTCATTTACGTAGAGCGAAAAAAGCAATGGTCCAAGAATGGAGCCTTGCGGTACTCCCCTCTTTATAGGCAAATAGCATGAACATCGGTTTCCCGCTACAACCTATTGTCGTCTTCCTTCTAAGTAAGAAAATATAAGTTTTGTAGAGGGCAATGAAAATTTAAACTCTTTTCTGAGCTCTAAGCAAAGTATAGTGTGATAAACGGTGTCGAATGCTTTCGAAAAGTCAAGTAACGTTAGTATTGTAGCATGGTTGTCATCAATAGCTTTCCTAATTTCGTCAATTACCAATAATAACGCAGTCTTGCAACTTCGTTTTTGACGGAAGCCAGATTGATTCTCACAAAGCAGTTCTTTACACTGTAGATAGATTTGAATCTGTTTGAGAATACATTTCTCAAAAACTTTTGAAAGGAATGGCAGAATTGAGATAGGTCTGAATTCCACTGCATTTCCATTCGATTTCTTTGGAATAGGAATAATTTTATTTTGGATTCAAAGTCTTCACGAAGATTTTGGATTTTCTTAGCGAAGGCTTCGATTAGGAGAGCGCTTTGTCTACTTAGGCGGTCATCCAAAGTTTCCAGGGAGAGTCGGGCGCAGGTGGTGGTTTTGTTAGCAGCAGTGGCAACGGAAGTTTGTGTGATGATTGCAGTGGCTGTGGATGTGTTTGCAGCAGTTCTGTTTTTGTGTGCTAAAGGTGGAGAAGTGCTCTTTAGCGTTGGTGTTGGAGTTGCAGAAGGTATTGGTGACGGCGTACTTTCTTTGATCGTTTGACGTGTGATCGGCATGATAGTGTTTGTACGTGTATGAAATGAAGCGGAGAATAAAAAACACAAAGAGCAGTGGAACCGACTTACTTTGACATTGAGGACAGAAATATTTCATTTGATAACGAGGAGCACAAAAAAAAAAGAAAAAGCCAAGCACTTATGCGCGGAAAAAATGACCGATTGTACCGATGCGTTCAGCCGCTTTCATGCACCAGCATTTATTGAAATGACAACCTTCTCCAACATGTATCTTCTGTCATTCACGCTATGATGTTGACCATGTTCTAATAACTTAAAACTTAGCTTATGTTCTCAGGGTACATTTTGTAGGATGACTGACTTTGTTGCTATCAACCAGAATGGCATGGAGAGGAAAAGTAGACGAATAAATTTCCGATAGATAAACATTTCTCAATTTTGCAAAAAAAAAAAAACCTTATATATACATATATGTATATATATATATAATGTACATTTATTAAATAGTTAAAAAACGAATAAACACAATAACAATGATATTTTTCCATTCAATAATAAATATCAGCTCTTTAGTTACGTCTCGTGATCAATAATATTTGGACATTTATTAAAAAATAATTGAATCTGGTAATTAAGAGAGTAAAATTGTCGCTTTAACTTGTTGGTGATTGCGTTGTACTGCCACTTGAGCTGGGTCGTTCAATTGTCATAGTTTGTTGTGGAACTTGACTATCTGGACTTACGCCAATCCCAGTATAAATCTCTTTCATTACAAAGAGTATTGTGTCCTCAGATTCCCTATAAAGACAAGACAATTGATTAATGTTCATTCTATGCTGTTCAACAATAAAATTATTATAAATACCAATAGCAAACATGACTGCTAAGGGCAAACAAATATTCGTTGAAAAATTCCAGCGGAGCTTCTTGCAGAACATAATCAATACGTTTGGAATCGTTTAGTTTACCAAGTGGAAAATCTATTTCAATGGCATCGCTATCTGATTGACTTGTAGAATTCGAATCAGCTCGTGATCTTACTGTAGACGTAGGTGTCTGAGTTTGTTGTTCCTGTTGCGCCTGTAATTCAAGGAACTTCAATACAATTAATTAGACTGACACGTTATTCAAACTGTTCACATACCTTGTCGACTTCTTTTTCTATTCCTTTCGATTCGCTTTTTGATTTCGGTGCAAAAAGGCTTACGGTATCAAAGGTTGTCTTGAATGTTTCAAAGAATCGTTGTTTTAAGTCAGCCCCCACTCTGGACATTGTTTCCTTTAATTCCAAGTGCATTCGTTTTCTGCCCTTATGGTGGGGAATGAGAACTGGTGTTATACCATTCATGTCGCGATTGACCAGTGCTTCGAGTCGATATGCCACTGGATCATAAGGATGGAAAATATTGTAGAAGCCTGGACATGTGGGTAAGCGGAAGTCCAAGCCAAGTTTGTCGATTCCTCGGATTGTCACAAACATTCCTAAGATTAAATGAAAATAAAATAATTAGAAAATGTAGAACACACAAATACAAATCTGTGCTGCGTTTACAGAATAGTATAAATACGAGTACATATAAATACGAGTACATAGTACCTCGATGAATGACTTATGTCGCTAAACAATCGCATCAACAAATAAAATATATCATTAAATCATCGTGAAAAATGAATCAGTATCCGACTTCTTCTTTCTCTTCTGTAGAGATATAAAAACGGTTTATCTCTGAAATCGATAGAATGAAAAACAAGATCAGATTGGGAGACCTCTGTGGCAGGCTTTTTTGATAAAATTCTATGTATTTTCGTGCAGTTGCGGTCCTATTATACCGATAACAGCAAGGATGTTGGCTTTGAGAGCTTCAATTGATTGTGGGGCGATGGTATGAACCATGGTCTCAAAAAAAGAAGCCGCACAGTGTTAATTTACAGGATTTCATTGCTCAATTTTTATCACCTTATCGAGAATTGACTCAGCCAGGAAAGTTTTCTTCAAAAAAAAAGAATGGCACATAGGCACGCAGAAATAAACATGGCCCACATCCATACTTTCAAATTCCTTACTTACTTGAGATGACGCTACAATCCGGGGTGGACTTGAATCTCAACCGACAAGCGTCTCCAGCTGGCTCGATATTTAGCTAGCTGCCTCCAGTTTCGCAGACTAAGTTGGTCAAAGTTCCCATCCCCTGGCATGTGCCACCTGTGCCGCGGTCTTCCTCTACTGCGGTGTTCCTCGAGTGCAGATTCCAATACATTTTGACACCGGAGCATTGGTGTCCATCCGCTCCACATGACCCAGCCACTTCAGTTGTTGGACCTTCACTCTTCTGGTTAAGTCGATGTCGCTGTACAACCCATTCAGTTCGTCGTCCTATCTCCTCTACTCACTGTCTATGCAGAGGGCACCAAATATTACCCGAAGAATTTTCCTCTCAAAACAGCCAAGAACACCCTCATCAAACCATTTAGGTTTTGCACTATTCGTTGAAGAATGATGTCTTGCCTAAATCCTATTTTACATCAAGGGCCTCCGTGAGTTCCTCCACAAACGGACGAGTTTGGCAGGGATGCCAAAACTAGACATTGTTCTATATAGCTCCTCTGTATAAATGCTGTCATACGCGGCCTTAAAATCGATGAATGGTGGTGTGTATAGAATTAGAGCTCATGGGTCTTTTCCAAGATCTCCCGTAGTGTGAATATTTGGTCGATAGAGGACTTTCCTGCCTTAAAGCCATACTGATGTGGGCCAATCATGGTTGCAGGCATTCATACAATTCGGCAGATAGGATCTTATAGGCGATGTTAAGAAGACTAATGCCTTTGTAGTTGGTGCAGTTCAGAGGGTCCCCTTGCTTGAAGATCGGACAAACCATGCTGAGGATCCATTCATCGGGCATACGGTTGTCCGACCATATTTTACAGATGATTGATGTATGCTCTTTACCAAGTCATCGCCTGCCGCTTTGAAGAGCTCGGCAGTCAGGCCCTCCGCTCCAGCAGCTTTGTTGGACTTAAGCTTAGATATGGCTATCTTCCCTTCATCCAGGTCGGGTGGACAAAATTGTCCAGGTTGGAAGGTTCATTCTGCCGACACTATTATTATTCATCTTCCTGAGAAGCCGGTGTTCGTGTCTTCTCTTCTGCTCATAGAGCTCGTGAGCAGCTCTAGTCCTTCTATGCAGCGCCGCTTTTTATGCAACTTGCTTAGCTGCATATACTCGTATTGTACTTGCGGGCACTCGTCGTCAACAAGGGTTTAGTTGTAGTCGCCTAGTGAAACCCAACACATCGAAAGCGACATCTCTGATTTTTTGGCGATGTTGCCACTGGTATTCAATACTTGATGCTGGCGGCACAGGACCTCTTAAGATACTACGGGAGTCCCGATCGCAAAAGTATTTGCCCATCTCTTGCGATTGTAAGCGTCCGACGTTAAACTTCCTCGCAGTATTAGCTTCTCTTGATCGGGATATCCTTGGATACAACATGGTAATGGTCCGAGTCAATGTTGGTTGATCAAGAGTTCTCCAAGTCCCCTTATGAATATCAAGATGCGGGAACCGCGTGCCTATTACGGCAACGTTTCGCCTCGCCGCAAAGTCGATTAGCCTGAATCCAATATCGGAGGTAGTGTCGTGCAGGCTATACTTTCCGACAGTACTAACGAAAATGCCCTCTCCTCCTGGCTCTGCATTAAAGTCGCCGAGGACAATTTTAATGTCATAGCCAATGGGCCACTGCACGTGTCGTCTCTAAAAGCGAGTAGAAGCTATCTTTGGTGTGGTCATCTTTCTCTTTTGTGTGGACATACGCGCATATAGGTCTAATGCTGGTAAATTTAGCCTCAATACGGATTGTTACGTTAACATGCCGGAAACTCAAGACTTCTTGCCTAAGCCAGTCTCTAACAACAAATCCGCATTCAAATAGCGCTGCTTTTGCCGTCAATAGAAGTCGCCGTAGTAGATGTCGCAGTTTTTCATGCTCTTTTTTCCCCGGCCACCCAATTTCATTTCTTGGATGGCTTTAATATCTGCTTTGCAGCAGCTCAATTGTTCGGCTGCACGTGGTCTACTAAGGGACCTCACGAAGTGACCGGGCATTTACTCCGGCGGCACAACCCCCAACATGGACGGCCAGTTCCAATTTAGATGGCCCTAAGACGTGAGGTCCGTTAGACTGAAACCAGTAACCCGTTCGGGAATGTGAACGCTGCCGTTGATCCATTAAGGGCTCATCCGCCACCATCTGCTTTCTAAAACCATTGCTCGGAATATGTGGGTGTAGCTCAGATAAGGTCTTAGTTGCTTTATTTCGCTATTTACTTCACCGTTGATTCCATCTGGGGAATTCATCCAGACTGTCCCGTTTATACTGATGCGCTTATAAGTAAGTCGAGTCCGGACGAATGTCGACCAGTAGCCAATGGTTACCACTTGGAGGTAAAAAAAAGCACAATTAATGTGTAGGAACAGTAACAACACTGGGCATCGGCAGATTGACACCTCTCAGTGCCTACCCTATTTCTACAGCACACACCTACCCCAGCACTTTCAAGCTCCAGTCATAAAATATAATTGATCATGGATCGATAGCGTAATTTATTCACGATGATAACCACATCCATTTCATTCTGGTAAGACAACTAAACCTGGGAAGATAAGAATTACTAAATGCTCTGAAGAACGAGAAAACGCACATCTCGAGAGTAATAAAAGTGTTAAAAATAATCGTAGTGTTAACAATAAACTTAAAAAAAGACCCCTCTCCAACTTCCTTCCAAATAAAAAATATGCTTCCAAAAAACGAAGCTCTAATCTCGACCCCAACTGGAGCTTCAAAACAAACTTATTCCCCAATTTTTGTCCTCCCTCCTCACTTATCCGACACAAAGCCCTTACACACCAATCTTCTAATCCCCCAATTCCCCCCGTTCCACCGAAGTCCCCGCGCCAACGCGTCTCTTTCAACTTAACCCCAACCACCCATATTATTCCTTCTCAACCTTCTACGCCACCAAACCCAGCTAGCAACCCAATTCCCAACTTCGACCTTAAAACTGGAGCTAAGTACCCTAACTTCATTAACTCCCATACCTTAAACTCCACATCTCATCCCTCGTCCAACTCCATATCCAATCATTTATCTCTATCTCCCTCCTCCAATGCTCCTATTCTTGATCCCCTTTTTCCCCCCACTGTTAAACTAACACAGCAAACTAATGGCACTACAGAAAGTCGATATGCTCTCTCTAGGCTCAGAGAACGAAAGATATATGAAAACATTCCTCTCTTCCTTGCCTATTTACATGACAAATCTGACTCGGTCTGCTACGAAGGGAAAACCAAAACCAGCGTCATGGTTTCCATCCAGCAGGAAGGCCTTCCTACCGACCCTATCAGTCTCAGGAACCTTTATGTAAGGACCACGAGATTTTTAACATGTCCCCTCAGAAAGTAGCAGACGACCTTGCTGTATTCGGCAACTATGTTCACTCTAAACGAGTTTCACACCTACAGCGAAGCCGAGCCGACCACAACAAATTTTTTCGTCCATAACGTGCCTCCCTTGCCAGCGCTTAAACCATCCTGCCTCACACCTCCACCCCACAACATCCCTCTTACATTTTACTACCAGAATGTAAGAGGTCTTCGCTCTAAAACCAATGCTGTCCTACGTCAATCGCATGCTCTTCCCTTTGATATTTACGCCTTGACCGAAACCAATTTGATTCCCGACATAAAGAACCATCAATCGTTTTTCATCGCTTCAAATGCCATCTCAGCTAAGGAATGTCTCTTCCTAGATCGCTTAACAGACTCAAGTCTATGCCAAGTCAGTGGTATATCCAATTATATGGGCAGGCACTTAGACCTTATTTTCACAACAGATCCAATTAACTCCTCAGTCTCACTTTGTCCCCTATCTCTCTCAACAATCGATAACTACCATCCCCCCCTTCTACTTTCATTTTTTCATAACTCTTCATTCCACTCCACTCCCCCCACAACTCTCTCATCCCACGACTTAGCAAACTTTCACAAAATCAGTGAATATCTCAGCAGATCCCTCTTTAACTTTCACAACCTAAGTATAAATGATGCCTTATCCATTTTTTATAAAGAAATATTTAATTCTTTTTCCCTTTACGTTCCGTTTTCCCGCCTTAAAACATCATCTACTAGTCCTCCCTGGTATAATCGCAAGCTTCGTTCCTTACAGAATAAGAGAAATAAGTTATGGGCTGTTTTCCTGCGTACCAGATCTTTTACCGACTATTCCAACTATCTTGGTGCTTGTCTTCATTTCACCGAACTTTACGATTCCCTTTACCAGCGCTACCTTAACAATGCGCAAGTCAACCTTATAAACCACCCTAAGTCCTTTTTCCAATTTCTTAACTACAAAAGAAAGTCCGATGGTTACCCTCCTTCCCTCTCTTTCAACAACAGGTCATCAACCGATCCACTCACCATTGCCAACCTATTTGCCACATTTTTTTAAACAATCCTTCACCAACGACTCCTTTGTACCAGATCCATCCTATTTTAGTTACCTACTGAACTTCTCCAATGGCCCACTTCTTTCTCATATTTTGGACCAGTCTTATATCGAATATAAATTACACCAACTCAATGACGAATTCACACCCGGCCCAGATGGCCTGACTGCCATATTTCTTAAAAAATGTTCTTCCTCTCTTTCCCTTGCCCTTTCTAATCTCTTCCGTCTATCCCTTTCACAAGGAGAATTTCCTCAGGTTCGGAAAACCTCCTTCATAACCCCGATCCACAAGAAAGGATCAAAGAATGAAATAACCAACTATCGTCCCATCGCTAAACTCTCCCATATACCCAAACTCTTCGAAAGTATTTTGTATAAAGCTCTAAGCTTCCAATGAAAATCACTTATTTCCCCTAGACAACATGGCTTCTTAAAGGGTAGGTCAACCACCACAAATCTCGTTGAATTCGTATCCTTTGCCCTCTCTGCCCTAGAGAATGGCAATGAAGTCGATGTAGTTGCAACCGATTTTAGCAAAGCCTTCGATAAAATCTCTCATCGGTTAATTATCTTTAAATTGTCTGCCCTCGGCTTTGAACCCATATTGTTAAAATGGATATCCTCTTACCTCGAAAACCGTTTTTACAGTGTTCGTTTTAGGTCAGCCCACTCGCCTCCATTTTAGGGAAGCTCTGGAGTTCCACAAGGCAGCCATCTCGGTCCCCTTCTTTTTATATTAACCATAAACGATCTCGATATGATCATCAAACACTTGTCTGTCTCCCTTTACGCCGACGATACCAAATTTTTCAAAACCATTTCCTCTCGCCATGACTCTTTCCTCCTTCAACAAGATCTTGATAGTTTCTCGATCTGGTGCCTCAAAAATTCTTTGGAACTTAACATCGCCAAATGCCAATCCATCACCTTCTCACATAAGCGGAACCAATCTCCTCCCCGACTCTATCTTCTCCATAACCAACCTATCTCCTCCGTACAGTCTCTTCGCGACCTCGGCATTTTGTGTGACAGCGAGCTCAACTTCCGTTTACATATGGATGAGATAACCCTCAAAGCCAACTCAGCACTTGGTTTTGTAAAACGGTGGTCCAAAGAATTCACCAACCCATACGTGACCAGGTCCCTCTAGATTACCTTTGTTCGCCCCCTCCTAGAGTACGCCAGTCAAGTATGGTCCCCATATAATCGTGTTCATATCTCGAGAATTGAAAGCATTCAGCGTCGTTTTCTTCGATTTGCTCTTCGAGGTATGCCCTGGGACGATCCTTTTAATCTGCCCCCCCTATCAAAATCGTCTCAACCTTATCAACTTAAACACCCTTGAAGATCGCAGAGATGCAGCAGACTTTCTCTTCATTCATCGACTCCTTTCAGGTCACGTTGAATGCGCGTCCCTTCACAACTCCATTTTCCTCAACACTAACCCTCGTAATCTACGTACCCCTCGACTCTTCTATCTACCAACCCACCACACCTCCTATGGCGCGAACGAACCAATCTCCCGTATGCTACGTCAAATCAACTCAAACCCTACCGTCTTTGACTTCCACCGCACCACTTCCTACCTCAAATCCGTTCTCCTTCACCATTCCAACCAACCTTAGTTTTAAGTTTATTTTTTAAGTTATAGCTTGTATTAAGCCGAATAAATGGGGGCATTCGCCCCCACCAAAATTGAAAAATTCATTTTGAACGAAATAAGGTCAAATGATGCATTAAAGCCGCAGTAAACCGTTGTAAATACGAATCTGCTAATGGACGGCAGGCTTAAGCTTTAGCGTCGCTCTATAACAGGCTCTATAGCATAAGCCTTTATGCAAAATTCGAATGGAGTATTGTTTGTTAAATGACTAATTCGGGAGATTTACGTGAAATCAACAAACCTGGGTTTTCGGTCAGACTTCGAAATACTCGTACAGAAGCAATATTAACAGTCGTTCTTGCGTGACGGACACGATTTCTGTTCGTTACATCGCCTACTTGTCCCAAAAGCTCCTTTTTCCGAACCAATTTAACAACCACTGGGCAACAAAGAAAACTTTAAGAACTATTTCGCGAAATTTTGCAAGAGTTTGCTGATGTTTTCATATTTAAGTGATCCTTTCTTTCGGAATATTCTTCGAATCCCTGCTGGAACTTAAACCTCCATTACTTTTTGGACCGGATTTTAAGACAAATGGCAAAACTAGCTAATTTGATCGGCCTGAAGTTTTTCACTATTTGTGTCTTAATGCGGAGACTTAGGCAGATACGCGTACTTCTTATTAGATCACGTTTTATCACACCCGCTTGCATTCTTTCTCTTATTTGATGTTCGTACTTCGTCACATTGCGATGATTCTGTTAAAGCACCGTCATCATAGTTTTTTTTGGTGGTTAACGTATTTAAATCTTTCAGACTTTGGCACAAAGACTCCTTCTCTGATAAATATGCCAGGAGTTGGGTTTGCGGGTTCGAAAAACTCAATATGTGTTAGATATATGGTCTTGGTGTGACAAATTCGTAACCCCATTATCTAATTACTTAAAGTTGTTTAAAGGGTTGCCATTTCATTGCTTGTGATCTCTATCATCGGCGAAGGGAAGTACGAACTAGTAATGTGCTGCTTCCATAGAATATCTTGCACGTTAAAAAGCAACGGACTTACTGTGAATTTTTTGGTTATTTCTGCAAACTTTTCCTTTGAAACCATCATACATATCGCTCTTCCAACGTCGTCGGCGTGTTTGCATAAACCAATGACTTAACGTAGCCCCACAGAAAATAGTCAAGCGGCGTCCAACTAACGAGGCGGCCAATCGACCGGCCCATTTCTTGAGATAACACGCTCACCATACTTACTCTTCAATAAGTCGATTGTAGCGTGTGCTGTGTGGCTTGTGGCACCATCCTGTTGAAACCACATGTCGTCCAAGTCCATATCTTCCAATTCGGGCCAAAAATAATCGGTGATCATGGCGCCATAACGCTGACCATTCAGTTATCGTCGACGACAAAATATGGCCCAATAACGCCGCCGGCATGCAAACTGCACCAAACAGTTATTTTTTGTGGATGAAGTAGTGATGCATGAAGCACATGTGGATTTTCACCCGACCAATAACGCATATTTTGCTTATTGACGAACCCATTGAGCCAAAAATTAACTTCGTCACTGAAGATGATTTTGCGATGAAATTCATCATCTTGGCGCATCTTCTCCAGAACCCAATCGGAGAACGTACGTCGCTTCAAATGGTCCATTGGCTTCAATTCTTGAGTCAGCTTGATCTTGTATGGGTGTAAAGCAAGATCCTTACGCAAAATACGCCATAATGTGGTCTGAGCGATGCCCAATTCTTGAGAAAGCCGTGGAATTGACTGATTTGGAGCGTTTGCTGCGGACGCCTGAACGGCAGCGATATTTTCGACACTTCGACCAACCCGTTGTCTCACTAACACGGCAGCATCACACAACGAATATGTAGACTCAAATTTTTGCACTAAACTTGTTATTGCCTGTCTAACGCTCTTAAAGTTGCAGTCACCGACTCCGAATTTCGGTGTTTAACTTATACCTGGAAGCGGGTGGTAGCAGGGTGGTTGCCTATGCGAATATCGTTGCTATAACCGTCTCAGGTAAGCATCTTAACACCATTAAAGAACTCCTTTAGCTAAATCTTAACAGATTAACCCGTCGGGCACATCGCTGTGAATTGAGAGTAAACTCCCATAAAACTGATCTTGTTCTCTTTTCCAGGAAATACAAAATATCTATTATAGACCCTCCCTCAATAAACGGTACCAGCTTAGTCTTTTCCGATACAACAAACTAAACTAAACTGAGAAGCTAACATTCAAGAAAGAGTCAATAAAGCTACAATAGCTTTATTCTCTTGCAAAAACCCATTGGGAATAAATGGGGCTTGCAACCTCGCATAACCCACTGGCTATACATCTTGGTCATAAGATTGATACTTACTACGGGGTGGTGTCGTCTGGTGGACGGCCTTAGAAAGTGCAGACAACTGCATTAAACTAAACAGAGTCCAAAGAACAGCATATCTATGCACAAGCGGAGCATTACGGTCTACCCCCTCTGCGGCATTAGACATTTTGTTTCATTTGACACCCCTCGATATTTTCAGCAGGCAAGTAGCTGCGACTGCAGCTATTCGACTAAACAGTGGACAAATAATTCATTTGGCCACGCCAGCATTCTTAATACATTAGGAATCCTCACAGAGAACATTGATTACACGATACCTGAACTTTGGTTTGGCAAAAGCTTCCATGTAAGCTTCCCCGCTAGATTCTTGTGGGAGGAAGATGCTTTAATGGGGGACAAGCCAATAAATCTCTACACAGATAGATCTAAAACCGATAACGGAGTTGGTGGCTGTGTTTTTTCAGATATGCTAAATCTAAGCCTCTGTTTCCGTCTTCCAAATCACTGTAGCGTGTTCCAGACAGAAATTTTGGCGATTTAAGAAGACCTGTCCTGGCCGAAAGAAAAAGTGATATCTGCAAGGGATATCCACATCTTTTCGGATAGACAGGCCGGTATCAAGTCCATGGACTCAGTCTCACTAAATTCTAAAACCGCCCTTGACTGCCGATCATCTCTTAGGGAGATGGCAGAGCAGTTCAACTTTCACCTATGTTGGGTACCGGGCCACATAGATATTCCAGGGAATTATAGTGTGGATGCACTCGACAAAATTGGAACCGCTCTACCTATCTATCTACCAGAATAGGGTAGCATTGGTATACCAATACTAAAGCTGGAATAAAAGAATAATAAAATAAAATAAAAGAACAGACCTTAGGTGAACTGTTTGACCAACATGTCTAGCGACAAAACCGATCTGGCCAAAGCTGGATTTGAATCGCTCTAAGAGTTTGATCCTTCTAAATAGGAAACATATCAGCGCCATCATAGGTGTAATCACTGGACAAATAGGCTTATAGGCAAGCAAGCAAAAAGGCTTGGCGCTTTTACAAACGATTTCTGTAGATGCTGCATGGACGAGGAAGAGGAGGAGACAACCCTCCACCTACTCTGTATATGTCCAGCTCTCTCCCAGAGAAGAAAACTTCACTTAGGAGCTTTCTTTTACAACGACCTAAACGATCTAAAAAATATAGACGTAAACAGTCTTAAACTGGTTCCATTAGTAAGAGGATCATAGATCCGCTTGGCATCACAATGGACCAATAGGCCTAAGTGGGTTGGTATTTCCAACAGCCACTCTTACCTACCTACCTATCTATCATGAATGAAAACAAGACAGACTTGGAGCAAGTGTACCTAACTATATAACATATAACCAAGTGTCTTTTGTCAATCAATAAATGAATTATTGCCTTCTTCTCACTTACCAATGGGAGATCCGAGTGCAAAAAATTTCTTCGGTTGAAATACCAACTGCGGATAACTAATAAACGGTTGGCCAGTGCCGGCTTGTCCCATTTTATAGCTGATATTCTTCGCTGCATCCTCATTAAGTTGATTGGAGTCTACTGGACAACCTGAAGTTATCTCATCTGGATTTTCCTACAAAAACATACAATACATGCAATAAATAATATGTTTCTATGGATCAACAACATTTAAGTATACCATATTTTGCTCCTCAAGCTCTTTAATTGGCCTTTGATGGCATAGAAGATCAAATAAAATCAACGACCCTAGGCTGTGTCCGGCTAATGATACTCCACCATGGAATTGTGGATTTCTTTGTTTATATTTTAAGTAAACATTATTCATGGACGCTGTCACTGTGTTCATTATTTTTTGACAGAACATAGGGCTTGTGTAGAAGAGAATATCTAACAAAGTATCATTGGTAAAGTTACGGAGTTTTGGAATGGATTCTAGTGTTATAGATTTAAGTTTCTCGTCGATGCCTAATTCTTCGGAATGCAATTCGCTATGCCACGAAACTGGTAGTACCTCAACTCTTCCAACATATCCGTTTTCAACAGAATTTTTATAGTGCGACTGGACGAGTTGTAGAGCAATACCACGAAATTCATCCACTACAACGGAAAACAATTCAAATTTAACATTTTTGTTTTAGATTTTGAAAATAACTTATTCTTACCGACTTCTTCCACAGAGCGCATTTTAAGATCGCATGCTGATCCTATGCCATGTACCATAAATAGTAAATGATCCACTTTTGGAGTTTCCCCTTCATCTATGGTAAAGTCGTCCAAATCTCGTTTTACAACACGCGGTCGAGTTGAAGTTTGCTGCTGAATATAGGAGATAAGACTTTCCGAATCAAGCTGATGTCAAACATCAGAGTTACGAGTTGGGTTAGAATGTTTTAATGAAATATGCGTTAGTAATTGTTTAGTTTGCTTATGATCAAATCAATTTATGTTATAATAAGATAAGGACTGATAAGGATAACACAAACAAGTCAGGAACTCATCATTAGCAATGATATAAAGGAAAATCATAAACGTACGAGTATGTATGCTGTCGGTAGTTTCCTAAGAGGGGTTGCAGATTGCATTATTTTAAAGGTGACTGCGACACAAAACGACGTCATGCTGCAGAGGCTTATAGAATATTACGATAAGCCCGAGGCGCATGAAGATGAAGAGACAAACCGACGTTTACATCGGTTTGCCACATTTAAAGCAAAATAAAAGTCGGATGTACAGAACGTCTCATGTGTTTTTCCTGAACCCATGTTAGACTTAATTTCACGGGATGCCCATACATCCATGGGGGCCAGGATACGCCTTCCCTGCGCTCTCTGTCATTCCTTTGTTATCAATTCGGAACTTTTAATAAGGGAACAGGTTTCACTCTTGGTTTGAGTGGAAGCCGATCTAAATCCAATTGCGATCTTACGATCCTCTTGCCGATCTTACGATCACTGTACCCAGTACTTTTTGCAACTCTAAATCGTGTCCGTAGAGTTCCCGCAACTGCAAGATCACATCCCTATACGGACAAGATTAAAATATCTAACGAACTAACTATTGGCCTCGGGTAAAAATGGACTAACTGTTGACGACCCTAACAAGATCAGCACGCAGAATGTACGGAAACTTAACAGGCTACGTGCACCCGAACAATTAGCAAAGGAACTTGACTGCTATCACGCAGATATCACTGCCATCCCAGAAGTGCGATGGAATAGGCAGTACATAAACAGGATGAAAAACTGTGGTATATATAGGGTTTTCCAATAGGGACTTGACAACTTTGAATTTAATTTATGAACGCACTCTTTCACTAATCATCAAACTGTCACTGTCAATTTATTCAGTAAACTCAACATTTTTATCATGGTAAAGTACACGAACGAGCAACGTCAGCAAATTGTAAAAATTTTCTACCGAAATTCGGAGTCGGTGACTGCAACTTTAAGAGCGTTAACTCCAATTTTCGGTCGTAATTCTCGCCCTAGTTTAGTGCAGAATTTGAGTCTACATATGCGTTGTGTGATGTTGCCGTGTCAGTGAGACAACGGGTTGGTCGAAGTTTCGAAAATCTCGCTGCCGTTCAGGCCGTCCGTAGCAAACGATCCAAATCAGTCAATTCCACGGCTTTCTCAAGAATTGGGCATCACTCAGGCCACATTATGGCGTATTTTGCGTTAGGATCTTGGTTTACACCCATACAAGATCAAGCTGACTCAAGAATTGAAGCCGATGGACCATTTGAAGCGACGTACATTCTCCGATTGGGTTCTGGAGAAGATGCGCCAAGATGATGAATTTCATCGCAAAATCATCTTCAGTGACGAAGCTCATTTTTGGCTCAATGCGTTCGTCAGTAAGCAAAATATGCGTTATTGGTCGGGTGAAAATCCACATGTGCTTCATGAATCACCACTTCATCCACAAAAAATAACTGTTTGGTGCAGTTTGCATGCCGACGGCATTATTGGGCCATATTTTTTCGTCGACGATAACTATCGTCACGTTACTGTGAATGGTTAGCGTTATCGCGCCATGATCACCGATTATTTTTGGCCTGAATTGGAAGATATGGACTTGGACGACATGTGGTTTCAACAGGATGGTGCCACAAGCCACACAGCACACGCTACAATCGACTTATTGAAGAGTAAGTATGGTGAGCGTGTTAACGCCGATTTAACGCCGCTTGACTATTTTCTGTGGGGCTACGTTAAGTCATTGGTTTATGCCAACACGCCAACGACGTTGGAAGAGCTCAGA
The DNA here is from genome assembly GCA_949129095.1 of Volucella bombylans. Taxonomy (NCBI): domain Eukaryota; kingdom Metazoa; phylum Arthropoda; class Insecta; order Diptera; family Syrphidae; genus Volucella; species Volucella bombylans. Next base: position 180,116,307 of record OX422143.1, on the reverse strand, counting down.
GCCAACATTGAACGCGAAATAGCGGCCGTTTCGGGCGAAATGTGTGGCCGAGTCGTTGAAAATTGGGTCCAACGAATCGACCGCTGCAAACGTGCCCACGGTGGCCATATGAACGAAGTCGAGTTCCTTCATAAATATTTTGATTGTACTTCAAGCCGATAACAAAGTTTTTGAAATATCTCAAATGGTTTGCGTTTTATTTTAAAAAAAAAGTTGTCAAGTCCTTATTGGAAAACCCTATATAAGCTGGGCACTTGTGTATATCACTTGTAATTTCGAAGAAATTTTTTATGGCAGTACCATATCGTAGATTTGGCTCGACACCGCGTAGAATATGTATTGGAAGTTGAGCACTAACAAACATATCCAGAATTGTATTAATTGTTTTGTCGGGACGATTGAAAAGTAATTCGATGTCAATGTCACTGCGAATTATTGGAACGTTGTCTTCGATTTTTTTTCGAGTTTGCAAATAGTCACGGCTATAAAAGGACATTACATCATAGTTCCATCGATCAAAGTATCCCGTACTCTGACTTACATCACATGTTTCGCACTCTTTACAAAAATGACCAAACTTACAAGGATACATCATGAATCCGATTGGAGAATACACCTGAAACCCCTGTATCGTGTTCATGCGAACCCTAATTCAAGAAGTCCGCCTTGAAAATCATCGAATTAGCATCAAGAAGCACTAAGCTTTCCAGACGTATTTTTGGCAATGATAAATCAGCCACAGCCACGCTGAGTATTTCGTTTCGGGAGTAAATTTAATTCAGCATAATATCTTCGGGCAGCACAGTTTCACTGTAGATTGGTGGTAATCATATCGACATACAAACTATGCGAGAACCATCCGTCTTGTATTTGGACGATAAATCTAAGGCAAGAGTTTTGATGTTGCGGAATGGATCGGTAATACCTTCACTGGATGAGTCATATTTGTAAAGGAAAATAAAAATAAAAATCTTCATGCAAATCTTCTCGTATTGACGTATAAATTCAACACTATCGTTGGCTTGATGTTCGAATGTTGGCACCAATATTGCAATTCTCGTACTCTCGGTTACATATGGCGATGGAACAACTTCCACTCGTCCCAATGGCTTCACTATCTGAAAGCTTTTTGTAACCACTCCTCCGGAACTTTTTGTGTCTGCGAAATTTAAATGAATATGATAATCCATTCCTCTTATGGGATACCTTAGCGCTTGGAACTTGTGACGTGCATAGTGCACACTTATATCTAGAACTGTTTGGAAGTCTAACGAGTTGATACGACTCAAAGGTTCAACGACACTCTCTGCATTGGGCAGGAAGATGTGTATACTATTTATGTAGTAGTGCCACACGAGAATATCATGGCGCACACCTAAAAGCCAACGAATTTCTAAAATATTATTCGATATACTGACATTCGCTATGCGATAGGCTTTATGTTCAAGATTAAAGCTGCGTTGTTGTAGGTTCTCTAAATGTTTAAATAGTACTTTGAGAAATACCATACTGGTAATGGGATAAATTACTGATGCATTTCGAAATGCCTCCTCATTGGACAGAAGATTTAGATCCTTGTAGAGTTTTATCGATGGTCTTATTGAGTAAGTTTTTATTATAATGCCCTGATAGGTTTCCTTGCATCCGGACAATCGACTCGAGTACTTGACACATCGTCCAATATTCACACTATACCGGTTACACCTTTCCGCACGCACCAATCTAAATTTTTTCGCATTTTTCTATCACATTACTACTTAACAAAATACCAGCACTTAAATCACAGTAGTTACGATCACTTTGCATTCGAAAATCATTTTCATCGGACAGATTTACGGATGCATCCCCACCGCCCGCAGTGGGGTTGTTCTCATTTTGGTTGTGGCACGCATCGTCTGTCCGTTTGCCCATGTAAATGCTCAGGTGATAGAGCAGCATTTTTAGCTTCCTGACATCCACATATACAGTGTCCGGGATGATCAGGAAGTAGTCATAGTCATCCAGATAGTTATCTGCGATATATTTGATCACATGAAATGGCCGGAGGTTCTCACGAGTATCTGTGAAACCGACAATGTTCTTCAATTTGTAATTGGTCTTGACGTTGTCGGCGTTGATAAAAATTTAATACGATTCACCAGGTGTGCGGTGGTGCGATTTATAGCTATTGCTAGTGTGTTGATGCTATCTTGTGACGTCATGACGCCGATGAATATCTTCTCGCGCATTCCTAGCTCGGATGAGTAGTAGCGGGGCCAAATGACGTTCTTCACCGGCTTCTTAGCTGCCAGTGGTTTGTTGATCAAATTCAAGTGCGGCTCAAAGTCTTGGCCGATATTCTTCTCTGCCGTCTGAGGGCAGTCGTTCTGGACCAACTCCCAGATGTCCTCCGGAATGTAGAAGCTCAAGATGAGCCCCAGTAAAAAACCGAACACAAAATAGTGGTTCCGATTCAGCGCGGATCTTTTCATTTTTTCAAGTTTCTTCAATGACGACCACACAACGACGACCGAGAGGAGGTGGATGCCACTGAATAGAGTACAATTGGAGGTTACAGTGACCGCACGAACTTGAAAAACTCGTAACGTCCTTATTCTGTCTATGGGGCTATGGCTATCGTCGAGACTATGACGGAACTATGGCTGTAGCTAGGGCTTCGTGCAGAGGAATTTCTTGGCGATTACTAAAAATAGAAGAAAACGCGAAAACTTGCTGCTAAATGTGACAAGGAGAAGGAGGAGGAGCAGCAGATAGTGATTCCGGTGGTGGACTTTCTGCCCCCGGAACGAACCGACACTAACTGGCACAACACGCACGCAATCACCTGGGACAACTGAGACAACTGAGATAACCGCGACAACGAAGACACCATATACAGAACAGACACGGCAGGCCGTATGCAGCAACAAGTTGCGCGCTGAGATTCGATTGCCGATTGCCGATTCCCGATTCGGATAAGTATTCGCTCTTGGACTTGAATATGGATCTGCACGATGGCTATCTGAATTTTATCATTTTCTGTGAATTCCTATCGGTTGCTCACTCTAATGATGGCCACCCGGCATGCAATCGCCGTATGGAGGAGGTGAGAATTTCTGCACACCGACACTGCCAATTAGGGTGACGAAATAAACGCGACGTTTCGATGGTGAGTCAAGTGTTTTAGAGAGCACACCCCCACGCACAACCACACGGCACATAGTCAAATGTCAAATACCGTAAACAAGAAGAGACACATAACATCGACGAATTGGACAGAACGTCACAGTCGACAGCTATAATTAAATTTCGACGTAGTAAAGGACTTTTTTTTACCTTGGCACTGCTATGAATTCTGTCAACAACACCTCAGTAGAAATAAAACTAAGAACCACTCTTGCCAATCGCTGTATGTGTGGGCTAAGAAGGTAATTGAGTAGTAAGACCCTATCCCGAAAAAGTAAGGGGAGTCTATGTAAGACCTTAATCATCCCAGTTCTACTTTATGCCGCAGAAGCATGGACCCTATCGAAAGCGGATGTACAGCGATATCGATCTTATCAGAAAAACTGCGCTTCAGTCGCCTGAGATGTCTAGGACATGTAGAGCGAGTGGACATCAATCCCCCGGCCCTTCAAATCTAACTCATCTTAGGTGGCACGCACCAGTAGTAGGGGACCTCAACCTTAAGAGTGCGCAACTGGAGGTAGTTAGCTAAAGACTGGATTAACTGGAGAGGTTTGTTAGTTGAGGCCCAGGTTCACCCCTAACTCTGAGGCCACCTAAGTAAGTAAGTAAGGCAATATCAGTAATCCATGCCACTCAATAGGACCCCATAACTGGCGGCTCATAATGATACTGGTCAACAAATAGTAGCAACCTTCGATGGCGTCAATCAAAAAGCGTTTACGATTAAAGTACACCAAAGCAGTATACAAAGTCCGCTTTGAAACCGATTATGGAAAAATATCAGACTGAAACTAGCTGGTTTGGCCTTCATCAACAAAGATCTTCGGGTTTCCGGTTTAAGAAGCAATGAAAGCAATGGGAGTAACCTGCGTATTATTCACAATTTATAACCGGCAAAAAACTAATATATGTACTTGAAGTTCTTGAAGTAAGGGCACAATTAACTTTTTTATGTCAAACAGAAGTATGTAAGGAGTCAGTTGGCCACGGAGGCCAACCAACGACACCCTTTTATTTTTTTTTTAAGAGTTTCGATGCGGAAGACGAAACTCTCTACCGGCATTGTCTTGGATGTGCCGTCGAATTTGATCCCCCACTTGTGGATGCTAGTGCTCATCCTTCGGGCATCGTCGCGGTAGCAGTCTCCTGGAATGTCCTGGGCCCTGTCCATCTCTGGTAATCGAGCATTTCGTCGGTCACTGTGGGTGTAAGTCTTGTTGTGGTATGGAGGCGATTCGGGTGCGTCTTGTCGTTCCCTAGTATTGCTTAAGCGTTTGTTAGTCGTCGTCATGTTACCCTTGGAAGATGAGGCAACTGAAAGCTCGAGACAGCTTATCTTTTCGCTCATGATGGCAATGCTCTTTTCGAACGTTGCCATCATGGCGGTCATCCTGTCGTCGAGCTTCGACATTACGTTGTCCTCTTCTCTTTCCATCTTCTTGAGGTATGCGTCTTGTGGTTTGTATGTAGCTTGCCTGTCCTCTTTCTGTATCTGTCCACGTATGTTGTAGTCTTCGTCTTCGTCCACTCTTCTGCGCCTCCCTCCTGATCGTCTCTTGTTATGTTCGTACTCTTCGTATTGTCTAGTTTGTTGTTCGTAAGCGTCCTGTCTTTTCGTCGGGACACATTTGCTTGTCGATGCTCGATGCCGATGTTCAAAGTTCTCATCTTCGAAAGGGTGGGAATCAGATTCTTCCCCGTAAATTTCCGGAATCCCTGTCAACACGGGAACCGCCTTGTGGGTGGTTGGATCTGAGGCTTCGGCTTGTTGATTTTGCTTTCGCTGATCTGGACTAAGTCGCAGAGAATCGTGCGAGATCGTAGTGAGGTCCAGGACATCAGCTTTTGGTTCGGTTTTTGCTTTAGGGCGCGTGCGTAGGTGGTTCCCCATTCTCCACCTGTCGTTTTTCCATGGAGTGCTGTTCCGTGGAGCTCTCCGCCCATCCTCAAAATCGGAAACTCCAATAGCTACATCGTCTGAAGAAGTGTCCCTAGGGACTGCCCCTGTTTCGTTATTCATAACGAAGAAAAAAAAATTGCTACGACTTACCTCCTTTTAAAAAAAAAATTAATCAATTAAAGTAAATATTTTGCGTATGAAAAAAAAATTGTAATTCAAAAAAAAAAATCAACAAAAAAAAAATGTAAAGAAAGAATATCTAATAAAAATGAAAAAAAAGGAAATATATATATATATAATATAAAAGGTAAAAATAAAAAAAATTTATATAAATACTTTCGAAATAAAAGAATTTTTAAATGGCTGTTGGTGATTGTTAGAATTTTATAAATCGCGTTGGTGTGTGGAATTTGGGAACCGATTTTCCAGTCACTCTCAATGGGTACTAAAGTCGGTATAAGTATAGTACGTAATGTACTGTCTTGTCACGTATTGTGGAGACTGGTATTTCAGTATCGCAACGAGTGCTGAAGCATAACCCTTATCTTCCCTCCACACTGGGTATATGGCTGAACCACATCCCAGGCTGGCAGAGAATGTCCAGGTTATACTTCAACACGACTAGAAGTTCATGATCTCAAGCCCACGCCTCACGATAAGTCAACCTAGGGCTAACTGTATCGGACAGCAGTCAGCTTATCGACCTCTCACTTCTAGTCCGCTTTTGGATTCTTTACAGACTTCCGATTACCTCACTAAGTCCCTTAGCTTCTCGCCTGGAGACCGGACAGCCACCGTTGATCTGCTCAGAAACCAAAAGCATAATCAGAATGTGATCTTGGAGAAATAAAAGATAGATAGGAAAGTAAAATGTTGGAAAAAGAAAAAAAACTAGCGGACTAGCCGTATACGTTGGGCGCCATTGTAAGGAGTCAGTTGGCCACGGAGGCATCCATGATGCAGGAGTAGTTGGCAGTGGCACGCTCGCGGTTGCTCGGCTCTAGCTCGTCGGGTTGGGTTGGTTCTTGCCACTACCCCGTGCGTCGCAACTCAACTTACCTTTTTGTTTCGTGCCGAATTATAAAAAAAAAAGAGAAAACAAAGATAGCCTGGAGAAAGCTACGTTATTTCACGGACAGACTTTGAAGATTTAGTCGGCGCGAAAAGTGGTTACACAAAAAAAAAAAAAAGAATTTATACAGTCTGCGCGAAAAGTGTTGAAACGAAAAAAAAAGAAAGAAAAGGATTGTACACAGTCGGCGCGCAAAGTGGTGAAAAAAAAAGAAGAAAAACAAAAAGGATTTAAAAAGGTCGGCGCGAAAAGTATATTCGCGGCCGTATTCCTTCTCTTTAAAGAAAAAAAAAACTGGAACCCGTTCGCCAACAGTCGGTGAAACTTCTCCCCGGGCAAAATAAGAAAAAAAAAAAAAAAAATAACGCAAAGTGCCGCGGTGCAGAAAAAGAAAAAAAAAAAAAAAATTGAACTACCCCTATCCGCCCCCCCATCACACCTACGCGGTGCCATTTTTTTTTGTTACCGGTGTAATAAGGGCAACCCACAAATAAGCTGGTGGGCGAAAAGTCCTTGTGGTGTGGTGCAATTACAAAAATAAAAACACAAAAAAAAAAATAAAAAAATAAAAAAATCATAGTGCGAGATACGATTTCCCCATATACTCCTAAAGCTGCATCGCCTGCAAGAGGTGCTCCGCGGGACAACTCCAACCACAACAACAACAACAAAAACATTAATTGAAAAAAAAAAACAGTGTTGAAATTAGTGGATTAGTATAGTAGATACATATGTACATATATGTAGATATTTTGAATTTAGAATAACGTATTTTATTTTGTATGTACATAGGTTTCAGTTTTTTTAATTAAATTGTGTAGAGTAAGGTTAGGATTAAGTAAGTTGGGTTTTTTTAATTTTTTTTTGAATTTTATTTTATTTTTTTTTTGGTGGTGCGCGGAAACAAAAAAAAAATATTTTTTTTTATGAAGTTTAAGCGATTCTTCAAAGTGCTGGCGCCAGAACTTCGAGGGACCTGAAATCCGGTAAGTCCTATGTATAATGATAAGTTTTGCGGCTAGGATAAGAGTAGCCTTAATAACAATTCTTAAATAAAATAAAATTCAACACTCCAACCTAGGATATACTTATGAATTGTTTGTGAATATTTTTTTTTATTTTTATAATAAATATAGAAAGAATTTTGTAATGATTTGAAGAACGGTTTTTTTTTATTATGATAATGGAGTAAGCTTAACGCAAGTGGTGTGTGGATGGGCGGACCGACCGTCCTTCGATGGGGCGACTGTGACGAAACATGACGCACAAACGATGACGACATGACAGGAAATGACGTGACTGACTTCCGCTGACTTGTTTCTTTTTCAGGTGGCGACTGGGAGGAATTTCGTTTAGGGGCTACCATTCACAGTTTTGGCCAGAATGGTAGCAATTGGTCGCATCCAAGTGCGATAAGGGTGGGTTGGCCATCCTCAGCCAACAACACCCGGCTTATTTCAGGTCGTAACGAGCTGTCATCGCTGTGTGATACTGGGACACATTATTCGGTGTAGGGTACATAGGGTTAAGTTAGTATTAGGTTTAGTTATAAGTCGTTAATTAATTTCAGTAGTTAGGGTTTAGGTTAGTGTAGGTTTAGTTAGCTACATCGCGCTAGTCCCGGTCTTGCACAGTGGTGATTGCACACAGATGTGATCCGGCTGTTTCATTTCTTCTTTTTTTTCTATCATCTTTCTCTCCTCCTATCTTTTAAGTTCGTCCGTGAAATAACGTAGCTTTCTCCAGGCTATCTTTGTTTTCTCTTTTTTTTTTTATAATTCGGCACGAAACAAAAAGGTAAGTTGAGTTGCGATGCACGGGGTAGTGGCAAGAACCAACCCAACCCGACGAGCTAGAGCCGAGCAACCGCGAGCGTGCCACTGCCAACTACTCCTGCATCATGGATGCCTCCGTGGCCAACTGACTCCTTACAAGTACCATACATATGCAGCGACAGCAAATTATATCGAGATCGCACAAACAGAGTATCAAACCGCCTTAAAGAGTAAGTAGAAAATATTTATTAAAGCGTGAATTACGTGTGCATAATAAATGCGTCTACATACAATAGGAACTCTGTATCAATGGGGCCGCTGTTTATATAGCTTCTGTTAAAAATGGTGCACCAAAATCTTAAATATTAAGCAAAGTGATTGAAGCAGAACTAAGGATTAGAGCGAAATATAGGTATACATTCGCTCCTTGAAGCAAGTCAAAAGCATCCGCTTTCAACGAATTTAAAGAACGGCAATATTAGTGAACTCAAATGAAGTACAATTTATTTTATTTACAAATTCTACTATAGTTAGAGAAATAATACTATGAATGAATAGAGCAACATGTTGTTATTTCAACGATCAGTTCTCTATAGATACTACTCACACAGCGATTTGAAAGGTAATCTTAAGTTTTATTAGAGCCATACGACCCTCCTGGCAGGAGCAGCAATTCATGACGATGCAAAGGCAAATTTTTATGAGTAATACCGAGCTGGAAGCTACACTTTTCACTTTGTTCGTTTCTGTGGTGAGTAACCGGAACATCATCTGCAGAATTGAATTAGCTTCGCTTCCAATTGGAATTGAGAATTGTCGACATGCTAACACGGATTTCTCACTTAAGAAAACCAAAGTCTTGAGATAGAGACATTGTAGATCATTTGAATGACTATACCATGGCCATGTTTGAATGAGGAGTCTTGTTAGTTCTGCAGTTCGTCTGTAAGTATACAGAATAATCAGGTACTTGACGAAGATCAATTTCTTGCTTTCACCATAATGCCGCACAAACGTGGTACACGGTACGTTTATGGTGTCGAAAAGCTCGTTGAAGATGCTCAGAATTCGGTCCAGAAATTTGATGTTCTTAGCAGTTTGTTGAGCTTTCTCAGAAGTCTTAACGAGAACCTTTGAGGCACTTGCAACTAGGTCTAAATTTTTGGATTTTACTGGAAAGTGATACGATAGAAGTTTGTTCATTTGAAGGAAAAGCACTTGGGCGGCATATTTCATATCAGCGGGATCCATTACTGTTGTCTCCAGTGTGTCACTGAAACACTCGTGGTTGACGTCCCTTTGTTGACACTTTATGAGCAGAAAAGTGATGAATGCCAAGTAGGTGGATGGAGGAAGCGAATTGGATAGAGATCTTTTCAAAGAAACCGTGACTAGGTTGACTATTTTCTGTGAATTAGCAGCAAAACTTTCGCAAATGTACTGGAAGCTGGTTTGATCTTTAGACAGGAACATCAGAAGATTCAGCATACTCATGAGGTGCTGTTGTGGATGCAATGTGCTTAAGAAAGTGCACAAGTATCTGATAAAATCATGATCACGGCAAACAGTCATTTGTAGAAAGGACAAGTGATTTCGGATTAAACGGGAATACAGGTTGCATATCTCTCCCACCATCGATGCAAAGGATTTTTGCGCTTCCTGCTGGTATTGAGGGGACTTAACTAATTGGTACAGCTTTACCATGATTGCTTTCTCGCATAGCTCCGAACAGAAGGACGGTTTGAGTTTAATCAGTCGGATGCAAATTTTACTATAGGCGCGTACAATGTCACAGGTAGTAATCTCTTTCCGTTCGTCCTCCGATGACAGCAACTCTCCAGGATAAGTACTTCAGTGATGCACGAGCAATTCGAAAGAAATCGTACTTTTGTAGGATGTCATACACCTGATCGAACTGAGTAACATTCTTTAGCAAATCAGCGAATAAGAGACCTGCCAGCTGTCTTACTATCGCCACTTCTGTCACATCAAACAGTGTACTCAAGCAACATGCTCGAAAGCCACCAGGAAGAAAGGCCAACTCGATGATAAGACTTTCAGAACCTTCTTCGGTTTTTGCAATCCTTGCACCAGTATGCACCAAGCCAACGTCCGCACCTGGTAGTCGTTATGTCCCCCCAGACCCGATAAATACTTTAGGTAGGCGCCCTTTAATTGAAAATCCGGAATCGATGCTGACAAGCTGGATACAATCAATAGCGCATACTTCTGCAAATCAGATCCTGTCTGAGTGAACGATTTCAGAGCAAACGTTATGAAGTAGAGCTTATTGCACGTGGCGTAGACTTGCTTCTTGCTGAGGAGCTTCTGTAGTGACCTCCGTCCTGTGAGAATCTGCAGAACTCCGAGTACACAACGTGTCCGATCAAGTGTACGCTTGGTAAAGTACACCTCCGTGGTGGCCATCAATTTATCCAATATATCAAGTTCGAGATGGGTTGGCTGTATGGAAGGTGGTGCCCTTTGGAACACTGTTTTCCATTAGAACCAACTGACTAGAGTTCATCAAGAACTTGCGAAACACCTTCATCACAGAGTCGGAATTAAAGGCGTCTTTACCGCTTAGGAGCTGGATCAACCGCATAAAAGTTATGCAATGAACAATACTCTTGTGATCTGTTGCGTTCGATGCGATTTTTAAGAACTCCTCAATGTTTTTTCTTCATTGAAGTGGATTTGATCAGTCGGAGGTCGCTTTTCAACAGACTAGGGGTATAATTCGAAGAGGATTGCGCTTTCTCCAGACTTTCGAACCTTAGGTCAGCAAGGGTCATTCCAATAAAACGCTGAATCGCCTTGCAGTCTCCGTTGAAGAGGTTTCTTCACCAAGGTACAGCTTCTCAAGATAACTTTTCCTACCGACGGTAAGCGATTGTGTTTGGCACTTGACTGGTAGTTGCAAATTCTGCAAAACACTAGGCACTGTGAGGTTTTTGTTTCCAACAATAAACGAACTAAACAGATGCAAAAACAGATGAACACAGAGATACATCCTACCGCAAAGCAATGTCATTTACATAGAGAAACATACAACGAGTCAGCAAAATAAAGGCATTCTCCTGCTCCGCAAGTATCCGGTGAAAGTCACCATCGTAAAAGAACAAGAATCCGACTATAGGAAAAACAGAACAGAATCAGGATAGTCCGTGTGTGATTGCTATTGTAAGGCGCCTTCCAGTGAGCACATACACATTCCTCTGTTCTGCTCAAAAGATTCATTGAACGATTATTGATGGACTTTCTTTTTGTCTTCGAATTTGTTTTACATTTATGGGAATATTAGTTTTGAAAAAATGAATTTTTTTTATAGAAAATAAGCAAAAACGATACTCACTGTTGATCCGCCCCAGGAATCCACTTGCTGCTGTGTTTGAAAGTGCACAATGACGGTTGGGCCATGAAACATTACCATGTCACCAGCCGAAATGGGAATCTTTTTATGCCATTCACCACTCTCTGCCGATTTTTTATATTCTTCTTCGAGCAAATCACCTATTTCTTCCTCATAGGGAACGTATTTCGAGTCAACTGCTTTATAAAACCACGAACAGCGCTTCACCTCAATTGGTTCTCCTTCCCAGTAAACTGGTACCTTGATGCGATCCGATATGTTTACATCATAACGTCCACCCTCAACAGCTACTAGATTTGGTCCTGTACCTAAAAATTATAAAAAAAAAGGAACATCATCTACGTATTCGTTAGTTCACATCATTATTACCTTGCAACGCAAGTGCTTGTTCAAGCACTGACGAATCATAGAAGGAGAATGGAGTCCAAATGCTTTTGTCATCAATTTTCCTTTTGTAGAACCAATGCTTTACAGCTGGTTTATAGGCCTACAACAGAAAATAATTAAATAAAGCTACGAGTAATTTAGAATGTTTCAATCAAAGACATACTACATTCCCGACTTCATTGGTGTTCAGTCCAGGATTAGCCATTTTTAGTTCATTTAAAATGTCTTCGGGTATTTCTGGAACGTCGGGTGCTTCGAAAATCAGCTCTTCCTCAGGTGATACCTTATTTGAATCCTCAGCACGAACTCGAGGATGTCTATTTCCAGCAGATAGGGAGCTATTAAGCTCAGAAAATTCCGAACATGAAGACGATGGAGGTTCAGCTAAATTTGAAGCCGGAGTGAGGGAACGTTTTTCTAAATTCTTTACAGATAAACCGCTTCCCACTAAATTATAGTTAAGATCACCAACAGGATCGGGATCTTTTGGTGGAGGATTATTGAAAAAATTCTGTATCCGTTGGCTGTTAGGATCTTCTGAGAGGACTGTGTCTACTCCTACACTTGGCACTTGTCCAAATGAATCAAAGAATGATGTCGGGTCAAGAACTGATGATTGATTGATAACTGCTGGTGCCGCAACCGGTTGGTCGAAGAAACTTGTGAATACGTTCGGCACCGATTGTTGGGAATCAGGTATTTCTTGTTGTTTAGGTGGTGAAGCAATCTTGACACTTGCTGCTGGTTGAATTGGTTCTAATTCGGTTTGTTTCTTACTTTCAACAAGTTGTGTTTCGGCAGTAGGAACCGGTGGATATTTATCAGTTGTTGCAAAGAAGTTGTTGAAATTTGACGGAGGAGCAACTGGAGGTGGATCCTTTTCTTTCGAAGTTTGCACAAATTGAATTGGTGTCTGTGGAGGTGCTACAAAAGCACTCGTTGCGAAAAAAGATGAAACCGGAACGGTTTTCTCGGGCAAGTTAGTCGCCTCGGTTTGAGTAACTGCAGGCAAATCGTGTTGGTTTTCAGTAGTTTCTCTGATTGGAGTCGCCTTTGAAGTTTCCAATTTCTCACCTTGCAGTTGTGAATTATCTTGAACAGGAGAATGAGCAGTAACAACTTCTGCAATAGGGGGAGTATATGAGGGAAAAACTTCTGACGAAACAGATTTCTCGATGTCTTTAGATATTTCTGGTGCAGGTGCTACTACAGCGGTAGGTTTTACTTGACTGACATGGACATCAGTTTCAGGAGATGTTGCGAAAAATGATGCAATAGATGCCGGATCTTCTTGAGCTGGCTTTGAAATAGACTCTGCCACAATCGGCTGGAATAGATTAACGTCTTGATTGTTCGGATTGAAAATAGATGATAGCGATGTAGGTGGTGGTAGCTGCGAATGATGTGACTGCAAACCTCTACGGTAAGGATTCGAGTTAAATTGATCTTGTAAAGAGTGTTGAGGCGGCGGTGGCGGAAAGTTCGCAGTTTCTTTTGATGTTATTGAGACCCCACCTATAACTGCAGGCGGCGGTGGTGGTAAATTAAATTGAATGGGATTTGATTGACCTTGAATCTGTGATTGATTGCCGATCAGAATATCTTGTTTATGGTGTGATTCACTATCGGAAACAATACCCTTTGCTGTTTGTTCGGACGTAGCTAAAGGCGGTGGTGGTAAAACAGTGGGTTTGGCTGGAATAGATTGCTCCTGATGAGTGGCCTGAACAAAGCTCGGGGTTTCTTTGTTACCGGGTTTTTCAGTTTCATGCAGATTAACGGAATTAATAATGGCTGCTGCTTCTTGTTCTTTTGAAGAGTTATTCTCTTCAATTGCTTGTTGGATTGGTCCCTCAGATATTATCTCAGATGGAACTGGCAACGGTTGGTTAGGTACTAAATTTGACAAATTATCCGCTTCCTGTGCAATACGGACTGGTTCTAAATTATTAGTAAACGGAGCAGACGCCTGAGTGGGTTTTCTGGTCAAATTCTCGGTAACGGAAGCGGTAATTATATCTTTTTCAAGAGGCAAGGGTTGCAAAATCTCTTGAGGTGGTAAACAATGTTGTGGAGGGGGAACGAAAAAACTTGTTGCCGGAGTTGATGCTTGAGTTAAAGGAGCTTGCGGACCTGGTATATGTCCACCAAAAGACTGTTGTTGGTATGCTGACGATGCAAATGGACTTTTATATAATTTTACTCCTTTCTGTAAACGGAATGATGTTGTTGGTGGTCCGCCAGAAGGAGGTCTGATTGCCGGAGGATGTCCGTGCAATTCTTGTGATGCAATCGTTTGTAATGACGTCTGTACTTCAGGAGTGCTACTGTTGAGTAATGGTGGTGGTGGTATCAATGTAGACTCAACAGATGGTGGACGAATTGAATATCCGGTTGCTGGATCGTTGCTTATGGGCGTAAACAAACTTCCTATGGGAGTTTTTCTTTCCTCGACAGAAGAAATTTGTGGTCCAGTTGGTGAATTAGAAGGTTGACTTAGTTTTACTGCTTGCGGATTGAAGAAACTTACCGCAGTTGGAGGTTGGTAAGCACGTGGCTGATTTGTGTTAAAGAAATCTACTTGACTTGGAGCGGAAGGTTCAATTTGTGGTTGCTGTACAACTTGTTGTGTACTAAAATAATCTGCTTGATATGGAGCCGATGGAGTTTGTCCAAATGCGTCAAATTGAATGCCTCCAGAACTGCTCTGTTGTTCTCTTAGTGGTTCCTGAGATTTTTGTGTAAAACTTCCTGCAGCCGACTGCACTAGTCCAGTTAAATTTTGTAAAACGTTTGGAACGCCTGGAACGAAATTTGACAGCGAAAAGAGTCCCGCCTTTGATTCGTCCGGCTTATTAATTGTTTGTTCTGCATATACAGGAGCAGTGGGATTTTCAAAGCCTATTGGGGCGAGAATATTACCGCTTGTAGGTGGAAAATTCTGTTCTTGATGTGCGGCAGAGAGTCCAGGTATCGGTGCATATATTTTCTTTCTTACCGATATACGATATGAATTCTGACCAGAAACTGCCGGTGGACAAGGTATTCCACTGGGAGCTGACGGAACTTCTGCTGGACTATAAAATGTTGGCGGCTCTACAGGTGGTTGTGGTTCGTTTTGTGATAATAACGTCGAATCTCGTTGTTGTTCTTGATTTCCAATCGCAATCGGTGGCGGTGGTTGTATAGATTGCGGCTCTACTTGACTAACACTAAACGGCTGAATATTTAACGATGGACTTGCGTTAAAATTTATATCATCCCTTGCCGAAGATGAGTTAAATTTTTTTGAAAACGTAGAAAATACCGACGACGCAACCGACGGCAACTGCGAGAATGATGAAGCAGCTTGACTTAGAATTGAACTGTCAATCTGATTCGAAGGCTCAACAAGACTATTACTGTTCTCGTCAGAAACATCAGCAGTATTAGAAGGCGTTCCAGAAAAGTCGTTCAAATTAACTTCGCTTAGATTTTCTGAATCAATATCCGATGACTTACCAACGGTTACTAGTGGGGTAGATTCTGAAAACAAAAACGGAAAATAGTTAAATAAATGATCAGAGAAAAATAGGTGTAGAAAAAAGTTCTTCATAAAAACCGAGGTTCATAACTATTTACGCATTTTTCTCCCTATTAATTTATATGAAACAACCTTTGATTGATTTCGTTTTTTCCTTATTTCATAACGATAAAGTGGTAACTTTGGCATGTAATTATGCAAGTGGAAGAAAGAAACAATGCCAAGTTTTGAATTGATCTGAATACAAAGATAAAAAGTCAGGTTATACCCCGGTAGCTAGCTTAGTCATGTATCTACAATACATCCGAGTATTTGTAATTGTATTTGAATGTTTAGTAGCAGGAAGTTTTGATTTTATTTTCTGTTTATTTCTGGAATATTTGCATTACAAAATAAGTGATATAAGCAGTAGAGAAATTAAATCGATCTAGACGCGTTTTTTTTTTTTTTTGTTATTTCGCACAGAACATAGGTGAATGTAATGCTTAAAAAAAATATATAAAGGGTCCGCCATCTAATGTTTTTTTTTTCAACTAGTGCTTATTTCGTGAATGGTAACACTTAGCTCATGTCTGATTTGACTGATAATTAGTTTTCTTTTAATAATGGAAAATAATTTCATTCAAATGGCTGCCTCGGCTGGCCATGCAGTAGCCTACACGATCGGTCCAAGTTTTAAGCACATTATCGATTGTGTGCAGCTGTATTTCACCAATGGCTTCACGAATATTGTCCTTTAAAGCGTTTTTGTGAACAAAAATTCGTTCAACATGGCCCGATAACGATCGCCATTGACTGTAACGGCCACTCCTTGCTCATTTTCGAAGAAAAATGGCCCAATTATTCCTCTGGACCAAAATCCACACCAAAGAGTGACTCGTTTTGGGTGTATCGGCTTTTCAATGTATGCGTGCCGGTTTTCTGTGCCCCAAATGCGACAATTTTGCTTGTTTACATACCCGTCAAGATCAAAATGAGCTTCATCTGAAAAGATGATTTTTTTGGCAAAATCGGCATCTTCTCTAAGTCGATCGCAGGCCCACTTAGCGAAGCGTTGTTCAAGCGTATACACAGCCATATTCGTTCAGCGGAAGGATAAAACTAATTATATGTCAAATCAGACATGAGCTAAGTGTTACCATTCACGAAATAAGCACTAGTTGAAAAAAACCGTTAGATGGCGCGCCCTTTACAAGGTGGCGCAAAATTAATCACCCTATCGGAAGATGTTAGGGTTAGACCGGGCAAATGTAAAGAGGAGTAAATGTGAACATCAGTTAGAACTTTGAAATAACGAACGTTACAGAACATGTGTCAGCTGATGTTATTGGATCTGGACTTTGACCTTTAGTTGCAGTATTGTCTCTGCTTCGGGGATGACAATTGAACTGTCAAAGTACCATCTGTACAATATAAATTCCATGTAAGTCCTACCAGATAAGTGAAACTGAATCCAGATTTGTATTAATTCAATAAGCTAACCTAAATAAATGAATAAGAGAGTACTGCTAGAAACCTCACCCGTTCAAACTAGAGAGGAAAAGCGTAGGACTATTCTAGCTTCAACATATATATCACCATCTGAACAAGCCAAGCCTACTATGGAAACATCCTCAACAATAATTGTCGAAATCTTGAAAGAAATCCTGGATGCTAACACAGAAAAACTCGTCAAAGAATTTCCCTCTAAAGCCGACTTCCAAGTACTTCGCGCAGAACTTACCGGCTTAAAAGTTAAGTACGACAAAATCTCTGCTAAAGTTATTCAACTTGAACGGCGAAACAACATTTTGGAAGATCAAATGGATAAACTGCTGTTTGGAGACGAATGTAGTAGTTCACCTACCTGCAGAAGACATCGCGGACATGAAGGAAAAAGTAAAGTCTGTGTTCGCCGGCCTCTTGGGCGCTAACGACACAGAGACCGTGTTTGAACACACACATTTTTTCAATTCAATTTACTGCTGTAGTGATAATATTTAGTTACAAAATGATAAGTAATAGTAATTATAATGATAATAATAAAAAATAAAAACTAAAAAGGAAAAAAAAAGATAAGAAAAAAAAAGGGAGAGGAAATAAAATAGTTAAGAAATTGGAAAAAGACTGAGGTAGAGTTGAAAGTATAGAGATGCATTAAGAAGAAAAGTACACATACAAGACAGTTTTGAAGCTGGCAGTATTTGACAAGCACTTTATATGAGACGGTAAGATATTCCATAGTCTAATACCATAAATGAAAAATAATCGCGATGAATTGAGGCATGTATTTGCAACGCTGAGTGCTAATGTTGAAAGTTCTTCTGGAAAGGGAAAATTCCAGTTTGGAGTAAAGGTAAGGGGGTTGCTTTGTGTTTATAATTTGATGTAGAAATATTCAATTTCTGAAATCAAGGTACTTTCTCAATGTACAGCCAAGAAACCGGCATGAGAATTCCGAGATTATATCGTGTCGTTGCCTTGCATAAACATACCGAACAGCATCATTATAAGCAACCTGGAGCTTGCGAAAAGACAGTGAGTCAAGGTCACTGTAGACAGCTGCAGCATATGAAATAATGGGTATTATGAGGGTGAGCACAAGTCTTCGGTGAGTATTCAAGGGGGTATAGTTGGCAGAAATCCAAAGTTTACGCAGGCATCCGTACACGCGACCAACAACGATGTTAACGTGGTTATAGCCAGAAAGCTTTCGGTTTATTGTGAAACCAAGACTTGTAGCCACCTCAACTAACCTAATCTTACTACCGGCTAAGCAAACATCAGGAACTAGACTTAGCTCAAAAGACTTGTTTGATATTGGAAGTACTTGACATTTTTTTGGGTTCAAAGCTAGTCCATTTTTAGTTGCCCATTCAACAATGGAAGCAAGATCCTCATTTAGTAGTGACACTAGCTCACCTATTTTATTAACCGGATGAGATAGGTAAAGTTGAACATCGTCTGCATAGAAATGAATAAGCGCGTGCTTACAAATTGATGCTAAGTCATTTAAGCACATGCAGAAAAAAATTGGGCCCAATATTGATCCCTGCGGAACCCCTTGAGAAAATGACCGGTGACCTGAGCGATTGTTACCAACAACGACTACTTGTGACCGTCCACATAAAAAGTTTCGAATGAGCCTTACAGCTCTTTCACTAAAACCATAGTAATGGTGCAGTTTCCAACAAAGAATGGAATCATTCACTCTGTCAAAAGCCTTAGAGAAATCAAGCAGGCAGAGTAGCGTCACAAATCCTTTGTCAAAAACTTGCCTAATATCATCCAAGATTTTTATCATTGGAATTTTTATCATTCCGATTGGAATGGGCTCAACAGGGAATTTTCAGCCAAGTGTTTCTGAATTTGTGACTCTATTACCTTTTCAAAGACTTTAGACAGGCAGGGTAAGATACTGACAGGTTTGTAGTCAGAAGCATCGGAAGCAGTAGTATTTTTAGGAACAGGTACAACCTTAGCACATTTCCATATCAGAGGAGTAGTAGATGTTGCTATACAGGAATTGATTATATGTGTTAGATGGCCTATGACGTGCGGCAAAATAAGTTTTATGAAACAAAGTGACAAGCCGTCTTCACCAATAGCATTTGATTTTAAACTTTTAATAATACAAAGGATATCAATCTTCGTAGCTACTTCAAAATAAATTTCCTGTTCCTTGAACATCTGCTGGAGACAACGTCATACTCGAAACAATCGGCAGCAACATCATTTGAAACAAAATAGTCGTTCATTTTATCTAAATCAATAGTACAGCTCCTGTCACTACTTACACCAATGCCAACTTGGCGTAGATTTCTCCACAGTACCTTGGAGGGTAAATAAGTGCTCAGTTTAGATGAATAGTAGTGTCGTTTAGATGCACGAACCGCATCGATTGCAACATTACGAGCAGCTTTGTGCATGTTCCAGTTAATCGCGTTTTGTCTACGCTTCCACTTACTGTACAGTCTGTTTCGGTTCTTTAGAACACCAACTACCCCTTCCGTGAACCAGGGACACGCACTGTTTCGGATCGCGACGGTTTTTATTGGTATATGATCATTGAATAATTACATTACAAGCGTCTGGAAAATGATTAGCTTTTCATTTGGATCGGCAACCATTCTACAATTCAACCATGGGACCGAGTTTGCTGCGGTCGTTAGTGCTTCATGATTTATTGATGAGTAATCCCTATAAAAAAAGGAGCTTGAAGAAGAATTGTGGTTAAAGACAACATTGTAGGTACAGAATAGGAGATCATGTTCCCTGACACCTTCAAGAGAAATCTGATCAAACAGTAAGACAGAGAGTGAATCAGATACAATAACAAGGTCTAAAAGGCTCGGTGGTGCACCTGGCCGGAAACATTTTATTATTTATTTATTTTTTTTATTTATTTATTATTCTGTAAATTCCTTAAACAATATAATTCAAAATAAATTCATTTACATTAATCTATATAATAATAAGATTAGATATAAAATTTAAGAACTTCATTTGACATTCTGTATTTTCTATACTACAGTAATGAAAATAGTGTTGAATGCCATTACCCTGACAACATGAGAAATCAAATAAATTATGTATGTATGGGTGGGGTGACCCTCAAATAAAAAAACTGATACAAATAATTACTCAAATATTATAAAGCAAGCTTAAGCAGACACATAATAGAACAAATTTGCTATAGAGCATCAAATAGATGATTAGTATAAAAACTTGTTTCATTGGTTATACCAGAGAGTCAAAGAGAACAGATTCTAAACTAGTGAAGTTGAAATTGAGAAGCCATGATTTTATGAGTTTGAGAAACAATCCAGGCAAGGTAATCGATCTGAGTGATATAGGAAGTCTATTAAATAAACGAAAAGACAAAATATAATAAAAATTACGATAAGCAGTGGTATGGAAGGGTGGAACAGATACAGAGTATGAAAAGTTTCCACGCAGGTTAAAGTTAGAAATCAGTCGGAAGTTCCGATTACCAGACTTCATAAAAAAGGTCTTCAGCACCTTAAAGCAGTATAAATGTCGGACGGGAAGAATTTTTAAGTCACAGAACAGAGGGTACGTAGAATATCTCCTAGGTTTGCGGCATAATTTTCTTAGAATATATTTCTGTACTATCAAAAGGGGTTGTATTTTATTCTTATAAGCACCTCCCCAGCAAGTAATACCGTATTGTAATTTTGAATGAAAAATACCATAATAAATAATTTTTAGCAATTTAGTAGAACAGATATTTCGCAAATAGAAGAAGTGCCTAAGCGTGCATCGGAAATAGTTCCTCAAAGCTTCTACATGACTAGAAAAGCTCATTCTAGAGTCTATAGTAAGTCCCAGGTATTTGTACTCACTAACAATATCGATAGGGAAACAGGTATTTGTACTCACTAACAATATCGATAGGGAAACATTTATCACTGCAATTTAGGCTGCCATCAAAAGAAGGAGAAGATAAACCAGATCCACAGTTACAATTCGCAAACAGGAATCTTTTACACTCTGGTGAGTGAAAATAAACATTCAGATCCAGATCAAGGTTTAACGACAAATTAAAAATCATAATCTTAGTCTTACGTCTTATAAGCAAGTTGTGTTTATAAAACCATGTTCTTACAAGACTAAGGTCCCAATTTAAGTCGGAAACCAGGTCTAGGCGACTATTTGAACCATAGGAGAAACCTATATCATCCGCAAAAGCCGTTGGAGCACCTTTAAAATTAAGAGTAAAAAGTGAGTTTACGAGGGGCGTTCAACATATTCTCGGTATCGGGGTGAAGCTGTGGTTGTATATATAAATTGACTTATTTATCAAGTAATACTATTATTTTAGTGCATTCATGTAAAATTTCATATAAATGTGATTATTAATTCGCGTTTTATCTCTAGTTAAACAGAATCATAATGGCAACTGAGACGATGATGGTGAAAATTGAGCATCGCGCTGTAATTAAATTTCTCACTAAGCAAGGAAAAAGTCAAAAAACTATTCATGAAGAGATGGTGGCTGTTTACCAGGGTTCCGCACCTTCATTATCAACTGTGCAAAAGTGGTCAAGTGAGTTCAAGAGAGGCAGAGAGAGCATTGAAGACGACCCCCGCACCGGCGCCCCGGCTACTGCTTGTACGGGAGAAAGCATCAAAGAAGTCGAAAAACTTGTTCTTGAGGATGCCCGAATAAAGGTGAAAATGATGTCAGAGACCACCAAGCTTTCAATTGGTACCATTCACACCATTCTTCATGACCATCTTAACCTTTCAAAGGTCAGTGCAAGGTGGGTGCCACGAATGCTCACAGCGCCTCAGAAAAAAGTGAGAATCGCATGCTGTAGAGAGCTTTTGGAGATGTGTAGTGAGAACGCGGACGGTGTTATGGATCGAATTGTTACTGGGGACGAAACATGGGTCCACCACTATGACCCTGAAAGCAAACAAGAGCCCATGCAGTGGCATAAAAAAGGAACAGACCCCCGAAGAAGTTCAAAGTCACTCCGTCTGCCGGGCTCATGGCCACAGTTTTTTGGGACTCAAAGGGAATCTTGCTCATTGAGTACAAAAAAAAAGGTGAAACCATCAACGCCACATCCTACGCTTCCACTTTGCATAATTTGCGGGAGGAAATTAAAAAGAAAAGACGGGGTAAACTCGCAGCGGGTGTGTTGCTTCTTCATGACAACGCTCCTGTTCACACGGCGCGAGTTTCCAAGGCTGCTGCGCGAGATTGTGGTTTCGAAGAAATCCAACACCCACCCTATAGTCCAGACCTTGCCCCTAGTGATTATTTCCTGTTTCCGGATTTGAAAAAATGTCTTCGTGGAAAAAGATTTTCGGATGATGAAGAACTCAAGTCGGCAATAAATGGGTATTTTGCAGAGAAAGAGGAAATTTATTTTTTTGAGGGTTTAAAAAAAGCTTACCTCAAGATGTAACAAATGCATTGATGTTAGGGGAGATTATATTGAAAAATAAAAACAATTTAAATTGAATTCACATTTTTCTTCATATCGATACCGAGAATATATTGAACGCCCCTCGTACATCAAGGCCATCACCCGCATGAAGCAAATGGCCCGACAATATCTGTTGGTGGCCCAATATCGAAGAAGTTATCTCGCAAACGACGGCACAGTGCGCCGCCTGCCAACTAAACGCTAGTCCTTCACCCAGAGAGTACACAAGCAGGCCCTCATCGGAAGAAGTTTTGGAGCGCATCCACATCGATTTTGCTGGGCCTTTTCAAAAAGGTTAATTGTAGTAGGCTCAAAATCGAAGTTCGGATTCGTGATTCCAATGTCTTCGAATCCCAGGCTACGACCCAAGCATTACGCTCAATTTGCACACTTGAGGGACTACCCAAAACCATAGCGTCTGATAATGGCACTCAATTCACTTCGGGTGAGTTCCAGCTGTTTTGCCGAAATCACTCAATTCGGAATATAACTTCAGCACCTTTCAACCCGGAGTCCAACGGCGCAGCAGAGAGGATGGTTCGGACATTCAAAACGAACTTCCTCAAAATCATGGAGAACAACAAGCAAGGAGATGATGCGTCGGCAACGTTCTTGTCGACAGCACCGGATGATAGTGGCATATTTGCAACGGAAAGATTGCATGGAAGGCAACATTGAAACTTACTCTCTGCTATTTTTCCGGAATCTCGAAGCAAAGCCGAGATGAAGAAGACCGCGCACGATATTCGTACGACAATACCTACATGACAAGAAGTGGATTTCTGGAATGATTAAGAAGACGTATGTATCTGGTTAAGACTAGCAATGATACTTTGCAGCGTCATCAAAACCAGAGGTCGGACCACTAAAAGCAATGTCTGACGGAAAGATCGCTGTTCCTGCGGATGACACCATAGATTTACAACAGGCAAGTAGTCAATATTGCAATTCTAATCGTTTTCAAATTCCCAGCTAAGCAATCAACAAGGAGCAACTGAGGTTTTCTCGTACCCACAATCTAGTCCTCAAATCGTGGAATTGGATTCAACGGTGCAAGCTCGCTCATCAACTCCAGAGGCTGAAATACCCAGAAACGTTTCGTCAACAATCGACTCACGAGCGGCAGTCGCGCCAGTTGTAACCATGCAGAGCCCTAGAAGATCTGAACGTCTGCGTAAAAAGCAGGTCAGATTCGTCCCAAATTATGTAATCCTGAGGGTAATTGACGCACCCTGTAAAGTTACGTCAAGTGCAATTACATTCTCATAAACAAAGCATGCTGAGTTACACTCTTATGCAACTCATTTTCAACTTCAAAAAGCGAAAAACTGCAATATTAACCAACATTTCGCTGGTTGCCAACCCGTCATGTGGATAATTCTTAATTTTTATTTTTATTTTACTCACTCTACTTATTCATTCAAACGATAATTCAATACAATTTGCATACGAACTTGAACTAGCTCAGTAATTAAACCCCCCTTAAATCTGACAAGCCTAATAAACCTTAAAATCAACCAGCATTATTCAACTAAAGGCCCTTTATCAGGTGGGCGGAAGCTATACCACTGTGCACCAGAATCTAGGCCACAGTTGTTTCAACAACTTTTGTAGTTTTATGATTTTGATATAAAGACTTCGTTCGCCCCCAGGTGATTGCACAGTACCAAGATGTCAACTCTGAGATTAACAGTAGTTGCAGTTTTAACTTTACTAGAAATCACTAGTTCATTGGCCACTAACTCTCGCATTGTTAACGGAACGGATGCTGAACCAGACGAGTTTCCATTTGTAGCTTCGCTTCGTCGATCTAAACGCGGATCACACTCATGCGGAGCTTCGATTTTAAATCCCATGTGGATTCTTACAGCTGGACATTGTGTTGCAAGAGCGACTCCTGAAAGTATTAACATACAGTATGGTGTCACAAAAATAAATGCTACTGGACCGAATGTAGTCAATGTGTCTAAAATAATAGTTCATCCTGGTTACTTTCCGGCAAATCGATTTATACACGATATTGCACTTGTAAGGGTGGAGGAACCGATGAAGTTAGGTGAATCTGTGCGAACTGTAAAGTTACCGAGAATGTTCCACCTCACACCTGGCAACACTTCGGCCACCTTAATCGGTTGGGGATTAAATGCGGTAAGGAATTGCAATTGTTACCGAAAAATATTTAAGAAAATAATTTTTTTTTTTATTTTTCAGTCAGAAGGAGATATTCAAACTCATTTACAGAAGGTTGAATTGGACGTTTATTCCAAGGAAGAATGCTATGTAATCCATCATCAGTTGACGCATTATACTAATTTATGCGCTGGCGTTGCCGAGGGAGGTAAAGGACAATGCAGTGGCGACTCCGGTGGCCCACTTATTGTTGATGGCATACAAGTAGGAATTGTCTCATGGAGTAAGAAACCATGCACCATTGCGCCATATCCTGGTGTTTTTACAGAAGTATCAAATTACATTGATTGGATTATGAGCACAATGGAGAAGGATATCGATGAATCCGATTGGAATATAATTTAACCACAGATTCACAATGGATTATGCTACATATAGATTGATTTATAGAATGTATGCCGTGAAAATAGTAGTTTATATTGTTTTTCTGAAATGTTACAAATAAATTTGTAAAGTGATAAGAATTGTCTATCTTCTTTCTAAGTTAAATAACAATTGTATGTGATAATTCGACTGGATATCTCTCCTCGAGTCGAACTCTACGAGTTTTCCCATCCTGCTATCCGTTCGAAGTGAAACACTCACTTGTCGGTAACGCAAGTCGGTATTCCACTATACGCACAAATCGAATGTCCTCATAAAAATGAATAGAATCTCTTGTTTCCTAGTCAAAATTGAAATAAAGTCCATATTTGTTTTTAAATTATACAGATTACACGGTTGAAATGACACTTAAATTTCCAAGCGGGTGACGTTTAAATCTTGGAAACTTTGAAATAGAAAACGGTAAGGCAGTTCACCCGCCGTGTAGCAGAATACCGATTCGAAGTGAAAGTGAATCGAAAAGGTGAAGGGAACGTTCGATCAGCACGTATAGCAGAATAGGTGTGTTATTAGATCCAGTTAGGCCGGTCTTTGGCCTCCAGTTGTGCAAGATGCTTGAGATCCTCTTCCACTTGTACGCACTACCTAAGGCGAGATTTTTCTCTACTGCATTGTCCCACCTTTTTTTTTATTCATTTATAATTGGCGCGCGCACAAGGGATTTTGTGTACCCTTAAGATGTTTGCACATAGCGCGGCCGAGGGGAAATTAAGGAGGGAAGAAGAATGAGAGTTACCGACGATGTGCGTTGGTTTTAAATGTTTGCAAATTATAACGACCAGGAAATACAGAGATCGGCAGGGCATTCCACAAGCGAGTTGTTGGGCTTAGGAATGAATCTGATGAGCATTCATAGCGCGACTGGTGTTACGGTAGAAAGTTTGAATGGGCGGAATGCTACTAGCAATTTCGGTAGACCAATGGTGGTGAAAATAGCAATACAACAAGGTGAGACAGGAGACAATACGAGGGTGTCGAATGACTGTGTAATATTGTCATCACCTATGAGTTTTATCGTGCGATTTTGGATCCTATCTAGCAAGTGCAATGAGGTCTTAGGAGCACCTGACCAGATATGAGCATTTCACTCCAATTTCGAGCGGATAAACGCCTTATATATTGAGGCCAGATCAGAGGGGTGAAATATTTCTTACATCGCTTGAGGAAACCTAGACATTTCGTGGTGTTTTTGGCGACATCGAATATGTGGTCATTCCAACGTAAGTTGTCATTGACAAACATACTGAGGATGGAAAGTTTTTCGGTTTCGACGATGCAAGTGCCATTCATGGATAATGGCTGGGTGTTTAACGCTTTAACGACAGCATTGTGTTTTGGAAGCCATAAATTCCACTCTGTTGATAGTTCCCCAATTGGTTATGCTGTTGATATCGGAATTTAACGTTCTACAGCCGAAGAGCAGGGACATGAGTCCGGGAACGAATGTGAAAAGCAGAGAGTACTGTCGTCAGCAAAGAAATATATTGGATTAGAAGTGCAGACAAGAGATTGTTGATGAAAATTAATAAGAGTGTCGGAGACAGAACGGAGCCCTGGGGCACACCAGCATTTATTTTGTGAACATCAGACTTGAAACCATCCAGGACAACTCGAATTGAACGTTCCGAAAGGTAGTTTCTAATCCATTGAAGAAGAGAGTCATCTATCACAAAAGCACGCATTTTCGACAAAATAGCCTGATGTCAAACTCTGTCAAATGCCTTAGGAATGTCAAGTGCGACTATCTTGCTTTCGCCAGATTAGTGTAGACTTTGGTTCCACTTTTCGGTGAGACATGCGATCAAATCATCAGTGGATCTGTTGCTACGAAAACCGTACTGCCGGTTATTGAGAAGTTTTCGTGTTTCAAGGTATTTCATGAGCTGACGATTTATGAGATTAAGAAGATTCGCCCTTTTAGGGACGGGCTGGACAAATGCTGTTTTCCATCTGCTCGGAAAGAGTCTTAAAGAGTATGATTGATGAAAAAGCTTAGGCAGTGGTTTTGCCAGCGTGGAAGAACACCTATTCAGAAGAAGGGAAGATATACCATCTGGACCAGCAAATTTATGAATGTTAAGATCTTTAAGTACTCTTGCAACTACACGAGTGCGAAAGTGGATTCGCGCTATTGAAGATTCGACGCACTCAAGTGTAGGCGGAGAAAAAGTACAATCTATTATATCTCCTCCTCCAAAGCCCATCAACGAAAATGGGACCAAAAATTGCTTAAAGAATTTTTGCTTTGATAACGTACAAGCTTCTACACCATAGAGAAAGAATCCTTCGGCCAAAGAAAGGGAACTTGACAAACGTAATTCTTGAGTTAATAATGGAGCCGAGGGAGACAAATTTCCAAATAACCTCAAGCTTACTCGTATGTCTATTGTGGCGTTCTGTTTAATTTTGCCTTCATTCACCAGAGACAGCTCAATTCGTTCTGCTAATGATGTCCTGTCGTTAACGTGATCAAGTAGTTGCACAGACTTTTGGAAACTTGTTTTCCTGGTGTTCGCTTATGAGTTTCGCACAATTTTCTCAAGGGTGTTGTTCAAGAAGTTACATGACTGTACATTACCTTCTCTAAACCCCTTTTAGCGATCAACGGTCTCGGTGAAATTGTTTTCGGCCTTTACGTCGTACGTACGTACATTTACATAATCTGGCGAGTTTGGTAGGCATGCGAAAACTAGACGTGGATATTATGGATATTATTATAGGAATTATAATTAACTGTGGGCCTACTCGGCGTCAAACCGCACTGATAGGAGTCGATCAGATCATTAGCAATCGGTTTCAGGGCCTCACACAGTTTAGAGTTTAGAGGATCTCCTTTCTCGTGGATAGGGCAAACGATACTTAGGCATACTTTTCTCCTATGAAATTTTGAAAATGAATACCACAAGTCATCTGCCGCAGCCTTAAATAGCTCAACTGGTAGAACTTTTGGCCGGGTAGCCTTGCTAAACTTAAGTTAAGATTTTGTAGTCTTCATTTTCTGATCGGGTCGACAGAAATCTTTGCTTTCATCTCTTCAGTTTATCGGAATTTAGATCGCTTCAGCCATTTAACAGTCCGCGAAAGTTCTTTTTCCATATCATTAACAAAACTTGTGACTGCACTATTAAATTTAGTCTCGTTGGCTTGACACGTTCTTTTTACCTTTTGTTAAAACATCCGAACGTTGTTCCTGGAACACCATTACTCCATTTCGATTGCTCTGGATCGCTCTTTCTTTTTCCCGGGAGGAGTCGGCGTTCTTCTCCCAAACTTTGCTCGCAGAGCATACCAGCGCCGCTTCATTGGCGAGTTTTTATTCTGCATGTGCTTGTTTTTTTTCTTCGTCAACGTCAACGTGACGGCTTTGGGATCGATCGCCAAAAGTTCTAACGGTTTGTTTTATATTGATTATATCTTCTCACAATATTTTTCCGTTGTTGTGGCGTCTAACATATTCGTAGACGTACCTTGACCGAATGGTCGGTGGTGGAGGAGCGCTTTGCCTCGAACACAAGACGATTTTGCATATAATAGGCTGATGTTGGCGAGTTTATGTGGATTTTGATGTTATCTGCGTCAGCACATTTATATGAATTTTCAATGAGACAATCACCATGATTTATAGTGCGAGTTTTGATTCCAGACCTACTGTGACAGGCTTCTGTTTCTGCCACTGCAGCTATTCGCCTTAAAGCGATTACACAGTGGGCAAATAATTCATTTGGCCACGCTAGCATTCTTAATACATTAGGAATCCTCACAGAGAACATCGACTGCACCATACCTGAACTTTGGTTTGACAAAAACTTCCATGTAAGCTTCCCCTCTAGATCCTTGCGGGAGGAAGATGCTTTCATGGAGGACAAGCCAATAAATCTCAACACGGATGGATCTAAAACCGATAGCGGAATTGATGGCGGTGTTTTCTCAGATAAGCTAAATCTAAGCCTCTCTTTTCGCCTTCCAAATCACTGTAGCGTGTTCCAGGCGGAAATTTTGGCAATTAAAGAAGAACTGTCCTGGCTGAAGAAAAACGTGATATCTACAGAGGATGTCCGCATTTTTTGGGGAAGGCCGCTTTCAAGTCCCTGAACTCAGTCTCATTAAATTCTAAAACCTTAGGTGTACTGGTGGACCAACATGTCTAGGCACCAAACAGATCTGGTCAAAGCTGGATCTGAATCGATCTAAGAGTTTGATCCATCTAAATAGGAAACATCTCAGCAACATCATAGGTGTCATCACTGGATACTGCCTTATAAGGCGAGCATGTAAGAAGGCTTGACGTGTTTAATAATGATTTCTGTAGAAGCTACATGGACGAGAAGAAGGAAGAGATAATCCTCCACATACTCTATACAGCTTTCTTCTACAAGGTGGCGCAAAATTAATCATCCTATCGGAAGATGGTATAATTTTTGCAAATGGCGTCGTAAGTCAATCTTATTTTAAATTTGTGAACTAGACAGCTGCAGTATACAAACAGACAAGCAATGGAGCGCTATACTCCGCAAGAGCGTGGAATAATTGTGTCGATGTTTTTGACCAATAATCGATCGGTGGTGTTAGCGCAGCGTCAATTTCGACGTCGATTTCTTAATCGTATCGCACCAACTGGGCAAACATTCCGGCGTTTAGCTACTCGACTCGAACAGAGTGGAACCACAGGAGACCATGCAGACGCCCTGCCGCCACCGGACTGATCGTTCGACCGAAAATATCGCGGCTGTGGCTGCTGATGTCGCTGAGAACGAAAAAAACATCAACCAGACGACGGGTACCGCAATTGGGCATCACCACAGCGAATTTTAGTGAAAGACTTACACTTGTTCCCGTATAAAGTGCAAACAGTGCATGAGTTAATGCCTCCTGACCGTCAGTTGCGTGTGAATTACTGCAAAGCCATCCACAATCTCAACAACGAAGAGGACGATTTTGTGTCCAAAATAATCATGAGCGACGAGGCGCATTTCCACTTAAGCGGTTACGTCAATAAGTAAAATATTCGTTTCTGGGGCACTGAAAATCCATCCAAGCCACTGTGTGGTGCGGCTTTCAGTGAGTGATTGGGCCGTATTTTTTTGAGGACGCCATCGGCAATACAGTCACTGTTATTGGCGAACCTTACAGGGCCATGATAAACGACTTATTACTGCCGGAATTGGATGAGCAGGGCTTGGTGAACATGTGGTTTCAACAAGACGATGCAACCGCACACACAGCACGAGTCACAATGGTTAATTATTGTGAAGGAATCGTTTCCTGGTCGCGTAATCTCCCGTTTCAGCGATTTGGAATGGCTAGCAAGATAGCCCGATTTAAGCATCTCAGACTTCTTTCTTTGGGGCTCCTTGAAGTCGCTGGTTTATGCCAACAAGCCTCAGACAATCGCAGCTCAAAATCTTTTTTTTTTCTATTTAGTAAAAAAGTAATTAAAAAACAAAATTGGATGATTAAGTTTGCGCCACCTTGTACAATGACTTAAGCGATCTAAAGAATAGAGACGCTAAAAAAGTGGTTCACAAATCCACCTGGCATCACAAACTGCCAATAGACCTAAGTTAGTCTTTCCAACAACCATTTTTACCTACCTACCTACCTACCTACCTAAGAAACTGTCGAAAACGAAAACACGTTTTGAAAGTAATCCATATTGTAAGATCTGTCAATAAACCAGTACCTATTTGTTAACCCATACCTTACAAATCTTAATTCACGAGACATTATTTTGGAAACCGTAGTGATTTATCACAACAACAAAAAACTGGTTTATTATTATATTTTTAAATTGATTAAAAAACAATTTACAAAACATGTATTCGGTCTCGGTCCGTCGACATTGTCCAATAATACTCGTAAATATGCATAACGTCGCAGGCAATCAGAAACCAATCAAAGTCACTTTAACTGGGTGATTTACAGCGAACTTTCGCAGAATCCTACAATTAATCAGCTCCTGTTCACACTTTGACTCCATGTCAATTAATTTTCCTTGTGATTCAGAGAACCAATATTAAATGAGGAGTTAACTACGAGTGCCTACCTACTATTGTACTCGTACATGCATGATCAATTATTTTAAAAGGGCTGCGCCATTAAAGAAAAACAAAAAACATGATTTTGGCTTACTTGACTGGAAAAGGTATTGTTGGATTTTTTACACTACAAAAACAACTAGAGAAATACTGAATACTTCAATCTAAAAAAAAACCCCAATCCACAGATAAACTTCACCCATGTAATACTCTCGATAAATCAAGTTTATTTGCATCCACGAAATGTAGAGATGAGTCGGATGTAGATAGATGTCGCAAGACACCGTGACTATACTCGCATTCTTTGGATCTCAATAGCAATGCAGTGCTATTGCATAGGGCCAACGCCAGCTGGTATAAATGTCAAAATAACTTTCATTAACTTGGCATTCGTAACCCAAGTGATGAGCGCTGATGTACGACCTCTATACCTGTCTGCGAATGGAGACTGCAAGTCTTTGCTGACTTCAAGCTATCCACACAGTCACCCTAAAGCGAAAGATCCATCAAATCCATGCATATGTACGAGTATATGTAGATGTGTACCATATGTACTTACAAACTTGACAGTCATATACGAAATTCAATTCCGAAATTATGTCACGTATAGTCGTGAAGTTTGGTTTATGATGAGCAAACCGCAAATATCAGCTCAATTTGTACTGTGGGGAGTTTTGTCTTTCTGATATTTTTGACATCATCAATCAATCTTTGGGAGGAATTAATATTCCTTCCATACGTCCCCATTTGAGTACGTTGGTGTTTGAAACTTTCAGTCAGTGTCCGCCCAAAGGATTGGCACAATAGGGTTCCTAACGCTTACGAGTATGTTTGTAGTATTTAATATAATTTAGGGTCAACTAACTTTGAATTGGAAGAACATCATAAACATCGTAAAACTGTAAAGTTTTTCTTTTGTTACCTAATGGCATGAGAACCGCTCGATAGATTCTTAAGACTCCACGAAGGACTTAGGTTATGTCGTCGGGCTTGACGAATTGTCTTAGCACGTTTTGAGCAGAAGTTTTATTACATTAATAGCGTACCACAAATCAATTCCACCCATAATTATATAATTCTGTATGTCAAACGTTTGTATTGGATGTGTTCTTCTAAAATATGTAAAAATTATACAACTGCCACTCTTAAATGCAAACGCACCGTAAGAACCCTGGCTGAAACATATGCAACTTCACACGGGATGTGCTTTTTTCACACGATTGTCAGCACTTCATGGATTCTGATTGCTTGAAATATCAAGAAACCGTTATGCTATTGACAGTTCGAGTATTTGCAAAAGAAAATTCGCAGTTCTTTCTAAGATTTAACAAAACTGAATAAGTTGCAATAATGGTTCAAGGTAAGTTTGGTGCTGCGTTAAGGGATCGAATTATTGCCGACTTTTGTGGCGGAATGTTGCAAAAAGTCATTTCTACGAAGTAAAGGGTCCGCCATCTAACGTTTTTTTTTCAACTGGTGCTTATTTCGTGAATGGTAAACTTAGCTCATGTCTGATTTGACAGATAATTAGTTTTATCCTTCCGGTTAATAATGGAAAATAATTTCATTCAAATGGCTGCCTCGGCTGGCCATGCAGTAGCCTACACGATCGGTCCAATTTTTAAGCACATTATCGATTGTGTGCAGCTGTATTTCACCAATGGCTTCACGAATATTGTCCTTTAAAGCGTCAATTGTCTCTGGCTTGTTGGCGTAACACTTATCTTTTACGGCACCCCACAAATAATAGTCCAACGGTGTCAAATCGCAGCTCCGATGTGGAGAAACGACATCAGCTCTGCGGCTGATAATGCGATCTTCAAAAACAGGGCACAAAACATCGAGTGTAGCCTCGGCTGTGTGCATGTAGCGCCGTCCTGTTGAAACCAAATGTCGCCAATATCCTCCTCTTCAATTTTTGTGAACAAAAATTCGTTCAACATGGCCCGATAACGATCGCCATTGACTGTAACGGCCACTCCTTGCTCATTTTCGAAGAAAAATGGCCCAATTATGCCTCTGGACCAAAATCCGCACCAAACAGTGACTCGTTTTGGGTGTATTGGCGTTTCAATGTATGCGTGCGGGTTTTTTGTGCCCCAAATGCGACAATTTTGCTTGTTTACATACTCGCCAAGATCAAAATGAGCTTCATCTGAAAAGATGATTTTCTTGGCAAAATCGGCATCTTCTCTAAGTCGATCGCAGGCCCATAGTTCCCAGCGTTGTTCAAGCGTATACACCACCATATTCGTTCAGCGGAAGGATAAAACTAATTATCTGTCAAGGGCTGAGATTCGAAGATTCTCTTAGTTGGATCATTGTTGTCCATTCGCTCGATGTGGCCGAGTCAATGTAGTCGACGTATTTTGGCTTTTTGGACTACATCCACATCTTGGTACAGCCCATAGAGTTCGCGGTTGTTATCTTCTCCTCAATTCGCCCTCCTCGTCAAAGAATTTTTCTTTCGAAGGAGCCCAGAATTAGCTGTCCCTTCCTGGTTATCGTCCAGCACTCAGCGCCGTACAGTTGAACTGGCAGGATAAGGGTTTTGTAAAGCATACATTTCGTCCTTCGAGTAAGGAGTTTTGAACCCAATTGCTTTGACAAACCGAAGTAGCAGCGGTTTCCTATGGTAATTCTTCGTCGGATCTCCACTAGGGTGTCATTCGTGGATTTCATGTTCACTCCGAGGTAGAACCTCGAAGTTGTTGCTATCAATAGTGACGTTTTGTCCTAGGCGGTAGACAGATGATTATTTGTTTGTTGATAGCATTTACTTGGTCTTGTCCTCATTTACTTCCAGGCCAACGAATTTCGCCTGTTCTTCAATCGCCGTGAAAGCCTCTATCACGGAAGGCTGCGAACGCCCGATGATATCAATATCGTCCGCATATCCCAGGAGCTGGACGGACTTGTTGAAGATAGTGCATTCCGTGTTGACACCTGCCCTGCGCACTATCTGCTCTAGGGCGAGATTGAAGGAATCACATGATAGCGCATCACCTTGCCGGAATCCGGTGCATGTTTGAAATAGTTCGGAGAAGCTACTTCCAAACTGCACGTTGTGGTGCGTGTTTTCCAGTGTCACGCGACACAACTGGATCAGTTTTGCCGGGATCCCGAATTCGGCCATAGCCATATAAAGCTCCTGACGATTAATGCTATCATATACGGACTTGAAGTCGATGAAAAGGTGGTGAGTCTCGACTTGAAATTCGTTGGTCTTTTCAGTGTGAAAATTTGTTCTATAGTCAATCTGCCGGGCCGGAAGCCTCACTGGTACGTGCCGATTAGTGTGTTGCAGAACGGTTTGAGACGTTCACACAGTACGTTGGATAGGATTTTATATGCGACATTATGGAGCTGATAATCCAGTCGTTGGGCATGCTTTCTTCCACCTGAGCATGCGCCCTACCAGAACATCGCCACCGTATTTGAAGAGCTCGGCTAGTAAACCATCAGAGCCTGCAGCCTTCTTGTTCTTAAGCTTTTTTTATAGCTGCGCCAACTTCTTCTATACTGGGTGGTGGAACTGGTTCTTCATTGACTAGACGGGGGTTCTCTTCTTGCCCTATCACTCTCTCTACATGATGCCTATGTAGCAGCTGCTGGAAATGCTGCTTAAACACATCTACTATTCCCTGTGCTTCGGTGACTAGGTTTCCTTCGGTGTTTCGAAGAGCTTGTGTTCCGGTTTTGAAACCAGCAACCAATTGCTTGGGTTTCTTATAAAACCTCCGGATGTTGCTTCGATCACGAGACTTCGAGACATCCCAGCTAAGGGAGGCTGCGTAGGCCCTCTTTTTTCTACACAGGATCTTCTTCTCTTCCCTTGTTTTGCGCTGCAGCATTTTTCGCGATACTGGCACCACTGATGGTTCGCGTCTGTGGTAGGTGAGTGCACAGTGGAGAGTTTCTCACTCAGGCGCTCTCTGTAGTCTCTGGCTACTCCAGGTGTGCTAAGGCGTCCAACATTGAATTTATTTTTCTTTGCGGTTCGCAGCTTCTTCTCGTTGGACAGTCGAGCTCTGAATTTAGCCGCAAGAAGAAAGTGGTCAGAGTCAACATTTGCCCCTCGGAATGTGAGCACGTCGAGGATGTTGGATGCGTGCCTCGCATCAATTAGCACATGGTCGATTTGGTTGGCGGTTCGACCGCCTGGAGAGAGCCAGGCTGCTGTGTGGATCCTTAACCTTGGAAACCTAGTGCTATTTATCACCGTATTACGAGCTGCTGCAAAATCGATTAGTCGGTAGCCGTTGTCTATTGTCGTTTCGTGGATTCTGTGCTAACCAACTAACCCGCCAAAGATGTTTTCCTTTCCGACTTTAGCATTGAAGTCCCCGAGTACAACTTTGACATCATACTCCGGACAGGATCCGTAGGCTCCATCCAGGAGCTCATAGAACTCCTCCTTGATGGGTTCTTCACCCTCGTCGGTAAGGGCGTGTGCACATATTAGGCTTACGTTTTGGAAGGTACGAGGGGCGTTCAATATATTCTCGGTATCGATATGAAGGAAATGCGAATTCAATTTAAATTGTTTTTATTTTTCAATATAATCTCCCCTAACATCAATGCATTTGTTACATCTTGAGATAAGCTTTTTTAAACCCTCAAAGAAATAAATTTCCTCTTTCTCTGCAAAATACCCATTTATTGCCGACTTGAGTTCTTCATCATCCGAAAATCTTTTTCCACCGGAAAAATCCGGAAACAGGAAATAATTACTAGGGGCAAGGTCTGGACTATAAGGTGGGTGTTGGATTTCTTCGAAACCACAATCTCGCGCAGCAGCCTTGGAAACTCGTGCCGTGTGAACAGGAGCACTGTCATGAAGAAGCAACACACCCGCTGCGAGTTTACCCCGTCTTTTCTTTTTAATTTCCTCCCGCAAATTATGCAACGTGGAAGCGTAGGATGTGGCGTTGATGGTTTCACCTTTTTTTTGTACTCAATGAGCAAGATTCCCTTTGAGTCCCAAAAAACTGTGGCCATGAGCTTCCCGGCAGACGGAGTGACTTTGAACTTCTTCTGGGGGTCTGTTCCTTTTTTATGCCACTGCATGGACTCTTGTTTGCTTTCAGGGTCATAGTGGTGGACCCATGTTTCGTCCCCAGTAACAATTCGATCCATAACACCGTCCGCGTTCTCACTACACATCTCCAAAAGCTCTCTACAGCATGCGATTCTCACTTTTTTCTGAGGCGCTGTGAGCATTCGTGGCACCCACCTTGCACTGACCTTTGAAAGGTTAAGATGGTCATGAAGAATGGTGTGAATGGTACCAATTGAAAGCTTGGTGATCTCTGCCATCATTTTCACCTTTATTCGGGCATCCTCAAGAACAAGTTTTTCGACTTCTTTGATGCTTTCTCCCGTACAAGCAGTAGCCGGGGCGCCGGAGCGGGGGTCGTCTTCAATGCTCTCTCTGCCTCTCTTGAACTCACTTGACCACTTTTGCACAGTTGATAATGAAGGTGCGGAACCCTGGTAAACAGCCACCATCTCTTCATGAATAGTTTTTTGACTTTTTCCTTGCTTAGTGAGAAATTTAATTACAGCGTGATGCTCAATTTTCACCATCATCGTCTCAGTTGCCATTATGATTCTGTTTAACTAGAGATAAAACGCGAATTAATAATCACATTTATATGAAATTTAACATGAATGCACTAAAATAATAGTATTACTTGATAAATAAGTCAATTTATATATACAACCACAGCTTCACCCCGATACCGAGAATATGTTGAACGCCCCTCGTAGCTTTGATGCGGATCACAGACAGGCGATCACTTATCGGTTTGAAGTCAATGAATTTTGACCTGAGCCGATTTGACACGATTTTTTCTTTTCATCATACCTGATCCTATCCATCGTATTTCCTGGATGCCGGTAATATCTGTCTTATAATGCTCGAGGACAGACTCAAGACCTCGCATGTACAGCGTTCGCACATTCCAGGTACACATACTCTCATATTGTAGTCCATTGACGTTCCGGGTCTATTTGCCATTTGAGGAGTTCCATTATCCGAGGCTGGTTGTCTCTCTCTCATAACTATTCTTTTTTCCATGGTCGGGAAGTTACCCCGACGGCACAACCCCCAACTTGGAGGGCCAGGCCCTAGATTTGACCTTAGGACAGCAGGCCGGATATTCCGCGATTAAGCGATTTAATTCAAGTGGATGTATTGAAGTAGTTCACAAAGGTGGAAGAAAACGTAAAACGATAGCAAGGAACATTTTCCGTCTTCGAAGCAGGTTGTTGGAAAGCTCAAGCTACCAATAGCATCTCGTACAGTGAGGCAGAGAGCAGTAGAAGCTGGATTCAGGGCCCGACGTCCCGCTAAAAAAAAAACATTCATATCAAAAATAAACCACCTGAAACGACTTAAGTTCGCTAAAGAGCATTTAAACTGGAGTGTATTGTAGATAAGTGGAAAACAGTTTTATTTAGTGATGAGTCGAAATTTAACCCTTTTGGATCTAATGGAATGGTAACACTGGGGAGACCCTCTGGCAAAAGACTTACGAGTAGTAGCCTCTATTGCAAGAAATCTGTCAAATTTGGAGAAGGCAATATTATGGTGTGGGGGTGTTTCCCACATAGCGAAGTCGGACATCTATTCATCGCATAGATGTTACTATGGGTAGTACAGTATATAGAACTATTTTAGCAAACATCATGCTGCCGTATGCTGAGTGGAAGGCAACAAAGCAATGATTCAGAGACAACAAAGTCAGGGTAATGGAGTGGCCGCCTCAATCTCCTGACCCGAACCCGATTCAGAACTTGTGGGAGCAAGTATCGATCGAAATTGTATCCGGAACAAAAATGATCTCTTCGAGCAGGTTTAAAAAGCCTGGAATGCCATTCCATTTACTATAATTTATTTGTGGTACGCTATTCACTAAGATTGCAGTATGTTATGTGCATATTCTGAAAGAGCTATTGACAACGTTCAATTCAAGTATTTTTACCATTTAAATGAAAAAAAATATCGAGAGTGCTTAAGACAGCGAGAAAACGTGTAAATTCAAAAGATAACGTCCATCTAGGAGAGTCTTATTAAAGCAGTATAACAAATCCTCGGTTAGAAATACTAACAAAGCTTTAAACCGGAGCTAACCTTTATTACAAATTATATAAGATTCTTTTAATTAACTTAGAACTACGAGTAAATGTTAAGTACTCTGTGCTGCGGTAACCACACATTACTTGTCATCACACCATATACCGTATAACGTACTGATGGCCATTAAAACTTTTATGAATTCAATATCTCTGGAATGCCAACAAATCACCATGCAATATGGCAAGTCAATAAAAATCCAAGAGTCGATCTGACAGCGTAAGGTAATGTTTTTTGTTGTTTTCTATTAATTACCCGGCGGCTACAAATACGAGTACCTACAGATGTACATAAGCTGATATCTGGTGGCAGGTGCCGCCTTGTCTATTGAAATCACTCGTCTCCAATAATTTCAACTTGCAGTACACGTTTCAATTAAGCCGGGAATATAAATGGGAAATTATTTTGTTTGCAAATTTTCTGTTACATCGTTCAAAATTGATTACCATTATTAAACCGCACATCCTCTTCCTCCCCCATCAAGTTATTGTTTGCGAAGCAAGGTAATTATTTTCTCTCTTAATGTCTCGAGAATACTTGAATTGTCATAATTTTCAAATGGCTTAAAATCATCAACAACGGCAACGGCAACGGCAACAGCAAAAGCAACAACAGCAGCATTTAAATACTAATCAGGTACGAGCACTTTGAATGCTAAGCTCTTGTTCCGTTTTGAGACAGACCACAGACTAGCAAGGTCAATAGTATTTATCGAAATTAGGCACACACAATTGTGGTCGATCAAATCACCGCACCACCATCATCATGATCGAAAACACAAACAACAAAGCGCGCAAAGAATCACGTCTCTCAAAACTGATCTTCATTAGGCACTTGGGCTCCAAAGCAATTACTCCTCCAATGAGGGGGATGGATCTAACAAATGGGCATTTCTTATTTATCTTCAGTACGAACGTTTTTGTTTTTCACTTCTTCTTCTTTTTTTTTTAATTGTTTTTGTTTTTGTTGTTCAAATGACTCTTTTGGTTTTGACGAAACAAAAACAGAGCAACATGACAAGTGGGTGAAGCCTTTACGACAGGACGGATGCAAATTATTATAAATTTATGGACTGACGTTTGCGTTCCTCGAATTTTAATTTTCTGAAAGGAGTTTCTGAGAGCTGAAGAGTTCCTCCACTGTCTTGATTGTCTGTCATGGTAGTGCCATTAGCCATTAAATATGATAGTGTGTAGTTTCTCTTTAGGACGCTCGAAGACGCGACGGGTGCGCTTGTTGTTGTCTTCT
This sequence comes from Volucella bombylans, assembly GCA_949129095.1. Taxonomy (NCBI): domain Eukaryota; kingdom Metazoa; phylum Arthropoda; class Insecta; order Diptera; family Syrphidae; genus Volucella; species Volucella bombylans. The sequence continues at coordinate 180,077,170 of OX422143.1, read as the reverse complement.
ACACGTAGAGTATGAGTAAACGTTGCAAAATTACAATCATAAAATAAACAAAAATCACCGTGTTTTGAAAACTGTAAATAAAGGCTTGCAACGATTATGTAAACGATGAAGCTATGCCGTGCCGGCCCAACAGCCAGCCAGTGCGCTGTTGTAAGCTCACTAATAAACAAAAAAAAACTGGAGGGAAAAAACGTCAACAACAGCTAAGGCATACTCGTACTTGTACGCAACTTATGACCAGAGGTAAGTAGATAAAATCAAAAAAGCGTACACATTCGCCACCTTCCAATGTCAATATCACACAGCGAATGCGCCGCGCGCGTTAAAAATGATTGCACGCAGTTGACATTTCGATGAAATGAGTTCAGATAATCAAAATCAATAAGGAAGTGCTTTGTTTTTGGTTTGATTTGGTTTAAGATTAGTTTGCGCCTAATTTATGGACTCTACTGGTTAGTTTATGGATGTTTAGCTGGTAGACAGGTCTGCTTTATGGAATGGTGCACCAGACTGTTTCCAAACCGGAAATCCTATTAGCCATTGTCAGTTTGGCTACAAAATAATACGAAATTGGTTTATTTTAAACGCCCTCGTAATTTCAAAGACAACACTCTTCTCCAGAAATAGGAAGCTCGCCAGCGTATACAAAACTTTTAACCTATAATCTGTTCAGGGTTCTTGGACAAATTACAACGACAGAATGTACCTGCGCTGTTTTCTTTTCAGAAAGGGGACTATTCTAGCTTGGTGACTGGAAGTTATACTCGTACGATTGTGATAGGCACTGATCAATAGTGCTCACTTTGCTCCCTCGTGGTAGCCACCAGAAAGTGGTCCAACCCGGTTTGACTTGCCCAACTCATAAGCCCAACTCTTACCTCAGAAAGACAACGTATGGTGACGGGTGAATTCTGTCAATCAACAATCGCCATGACAGATCCTTATATGAGTTGCTTCAACGTATTTGAAGCTGAACAGACTCTCCAAACAATGCATCAATATAACGCAATCACATCGAATCATGCGAATACCTTCGTAGCCAACTCAATTTTTGTTAGAGAAACCAAAATCGCAGAGGTGCGCAGCATAATTACGTAATTTCCTCAGCGAAAATGAATCCCCCGGAATTGATGGAATACAGCCGATAGATATTAAAAAACACGCAGATATTTTTGCTCCCCTCTTGTGCAAATTTATTAACCTCAGTCTGATGCAGGGCAAAATTCCGAAAAAACTGAAAACTGATGTGGTTAGACCTATTTATAAAGGATGTGTTAAAAGTCAAATCGGCAATTATAGACCGATATCCATACTGGCTGTCATGGTAAAGTGTCTAAAAGATGTAATTATCTACTCACCAGGGACTTTTGTGTAAAAATCAAGGACGTTTACAGTGAATAGAAGCATGTACAATATGGAGTTCCTCAAGGGTCGAAACTAGGTTCAATTCTTTTAATTTTTAACACAAATGAACTTCTTCGCACTTTTAAAAATAGCATTCCATTTGCTTACGCAGATGACACCGCGATAGTTGTGTGCCACAGGTCCCTGGTGTCATGACAATGGCTTAGTAATCAACGCGGCGAAAACAAAGATGATGCACATCCGAAGTCCACATCATAAATCAAGCAAACACTTAATTGACGTCGTAGAAACCTATAAATACCTAGGAGTCATAATTGATAGCCATTTCATCTGGGCCAAGCAAATTAACAAGATACGCTCTCATTTAAGGAAGGCTTCATTTGCATTGGCGCAACTAATAAATCATGCAACACCACAAATTTCGGAGCTGGTATAGTATACTACGCCTTGATTGGATCCAAACTAAGGTATAGAATATTTTAAATTTTGGTGGGGGCGAATGTCCCCATTTATTCGGCTTAATACAAGCTATAACTTAAAAAATAAACTTAAACTAAAACTTAAAACTAAGGTTGGTTGGAGTGGTGAAGGAGAACAGATTTGAGGTAGGAAGTGGTGCGGTGAAAGTCAAAGACGGTAGGGTTTGAGTTGATTTGACGTAGCATACGGGAGATTGTTCGTTCGCGTCATAGGAGGTGTGGTGGGTTGGTAGATAGAAGAGTCGAGGGGTACGTAGATTACGAGGGTTAGTGTTGAGGAAAATGGAGTTGTGAAGGGACGCGCATTCAACGTGACCTGAAAGGAGTCGATGAATGAAGAGAAAGTCTGCTGCATCTCTGCGATCTTCGAGGGTGTTTAAGTTGATAAGGTTGAGACGGTTTTGATAGGGGGGCAGATTAAAAGGATCGTCCCAGGGCATACCTCGAAGAGCAAATCGAAGAAAACGACGCTGAATGCTTTCAATTCTCGAGATATGAACACGATGATATGGCTACCATACTTGACTGGCGTACTCTAGGAGGGGGCGAACAAAGGTAATATAAAGGGACCTGGTCACGTATGGGTTGGTGAATTCTTTGGACCACCGTTTTACAAAACCTAGAGCAGAGTTGGCTTTGAGGATTATCATATCGAGATCATTTATGATTAATATAAAAAGAAGGGGACCGAGATGGCTGCCTTGTGGAACTCCAGAGCTTCCCTAAAATGGAGGCGAGTGGGCTGACCTAAAACGAACACTGTAAAAACGGTTTTCGAGGTAAGAGGATATCCATTTTAACAATATGGGTTCAAAGCCGAAGGCAGACAATTTAAAGATAATTAACCGATGAGAGATTTTATCGAAGGCTTTGCTAAAATTGGTTGCAACTACATCGACTTCATTGCCATTCTCTAGGGCAGAGAGGGCAAAGGATACGAATTCAACGAGATTTGTGGTGGTTGACCTACCCTTTAAGAAGCCATGTTGTCTAGGGGAAATAAGTGATTTGCATTGGAAGCTTAGAGCTTCATACAAAATACTTTCGAAGAGTTTGGGTATATGAGAGAGTTTAGCGATGGGACGATAGTTGGTTATTTCATTCTTTGATCTTTTCTTGTGGATCGGGGTTATGAAGGAGGTTTTCCAAACCTGAGGAAATTCTCCTTGTGAAAGGGATAGACGGAAGAGATTAGAAAGGGCAAGGGAAAGAGAGGAAGAACATTTTTTAAGAAATATGGCAGGGAGGCCATCTGGGCCGGGTGTGAATTCGTCATTGAGTTGGTGTAATTTATGTTTGATATAAGACGGATCAAAAATATGAGAGAGAAGTGGGCCATTAGAGAAGTTCAGTAGGTAACTAAAATAGGATGGATCTGGTACAAAGGAGTCGTTGGTGAAGGATTGCTTAAAAAAGGTGGCAAATAGGTTGGCAATGGTGAGTGGATCGGTTGATGACCTGTTGTTGAAAGAGAGGGAAGGAGGGTAACCATCGGACTTTCTTTTGTAGTTAACAAATTGGAAAAAGGACTTAGGGTGGTTTATAAGGTTGACTTGCGCATTGTTAAGGTAGCGCTGGTAAAGGGAATCGTAAAGTTCGGTGAAATGAAGATAAGCACCAAGGTAGTTGGAATAGTCGGTAAAGGATCTGGTACGCAGGAAAACAGCCCATAACTTATTTCTCTGATTTCGTAAGGAACGAAGCTTGCGATTATACCAGGGAGGACTAGTAGATGATGTTTTAAGGCGGGAAAACGGAACGTAAAGGGAAAAAGAATTAAATATTTCTTTATAAAAAATGGATAAGGCATCATTTATACTTAGGTTGTGAAAGTTAAAGAGGGATCTGCTGAGATATTCACTGATTTTGTGAAAGTTTGGGATGAGAGAGTTGTGGGTGGAGTGGACTGGAATGAAGAGTTGTGAAAAAATGAAATTAGAAGGGGGGGATGGTAGTTATCGATTGTTGTGAGAGATAGGGGACAAAGTGAGACTGAGGAGTTAATTGGATCTGTTGTGAAAATAAGGTCTAATTGCCTGCCCATAAAATTGGATATACCACTGACTTGGCATAGACTTGAGTCTGTTAAGCGATCTAAGAAGAGACATTCCTTAGCTGAGATGGCATTTGAAGCGATGAAAAACGATTGATCATCTGATGGAGTCCGCTGAGGAAGATTAAAGTCGCCGAAAATAAGGATATCATCAGTAGGGTCTGACAGGTCAATTAAATGATCGATCGCATCAATAACAAATTGGTAAGATTCGATAGGTTGAGCTGGTAGGATGTAGCAACATATAACGTAAAGGGACTTGAGAGGCAGTAATATTTTTATTGCGACAAAGTCGGCTTTAGAGGATGAAGAAATTGTAATGGGAGAAGAGTTAAGGCTGTTGTCCATCGCCAGTAGGACGCCTCGACAGGGGGAATCTTTATTTGTGCGGGTAGGATCGTCGTCGTGGAAAACATTAAAAGTAGGAGGGAACAATTCCTGGTTCTTTATGTCGGGAATCAAATTGTTTTCGGTCAAGGCGTAGATATCAAAGGAAAGAGCATGCGATTGACGTAGGACAGCATTGGTTTTAGAGCGAAGACCTCTTACATTCTGGTAGTAAAATGTAAGAGGGATGTTGTGGGGTGGAGGTGTGAGGCAGGCTGGTTTAAGCGCTGGCAAGGGAGGCACGTTATGGACGAAAAAATTTGTCGTGGTCGGCTCGGCTTCGCTGTAGGTGTGATACTCGTTTAGAGTGAACATAGTTGCCGAATGCAGCAAGGTCGTCTGCTACTTTCTGAGGGGACATGTTAAATATCTCGTGGTACCTGACATAAAGGTTCCTGAGACTGATAGGGTCGGTAGGGAGGCCTTCCTGCTGGATGGAAACCATGACGCTGGTTTTGGTTTTCCCTTCGTAGCAGACCGAGTCAGATTTGTCATGTAAATAGGCAAGAAAGAGACGAATGTTTTCATATATCTTTCGTTCTCTGAACCTAGAGAGAGCATATCGACTTTCTGTAGTGTCATTGGTTTGCTGTGTTAGTTTAACAGTGGGGGGGAAAGGGGATCAAGAATAAGAGCATTGGAGGAGGGAGATAGAGATAAATGATTGGATATGGAGTTGGACGAGGGATGAGATGTGGAGTTTAAGGTATGGGAGTTAATGAAGTTAGGGTACTTAGCTCCAGTTTTAAGGTCGAAGTTGGGAATTGGGTTGCTAGCTGGGTTTGGTGGCGTAGAAGGTTGAGAAGGAATAATATGGGTGGTTGGGGTTAAGTTGAAAGAGACGCGTTGGCGCGGGGACTTCGGTGGAACGGGGGGAAGTGGGGGATTAGAAGATTGGTGTGTAAGGGCTTTGTGTCGGATAAGTGAGGAGGGAGGACTAAAATTGGGGAATAAGTTTGTTTTGAAGCTCCAGTTGGGGTCGAGATTAGAGCTTCGTTTTTTGGAAGCATATTTTTTATTTGGAAGGGAGTTGGAGAGGGGTCTTTTTTTAAGTTTATTGTTAACACTACGATTATTTTTAACACTTTCATTACTCTCGAGATGTGCGTTTTCTCGTTCTTCAGAGCATTTAGTAATTTTTATCTTCCCAGGTTTAGTTGTCTTACCAGGAGGAGAATATTTGGTTGGGATGTTGACTTTGAAGCTGCAGGAACTGTTGGCGTCAGCGGGGGAAATCATCTGGCACTCGCTAATGGTGATAGCGTAAGAAATTCCGCACCCAAGAAACATCAGCGTGTTGAGGGGCCCCTTCAACGAAGAATGCCGTATGGTTTCCCTGTTTCAGCTTTTCGAGTCTATTTTTCCATTCGGAGGGGGTCCATGAAGTTCCAAATTGATTGAGCAGTTTGCGTGGAGCGGCGACGGGCGGGATTTTAGTTGGTAAAGGCAAGACGGTTTCGGTTTCTGTTGTTAGGGTGGCGGGAGGAGTATTAGAGAATGATGGCAAATGAGACTCCGTGTCTACTAATTCATTATGAATTGAGACATTGTACGGGGAACTAGCCTGGAACTGAATTTGATCGGGTATTCCATCGATTTTGTTGGAAGCCAATCTCACTTCTTTACCGATTTCGGCAACGGTCAACCGAGTTGCTATGAGTTCCTCACTGACATCAATCATTTTTAGGGTCAGGTCATCGAGCGTAGAATCTGATGGATGCGGGATGTGATGTGTTGTTTTGGAGGAGGATTGAAAAAGCAAGTCTAGATCAGTACGGAGAAGGTTGATAGAGTCGTTTATGTGTGTGAGTTCGTTGGATTTAAGGAGGTTGGCAAAATTTGTTTTGAGGAAAGCTTTAATTCCGTCGAAGTGATATTTGATCACTTCGCTCTCGTTGTCGTGGTTAGATTTGCTTTTCGATAGGTTTTGGATCGCTGCCAGTTGCTTTTCGATCATTCTTCCTGTGGACTTGTAAGCATCCACATTACTATCAATGCAGTTTATTGAGTCTTCAATCTTTTCTATTCTGTCCAAAATAGTTCTGCTAATATGACCATTCTCGGTTAGCATCGCATTGATAGACTCGTTGTTGCATTTAATTGCCAACATAACGTGAGTCAAGGTGATCTCTTTGCACTCGTCGCAGTAAAAATTGAAAAGACTGCAATACTCCTTGAGGTAGGTTATGGATCTCCGGGTTAGTCCGATGCATATGGCATGGAATGATTTTCCACAGAGACCATTGCATGCTACCCAGTCGGCGTTGGGGTCAACAATTGAGCACAAAACACTAGCACAACACTTTTCCATTATTAGTTTATTGAGGTTAATTTTTGTTTGGATTTGTTTTTTTTTTGTTTTGTTTTGTTTTGGGGTCAAAACTCGCACAGTTGAGTTTGAGGAATCGGCAGACAAAACTAGGTCGACGAACAACGGTAGATATACTGAGTCGGCAGTTTACGGGACTTTGAAAAAAAAGTGGAAAATAATAACTGAACTCGGTATACGGGAGAAAAAGAAAAACACGTCCGCACAGGTTGACAATTGAAAAACAAAAGCTGTGATAACGCCCCCAAAACACATGCTGCAAAAACTCCAAAATTCTGCGTTGAGGCTAATAATAATAATAATAAGGCGGAAATGTTCCTGACGAAAGAAGATTTAAGGTACTTGAGGTGCAAAATATCTTCAAGATGACTTTGGTACTGGAATACTATAGTGACATCCGCGTTCAAAGGCCAATCGAACATGAAATCAACACCAGAAAACGTACTACAAGTGCCCTGTAACTACAATAACTATGGTAAAAGGCAGCTCAAATATAGCGTTCCCACCGTATTAAATGAATTACCTGCTGATCTTAAAAATATTGTAAATTTTAAAAACAGAAAAAAATTATTAAAAATTTTCTTTTAAATTCACAAAATTAAATTGAAAATAAATGAATCATTTTAGTTTAAACTTTTGAAAAACAACCTTCTGCAGAAAAGCCATGAAGGCGTCGCAGAAAATTATACAAATTGTTAAGAAACTTTCCTGTTTGAATAAAAAAAAAAATAGGAATGTTGGCGAATGAACCGATTTTTAATCCTCGAAGCAGCCAAAAGCCTCGGAAAAAAAACAACAGAAAGGCGTGGTCAAGGTCCACGCCGTAGATTTTTCGTGAAAACGTCGGGATAAAATTATAACAAGTATTTCGTATTACAAAATAGATACATCACAAGTATATTGCATGTAGCAAGGGGTAGCAGAAGTAACAGACGTACACCTCACACTGTATCGAATTCAAGTACATTGGTGTTGCCAATCGTTGTAGGGGCAGGAATGGCCACTTGCATCATACCGAATCGCGCAAGCATAAAGTCATTCAGCACTGTCTTATCGCTGTCGTCATTAATATTAACGTCTCCTGTGAGAATCAGGGGTATACGCGTAAAGTTTTCCAATGTCGGTATAATATTATGAATACTGACCGAGTGTCGACCGCCAGCGACGACAGGATTAGCATCTGTACATCTTGTATTCGTGTGCCAGGGTGAACGTAGATTGAAGCAAGCAGGAATTTCAATTCTCCGTCCAGGGTTACGTTGATCATGCTGATCTTGCACACATATGCACGATTTCACTGTCGGTCACAGATTCAGCATTTCTATAGATAGCAACTCCACCAGCAGTTCGTTTGCCACCACCACTCTGATTGACTGATGTGCTATCGCCAACGAGGAACTTGAAGCCTAAAATCGGCACAGCATTGCATTTATCATGCATCCAGGTCTTTGAGAGCGCGAGATAGTCCGAATGGCGCATTTTTTGGTCCGTAGCTATATCTGTCGAATGAGCGACTAAACTCTATAATTTAATTTCGATGTAGTCTACTTTCGTTATGCTATGAATTCTGCCAACAACACCTCAGTAGAAATAAAACGAAGAATCACTCTTGCCAATCGCTGTTTGGTCATTGCGTCGTCAGTGATTGCAAGTTTCTAAAACATCAGCTTCATATATGCTCATTAGCCCCAACCAAAGAGGTTGAAGGACCCATCAAGGAGGAATTTGTTGACCTCCTGGATGGAGCCTATGAAGCCTGTCCGAAGTATGATGTTAAAATTGTACTCGGGGACTCGGGGAGAATATCTTTGGCGAAGCGGTCGGAAAATACGGCCTCCATGACACGACTTATAACGCTTTCCGACTCGCAGGCTTCGCGACACCTAGTAATACAGAGATATGTAGCACGAGGTTCCCTCACAAAAGAATCCACAGAGCAACCTGGCTAACTCCGGATGGTCAAACCGCCAACCAAATCGGTTTCGTGGTTATTGACAGATGTCACTCGTCAAATATCCTGGATGTTAAAACATTCAGGGGTAAACATCGACTCTGAACATTACCTGGTAGCAGCCCGATTCAAAGCTCAACTGTCGAATGAAAGAAAGCTGCCACAGCATCCAAAAAAAAAGGTTCACCATTGGATGCCTACGCACACCGGAAATAGCCGGAGACTACAGAGAGTGCATGGAGACTACAGAGAGTGCCTGGACGAAAAAATATGCCATTGGATACAACAGACGTCAACAACATCAAGGAAGTCGCCGAAAACACCTTAGACTACCAACCACTCCAGAAAACAAATCAGTGGTACGATGATGAATGTGTGCAACAGATGTGGCATACAGGAAACCGCAGTCTCCCAGCTCATGTATATCGAAGATTGCAAAAGATTGGACAAGGGAAGGTACTAGGAGCGTTTTTAAAAAGGCCTAAAACCGGTCTCCAAACACATCGAAATTGCGAAGGTAATCTCGTCAGTGACCAACAGGGAATTGTGGATGCATTTAAGCAGCATTTCCAGCAGTTGCTTAGTGGACATCATGACCAACAGAGAGTGACTGTGCAAGAAGAGAACACATCTCCAATCGAAGAATTAGTTCTCCCGCCCACCTTAGAAGAAGTTGGCACATCTATACAAAAGCTGAACACCAACAAAGCCGCTGGCTCGAATGGCCCGCCATCTGAGGTCTTCAAAACCGGAGGCAATAATTTGACAAGAAGCATGCGCACCAGATCATTTGTAAAGTATGAGAGGGTGAAAGCGTGCCCGACGACTGGAATATCAGCTCTATCTGTCCCATCTACAAGAAGCGCGATCCTATGTCCTAAAAGATAGCCTAAAAGGTCATACCCAGTGTACTGTGTGAATGTCTGAAACCGTACTGCACCGCACAAATCGGCCAATACCAAATTTTCACATTAAGACAGATCCTGAACAGATCCAACGAGTTACAAATCGACACACACCATCTCTTCATCGGCTTCGAAGCCACATATGACACTGTCATGACACTATCGCACTGAGCTATATAATGCGATGCCCGAATTCGGGATCCCGGGAAAACTGATTCAGATATTGCAAGAGCAACGACCTCGACGAACAACATGATCTCCGTGATCATGATACCCTCAATCATATGTATCACTCGTATGCCAAATATCTAACCGAGTCCAATCTCAAGTTCAACAACATTTCTTACCTTTCCTGGCAGACCCTCGGTCAGGAAAGATCAATACGTCTTATCAAACTGAGAATATCCAGTTGTTATTAATGCAATAATACCATAAGCCAACATTGCATCCTGGCAATGAAAATTTTCCAAATTAAACTGACAAATAATGACTTCGGACAAAACCCACTTCCTCTACAATTGATCTTCTCTTACCAAAAAAGTCACTCGCCATTCTAACCTATTGTTCTAAAATATTTCACCGACCGTGGTTGCATGTGTAGGAAGGGGTTATCGACCCCTAACCATCAGTTGTTCCTCAAGAACAACAGTCAAATAAGCAAACCATACAAAATACCGACTTTGAACAGAAAAAGCGAAAACATAGCGACAATGAACGGGATGCAGACTTTGGAAAGTCAAATAAGTCGCTGAAAATTAAAAGAGATGGTGTTGCCACCTCAAATTCAACAGTTTGCTTGTCATTTTGCATCTTTCAAAAGAACACACCCAAAATTTTCAGACAGATCTGTCAAATAGTTTTGTTTGTGACAGCCATTTTAAACAGACGCACACAAGAAAAGTGAATTTCATGTGCTCATTAAACATTATTTTTTGAGCAAAATCAATCATCACGCAAATCAAACAAAAGCTTGAAAAGTATTATGGGAACTATTCACCATCGATTGGAACCATCCACCACTGGTTTACTCAATTTGGGTGCGGTCGTACCAGCACAAAAGACGCCGAATCTTCTGGTCGCCCAATTGAGGTCACCACACCAGAAATGGTCGATAAAATCCAAGTTACAGGCTACATAGATCAGTGATTTCAGTTTTGAAAAAAATATTTGGATATGAAAAAGCTATGCGTCAGATGGGTGCCGGATTTGTTGGCAATTAACAACAAACGCATTCGTTTGACAACTTCAAAGAAGTGTTTGGCGATGTTCAATCAAAACCCGTTCAATCGTAACCATGGACGAAACATGGATTCGTCACAACACACCGCAGACCAAGGAACAGTCGAGACAGTGCACTTCTTCTGGTCAATCGAAGCCGAAGAAGGCCAACTTTTTTGGGTCATTCACATCGTTTGGGGGAAAACGATCACCGGCGGCTATTATGCAGAGCTGTTCGATCAATTTGACGCCGATGTGAAGCAAAAACCATGTTGTCGGCACACAAGTTCGCAGTCGCAATAGCAAAATTGCATGAATTACGTTACGAATTGCTCCCTCATCCACCATATTCTCCAGATTTAGCCCCTGCGACTATTTTCTGTTTCTAAAAAAATTACTCGACGGTGATATAAGGGTCGAATGAGTAGTCATCGATGATCATCGACCACTCTGAGCCAATATTCGTGGGCTTAAAACTAACCACTTAAAGTAATCACTTCAGATGTCCACGTCTGTAAATATAGACCAACTGCCTTGGCACTTACTGAAACACAGGTAGATCCCCGCAGACACTTCTCAGATCAATCTGATCTGAAGTTATCTGGCTACGAACTAGTGCCATTATTCTTCTCTCACCGCGGTCTCGCCATTTACGTGCGTGGTGATGTCCCTGTTCCAATCCGGAATTCAATTTCATGTGGTTAAAATTCCATCTCCGTAAGCAAGCCCCAAACTGGACATCAGTTCAAAGAATTGTATCCTTCTACCGTCATCTTTATTACGGGCGATTTCAATATACACAATTCTGGGTGGCTTCGACATGCTGGACAGACAACACCCGAAGGACGGTGTGTTGAGATCTTCGCTGTGGAAAACAACTTAACGCAGCTTGTAAATGAGCCCACGCGAATATCAGACGTTGATAGTCATACCTAGTTATTTCCTCGATAACAACGTGGATGCCACTGCTGATATTATCACAGACACCATTCTCTTTGGAATGAGATCCTTTATCCCTCATCGAATGAAGAGTATCAAACCAAAAGAAAAAGCATTGTATGACTCGAGCTGTAAAGAGTTAGAGAAATGTTTTTTCGGTCCTTCAAGACCAACCAGAGGAAAACCGAAAAAAAGATTAAACGAGCCACGAATGACAGCATCATCTTTCTTAAGCGTGTAGGATTCCAATATGACCGAAAAAATATTACAATGTCCCAAAGGTAGGTAAAAATTTTTGGTCGTTCGTCAAAAATATTTGAAATTCTGCTTCATCCTCCATCCCAGCGTTCATTTATAATGACATTCCAGCTGTCACCTCTTTGGACAAGACCTGCTTGCTGCACACTTTGCGGCCAGCTCAACACTCCCAGATTGTGCTTTGTCTCCGCCTACACTTGAGTGCGTCGCATCTTCAATGGGACAAATCCATTTTCGTACTAAAGATCTTAACATTCATAAATTTGCTGGTCCAGATGGTATATCTTCCCTTCTTCTGAAGAGGTCTTCTTATTGTCTGTCTCAGCTTTGAACCCATACTGTTAAAATGTATATCCTCTTACCTCGAAAACCGTTTTTACAGTGTTCGTTTTAGGTCAGCCCACTCGGCTCCATTTTTGCTGATCTCTGGAGTTCCACAAGGCAGCCATCTCGGTCCCCTTCTTTTTTTAACTAACCATAAAGGAGCTGGATACGAGCTACGACAATACCAAATTTTTCAAAACCATTTCCTCTCCCCATGACTCGTTCCTCCTTCAACAAGACCTTGATAGTTTTTCGATCTGGTGCCCCAAAAATTGTTTGGAACTTAATATCGCCAAATGCCAATCCATCAGATTTTCACATAAGCGGCACCAATCTTCTCCCCGACTCTACCTTCTCCATAACCAACCTATCTCCTCCGTTCAATCTCTTCGCGACCTCGGCATTTTGTGTGATAGGGAGCCCAACTTCCGTTTACATATGGATGGGATAATCCTCAAAGCCAACTCTGCACTAGGTTTTGTAAAACGATGGTCCAAAGAATTCACCAACCCATACGTGACCAGGTCCCTCTATATTACCTTTGCTCGCCTCCTCCTAGAGTACGCCAGTCAAGTATGGTCCACATATCATCGTGTTCATATCTCGAGAATTGAAAGCATCCAGCGCCGTTTTCTTCGATTTGCTCTTCGAGGTATGTCCTGGAACGAGCCTTTTACTCTGCCCCCCTATCAAAACCATCTCAAACTTATTAACTTAAACACCCTTGAGGAATGCAGAGATGCAGCCGACTTTCTCTTCATCGAATCGAAAATTTAAGTTTTAGTTTAAATTTAATTTGAAGTTATTACTTGTATCAAGCCGAATAAATGGGGCCTTTCGCCCGTCCGTCGCGCTATGAATCAGTATACCTTCAGGCCCACTTTCGGATGTATTCTAAAATACCGTGATTCGTTCCTAAGCTGTACAAATCGTTTATGGAATGCCCTGCCTAGCTCTTTACTCCCTAGTCATTATAATCTTCAAACATTTAAAACCAGCGTTCACCGGCACCACTCTTTCCATCCTCCCTGATGATTTTCCTTCGAACATTTTAAGCTTACTTAAATAACAAAAACAAAGCAAACACCTATTTTAAGGGCCTCGAGAAATCGTATTATTTAGAAGACATCAAAAAATTGTAGAAACGCTGCACAAAGTTGAAAGGTTTTTCCCCAAAGAGAGTGTTCCTTATTGCAATTTTCAAGGACCCACCCTGGTACCTAGACAAAAAACCAAAAACTTATTATATTTTCCTCGCTCATCACAGGCCTACTTGTTTTCCAGTACTCCCGGATTTTAGTCTGATGTTAATCCGTCCTTTCAATCAAAGTGCTACAAGAACCTGCTTCCGCGACAATTACAAATAGCCTTCCCATACCTGCCTTCTTCTTATTCAATCGCTTGTTCACAAGAAACATCTAAACCACTCGTAAACCCTACAAGGTTACCCCTTCACAAGACCCGCAAACATTCTTCTAATACCAAATGTCCGCACTTACTTAACTATAATACAAAAATAAATAAAAAAATCTTGTCATTTAGAATTTTCAAAAGAAGCACCATCAAATAAAGTAAGGGAACAAGTGCCAACAAAATACACCACAACATGGTAAGTCACTTGAAATGTTTTACGCACCATCATTTGTATAAGTAGATCTTAATTTGCATAAAATTCATTACGATGCGATGTGCAAGTGCCCCTCTTGAATTCGAATGCCACAGTCGCAGTCAGAGACCCAGAGATTCGAGATGAGATGTTGATGTTGTGATTAGGATACTCCTAGGTACAAGACCGAGAGCACAAAATAATAATAACACGAAGGAAAAAAAAAACATAAAAAAAGCAAAGTAATTTAAACACCGAACACGTATCAAGATCGAGGCGAAGTTACAAAGACCCGGCACTTCCTACTCACCCGCGTTTGTTTCTGTTTCTGTTTCTGTTTGTGATTTTTTATTGTTTTTTTTTCGCTAGATGCCTGAATTTTTAGGGTCAACTCAGCAGTCCACGACTAAGATGGAGACTGTGCGAGTGTAGGTAAAGTTGCACTTTTGTTAAGTAATCCATCTTCATTATGACATTGAGCGCTAAAAAGCAGCGTAGCGATCAATAGCTACGTGCAAGCAATATGCGGATAAGCGAGAAGTTAACAATAGTCGGCAGACTAACAATGGCTATCACACAGTGACTGCGACGGTGTCTGTGACGGTGACGGTAATGGTGACGGTGTTTATTTTCGGTAATCTCCGGCGCCTGACACTAATTCTTAAATGCTTATTAAAGTTCTGCTTCATAATGCATGCAAAACAGGCTCGATATTGCTGTTATGGTCATCATAAACCATCGCTTCAATTGAATCCACAAAGAAGAGACAACCACAAAATGAACATTTTTTTTGTTTGTCGTATTGTTAAAGGCCGCCGTCTACTACATAAAAGCCACAGTAGAACTATTGACGGTAAAAATAGATATACGGAACTGCGTTCGGGCCCTGATCCCACTCCCGCACTTGATAAATTAGACTTTCTGTCACGTAGACATATAAATAGGATTTTATTGCGTATTTGTCAAAGTCTTTACCGGGTACTCCGGCTTTGTCGCTGTAATGCGGAGTGCGATATCTGAAGGTCAAGTTTCACATTCAAGGTGGGTAGCCGCTCAAGGTCAGACAGTCGCTAATTCTTCAATACGGAGTTTAAGGGCTTAGATCGTCTCTTCAACTAATGATTTACTTGCAACACTTCATTCATTTATCATTTAATATGCATTTTTATTTTCATATTTCATTTACACTTACAAGCTATACAAAAAATGCTTAAAAATTAGCTTAAATAACTTACAAATAATCTTATTCTATCTTTTTTTTTTTTTTTTATAATTTACGCGCGCCTAAGGGGTTGATACCCTTTTACTGTTGCCAGGGCGCGGGCGGAAAGATAGAAGGAAGAGAAAGGAAAATTGTTTTTGTAGTGGTTGAAACTCAGGTGTGTTTGGTTTCGATATTCGCTCTCCAGGGGGTGGGAGTCCGAACAGGACGGAGAGTTTTTCTTCACTCAGAGTGATTCGAGATATAATTCCCAGTATTTTTTTCATTGCTTGAAACTCTTATAACAGCCAAATCGACGTGTCAGTGTTATGCCTTCACACGCAGAATTTTTTTGTCCGAGTTCCAATTATACAATGAAAAACTGATTTTGCCATGGGCAGGATTCGAACCTGGACCCTCCGAGTGAGAAGCGTTTGCTACTACCACTACACCACGGCCACCTGCGGGCACTGTAAGTTAAACATAATACTTAATCTATGTCCTTCGGCGTTTCTTACAGACTATTTTTATTTTTGTTTTTACATTTATTAAAACTAAAACTAAGAAAATAAAATTTAAGTATAAAAACTTAGTAAATGGACTTTTGTTATAATTTAAAACTTAAAACTAAACTATAAACTACCTAAAGCTAAATCTTGACTACTTAATCCTACTTAAACTATCTAATCCTAATCCTATACCGCATTTTAGAGTGTTACCCACTTCTACTCTAGAATAAGTGTGTTCGCTGCCAAAGGTTCGGGCACGCCGCGTCGAACTGCGAAATGAAGCCTCGATGCGTGAAGTGCGGAAAGAACCACAAGTCCGAGGATTGCGCTCTAGGTAAGGACGGAGCGTCTGAAAAAAGCCTTGTGCTTTATGTAGGAACACGGGACACACCGCAAATTATCGGGGCTGTCCCAAATTCCAGTACATCAAAAGAATAAACCTGGCCCGGCAGCAGAAAGTGGAAGTGAAACGTCCACCCGTGCATTTGCAAACACCAGCCGTTACTCCCCATATTACCTACGCCCAAATGGCGGCAGGTAGGGGAAATACGGTACAGCAAGCGAAGGTTGCTTCTCAGGCCCCAGCGCCCAGAGCACCTGAACCAGTACCTGACATGCTAGCTATCTTACTCTCTATCCAGGGGCAGATGGCTCAGCTACAACGTCATTTAACTGAACAGACCGCGCGGGTGGACCAAGTATACGCACTGCTGCTTGGCCTAACGCACCTTTTGCCGTAATGGGTACGTACGTGGCGGAGCACACCCTGAAGGTCCTTGCTGTGAATGTGAATTCACTGATTAGGCTCGAACGATGAGCCGCACTATTTAAGTTGCTTAAAGACCAAACCCCTGATGTGCTTTTGGTCAGCGAAACTAAGCTTACCAAGAGACACAAAATGAGGCACCGAAAATACAAAATAGTACGGAGAAACCGACCCAACTCCAGGTATACATTTTAAAAGAGTATACAGTCGTGTAGTACGTAGGTTCCAGGTGCGGGAAGCATGCATCGTGTATATCCCTCTCCGTAGTGGAAAGCGGCTGCCCATGGTGTCTGTCTATGCACCTAAGGCTACTCAATCCACCTTATTTATCTCAGAGCTCGAGACACTTTTTCGATTTCTGAGGCTGGAATTGGAAGACAACTATTTTATTATCGGCGGAGATTTCAACGCCCAACATAGTGATTGGGGAAATACTAGGGAGAGCCTACTACTCAATTGGTGGGGTCAGCATAGTGTGGTGTATCGACTCGGCCTTAAAGCGACGGATAGTCCCTCGTTTCCTAGATATGGGTCCTATTTGGATCTCCTGCTGTTCGACTCACGAATACAACTGACATGCACTAACCAACAAACTACAAACTGTCTACGCACTTTCGTGTATGACAGTGACCATTGAGGTCTCAGCACCGAAATAACTGTTCCAAACGAAATTGCGGAATTGGATGAGTTTGCTCGAACGCATTCCTACAATTATAGTAGGGTGCGTTGGACACACTTCACCAGAACACTGACTAGAGCACTCGCCTCGAATTCGCTCTACTCACCGTCCAAAAGAAATCTGTCAAACGAGGAGATTGACAGGTATCTAAGACAAATGGACGAGACAATCAAACGGACAATGGACAAAACGATACCTCGGTACGAGTATCAACGCACTGACGAAGAAGACTTATTCCGCAACGCAACTACTCGTATTGACGTACTGTACCGACATAAAAGTAGACTGCTGTCAAGACTAAAAACCTTGTACAGACAGTTTACTGACAGCCATAACCCGGAGATAATGGCACTGAAGTTTGCATTGGAGCAATAAAATTCGGGCTGTAAACACCAGCAACCCGAATATGTTCCCGCAAATAAATAAAATATTTCGGAGGAAAGATCACAACGACCTTTCGTGTCTTAAAATCGCCCGAACGACGAACAACGAACGAATACTTGTAGCAGCAGGCATAGATCCAAATGAGGCTGTTGATGATGACAACTTCTTTGTGATCATGGATCCGCAGGAGCAGGTAGAGGCTATAGGAGCGACTTTCCAGGAAGTGTACAAGGCGAATGTTATCATTGGCCCGAACCACGATCTGGAAAGTCGAGTCCTTGTGCACAATTTCTACCTTCGAAATGAAATTGTGAATTGGCGATTCGAGAGCTCGGGTTTCACCCAGTTCAGTGACGAGAATATGGCAAATAATGTCATCACCCCGTTCATTTCGAAGGAAGAGCTCCAAACGATCTTCGAATCACTTAGAAGTAAGAAATCAGTGGGAACCGATGAAATACCGAACATTGTGCTTCGACATCTCCCTCTAGAAGCGGTGAACATTTATACCACCCTGTTTAATAATGCAATGAATAATGCACATTGTCCAGCGCGTTGGAAAACTGCGGTGGTACATCCCATCCCTAAAAGGGATAAAGACACTTACAATCCGGCGAATCTCCCCTCGATCAGACTTCTTCCAAACATCAGTAAGATTTTCGAGAAGGTCCTGACTAAGTGGGTTGAGGACAACCAACTCGGTTTTAAGGCCGGGCATGATGTTATTCATGCTGCGTCGAAACTGGTTTCTGATATCCAATGGAACAAAGACAAGAACCAGTGCACTGGTACCTGCCTGATTGACTTGGAGAAAGCTTTCGATACCACTGAACAGGTTGGGCATTAGTAAATCACTGCTGGATGTTCTTTTTGATATGCTGTCCAGTAGACAGTTCATCGTGATGAATGGCGATGTGACTTCTGCTGGAACATTTAACATTAAGAACGGTCTGCAACAAGGTGCGATAAATTCGCCGATCCTGTTCAACATTTACACGAGTGATCTGATAGGTTCACTTCACCATGCCATAGCGTACGCAGACGACATAATCGCGTACAGATCAGGTTCAAAGATTGAGGTCATTAATATACTTTGCAGTGTGACTTCGATCAAATTAAGTTGAAAACCAACTTTCAGAAGTCGGAAACCATTCTGTTTAGGCCGCCTTTGTCTGGGGCCTCTAGGGATGCCAGAAAGAATTGGCGAAAGTTCTCGATGGTGGCGCAGCACAGGCAGCCACTTGCTTGTCGAAATGTGGTCAGATACCTTGAGATCTGGCTAGATCAATTTCCGTATTTTAACAAACATATAGATGTTGCTCTGGCCAGAGCCAAAGATGCCTTTGCCCTTACAAAGAGACTGTTTTATAGCAGCCAACTCGATGCGAGGGTGAAGGTGATCTGCTACATGGCCTTTATCAGGCCCATACTAGTATTTGGATGTCCCGTGTGGTTCAACGTGAGACCAAGCTTATTGGAAAAAATTCGTGTGTTTGAGAGGGCTTGTCTTAGGACTTGTCTTCGCTTATACAGAACACCAGAGTCTCAGTACGTAAAATTCTATCCCAATGAGGTCTTGTACAATAGGGCGAATCTAATAAGAGTGGACAATTTCGTCATTAAGTTGACTCGAAGGCACATTGCAAGAGCAATAACCTCATCGAACAACCTGATCTAAAAAATGCATAATAACTGACTGACTGACTATCGAGGTCTTCTTGAAGGAGAATAGAGTCTTGGGGTTTTGAAGAACTTAGTGTCATCGGCGTAAATGGATACGGAGCAGTGTTTGATAATCTTCTCAAGATCGTTTATAGTTAAAATGAAAAAGAGGGGACCTACATAGATGGCTGCCTTGTGGGACGCCAAATGTGGCCAAACACGGCGTTGAGAAGGCTGACCTAAAGCGAACGCTATAGTAACGGTTCTCCAGATAAGAAGATATCCATTTTAACAATATAGGGTGTCAAAACCGAGATAAGACAATTTGAAAAGGATCAACTGATGTGATATTTTATGGATGGCCCTAGCGAAATCTGTAACAATAACGTCAATTTAGTTGTCATTTTCTAGGACTGAAAGCACAACGGATATGACTTCAACTAAGTTTGTAGTAGTTGATCTACGTTTTAGAAACCCATGCTGACTGGGTGATGTAAGTGACTTGCACTGAAAGCTTAGAAGTTCATATAAAAAAACTTTCGAACATTTTAGGTATGTGAGAAAACTTAGCAATAGGGCGGTAGTTGGTTACTTCATTCTTTGATCCCTTTTGTGTGGACCGGGGTTATGAAAGAGGTCTTCCAAACTTGGGGGAATTCCCTTGTGTGACGGACAGATGAAATAAGGAGGAAAGTCGGTGCGAAAGACTGGAGGCACATTTTTTGAGAAATATTGCTGAGAGCCCATCTGGACCGGGTACAAAATTTATCATTGAGATTTTGTAACATTTCTTCGATATGGGTAGGATCAAAAGATTGGGAGGAGAGAGAGGGACCAATGATCAAATTGGGAAGGTACTTGAAATATATGTTGTTGGGTACGAAGAGGTTGTCTGCAAATGACTGTTTAAAAAAGTTTACAATATAGTTGGCAATAATTCCATCTATTTAGGTTGAATGTAACCAAGTTGATCTTTCGCGAATTTTTAAAGAGTGTGCCTCTGATAATTAGACAGTTGGCATTGCAAAAATCAAAAAACCACTCGCCATTGCCATTGCAATTCGGTCTCCCAGGCATATACGAGGTGTGCAGCAATCACATGACATATTTAAGAGTGGTGTTATCTATTCCTACCTTGGCGCTGAAATTTTACATCAAAATCACTGTGATAATGGTGATCTTTTTTTCTCTTTTTTAAAAAAATTTGGCCGTTATTATCCAGTCGTTGCACAGTTTTGAATTCGATATTGCTACTAACATATTAGCACTAATACCCCACATAGCCAGTTGGCTTGTCGGAATAGAGTAAGGCAGTGTTTCCAGTTGGCTAGAGGTACTCGCCAATATCTTACCAAAGATGTTCTCATCTTATACGGCATGAGCTTTCACTTAAGTTGAAGAAATCTGGCGTTCTAGGGATATTCTTTCTTATTCCGAGTGTGTAACTTAGTGAACTTATTAAACATTCTCAATTGCATTTTAAATTATTTTTATAATTATACAATAGTTAAAAAGAAAAAAAAACATTTTTTTTTAAATATTTTGATTTAAGGTCATTCGCATGACACTGACAAAAGCCTTCTTTTTTTTCTTCTAAAAACAAAAGCATAGAACGCGCGAGCAAACTTAAATTATAAAAAAATAATAATAACAATTAAAATATTTTAGTAACAAGAAAAACCGCAACTAAAAGTTAACAGACTTATCTCTATTCGTTTTTTATTTTTGTTTTTAAAAATATGTTTTTCTCAGGCTTAGAGCGGGCTTGGAGCGGGATTAGAGCAGGCTTTTGGCGGGCGTGCCGCGCATACATTTACGAGTAATAACAAAGAATTGGCTTAGAATGTGCGTGGTAAGTGATAAAATATATCGATATATAAATATATTCATTTATGTCATATGTAAATATATTGTTTTTTACTTTTTTTTTTCAAATATAAATCTCTTTAATTTTATTTGTTTTTTTTTTAATTTTTTAGCTTTACGAATCAGAAAGGAACCCTCTAGATTTTGGGCAATGTATTCAAGTATTTCTACTCCTCTTAATACAAATATATAATAAGGAGTTACTTTTAGTTCCACTTAATGCTCTTAATAATTTTAAATGAAGAGTAAAGGAAATTGTTAATATTGTTAGACAGATTGATGTTAGTGTTGTGTTTCTCATTTCAATATTTCGATGTGTAATGGCATTTTCCATTGATTTCACTGCGGAATTTAATCGCCCCAGGTTACAATGGGACACTAAAGAATCTGTCAGAATTGTTCGTGCATGGTGAGATTGTTAATTTTTTTTTTTTTTTGCAAAATGGCAGAATCCAATACAATATTTATTATTTCTACTTCCATCTTCTTTTATTTGTTACATTCGCTTGTGAATCAATTTGAACATTGAAAATATGTATGTAATTTGGCCACACACAGTCGATTGCTCGAAAACAATTTGACGTTTATATTTACATATACGAGTATGTATGTGTTAGTACATTCTGACATTTCATTTCAAGAGGCTAAGAAGAGTGCCCATGGAACATTTTCAGAAAGTTTCTTTCACTCCGGAGTGCAAAATGAAGGCGTCTGTCGTCCAATGGAAAATGCCATAAATGGGAGGGGGGTTCTTTGATCAATACACACACTCACACAGACGCACACGTGAAGAGTTGCCCCCCTTCAGGTCGGGGTTAGAATAGACCTGAGGTAAGGTATGCCTGTCGTAAGAGGCGACTAAAATCCATTCGTGTTCCAGAGGCATAACATAGCGTTATAGCTCTAAATGACCTGAGCGGAAGCCTGAATGACGCTGAGGGAATGCATCCAAGCATGGTTATCGGAACACCCAGATGGAGGCTAACTGCGAAACCCAATAAGCAGCCCCCCATCCGGAGGGCGGAGAAGGAGGGCTTGGCTGAAAAGGTCAAAGGAACCCCTATGAACTCTCTGTGACAAGACGAGCAAGCACCGTCTTACAAGTAAGTGCTCCCCACCCCACAAGGTGGCAACGAGGGATACAGCAAGAAGCAAATGGCGAGATCCGGCGGTACCCGCCACAAGGTGAATGGTGCAGTCCACCCGGAAGTGACTGCACACGCATGTAGTTATTAAAATAAATTGAAAATTACCGTAAAACATTAAGACTGAGCCCAGTAAGGTCTTAATTATGGCATACTGGAAAAATAATTGGAATGACAGCTATGAGGGCTGACGTTTGTAGTATTCTGTTACCTGAGTAAGCAAGAGTGAAATTTTGCGGAAATGGCTTTCAGGCTAATGCTACAAGCGCCCCCGTCCCGTTAAAACCTTGGCAGGACTCAAAGAACGCTCGATGCCTCGTCGCCATTAAGTTGGTGGTGTAGGTCAAGATGTAACATTCCTTGTTAAAACCGATTTGGCTCTGGCACAACACCTCATAAGGGTCTGTGTCAACCCTTGCATGGCCTCACTGCTTGCAAAGACAACCATGGAATCCTTAGGTTACTACACATTCGGACATCGATAACGGCTTTGAGTGGGGACCCAATCGAAATGAATCCAACAAAAACCAAATCAACGGAGGGAATATTAGTGGAAGAGAAAGGTAATGAGGAAAATCCCTTTCAAAGGAGCTCAAGGATGCTAAGGTCACCAGACACCGCACCAGCACCTTTAGGGAGAAACACTGAAAACAGTGTTCTTTCTGCGACAAGAGAGACGGCATTTGAACCAAATTCACAGCTATCTGCCTTCCACAAACTAGGTGAGCAGATACGGCAACTGGTGGAAATGTTAGAAGATGGGAAAAGGCGTTCAATACATCAACCTATGAGAGATGCAATTGAAAGCATTAGATCCCTATATGAGCTTTCTGCTATTCAACTTCAGGACGAAAAAGCAAAAGAGGTGATAAGGAAACACAACTCCTCACAAACCTCTCCCTGGCTGAGAAACGCACAAGAACCCAAGAAAAGGCAGGGTCAAAATGGCGAAACCCCAGAACCAAAGAGAAATAAAAAACCCCAGGCGGTAGAGTCGAAGCAAAAAGAAAACAATATTGGAGGCATAACTCCGAGGATCAAGGAGAAGAACACCGCCATTCCGACAAAACAGAAGTCAAACGATGGCAAACAGTTGAGAAAAACTAAGAAGGAGACTAACAAAAAGAAGCTTGAGGCGAAAAGAAGTAAGCCGGACGCGTTCGTCATCGAAGCAAGTGAAGGACTATCTTACGCGGAGATTCTTCGTAGCGTAAAAGCAGACCCCAAACTAGAAGCTATTGGAAAAGAGGTATCCAGGATAAGAAGGACCCAGAAAGGAGAGCTCCTAATACAGCTCAAGGAACATGGAAATAAGACAGAAGAGTTTAAGAGTGTCATTGGCGAGGTTTTAGGAGAGCGAGCGAATGTAAGGACACTCACACATCGCACTACCATCGAGCTGAAAGACGTCGACGAAGTTACCGGAAAGGAGGACATTTGCGAGGCAATAAGGACTCAACTCGGGGTGGAACTACAACCAGCAGACATATTATCCTTGCGAAAAGCGTACGGTGGAACCCAAACAGCAACAATCGGACTTCCCGTCGGACTGGCAAAGAAACTGTTAGATGCAGGAAAGGTAAAAATTGGATGGGTTATTTGTCGCATTCGAGAACGAACGCTTCTCCAAAAATGCTTCAAATGTCTTGAATTTGGGCATATAGCCAAGCATTGCAAAAGCAGTGAGGACCGCTCCAAGCTATGTAGAAGGTGTGGAACGGAAGGCCACATAGCAAAGAACTGCGATAAGGAGCCATCATGCATGTTCTGTCGAAAAGAACACCCAAACGATTCGAAGCATGTAGCCGGAAGCAGCAAGTGTCTGGTTTTTAGGAAGGCCATCATCAACAAGAAAACATGAAGATAATACAGATTAACTTAAATCACTGTAGAATTGCACAGGATATCCTGACACAAACGGCTAGAGAAGAAAAAGCGGACGTTATTTTGATAAGTGAACCGTATAAAACTCTGGACAGCAATATATGGATCTGCGATAGGACAAAGCACGCTGCTATATGGATATGTGGAAGGCATGCCTTTCAAGAAACTAACGGACTTACCGAGGGCTTTGCACGGGCCAAAATAAATGGCATATATTTTTACAGCTGCTATGCACGTCCAAGCTGGACCATTAACGAGTACCAGGCAATGCTAGACAACCTATCCGCCGACGTTCGTGGTAGAACCCCTGTGGTTATCGGCGGCGACTTTAATGCATGGGCAACGGAGTGGGGTAGCAGACTTACAAACGCCAGAGGCCGTAGTCTGCTAGAAAGTTTTGCAACCCTTAACATAGGCATTGCAAACCAAGGTCGTGCAAACACATATCGTAAGGCAGGAACGGGCTCGATTATCGACATTACGCTCGTTAGCAACTCCCTCTTACGAAACATAAAATGGCGAGTCAGCGAAGAATACACGCACAGTGATCATCAAGCAATAATATTTGAAACGAAGGAGAAGACTACCATGCAACGAGCTAAACGAAAGGGCCCAAGATGGAAGGACACAAACTTCGACCTGGAGGCGTTCGAAGAAATGATAAATACCGGAAACATAATTCAAAGCGGAACAGCTGAAGCCTGTATACAACAACTCGTCCGCATTCTCACTACTGCGTGCGATGCATCAATGCCCAGAAGAACGGGTACTAGAGGAGGAACACCATGCTACTGGTGGAATGAGGAAATAAAAAAGCTTAGAGCAAAGTGCTTAAAAGCCCGACGCAAAGTCCAAAGATCTAGGGGAAGAGATCGCTTTGAAGAACACCTTATTGTCTTTAAAAAAGCAAGACGCGACTTAAAAAAGGCAATCAGGGAGAGCAAGACAAGATGTTTTAAAAAACTTTGTGAAGAAGCCGACATAAACCCTTGGGGTACAGCATACAGGATCGTCATGACAAAGATAAAGGGCAGCAGGTCGCCGTAAATAACATGTCCAGCAATCCTAAGCTCCATAGTAGAACACCTTTTCCCCCGAAGTACATCTACTATGTACCATATCTTTCGGGAGTCCAACACGGAGGACATTCCAATAGTCACAGCGGATGAACTCATGAACGCATGCAGGAAGATAGGCGACAATAAAGCGCCGGGACCTGATGGCATACCAAATAAGGCACTAAAAGCAGCTATCCATAAGCGCCCAGACATGTTTATGGAAACAATTCAAAAATGTCTTGAAGAAGGAGTTTTCCCGGATGCTTGGAAACTACAACACCTAGTCTTGCTTCCAAAGGGAAACAAGCCACCTGGGGAACCGTCCTCGTATCGTCCAATATGCCTTCTAGACACAATGGGAAAGATATTGGAACGGATAATATATGCTAGACTGCTCGCGGTAGCAGAAGAGAGAGGAGCACTATCAGACTTACAATTTGGGTTTAGAAAATCGCGGTCTACTGTTCAAGCCATAAAAACTGTGGTCGACATTGCGGCCGAAGCGATACAAGGAGAAAGATGGCGGTATGGTACAAAGAAATATTGCTTAGTGGTGACTCTAGACATCAAAAATGCCTTTAACTCGGCAAACTGGGCGTTCATCAGAAAATCACTAGCCAGTATGAATACGCCATACTACTTACTGAGGATAATAGAAAACTACTTTACCAACAGAAAACTGAGGTATGAAACTGACGAAGGGTTGAAATACTACAGCGTTTCAGCTGGGGTTCCACAAGGATCAGTACTCGGTCCACTCCTATGGAACATTATGTATGACGGAGTGCTAAGGCTTATGTTGCCGAGAGGAGTTCAAGTAATCGGATTTGCAGACGACATTGCCGTCGTTACGGTGGCAAAAGAAATAAAGGAGATAGAGGCTGCCACAAATGTAGCGATTATTCGCATCAAAGACTGGCTAGTATCCGCCGGTCTAGAATTAGCGGACCATAAAACGGAAGCCGTCTTAATTACCAGTAGAAGAATTGTGGAATACACCAATATACGGGTGGGACATCAAACAATCCGATCGAAAGAATCAATCAAATACCTGGGAGTAATACTTGATAACAGATTACAGTTCAAAGCACATATAGAGTACTCCAGTAACAAGGCTTTACTGCTGCAAGGAGCTCTCTCTAGAATACTACCAAACATTGGTGGACCTGGATATGCCAGGAGGATTCTCCTATCTAGAGTAGTCAGCTCAGTCCTCTTATACGCTGCTCCGGTCTGGGCGGGAGCACTCGCCATAAAAGCAAACAAGAGAAATCTGTTGTCCGCATACAGGCTCAGTGCATTAAGAGCGATCTGTGGATTTCGAACAATCTCAGATGAAGCAGCCTTCGTGATAGCAGGAATGATTCCGATCGACATTCTCGCGGACGAGATGTTGAGAATTTATAATAGAAGAACCCCAGGGCGACAAGATGCAGGTGAAATTGCAAGAATAAAAGGAGAAGAGCGAGCGGTCTCAGCAGCCCTCTGGCAAGCCAGGTGGGATAATAGTACAAAAGGCAGATGGACCTACAAGTTGATCTCGGACATCGAGACCTGGACAAAACGAGCACATGGGGATAACAACTACCACCTTACGCAGTTCCTATCTGGTCACGGCGGCTATCGTAAATACTTGCACCGATTCGGACACGATAGCTCCCCTTTGTGCCCAGAATACTCAAACGAGGAGGAAGATACGGAGCACGCCATATTTCATTGCCGACGTTTTTCGCAGTGGAGAATTAATCTGCCCAGTCCAATACTACTCATAGACCAAATGTTGCAGTCGGAGGAAAATTGGATGGAAATCGGCACATTTGTGACAATTGTGCAAAATGAGCTAAGAAGAATTGAAAAAATTAGAAGAGCTGAAGAAGCAAATACAAGAAGAATAGCATGATCGGCTAACCAGCCCTGCGAAGTAATACCTAACGGCAGTCCCGCGGGGAGAGTGGTTGAAGGACGTAGTGGTGTGGATTAGTACGTAGGCGCACTCCTGGCATCGAACATTCGGGTGTTGCGAATCGTGCATGTTGGTGGCACGGGCTACCGCATCTATGAAGAGTACCACATCCATTGGCGCAACCAAGAAAAAAAAAAAAAAAAAAAACACGTGAAGAGTTGAGAAATCAGGAGGGATAAAGATTATCCCAACTTTTAGGACTGCATTGGTTGTGGTGCTGGTCGCGGTAAGGATGGCTTACATCACGTCATGATATCCTCAACTATTGGACTATCTATATCTTCTTGTACTTTCGACTGAATATCAGCGCGACACATTGGACAGTATTGAAGTTGTTTACAACACGTTGAGCAGAATCCTCTGTGGTTGCAAGGTGATAGCCGTATTGTTGCCTTCTTGTCAAAACACAATGTGCACGAGTCATTTCGTACGCTTAGCCTACGTAGTTTCTCCAAAAAATATATGCCTAGGAAGAACGATTTTATCTTGGGATTTTAGCGTCGCACAGTCATTGAAACTGCTATATTCTCTATCTGCGGGTGGATATTTAAATGGCTCCAATCCAAAATTAAACCGACACTGTTGAAAGGACATAAAGCTTGCCGCTGCAAAGTATCCTTCCTTTGCATTACTAAACACGTGCTTATACGATTCGGTTTGTTGTCCATCTAAACTAAAGATTACTTCTTGCTCCTTAAGGTCTAATAAACAGCCTAAAACGGAACCATGTTGCCACGCAGGAAGATTATGTGCTATCGATTGGGCATTATGCCAAATGAATTTTCTGCAACCATCAAATGCAATTGAGTATTTGTCATCACCGATGCCATATCCATCGTCGCTGAGAAAATTGGAATCTTTCGTTGCCCAACCGATTTGCATAACGCCCGGTGTGATAATCAAGACCTCATAGTACCAGCAATTGACGTTTGTCTGGTATGTACATCGGACGCTTTCAAATGTGTATGCATCACACCGTGCCTCAAGACCATCGGGCGATATCTTCAAGTATTCACTAACACCTTTCGTGTTGAGCATAACATTTATATTACTTAGATCAACTGTCCCATATGAATACTGTCTTCCTTCAACAGTAAAATAATTATCCAAACACCATCGGGCACAAAAACCAATTTGTCGCAGAACATATTCACTGTCAATTGCATGCTTTTCTAGTCTCAAAAGCGGATTATTCGGATGGTCTGCTAGTTTTTTTTTTATTGTGGCTTTGTTTTCGCTGGTTTGAGCAAATTTCTCTAGGGCTATTAGTGATGGCAAAGTCACGTCATGGTTAACGCCATCATCTAAATTATCAATCAGGTATTGGAGTGTCGTATCATTTGGCATTGCAATACTACTCGGGGTCCGGCTAGTTTCTCAGCTAAAC
Organism: Volucella bombylans; assembly: GCA_949129095.1. Taxonomy (NCBI): domain Eukaryota; kingdom Metazoa; phylum Arthropoda; class Insecta; order Diptera; family Syrphidae; genus Volucella; species Volucella bombylans. Next base: position 180,048,852 of record OX422143.1, on the reverse strand, counting down.
AGCCTAGTATAACGCATAAATTTCGTTCACGATGTGGGGTCCTACGCAGGGAATGTGTTATCATATCCGCAACTTTTAGTACGGAATCCTTTGTTGGTAGAGGGCTATCATCGAGAAGTAGGGCGTTTACACTCGCACCCATTAGATGTTTTACTGGTACTACACGTATAAGAGATTTCACTAGCTCAATCCAACCGGATGGTTTGTCGGTTATAACATTTGCTACATGTTGAACTAGGTGGTTCCGGTTCGTTGTCAATCACGGTCACGATAACATCTAGTGTCTCGTTAACTAATTTGTCCACAGTTTCCGATACCGATTTCATATTGTTATAAGATTCAAGCCACATGTGCTCCATTGACCACTTTCGCGCGGCGATGGTTCTGTGTGTCCTCCTCTGGGTGGTTCAACTTCCAAGCGACCATCTTCAACTTTGTCCTTGCACAGGCAAACTCCCATTTTCCAACGAAATTTTGTGAGCTCCCTTCAAAAAAACTGTTCTTCTGCCTTGAGGATGTTACTGGAGATTAATAAGCCACCAAATACCACAATCTATTGCCGCCGTCAGTCGTTCATAGACCTCCACGGAGATTAGAAGTGATTTTTGTTTCGGCTTAAAAAGTGCGGAAAAATAAGAAGCATACTTTTAGCCAGTGAATTTACAAGTGCTCGGTGGCCGAGGTGGTAAAGACCTGGACGACAACATATTTGGTGCGACGATCCCGAGGCCTGGGTTCGATTCCCATCGGGAGACAAACTATTTTTAGTTCTAATTTTTTTTAAATAATAAGTGAAGTGAAAAAAACAAAAACAAAAAATCAATTGATGGATTGTGGAGAGCGGTTCGCTATGCCAACAGCGGGATCTGCGGAGATACCAGGCGAGGCTTCGAGTGGTTCGAGCCAAACGCCAAAGGCAAAGAGAAAGAGGAAGCTAAAGCCAACCTCTAACTCGTTACAGCGTCCCACCCTGCCAACGTCCACTGAAAAACTTGGTGGATTGAGGGCCTTCAACAATTTCGCTTCATTGGCGGCAGCAAGCGAATCGGACGATGAAGAGGAGGAAATCTTGTCCATAAGTAACAGCATCAAAATGCTGCAGCAGAGTTTACAGGCCATTAAAGAGCGGCAAATGGTCAGAAGGAAGAGGGAAGAGCATGAGCTATCCCAACAACAACAGCAGTCGCAGCTTGCTCAAAAGCAGTCGCAACAAAAAATACAGTCAGCACAAGTGCTACAACAACAAAAAGCAAAACAAAAGAAACAACAACAACAAGAGCAGCCACAACAACGGCAACAGCTAAAACAGCAGCAGCAGCAACAACAACAAAAACAACAACAACAGCAGCAGCAGACGAAGAAGAAGGAGAAGGTGCCTCCTATCAACACCTATAAATTGGAGGTAATTGCAACCAAGGACCTGTGTAAGTTGGTCATTGGTAATAATTTTAACATAAAGAGATTGGGGAACGATCGCCATGCCATCCACTGTAATACAGTGGAGGGCTACGCGAAAGTTAAAGAGCTCCTAAAGGAAACAACGACGGAGCACTACTCATACACACCGAAGTGTGAAAAGCGGCAATCGATGCTGTTGAAGGGGTTGGAACCGTCTTCTGATCCTGAGGAGATCCTGGCACTGCTCAAAGAGAAGGAGTGCGAAGGACTCAAGTTTGTGGGGGTAAAGCCATTTACCACAGCTAGAGCCAGGCGGGAGAAGGAAGAAACGAAGTCTGCCGTTCTTCCTGGTGCAGCTCAGTCCCGAAAGCCGTCTGGATAGTCTAAGGAGTATCAATGTCCTAGACTACCAGGTGGTTCACTGGGGAAAATTAAAAAGGAGCGATGGCGTTATACAATGCGTTCGCTGCCAGAGGTTCGGGCACGCCGCGTCGAACTGTCAAATGCAGCCTCGATGCGTGAAGTGCGCAAAGAACCACAGTTCCGAGGAGTGTGCTCTGGGTGTTGACGGAGCATCCGATAGGTCGCAGCTCTCGTGCGTATTATGTGGGAACGTGGGACACACCGCAAACTATCGGGGTTGTCCTAAGTTCACCGAAATTAAAAAAACAAAATTGGCTCGGCAGCAGAAGGTAGAGGTCAAACGTTCACATGTGAGGTTTCAAACACCAGCCGTCACGCCCCAAATTTCCTACGCCCAAATGGCGTCAGGTAGGGGGGCTACGGTACAGCAAGCGACTGTTGCTTCTCCGGCTCCGATGCCGAGAACAACGGAAGCTGCACCCAACATGCTAGCCATCTTGCTCGCAATCCAAGGGCAGATGGCTCAGCTGCAAAAGCAGGTTCAAGAACAGGCCAAGCGGGTGGACGAGATCTACGCGTTGCTGCCGGGCCTAACGCAACACATGCCGTAATGGGTACGCACATGGTGGAGCAAACTTTGAAGGTCCTTGCGGTGAATGTGAATTCACTGATTAGGAACGAACGAAGAGCCGCGATGTTTAAATTGCTACAAGACCAAACTCCTGATGTGCTTTTCGCTGGCGAAACCAAGCTAACCGATAAGCACAAACTGGAGTACAATAATTATATTGTTAGAAGAAGAAACCGGCCCAGATCCAAACGTGGAGGCGGTGTCGCGATCTTCATTAAAGAGGGTATAAAATTTCACAGAGTGTACAAGGGGGTGTTGCGCAGGTTCCGGGTGTTGGAGGCAGTCGTCGTTTACATCCCGCTCCGCAGTGGAAAGCGGCTGTACTTGGCCTCTGTTTATGCACCGGAGTCTTCACAATCCACCCTATTCATTACAGAGCTCGACACGCTTTTTCGACTTCTGAAGCTGGAATCGGGGAGAATTATTTTATAATCGGCGGGGATTTCAACGCTAGGCACAGAGATTGGGGAAATAATCTAATAATTGGGAAAATACTAGAGGGAACCTACTACTCGATTGGTGGGGTCAGCATGATGTCATGTACAGACTCGGTCTTAAAGCGACAGATAACCCGTCGTTTCCCAGAGGCGGGTCTTATTTGGATCTACTGCTGTACGACGAACGTATACGACTGACAGGTACGAATTTACAAACATTAAACTCTCTGCGCACATTCGTGTATGACAGCGACCATTGCGACTTTAGCACCGAAATTACAGTTCCCAACGAAATTGCGGAATTGGAGGAGTTTGTCCAAAGATATACTTACAACTACAGTAAGACTCGATGGACACGCTTCTCCGCAACCTTGACTAGAGCGCTCTCCTCGAACACGCTCCACCCGACGTCCAATAGGATTTTGTCAAATCTCCTCGACAAGTACCTAAAACAAATGGACGAGGCAATTAAACAAACTATGGACACTACAATAACGCGGTATCGACGTACAACTAACGAAGACCTGTTCCGCAATCCTACTATTGACGCACTGCACCGACAGAAAAGTAGACTTCTGACAAGACTCAAAAACTTGTACAGACAGTTAACTGACCGACAAGACCCGGAGATTAGGACACTGAAGTCGTCGATTAAAAATGTGCAAAAGTTAATAAAAGAAAATTACAGAATTGCTGTAAGCTCATATTGGAACAACAAGGTTCGGGCTGTAAACACCAGCAACCCGAACATGTTTCCGCAAATCAATAAACTATTTCGGAGAAAAAAACAAAACGACCTTCAGTGTCTTAAAATAGCCCGGACAACAGACAACGAACGGTTACTGACAAAAGCAGGTATTGATCCAAATTAAGCCGCTGACGATGACGACTTCTTTGTGATCGAGGATCCGCAGGAGAAGGTTGAGACCATAGGGGCGACTTTCCAGGAAGTATACAAGGCCATTGATACCATTGGCCCTAATTACGACCTGGATAATCGCGTCTTGGTGCACGACTTCTGCATTCGAAATGAAATAGGGAACTGGCGATCCGAGGGCTCTGGTTTCACCCGGTTTAGCGACGAAAATATGGCAAATAACGTCATTGCCAGAGAGGGTGACCTACCCCCGTTCATTTCGAAGGAAAAACTCCGTGAGATCTTCGACACAATCAGAGTTAAGAAATCAGTGGGGACCGATGGTATTCCGAACATCGTGCTTCGACACCTTCCTCTAGAAGCGGTGGACATTTATACCACCCTGTTTAATGATGCAATGAATAGTGCACATTATCCAGCGAATTGGAAAACGGCGGTGGTTCAACCTATCCCCAAAAAGGGGAAGGATATATCCAATCCGGCGAATCTCCGGTCGATAAGTCTCCTTCCGAATATCAGTAAGGTTTTTGAAAAAGTAATCAAAAGAGCTCTGTCTAGGTGGGTTGAGGACAAACATATAGTTCCGGATAATCAATTCGGTTTTAAGGCGGGACATGATATCTCACATGCCGCGTCTAAACTGGTGTCCGATATCCAATGGAATAAAGGCAAAAAACAATGTACTGGTGCCTGCCTTGTTGATTTGGAGAAGGCTTTCGACACCGTATGGTTAGAGGGTATTTTCTATAAGCTGACTGGGCTGGGGATCAGTAAACCACTCTTGTACATTCTTTATAATATACCAACTAACAGACAGTTCATCGTGAAGAATGGTAATGTGACTTCTGTTGGAATATTTCAAATTAAAAATGGTCTTCAGCAAAGCGCGGTCATTTCGCCGATCCTATTCAACATTTTTCCCATACTATTGCGTACGCAGACGATTTGGTAGCGTACAGAACAGGTCAAAAAATCGAGGTCATTAATACTCTCTTGCAGCGTGACTTCGATAAGATAAGACGATTTTGTGATGACTGGAAGTTGAAAATCAACTTTCAGAAGTCGGAAACCATTCTCTTTAGGACGCCGTTGTTTGGAGCCTCTAGCGATACCAGAAAAAATTGGCGAAAGTTCTCGATAATTGGACAACAAGGACAGCCTCTTGCCTGTCAAAATGTGGTCAGATACCTTGGGATCTGGCTAGATCAGTTTCTGTATTTTGGCAAAAATGTAGATGCTGCTCTGGCCAGAGCTAAAGGCGCTTTTGATCTTACAAAGGGATTGTTTTATAGCAGCCAACTCGATGCGAGGGTAAAGGTAATCTGCTACATGGCCCTTATCAGGCCCATGCTGGTATTTGGTTGTCCTGTGTGGTTCAATGTACGAGCAAGCTTAATGGAAAAGATTCAGGTGTTTGAGAGGGCTTGTCTTCGCTTGTACAGAACACCAGAGTTGGAGTACAAGAAATTTTATCCTAATGAGGTCCTTTACAACAGGGCGAACCTAATACGAGTGAACAACTTCGTAATTAAGCTGATTCGAAGGCACATTGCAAGAGCAATGACGTCGACGAATAACCTGATATCTGGGGCTTACTACCCCAATTACCTTTACCACGAGAGTGTGCGCTCTGACGGCTTCGTTACACCGGAAGCATTCCTCTACTTTGATCAGATAGGGTTGATCCAGGATAGATCAGCGGTGCCGTTAATCTTCCATGTCGCTCGGGCAGACAGGCGACTCAACTATAACAGAGACGTCGCACACTGCAGTGTGGATCGTCTCAGATACAGTAGGGCGGTGGGGAATCGCGATAAGAGGGATGTCGTTCGGCAGTGGTTGAATAATGGAGAAGATGTTTCGTCGTCGTTTCCGTCAATTACGGACCAGCCTCACTAATGAGGCAGAGCTATGTGTGTGTATGTGTGTATTGTATATGAAGGACTAGGTAGACTAAGGTTTATTTTAAGTTAGATACTAAGTTTTTATTAAAAATAAAAAATTATGTCCATATGCTAAGTTTTGTTAACAAATTTTTTTCTTAGCTTTAAGTATACAAAGTAAATAGTTCTAAGAAAATGTAAATGAAGTCGAAAGACATAGATATAAGAATTTAGATTAGCTTAGAGTGCCTGTGTGGGGCCAGTAAGTTAGTGTAAGATTATTAAGTAATTGTAAGCTAGCATTTAAGCATTTTTTGTTAGAATGTAAGAGTTAGTGTTAAGAAAATAAAATGCATATAAAACTAAAACTAACTCTATTGCCGCCGTCGCGTATTGTTAGATGTTTTTTCTCTCAAATAAATAGTAAACGAAAACAAAAAAAAAATAACGAATTGTACGAAGAGGCAAAGAAATACTTCGGTCGCAGTTGAACTAAAAAGTGTTCTCTTTTCACAATCTAACGTCGAACGATGGACAATTAAAAAATATAAATAATAGGAATAAATGTTTGGTCAACACTATTTTATAGGACGTCATAAGTTTCTGACATTCGGCTGCATCACCATTTCTCTTTTACGGATGAACACTTCGTCGTCGTCTGCCTCTAGATTTGTACATTTTGGAATATATCAGTGAACATTGTACTTTCGATCGATATGGAAAATGCGCGATAACAAAATGCAAATGGGCTTTTATTAATTGTAATTCATCGATGTCCAATTGGCAATGGGTTGAAGGAAATGTTTTCTTTGGATTTAAAAGTGTAAAACTTGCAGAATAGACTACACGGAATTTTTTTTTTAACTTAGTGTTAGTCGATGATCAAATGTGTTTACACATGCGATAAAATAATATGAAACAAAGAAAAGAGGACCCAGTAGTGTTACCAGTCTTTACAGATTACAGAGATACTGACTACAATATGATCTCATTATGTACACTTGACACTTCGAAGTTACCTAGGAAAGATAAGTGAAACTTTTATCAGGTCAAACAGACTCACCCTGGAAGTGACAAGCAAAAAAAAAACGGAAAAACTGAAAACAACACTCACACTGTGTTTACAATACACAAACGTTGCTTATTCACCTTTAGCTAAACACAAACCGGTATTTCCCAAAACACTCAGCAGTTAAGGTGAATTTATAGAGCAGAAAAAATAGGTCAATCAACTTTGACAAATTTGGCAAACACTTGAATACGACGAGTAAAATGTAAAAATCGTCTTAAAACCTTTCTCTCTTACCTGGCTGGTTTGTGGTGTTGCCTTGCCGCTCCCTGTCAGCTGCCTAATACCGCCGCCGCACTTGCTAAAGATGTAGGTATAAAATATCTTCATCTTATGATGTCATGTGATAAAAATCCAATCGAATCGCAAAACAAATTTATTACAAATTTTTATTATATTTTTTATTTTATTTTTTTCACTGAAACAAAAGAGCAAAAGAACAGCGAAGAAACAAATGAATTGACGTAAATATTGCAGACTTTGAAGCATCGTAAACGTATGGGGGATCGTCACTGAAAGGAATTCGCATTTGAATTGAACCACTTGAGTAGGTTTGTAGGTATAATGCACGTATAGTAGCCATTAGGTACATATGTACTCGTATATATGTAGTCTATGACAGGGGCCCGATCTCGCGGGTCTCAATGTTGTTTAAAGTTTTAAAAAGAAAACGGGGCAACGAATTTGACGTGGGTTTAGAATACATCTCGTTTGTTGTTAACTTTCAGACGGACGTTATGACATAGACCCCGCAGTTCTTATTGAGCACGAAAACCATAAAAAAAAAAACATATGATCCTTCAGAGACATGTTCTCGTAGATTGAATCTAACGGACAATTTCTTTTGGTTTTCTTCCTTTTTTTGCACTCAACCGGCGACCTTAATTTAGTGTTCCATGTAACATTAGTTGCACCGCCATAGAGTACATCTATTTTGTTGACAAAATTATGGATGCACCCTAAGGAGTGGCTTCCTTCTTGAGTGTCAGTGTCAGTATCGTACCTCCTTAGAACGAAATGAACAACATTGGGAAATATTTTAAACTTATTTCAAAAGTGACTGCTGGTGCGCTTATGGAAAAGATGTTTTGGCCGAAATGAAACACCCACCGCGCCTGCTGTACGCAAATTTATGCAAAAAGTCCCGGTCCCCGTCGTCTCACGGTACGTACCAATGTGGCTGCTGTGGCCGAGAGTGTTCAACTTCGACTCGCTATCGATCTCAACAGCTCAACATTTCATGCCTGATGAGGATTTTGCACAAGTCATGGATTATTTCCTTAGAAAGTATCAAAGCAATTGAAGGCAAACTACCATCCGCTTCGTTATTGTTCCTCAGTTTGAACTTTACAGCAGCTCGAATTGGACAAGGCGCATTTTCATCTCGGCGGCTATGTAAACAAACAAAATTGCCGCATCTGGATCGCAATGGATCCGCAGAGAGTAACAGTTTGGTGCGGATTTTGGATCTTTGGCAATTTATTTCGAAAATGCTGCTGGCAAACTCATTTCAGTCAACGGTTAACGTTACGGAGCCATGATTACCGAATTTTTGGGGGCTAAAATTAAAGACATGGACTTGGACTATCTTTAGTTTCAGCGCGATGGCGCGCCGTGGCACACAGCCCATCAAACAATCGATCAGAAACAATTCAAAACTTTAAAATGAGTATCGTCCGAGCCATTCGCGAGATAGAGTCAGAAATAGTTAACAAGGTCCCATTCCACTTGCCAGCGCCACCTCAGTCGGGGTCTTGCTCTATTGCGCTGTACCTCGTTGGCGGATTCAAAGACTTTTCAAATCGGAGTATTTGTGTCCAGCCGATCTACATGACCCAGCCACCTCAGTCGTTGGACCATCACTCTTCTGGCTCACTGTCTATGCAGACGGGATCGAAAATCACCTGAGGAATCTGCTTCATCCATTTCTGGATCTGGTGTCGCTGTCTGAATTAATAGCGGAGTGTCTACTTGGGACAAAGTCCTTAACTACCTCGAAGTTATATCTGTCGAGGATGACGTCCTGCCCGAGACGTCGGTGCTGGGGTACTTGGTCTAGCCATCGTTTTCATTGCTTCTGTCTCAACACTCGCGAAAGAACCACTGACATCAAACTGATTTCTTCCAATTATGTCAATATCATCGGTGTTTCAGATGCGGACGGATTTTTGAAAGATTGCGCCTCTTGGGATTTGCACTATTCTTTGAAGAATGATGTTAAAGAAATCGCATCGCCTTGTCTAAATTATTTTTTGACATTAAAGGCCTCGATGAGTTCTTTACCGACCTTGACGGAGCAGTGCGCAAACACCATCGTCATCCTCCACAATCGGACGAGTTTGGTAGGGATACCAAAACTAGACATTGTGCTGTATACTCGTAGTTGGTCTCTATAGATGCTGTCATACGCGACATTAAAATCGATAAATAGGTGGTGTGCATCGATTTGGAGTTCATAAATTTTTTTCTAAGAACGGCTTCAGGCGTTCACACAATACGGCAGATGGGATCTTGTAGACGATATTAAAAATCCTGATGTCTCTGTGGTACGACCATATTTTACAGATGAGTTGGTGTATGCTTCTTACCAAGTCATCGCCTGGTGATTTGAAGAGCTCGGCAACTTGGTAGGTCATCGCCGTTACACAGCCGACAGAAATGATCGTTCCAAATCTTCAGTATCGATGGCCACTCTACTACCAGGTTCCCTTGTTCGTCTCTACAGGCTTCGGTACGGCGTCCGTGGCATATTTTTTTTTTACCTTTTGGTAAAACTTCCGAATCTCATTCCTGGAGTTGCATCTTCTTTATCTTTTTGAGAAGCCGGTATTCGTCTCTCCTCTTCTACTCGTGGAGCTCGTGAGCAGTTCCAGTCCTTCTATGCACCTCCGCTTTCTATGCCTCTTGCTTAGCTGCACGTGCTTTACGGCACTCGTGGTCAAAGCAGGGCTTTTGTTGTGGTGGCCGAGTGAACAGAGACGGCGGGCAGGTGGCAGAGATGGCATCTTCGATGGTTTTTTGGCAATGTTACCACTGGTCTTCAATACTTGATGCTTGCGGCAAAAAACCTCTTAACAGATTAAGGGAGACTCGATCGGAAAAGGATTTTGCGACCTCTTACGATTGTAGCCGTCCGATTTCAAACTTCAAACACAGTATCAGCTTGTCTTTGCGGTTTTCGGGATATCGACAACCGTACGCTGGTTACAATAAGGTATTGCTCCGAGTTAATGTTGACCCCTTGGAACGTTCGGACATCCATAATAATGCAGCAGTGCCTTTCGTAGATCGCAATGTGGTCAATCTGGCTGACAGTTCATAGATCAGGAGATGTCCAGGTCTCCTTATAAATATTAAGATGCGGGAATTGCGCGCTAGCCACAATAACGTATAACTACATTTCTTACATGTTACAGTGTTCAATAATAATTAAATGCCAACTTTACAAATGCAAGAGCTTTTGAAACTCTGCTGTACATAGACAGAAGCAAAGTCAGTATTCAGAATTTAAAGTATGACTCCTTGCACGTGTTGGGACCCGCAGCTTTATCTACTTCTTTTGGAAACTATATTGCTGCAGAGGTTCTGTTAGCGTTGGCTGAGTAAATATATCGCAAAACTATTCTGCAAATTACTCTATTCTGAAGAACACCGTCGGTGATACCAAGAATTTTCTGACGTTTTTCCATTTGATTGGTCCAATTCTTGTTCATTTGGCTTTTCTTAAAACTCTAACTATTTGTTGAGCTTCAATCGCTTATGGGGCAAGTTTTTTTGACGACATTATTTGTTCTTTACACAGAAACACCAGATGATGGTCAGTTACGACCACGATACATGCGTTCACTTCAATATTCGCTTCGGTAAGCAAACAATTGAGTGCTTAGTGCAACAATTCGAGTTGACCTTTTCTCTTGCTTATGTTGTCTTTACATATTTTGCGAAAAGACTTAGCTACACGTACGTCTTAGATCGCATTGACCCAAAAGCTAAATCACCATCGTGCAGGCATATCTGTCATTGATTGAGCTCTACTGGAGACGGACGGAGTTCTGTTAAAACATTGGTGTGATGGATACGCCATCACACAAGCACTAGGCACCAAAAGAGGCCCATCACAATTTAAACAATCTCCCTGGTGAAACATCCAAATTCTTTGCAAAAGTCAAGAAGGCCTTTGAAGTTCATACCGTCTATTTCCTCTAGGTCTTCGAAAAATGATTTCTCTAAAAATTCTCTTCGTCTACGCGATATTGCCTCGCATTCACACAGTATGTGTGTTATGTCCTCAACAGCTTGCAGATCACCGCAGAATCTGCAAAAGTCCGCATCTGACAATTTGAGTTTCATTGCGTGTTTCTGCAGGAGAGAGTGGCTTGTCAGGATTTCTATCAAAATTGGCCAGAGAGCCTTGTATACCCATTGTGTCTTTCAGGACTTGACCGCGTTGACGGTCTTAGTCCGGTTACCGATCTCATCTACATTAGCTCAGCCTCCGTGAGGACAACCAGAACCTGTGACTGGAAGACACTGCTTGCGTCCGGTAGTCTTATAGGCCCAAAGATTCGCGCACGCCGCATCGAACTGCGAACTGCGAAATGCAGACTCGATGCGTGAAGTGTGGAAAGAACCAAAAGTCAGAGGAATGTGCTTTAGGTAATGACGGAGCGTCGGAAAAAGCCAACTCTCTTGTGCCTCAGCAAATTATCGGGGTTGTCCAAATTCCAATACATCAAAAGAGTAAATCTAGCTCGGCAGCAGAAAGTGGAAGTTAAACGTCCACCCGTACATACACAAACACCAGCCGTTACTCCCCGAGTTACCTACGCCCAAATAGCGGTAGGGGAAATACGGTACAGCAAGCGAAGGTTACTTCTCAGGCCCCAGCGCCTAGAGCACAAGAACCAGCACCTGACATGCTAGCTATCTTGCTTCCCATCCAGGGGCAGATGGCTCCGCTCCAACGTAATATAACTGAACAGAAGAGTATACAGTCGTGTAGTACGCAGGTTTCAGGTGCTGGAAGCATGCATCGTGTATATCCCTCTCCGTAGTGGAAAGTGGTTGTACATGGTGTCTGTCTATGCACCTAAGGCTACCCAATCCACTTTATTCATCTCAGAGCTCGAGACGCTTTTTCGATTCCTGAGGCTGGAATTGGAAGACAACTATTTTATTATCGGCGGAGATTTCAACGCCCAACATATTGATTGGGGAAATACTAGGGAGAGCCTACTACTCAATTGGTGGGGTCAGCATAGTGTGGTGTATCGACTCGGCCTCAAAGCGACGGATAGTCCGTCATTTCCTAGATATGGGTCCTATTTGGATCTTCTGCTGTTCAACTCAGGAATACAACTGAAGTGCACTAACCAACGTGTATGACAGCGACCATTGCGGTCTCAGCACCGAAATAACTGTTCCAAACGAAATTGCGGAATTGGATGAGTTTGTTCAAACGCATTCCTACAATTATAGTAGGGTGCGTTGGACACGCTTCACCAGAACACTGACTAGAGCACTCTCCTCGAATTCGCTCTACCCACCGTCCAACAGAAATCTGTCAAACGAGGAGATTGACAGGTATCTAAGACTAATGGACGAGACAATCAAACGAACAATGGACAAAACGATACCTCGGTATCAACGCACTGACGAAGAAGACTTATTCCGCAACGCAACTATTGACGTACTGCACGGACATAGAAGTAGACTGCTGTCAAGACTAAAAACCTTGTACAGACAGTTTACTGACAGACATAACTCGGAGATAATGACAGTGAAGTTCGTATTGGAGCAATAAAATTCGGGCTGTAAACACCAGCAACCCGAATATGTTCCCGCAAATAAATAAAATATTTCGGAGAAAAAATCAAAACGACCTTCCATGTCTTAAAATCGCCCGAACAACGAACGAATACTTGTAGCAGCAGGCATAGATCCAAATGAGGCTGTTGATGATGACAACTTCTTTGTGATCAAGGATCCGCAGGAGCAGGTAGAGGCTATAGGAGCGACTTTCCAGGAAGTGTACAAGGAGAATGTTATCAGTGGTCCGAACCACGATCTGGAGAATCGAGTCTTTGTGCACAATGAAATGAAATAGTGAATTGGCGATTCGAGAGCTCGGGTTTCACCCAGTTCAGTGACGAGAATATGGCAAATAATGTCATCATCAACGATAGGGTACTACCCCGTTCATTTTGAAGGAAGAGCTCCAAACGATCTTCGAATCACTTAGGAGTAAGAAATCAGTGGGAACCGATGAAATACCGAATATTGTGCTTCGACATCTACCTCTAGAAGCGGGAAACATTTATACCACGCTGTTTAATGATGCAATGAATAATGCACATTGTCCAGCGTGTTGGAAAACTGCGGTGGGACATCCCATCCCTAAAAGGGATAAAGACACTTCCAAACCGGCGAATCTCCCCTCGATCAGTCTTCTTCCAAACATCAGTAAGGTTTTCGAGAAGGTGATCAATAGAGTCCTGACTAAGTGGGTTGAGGACAAAAATATAGCGGGACATGATATTATTCATGCTGCGTCTAAACTTGTTTCTGATATCCAATGGAACAAAGGCAAGAATCAGTGCACTGGTGCCTGCCTGATTGACTTGGAGAAGGCCTTCAATACCATATGGTTAGAGGGACTACAAGCTGAACAGGTTGGGCATTAGTAAATCACTGTTGGATGTTCTTTTTGATATGCTGTTCAGTAGACAGTTCATCGTGAAGAATGGCGATGTGACTTCTGCTGGAACATTTAACATTAAAAACGGTCTGCAACAAGGTGCGATAAATTCGCCGATCCTGTTCAACATTTACACAAGTGATCGGATAGGTTCACTTCACCATGCCATAGCGTACGCAGACGACTTAATTACGTACAGATCGGGTCCAAAGATTGGGGTCATTAATGTAATCATTAATAAGCGATATTGCGACGACTGGAAATTGAAAATCAACTTTCAGAAGTCGAAAACCATTCTGTTTAGGACGCCTTTGTCTGGGGCCTCTAGGGATACCAGAAAGAATTGGCGAAAGTTCTCAATCGTGGCGCAGAACAGGCAGCCACTTGCTTGTCGGAATGTAGTCAGATACCTTGGGATCTGGCTAGATCAATTTCTGTATTTTAACAAACATATAGAGGTTGCTCTGGCCAAAGGTGCTTTTGCCCTTACAAAGAGACTGTTTTATAACAGCCAACTCGATGCGAGGTGAAGGTAATCTGCTACTTGGCCCTTATCAGGCCCAAGTTTGTATTTGGATGTCCCGTGCGGATCAACATGAGAGCAAGCTTATTGGAAAAGATTCGGGTGTTTGAAAGGGTTGTCTTAGGACTTGTCTTCGCTTATACAGTACACCAGAGTTTGAGTACATACAATTCTATCCTAATGAACCTAATAAGAGTGGACAATTTCATCATTAAGTTGACTCGAAGGCACGCTGCAAGAGCAATGACCTCATCGAACAACCTCATCTCCTGGGCTTTCTACCCCAATTATATGTATCACGAGAGAGTTCGTTTTGGCGGCTTTATTCCTCCAGAAGCGTGCCTCTATCTAGATAGTAAAGGACTGATCCAGGACAGATTCGCGGTGCCGCTAATCTTTCATGTCGCTCGAAAAGTTGCGGACAGGCGACTCAACTACGACAGAGACGTCGCACATGGCAGTGCGGAGCGTCTCCGGTTCAGTAGGGCGGTAGGGCGGTAGGGAGTCGCGACAGGAGGGATGTTGCTCGGCAGCACCAACAATTTTGGTGACTAGTTGAAGGGTGGTTGTTGTAGAGTTTCAAGCACAAAACAAGCGTGGAAATTGATAACCTTCGAATCATTCCGAGTGAAGAAAAATTCGGACTCCCACCCCCGGAGAAGTAATATCGAAACCAAATATACCTGAGTTTCAAACCACCTACATTACAACAATGTTTTCCTTAAAGAGTATCATAACCCCTTAGGAGTACGTAAATTATATACAAAAAAATGGGAATGTCAAAAATGTTGCGAGAGATCCGAGGCCAAGGAAAACCACATTGAAAAAGGACAGTCTGATTTACAGAGCCATTTTTGAGCTCTAAAGCAATAAAGAACAGTGTTTTTGCAAATCATTCCATTTGTGTGTCGGATAGAACTATATGAAGTCGTCTGCTGCAAAAAAAACTTAAGAGGATGCATCGCACAAAGAAAGCCACTCGTAACCGACAAAAATTTAAAACTAAGGAAGTCGTTTGCAAAAGAGCACATTCACAAATCGATGACTTTATGGAAAAGTGTACTGTGGACTGATGAATCCAAGTTCTGCAGGTTCGAATCGGATGGAAAAAGGTATGTATGGCGTCCACCTAACCAACAACACAATCCGAGATACACACTAAAAACAGTCAAACACGGTGGAGAAAGTGTGATGGTTTGGACTGCTTTTTCTTGGCATCTCGTGGGACCAATTGTGAAAATAGACATGAAAATGGATCAACACATTATTGAAGAACATATGATCCCCTTTTGCCGAAGAATATATGCCACTAATATGACGTTTTATGCATGACAACGATCCTAAGCACACTTCTCGTCTTATGTAGGGTTATCTTAGTTTTGTCAGCAGCGTCTTGAAATGGCCAGCCCAGTCTCCCGATCTGAATCCGATCGAGAACCTGTGGAACGATGGCGAACATCACATTGAAACAATAAAGCTGCGAAATGCATCTGCGTTGTGGAACCAGATTTAAATCGCATGGACATCTATTCCTCAAGAACGCTGTCAGGCTTTAGTGTAGAGTCGTTCAAGAAGATATGCAGCTGTGCTAAAGAATAACGGGTTTCCGACAAAATACTAACTTCTAAGTTATGTCTAAAAGGTATTTCATATTTTTAATGCAATGCAATGTAATGTGATATTTATGTGGCCAAGCATAGTTTTACAAATGTGTGTTTAACTTTTTTATTTTCGGGAAAATAATCTCATCTTTTCGTATATTCTCAAAAACTGCCTTTTTATTGATAGAAGTGCATGTGCGCTATTTACGTGTCCACCACTGTAGGTAATCTGTAAGTTTTTAGTTTTAAGTTTTATAATAAAATTAAAATCAAAACAGTCCGTATACAAAGTTTTTTCTATTTAAAAATATTTTCTTAGCTTAAGCTGTATTGTCCTTACTATAAGAATAAGAAAAAAAACCTGTCAAAACGTCGAAAGACATAGTTTAAGTGTCAGGTTTAACTTAGAGTGACCGCATGGGGCCAGTAAGTTAGAATAAGATAACTTGTAAGTATTAATTAATTCAATATAATAAAAATGCATAGAAGCTGTAGTCTTATAGACACTGTTTGTTCTGTGTCTTCTAAGAAGAACCTGCTCCTTCCTCTCTTTTCGAACCATCTGTGAATCTCATCAATTTCTTTTGACCTGATTATTTAATTTTTTTTCCAGACCTCCCTCTCCGGATATATTATATCGAATGTCGAAGTCGACCAAGGAAGGAATTTCATCCGTTAGAATTGGATTGCTTGGCAGTAGCTCCGGTAGGACCGTGCCGTGTCTGAAACTACTGCTCTTGAAGTAACCCAAATTAGTGAGTCGTATCGCACTGATGCCAGTAAGTTTTTGCATCTGTAAATCAATCGGTGTTAGGTGTAGAAAGGCGTCCAATGCAGCCGTAGGGGTGGTACGGAGCGCCCCTGTAATGGCTATGGCAACCATTTGAACCGCCGCTAATTTTCCGTAAACCGTTTTCGTGGTTGTTGCCATAGCAGGTTTTAAGAACTAAATTGTCCTTACCGTTCTTTTGCAGATAAAAATAGCATTATACTCGTCTGCCTTTTTGATTCTTTCCGCTACGCTAAGATTCCAATTCAACTTTTTATCCAGAACTACACACAGATATTTCGCACTGTCCGAGAGGGACTCCACTCCGTTGAATTTTGGGAGTTTGAATTGCAGTATCTTGTGCTTACTGGTAAAATGAGCCAGTTCCATTTTGGAAGGGTTAGCATTGAGACCACAGCTTTTTGCCCAAGTGCTGATCGTCTTCAGGGCAACCTCCGTCATCTCGCTTAAAATAAATATTTAAGTATTTTCCAAGCACTTATACCCATTGTACTAAGCTTTTTTAGGATGTCGTTGATAACCAGCACCCACAGGAGTGGCGATGTGACTGCCTCTTGAGGGATTCAGCTGGTTACAGACATTCTAACCGAGCTCTATCCTTTTTTATTTTACAACTTGCAAGCATGTATACGAGGGTTGTCTGAAAAGTTTCCGACCAAAGAATGATACAAGACATACATAGTCTCCTTGTAACTCTATACACTTCTCCCAGCGATGCTCCCATCTCTCTAACCCATCCAAATAGAACTTGGCGTTTTTCTCTGCAAAATAATTGTTCACGAAGGTAATTGCCTCCTCATTTGACGAAAATCTCTGTCCTCCGAGCGCAATTTTTAGATGAGGGAACTAAAAGAAGTCACTTGGGGCTAGATCTGGTGAATAAGGCGGATGGTCAAGCAGTTAATACTGTAATTCATGGATTGTCGCCATGGCAACCGCTGAGGTGTGAGACGGCGCGTTGTCTTGGTGAAACAGGATTTTCTTTTTCTGCAAATGTGGCCGTTTTTCCGCAATTTCTGCCTTCAGCTTGGCAAGTAATGATGCGTAGTATGCTCCTGTAATGGTTTTTCCTTTTTGAAGATAATCGATTAAGATAACTCCTTTACTATCCCAAAAAAACAGTCGCCATCACTTTCCCAGCCGAAAAAAACAGTTTTTGCTTTTTTTGGAGCCGGCCCGCCCTTTGCAGTCCACGGTTTTGACTGAATTTTTGTTTCGGGCGTATAATGGTGTATCCAAGTTTCATCTACAGTAACTAATCGGCGCCAAAACTCGGATCTATTGCACCTAAACTGCGCCAACGGAGCCTTGGAAATGTTCATTCAAACACGTTTTTGGTCTAACCTAAACAAACGCGGCACCCAACGCGCGGACAGCCTTCTCATGCCTAAAATTTGAATTAATATGTAACAAACACGTTCTTTGGACATTTTCATAACCTCTACTATCTCTCTCACTTTAATTCGGCGGTCGTCTAACACCATTTGGTGAACTTTAGCAATGTTATCGCCAGTGATTTGCAGTTTTTGGACGTCCCGAACGTTCATCATCTCCCAAGCTTTTACGGCCACGTTTAAATTCAGCTGCCCAAAATTTCACTCTGGTAAATGATGGCGCAGAGTCCCCATACCCAGAGTCCAACTCAGTTCTGATTTGCGTAGGCGTATTGCCTTTCAAAAACAAGAATTTAATAACAGCTCGATACTCAATTTTTTCCATTTTCACAAAAAACATTCACATCGACTCACTCAAACGACTGTCAACTAAATACTGCGCGTCCAAAATGACTGAAACTTCTGTAAGTAACTGTCAAAAGATGCACAACTAGCATTCACCAGCTTTTATTGACGAGTGCCGCTATCTTTACGTTGCGGTCGTAAACTTTTCAGACAACCCTCGTACGTGAAAATGACTGTTTGGTGTGTGGTCTTCATGCAGGATGTTTCATTGGACCATAATTGATGCCGGCAAGTCGGTTAAAGTCAATGGAGACCGCGCCACACAATGCGTGCCACAAGCGACTTATTGAAGACGAAATCCAGTGATCGTCTTTTCGTCAATTAGAAGCGTGGTTCGTTGCGTTTTTGGAATATCGGCCGAATTATGCGGGTAGTAGAAAATTGGCATCCACTACTGCAAGCGGTTCCGTGGAGGACAGTTGAATGCTGTCATACTTCTTCTTCTTTTCCTTTTACTAGCCCTTTCCTCGCTACACGAACTTATGCATAACGAGTTTCCCATTTTTACTGGATCGCTACTGCTCCGCTTATAGGGTTGGCTAATGTCGCAGATCGCAGAACGCGTCTGCATACTGCTCGGTCCTGTATCACTTCGGCGGTTAGCGCCAGGCGTTGTTGTGCATTTGCCATCTGAGCAATCCAGGAATTCTTTTTCCTACCTACTTTTCTTTTAGTAGGAGCGACCGTAGTTGATATTGCCTTCTTAACGGGATTTTCCGGAGATCTTCTTTGAACGTGGCAATACCAGCTAATTCTATCCAACTCAAGTTGTTCGATTATCGAATTCTTTATGTGTAGACTTCCTCTAATGTGCGTAGATCTAATGCAGTCGCGTTTCGTAACTCCAGTCCACATCCTTAACATTTTCATCTCTGCTGCCGTCATTTTATTTTTAAACGCTTCGTATATTGTCCAGCACTGCGAACCATATGTAAGAGCTGGTCGAACCATCGTGGTGTAAAGTTTTCCCTTCAGTTTAAGTGGAAATTTTCGGTCACAGAAGATTCCCGAATTTTCTCGCCATTACATCCACCCCACACTTATTCGGTGGGGTACATTTCGATTCTACGTTAACGATTGATCCAAAATACTTGATCCTAGTGGTTTTCGGAAGAACTATTCCGTCCAACATTATATCTGGAATAGGTCGCAGTGGATCCGAAAATGGGCAGGTCAAATGTTCCGTCTTTAAGCGACTTCTTTTAAACCCGTTTTTCTCTAGCGCGTCTTTCCATTTACTTAGGAAGTTTTTGCTTCGTGCATGCAATCTTTCAAAAGATAGTCTAGTACCACATTAAAGAGGAAAGGGCTAAGAACGCTTCCTTGATGCACTCCGACATTTACCGGAAATTCTCTCGTAAGTACGGCGGTACATTTAACAGCAGTTTTGACGTTTCCATACATGTCTTGTATCATGCGTGTATACGTTTCCGGTACCTTTTGAGACCTCAACGCGGTCCATATGAGATCTCTAGGCACACGATCGAATGCCTTTTCTAGATCAATAAATACCATGTGCAGATCTTTTGACGAATCCCGATGTTTTTCCATTAATACTCGTATTCGCAAGCTTTGGATTGCGTCCACCGTCGCTCTTCCTTCCACGAATCCACACTGGCTATCGTCGAGATTTATGATCTTGCGAAGACGTTCGTTTAAAACTCTTTCAACGATTTTCATCGTGTGTGACATCAGCTTTATTGAGCGGTAGTTGTTGCATTCTCGCGTGTCGCCTTTGCCTTTGTATAATGGAACCAAAAAGCTACTTCTCCATTGATTCGGCATAGTTTGTCCGCATTTTATTTTATTCAAGAGTTTCGACAGCCATTCACTGCCGATACATTCCATCTTCGACCAAAACTCTGATGGGATGTTGTCTGGTCCCGCCGCTTTCCCGCGTATCATTTTTCCGATAGCTATACTTACTCGTATCTCTTCTGCCAGCAACTTCTTCTTCGAATGGATCAGCTGCAGTGACGCGATCACGTGGAAACTGTTTGTTAAGCAGGTCCTTACAGTATTCAAGCCACCTATCACAGATGTCCTTTTCGTTTGTTAGTAAGAGCCCGTAGGAATCTTTGATGTATTTTGGCGACGTTATTTCCATCGCATTTTTTCGCCTTTGCGCAGCGAGTTTAAAAATATTTGGCACTTTACTATTGTACGACGTTTGAACTTCTTGAATAGCTTGTCTTCTATCTGCCGATCGTGAGGATATTTGTTCAAAGTCCTGCTAAAGGTTTTCCGCTGCTGCCGCTCGGGTTTGGGCCAGGACTCTCTTTGTAACGTTTTTAAGTCGCTCATATTCAAGTGCAAGTCGAGACTTATCGATATCGTTGCTCCGATCACATTTTCTCCACGCTTGAAATGCTTGCTTCTTGTCGGTCACAGCTCGTTTGGTTTCGTCATTCCACCACCATGTTTCTTTCTCGATGTGATGATGTCCTGATATCGTTCCTAGAAGAGACTTTGCGTGTGTCATGCATGCCTCGTGCATGCTGTTCCACATTTCTTGCAGGCTAAGTGAGTCTGCGATAACGTTTATATTAAGAAGTACTTCTTTAGCGCGTGCAATAAATCTTGTGCCTCGTTCTTTCGATAAGTTATACCACCGGATTTTAGGCTTTCTAACAAGTTCTCGTGTTTTTGGTGGTTCGGCTGTGAAAAATTCTGTAATGAGCAGCCGGTGTTGGGTGACTAGCGATTCTCCAAAAATTACCTTGCAGTCCTTGACACTGTTTCTCATCGATCTTTTGCAAAGGTGATAGTCTATTTGTGTTTCGTGGCCTCCGCTGCTATAGGTGATAAGATGTCGTTGATGTTTTATAAACGTGGTATTTAAAAACAGTGAGACCGTGGGCTTTACATGCTGCAAGGATGTCTTCACCAGCAGAATTTCTGGTTCCAAAGCCTTTACCGCAGTGGCAGTCCTCATAACCTACATTTGATTCTCCAACGTGGCCGTTTAAATCTCCGCCTACGAAAAGCATCTCCTCGATGCGTTTATTTCTGAGTAAATTTTCGAAATCTGACCAAAATTTATCCTTTTCCGATTGATCGCAACCGTTTTGTGGGGCGTACACGCTAACAATGTTCCACATTTCATTGTTCATAATGAGTTTTACACTCATCACAACATAACATCACAAATACCAACAATATTATTAAGAAGATTTGCCGCGACAATAACACCGACACCGTTTCGTCAATTGACCGTTCCATGGTAAAACATCTTAAATGACTTACGAGGGGCGTTCAACATATTCTCGGTATCGGGGTGAAGCTGTGGTTGTATATATAAATTGACTTATTTATCAAGTAATACTATTATTTTAGTGCATTCATGTAAAATTTCATATAAATGTGATTACTAATTCGCGTTTTATCTCTAGTTAAACAGAATCATAATGGCAACTGAGACGATGATGGTGAAAATTGAGCATCGCGCTGTAATTTAGGATCGTTGTCGTTTGTTGTACCTTATGTTCCGTTCGTTGCTCCGTGGTGTTGATTATGCATTTATGCTTTATTAGGTCGTTCGTTGCCCTATGCGGTGTGTTGTGAGATATGCATTGTTTTGTTTGGCCTGTCTCCCTATGAATGCTCATCAGTATGCCCTGAAGCTTACTTTCGGACGTACTCCAAAATATCGTAATTTTTTCCCAGCCGTACAGCTTGCTTATGGAATGCCCTGCCGAGCTCTCTATTTCCTAGTCATTGTAACTTTCTAACATTTAAAACCACCGTACATCGGTACTTCTCTTTTCGTTCTCCCTATGTTTCCTTCGCCCGCGCTGTGTGTATATATATTTCGTGCTACGGCAACTTCCGTTCATCTATACGCTACACACATTTTGGGTTTCTGCTCATTCGGAATTTTGTGAAAAGTTCCTGCGCTACTTTACCATATAAAGCGAGTATTTAGACTCCCAAGTTCACCCACCTATATGATACACTTGCAGACTGAAGTAACACCCCTGTTTCTAGTCAAGCTACAATACATTTTGATTATGTTTTTTTTTTTTTTTTTTTTTTTTCTAAAGAACTTAACACTCAAGTGGGTATAACTACACTTATGAGGCCAAAGCATGTGTTGAGTTTTTCGGAAAAGGGAACTGAAAGAGAAAGAAAGATATTTGGGCTCAGTGACTATTTCGCTCTTCACGGATGGCATCCAACATTTAATGGGGAGACTAAATTATTACTGTCAATTGACTTGCTGTTGTACGAGTATTTAGGCAACTACATACTCATCTCACGAGATTTTAGTTGCCTGAAAAAAGTTTCGACCACGGCTGGTATTGAACCCCGAACCGTCCGATTGGGAAACCGAAATACACTACTGCTTGAACCACGGCCACCCACAATGTTGTAAATGTCATGTTGATGAAACTTCAGAGAATACCGAAGTTAGAGCTTCTGCATATGCTACGGAGCAGAGTAAAATGTGTTCAAGAGTGGGAAATGCTAGGAACGGATAGTAACGAGTAAAGTCTAAATATTTCACCAAATGAGTAGCCGGCGTTGCACCAGCAGAAATTCAAAATCTTATTGCAAAACACCGGACACAGAATTTGCGACAAATTTGTAAGTCATCTCAACACAGATCATACTACAATCAACTCGATCATTGCTTAGAAGATATGACATAAAAACGCTCCCGAAAACATTTATTTTTCAGTTAACTAAAACTCATCCAACAAGATGAGTGGTTGCCTAGAAAACAACAACAAGCCAGCTTTTACCAACAATTTAGTCTCTCCATGGAAGAGATGGACAAATCCGGCAAAAACTGTCCCATCATTTGTAGCCACATCATCTAGAGATGGATGGTTGTCGATCGTCTACCATGCACAGTAACCAAAAACTGCTTCATGTCTGCGGTAGGCAGAATTAAACCATGGAAAAACGCAAATGTGCGTATAACTCAGGGACACGATGTTCCCAATTGTTCACCTGCCAGAAGCAGACAACCTTTATTAGGAAGTTTTCCTAGCCCGGATAGCTAAACAAAACTCCGGCGTATCCACAATAAACTGGCGAGTACCTAGGGTTGCTATGGAGAAGAGAGGACACCATCATATTCGCAGTGGATGAGATTTCCAAGGATCACATCCTAAGCCAAGGATGCAAACTTTTCCTCAACTTCTCGAGGATCCAGATTAGAATAAACGGAGCATCGAGACCCGTCCGGAATAAAGAATCTGAAACCAAAACTGAGGACAGAGCGACAACCAACTTATCCAAAGTTTAACTCAGGAAAGACAGCTCGACACTAGAAATGCGAGTACACTTGGATCTGATAATGCCCAAGAGACCCATGATATTTAGAACTAGCAGCTCAGTGGAAATGGCTAAAGAGCCGTAAAGACTTCATAAGACTTGTCCTGAAAGTGTAAGGCTTCAGGCCACTGTAGCCGCTAAAAACACTATCAGTTCTACCAACATATCCCTACAATAGTTTTTATTATGGGATTAGTGTGTATCCAAGTTAAGCTATAGGAGCTATACGCGTACAAGGACCGGATAAGGAGCCTCTCTAGTGAGTTACTCTATTCGTATATGAAGAAGTCCTAAGGCTTGTATTATCTTAAATCAGAATACAGCAGCTATTCCAATTCAAGAATACACAAATAAAGTTGGGCTAACCACTGAAGGCGGTAAAACAGACGCAGTAATATGCTCAATCTTCCTGCCGGATGACTCCTCCGAACTGGACTTTTTGCAAAGACTCATGGACTACTGTGGCCGAAGAAGACTCCAGCTGATAATTGGATGCGATGCGAACGCCTACCATACAAACTGGGCCTTTGGGCTGCCCAACGAGGTGAGTGTCTTCTTGAATTTATCTTGCAAATCTAAACTATGGAAATAGCCCTACCTTTATAAATGGAATTAGAGACGAAGTCCTTAACCTTGCATACGAAATTTATAAAAAAATTATTAGGAACTGGCATGGTACCACTGAAACATCGATGTCTGATCATCCGCATCTTATAGACAGCCTATATCCGCAGATTGGGACACATATAGCTAGAATTCATGAAATCCACGGCCAATTGCCACAAAACTATAAGAGGCATTGACAGCCTAGAAGGTGCCCGCGAAAGCCCCAAATTTGCCTATCATCAGGCTTCCCCAGAGAAAGAAGAATCAGACAATCGCTCTATTCCATGTTGGAATAACAAACTCGCCAAATTAAGAACGCACACCAGAAAGCTTTTTAACAGGACGAAACGCGATGGAGAATGGGCTGAGTACTTTGAAGCACTCACAAAGTATAACCGAGAAATTAGAAGAGCTACTCGTAGTTTGTAAATCAAGAAAACGCGCTTTATTTCCGGTATTACACCACTTCGTTTCCTGAACGCACATGCCAGGTACTCGTAGAATTCTGCGACGCATTATTGCTTCCATCTCCAAGCTTTTTGAGGTCATCGATCCGACGTTCCAACTTGCAAACCGAAGTTTAGTAAAATTTAGAAACTTCATTTTGAACGCCCCCGGAATCCGTTGGGCTCTGACACAAGCATTTCTGTTTGCCTTGGGATCACCTGAATGCGTGGCAAGCGTGGTGCCCAGCGGGGTAGTGCTACAACTTGCGATCATTTCCATGAAGTTTTTTGTACTTTCGTACGAGATCAGAACAACAATACAAATCAAAGATTTACAGGGAGTACGCGAAACGCATTTGCGGTTTGTGTAATTGCACCTGACGTAAAACAACCAAGGTACCAAGCCTTACAAATACCATTAGTTAGTCAGTTAGAATTCTTAGAAAATCCAAAAACTAATCTGCGACTTTAACTAATTGTTTACCCCCAAATCAACTACACAACGTTTGCGGTTAAAGGGTTTTTTTTTATGAGGAACAACAAATATTCTTGAATGGAATTTCCCTAAAACTTGCACTCTCACCTTACAGCCAAGATAAAGCTAACTGCGATCAACACCATTTATCGCGTCATAGCAGTTTGATCGGTTCTGATAGTGTGATACCAAGAAACCGGCATTGTCCCATGCCCGTCGATCATACTTCAGCTAATCCCATCGGCTCAAGCTGCAGCTGAATGGGAGTGAAAAAAATGTCTAAAATACCGCGGTGAACCACTCCTCCCGCACATCTCTGCCGCAGGTAAACATAAATGTTCGTACTCGTATATCTTGCCCAAGACCTGATAGGTATACGAGTACACCTATGTATGCCGACCTATCCATACTCGTATGTTAGTATGCATATGGTTTTGAATTTTGAGTTTGGAGTTTGGAGTTGTTTTTGTTTTTATTCCCCCCATTGATTTGTTATTTCTCGTGCTCGTGCTCGTGCTCGTGCTCTTAACAAAAAGGAACACTTCAAGACCTAATTTTAGTCATTCGAGTTTAAAGCGCGTTATTGACCACAAGTCTTGATCTCCCTCTGAAACCAGCAGCACATGACAATCGCGTCGTTGTTATCGTTACGAGACCACCATTTGTCCAAAACAATAAACCAAAAAACGCTCTTTTCACACGTAGAATTTCTATTGTTGTTTTATTTTATCTTTTACTAATAATTCGAAAGAACGCAAGAAGAAAAGTGAAAATTTCGTGAGAAAAAAAAAGTGCCGAGCACGCACTTCATCAGCACCTCATTATCAATGTTTTGCAGCGTTTGCAAGTAGGCTTAAAACTTTTCTCAGGGTCTCGCGTTCATACCAAAAAAAAACAAAAAGTTCGCGGTCAAGCGTTTGTTTGCTTGTTGTTAATGATTTTTTGTTTTTATTGTTGTTAATTCTACATCATACTAAAAATTGTAATAAATTATAATAGTGCAATCGGTTTAGTGAGTTAAATTAAACAGAAAACAAACAGTCACGACTACGAGTACAGAAATAGAAAGTGTTACACGAAACGAGCAAAAGAAACATCTCAAACGTCAAAGACGACGACGACGACGACAGAGTCCATAACAGAAGTGCGCAATGGGCTTTTTCTAAATTGTTGCTAATTTCTTATATCGTTATTGTGGGAACCAAATACCTTAACAATTGCTAAACTATAACTACGAGTAGAATGTGGTAACAGCAACATTTGTCCAGGTAAGTGGGATGAAGTTAGCAAACACTATATCTACAAACTCGTATACACTGCAACGTTGATACCCGACGACTTGATTGTCGTCTTAGTTGTCGTAAGCAGATCATTTTGAAACGCAAATTTATTTTTAATTAACCTCTCACTTCTTGGCTGGTGGGTCTTGCTTGGGTCATAGCTGTTAACTGCTAATTGGGCCTTGAGCAAAACTTACCGATCAGCTTTTTACTTCCGTCTAACCGGAAACCATCTCCCCTCCGGCAATTACCCCAACTGATGGAAGTACGAGTACTAACGAGTAACTAACTTCGATCGTCAAATGTGAATTGTGAAACTTTAGTAATTCGATTGATATTCGCATCCTCGATATCTCATCGACGTACTCCAACCAAAAAATAGAACTATGCGATGTGAACGAACTTCTAAAACACCAATAAAAATAGACTAGACTTTTTGACAGCTATTCAACAATAAAATAAACACTCAAATGTCAAGATGTGCTTAATGTGCCAATCAAGAGAGAACGCCAAAGGCCATGATTAGCTTTGTGGAACGAAACAAGTTCATACGTACGTACTCGTACATACATTGAAGGCGTGCGAGTCCTTATTGTGTTTACGATTCTGGTTTGATCGAGATCAAACCGATTCGGAATTTATTAAAACGGACTTGTGTGTGTATTTTTTTCTCAAACAAATAAAATCGCTGTCAAATTTCAAAAGAAAAAAAGAAAAGAGGTGACCACCACAGTTGCATCACGTGTGAAGCTTCATTTTGCGGACGAGCATAAGAAGGCAGAATCGTTAAGATGCGTGACATTCATGGGCAAGGGAAGAATTAAGGATTCACCGCGATTTAGGTTTAATTTTTTAATTTAAAGTTAATGCATTTTAGATTGCTACTTAAGCCAAACGACTTTGTGATGATGGAGAAGAATTTCTGAAAGGCAAACACTTCGGCATTTGTCATGCTCTGCGTTTTCCTCTGACCATATTTTGTAATAACCATAATATTGTGAAATGAGATCATATATCTGGTTGTAACATAAGTATTGCGCGATTTTTGAATGTCTGTTCAATGTTAATTAGTTTGCACCGCAATGCAAAAATTTGGTCGACAATGTAATTTCCTTAATTGGGCAACACTTCTGGCCACTCTTTTAGGCAACTTGTTAATGACGCCACTAAAGAAATTGTTTGGCTTTGTCGAATCTAGGGAATGAGGCGGGTATAACTTTTTTTTTCTCAACCGAACTCCTAGCTTTATGAGGGCAAGTGTTATCCTGGTCGAATAGAACACCCTTTCGATTAACCAGACCTGGCCGTTTCTGCCCTAGTGCCGAGTCTAATCTGCACAGCTGTTGACAGATGTCTCTTGTGTTTTAACGTAGGTACCTGCCGTGAGGGCTTAAGCCATACATCCATGGGAGCAAGGATACGCCTTGCCATCGCTCACCAAACATTTTCACTGTTTCAGATACCAATTCGGAACTGTGTTGTCGGCACAAGTTCCACCCTTGGTATGAGTCGAGGCCGACCTAAAACCTCTTACTGCTCTTAGGGTCGCAGCACCCAGTACTTATTGCAAGTCTACATTGGGTCAAACCAAGGGAAAACCCAAGGTAAGACCCTTCCCGCGATTTTGGGTTTAAACCACAGCCACCATGACGCTCCCACAAGGGGGCCTACCTCTAACAAGTCAGGCCCGGACCGAGATCCGGGGGGCTCCTGACTCCCATGGTACCGTGATTTAAGTCCTGGTAGGGACTACCGGTGGTCCAGCCGCCAACAAGACCTATGGCCTTCAACTTGTGACTGATCAAATCGTAGCAACCTACGGTAGCGTCATCTGAAGATGTTTACGATAAGACCAGTACTTTGCTCTGCCCCCGTTCATTATTAGACAACGTCATTAAAGGGCGAAGCCTTGATAATTGTGCGGGGGCCCGCACAGCTGTTGACAGTAGATTTCTGTGGTGAGTTTTTTTTACCCTTAAAATGTTTGTATACAGCGCGGGCGAAGGAAAATTAGGGAGGGAAGAAAGATAGGTACCGATGTACGTTGGTTTTAAATGTTTGCAAGTTATAACGACCAGGAAATACAGAGATCGCCAGGGCATTCCATAAGCGAGTTGTTCGGCACCATATTTCAGAGTACGTCCGCAAGTGGTTTGAGGGTATACTGACGAGCATTCATAGCGCGACGGGTGTTACGGTTTGAATGGGCGGAATGCTACTGGCGATTTCAGTGGAGCACTGGTGGTGGAAATAGCGATAAAACAAAGTCAGACAGGAGACATTACGTCGGTGTTCGAGGGTGTCAATTGATTGACTGATATTAGTATCATCTATAAGTTTTATCGCACGGTTTTGAATCCTATCTAGCAGGTGCAGAGATGTTTTAGGAGCACCTGACCAAATGTGGGCATTTTATATTGAGGCCAGATCAGAGGGGGTAAGATATTTCTTACATCGCTTGAGGAAACCTAGACATTTCGTGGTGTTTTTGGCGACATCGAATATGTGGTCATTCCAACGTAAGTTGTCATTAACACACATACCTAGGATAGAAAGTTTTTCGGTTGGATAATGACTGGGTGTTTAAATTTCGCTTTAACAACAGAAGACAGCATTGTGTTTTGGAAGCATTAAACTCCACACTGTTGAGAGTTCCCCAATTGGTTATGCTGTCAATATCGAAATTTAATGAGCTTAGCATACGTTGCCGTTATCGTTCTACAGCCGAAGAGCAGGGCCGTGAGTCCGGAAACAAATATGAAAAGCAGAGAGTACTGTCGTCAGCAAAGGAATATATTGGATTAGAAGTGGCAAACAAGAGATTGTTGATGAAAATTAAAAAGAGTGTCGGAGACAGAACGGAGCCCTGGGGCACACCAGCATTTACCATCCAAGACAACTTGAATTGAACGTTCCGAAAGGTAACTTCTAATCCATTGAAGAAGAGAGTCATCGATCCCAAAAGTACGCATTTTCGACAAAAGAGCCGGATGCCAAACTCTGTCAAATGCCTTAGAAATATCAAGTGCAACTATCTTGCTTTCGCCAGATTGGTGTACGTTTCGGTACCACTTTTCGGTGAGATATGCCATCAGATCACCAGTGGACCTGTTGCTACGAAATAAGTACTGCCGGTCGAGATATTTCATGAGCTGACGATTTATCAGCTTGGAAAGAAGGGACGTAAGTGCAATGGGCCTGTAGGAAAGAGAAGATTATTCACCTTTTTTAGGGACGGGCGGGACAAATGCTGTTTTTCATCTGCTCGGGAAGAGTCCTAAAGAGTAGGATTGATAAAAAAGCTTACGCAGTGGTTTTGCCAGCGTGGAAGAACACCTCTTCAGACGAAGGGGAGATATATCATCTGGACCAGCGGATTTATGTACGAGTATGTTGAGATCTTTAAGTACTGTTGCTACTACACGATAGTCTGGTTACAGCTCAAAATGAGTTATTCCCTCAGCATCCCATTATACAGACAGTAACACCTTGAACGGGTGAATTACATCTTTACCACACTTATACAGGTTGTCCCACAAATCAACGTCAAGCCGGAAACGGGGTATAGGTCAAGTGGTGTCGGTTATCACAAAATTATAAAAAAAAATCGAGAAATCTGACACCCTGTGATGATCCTTCAAGTATTGTGACCGCAAATCTTTACTTTTCTTCGATTTTTTTTGTCACGTAACCCTGAATAACTCTTCTGTAAATTACTGTCCAAAATTTAAGCATAACTCTGGTATATCGGTTTTAACTAAAATATTCCTTTTTTGTCTATCCATGTATCTGGAAATCATTATACACTGAACATAGAACATGCCATGCACACTGACACTCAGCTCAGTGCATGCTGATAAGTTCGATCTTGTTCTGCTTTCTCACTCAACTCTTACGTTGCGGTGTTCTCAGAGCGTGATGTAGCAGGTCGCCACATCCCTCCTATATTTTCCAGCCTCAGCTTTATATTGTGTCGCTTGAAGTTCCGCCGCTCCTTGCTAGATCTTGGTCAGTAGTTGGTTGTTCAGGAGTGGTGATATTTGGTATTCTCTTGACATGGCTCACATTACGTCTGAATATTTTTCCCTCTCCTTGCACCGTGACTTCATTCCGATTAAGTTCAATTACCTTGAATTCGGTTGGAAGAAATGTTGATGTGAACTTGTTCTGAGGACCGCTGTCGTAAAGCAATACCATATCACCCACTTGGATATCACTTTCTTTCGCCCCACGAGTCCTCTTTTCTTCCCTTTCTGTTTAGCTATCGTATCTAAGTCCCGAGCCTCTGAATCTAAGATATTTTCCTCAATATCATGAACAGAAGGTATCTTATCACGGATTCTCCTATTAAACATGAGTTCCGATGGTGTCACTCCCGTAGAACATTATGCATCAATGTGAACTTCTCCAGCTCGTTTTTGTAATCAAGGCCTTCGGTATTTGCAATTTTAAGTCTTTTTACAATCGAGCGGTTCATGTTCTCCTCTTCTCCATTGTCCTGTGGCCAATAGGGTGGGGATGTTATAATTTTGGTTTTGTTCACAGAAAGTTTTGAATTCCTGGCTTATAAATTGTCGGCCCTAATCGATTTTGGGTATCCTAATCTGCTGAATATTTCCGACAAAATATCAACTATTCCTTTCTATGTAATTTTCCTCATAAATTTAGCTTCTTGGTACCTAGAATAGTAATCAACTATGACGAAGATAAAATCATAATTTGGCAACGGTCCAAGCAAATCTAACGCTACGCATTCCCATGGCCCATTAGGAAATGCATGTCGCACCATTGGTGGTGCTGGGTTGGGTCTAGAAACTAAAAGACATTGCCGGCAATTTTTTTACATATTGCCCGACGTCCCTGTCTATTAGTGGCCACTAGATTTTAGACCGCACCCTTTTCTTCATAGCAGTTTCTCCCGGGTGACCCTAGTGCGCAAATTTGAGACTACCTATGATCGTAATCCCTGTGGTATCACAAACCTCGTGCCACGCAACAGTATGTTTCCCAATGAACATAATTCATGCCGAAATGGAAAGTACCGAGTTTGTGACAACGAGTCCCACGCACTAATTTTTACCGCTGCCACCACTAAATGCACTACCCTGCTAAGCACAAGCACACACACGAATCAAAATCAAAGACAACCAAGAGTACCTTGTATACTCAGTTTATTATATTTATTATGTTTCTCGTCCGCTTAAGATACCGGTCACAGATCGACTGACGATGGCTTCTGTTGTTCTGGTGTAGTTCGCCCAAACACAATAACATTATCCAAGTAGTTCACTGTACTAGTGCAAGAAGCTAGCATGTTTTCCATAGTACGTTGAAATATTTCGGGTGCCAAACAACAAACGTTTATAGCGAAAAAGTCCCCTGTGTGTTATAAACGTCGTTACATAACGACTCTCCTCTTCCAGCTCTAACTGATGATATGCGTTCTTTAAATCTAGTCTGGAAAAGTACGCAGCCCCTTTTAATTTAGTCATAAGTAACTCAAATGTCGGAAGAAGAAAGTTCTCCCTGAGTATAGCGGTATTTGCACAGCGCATATCTATGCACAGATGGATATCCCCAGTTTCTTTGAACACCATCACGATTGGCGAAATCCAAGACCTGTGCCCAACAATTGCTCACTAGCCTCTCTTAGCTTCTCATCACATCTCTCCTGATGGAATCCGACGTAGCAGTTGCTGTATTGGTTTAATGCAATTATTTATAGCCAATTGTATTTGTACACCTTTAATTTTTGGAAATGCTTGAACTTCCTTTACCGTCCGAGCAAAGATTGCCTTCCATTTCTGATTACATAAAATATTTAAACGATCTCAGCTTTCCCATCGACACTTGTAGGGGCCTCAAACACTAGTAAGGTCTCTAACAATTCCTTCCCAGCATAAGCGCGCAACTGGTTTCTCATTTCCTTGCGCACGTTCCAATCACTTTCCCCAGCAAGTTCAATTGTGAGCCAGAGTCGATGACCATTGATATCTTCGCGCCGCCAACGAAACAGTCTATGCTCCCGTTCGAGGTTGAGTTAAACTCGTCTTTCACTTGAAAACAAGCATACTCTCTCGATTCAGGCCTATGGTTCCCTTGACGGTCATCAAATTCTTCCTCTACATGGGGAATATTTGTTGGTCCAAGCCTACGCCGTTTACCATACGTGTCACCGCCTCTAATATTTTTGCGTTTACCCCTTCCTGTCTTGCATTGTAGGGCGAAATGACCAAGATACCCACATTTCCTACAATTTTTGTTTCTGGCTGGGCAGAAGTAGCTACCGCCCGCATCTTCCGCAATCGTTGCCTTCTCTAGAATCGTTTGTCTTATTTATCGCAATCCTATTGATATAACTATTTGTTGTTGTTGGTAATTTGACCTCCGTGTCCGTTTGTGTTATCTGTTCGTGACTTTTTATGACTTCATCCAATGAATACTCAAACCGACGCCTCTTCAATTCTTTTGGTGCCCAGTCATCTATCAATTTATCTTTTAGATTTATTTCCCGACTCTGTTTCTCGCTTTTCCCAAACTAGCATTTTGTTGCCTGGTTCCTCAACTTAAGAATGAACTTGCTTATGTCCTCCCCTTCCTCTGGTTTAAGGGAGCGGAACAGGCGACTTTCGAAAGTGGAATTCCTTTATGGTGAAAAATATTCATTCAAGCTCAGTCCATGCTGATAGGTTCTCTCTTGTTCTGCTTTCTCACTCAACTCTTTCGTTGCGATGTTGCTGGAGACAGCTCTTCTCAGAGCGTGATGTAGCAGGTCGCCACAGGTATGACACTTGCTAGACTAACGCTTAATTGAGGACAAAAAAAATATTTTGTTAAAGAAACCCGATTCATAGTTACCAGTTGGGGTGAAAAGTATGCTCCTTGAACGCCAGAATGCGCTGCTACTGCAAAAGAGGTTATGGTGCCTTGAAGTCCGTTCATATTTAGGCAGACATGTCAAATTTCAGTGCGACACTGTCTTTAGTTTTGTTTTGGTAGCTGATTGTTGTTGACGTGTTTGGCATCATGTTGAGTATGGACAAAAACGATTCAAAAAACATTATTTTTTGAGAGGCAAAACGGCGAAGGAAACAAAAGAAAAGTTGGATAAATATTATGGGGCTAATGCTCCGTCAGATAACACCGTCAAATATTGGTTTCGAGAGTTTCGTGGTGGCCGCAACTACACTACCGATCAAGTCCGCAGCGGCAGGCCAATGCGGTTACAGAGGACAATGTCAAAAAAATACATGAAATGGTGTTGGCTGACCGGAAAGTGAAGGCACGCGAGCTAGCAGATACCACAAAGATTAGTACTGAGCGCACACGCCATTTTTTGGACAATATTCTTTTCAATGAAAAAGTTATCCTGCCACTGGGTGCCGCGCATGCTCACTCCTGACCACAAACACGAACGCGAGAGCACTTCGAAAGAGTGTTTGGACTTGCTGATGCGGAATCGGGCGGACTTTTGGCGTCGATTGGTAACTGTTGATGAAACTTGGATCCACTGTTACACACCAGAGAACAGAATGAGGCTCGATGGGTCGGAAAGGTTATGGCGTCAGTTTTCTGGGATTGTCATGGCATACTCTTCGTGGACTACCTCGAAAAAAGGAGAAACCATCAACAGTGAGTACTACTGTGCATTATTGGAGCGATTGAAGGCCGAAATCGCTGCAAAACGGCCTCACATGAAGCGAAAAAAAATTTTGTTTTTGCAAGACAATGCGCCGGCGCACGAGAGCATCGCAACCACGGCTAAAATCAATGACTTACGGCTCCAATTTCTGTCGCATCCACCGTATTCGCCCGATTTGGCTCCCTCGGACTATTATTTTTTTTTCATTCCCAAGGAGGTTACTTTTCACCCCACCTGGTAGGTGGCCAATACATAACTTGGTCTTGGTTCTCAGGAGGATAAACAAAGATTATGACTTTTGAGATTTTTCACTGTCATTGTCTGTTGAAATGGTGGTGATGCCAGAAGTATTTTTTTCTCATTACCGTGATGGATTTGAGGCTAGAATCTCTCACCGTCACTAGAATGTGACCTACGGTTCTCTGTCAAGTCCAAACTTGACTTGACTTCTCATATGTTAAACAAGGACTCTAACTGAGGAGAGTGAAGAAATTTTTCTTTCTTATTTACTATGATGGATTTGAACGAAGAACCTACCTCTCACAAGAAGTACCCACTGCTCTTCGTTCGCCAACCACATACACAAGACTGTTATGTACGATTTGTTGCCGAATCCTGACGGCGCTTATAGGAAACTTCTTCATAAACAAGGACTCCGACTTTAAAGACATGTGAAGGATCCGAGATCCATGTCAGCCACAACAGCAACTCACAAATAATTTTCACACCGTTGGTCTACCACTGAATTCGATCTAAGCACGAATAAAGAAATTATGTTGTGATCTGGTGTGAAATGGAAATCAATAGTACGGCTGTTTGTATCGAGGCATACTACTCGTAAAATACTAGTTACGAATGTATGTGAACTCCTTTTCACTTGCAATGAAAACAACAAAATAAAAAAAAAATAAAACAAACGTAATAGTAGGTTTTTTTATTACGTGTTAATTAATTATTAAAAAGGTTGACCTTTGCTCACAGGTTCTTGAGGATTATTGCATGTCATATAGCGTGAGCGCGCGCACATTCACGATCAAAACCAGAAACAAATTACATAAATGACTCCATTAAAATAATAGTATTAAAAAAATAAAAAAATAAAATAAAAATACCAGCACAGTAAACAAGCCAACGAGCAACAATTTATAAAGAGAGCAAGATTTTTTATTTTACCCAACAGAGCAGTGTCAGCCATTTGATCAATATCTGAGTATGTGGCTTCGAAACGGGTGCCGCGCTTGTACGAGTAAAATACGAGTAAGTCACAAAATGTCACCACCAATAATTTGGATCTTTGAATGGAAGATCACTTCGGGATGTCCAAATAAGAAGTTCTTTTGTCTTTCTTTTCCTCCTTCTTCATCGTCTCCGATCCAATTGAAAAGCTTTTGAGAAATGGAACGAAAAAAAGAAGAGGAATAAGTTGCAAGCTTAGTCGTCGCAGTGTTGGCATCAACATCAGCAACATCTTGAGCACCTTTTGAGCGCAAGTACATACGAGTACGAGTATTGTGCCGATCGTTTAGTACCTCGCTCGTCTAAGCCTCTTGAGTGCAAGTATTTTTAAGACATACTATAGTACTCGTAGCTATGTAGGTAAAGCTTGTCCACCAAATTCACCCAGTGTCATTACTATGAAGTGTAGATTTTTTTTATTTTGCTGTTGGTCTTGTTCTTTTTAGTAGTAGGTACTTGATTTTTTTCTTAGACGCGCTACTACTACGAGTACCTCGACTGGTGTCACTTTACCTCACTTGGTTGGGCTTGAGTAAGCTACAGCTAGCAACGACCGACAACCGACAACCGACGTTTTGCGATGAGAGCAAAAAGCTAAAGCTCTTTCGCCATATGATTATTAAACTAAAGTATGGTACAGACTACAGACTTCAGATTTCACAGACAACAGAGTCTACAGTGACTACTGTGACTACAGACGATATATGGGTTTTTATTAAAAACATCGCTTTCAGTTTCGTTTCAGACGTCGTCGTTGGCCATATGCGGTATTCGTGAGCGCGCGCAAACCAAGATTGTTGTCCAGTTCCCATTCTTCTTTTTTTTTTCGTTGTCTTTCGGTCCGTGTGCTATTATTGTTTTTCCTTTTATTATTTTCTGATTTCCTTCTTGAATTTAATTTTCATTTTCGTGTTACTTTTTTTTTTATGAATTGAATTGTAAACCTTCAGCTATACTCGCATGAACTGTACTCGTATGTTGTGTCGTGCTTTTTCGAGTGTCAAAGAGTGAAGCTCTATGTTCATCTTACAGTGTTACTGTTACAGTGCATACCATTAAAAACGAAAAAAAGATACGAAATACTTGTACTCGTATCAATTTTCTTTTTTTTTTTTTCTTCTTCTACTTCAAGATACCTGTAAGCATTGTGTGTGAGGTGGTTAAAATCAAAAAAAATTATGTTGATGTAACTTAAGTGCGTTCACTTGACTGCTAGATAGTTACTTGTTCATTGTGGGATTTACAACATTATATATATTTTTTTTTTAGTGAACGTAATCAGTGACCAAAAGTTAATTAAAGGAAAAGGCAAGTTCATGTTGCTTCTGGAGCAATAAATATTGTTGGCCTACAAACAGTGAACCAACTACTACTAAAAAAAAAATAATAGTCATATTTATTGACGTACCTAATTAGCATGATTGACTTTGGCAAAGCAACAATTGGAAACGCGATCTCACTCGAATGATTTTCGGCTAATAAATTCAATTATGACTTGTTCGCAAATTTTGATTACGTTTTTCTCTTCTTTTTGGTTTTTTTATTTGAATTTCACACACTACTGAATTAATTGACTATGCCAGTAGTTTTCTTGTGGATTTTTTCTTCATATACATATTGCACTTGATCGATTTTTGATGTATCAAGTGTTGGAGATGAGCATTTTTTTTGTTTCTTAGATTTCTGCTTTCCATAATTGTTTGTATTTTTTTTTTTTTTGCGTCAGGGTTATCTTTACACAAAGTCAAGGTGTTCGTTTTGAATAGCCCCTTGCCGATGTTACATAGTAGTACCCTTGGGTGGGCATAAAGAACGTGCACAATGCAACAGATGCAAAATTGTTAACCTTCCGAGTAGTGTGTTTAATCATTGAATTATCACGCAGATTTCATTTGTTTGCCTTCAAAATATTGCTGCAAGTTATGTCAAGCAGTTTCTGCAGTTTTCTGGTTTTTCTTCTATCGTTATCACAAGGCGAGTTACTTTCTTACAAGATCATAGTTGCGCCCAGTGAACTAACCGATTTTATGTGATCTTTAAGAAGACTCTTGGTCTGTTGCCATGTCCATTCGAATTTATTCTAAATAAGTCTAAATGCGACTGTTTTAAGTTTAGTTTAGTTTATTATCAGTTTTTTCAGTTTTAAAGCATTTTATTTCCTTAATCATTAACTCTTACATACGAGTCAATTGGGGTAGTAAGCCCCAGATATCAGGTTATTCGTCGACGTCATTGTTCTTGCAATGTGCCTTCGAGTCAGCTTAATTACGAAGTTGTCCACTCGTATTAGGTTCGCCCTGTTGTAAAGGACCTCATTAGGATAAAATTTCTTGTACTCCGACTTCTAGTGAAAGTGATAGGAACTGTGTAGTCGACGGCGTGATGATTTTAACTAGTCTGCGGGCGCAAATTCCTAATCTAATCCGGCAAAGCACTAAACCAATTGTTCAAGTTAAGCATTCCAGTGTCATACTTCGTCTGTATTCGAAGAAAATGGAGGAGCACGGAGTTGTTCCCGATGTTATATCCGTTGCCCCCAAAGAGTCCATCAGCGTTTCCTATGATTCCGGTGTTTCCGTTAACAATGGCAATGTCCTGACTCCAACTCAAGTTAAGAATCAACCGAAAATCGAGTGGAAAGCTGATGCCAATGCTCTCTACACTCTCTGTATGACCGATCCGGATGCCCCAAGTCGCAAGGAACCAACCTACAGGGAGTGGCACCATTGGTTATTCGGCAACATACCCGGCAACGATGTGTCTAAGGGAGAGGTTTTGTCTGCTTACGTCGGATCTGGGCCACCACCAGATACCCGTTTGCATCGTTACGTCTTCTTGGTATACAAGCAAAATGGAAAACTAACATTCGATGAGAAGCGTTTGCCCAACAACAGCGGTGATGGTCGTGGATGCTTTAAAATTAGTAAATTCGCCGAGAAGTATGGCTTGAACAACCCAGTGGCTGGAAACTTCTACCAAGCCGAATATGATGACTATGTTCCAATCCTCTACAAGCAGTTGGGAGCATAAGATGTGGTCCAATCGAATTGGTTTGGCAGTCTCCCAAACAGACAATTTATTACATAACCTGCGATTTGGCTTTTAATTGATAAACAAAATTAAAAGGTGTTAGCATTTTGAATTGAAATTTTTTTTTTGGTGTTCTGTACAAGCGAAGACAAGCCCTAAGGCAAGCCCTCTCAAACACCTGAATCTTTTACATTAAGCTTGGCTGCTATAAAACAGTCTTTTTGTAAAGGCAAAAGCGCATTTTTGTTAAAATACAGAAACTGATCTAGCCAGATCCCAAGGTATCTGACTACATTTCGACAAGCAAGAGGTTGTCCGTGTTGTCCAATGATAGAGAACTTTCGCCAATTTTTTCTGGTATCCCTAGAGGCTCCAAACAACGGCGTCCTAAAGAGAATGGTTTCCGACTTCTGAAAGTTGATTTTCAACTTCCAGTCATCGCAAAATCGTCTTATCTTATCGAAGTCAAGCTGTAAGAGAGTATTAATGACCTCGATTTTTGGACCTGTTCTGTACGCTATCAAATCGTCTGCGTACGCAATAGTATGGGGAAGTGAACCTATCAAGTCGCTTGTAAAAATGTTGAATAGGATCGGCGAATTGACCGCGCTTTGCTGAAGACCATTTTTAATTTGAAATATTCCAACAGAAGTCACATTACCATTCTTCACGATGAACTGTCTGTTAGTTAGCATATTATAAAGAATGTACAAGAGAGGTTTACTGATCCCCAGCCTAGTCAGCTTATAGAAAAGATCCTCTAACCATACGGTATCGAAGGCCTTCTCCAAGTCAACAAGGCAGGCACCAGTACATTGCTTTTTGCCTTTATTCCATTGGATATCGGACACCAGTTTAGACGCGGCATGTGAGATATCATGTCCCGCCTTAAAACCGAATTGGTTATCCGGAACTATATGTTTGTCCTCAACCCACCTAGTCAGAGCTCTATTGATTACCTTTTCAAAAACCTTGCTGATATTCG
Organism: Volucella bombylans; assembly: GCA_949129095.1. Lineage (NCBI taxonomy): Eukaryota > Metazoa > Arthropoda > Insecta > Diptera > Syrphidae > Volucella > Volucella bombylans. Next base: position 180,009,861 of record OX422143.1, on the reverse strand, counting down.
GAAGGAGACTTATCGACCGGAGATTCGCCGGATTGGATATATCCTTCCCCTTTTTGGGGATAGGTCGAAGCACCGCCGTTTTCCAATGCGCTGGATAATGTGCACTATTCATTGCATCATTAAACAGGGTGGTATAAATGTCCACCGCTTCTAGAGGAAGATGTCGAAGCACGATGTTCGGAATACCATCGGTCCCCACTGATTTCTTAGCCCTGATTGTGTCGAAGATCTCATGGAGTTCTTCCCTCGAAATGAATGGGGGTAGGTCACCCTCTCTGGCAATGACATTATTTGCCATATTTTCGTCGCTGAACCGGGTGAAACCAGAGCCCTCGGATCGTTCTCCTGCGGATCCTCGATGACAAAGAAGTCGTCATCGTCAGCGGCCTCATTTGGATCAATACCTGCTATTGTCAGTAACCGTTCGTTTTCTGTTGTCCGGGCTATTTTAAGACACTGAAGGTCGTTTTGTTTTTTTCTCCGAAATAGTTTATTTATTTGTGGAAACATATTCGGGTTGCTGGTGTTTACAGCCCGAACCTTGTTGTTCCAATACAAACTTACAGAAATTCTGTAATTCTCTTTTATTAGCGTTTGAATATTTTTAATCGACGACTTCAGTGTCCTAATCTCCGGGTCTTGTCAGAAGTCTACTTTTCTGTCGGTGCAGTGCGTCAATAGTAGGATTGCGGAACAGGTCTTCGTTAGTTGTACGTCGATACCGCGGTATTGTAGTGTCCATAGTTTGCTTAATTGTCTCGTCCATTTGTCTTAGGTAATTGTCGATCTCCTCGTTTGACAAATTCCTATTGGATATTGGGTGGAGCGTGGTCGAGGAGAGCGCTCTAGTCAAGGTTGCGGAGAAGCGTGTCCATCGAGTCTTACTGTAGTTGTAAGTATATCTTTGGACAAACTCCTCCAATTCCGCAATTTCGTTGGGAACCGTAATTTCGGTGCTAAAACCGCACCAAGCGCACACGAATGTGCGCAGACAGTTTAATGTTTGTAAATTCGTACCTGTCAGTCGTATACGTTCGTCGTACAGCAGTAGATCCAAATATCCGTCGCTTTAAGACCGAGTCTGTCCATGACATCGTGCTGACCCCACCAATCGAGTAGTAGGTTCCCTCTAGTATCTGGCAAATTATTTCCCCAATCTCTGTGTCTAGCGTTGAAATCCCCGCCGATTATAAAATAATTCTCCCCCGATTCCAGCTTCAGAAGTCGAAAAAGCGTGTCGAGCTCTGTAATGAATAGGGTGGATTGTGAAGCCTCCGGTGCATAAACAGAGGCCAAGTACAGCCGCTTTCCACTGCGGAGCGGGATGTAAACGACGACTGCCTCCAACACCCGGAACCTGCGCAACACTCCCTTGTACACTCTGTGAAATTGTATGCCTCCTTTAAAGAAGATTGCGACACCGCCTCCACGTTTGGATCTGGGCCGGTTTCTTCTTCTAACAATATAATTATTGTACTCCAGTTTGTGCTTATCGGTTAGCTTGGTTTCGCCAGCGAAAAGCACATCAGGAGTTTGGTCTTGTAGCAATTTAAACATCGCGGCTCTTCGTTCGTTCCTAATCAGTGAATTAACATTCACCGCAAGGGCCTTCAAAGTTTGCTCCACCATGTGCGTACCCATTACGGCATGTGTTGCGTTAGGCCCGGCAGCAACGCGTAGATCTGGTCCACCCGATTGGCCTGTTCTTGTACTTGCTGCTGCAGCTGAGCCATCTGCCCTTGGATTGCGAGCAAGATGGCCAGCATGTTGGGTGCAGCTTCCGTTGTTCTCGGCATCGGCGCCGGAGAAGCAACAGTCGCTTGCTGTACCGTAGCCCCCCTACCTTACACCATTTGGGCGTAGGAAATTTGGGACGTGACGGCTGGTGTTTGAAACCTAACAGGTGAACGTTTGACCTCCACCTTCTGCTGCGGAGCCAGTTTTGCTTTCTTAATGTCAGTCAACTTAGGACAACCCCGATAGTTTGCGGTGTGTCCCACGTTTCTACATAACACGCACGAGAGCTGCGACCTATCGGATGCTCCGTCAACACCCAGAGCACACTCTTCGGAACTGTGGTTCTTAGCGCACTTCACACATCGAGGCTGCATTTGGCAGTTCGACGCGGCGTGCCCGAACCTCTGGCAGCGAACGCATTCGCTCCTTTTTAGTTTTTCCCAGTGAACCACCTGGTAGTCTAGGACATTGATACTCCTTAGACTATCCAGACGGCTTTCAGGACTGAGCTGCACCAGGAAGAACGGCAGACTTCGTTTCTTCCTTCTCCCGCCTGGCTCTAGCTGTGGTAAATGGTTTTACCCCCACAAACTTGAGTCCTTCGCACTCCTTCTCTTTGAGCAGTGCCAGGATCTCCTCAGGATCAGAAGACGGTTCTAACCCCTTCAGCAGCATCGATTGCCGCTTTTCACACTTCGGTCTGAATGAATAGTGGTCCGTCGTCGTTTCTTTTAGGAGCTCTTTCACTTTCGCGTAGCCCTCCACTGTATTACAGTGGATGGCATGGCGATCGTTCCCCAATCTCTTTATGTTAAAATTATTACCAATGACCAACTTTCACAGGTCCTTGGTTGCATTTACCTCTAGTTTATAGGTGTTGATCGGAGGCACCTTCTCCTTCTTCTTCTTCTGCTGCTGGTGTTGTTGCTGCTGCTGCTGTTTTTTCAGCTGCTGTGGCTTCAGCTGTTGTTGTTTTTGCAGCTGTTGCTGTTTGTGCTGCTGCTGTTGTTTCCGCTGCTGCTGGTTTTGTTGTTGCTGTAGTTGTTGTTTCTGCTCTTGTGGCTTTTGATGTTGAGAGCTCTCTACTTCTAGTTGCTCCCTCTGCCTGCGTGCAGTTTGACTTTGCTTGATAGCAAGCACTTTCTCTGTCAGCTTTTGTATACTGATGTTGTTTTCATTTATTTGTTCATCCTCATCTTCCGATTCGGATGACGCTAGAGAGGCAAACTTGTTATTGCCCCCCTCATAACGGACCTCATCTGCTGTTTCGACGGCATTTATTCTTTTTTTTCTTAGGTTAGGAGGGGTTTTCAAACTCCTCCTCCTTTTAATGGCTTTAACGGAACTGGCAACACTATTACTGCCTTTTCCAACTCCCGTTATGGGAAGAGCGGAGTGCTCTCACCATCGATCACGTGATTTGTTAATTATTTTTGTTTTGTTTTGATCACACTTTTTGCAGAAAACGAAGAAAAAAGAAAAAAATGTTCCAAGTTTGACCTGGGGGTTCGAACCCGTATCCGACGCCTCTAGCCGCTGGGCCACCGAGTGAATTAAAAAAGTCACAACTAATTATTTTTAAAACTAAACTGAATCACTTATGAAAAAGCCGAATCACGTCAACACGTCTATCCTCTGTCGAGGTCTATGAACGACTCAGTTTAGTTTATTATTATTAATATTGAATTCATTGTTCACATAAGACTTGAGTGCAAAACACATCTTTTAAAAAATAGAACAAGCTTTTGAACATTACTTTAATTTGAATTTAGTTTAAGCAGTTAAGTTTAAATAAAAGAAAGAGATAAGGAAAAGAAAGTACCAAGTAAAGGAAACTTAAGGAAAAGAAGAGATAGGAAAGTAGGCAACTCCATTAGGAATTATTAGCATAATGAAGAAACAATTTTTTCGTAAAGGCGGTTCTGTTCGTCGTGCGCTTTATAAAGGGTTTTTCAATAAGAGCGCTACAAAAGTTTTTTTTTAAATAAAACAAAAACGGTTTTGGATATCAATGAAATTCTTTATTCCTGTGAAAGTACGTTCGATGCCATTATGTATGGAGCTCGATTTCTTTTGCATGGCCACCACGGGCACGCTTGCAAAAGTCCAGACGCTGAACCCAATTTTCGACGGTTTTCAAGCATAAATCGGCCGATACTGCTGCAATTTCACGTTCGATATTCGTACGAAGTTCATCAATCGTCGCTGGCTTGTTGGCATAGACCATAGACTTGACGTAGCCCCACAGGAAATAGTCTAACGGCGTCAAATCGCACGACCGTGCTATAACACGTTCTCCAAACTTGGTTTCCAATAAATTGATTGTGACATTCGCTGTGTGGCTTGTGGCGCCGTCCTGTTGGAACCACATGTCCTCCAAGTCCATATCATCCAATTGGGGCCAAAAATATTCGGTTATCATTGAACGGTAGCGATCCCCATTCACAGTAACGTGCCGGTCTTGATCATCACGGAAGAAGTACGGCCCATAAACCCCACCAAACCGTAATTTTTTTCGGGATGCAATGATGACTCATGGAGTACGTGTGGATTGCTGCCTGACCAATACCGCATATTTTGTTTATTGACGAAGCCATTCAGCCAGAAATGAGCCTCATCGCTGAAGATGATTTTTCGATGAAAATCCGAATCATTTTCAAGTTGTTGCTCAGCCCAATTCACGAACATACGACGCTTCTGGTGGTCAAGCGGCCAAGATCTTTTCGCAAAATTCGCCACAACGATGTCACAGAGATGCCCAACGCTTGAGAACGACGTGTGAGAGACACAATTGGGCTTTCGGCAACTGAAACCTCAGCGGCAGCAATATTCTCGACACTACGGGCACTTCTTTGTCTCACTGGCACGGGAACATTTCGTACTGTGCCTGTGGATTCAAATTTTTCCACTAGACGCTCAATTGTTGATCTGCTAGGACGATTATGACGACCACAAATTGGACGTAGCGCTCTTAACGTTGAGGCCACTGACTCCGAATTTCGGTAGTAGATTTTAATAATTTCGACTCGTTGTTGGCTCGTATATCTTTCCATCATGACTTACTAAAGAGAAATGTCAAAAGAGCGGAAACAAATATGGCGTCGTTTGCTGTCCCTGTCGCTCTACTTTTGTAGCGTCCCTGTTGAAAAACCCTTTAAATATTCCGGTTGTTAAAATTTTGTGTAGTGATAGTACAGTTCGATATTTCATCAATTCGGCGATTGGCAAACCTACAATCTTATGGGAGTAGAAAGAGATATGTTCATATCTTCCTATGCCGAATATGTATCTAGCACAGCTATAATAGGCAACATTCAGCTTTCGCCGAGATTCATAATCCATGTCGGAGTATATTTCACACCCATATAATAGAATAGGCAGGATGTATGATTTTACAAGCTTTAACTTAACTTTGGTGGGAAGATAGTTGGTGGTTGGACTAAGTCCTCTAAGGGCTCCATAAACTTTCGATGCAGTTTTTGTAATATGAGTCCTCCAGGTAAATTGTTGGCTCATGTAAACCTCAAGATTTTTGAATGTTTCAACATATTCAAAGAAGAGGAATGTCTACTTTGACTCGGTTAGCATTAATGATCATTGCTTTAGTCTTTGTTGGATTAAGACTGAGTTTATTTTCAAATGACCACTTACAAATTGTTGCTAGTTGGTCGTTTAGATTAGTTATCGCTTGCTTATGTATGACGTTTACAATTCACAAGACGCACGGCTAAGTCGTTTATATAACATATAAAGAGTAGGGGTCCTAAAACGGATCCTTGGGGAACGCCTATTGGAACAAAAAGACAAGATGAGCGCTTTTTCTCATGACACACATACTGTGGATATGACGACATCAAATTACCGGTCGAACAAGAATTGGCCGACGACGTTGGAAGAGCTCAGAGCCAACATTGAACGCGAAATTGCGGCCGTTTCCGCCGAAATATGTGGCCGAGTCGTTGAAAATTGGGTCCAACGAATCGACCGCTGCAAACGTGCCCGCGGTGGCCATATGAACGAAGTTGAGTTCCATTCATAAATGTTTTGATTGTACTTCAAGCCAATAATAAAGTTTTTGAAATATCTCAAATGGTTTGCGTGTTTTATTTAAAAAAAAAGTTGTCAAGTGCTTATTGGAAAACCCTATACTTGTAATTACTGATTCCACTCGACGACTCATGGAGTTTACTAATGTTTGGCATTTCTCAGGAGGTATTGAATGCCAAACTTCTGAGATGACTCTCCATAGATCCGCTTTATTTGAAGCTCGTTCCAGAGGTTCTCGATCTGGAGATTGAGAAGGCCACGGCAAAACATCAATATTGTTTTGCTGAAACCACAGTTTTGTCGAATGTTTGGGGTCATTATCTTGTTGGTACCGCCATTTTAGGGGCATATTTTCTTCGGCAACGGTAGCATGATATTTTGCATTATATACACGTAGGCTTCTTTGATCAATATGCCTTCGATAAGGTATATTGGAAAACAACCCCATATCATTACACTACCACCCAAATGATTCACAGTGGGTTTGGTGTACCGTGGATTGTACGTCTCACCTTCTGGACGACGAACGAACTGTTTGCCGTCGATCCCAAACCCCATAATACATTTCTCCACTGCTTTGTTGCCTGGAGCGGATCGTCTGGCATGTGGTAAAGCTTAGCAAAAGCAATGCGCTTCTGTACATGTATTTTTTTTTTTTAAATGGTACTTTTCTTGGAGCTCGAGCGTACAGCTTTGCATCCACTAGGACTCGACGAATCGTCCTGGCACTCACTTCAATTTGTGCTTCATGTTGTAGGTCTTTGGAGGACATAAAAGGGTTCACTTTGGCTTTCCTGACCAATCTCCTTTTGTCTTTAGTGAACATTTTAGGCGGACGTCCTCTGGTTTCAGGAATACCATCGTCGAAGAGCACTTCATTGCTTTTGCAATTTTTTGGATGGATTCACCCTGTTCGCGTAAGACCACAATGCTTGCACGTTGAGCTTCAGTACAGTGTTTATTTCTACCCATAATATTTTTGGTAAAATATCAGGGCACTGTTTAGCAAATTCAACGTACCAATATTTTAACTAACAAGAGCTCCAAAAATTGTTTTCTTGAAATTTGCTCACACTGTTCCTATATTTTTGTCCAGACAGACCAGATCTACATACAAGGAACTGTTGCGCATATAAAGAACCATTACTTTGAACACATTGTTTTCATTTCATTCAAACGAAAGTAATAGCTGTTCCTATTATTTTGGCCATACCTGTAATATACCACAAGTGAGCTAAATTTTTGAGATGAAGTATATTTTAATAATCTGTGAACTTACACCAAACACTTTTACAAAAAAAAAAAAAGAATATAGGGAACAACCTTACAATCTGTCGTCTTTGCGGTTAGCAATATGAAAACCCAATCCGAACGTTTATGGTGTTGAGCTCCGGGAAAGGTTCCAAATCATAATAATAATGATAGTGATAAATAAAACGTGTAATGAAACCTCTCACAAACAAAGCAACTACTGATATTTTTAAATACGATTCACATTCTATTTGTGTTAGCCGTTAAAACACGGACTTGGCCTAGTTATAGTTTTAATAGTACGAGTCTGTTTCTGACGGCATTGCAGTCGCCCCCAAAAAAACTGCCACTATTGGAATGCGGGTTTTATTTATATAGAAAGCCAGATTAGTAATAAACATAAATAAAATTTAACATTTGGACATTTCAAGGCGAGAAATAAAAACAGCATGCCGAACTATATAAGAAAAAGATATAAGCAAATCATACGAGTATCACTTTCGTTCAAAAATGTGAACGTCATGTGGAGTGTTGTACATATATTGTATTTAAAGAAAAAAACTGGTCTCAATATGTAAAACTTTTACCAATATTTAAGTACGAAACATTGATGCGCAGCAGTAAAAGAACTATTCGATAAAATACTCGTATGAGACCAAAAAGAAACCTCCCCAAACCATAATGTTTCCTTCTTCATGCTTCAGGGCACTGTGAAGTATCGAGGATTCAATGCCATTGATTAGCCGGCGGATACGGCGAAAGCTATTCGATCCCTTCAAATTAAACTTTGATTCGTCGGAGAATAGTATTCATTTTCGTTTTAGTGGAGACTGTGCGGAAATACTTAATATGTTCAATTGTAAATTACAGTCTTGCTCTTCTGTTTTTAGCTGAAATAAATGGTTCCTTTACGATCCTGAAACACTACTTTCCGGCAAAGTGTCCTGGTACTAGCTTCTGTACTAAGCTCGTTTTGTAATTCCCTAGATGACATTAAGGGATTACTCTCTATCGTCCTCATGATCGCTTTGTCTTACGTTTATGTGGTAACTCATGGCCTGCCAACTCGGTGAATCGTTTTGACGGAGTTGTAAAATGTTATTAAACGGCTTATAACCAATTTCGAATACTTTTTGGATAATTCAGATTGTGAAATTCGAGGGTTGTCAGAAAAGTTTCCGACCGCAACGTAAAGATATCGGCACTCGTCAATAAAAGCTGGTGAATGCTAGTTGTGCATCTTTTGACAGTTACTTAAAGTAGCCCTAAACAACGAGCATGCTCGTTTGCGTTATCCCCTACACGAGGAACACATTTGGCGAGCATTCATTTCGTGTTGATTCTTCATACTGTGAACATGTGCTACGAGTATATAAGAAAAAGATATAAACAAATCATACGAGTATCACTTTCGTTCAAAAATGTGTACGTCATGTGGAGTGTTGTACATATATTTAAAGAAAAAAACTGGTCTCAATATGTAAAACTTTTACCAATATTTAAGTACGAAACATTGATGCGCAGCAGTAAAAGAACTATTCGATAAAATAGCAGTGATTTCTTTAAATCGGTTGTATGACTTCTTATTTTGCCAGTTTTGGAAAACTAAGATCAGAAGGAAAACAACAATTTGAAAGGTTTTTTTTAAATAAGAAAAATAATCCAACGTTTAGACGGAAGAATTATGCGTTCCTGGAAATACCAATCGCCAAGGTTCTCTTCGAAATTGAGAACGAAACGAACGAACATTTTTCATATTGCGATTGATAAAATTTGTAGTAAAAACATTTTATCAAATACTTAGAGTGAACATCTTGCTTCGAGGAATTACATAAAAAAACGTACAAATACGAGCATATTGAGGAAACTGTGAACTGTATATTCCAGGAAAAACCTGAAAAATGGTCAACACCACTGAAACTAACAGTCAGGCAGGATGTGTAAATAATCGGAGAGAGACCCTTTCAATCCGTACAAAAAGTTCCAACAAAATTTCAAGTTTGAAAATCAGCGCTGTTTCGTCAAGGAAGAGAAAGATAGTGGTCAAATACCAGGTGTATGCATAAGTCTTTTCCGGTTTAACTAAAAGATGGCGCCAGTGAAAAGTACGCAGCGTATTGATTTGACACATGCGTCATTTTGATCGTCTAACATTTAACTACAAGCACACACAAGTTGAGTCCGCCAAAAACTAGCGTCTTTGTTTTATCGTTCAGTGATCATGTCGAGTTTTGTGGCTGAAAACGAACATTTGCGCCACGTACTGCTTTTATTATTTAATCAAAAGAAAAAAGCTGTTGAAAGTCTTGGTTTGCTGGTAGAACATGTGAGACATGGTTTCGACAATTTAAAAGTGGTGATTTCAGTGCGAAAGACAGTGAGTGCTCTGGTAGACCACAAAAATGCGAAGACGGGCAATTGCAGGAGTTATTGGATGATGACCCAACTCAAACTTAGCGACAATTAGCAAAAGCATTACATGTGTCACAAGAAAGAATGGGGAAGACCAATATATTCGGTAAATGGGATGACCGGAAGGGGATGACCGTGGTGTAGTGGTACTAGCAATCGCTTCTCGTGACTTCTGCCAATCACTGGTGACTTAAACCTAAACATCTTAGAAAAGGAAAATAATGCTTTTAAAGAACTGATTGAGTCCCTTCGTCTGAGTTTCGTAAATAGTATCCATCCTACTCATTTTGCACCCAACAAAACACCCTCTTTAACTGATATTGCATTAGTGTCTGAAGAAAATTTCGTGCTTCCAACGTCGTCGGCATGTTGGCACAAACCAATGACTTAACGTAGCCCCACAGAAAATAGTCAAGCGGCGCTAAATCGCACAAACGAGGCGGTCAATCGACTGGCCGCTCACCATACTTACTCTTCAATAAATCGATTGTAGCGTGTGCTGTGTGGCTTTTGGCATCATCCTGTGGAAACCACATATCGTCCAAGTCCATATCTTCCAATTCGGGCCAAAAATAATTGGTGATCATGGCGCGATAACGCTGACCATTCACAGTAACGTGAAAAATATGGCCCAATAACGCCGCCGGCATGCAAACCGCACCAAACAGTTATTTTTTGTGGATTAAGTGGTGATTCATGAAGCACATGTGGATTTTCACCCGACCAATAACGCATATTTTGCTTATTGACGAACCCATTGGGCCAAAAATGAGCTTCGCCACTGTGGATGATTTTGCGCATCTTCTCCAGAACACAATCGGAGAACGTACGTCGCTTCAAATGGTCCATCGGCTTCAATTCTTGAGTCAGCTTTATCTTATATGGTGTAAACCAAGATCCTTACGCAAAATACGCCATAATGTGGTCTGAGCGATGCCCAATTCTTGAGAAAACCGTGGAATTGACTGTTTTGGATCGTTTGCTACGGACGCCAGCGATATTTTCGACACTTCGGCCAACCCGTTGTCTCACTGACACGGCAACATCACACAACGAATATGTAGACTCAAATTTTTGCACTAAACTTGTTATTGCCTGTCTACTAGGGCGAGAATTACGACCGAAAATTGGAGTTAACGCTCTTAAAGTTGCATTCACCGACTCCGAATTTCGGTGGAAAATTTTTATAATTTGCAGACGTTGCTCGTTCGTTTACTTTACCATAATGAAAATGTTGAGTTTACTGAATAAATTGACAGTGACAGTTTGATGATTGGTGAAAGAGTGCGTTCACAAATTAAATTCAAAGTTGTCAAGTCCCTATTGGAAAACCCTTTATTAACTGCTTTTAAAATAAAAAATAGGTACACGTCTGGGTGTCATCGTCTGGGTGTACCTATTTTTTTGGCCAATTTGACTCAATATAGCTGACTGAACATAATTTGCTTTGAATTAAACAACTCGTCATGAATATATTTACCACAAATCTAATAGTATCCTTGCTTTATAGATTCGAATAAAATAAGAGTTACGTTTGCTGGTGTTGAAAAGTAATGAGTGTTCCTATTATTTTGGCCATAGCTGTAGATATGAGCAGAATTCCCTTGAACATATTTGCCTCAGATTGTCTGCATCTGCTCGTGCACTGTGCAATTTTTAAAAACAATTTCTTGCCTCTAAACATAAACAACAATATTCGTCTAAATTCGGAGTATTATATGATGAATCGTTTCGGACAAAATCCAGGTCTATTATTAAGCGAGCACTGATGAATCTATCGAATTCCAATATGATTGACAAAGTTCGAAAACTTAAAGGTTTGCCTATCGAAGAAGAAGTAATTAATCATGTGGCAGCACCGAGTAAATCAATTTTAAATCAATTTTAATTTTCTATTTATTTAACTTCCGGAATTATTAAATAAAAATAAAAAGTCATATTTAGTAATATTTAGATATGACAGCTTGATTTGAGAAACAATATTCAGTCAGTTTAATTGTTTTAACTGACAAGATAATTAACTCAATTAATCATCATCAAAATGCCTCCGTTTGTGAGATCGATCAGTACCCATTTCGCTGTCAAAAAACCCAAAGTGGACGTGCCATAAAAGCATCCGAAAATGAAGCAAACTTAACAAAACAAAAATACAAAAAACACTAATTAACAATAGTTATTTACTTTCAACCTAGAACCCAACAATCGTAGGTCATTCAGCTCTCTAAGCAAACAACAACTAAACAAACCATCAACGAATTAACAAACAAAAAATACAAATACAAATTGGAAAAAAAAAATGATTGCTCAAACGCCAGCAGAATAAAATATGATTAGCACACACAAAAACAGCACACTACGCGATACGCTTACCGACGTATTGTAGATAGTGATTAGCATTATACTCGCCTCCCAGTAATGATATCAATAAACACATTTGTTATTTATATTCAAACAAAGTTGTTAGCTAATAGCCAACACTATTGACTTCCTACTACTTCGGTATGTGGCCGTACCTCGGGGAAAACTTTGCTCTGCACTGATCCGGATTCAGCCAAGGCAAATCTGACAAGATTCCAAATGCCATTTAATAAATGTATAAATTGCACGAGATGCTAGTGCAGTCTTCGCATCCTTTTATAAGACTACGAGCATATTCACCAGTAGGAAGACACTTTGAAAAATGACCCTTGGCAATTTAGAAGACATAACCTTTTCACAGGGAAGACAGAAAGAAGCAGCCTCTCCAGCATCCACCTGCCATTGTTTTCTGTTTTCTGTTTTTTTTTTTTCCAACAGTTTCCAACAAATTAGCATACTTGTTCGCTTGTTAAAAGTTTGTTGTAGTACGAGTAGTTCTACTTTACAAGGGAATTTGTTTTATACTCGTGTGTACACAAATCTCTAACATCAACCAGCAACTATATATTTGCACATGTTTGGCGTAGTCGTTGTCGTAGTCTGATGTCGGCTGAATAAAAGTATGAATGGCAGGATACCAAAGCTAAATTAATCCAAACAAAGTTCCAGCCTTCAGAAGAAAGGTTAAGACAAGTTGTTGTTGCTGAAATGATTTCGATTTGATATTTGCTACGTAGAACAAAAGAGCAAGTTAAGCCGGTTTTTCAGTCTCTTACACAGAGCAGCTCATACCTTGATAAAACATATTATACTAGTCTCTAAGCAGGGCAATAAAATAAAGCTTAACGGAAGGGATATAAAACTTTAAGTGCGCATGAAAGTGAATTAAAATGTTATTAACTGAAAACTGACTGGCTAACTGAATAAATGGATGCTGGTGTGTAAAGTGGCCCTCCCCCCCTTTTTTGTCTCTAGTGAATATTTGTTAATTTGAATAATTTCGCGGTGATCAACGTGTAGATCAGATTAGTTGAACTTTTTTACGAAACACTCTGAAATACACACAACTATTATTCATTATTGATTAGTCGGTTCGTTAGTCGCCTTGTTATTGTTGCTACAGTTCTGTTTTTTTTTTATTATTAAATTATACATTATACATGGAGAGTTGATCTTGTGTTTTTTTTTTATAATTTAACTTGACTTGCATTCGGAGTAAAACGTTGCGAAAAATGCAAAATTTATCAAATCGGAATCGGAAATATTGATCAAAAAGCTCAAAATTAAAAAGTTTACTCGTATTCATCTAAATCTATATTGTGCCCTTCAAAGTAATCCCCATCGACTGCAACACACTTAAGCCAGCGCTTGATCCAATCCTCGAAACATTTTTTATTCTTCGGTTTTCGGTATGTTCATCAGTCTTTCCTGCGATTTTTCCATTACTTCCTCACGGCTGCTGAAATGCGTTCCCCGTGTGGATTTTTTTTAACTCGATTGAACAGAAAGAAGTCACAGGGAGCCAAATCAGGTGAATTCGGTGGCTGTTGGATGGTATTTGTTGCATTTTTCGTCAAAAAATTACGAATAATGATGGCACTATCGAATTCTGGTCTCTTTCGGCGAATTGCTTCACGCAAATGTCTCATAATGCCCAAATAATACTCTTTGCTTACTGTCTGGCCTTCTGGCAAAAATTCATGATGCACTACACCGTTGCCTTCTTTTTTGACTGAAAACGACGTGATTTTTTTGGTCTCGGCTCATTTGGTGAACGCCATTCACTTGCCTGATGTCTGGATTGCGTGTCGTACTCATAAACCCACGTCTCGTCTCCAGTAATGATCCTTTTGATGAATGTGGGATCGGATTCAGTCTCGCAAATCATCTCTTTTGCGACGTCAACACGGTCTATCATTAACCAAAATGTCTTAGACGGATCCATGGGCGTCGTTTTAGAAAGTAAACATCTGCTTTCTAAGTTGGATAGTTACCACCCTCCCCTTTCTCTTACGCTGACATATGACAATGGTCTTAATCCCGTTTCCTATGAATATTCTCACAGTTTTAATTTTCATAGGGCTAACTACGCCAAGCTGAACAACCTCCTCAGTATGGTCAATTTTAACTTTCTCTACAATAACCCTAACCTTACGGTTAACGATGCTCTTGCATCCTTTTATACCGAAATTTTAAAATGTCTCTCCCAATCTGTGCCTTTTTTACCCAAAAGGAATCCCTCATCGTCACCACCCTGGTATAATAAAGAGCTGCGATCTCTTCGTAACAAGAGAAATAAGCTCTGGTATTCTTACTTAAAATCGCGTTCCGACACCGATTTCTTCTACTACCAGTCTGCCCAAATTAATTTCTCTGTACTTTGCCAAACTCTCTATAACAACTATTTAAACCGAATGGACCACACACTTATTTCCGACCCCAAAAGATTCTTTCAGTTCATCAAAACTAAAAGCAAATCGGATAACTATCCATCATCCCTAAATTTTCTTGATAGGTCCTCGGGCGATCCCCAAATTATTGCAAATCTCTTCGCAATCTTTTTTGGCCAAGCGTTCGCCATCCATTCCCAAGAGCCAGACCATTCTTACTTCTTCCATTCTTACAACTTTGGAATCGGTGTCTATAACTTTAGAGCAAGTTAGAGATAAAATAATAAAACTCAAAGATGATTATTCGGCTGGCCCTGATGACCTTCCCCCTATATTTTTAAAGAAATGTCAAATGCATCTAGCCCAACCTCTTACAGCTCTCTTTCAGCTTTCTATCACCCAGGGATTATTCGAAAAAAGGAAAAGGTCGTTTATTATTCCCCTACATAAAAAAGGTAGAAAAGACGATATTTCCAACTATCGACCAATTGCTAAGTTGTCCTGCATACCTAAGCTTTTTGAGAGCATTATCTATGACATAATGCTTTTCCATTGTAAATCTATTGTTTCCCCTAACCAGCACGGATTTTTCAAAGGCAGATCTACGACCACCAACTTAACGGAATTCGTATCAAGCACTTTATGTGCACTGGAATCTGGAAATGAAGTTGATGTGATTGCCACCGATTTCAGCAAAGCCTTTGATAGAATTGCTCATGATATAATCCTTCTAAAATTAAAGGCTCTTGGTTTCCAGATAAACTTTATAACTTGGGTTCAATCCTATTTAAATGAAAGACTTTACTATGTTCTATTTAGGTCCATGGTTTCTGACCCAATTAAAGCCTACTCTGGTGTACCCCAAGGCAGCCACCTTGGTCCCTTATTATTTATTCTGACCATTAATGATGTTGCTTGTATCATTAAAAATTCATACATATCTGTTTACGCAGATGATATGAAAATATTTAGATATATATCATCTTCCGTCTGAGCCTACTTCTGCAGCAAGATCTAGACAGGTTTTGTACTTGGTGTCAGAAGAATTTTCTTGAGCTTAACGTCAATAAGTGTCAGGCTATAACATATACCCGTAAACGCCTCCCTACTTCACCTCGTTGTTATCTAATCTTTAATCTGCATGTTCCCTTAGTGAATGAATTGCGTGATTTAGGTGTTATCTGCGACAAGGAACTCAATTTCCGTTCTCACATTGATAGTATAATAAAAAAAAGCCAACTCTGCCCTTGGTTTTATCAAGCGCTGGTCTAAGGAGTTTTCCAATCCTTATGTTACCAAATCTCTTTACATAACCTTTGTTAGGCCTCTTCTGGAATATGCCAGCCAAGTTTGGTCACCCTACTACAGAACTCACATCCTCCGGAGAGAAGCTGTTCAACGCAGGTTTTTACGCTTTGCTTTCCTGGGATGATAGCCAAAACTTACCACCTTACACTGACCGGCTGAAACTTATAAATTTACAACCCCTTTCTATACGCCGAAAAGTTGCCGACATTCTCTTTATTCATCAAATTTTAGTAGGTAATATCGACTGTCCTTCCTTACTTCAAATTATTTCTTTTAACACCAATCCCCGCAATCTTAGGTCTGTACCACTTTTCCGGCTCAATCTTCACAGAACGAATTACGGACACCTGGAGCCAATGTCTAGGATGCTTCGCGAAGTTAACGATGTACTGCCTCTCTTCGACTACCATCTCAGCAAACTCTCTCTCAAGAACATACTTATTTCCACCTATGCCTCACGTCCTTATTTTCTTTAACCGCTCCCACCCTTTAGTTTTTAAGTGAAAATGTTAGTTTTAAGTATATGTTTGCTTGCAATAAGCTTAATAAATCTGTCCGGGATTGACCCGGGCCGCAAAATCAAAATCAAATCAAAAATCAAGTCCTCCGCTATCTCTGTGATGGTTAATGTGCGGTTATTGACCAGCATTTCCTTTACTCCATCAATGTTTTCGTCGGTTTTCGATGTCGATGGTCTGCCACGGCGATCATCATCTTCGATTGATTCACGAGCACTTTTGAACCGCTCGTGCCACTGGTAAACGACCGTTTTCTTTAGAGAATCGTTGCCGAAACACTTTTCCAACATTTCCAACGTTCGCGCACCATTAAATCCGTTTTTTACGCAAAATTTAATACAAGTTCGTTGTTGCAAATTTAAATCCATTTCTAAAATTGTAAAAAATCGCCAACACACACGAAGATAGATGTACTCTTGGCTACGTAACTTTTGCAAATGTCAAGCTATGACGCTAAGATTTAGAGGGAATGTCAACAACAGATGTACCAACTTAACAAAAAAAAAAAACAACAGAACTCAAATCGGAATAATGGAAGCGCCACACGGTGGTTATCCCGGGAACTTTTTGATTAAGATGATATAGTGCCCTTTCAGCTCGACACATTTAGTCCAGCGATATTCTAACTTTTTCAAGCCTCTGTTTCGGAGATGATTTCCTCGTTTGAAGAGAATCGCTTTCTGCCAGTTTTGCTGTGGCGATTGCGAACGAGTGAGCAGGTGCGTTGTCATGGTGAAAAAGGACTTCTTTTTTTTGCCAAACAACGGCCCCATTGTTTTATTAATTCAGCATTGAATTGATCCAATAAATCAGCATAGTACTGCCCCGTGATTGTCCTTCCTTTCTCCAAATAGTCGGTGAAGATGATGCCTTGCGAATCTCAAAAAAACGGTGGTCATGACTTTTTCGGCCGATGGAACCGAAATCCACTGTTTTGACTGTTCTTTCATTTCTGGCGTGTAGTGATGGATCCATGTTTCGTCAGCAGTCACGAAACGCCGTAGAAACTCTTTCGGATTGCGCTTAAACATGTCCAAACAGTGCTCCGAAGTTGTCATGCGATTTTGTTTTTGCACCCATCTCGCCGATAGCTTTCTCATGCCCAATTGTTCGTGTAGGATATTTTGTATGCGTTCAATTAAGATGTGTACAATGTCACTTGACGATCTGCTAACACCTAGTTACCTCAATCGGACGGTCTGGGTGCTCTTCATCAAAAACGGATGTTCGGCCAAGCTTGAATTCATTAAACCAATATCTGAAGGGTAGTCATCGAAGGTGCATGGTCCTTATAAACGGCATGCAACTTCACTTTGATTCCCTCACACGTCTTCCCATCCAAAAAAAGAAATCGAATCACTTATCGTTATTGCTCTTACTACTCGATACATCTGTCTGAAATTTTGACAGTCATCGTTGTAAAAATGGCGCTTTATGAAGGCATACACATTTTGGATCAGTGGTGCCATCAGTCGGCAAACACGGGTACTTATCATACAGCCCTTGTAAAATATAGTCAAAAAAAAAATTCCATAAGCACCTTTTCTTATATAGGGTCATCCAACAAGAGGTGTCATTTGAAATCAATAGAAAAACGCAACATTCTTATGAAAAGGGGTGATGCTTCTATGTTAGTAAAATATCTGCCAAATGTCCGCCTAGGCTCTGTCCACAAATAGTCATCCTTTTGATGAAATTTTTCATCATTTTTTCACGTAATTGCGGCTGTATCTCGCGAATAACAGCTCCGATATTTTCTTTCAGTGCATGAATCGTTGGCGGAGCATTGGCTTAAACTTTATCTTTAACAGAGCCCCAAAAGCAAGAAGTCTAATGGTGTTAAATCGCACGATCTCGGCGATCAATTTCAAGTAATTACATATCACAAAATCTGTCACGCAATAGAGCCATTGTTTCACCAACTATGTGGCAAGTGGCGTCATCCTGATGAAATTAAACGTCGTTCACGTCCATAGCATCAATTTCAGGCAAAAAAAAAAAGTCTGTCAAAAAAAAACGGCCCAATGACCCACTGTCACTCCCACTATGCGACAGCTTTGTTTGTTTACGTACCCAGACAAATGGAAATGAGCCTCATCACTCAGAATAATTTTGTGTAAAAAATCATGATCTTTTTCATTCATTTCCAAGACACAATACTCGAAAGTATGCCGTTGTGCTTCATCGTTGTGGGTGGCCGTGGCTCAGGTGGTAGTATATTGGCTTCCCAATTGGCCGCTTCGGGGTTCGATACCAGTCGTGACCGAAAGACTTTTTTTCAGGCAATTAAAATCTCGTAAAATAAATGGTTGCCTACATACAACATCAAGTCAATTTACACTAGTAATTTAGGCCCCCCCATTGGGATGTTTGATGCCACCCATGGTGCGAAATAGCCACTGAGACCTCTTCTCTTTCTGTGTCATTTTCCGAAAAACTTATAAATGTAGTCATATCCACTTGATATGATACTGCTGGCTTCATTTATAGGCCAAGATCCAAGGTGCAAAGTGGTTCCGGATAGGCCCAATTCCTGTGATGGTCTCGAAATGGACACACCTTACTTTTCAGTCACACTCTCAGCTACGGCGGCGATATTTTCAGCTGACCTTGACGGACGAACGCGAGTTGTAGTCTTCACATCACTAAGCTGTCCGAGACGTTCAAATTTGGCACTTGATGATGACCAAAAGCAGTACGAACTTTACGAAATGTTTCTGCGATATTGTCACTGTTTTTGTAGTAAATTTTTCCCTATGTCAACATCTAGCTTTTACTTATCAAAAGTCATCCCATTGATAGGTGAATGTTGACAGTCCAATAATCGCGCGAAATTTAAAATGACACAAATTGTTGGATGACCCTCTATTTGAATGACTGTAAAGAAGCATTAGGTTAGCAAGTCATACACGAGGCAGTGTACCGGTCAAATTTGATGTACAAGAAAAGACAAAAAAGTAAGGTTGCTACATGGTTGACGGTTATACACTCATTTACCATGATGACCTACGAGTACAAATTATTTTTCTCAAAAAGTTAAGAACACTGACACAGATAAACCCATAGCCAGTGACAAAATGAAATCAAAATATAGCACTTTAATTTAGGAAGTCCTTAAATTTATAGCTCATCACTGGATAAGTTCATATGGATTGGCCGCTATAAGGACATACGGCATGATGTAAATCGGGGTGACACCATTTCCTGGACCAGCTCTCAAAAACGCGTTATGTGTTTGTCTGAAAAAGTTATTTTATTTTTAGGGACTACATCATATTCCAGACTATAAGAACGTAATACACACATTTGGCAAATGATCGTAAGCCTCAAATCCTAAGTATAGATAGCACGAACAACTAAAGTGGTTTCTCCATAACCAGTAACCCAAAAATCAACATTTTGTTCAGTACAAGTTCCCATAATTATTCTTTGACTTTGATATACCAATAAGACGATACTTGTTTAGGTATTTCAACGAATCATCAACAAACAATTCACACTCGTACTCCCATGCCAGCACTTGAACCGTACTACCGTAATCAGTCAATTCCGTACTACAAAAATGTAACAACTATCTATCCTTCATACGAATACGCCGGTTGATTGAAATAAGCCAGAGCAATAAACTCCATGACCTTTTATTTGTTTTTTGTTTAATAATTTTGAATTTTGTTGTCACAGATCTATGTGAAGAGGACAGGTATTTAAGGTTCTTCTATGTACTTAAATATGAAGTCTAAAGTAATTTGTTGATGCTCAAACTTCTGAATTATAAAACGGCAAGCCCTTAGGCGACCTAGAAGACTAAATAATATCCACATGAGTGGTTCTCGGCTCAGTTCAAACAAACATCTTCTTTGATGGATCATAAAAACACCAGCCATCGCCAGCAAAATCTGACTTACTTACTTGCATTTGATGATATGTATGGATCTGCTCGTACTATACGTAAAAATAGTAAGAAGCTTGCAATGTACGAGTACAAAACGAAAGAGTTGAAGAAAAAACTTGACTTTTGCAGCTTTAACTTATAATCGGAAGAGGGTTAAAGAAAAAATAATGATGAGCAAATTACACGAGACTCTGTTTTGTGTTGCTTTTTTTCTTTCAACTTTTTTAAGCTCTCAGATCCACCATTTAGCCAATATCAAGACCAAGTGTGCAACTATTTCTCTCTTGACTTGTGGAAACAACAACACCGGAGCGTTGCATATACAATAAATCTAAGGCCAAAGAGCAATGTCAAGGCAAACAATTGACCTCTATTGCATGTTAAATTTAGTTTGTTGGCCTTTCTGTTACTGTCGTCAAGAATCTCAAGAACGGTGCTCGACAAGAGTTGTATGAATTTGGAAAATCTATTGGTTGAGTCGTGAAAGATTGTCAATGTAGAGGTGCTAATTCTGACTACCTTAAAAGGAACTTGCTAGACGATAGTTAACCCTTTCGAACCGAAAATGCCCCGAAAGAAATCTGAATTTGTTGTCTAGGAAATATTAAATGTAAGGGAAAAATAAAATTTTTCATCGTTCGTTTTTTTTTCTCCACTAGGGGCGCTGTAATCGCTTGGGATATATGATCCCATCCGTTTTTTTGTTTTTTTTTTGTAAATTGGGATGTATTGTCCCAACCGTATCTAAGGGAAATGAAGAAAGCAATTTGTAAATAATTAAAAGTTTAGAAAATTTTATTGTTTATTGTTTTTTACGTGGTAAGGAGTGAAACAACTAAAGCACAATGGAACATCACAAGCCGTGCAAGTAAATAGTGTTCTTTTATCATTTTTTCCGCCTTTCTTGTCCTTGTACCACTTTACACATCTCCTGCGTGTTTTACCTTCTATGGGCATATGATCGCCTAAAACTCTATACTGTACAGTGCTACGCTTCTGATATCGCCCGGTTTTCTTCTTTTTCGGTGTTTTAGTTTTCTGTAGACCATCGTTTATCATTTGCTCTGCCAACGTTGACACATAATCAATGTAAGGTAACTTCGGTAAGTGATGAGTTTCTTTATAAATAATCCATGCGTTTACGCAAGTTGATTGAACTAATTTATAAAAAACTTTCTTCCACCATTTGCCGGACTTTCGATTTATGTCATAGAGTTGTGCCATTTGGTCGGATAAGTCTACCCCACCCATAAATTTGTTGTAAAAAATAATAGATTCTGGACAGTTAGTTTCTACCTTCTCACCATTCTTTTGTTTGCGTTGAATAGTTCCTAACTTAGATCCGTGGCAGTTACTCATTTCAGTTACCAATTTTGTATCTTGCCAAAAAGCGCATGATGTTCCAATCTGGTTCATATAAATAAAACTCTCTCCTCTCGTCAACTTAGTCGGGCAGGATGGAACTTGTTTTCGGTTCGATATAATGGTGCCAACAGCAGGAAATGATAAAGTGTTAAAAAGATGAACTGAAGAAAAGAAGCGATCAAAGCAAAGACAACGTACCTCCCAGCATTTGTGACTCTTTTCCACAGTAAATATTAAAATCGTAAATGTATCCTGTATTTGAATCCGATCGTTCCCAAATCTTTATCCCCCTTTTTATAGGTTTCAATGGAAGATATTGTTTCAGGGTAGATCTACCCTTGAACTTGACCATGGATTCATCTAAGGCCTGGAAAGAACTATCTTCTCTGCTTTGATTGAATGTCTTTTTTAGGCAACTGGCAACTTCTTAAATATAATAGGTCTTAGAACACTCAGTTGGCTTATTGGGGTTGTTGAAATACAATTTCGAGTGCAACATAAGAAATCTATCACGAGATATGCTATTTCTGATCAGTAAGTTACCAACCGATTTCTTTTTGGACCAATACATTGGCATTTTCGGCAACCGATTATATGAAGTTATGAGCATTATGCTCAACACCACAAGAACTTCGTGTTGATCTGTTTGCACTACATCACGCACTGTTTTTCGGAACTTATCCTCTTGGGAGCTTTTGAGGATTTTGATTCTTTCGTTTGTACATTGGCTTATCCATACAAGAAGGCTGCGTGGAAATAATTTCAAAAACGTGTCCAATTCGCTCGAACCCCTATCCACATTACACAGCACAGAGGGAATAGTTTCAGGTGGAACAATCATTCTTGGAACTGTGGTACCGACAGACCAAATATTTTCTGTTTCCGCTGTGAGCGGCCCAATATCTTCTGTGGTTTCACTACCGATAATCTCGTCATTTTGTGATTGTTCTATTTGTTTTACTTTTATTCTTCCATATCCGCATCTACTTGGTCTTCATCATCTTCAGAGCTCGAGTAATTTGACTGAGATTCTTCCACTTCCACGTCTGAGGTTGCACATAGGACGTCCTCTATTTATCTTAATATCAAACCTCGACTGGAAGACATACTTTCCTACATAAAAAAAACTTATCGTGTAGCAAAAAAAAAAGTACATTGCATATTGCAGGGACATATAATCCCAACAGAAGAAACTACTGGGATATATTGTCCCAAAAAATTAAAATGCACAAAAATAACAATTAATATTAATTTTTTAGTATCAATATAAGTCAGTATTTATTTATAATAAGTTACTTGTTATTAAAATGTACAAAAAAGTGTAAATTATAAAACTTACATCAAGTTATAGCCAAAAAACAATGAATTTACACACCAATTATGGAGACACGTGCTTTTAAATCACAATTACCAAGAACTGACGTTTGAAAACACCGCATAGGTAACGGGATATTAAAGTTTCAGTCAAAAACATCGAAAAAAAACCAACTGCGAGTAATTTCCTTACTAAATTGTCCCAGTAGGATTTTTAAAATTTTTTTGGGATGTATTTTCCCAATGGGTTCGAAAGGGTTAAGACACGCCACATCACCAAAAAAAAATAATAGACACCTCAGACTTGGACTCCAATGTATAACACTGCCCTACGCACATTTTGGTGCCTAGGATTTAAGACCTGTTTTTAAGTATATCTAATAAGGTGATTTCAAAAATGTCAGCTCTATTTTTTTTTTGTTGTATCAGCTCTAATTTATGAGATGGACAAAAAATTGGATTTTTAAAAAATACGGCTTTATTTACGGATTTTCTAGAGAGAAATTGTCTTGGACAATTGCACATAATTCCCCAGCACTAGTCTGCCATCATATGGACCATTGTTTTTATAGGCCATTTTCGAAAACGTCATCTGCATCAAATTGCTTTTGCAAAATGTTCTTAAACGCAAGCTGCGAAAGTCATTTGTTCGAAAACGACATTAGAAATCAAACTGCCTTTGCAGCATGTTCGATAATGCAGTGTTTGCAGGACAGATGTTCATAAACGTCATATGCGCTGCAAAAAAGCAGCCAGAAATTTTCACTGCTTAATAAATAACATGCATTCAAGGATGATTGCTCTGTTCAATAACGTCAAATGCTCTTGCAAGAAAAAAAATCATGTAGATGACACAGATCAACGATACCAAATGACGTTTGCAGTTTGATGTTCGCAACCCGTAAGTATTGCAAATGACGATCAAATGACGTTTTCGAAAACGGCCATATCTTGATGAAAGCGTTATCCTTGTTCTTCGCTAAGATCTCCTAGGTTATGCCGCAACTGATCTGTATGACTATGGAGGTAGTGTACTTTTATGCTCAGCCAACATTTTTTTAAAGTTAAGAAGCATTTCCTTAAATAACTCCTCATAGTCATTAGCCTTGTAATTTTGAACAAAGATTTCCACGCAAGTCGTTCTAATTCAGTCATAGATGCCTCAAAATTTAGAGCAATAATGCTAGCATGTTCTATTGTAATACTAGTGAGGGCAACTCCTTTTTTGTTCTACATCAAAACATTCGTTTTGTATGCGGTAAAACTTCGATTTACCAGTGTGCAACCAGATCTGATTTTTCTTACCGAAATATGGATTTTTTTTCCTGTGAAAGTGATGACTATGCTATTCCTGGCTACACATTTCACCCCAATAAAAATGAATCGTATTTCGCAGGCGGAGTCGAAGTTTTTGTGTGTGATTTGCTAGTTTTTGAAGTAGATCGTTGCAAGTGGTTGAGTGCAGACGTAATTAAAATCTCTTGCAACATTTGCGATGAGAATTGTAATTTCGTTTGTATGTATAGATTACATTCTTATAACATACTAGCAATCGCTTCTCACTCGGAGGGGTCTAGGTTCCTGCCCATGAACAAGTCTTTCAAGTTTTTCAGTTGTGTAATTGGAACTCAGACAGAAAAATTCTGCGTGTGAAGGCATAACACTGACACGTAGATTTGGCTGTTGTAGAGTTTCAAGCACAAATAATCACTGCGAATTATAACCTTCCACTTTGAGTGAAGGAAAAACTCTCTGTCCTATTCGGACTCCCACCCCCTGGAGAGCAAATACTGAAACCAAACACACCTGAGTTTCAAACCACTACAAAACAATTTTCCTTTCTCCTCCTTTCTACCTTTCCGCCCGTGCCCTGGCAACAGTAAAAGGTTATCTAACCCCTTAGGCGCGCAAAAAAATCTTTCCTGAATGCGACTTCAGCATTGAAAAATGTTGCATGTATTTACAAAGCCTTCCTACCGATTCTATTGATATTTTCTGCCTGCATCAAAATACCATATAAGTACGAGTAGTATTAGAAGAAATTTTTCATTGCTGCATTTGACAGAGTTTGGCATCAGTCTCTTTTGTCGAAAATGCGTGCATTTGGGATCGACGACTCTCTTCTTCAATTAGAAATTACCTTTCGGAATGTTCAATTCAAGTTGTCTTGGATGGTTTCAAGGCTGATATTCACAAAATAAAGGCTGGTGTGCCACAGGGCTCTGTTCTTTCTCCGACACTCTTCAAATCTCTTGTCTGCTCCTTCTAATCCAATATATTCCTTTGTGACGAAAATAGTCTCTACTTTTCATATTCGTTCCCTGACTCGCGTCCCTGCTCTTCGGCTGTAGAATGGGAACGCCAGAGTATGTTAAGCTCATTAAACTCCGATAACTAATTGGGGAACCACTAACAGAGTAGAATTTAATGCTTCCAAAATACAATGCTGTCTACTGTCGTTAAAGCGAAATTTAAACACCCAGCCATTTTCCATGAATGGCACTTGCATCGTCGAAACCGATAAACTTTCCATCCTCGGTATGTGTGTAAATGACAACTTACGTTGGAATGACCACATATTCGATGTCGTCTATGTCTAGGTTTCCTCAAGCGATGTAAGAAATATTTTACCCCCTCTGATCTGGCCTCAATATATAAGGCATTCATCCGCCCAAAATTGGACTACAATACCCACATCTGGTCAGGTGCTCCTAAAACATCTCTGCACCTGCTAGATAGGATTCAAAACCGTGCGATAAAACTTATGGATGATACTAATAACAGACAATCAATTGACAAACTCGAACACCGACGTAATGTCTCCTGTCTCACTCTGTTTTATCGCTTTTCCACCACCAGTGCTCCACTGAAGTCGCCAGTAGCATTCCGCCCCTTCAAACTTTTAACCGTAACACCCGTCTCGGTATGAATGCTCATCAGTATACCCTCAAACCCACTTTCGGACGTACTCTAAAATATCGTGATGCCCTGCCGAGCTCTTTATTCCCCAGTCATTATAACCTTCAAACATTTAAAACCAGCGTGCACCGGTACCTCCCTTTCCATCCTCCCTGATTTTCCTTCGCCCGCGCTATGTGCAAATATTTTAAGGGTACATACAATATCCGTAGGCCATGGCTCAAATGATAACCTGTGCGTTCTTCTTAAAATCTTTTGTGAACAGCAAGACGGCAAGACGGAAAAAAGGAAATGCCTGTTTGGTGTCGTTTATAGACCCTACAATAATATTGACCTGTCATCCCTCTTTGACTTATTAGAAAATTATTCGTCGTTATACTTGCGAATTATTGTGTGTGGTGATTTTAACTGTAATATTCTTGAATATATGAGATCGTCACTTTTTATTGATTCCATTAAAATGCTTGGTCTTGATGTTGTAAATTCGACCATTCCAACGCACTTTACTGGTTCCAACTGCACACTCTTGGACGTCTTTATTACCAATGACTGTCAAGAAGTGTTCTCTATCCAGGTTTCCGCTCCTGTTTTTTCTAAACATGACCTCATCTTTGTCACTTTTAATCTAGTCACCAGTAACAAACGATCGGTTTATACATTCAGGGACTATAAAAATCTAAATCTGGAGCAACTTGAACAAGACCTTATTTGCCTTGATTGGCATAACGTATTTTTTGAAACATCGGTCGATGCCCAAGTTGAATTTCTACATTACGTAGTTTTACAGCTCTTCGATAAACATGTTCCTCTAAAAAGGAAAGCTGTCAAATATAATAACATCAAGTGGTTTACCTCTGAAATTGTTGAGCTAAGAAACAAGCGTGATGCTGAATTCAAAAAATGGAAACGATTTCGAATTCCCGAATACTATGACACCTATCGGTTGTTACGTAACATAGTTAACTCGAAGATTAAAGAAGCCAAACGTCGCTATTATGCTAAGCACTTTGATCATAAACTTCCAACCAAAACACTTTGGACAAACTTACGTGAATTAGGTGTAGGTAGCAATTTGAAGTCCATGGTAGACCAGGTCGATCCTAATGAACTAAACAAAGAATTCGCTAAAGTTCAATCGAAGTTGCGCCCAAATGGAAACAATATCCAAACGCCGTCTTATTCGAATTTGGCCGAGTGGAACAAATCGACGTTGCTAGAGCTGTTCTAAAAATTAAATCTAACGCTGTTGGTGTCGATAACATCCACCCAACTATATACTTCTAGATTTAACATATATTTTCAATAATATAATAACAAGATCCACTTTTCCGTGTGCTTGGAAGCAAGCTAAGATTATACCAATCCCAAAAAGGAAAGCAGTAGGCAACTCATCAACTGAATATAGACCTATCCCTATACTTCCATATTTGTCAAAAGTATTTGAAAAAGTTATATACCATGAAATATCAAGTTTTCTTCAACAAGAACAAGGTTCTTTGCGCCTATCAGTCTGGATTTCGGAAACACCACAGCTGCACATCAGCGCTTCTAAAAGTATCCGACGACATGAGAGTTGCAATAGACAAGAAACCAATCACCCTTATCGCTCTCCTAGATTTTTCTAAGGCCTTTGACACCGTTGATCATGAACTACTTGTATCAAAATTGATGAACTTCTATAATTTCTCTGCATCAGCCGCTAATCTCATACGGTCCTATCTGGTTGAAAGAAAACAAGCAGTTCATGTAAGCAATACTGTGTCAGATTATATTGCAATTTCAGTTGGTGTTCCACAAGGATCCATTTTGGGTCCCCTACTTTTCGCAATTTTTATTAACGATCTTCCTAAAAGCATTAAAAATTCTAATTTCCACATGTTTGCTGACGATATCCAGCTTTAGAATGATCTTATTGATCATGCTGCTTTAAAATTTAATGATGACCTAAAACGTATCCATTGCTGGGCAGATGAAAACCTTCTGCAGCTTAATCCAAGAAAAGCGAAGTGTCTTCTCATAAATAGAAACCCAGTTCCTTCAGTATAACTTGGTAATGAACCTATCGAATTTGTAAACAAAGCCAAAAATCTTGGTATTTGCTTCAATACAAAATTAACCTGGGATTAACGTTTGCTCAGTTGTGGGAAAAATATACGGATGTCTTAGAAATCTCTCCCAAACTCAAAGCTTCACACCAGTAAATACGAAGCTCATGTTGGTCAAGGCCGTGCTCATTCCTCTGATAACATATGGCTGCGAAGTTTTTTGTTGCACCGGCGCCTTTGCCAGACCTAAGCTCAACTTTGCTTTTAACAATGTTGTGCGATACGTATACGGCCTAAATCGTTTTGCTAATGTGTCGGCTTATACCAAAAATATTCTTGGTTGCACACTTGATCGATATTTTGACTACTGCACAATCAAATATCTACACAGGATTATAATCAACCAACAGCCCCAATACTTATATGATAAACTAAGGTTTTCGCATTCAAGTAGATCTTTAAATTTAATTGTACCTCGTGTTGCTTATCAAGTTACCGAACGACAGTTTTTCGTTCACTTATTCCAGGAAATTTCTGAGAACTATACTGAAAACATTGTCCATTTTTGTCCAGATATTTCACAAATTGCTTCATTAGCCCCAATTTTATGTGCAAGGGCAGAAGAATGATTCTTTCTCGGGGAACTAAAGGCTCATTTATCACATTGCTTTCATTAACGACCATAGCATCTCTCACAGGCCAATTTTTTTGTATCCAGTGCCTTGATTTTGGCCGTTGTCGAAAACGTCATTTGATCGTCATTTTGATC
Organism: Volucella bombylans; assembly: GCA_949129095.1. NCBI lineage: Eukaryota > Metazoa > Arthropoda > Insecta > Diptera > Syrphidae > Volucella > Volucella bombylans. The sequence continues at coordinate 179,981,536 of OX422143.1, read as the reverse complement.
GTCAAATTGATCGTTATTTGCAATACTTAAGGATTTTTTTCTCGCAAGAGCATTTGACGTTTTCGAACAGAGCAAAATGGAACTATTAACAAAATTTATTGAGAAATTGAAAAAATTAGCCGATTTTATATACTTACTGTTCACGAGACTGTTGACAGTTGACAGTTGACAGTTGACAGTTGACAGTTGACAGTTGACGTTTATGAACATCTGCCCTGCAAACACTGCATTATCGAACATGCTGCAAATGTAGTGTGATTTATGATGCTGTTTTCGAACAAATGACTTGCAAAAGCAATTTGATGCAGATGACGTTTTCGAAAACGGCCTCTGCTCAACTGTCCCAGAAACAAATAAAACATGGATATTTTGTATAGCCACTTTGTGGGCCTAACAAGAAATTAACCACCTTCAAGTCGACACAAATCACAGTAGAGTGGGCAATTGGAATAGGAGCATGTTTATTGCCATTATGTAAAAAGAACAGCCTTGAGACTTTTTTTTACTGCTGTCAATAAAGAGACGCCCAGTTACTTGCTTGATAGGTCTCCAAGCCCATGAAAGTCAGTAGTAAGCCTCCCACATCACTGCAATATACAAAATTTTCACCAGAAGTAAAAAATTGCAATAAGTTTTGTTCTCTCGTGCGATGGAAAGTAATTCGCACATCACGGGCTAGGCAATTTTTTTCCTTTAAACCTTGATCCTAGCAGCACAGCACGTTCCTTTGAAAGATCTAAGTCTCTGATGAGGTCATTAAGCTCGTTTTGTGAAAATGTTTTAGGTTTCGATGTTTCCACAGAGCATTCAAAGTCATCGTTTACCTGAGAAGCACTAGATCCTTCAATTTCTTCCTACTGACATTGTGGTAGCTGATGAAGAACTGGTATTGGAAATTCTCAAAAAGTGGTTCGAAAACTCCCGAGACTAACACATAGATGGCGACTCTAATAACACATCCAAACAACTCTTGGTATAAACCTTCAAACGATACGTGTCAATATTTGATGACATTTCGACCATTAGTAATCGAGATATTCAAGTTGAAGTTGTATAGTAGTAGGAAAAAAATAACCGTTAAAACTCAAGAATGACTCGAAAAGTCTTAGAAGGAATCTGCTCAGTCGAAAGCAACCATTTGTCACAAATGACACAAATGACGCTGCCAGAGGCCAGAGGGTCGCCTAAATGAGTCTATTACGAAGGAAAACATCAAATAAAATCCACAAAATCGTTTTGAACAATCGTAAAGTGAAAGTGCGTGAGGTACGAGTAGCTGACATCGTAAAGACAATCAATAGACCGTGTATATCATATTTTGCACAAGTATTTGGGTATGCGAAAGCTCTGTTCGAAGTGGGTGCCGCGTTTGGACCAAAAACAAACAATGGGTTGGTGATTCAGAGCGCTGTTTGGAGTTGTTTAAGCGAAGTAAAAACTATTTTTTCATGCGGTATGTGACAATGGATACAATAAAATATTCGCAAACTTCAAAAAAAGAAGAGGTATGGTTCCAATGAAGGCATAGAAATGTTAGAGCGGCTAAAATGATTGTATCACTCTAGAAGGAGACTACGTTGATGAATAAAGTCTAATTTGCCAAAAGAATTTATTTGTATATGTTAGTCTCGAGTCTTTTTCACCACCACCAAGTGTTGTGTGATGTTTTACTTAATCTTTACTTGTGACCTCTAGACAGGTATACGATCAACTACGGTCTTGAACATATTTGCAAAATTGCAGATGAATTTCTACAATGTGATCGCTGAGGAAGGCATTTGTGCAGATACTTTACTTTTCAGGCTTGACTTCGCTCGTGTTTTTCCATTATCGACCACTTTTACACAAGTATTGCGAGAAAACAAATCGAAAAGAGGAAATTTTATATTTTTTGAACAAGAAAGCAGCACGTTGTCCGCAGTTTCTTGTGAATACCTTTGGTACAACTTGGAATGGCCAAACCTTCCTATGTTGTTTAAACAAATGAAATTGACGTCTGTCAAGTCCAAAGATTTTAGCTCGTTTCCTCGATGATACTACGAGTATATATGAATATTTACAAATGGACGTTTTACTTGAATGCATTGACCGATGACCTTGTCATACCTGCGGATGATCCTAGCTATTCAAGTAAATATTTGTACACACAAGTAGATATCTTATAGACTTTGCAGGCGGATCAGCACCTATTCCAAAACTGGATTACCTCAGATCTACATGAAAAATTTAAAGGTCAATGCAGAATATCATTACGAAGTTGTACACAAGCATAACAATCATTTGCAAAGTGGATATTAATCTTGTAGTTTTATTGCAAATAAACACAATTTTAAAAATGCCTTGAGCTCGCAGCAACAAATGATGTGAATCTTGTTTGGAATGAGGCAAGAATATGTTTCACAAATTCATTGCTAAACCTGTCAGGCATTCTAGTAACAACATTGTACATTCCTAACCAGACATGTCTATGTATAAATGACTTGATCGCGCTGTAGGAACTATTTCATGAATACTTTTTCACTTTCACTAAATTTTTAAAATACGAACGGAAACTTTAGTTACAAAGTTTGAGTAATCAATAATATGTTTCCAATTTTTTTACAGGAAATACGAGTATGTGGCCTATATTTTCCTTAGTGTGCTCACACTTGTAATGTATCCATTGTGCCTTAAATTAAAAAATAAAAAATAAAGTCGACTCTCGATAATTCGAACTGATTGTGAGGTCCCTTGAAAAAACCCTGATACGAGTAAATGGAACAAAATCGATGTGTTTTGGTACGCTCGTTAATTCGAAGTGATTGCCGAGTCGGGCCGCTAATTCGAAATCAGTAGCTAGTTTTTTTTCGTTTTTGTTTTTTTTGTCTCTGTTCTTTGCCCAGCTTCCTTTGATCCCGTTAAGTACAAAATTGTTCGCTCCCTTTGGGAATGCGATTTACATTTCAGCAATAATCAGTCGTAATTATGAGCGCAAAAAAAATACAAGTGTTTGTCAATCGGTGAGGAAAAAAAAATTATTCAAGCCATGGAAAGTGGAGTAAAAAAAGGGATGTAACAAACACTTTCAAAATTCCGCTCTCCACATTGTCAACCATTCTAAAGCAAAAAGATAACATAGCTCGGAGTGCATTACACGGAGGGAGGAAGCGGAACCGGCACGGTGAGTTCCCCGATCTTGAAGAATGCTTACTGAAATGGTTTAGTCAATGCAGAGGACAAAACGTACCTGTCGTAGGTTGCATCCTGAAGGAGGAAGCAAAGTCATTCGCTGTTAGTTTGGGTATTGAAGGATGACTCTCCAATTTAAAAAAAAAAAAACGGCATAACATCGTTTTCAAAAAAATATGTGGAGAAAGCACGAGTGTTGATGTTACTGTTTATTCTTCATGGAAAAATGACTTAGGCGTGTTGCTGGCAAATTACGATCCAAGGAATGTGTTCAACGCGGATGGGACTGCTCTTTTTTTTAAGTGTCTTCCTGATCGATAGGGGAAAACATAGCAAGGAAAGGTTAACATTATTACTCGCAGTAAACATGGACGAGTCACAAAAAATAAAAGCTCTTATGATAGTGAAAGCTGCTAACTCTAGATGTTTTAAGGGTATCAAATCCTTTCCTACGTTTTATCGCTCCAATAAAAAACCGTGGAAGACCACAGAATTGTTCAACGAGTTTCTGTTGAAACTAGACATCGACATGAAACGGCAGAAGCAGAATAGCACTTTGATCAAAAATTTCCCGCCACCATGTGGCGCTCCCATTGTTTCCATTTGAGTTCTGTTTTTTGTTTTTTTTTTGTTAAGTTGGTATATCTGTTGTTGACATTCCCTCTAAGTCTTAGCGTCATAGCTTGACATTTGCAAAAGTTACGTAGCAAAGAGTACATCTATCTCTGTGTGTGTTGGCGATTTTTTACAAGCAACAACGAACTTGTATTAAATTTTGCGTAAAACCCGGATTTAATGGTGCGCGAACGTTGGAAATGTTGGAAACGTGTTTCGGCAACGATTCTCTAAAGAAAACGGTTGTTTACCAGTGGCACGAGCGGTTCAAAAGTGCTCGTGAATCAATCGAAGATGATGATCGCCGTGGCAGACCATCGACATCGAAAACCGACGAAAACATTGATGGAGTAAAAGAACTGTTGGTCAATAACCGCAAATTAGCCATCAGAGAGATAGCGGAGGACTTGAACATTGCCTATGGATCCGTCCAAGACATTTTGGTGAATGATTTGGTTGGTGCCAAAAGATCTCAATTTCATGCAAAAAAGAGACCGTGTTGACGTCGCAAAAGAGATGATTTGCGAGGCTGAATCCGATCCCACATTCATCAAAAGGATCATTACTGGAGACGAGACGTGGGTTTGTGAGTACGACACGCAATCCAGACATCAGGCAAGTTAATGGCGTTCACCAATTGAGTCAAATGAGTAAAAAAGAAGGCAATGTTTACAGTTTTCATGGATTTCATGGAGACACTAAACAAAGAGTATTACTTGGGCGTTATGAGACGTTTGCGTGAAGTAATTCGCTGAAAGAGACCAGAATTGTGGACAGAAAACTCGTGGATTTTGCACCATGATAACGCACCGTCGTCGCACAGTGCCATAATTATTCGGAATTTTTTGACGAAAAATGCAACAAATACCATCCAACAGCCACCGAATTCACGTGATTTGGCTCCCTGTGACTTCTTTCTGTTCAATCGAGTTAAAAAAAAACCACTACGGGGAACGCGTTTCAGCAGCCGAAAGGAAGTAATGGAAAAATCGCAGGAAGCACTGATGGACATACCGAAAACCGAAGAATAAAAAATGTTTCGAGGATTGGATCAAGCGCTGGCATAAGTGTGTTGCAGTCGATGGGGATTACTTTGAAGGGGACAATATAGATTTAGATGAATAAATTGTCAGAATGCATTCCGGGAACCTTTTGATCGAGGAGGTATTGTACTTTTTTCTGGATAATTGAACAGTTCACAATAAACTTCAACTCCTTGACCAATGAGTGATTCAGAATTTTAAAACTTCCGTAGGGAAGTAGTGATGATACATAGTGTTGAATAGAATGGAAAATGAACAGAGAGCCAACATAAATGTTTTAATAGCGACGGCCATGGTGGATAAAGCATGGAAAAACGTTAAATCGACAACGATTTCAAACTGTTTCAAGAAATGCGGATTTATTACAGAGCCAGTGAATCAATTCTACCTCGCAGCCTTCTTCCTAACTTTGATGAATCTTCGATGATTTTGTAAATATTGACAATGATGTAATACATGGGCTGCAAAGTCCGTGCGGTTTCTAAGAGAGGGCACCACTTGAATTAAATCCATACCATTTTCAGTTAGTACCAACCTTCAAAAGATACGTTTATAAATTTGACAGCTGTCGGACGATTACAATTTTTGTTATTGTGAAAAAAGAATGGAATCAAAGCAATTTCGTGTGTTGATTTATCATTACTTTTTGATGGGAAAAAATGCAGCCGATGCAAGGAAATGGCTTGATAAGTGTTACCCGAACTCTGCACAAAAATTTAAAAGTGGTCATACAAGCACCGAAGATGATGCACGCAGTGGATGTCCAAAAGAGACTGTTTCAGATGAAAACATCAAAAAAGTCCACAAAATGATTACGAATGACCGTAAAGTGAAGTTGACAATGGATGAAACTTGGCTCCATCACTTCACACCAGAGTCAAGTCGGCAGTCAGCTGAGTAGCGACCAAAAACTCAACAGTCGGCTGGCAAGGTTATGGCATCCATATTTTGGGATGCACATGGAATAATTTTCATTGACTATCTCCAAAAGGGGCAGACTATCACCAGCGACTATTACATTGCGTTGTTGGAGCGTTTGAAGAACGAAATCGCAGAAAAACGGCCGCATTTGAAGAAAAAGAAAGTCGATGAAAACGATGGCAAAATCGAATGAATTCGGCTACGAATTGCTTCCCCACCCACCGTATTCTCCAGATTTGGAACCCAGCGACTATTTCGTGTTCGCAGACCTCAAAAGAAAGCTCGCCGGAAAGAGATTTCAGACCGATGAAGAAGTAATCGCCGAAACAGAGGATAAACCGAAATCGTACTACAAAACTGGTATCGAAAGATTGAAAAATCGTTTCAATCAGTGTATCGCCCTCGAAGGCACCTATATTGATAAATAAATTTGAATTTTGCAAAAATTTTGTGTTTTACTATAAAACGGCACGGACTTTTCAGCCCATGTGTTAGAAGTAGGCAGTCTGGCAGTTTCACATTCAAGCAACAAAAATGAAGGCGAAGATGAAGAAGAATTGGAAGCAGAACCAATTCCGCCCGTCACATCGAAGGAGGCAATATTTACTAACAACGGAAGTGGAAGACGAGGTATTCTCGGCACTGGTTGCCATAGACAATGCTCTTGACCAAGGGCGCTGGAAGCTATTGAAGCACAAAAACAAAGCACTGATTTTTTTTACAAAATAAAAAAAATTAAGTAAAAATTGTGCGTATGCAATTCAGTGTGTGTTTTGTAGTAAAGTGTGTCTAATTATTGCTGCATATGTATATATGTACAATGTACATACTTATTTCGTGTTTGCCCTTCACTCCAACTCGACAATTTTTCGTTCATTCGAATTTGTTGTAAGTTCCCTTGAGTTTCGAATTATCGAGAGTCGACTATACCACCTTCTGATGGAATCACTATCTTTCGTCAAAACTTGTACTGTTGCCATAGCGATATGCTGTTCGATGATTAGCACTTGGGTCTCGAAAAACAGTTACAGTTACAATCGAAAATTGGTCTATGTGTTAAATACAAGTAATCAGGTCAGTTTAACTTGGAATAACATCAATCAAACAGTGGAAATTAAGTTTGCAAAAGTATTCCCAACAAAAAAAAAAAAAATTTTTTCTGAAGACATTCTCAATAGCCTTGTACATTTTGAAGCTTTTTTAGACTAGCACTGTACTTACACAAAATAATGTTTCCTTTCTTTCTGCCAAACTTAATGACCTGAGCGACTAAAACTAAAACTCAAAACGTGTTGTCGACTTTTGCGCTTATGTAATGGGTCCACAATGCGAAATGAATGGGAACTGATTAATGCACTCAACATAAATGTCAACTGAAACATTTAACGATACGAGTACTTACAGACGCGCAACTTGTTGTTAAAGAATTCATTCCAACTGGCGCCATGGCCAAACTGTTACAATCATAAAACAATTTAATGACCTCCGACCGCATCTGAAACTTGATCTAGATTATTAATCATTGGTTTTGAATTCAAAGTACATAGTATGCATGCATACATTAGTTTGCATACGTCATAACCAGTGGTATTACGTACATACTCGTATATGCAAATAAAAAAAAAATAAAAACGAAACCCACAAAGATTAACGACACTAACCTGCAGTTACTGAATCCAATACTGATGCTTCCATCTCTACAGATTCGACTTCAAAGCTTATTCACTTCTTTCTATTTTTATCACATGTGAAATTGATTGGTCAAGGTCAGTATACGATTATGTTATAATACTCGTACTCGTAAGTGTTTCATGTTTTGATATTTGATATTTGATTACCCACCACCTTATACCACCATTTTTGTTTTGTCTCGTATTTGCTGAATATTGCTACCTGATGCCACTTATTTTTACATTTAAGGCTAACACAAAACTAATGAATATTTAATATTCAATTGATTGAACTGGTAGTCAGAGTCAGGCAGACATGTAAGTCAAACAGGCGAAACAAGTAGTAAGCCGCATACGTATTAACGGGCCCAAACAAACAGCCGATTGCGCTTTGCCGGGTCTCACGAATACGAGTAGCGCATATCTTTCTTGCATCTCACTATTTCTTCATTTCTGTTAAACTGGTAGGTTTTGTTTTGTTTTTCTTTTCTCTTTTCCTCTTCGTCTTCTTTGGTTTTTTTTTTTTTAGAGTCCAATAGATAATAGTAGCACCAGTAGTGACCACATGCAACAGGAACCCAATGTTCGTCGGATCTGGCCTACGAAGCAAACATAGTAACTTTGTGTAAAGCTTTGCTGAATTTTGACCTCAATGAGAAATCACTGGTTTGCCTGCCAGAGGGCTATTTCTCCACACAAACTTTGTGGTTTGAATTAATTGCAAAAGCAACACCACAAACAAGAAGCTTGTCACCTACCTCTACCTAATTAATATTACTGTGTCTGTGTCTGTGGCTGTGTGTCGATTTTAATTTCCAATTCAAATGTAACAAAAACTCAACCATGTTCGTATTTCTGGACATTAAGTTCGACTGTTCTTCCTCATTAGTAAGAATTATTAGGCTTTCGCAGTTAGATGAACTAATTAATCACGATTAGTACAAGCGGTTTTATCTACTTTTAATGGTAATTACTATTTCTCTTGCTTAAATTAGTTTTCAAGTTTTTATTGTAATAAAAAAAAACTCGTTAAAAAAATAAAGCTTTCCGCAAACTGGAGAGCAAACAATAGACTACTAACTAGGAATAGAAAAAAATAACGAGTTATTGAAAAAACAAATCCATAGACCCAGCGATATGGTGTCAAATCAAAGCTGTCCAGCTTTGAAATGAAATTGATTCTGCCTCCTTAAATCATAGGAAGTTGTTCTCTGAAATATTGATTTTAATTTGTATGCTTCCCTAACTTGACTCTTGTAACCTAACCTAACCACTCTTACTCACAAATAACTTAAAATTATCTTATTCTAACTTACTGGCCCCATGCAGGCACTCTAAGGTAAACCCAACACTTAAACTATGTCTTTCGACGTATCTTACAGACTAATTTTATTTTTATTTTAACATTAATTAATACTAAAACTAAGAAAACTTTTTTAAACAAAAAAACTTAGTAACACGACCGTTTTTCTATTTCATTATAAAACTAAAAAAAATCCTACAGACTACCTAAAAATAAATCTTAATCTACGAGGGCTATTCCAAAATCAACCTCCGATGTGTTACAATTCATTACATAGGTGCACTTCGGTGACGTGTTTCTGCATGTTGCAACCAGTACATTATTCAATAATAATATGCCAAGTTTCGACCGTTTTCGTTCAGTATTTTTCCAATAGTTGCCGTTTTAACATGGAGAATACAATTTTATCTCCCGCCACCTGTGAGGTACGAAGTGTAATTCGTTTTTTGCAAGTGAAGATTTTTTACAGCAAATTGTGACTGGAGATGAGACTTGGGTCCAGTATGTAAACTTAGAAAGCAAAGAACAGTCAAAGCAATGGATGTAAACTCATTTTTTCCTATCGAAAAATGATGGCCACAGTTTTTTGGGACAGTAAAGGCATATTGTTGACCGAGTTTATTGAACCTGGAAACACAATAAATGAAGCGGTTTACTATGAAACTCTACATAAGTTGAGAAGATCAATCGCTTCTCACTCGGAGGATCAAAGTTCGATGCTACCCATTGACAAGTTTTTCAAGTTTCTCATTTGTGTAGTTGGAACTCAGACAGTAAAATTCTGCGTGTGAAGCCATAACACTGACACGTAGATTTGGCTGTTGTAGAGTTTCAAGCACAAAAAAAAATAGTGTGGATTATAACCTTCGAATCACTGTGAGTGAAGAAAAAAAAATCTCCGTCCTATTCGGACTCCCACCCCTGGAGTGCGAATATCGAAACCAAACACACCTAAGTTTCAAACCACTACAAAACAATTTTCCTTTCTCTTCCTTCTACCTTTCCGCCCGCGCCCTGGCAACAGTAAAAGGGTATCAACCCCTTAGGCGCGCGTAAATTATAAAAAAAAACAATGTCGTCCAAGTCCATATCTTCCAATTCGGGCCAAAAATAATCGGTGATCATGGCGCGATAACGCTGACCATTCACAGTAACGTGGCGATCGTTACCGTCGACGAAAAAATATGGCCCAATAACGCCGTCGACATGCAAACTGCACCAAACAGTTATTTTTTGTGGATGAAGTGGTGATTCATGAAGCACATGTGGATTTTCACCGACCAATAACGCATATTTTGCTCATTGACGAACCCATTGAGCCAGAAATGAGCTTCGTCACTGTGGATGATTTTGCGATGAAATCTTGGCGCATCTTCTCCAGAACCCAATCGGAGAACGTACGTCGCTTCAAATGGTCCATCGGCTTCAATTCTTGAGTCAGCTTGATCTTGTTGGGTGTAAACCAAGATCCTTACGCAAAATACGCCATAATGTGGTCTTGAGAACGTCGTGGAATTGACTGTTTTGGATCGTTTGCTACGGACGCCTGAACGGCAGCGATATTTTCAACACTTCGAATAACCCGTTGTCTCACTGACACGGCAACATCACACAATGAATATGTAGACTCAAATTTTTGCACTAAACTTGTTATTGCCTGTCTCCTAGGGCGAGAATTACGACCGAAAATTGGAGTTAACGCTCTTAAAGTTGCAGTCACCGACTCCGAATTTCGGTAGAAAATTTTTATAATTTGCAGACGTTGCTCGTTCGTGTACTTTACCATGATGAAAATGTTGAGTTTAGTGAATAAATTGACAGTGACAGTTTGATGATTAGTGAAAGAGTGCGTTCACAAATTAAATGCAAGGTTGTCAAGTCCCTATTGGAAAGCCCTTTATATATTTTTGTTTTTCTTTTCATTTTTTTTGTTTTTATAAATTTTTTTTTCTTAAAACTAACTTAATTCTATCTAAAACTATGTAAGCCAGCCATAGCCAAAAAAAAAAATTTGGCTGGCCCACTTTGCTTCATATGAAGCTACGAGTACCTATCACTGGAGGAGTTCGACGACGACGCATCCTCCCCTTCAACAAGCCACCAAAATTGCTGGTGCTGCTGAGCAACATCCTCCATGTGCCATGTGCGACGTCTCTATCGTAGTTGAGTCGCCTGTCCGCAGCTGTTCGAGCGACGTGGAAGATTAGCGGCACTGCCAATCTGTCCTGGATCAGACCTTTACTATCTAGATAGAGGAACGCTTCTGGACGAATAAAGCCGTCAAAGCGAACTCTCTCGTGATACATATAATTGGGGTAGTAAGCCCTGGAGATCAGGTTGTTCGATGAGGTCATTGCTCTTGCAATGTGCCTTCGAGTCAACTTAATGACGAAATTGTCGACTCTTATTAGGTTCATTAGGATAGAATTATATGTACTCAAACTCTGGTGTACTGTATAAGCGAAGACAAGTCCTAAGACAACCCTTTCAAACACCCGAATCTTTTCCAATAAGCTTGCTCTCACGTTGAACCGCACGGGACATCCAAATACAAGCTTGGGCCTGATAAGGGTCATGTAGCAGATTACCTTCACCCTCGCATCGAGTTGGCTGCTATAAAGCAGTCTCTTTGTAAGGGTAAAGGCACCTTTGGCTCTGGCCAGAGCAACATCTATATGTTTGTTAAAATACGGAAATTGATCTAGCCAGACCCCAAGGTATCTGACCACATTTCGACAAGCAAGTGGCTGCCCGTGCTGCGCCACGATCGAGAACTTTCGCCAATTCTTTCTGGTATCCCTAGAGGCCCCAGACAAAGGCGTCCTAAACAGAATGGTTTCCGACTTCTGAAAGTTGATTTTCAACTTAATTTGATCGAAGTCACACTGCAAAAGTATATTAATAACCTCAATCTTTGGTCGTCTGCGTACGCTATGGCATGGTGAAGTGAACCTATCCGATCACTTGTGTAAATGTTGAACAGGATCGGCGAATTTATCGCACCTTGTTGCAGACCGTTTCTAATGTTAAATGTTCCAGCAGAAGTCACATCGCTATTCTTCACGATGAACTGTCTGCTGGAGAGCATATCAAAAAGAACATCCATGAATAACATGAATAACATCATGCCCGGCCTTAAAACCGAGTTGGTTGTCCTCAACCCACTTAGTCAGGACTCTATTGATCACCTTCTCGAAAATCTTCCTGATGTTTGGAAGAAGACTGATCGAGGGGAGATTCGCCGGACTGGAAGTATCTTTATCCCTTTTGGGTATGAGATGTACCACCGCAGTTTTCCAACGCGCTGGACAATGTGCATTATTCATTGCATCATTAAACAGGGTGGTATAAATGTCCACCGCTTCTAGTGGGAGATGTCGAAACACAATGTTCGGTATTTCATCGGTTCCCACTGATTTCTTACTTCTAAGTGATTCGAAGATCGTTTGGAGCTCTTCCTTTGAAATGAACGGGGTAGTACCCTATCGTTGGTGATGACATTGGTGAGCTCTCGAATCGCCAATTCACAATTTCATTTCGAAGGTAGAAATTGTGCAAAAGGACTTGATTCTCCAGATCGTGGTTCGGGCCAATGATAACATTCGCCTTGTACACTTTCTGGAAAGTCGCTCCTATAGCTGCTACCTGCTCCTGCTGCGGATCCTCGATCACAAAGAAGTTGTCATCATCAACAGCCTCATTTGGATCTATTCCTGCTGCTACAAGTATTCGTTCGTTGTTCGTCGTTCGGACGATTTTAAGACACGAAAGGTCGTTTTGATCTTTTCTCCGAAACATTTTATTTATTTGCGGGAACATATTCGGGTTGCTGGTGTTTACAGCCCGAATTTCATTGTTCCAATACAAACTTACAGAATATCGACGACAGTCTGTACAAGGTTTTTAGTCTTGACAACAGTCCACTTTTATGTCGGTGCAGTGCGTCAGTAGTCGCGTTGCGGAATAAGTCTTCTTCGTCAGTGCGTTGATACCGAGGTATCGTTTTGTCCATTGTTCGTTTGATTGTCTCGTCCATTAGTCTTAGATACCTGTCAATCTCCTCGTTTGGCAGATTTCTGTTGGACGACGGGTAGAGCGAATTCGAGGAGAGTGCTCTAGTCAGTGTTCTGGTGAAGTGTGTCCAACGCACCCTACTATAATTGTAGGAATTATAGTACAAACAAACTCATCCAATTCCGCATTTTCGTTTGGAACAGTCATTTCGGTGCTGAGACCGCAATGGTCACTGTCATACACGAAAGTGCGTAGACAGTTTGTAGTTTATTGGTTAGTACATGTCAGTTGTATTCGTGAATTGAACAGTAGAAGATCCAAATAGGACCCGTGGTTGGGAAACGACGGACTATCCGTCGCCTTAAACCCGAGTCGATACATTATACTGTGCTGTAGGTTCCCTCTAGTATTTGGTGTATTATTTCCCCAATCACTATGTTTAGCGTTGAAATCTCCACCGATAATAAAATAGTTGTCTTCCAATTCCAGCCTCAGGAATCGAAAAAGCGTCTCGAGCTCTGAGATGAATAAAGTGGATTAAGTAGCCTTAGGTGCATAGACAAACACCATATACAACCGCTTTCCACTACGGAGATATACACGATGCATGCTTCCAGCACCTGGAACCTACGTACTACACGACTGTATACTCTTTTAAAACGTATACCTTTTCGTACGAAAATCGCAACGCCACCTCCCTGAACTCATACGAGTATAGTCATACTGTGATAACCAACGGCCAGACTTTAAGCCGATATGCCATTTACTTTTTTTTGTTTCTCCTAGGACCCTAGTGCAAGCTGGGAGCCAAAATTGAAACATTTTCCAAAAAGTTATAAACGAAAAACTAACTGCCCTACTGATCCAACATAGCAAGTTCACAGCCTTAAGTCGTATTTTTCAGTTGTTGCACTGATTTGTCATATTGCCGTCAATAAGAAACTGTATTTTAGCAATATTTTGTATAACCGTTATTACAAATTTCACTTTAAAATAAAGAATTGAATTTTTTGTTTACAGATAAACCCCGACCACTATGTCAACGTAAACTCAACTCTGCGAAATTAAAGAAAACAAAGACTAAATTCGAAACACGAATATTTTTGGAATAAAGTTAATAAATTAAAAAAGAAAGAAAAAGAAATGATTTGTAAAACCTGCACACCTCTAACCATCAGCATAGCATTGCTTGTCATCCTGATAAATCGAGTTGAATGCAATGCAGACTATGGCTCTCCCGAGGACGGCCAATTGTATACGGCAGACACGCCGGATGATCAGGAGGCTTTCGATCCCGCACAATTGCAACAAGAAGTTGAAGAGGAACAAGAGATTTTTAATAGAAACATGGAAAATGCCCGAACAGCATACTATGACTCTCAAGATGACACCACCGACATTATGATGATCGAACCAGAAGACAAGCAAACAATTAAAATATCACGCACCACAATGGTGCCGGAATATATTCGAAGACAAAAGTCATATCACCATCATTCTATAGAAGATGACACAACATCCATAGCAGCCAGTGCCGAAGAATACGAACCAGACTCAGGTTACATGGAACTAGAACGAATGGAAATATCACAACGAAATGAATCGAAGCCACTTGCAATGAAATCGAATGTTCTCTACAGTGATGAGAATAACTTGCGAGACAATCAACACCAACAGTTGGACAACTTCAACAGCAGTGTGGAGGAAGAATATTATGAAGATGCGCCAGAAAGTATCGAAGAATTATCTCCGTCCAGTCTACTTGGCACCACAACATTAAATTCTCCAATTGTCACAACAACATCACCAACAATGCTATACACAACACAATCAGGTGTTGCAGCCACAGCTACAACAACCAGCCGGGCCAAGCAGGGCAAGCAGATTCATATTGCACGTAGAAAGCTTCTGCCACACGAACAATTACGCAACTACATTGAAGATGCTTACATTCGAATGCCATTGGCGGTGATTGTCGATCCGTCGCCAATATCCCTCGAGAAGACCAAAGCGCTTTGGCGGGATGCGCTTCGATCAAATTTTGCCATTAAGATTGTTCTGGTCGCGCTGAATGCCTCAGGTAAGAATATTGTGAAACCACTTATGGACATGTGTTATGTATTGGTATGAATACAAGTACGAGTATGAGCACCTGTACCCACGCACACTTGGTTTTTATGCGCCTAGATTCTGAATTTCCAATTAAGTCATTGGGGTCAATCAGAAACTAGTTTATGAATGGCTCCCGATTGAAGGACAAATGTTTGAACGTGCTCGTGTCTTAAAGCTGGAGATGTACACTCGCGCAACAACCCATCATCAGCATTTGGATCAAGTGCAACGATCCTCTACCCTCTCTTCGATTTTGCCTGCTGCCATATCTGAAATATGAGCTCTTGCAGTTGTTTTTCTTTTCTGCCTTAGTTGTTGTGAGATTCTTGATGAGTTTTAGAGCGTGCCAATAAACTTATATACGAGTATATATATGGTATACAAGTGTATGCCTTCACTTCTGCATGTTTGTATGCTGGTATTTCCAAGTTTACATTCAAATGTCTAATAAATTTTGCACTGAACATTATGACTTTGACCATGTTCGGCGTTCGGCTTTATTGGCACTTCAGTAAAGTTATGTGGTCAAAGAGTGATTGAAGATTTTTTTAATTTTCTCTCCCCCTCGTCCATTTAAATGGATTTATTTCGCTTTCTGCTTGATTTATACGATGATTGATTAGACTGACGAACTGGCTCATTAGATGATTCATTGCAAGATATAAATTCCACAAGAAATCAGTGTAAAAAGGTCTTCTCTCCTCCCCAACAACAAATCTATAAAAATTGATATTTTATTATTTTACTCAAAAACTTCTAAACATTAAATTATATTTTCGAGTGAGTAACACCCATAAATGGAAAACTGAATATGTATTAGGTTGGAGAGCGAACACTTTTTTTTTAGTTAATTGGGATTTAATAGTAAAAAAAAGGTGCCTTATGGGCTTAAATATATAAATGCAAAATATTATTCTATTTGGGTAACGATAACTGCCTTCGCAAACACACTGAAACTCTTATTAAAAACAAATTAAACCAAAAATCTACCTGTTCGTGATCAAGTGAGACGAATTACTTTTTCTTGAATATCTAGTTAGCCACGCTTTTTGTTTCATATCAGTTCACTATTGTTTTCCGTGTGCATCAGTCATATAAACGCAAAGAACGCAAAGTGCATTTAAATGTCCTATTTTTGGTGATTCTTGTGATATGAGAAAGAAACGTTCTGCCTGCCAAAATAGAAAATATATGACGATCTCCATCTATTCCGACTGTAACAAGAACCAGAATCATACAGATGTTGAAAGTGTAACATTTAACCCTTTCGATCCGAAAAGCCGCTATGATAAGAAAATCGTATATTTTGTGTTCTTACCAATAGTAAGAGTTCAGACATTTTATTTATTAATAGTTGAAATAATAAAATTGGGGGCGGAGGGCAGGACTAGGACATTAACAGTGCTGTTCGAAACATTAGCAAGAAAACTTACCTTAGCAGTTAAATGCGTAAATTTTCTTCTGTAGGGGTTTTTTGGAAAAATTTAATAATGTGCATCAACATAACATTAAACATCTCCTTCATAATGGCATATTTACAAAAACAAAAACAATTCAATTATAAAAAAAAAAATTAACAAAACAAAAAAAAGTACTCAAGTAGTTTGCGCGAAACAAAAGCACTTTTTGCGTAGACAAAGCTTGTTCAATAAGTTCTGGAGTTTTTTTTGGTTAAAGTTAAATGCACATTTTTTGTTTAAAACCATATATTTAATTAATGAAATATTGTCCATTCTGATCTATTACATTGTTCCAACGTTCTGGAAGAGACATTATTCCTCTCTTGTAAAAATCAGTAGACTTTTGGCCAAAAAAGTTTTCCAGGTGCGTTTTTATGTTATGTCCTCCTCAGAATTAAATTGCCTTCAGTCCAAATCGTTTTGGAGAGAGCGGAATAAGTGGTAGTCAGATGGCGCAAGGTCTGCAGAGTACGGTGGGTGCTGCATTGCTTCCCAGCCAAAGGCATTCAACTTTTCTTTTGTCACAAAGGCTGTGTGTGGTCTGGCATTGTCATGGTGGAAAACAACTCCCCTCCTGTTCACTAACTCTGGCCGTTTGCCTTCCACTGCCTGCTTCAAATTGTCGAGCTGAGAGCAATATTTGATAGCATTATACGAGGGGCGTTAAATATATTCTCGGTGTCGATATGAAGGAAAATGCGAATTCAATTTAAATTGTTTTTATTTTTCAATATAATCTCCCCTAACATCAATGCATTTGTTACATCTTGAGATAAGCTCTTTTAAACCCTCAAAAAAATAAATTTCCTCTTTCTCTGCAAAATACCCATTTATTGTCGACTTGAGTTCTTCATCATCCGAAAATCTTTTTCCACGAAGACATTTTTTCAAATCCGGAAACAGGAAATAATCACTAGGGGCAAGGTCTGGACTATAGGGTGGGTGTTGGATTTCTTCGAAACCGCAATCTCGCGCAGCAACCTTGGAAACTCGCGCCGTGTGAACAGGAGCGTTGTCATGAAGAAGCAATACACCCCCTGCGAGTTTACCCCGTCTTTTCTTTTTAATTTCCTCCCGCAAATTATGCAAAGTGGAAGCGTAGGATGTGGCGTTAATGGCTTCACCTTTTTTTTGTACTCAATGAGCAAGATTCCCTTTGAGTCCCAAAAAACTGTGGCCATGAGCTTCCCGGCAGACGGAGTGACTTTGAACTTCTTCGGGAGGTCTGTTCCTTTTTTATGCCACTGCACGGACTCTTGTTTGCTTTCAGGGTCATAGTGGTGGACCCATGTTTCGTCCCCAGTAACAATTCGATCCATAACACCGTCCGCGTTCTCACTACACATCTCCAAAAGCTCTCTACAGCATGCGATTCTCACTTTTTTCTGAGGCGCTGTGAGCATTCGTGGCACCCACCTTGCACTGACCTTTGAAAGGTTAAGATGGTCATGAAGAATGGTGTGAATGGTACCAATTGAAAGCTTGGTGATCTCTGCCATCATCTTCACCTTTATTCGGGCATCCTCAAGAACAAGTTTTTCGACTTCTTTGATGCTTTCTCCCGTACAAGCAGTAGCCGGGGCGCCGGTCGTCTTCAATGCTCTCTCTGCCTCTCTTGAACTCACTTGACCACTTTTGCACAGTTGATAATGAAGGTGCGGAACCCTGGTAAACAGCCACCATCTCTTCATGAATAGTTTTTTGACTTTTTCCTTGCTTAGTGAGAAATTTAATTACAGCGCGATGCTCAATTTTCACCATCATCGTCTCAGTTTCCATTATGATTCTGTTTAACTAGAGATAAAACGCGAATTAATAATCACATTTATATGAAATTTTACATGAATGCACTAAAATAATAGTATTACTTGATAAATAAGTCAATTTATATATACAACCACAGCTTCACCCCGATACCGAGAATATGTTGAACGCCCCTCGTAAGTATAGGACAGTTCGTCAATCCCACCAAATGCTCAACATGGCCTTTTTGGGATGCAAATCTTGCTTACCAACCGATTACGGTGTTTCAACAGGAGCGCACCATGACCTCTTACGGCGAATGTTCTTGTAAACCACCAATTTCTCGTCTCCCGTAACCACTATTTTCAAAAAAGTATCCAGCGAGCTCCACCTCAACAAAGACTCACAGATCATTATGCGATCCATACGGTTTTTTTCACTGAATTCGTGAGGAACCCAAACATCCATTTTTTTCGACATTCCAAGTCTTTTCAGTCTCTGTGAAACGGTTGTATGGGCAATGCTAAACCTCTGACCGATCTCTCGTGTCGTCAAATGTCTGTCAACGCTAACTGCAGCTAAGATTTGATCGTCGTCTGTGGTGGATGGACGTCCAGAGCGAGCAGCAACAGCAGTGTCAGCGCTAACAGCCGAATCTCCATACACCCTACAAATCTCACCTTCCGCCTCTGTCGCTTTGACACCTTTTCTTTTTAAAAAAAAAGATAAATATGCCTAAAATGCACTTTTTTATCTTCCATTTTTCATAAAAATTTGAGTACTTAAAACACGTCCGATCAAAACAAATTCTCGTAACAATGTAAAGAATAATCCTCTCTACTGGAAAAAAAAAGTTTTCACAACGGTTTTATACACAGAGATTTTCTGAAGCGATAAACACCACTTCCAAGAAAAAAACCGCAGAACTTATTCAACAACCCGATAAATACGGCGAAGAGTTTAAAAACCGGGTTGTTTTAGACATTTTAAATGGAATGTCACAAAGTTACATTGCGAAAAAATACAGAATTAACTGGTCTATTGTCTGTCGGCTTTTTACAAAATTTAGACAAACAGGACACACTAAAGTGGTGCATTTAGGTATCTCGACCACGAAAAACAGCAATTAAAACTGATAAACGGATTAGTAGCTTGCGCTCATTTAAGCACAGTCAGGAAAAGAGCTTTGGAAAATAATTTAAAAAGTTATAGGCCAGAAAAAAAAAAAAACAATGTTAAAAAAAATTCACTTTCGTCGAAGGTATTTTTAAAAAGCCTAAGTTTTGATCGAATATTTAATTACGAGGGTTATACGAAAAGTTTCCGACCGAACAATGAAAGGAATTTTTTCTCAATTTTTTTTTTAATTTTTCTACATAGTCTCCTTGTAACTCTACACACTTCTCCCAGCAATTCTCCCATCTCTCTAAATCGTCCAAACAGTACATTTGGCGTTTTTTTCTGCAAAATAATTGTTCACGAAGGTGTTTGACGAAAATCTCTGTCCTCCGAGCGCAATTTTTAGATGAGGGAACAAAAAGAAGTCGCTTGGAGCTAGATCTGGTGAATAAGGCGGATGGCAGTTCAAACCGTAATTCATGGATTTTCGCCATGGCAACCGCTAAGGTGTTAGACGGCGCGTTGTCTTGGGGAAACAGGATTTTCTTTTTCTGCAAATGTGGCCGTTTTTCCGCAATTTCTGCCTTCAGCTTGTCAAGTAATGATGCGAAGTGTGCTCATGTAATCGTTTTTACTTTTGGAAGATAATCGATTTACTATCCCAAAAAATAGTCGCCATTCCCAGTCGAAAACAGTTTTTGCTTTTTTTGGAGCCGGCTCGCCCTTTGCAGTCCACTGTTTTGACTGAATTTTTGTTTCGGGCGTATAATGGTGTATCCAAGTTTCATCTACAGTAGTTAATCGGCGCCAAAAGTCGTATTTATTGCGCTTAAACTGCGCCAACAGAGCGTTGGAAATGTTCATTCGAACACGTTTTTGGTCTAACCTAAACAAACGCGGCACCCAACGCGCGGACAGCCTTCTCATGCCTAAAATTTGATTTAATATGTAACAAACACGTTCTTTGGACATTTTCCTAACCTCTACTATCTAACTCACTTTATTTCGGCGGTCGTCTAACACCATTTGGTGAACTTTAGCAATGTTATCGTCAGTGGTTGCAGTTTTTGGACGTCCCGAACGTTTATCATCTCCCAAGCCCTTACGGCCACGTTTAAATTCAGCTGCCTGCTACACAGAGTCCAACTCATTTTTGATTTGCCTTTCAAAAACAAGAATTTAATAACAGCTCGATACTCAAATTTTTCCATTTTCACAAAAAAACACTCACATCGACTCACTCAAAGGACTGGCAACTAAAAACTGCGCGTCCAAAATGACTGAAACTTCCGATAGGTAACTGTCAAAAGATGCACAACTAGCATTCATTAGCGTTACTGCAAACAAACGATAAAACACGGAGGGGAAGGGGTAATGATTTGGATATGCTTTTCAGCTCACGGCGTTGGCCCTTTTTTTTATGAAATTAAAGGCACTATGGACCGCTTTGTTTACAAAGATATTTTGGAGACGCTTATGATGCCTTACGCAGAGTGGAATTTGCCCCTTCGATGGGTGTTTTAGTACGACAATGACCCTAAACACACATCGAAGCTCGTAAAGGACTATTTAAACGACAATGGGTTTCAAGTTCTTGATTGGCCGGCACAATCACCGGACTTAAACCCCATTGAGAACCTTTTCGGGATTCTTAAGCGAAGAGTTGCGCGCAAACAATTCAGGAATAAAAGAGAGTTGTTCCAAACACTAAAAAGTGAATGGGAACAAATTCCTGAAACCATATTTCGCACAACCGATTTGAGTACATTTTTTTGTTTTGTTAATTTTTTTTTTTATAATTGAATTGTTTTTGTTTTTGTAAATATGCCATTATGAAGGAGATTTAATGTTCTTTTGATGTACATTATTAAATTTGTCCAAAAAAACCCCAACAGAAGAAAATTTACGCATTTAACCGTTAAGGTAAGTTTTGTTGCTAATGTTTCGAACAGCACTCTATGTCCCATCCGTATTTTTGGAATCTGACAACTGAGAGAGGAATCTAACATTCATCGCAGACTGTTTTTGTCCGTCTCTCCTTCTTGTAATCCTTGCAATGTACACAACGCCTTCGCATGGGAGTTTATACTGGTAAATGCCCCAGTTTTCTTTTTCTACCAGATATGCCACTGCGCCGAATAATTGCAACCTTCCTCAATTAAATTTTCCGCCAAAACTACCATGAAATCTATAAGTGTGGCTTTTTTACGTACTAGCTCCGAATTGAGCTCCAACAGACATGAGTATTTTCTATCTAAATCGTACTGACCTGCCATTTGGTCGGCTCGGTCTACTCCACCCATGAACTGCCTATAAAATTTTACCATCTCTGGGCAAGTTATTTTCACTTTTTGACCATCTTTTAGTTTTTTGTCCACCGTTGTCATGTCAGGTGAATGACAATTACTTACAACGATGACTTAATTAGTATCATGCCATTTGACATGATGCGGAAAACACATTCACCTTTCCTAAATTCGCGTTGACTACTGGTAATTTTTTTCGATTAGACATAGCAGTTCCTAATGCTGCATAATCTAACATTTTAAGAAGATGGACGCTGGTTAAAAAATCGATGGAAGCATAAGGTGTCATCAGGCTCTCGGTGTGTAGCGGCTAATTGGTTAACAAATCGTTCACCAAGAGCTCCTTTGACAACATCTTCTCGCCACAGTATATGTTTAAATCGTATGTGTATCCCGAAAGAGCATCACATCTAAGCCACATTTTTATACCGCGCTTGGTGGGCTTCAAAGGCATGTATTGCTTCACAGACGCGCGGTCCTTGAATTTCGTCATGCTCTCGTTAATGCTTTGGAAAGAGCTTTCCTCCATGACCCTCAAAAATCGGGATTTCAAACATTCAACAATGTCTTGAACATAATATAACTTTGGGGCTCCTTCTGTCTTTTCGGGAGGAGCAAAGTATATTTTCGATGACAATAGTTGAAAAAGTTTCCAGCAAAGTGGTAAGTTCCCTTTTTGATATTACGGCATGCAAATGCAAGAAATTCAATCAGTACCTGCAGCACCAAAGATAAAAAGGTTCCGAAACAAGAACAAGCATACAACGTACGAAGTATGGCAATCGGTGTTATTGGTGTTACTTTCACTAAAACGCTGCGAAAGAGTTTGGGAGAAATGCCAAACTGTTATTGCTTTAAATACTTCTACGCCTGCTGTTGTAGAGATTAGTACTTCTTC
Organism: Volucella bombylans; assembly: GCA_949129095.1. Taxonomy (NCBI): domain Eukaryota; kingdom Metazoa; phylum Arthropoda; class Insecta; order Diptera; family Syrphidae; genus Volucella; species Volucella bombylans. Next base: position 179,959,164 of record OX422143.1, on the reverse strand, counting down.
GACACCCTCTTCCTCAACCTCATCGTCAGCGTCTGAAAGTTCCAAAAGTACGGATAACTTCATTCTATTTACTTACTTACTTACTTACTTTAAGTGGCGCTACAGTCCGGGGTGGATCTGGGCCTCAGTCAACAAGCGTCTCCAGCCAGCTCGATCCCTAGCTAGCTGCCTCCAGTTTCGCACGCTAAGTTGGCTGAAGTCCCCTTCCATTTGCGTGCGCCACCTGAGTATTGGCCTTCCTCTACTGCGCTGTCCCTCGGGAGCAGATTCGAAGATTTTTTCGGACCGGAACATTGGTGTCCATACGCACTATATGACCCAGCCATCTCAGTCTTTGGATCTTCACTCTTCTGGTTAGGTCGATGTCGCTGTTTCTACTCCTCCATTCACCGTCAATGCAGACAGGACCGAAGATCGACCGAAGAATTTTTCTCTCGAAGCAACCAATCATCCATTTTTGATATTGTTCCTGCCTCTGCACCATAGGACCTGGATTATTCAGGTCTTATAAAGGGTAACTTTTGTTGTCCGAGAGCGGGGTTTGCTACTCAATTGCCTTCTTAGCCCAAAGAAACAGCGGTTTGCAAGAGTTATTATTCGTTTGATATCTGCGCTGGTGTTGTTGTCTGTCTATTTATAGCGGAGCCTAGGTGACAAAGTCTTTAACTACCTCAAAGTTATACCTGTCGAGGGTGACGTACTGCCCGAGACGTCGGTGTTGGTTGTCAGCATATACTTGGTCTTGCCCTCGTTGACCGCTAAACCCATTTTCGTCGCTTCCGTCTCAATACTCGTGAAAGCGCCACTGACATCACGCTGCTTTCTCCCGATTATGTCAATATCGTGGGCGTATGCGAGTAGTTGGACGGACTTTTGAAAGACAGTGCCTCTTGTGTTTGCTCGTGAGTTTTGCACTACTCTTTCAAGTACGATGTTGAAAAAATCACATAACAGCGCACCGCCTTGTCTAAATCCTTTCTGGACATCAAAGGACTCGGTGAGATCTTTACCAACCTTGATGGAACAGCGTGTTTGGTAGGGATGCCGAAACTAGACATTGCTCTATATAGCTCGTCTCTATAGATGCTGTCATACGCGGCCTTAAAGTCGATGAATAGGTGGTGTGTATCGATCTGAAGCTCATGGGTCTTCTCCAAGATCTGTCGTAGTGTGAATATTTGGTCGACGGTGGACTTTCTTAGCCTGAAGCCACACTGATATAGACCTATCAGGTTGTTGACACACAATACAGCGGATAAGATCTTGTATGCGATGTTAAGGAGACTGATGCCTCCGTAACTGGTGCAGTTCAGAGGTTCTCCTTTCTTAAGAATCGGGCAAACAATGCTGACGTTCCATTCATCGGGCATACTTTCGCCCGACCATATTTTACAGATGAGTTGGTGTATGCTCCTTATCAAGTCATCGCCTGCCGCTTTGAAGAGCTCGACAGTCAGGTCGTTCGCTCCAGCAGCTTTGTTGGACTTAAGGTTAGATATAGCTATCTTGGACGGAATGGTTGGTCATCATCGTCATGGTTGAAAGGTTGATTCTGCCTGACAGTGGTATTTGGTTCGTCATCGCCGTTATACAGTCTGCAAAAACGGTTTTTCCAAATCCTCAGCATCGACTGCGATTATACCACGATGTTCCCTTGTTCATCTCTACAGGCTTCGGTTCCTGGTTTGTTTCCGTGGCATGTTATTTTTACCTTTTGGTAAAACTTCCGAACCCCCCTCCTGGAGTAGCATCTCTCAATTTCCTCGACCGCGCGCTTCTCTAAACATCTTGCTTAGCTGCATGTGCTTGCCGGCATTCATCATCGAACCAGGGGTTTCGTTGTGGTGGACGAATGAAACCCAGCACATCAGAAGCGGCACTTCTGATGGCGTTTTGGCAGTGTTCCCAATGGTCTTCGATGCTTTGATGCTGGCGGTATTGGACCTCTTAAGAGATTAAGAGACACTCGATTGGAAAAGGACTTGGCGGTCTCTTGCGATTGTAGTAGAATCTCAAAAAAAAAAAAAAAATGTTCATCCACCCTAATATGTATACAGTAACAGCTAGTGTTACTTGGAAGAATCGTTACATCCTTGTAATTTTGATGTACATCTTTGCCCAACAATTATGCCAAACAAAATGGAAAAAAACATTTTTTTGAAAGGCAGAAAGAGTCACAGTTTCATGTTTAACATTCTCACCAATTAGCAAAGTTCAAATTGCATTCTTTTGAAAAAAATAAAAAATAAATCTTGAATGACCTTCTTAATAGCGTTCAAGCAAAAATATATTTCGTAAACTCACCCAACAGGTTGAAGATTGTATCGGATCGATTTTTGGTTTTAAATGGAAAAAAGAAAACTTCAAAATTTGACTTGCAAATTCCACTGTTTATGTACGTTCTCTGGATGGTTTTCGAAATTTCATATTTATTCTCCAACAAATTTAGTAAAAACAAAAATAAAAATATTCACTTGAATTTAATATGAAATTAATTTTATATAAATATTAATTTTTTTCAAACTAATCGACATGCAAACACACGAAAGTTCAATCGACTGCTAGAGAGTATACTAAATTCAAGAATTAAATCGTACTACATTGAAGCGCTTTAAATTTTATACGAGTAGTTAACGAAACAGAAAATTCATCTCTTATCGCTTCCATTGACAAAAATAAAAACCAAATATATATTGTAATAAATGAACCTCAAAAAAAAAAAAATACCGGAATGAACGTAAGAGATAATTTTTTTTTTTCATCGAAAATTTGAAATCTTTGCATTGGTGGCGTAATTTTGTTTTGTGTTTTTTTTTTTGTTGTTTCTTAGGAGCACATACAGCATACAGCTTTAACAACACTCGACAATTTCTAGCCGGACTTGATAGTATCAAACAGAGTTCGGGTGGAAATGCATTCATTGGAGTTGTTCATGCATCAGAACTGGTGCCATACGATAGTGCTGTTTTCATATCAACGGCATCCATTCCAGCTCACACTGAATTGGTTCAGGATGCAGCTATTACGCTTTTGAAGAAAAGGATACGGGTTTGTTGTCACTTAATCACACACACACACACACAGTTCTAAAATAAACCCAATAATTGTATTTAAAATTTAGCTATACCTTGTGTGGTATGGAGAACGATCGGAGACAGAGAATGAAACACAGGAAGCGGTGGGTGGTATTCTGGGTGAAGTGGCTATACGATCTGGGGGAGAAATTCTTCATGTAGTTGGAAATGAGACTTCTCAAGAATTGGAAGGAGACACAGTAAGTATTATAGAACCAGTTAGTTTGTTGCCATTTTAAAAACAGGAACTTCAATTACAAATTGTTATTAACTTAATTGCCAGAGCAATTACAATTACAATTGCAATTTCAGCTCTTTATCGAGAGCACACTAACAATTTTAAATCACATTTACACCCTTTGCAATTATAGTCGACCTTACATCATCAGCAGCTTTGCGTTAGGTTGCTGTTTCGTAATAAAATGTGATGAGATAAAAATCTTAGAATCGAAAGTATGACACTTTTACTTTTATTCACTTCCATCTCAAGTACCCTTCACTTCCATGTGGTAAGCCGCCACTATAATCAACGGCTCTACGAAGCGTGAAACCACTGATGGACAGTCCAACGCATTTTTTCCCTCCTCTCTCTCTCTCTCTCAATCTTAGTAATTGGATCTTTTCAGTGTCTATAGTGTTGTTTTTTACAGCATAATGCAACCTGAGACAACCTTTTAAATGTTTTGTAATTATTTCGGACTTGAGTGTTCTAATTTTGTACTTTTCTTTAAAAAATTTCATTACAGCTCACATTGGTTGCCGACACCTACCACGGGTCACAAGAAATCGATATACCCGTTGACACAACACTATCTAGTTTGCATGTTAAAATCGATTCCATGATGAGAACTGCAACAATGGAAACTCCAAATGGTGGTTAGTTACTCATAAAAAATAATAAAAAACAAAAAGAACAAAAAAAACAAAACACTTTCCGAAAGTAATAGAAAAATCAAACGAAAAAATAAACAAATTTTTGATCTCCTTAAAAAACAAAAAAAAATACAATTGGGCTTCTATCACATCTAAGTTTTCTCCCCATAACCTCCCCCCCACCCCCATGACCCCTGCTTAAACCTATACACAGTATGTTACCAGTATAACCCGCCACACAAACCCAAACACAGTTTGTAAATTATATTTTATTTTTAATTTTTATTTCTTTTTTTATTTTTACATTTAAACAAATTTAATTTTAATGAATGTTTAGTATTTAAGAGCAATTTTAATTCGTAATATTTATTAATGCACTTTATCTTTGTATAAATGTAAAACCGTAAGATTAAAACAAAACAAAACAAAAACAAAAAGTAGCAACCAACCGACACCAATTGATCCGGAAAACTACGTCTATCTGTATGTAATTCGTTTTTTTTTTTTTTTTTTTTTGTGTTGTTTGTTATAGATTTCAGAGGATTACAAATTTTAATTTAATGTTATGATTAACCGTAGTACAAACCAATTATATTAATAATAACTACATTATATGTATTAATAAATAAAATGCTGAAAATGATTTTTTTTTATTTCGGCAAGTATATAGTTGATTTGTGTGCGTATTTTTATTATTAACCTTTTTTGCAATTATATGGTATACTCGTACTTCTTGTGTGATTTGTCCCAATCGTTGATGCTTATGTAAGTATGTATTTTCTAGCAGCTTTTGTACATTGTATATTCTATTATTCTTCGCTATTTTTGTTGTGCCACTACTTGTTCACTTTAAGCTAAGCACTGGGAGTCTACTAACAAAATCTTCACATTTACTAAGAGGTTATACTTAAAACTAGAACAATTAAATGAAATGGCCTCATTAATGACACGTGAATTCTACTAAAGAAAATTGATGATTAGAGTGGTGGTCCAGTATAACGACTGATATAATGTCCAGGTGTATTCGTTAAAGGGTCATTCCACGATAAATCGCCGAAGCTATATGGGGAGCTCTGAACGTCCGATTTGTTTGAAAAGTGGTAGAAATACTCATTGGAGTGGTACGAATCATAAGGCAAAAAAAGTTTTACGGAATTCGATATACGACGGTTGTCTGAAAAGTTTCCGACCGAACAATGATACCAGACATTTTTTCTCACAGTAACTCTACACACTTCTCTCAGCGACGCTCCCATCTCTCTAACCCGTCCAAATAGTACTTGGCGTTTTTCTCTGCAAAATAATTGTTCACGAAGGTGATTTGACGAAAATCTCTGTCCTCCGAGCGCAATTTTTAGATGAGGAAACAAAAAAATGTCGCTTGGGGCAACATAGATCTGGTGAATAAGGCGGATGGTCAAGCAGTTCAAACCGTAATTCATGGATTTTCGCCATGGCAACCGCTGAGGTGTGAGACGGCGCGTTGTCTTGGTGAAACAGGATTTTCTTTTTCTGCAAATGTCGCCGCTTTTCCGCAATTTCTGCCTTCAGCTTGGCAAGTAATGATGCGTAGTATGCTCCTGTAATGGTTTTTACTTTTGGAAGATAATCGATTAAGATAACTCCTTTACTATCCCAAAAAAAAACAGTCGCCATCACTTTCCCAGCCGAAAAAAACAGTTTTTGCTTTTTTTGGAACCGGCTCGCCCTTTGCAGTCCACGGTTTTGACTGAGTGCCCCTGTAATGGCTATGGCAACCATTCTTTGAACCGCCGCTAATTTTCCATAAAACGTCTTCGTGGTTGTTGCCATAGCAGGTTTTAAAAACCAAATTGTTCCTACCGTTCTTTTGCAGATAAAAATAGCATCATGGGTGGCCGTGGCTCAAGTGGTAGTGTGTTGGCTTCCAAATCGGAAGGTTCGGTGTTCGCATCCCAGCCTCGTCCGAAAGACATTCTTTTTTTCAGGCAACTTAATTCACGTAAGACGAATGATTGCCTCTAATACAACAACAAGTCCAATTACACTAATAATTTAGTCTCCCCATTAAATGTTGGATGCCACCCATGGATCGAAATAACCACTGCGACCAAAAATCTTTCTTTCTCTCTCTCTGTCCCATTTTCCTAAAAACTTAACACATGCTCAGGCATTTTAAGTGTATTAATACCCACTTGAGTGTTAAGTTATTTAAAAAAAAAAAAAACTCGTCTGCCTTTTTGATTCTTTCCGCTACGTTAAGATTCCAATTCAACTTTTTATCCAGAACTACACCCAGATATTTCGCGCTGTCCGAGAGGGACAATTCCACTCCGTTGAGTTTTGGGAGTTTGAATTGCAGTATCTTGTACTTACTGGTAAAATGAGCCAGTTCCGTTTTGGAAGGGTTAGCACTGAGACCACAGCTTTTTGCCCAAGTGCTGATCGTCTTCAGGGCAACCTCCGTCATCTCGCTTAAAATAAATATTTAAGTATTTTCCCGGCACTTATACCCATTATACTAAGCTTTTTTAGGATGTCGTTGATAACCAGCACCCACAGGAGTGGCGATGTGACTGCCTCTTGAGGGACTCAGCTGGTTACAGACATTCTAACTGAGCTCTATCGTTTTTTTTTTTTACCACTTGCAAGCATGTATACGAGGGTTGTCTGAAAGTTTTGTCTGAAAAGTTTCCGACCAAAGAATGATACAAGACATGCATAGTCTCCTTGTAGCTCTACACACTTCTCCCAGCGATGCTCCCATCTCTCTAACCCATCCAAATAGAACTTGGCGTTTTTTTCTGCAAAATAATTGTTCACGAAGGTGATTGCCTCCTCATTTGACGAAAATCTCTGTCTTCCTAGCACAGTTTTTAGATGAGGGAACTAAAAGAAGTCACTTGGGGCTAGATCTGGTGAATAAGGCGGATGGTCAAGCAGCTCAAACCGTAATTCATGGATTTTCGCCATGGCAACCGCTGAGGTGTGAAACAGGATTTTCTTTTTCTGCAAATATGGCCGTTTTTCCGCAATTTCTGCCTTCAGCTTGGCAAGTAATGATGCATAGTATGCTCCTGTAATGGTTTTTCCTTTTTGAAGATAATCGATTAAGATAACTCCTTTACTATCCCAAAAAAAAACAGTCGCCATCACTTTCCCAGCCGAAAAAACAGTTTTTGTTTTTTTTGGAGCCGGCTTGTACTTTGCAGTGCACTGTTTTGACTTAATTTTTGTTTCGGGCGTATAATAGTGTATCCAAGTTTCATCTACGGTAATTAATCGGCGCCAAAACTCGGATTTATTGCGCCTAAACTGCGCCAACGGACCGTTGGAAATGTTCATTCGAACACGTTTTTGGCCTAACGTAAGAAAACGCGGCACCAAACGCGCGGACAGCTTTCTCATGCCTAAATCTTAATTTAATATGTAACAAACACGTTCTTTGGACATTTTCATAACCTCTAATATCTCTCTCACTTTAATTCGGCGGTCGTCTAACACCATTTGGTGAACTTTAGCAATGTTATCGTCAGTGGTTGCAGTTTTTGGGCTCCTACGGCCACGTTTAAATTCAGCTGCCCAAAATTTCACTCTGGTAAATGATGGCGCAGAGTCCCCATACCCAGAGTCCAACTCATTTTTGATTTGCGTAGGCGTATTGCCTTTCAAAAACAAGAATTTAATAACAGCTCGATACTCAATTTTTTCCATTTTCACAAAAAAACACTCACATCGACTCACTCAAACGACTGTCAACTAAAAACTGCGCTTCCCACTTCAGAAATGACTGAAACCTCAGTAAGTAAATGTCAAAAGATGCACAACTAGCATTCACTAGTTTTATTGACGAGTGCCGCTATTCAGACAACCCTCGTACGTGAAAATGACTGTTTGGTGTGGTCTTCATGCAGGACGTTTCATTGGACCATAATTGATGCCGGCAAGTCGGTTAAAGTTAATGGAGACCGCGCCACACAATGCGTGCCACAAACGACTTATTGAAGACGAAATCCAGTGATCGTCTTTTCGTCAATTAGAAGCGTGGTTCGTTGCGTTTTTGGAATATCGGCCGAATTATGCGGGTAGTAGAAAATTGGCATCCACTACTGCAAGCGGTTCCGTGGAGGACAGTTGAATGCTGTCATATTAACTACTGTTAAGAATAATAATTTAATTCAAAGTTTTGTAAAAACAAATTGGAGCACATTTAATGGAAAACCTCGCTTTGATGAGCGCACTGATGTCCGAGATCAGAACAACAATACTTCTTCTTCTTTTCCTTTTCCTAGCCCTTTCCTCGCTACACGAACTTATGCATAACGAGTTTCCCATTTTTACTGGATCGCTACTGCTCCGCTTATGGGGTTGGCTAATGTCGCAGATCGCAGAACGCGTCTGCATACTGCTCGGTCCTGTATCACTTCGGCGGTTAGCGCCAGGCGTTGTTGTGCATTTGCCATCTGAACAATCCAGGAATTCTTTTTCCTACCTAGTTTTCTTTTAGTAGGAGCGACCGTAGTTGATATTGCCTTCTTAACTTGACTTTCCGGCGATCTTCTTTGATCGTAGCAATACCAGCTAATTCTATCCGACTCAAGTTGTTCGATTACCGAATTCTTTATGTGGAGACTTCCTCTAATGTGCGTAGATCTAATGCAGTCGCGTTTCGTAACTCCTTAACATTTTCATCTCTGCTGCTGTCATTTTATTTGTAAACGCTTCGTATATTGTCCAGCACTTCGAACCATATGTAAGAGCTGGTCGAACCATCGTGGTGTAAAGTTTTCCCTTCAATTTAAGTGGAAATATTCGGTTACGTTTTGTAAATCTATGACATTATCGCTTAGAATAACTACGTCGTCGGCGAAGAGAATCGATGTTACATTTGCTTCGTGCATGCAATCTTTCAAAAGATAGTCTAGTACCACATTAAAGAGGAAAGGGCTAAGAACGCTTCCTTGATGCACTCCGACATTTACCAGAAATTCTCTCGTAAGTCCGGCGGTGCATTTAACAGCAGTTTTGACGTTTCCATACATGTCTTGTATCATGCGTATATACGTTTCCCGTACCTTTTGAGACCTCAACGCGGTCCATATGAGATCTCTAGGCACACGATCGAATGCCTTTTCTAGATCAATAAATACCATGTGCAGATACTTTAACGAATCCCGATGTTTTTCCATTAATATTCGCAAGCTTTGGATTGCGTCCACCGTCGATCTTCCTTCCACGAATCCACACTGGCTATCGTCGAGATTTATGATCTTGCGAAGACGTTCGTTTAAAACTCTTTCAACGATTTTCATCGTGTGTGACATCAGCTGTATTGAGCGGTAGTTGTTTCATTCTCGCGTGTCGCCTTTGCCTTTGTATAATGAAACCAAAAAGCTACTTCTCCATTGATTCGGCATAGTTTGTCCGCATTTTATTTTATTCAAGAGTTTCGACAGCCATTCACTGCCGATACATACGAGGGGCGTTCAATATATTCTCTGTATCGATATGAAGGAAAATGCGAATTCAATTTAAATTGTTTTTATTTTTCAATATAATCTCCCCTAACATCAATGCATTTGTTACATCTTGAGATAAGCTTTTTTAAACCCTCAAAAATATAAATTTCCATTTATTGCCGACTTGAGTTCTTCATCATCCGAAAATCTTTTTCCACGAAGACATTTTTTCAAATCCGGAAACAGGAAATAATCACTAGGGGCAAGGTCTGGACTATAGGGTGGGTGTTGGATTTCTTCGAAACCACAATCTCGCGCAGCAGCCTTGGAAACTCGCGCCGTGTGAACAGGAGCGTTGTCATCAAGAAGCAACACACCCGCTGCGAGTTTACCCCGTCTTTTCTTTTTAATTTCCTCCCGCAAATTATGCAAAGTGGAAGCGTAGGATGTGGCGTTGATGGTTTCACCTTTTTTTTTGTACTCAATGAGCAAGATTCCCTTTGAGTCCCAAAAAACCGTGGCCATGAGCTTCCCGGCAGACGGAGTGACTTTGAACTTCTTCGGGGGGTCTGTTCCTTTTTTATGCCACTGCACGGACTCTTGTTTGCTTTCAGGGTCATAGTGGTGGACCCATGTTTCGTCCCCAGTAACAATTCGATCCATAACACCGTCCGCGTTCTCACTACACATCTCCAAAAGCTCTCTACAGCATGCGATTCTCACTTTTTTCTGAGGCGCTGTGAGCATTCGTGGCACCCACCTTGCACTGACCTTTGAAAGGTTAAGATGGTCATGAAGAATGGTGTGAATGGTACCAATTGAAAGCTTGGTGATCTCTGCCATCATCTTCACCTTTATTCGGGCATCCTCAAGAACAAGTTTTTCGACTTCTTTGATGCTTTTTCCCGTACAAGCAGTAGCCGGGGCGCCGGAGTGGGGGTCGTCTTCAATGCTCTCTCTGCCTCTCTTGAGCTCACTTGACCACTTTTGCTCAGTTGATAATGAAGGTGCGGAACCCTGGTAAACAGCCACCATCACTTCATGAATAGTTTTTTGACTTTTTCCTTGCTTAGTGAGAAATTTAATTACAGCGCGATGCTCAATTTTCACCATCATCGTCTCAGTTGCCATTATGATTCTGTTTAACTAGAGATAAAACGCGAATTAATAATCACATTTATATGAAATTTTACATGAATGCACTAAAATAATAGTATTACTTGATAAATAAGTTAATTTACATATACAACCACAGCTTCACCCCGATACCGAGAATATGTTGAACGCCCCTCGTATATCCTTGAATAACTCAAAAAAATTATATATTATAGAGAGATTCGTCGTTAAGTACGAGTATTATTGCCACTACATTCATTACATCTATATATTTGCTGCGAATGTTCCAGGCATACGGGTTTTCTGTAGTTATGACATAGAGCCCTAGTCTTTCGTTGGCGTTTGTTTAGCCTACGGCAGAGGTAGCAGGATGGTCTATTTGATTTTTGTGCGAAGGCAGGTACTGGCATTTGAGTCATAATTACACCAAAAGCTTCCATCGCATTCCGTATTTTAGGGTATTTGTACACGTAATGGTTATTAGCATGAATTTTCATGTTGGGCGTGGCTATTTGTTTAATTAGTACGTGCAGGAACGAACGCCGTTTGTCAGTTTGTTTGGTTGGAGCCAACTCATCATAAATTATAAATGCAGCCAATGCAGATACGTCTATCATGTTGAAAAACATAGCTAGTGACCATCACCTGGTGGGCCTCTTACACGTATATGCGCCCAGCATCTGGTTCATGGTATCTACACCCGACTTATTGTCATTGTAAACCAAAATGGCCAACGGTATCAGCTTTGCATTGCTATTGTCTATAGGACACGTATAGTGCATAGTTGACAATAAAATGACCGCCTTATTTTTCTTCGGCACATATGAGCAGAGTGCAACATCACCTTCGTGGAATCCAAATAACGTGCTAAGTACCGGACGGGTCCTATTTTTACAAAATTCCTTTGGAATAAATCTTTTATTCGCACGTATTGTGCCTACATATGCGGTTCTCTGCGTTAAAAGTGTCTTCGCCAAATCCATCGTAGTAAAAAAATTAATCTGCATACATTGTGCGGCCCGTATCCATATATTCCTTCGTTAGTTCCGGCACAACTTTCTGCCCTTGATTCACCTCATGTTGCTGATACTGCTGCTTACCAGAATAAATCATTCCCTTCAATGGAAAGTGTGATTTGGAGTCACACAACCACCATACTTTTATGCCATATTTAGCCGGTATATATTATGTAAACCTCGTACGACCTCTGTACGGAAGCAGTTGTTCATCGACTGTCAAAGAATCGTGTAGTATGTAAACTGCGACTAGGTTCGCTTGCATCATTGTCCAGACATCATCAATTGCCGCTGTCTTGCTGTTTTTTTTGACGTTAACGTTGTCAAAGCGGATACATTTCTTCATAAACAAAAACCGGTCCAAGGGCATAGCAGCTTTATGAATAGGTGCATGGGAAGCACCCCATAACTCCTTAAATAGCTCATTATTTGATTTGCACAGTCCAGCATGCAAAATTATTGCCAAAAATGCATCCATCTCCTTCATATTGAAAGGTTGCCACTGCTTTTGCTTTTTTGAGGGTGAGCATCATCCATTCCTTGGTCACTTGTTGTCCTTTTCGGTTTGTTTCTCGTAAAATAAGCAATGCAATCGACTCCGTGATAATGGACTTGAATATTTGTAGCGGATCATTTGCTGTTATCAATGGGCCCGGTTTTCTTTGGTATAATTCATTATATTATGAGCACGAATTCGTGAGCTTGATGGCTGAGTTTGCATTCAAATGGTGCCATCTTTTGCTGTATAGGAGTCATTACTATCAAGTACAGCATCATCAGCCTCATTTTCCGATTCATCGTCTTCATAATCTACGCTTATCCCGTTTTCGTAATCTGAGTCTTCAATAGAAATTTGATGGTATGTCGGATCTGCTTCTTCATGCTTCATTGCAATGTTAAATTAAAAAAAAATCTTTTTGTTTTTGTACTGCGCAGCAGATCCATCGGAAAAATATATAATTTTCTTAAAATGTTGGCATTTCTTGCGCAGGAACTCTGCACTGTCATGCTTTAAGCAGTCACTGATTACAACAAAACTTTCATTTTTAATATCATCCATCTGGTTCCGGTAATATGGTATATTGCGAAAGGGTGAATCGTTGCCTGTTCGTTAGTCCAGTGGTATCCCTGCACTGCATCTTGCACAACAAAACCATAATTTTGGGAAAAGTCCAATAAAAACAATTTGGTTGATCAGTTATAAAAACATGGCGAACAAAAGCACCAAGCCGTTTCAAAAAGCTCTGAATGAAATCCTCAAAGTTTTCAATTCTCACTTCCAATTTTAATCGGTCCGTGTGGGTCCACTGATAGTATGTTACGTCTTCTATAGGGTTTTCCAATAAGGACTTGACAACATATGACTTCGTTCATATGGCCGCCGCGGGAACGTTTGCAGCTGTCGATTCGTTGGATCCAATTTTCAACGACTCGGCCACACATTTCGGCCGAAACGGCCGCTGTTTCGCGTTCAATGTTGGCTCTGAGCTCTTCCAACGTCGTCGGCGTGTTGGCATAAACCAATGATTTAACGTAGCCCCACAGAAAATAGTCAAGCGGCGTTAAATCGCACGAACGAGGCGGCCAATCGACTGGCCCATTTCTTGAGATAACACGCTCACCATACTTACTCTTCAATAAATCGATTGTAGCGTGTGCTGTGTGGCTTGTGGCATCATCCTGTTGAAGTCAAAAATAATCGGTTATCATGGCGCGATAAGGCTGACCATTCACAGTAACGTGACGATCGTTATCGTCGACGAAAAAATATGGCCCAACATGCATGTTGCATGTGCATGCAAACCGCACCAAACAGATATTTTTTGCGGATAAAGTGGTGATTCATGAAGCACATGTGGATTTTCAACCGACCAATAACGCATATTTTGCTTATTGGCGAAGCCATTGAGCCAGAAATGAGCTTCGTCACTGAAGGTGATTTTGCGATGAAATTCATCATCCAGAACCCAATCGGAGAACGTACGTCGCTTCAAATGGTCCATCGGCTTCAATTCTTGAGTCAGCTGGATCTTGTATGGGTGTAAACCAAGATCCTTACGCCATAATGTGGTCTGAGCGATGCCCAATTCTTGAGAACGCCGTGGAGTTGACTGATTTGGATCGTTTGCTACGGACGCCTGAACGGCAGCGATATATTCGACACTTCGACACATCTGATGAAAATGTTGAGTTTACTGAATAAATTGCCAGTGACAGTTTGATGATTAGTGAAAGAGTGCGTTCACAAATTAAATTCAAAGTTGTCAAGTCCCTGTTGGAAAATCCTTTAGTATATATACCTTTCCTTACAACAGTTCCTTTCAGTATTGAATTTTCTCCGAAAATGGCTCCTACCGAATATGCATAGGAAATAATTATACCATTGCATTAAGTTAATCTTCGGTTTGATACAATTTCCTGCAACAAATGAGGATATGCAAAAAAATAGTTATACAGTAATGGAAATGCATAATTCGTTTTTTTTTTTTTTAGATTTTACCAAAAGTTTCACACTAAAGGAACAATTGAAGCGATCGATTGTACCCACATAGCAATTTTTTGACATGACAATGAATTCACCACACCGTGGTAACTATTCTTGGGTGTTTTCTTGTGAGGTGTTCAGCTGATCGTCCACAAGAGAGGCATCACTGACATTAGTGAGTTGTGACCACATCACAATCAGAATAGGGGCATAAATATCATAATTATTGAGAAAATCACATAAAAAGCAAGTTATGTCATCACGAAGCGATGTAGGAGTATTTGAGAGCCCGTTAGACACGTGCATTAACCATCTAAAATGACGCTTCTGCTCGGAGAGAATAATAAAATCTTTTACATTCCTACTACTCGTAGTTTCGTGATTTTTCTTGGAATCATCTAGGGCCGTTTAGCGGGAATAACCTGCGGTAAAATTCCAAATCATCTTGCAATTGGTTGTGAGCCCATTTAGCGAAGGTTTAATTCTTGCATCAACATAGAGATCAGATCAAGATTTGCAAAATGTTCCAAGGACAAAGCCCAAGCTCCTGTGCTCGCCTGCAAACTAAAAATGCTGATCAAATTAACACTGGAGACTGCTGCGATATTTTCTCCAGGACGCACTAGTCTCATTCTAGTTGTTGGCCTAATGTCGTGTAGCATTAAATTAGCGCGAAATCTATCCAAAACACGAAGAATAGGGACGAATTCGTAAACTCACGACTTCCAAAGCAAATTATCTGCAAAGCACATGTAATAGAGCAGTTGAAACGTTAAAAGCATATGTTTGCATACGGATAACTTGCACAATTTTAATTTCTCAATATTTTAAAGCATGATTGTTCAACCAAGTTGTGCACTTATTTTAAACACCTTACTTAATGATTGCCAAGCTACCAAATACACTAAAAAGAACGAAAAAAATATTAAACCCCAAACATAAATTCAAAGTGAAGTGTGCAACATTACTTTGATAGTTGCACAGATGCTCTTGCTTTTGCGGAAAAAAAACTGAATCTACTACGTTTTAGAACTGTTTGCTTTGCAATAATTTTCCGTTGTGCGTTTGCGAAACTCCTGCTTTGCACATTTTGCGTTTACGAATTTGGCCTACCACATTCATATGTCGATTATTCGATCTATTAAATTGGCAAAGTGCTCGATAAGCTTGAGCAACTGAATACTGATTTCGGAAATGAAATTCTACGATTTGGTAAGGTGTTTTCTCTGAAACAAAAACCAGGCACCTCGTCAGTAAGCACCCTTTACGTCAAAACAAGAAAAGTCTCTATTGTCATTTCATTAAACGAATTCTTGGGAATTCCGGAATTCACGGCTCGGTGCAGTCTCACTTTATTGCTTCACCTTTTATTTCCAATTAAAAATGTTCCTAATGCCAACAACTTACGGAATAGTATACTGTTCCCATAGAGGATCCTCACGTAAGCAATAATCGCGGCTAACGATGCTTAGTGCGAAATAAAATGAAAACCAATGCTTGCAAAACAGTCAACTATTGCTTCTCTTACTTCATCTTCCGTCGCTGTTGTTTCTTGTGTTTCCTTCTCACAGATAAATGCAAGTGGAGTGTAACTGCTTGGGAATACTTTCCACCGATTGTAGATGTTGTTTGTTTTTTTTTTTTTTTTTTTTTAATAAACAGGCCTGATCGTATTCATATAAATATTTCGGTAATTGAATCTACTGCAAATTTTACAAATCCCAGGCTGGACATGTACAGAGTAGATGGAGGATTGTCTCCTCCTCTTCCTCATCCATGCAACTTCTACAGAAATCGTTTGTAAAAGCGCCAAGTCTTTTTGCGTGCTTGCCTATAAGCCTGTATGTCCAGTGATGACACCTATGATGGCGCTGAGATGTTTCCTCTTTAGAAGGATCAGACACTTAGAGCGATTCAGATCCAGCTTTGGCCACATCTGTTTGGTCGCTAGACATGTTGGTCCGACAGTCCACCTAAGGTCCGTTCTTTTATTGGCATCCAGCTTTAATGTTAGTTTGCACAGAGTGATTGGTATACATATGCTACCCTTTTCCGGTAGAATAGGTAGAGCGGTTAAAATTTTGGCGAGTTCATCGGCTCTACAGTTCCCTGGAATGTCTCTGTGGCCCGGCGCCCAACAAAGGTGAAGATTGAACTACATCTCTATAAGAGATTGTAGAGTTTAATAAGACCGAGTCCAGGGACTTCATAGCGGCCTGACTATCCGAAAAGATGCGGATATCCTTTGTAGATATGACGTTTTTCTTCAGCGAGGAAAAAAATATCATCTAACAAGAGGTGTCATTTTAAGTCAATAGAAGAACGCAACACTTTAATGAAAAGTGTTCATACTTTTATTTTAGTAAAAACTCTGAGGTTAGTAATGGATTACAATACCTGCCAAATGTCCACGTCGGCTCTCTCTATAAATAGTCATCCTTTTGATGAAATTTTTCATCAGGTTTTCGCATAATGGCGGCTGTATTTCAGGAATAACAGCTCAGTATATTTTCTTTCAGTGGTATCGTTGGCGGAGCGTTGGCGTAGATTTTATTTTTAACATAGCCCAAAAGGAAAACGTCTAATGGAGTTAAATCGCACGATCTCGTCGGTCAATTGAAGTTTTCATTCCGGGAAAACGAATCCACGAATTCTATCACGCAATAGAGCCATTGTTTCACCAGCTATGACTCATGTGGCGCCGTCCCACTGAAATTAAACGTCATCCAATTCCATAGCAACAATTTCAGGCAAAAAAAAAACAGACAACATCGTTCCGTAACGCAATTCATTCACTGAAACGGTCTCACCAGCATCATTTTCGAAAAAAATTGGCCCATTGACACCGACAGCTCAAAAACCAATCACTCATTGTGGATGAAAAGGTTGTTCCAAATGTGGCAGTTTTGTTTGTTTACGTACCCAGACAAATGTAAATGAGCCTCATCACTCAGAATAATTTTGTGTAAATAATTATGATCTTGTTTGTACATTTCCAGCCCCCAATAAGCCAAAGTACGTCGTTGTGCGTGGTTTGCTTTCTTCAATTGTTATGTCAACTGGATTTTATAAACATGTAGGCCAAGGTCTTTATGCAAAATGCGGTGCAAAGTGATTGTGGATATGCCCAATTCCTGTGATCGTCTCGAAATATACACACCTGGGTATTCAGTGACACTCTCGGAAACTATGGCGAAATTTTCAGCTAAGCTTGCCGGACGAACGCGAGAACGCTGTGCGAGAAAGCTCTTGATGATGACCAAAAGTAGTACGAACTTTACGATATTTTCACCGTTTTTGTAGTGAATTTACACTATGTCAACATTAAGTTTTTACTTATCAAAAGATATCGCATTGATAGTTGAATGCTGACAGTTCAATAATCGCGCAAAATTTAAAATAACATCCCTTGTTGAATGACCGTCTACTAGGATCTTCTTTTTCTTTTATTACCTGATGGTATAAGTAACGCGTATGGTTACAACTACGGCGCCACTTGTCTGATTTATTAAATTTGCGTACCTTAGTACCGTTCTATAAGCCAGTACTTTGGATCACCTCGTTGGTGAAGGCAATAGTTTGCTGATTTTTTGCATATCTTCGAAACTCGGGTGAAATTTGATCCCATATTGCTTTTTCGCCCCGGATTTCCGACCACATTCGTTGAACCAGCAAAACCAGCTGGTTTTCTATACCTGACATTTTTACAATATCAGTTTCTTAATGTGGAGAACTACCGGAACGCGTATACTTCTTCACGTTTTATCTAAGGCGGATGTATGACTGTCGTGTGTTTTTCTATATTAAAATACTGCGTAGTTTTCGCGCCACTCTACAAGTCCACATATGTAAGACATTTTCCTGATGATTAACGACAGAACCTACATAAGAGCTTAACATACATTTTTCGCATTTCGGCTTGACTCCTTCTACAGGGATGATAGCAAATCGGCGTACGAGCTCGCTGTTAGTTCAACTGATTCGTAACCCATTATCTTTTAGCGCCTTTATCTAATTATTAAGAGCCACTTACTTACGTAAGGCGGCGCTACAGTCCGGGGTGGAGCCGGGCCTCAACCAACAAGCGTCTCAAGCCAGTCCCATCTTTAGGTAGCTGCCTCTAGTTTCACACGCTAAATTGGTTGAGGTTCACTTCCACTTGAGTGCGCCACATGAGCCGCGGTCTTCCTCTACTGCGCTGTCCCTCGGGGGCGGATTCGAAGACTTTTCGGACCGGAGCATAGGTATCCATGACCCAACCAATTCAGTCGTTGGACCTTCACTCTTTTGGCTAAGTCTATGTTGCTGTACAGTTTGTCTATATTTTTATATTTATATTTGTGGATTCAAAAGCTTAAGTCTAACAGCAACAACAATAAACGATATTTTAATTCGGAAGGAAATGTCTCCTGTTCTTATCCTTTTTTTTCCTCCTACTCGAAACAGTGAATTTGTGGTGCGCACACCAATAGATGGATACATACATGTAAATCGCATTAATTATTAAAAGTAAAACTTAAAAGAGAGAGAGAGATGCGTTGTGTTGGTGATAACGGGGGATTAGTATGTTGTTACTCCCTTACTGTGGCTTGCGGAAAGACTTGCCGGCGTATTTAGCAGCAGCGCCGAGCTCCTCTTCGATACGAAGAATTTGGTTGTACTTCGCCAAACGTTCTGAACGGCATGGAGCTCCAGTCTTGATTTGTCCGGTGCTAAGACCAACGACCAAGTCAGCAATGAATGTGTCCTCAGTTTCGCCGGACCTGTGCGATACCATGGTGCCCCAACCGTTGCTCTTGGCAAGCAAATGTGCCTTGATCGATTCGGTGACGGTACCGATTTGATTGGCCTTCAACAGCAGGCAATTGCAGGCCTTCTTCTCGACAGCGGTGGCAATGCGCTTGGGATTGGTGACAGTCAAATCATCGCCGACAATTTGGATTGGTGTATTGGCAGTCATGTTGGTCCAGGCATCCCAATGATCCTGATCGAAGGGATCTTCAATGCTGGTGATGGGGAATTCCTTGATAAATTCTTGGTACAAGTTGGTCAATTTGTCGGGGGTCAACCACAATGACTTGTCGCTGTTGGGGTTCTTGAAGTCCAAATCATATAGACCGTCCTTGTGGAATTCAGAGGCAGCAACATCCATGCTGATTTCGACTTTGCCGGTGTATCCACCCTTGGCGATGGCATCCTGAATCAAAATCAAAGCTTCCTTGTTGTTCTGAATGTTGGGAGCGAAACCACCCTCATCACCGACAGCGGTGGCATCCAAACCGAACTTATCCTTGATGACCTTCTTCAAGTGATGATACACTTCAGAGCCAATTTTCATGGCTTCAGTGAAGGAGCTGGCACCAGTTGGCAAAATCATGAATTCCTGCATGGCCAATTTGTTTCCTGCATGACTGCCACCGTTGATGACATTGAAAGCTGGAACTGGCAGAATGATGATATTGTTGCCAGCCAAATCGGCCAAGTGCTTGTATTCCCTTCTTGGCAGCGCCAGCCTTAGCAACAGCCAATGAAATACCCAAGATAGCATTAGCTCCAAACTTTGACTTGTTCTCGGTACCATCGAGCTTAATCATGAAGTTATCGATCTCCTCCTGTTGGGTAACTTCCAAGTTAGCCTTTAAGACTTCTGGGGCCAACGACTTGTTGATGTTATCCATAGCCTTCTTAACACTCTTGCCATGGTAGTTATTCTTCTCCTCATCACGGAGTTCCAATGCCTCATGCACACCAGTAGATGCTCCAGATGGTACAGCTGCACGAAAAAGTCCCAATTCAGTGGTGAGATCTACTTCCACGGTGGGGTTGCCACGGGAGTCAAAGATTTGACGAGCTAAGATCGACTTGATTGGCATCTTGCTTAGACGGTTAATGATATTAATGATATTGTCGTTGTATCTCCTCCTACACTCACCGTCTATGCAGACGGAACCGAAATTCAACCGAAGAATTTTCCTCTCAAAGCAGCCAATTGCACCCTCATCAATTTTTGATAAAGTCCATCCCTCTGCGCCATAGGAGAGAACTGGGATTATTAGGGCCTTATATAGGGTCACTTTTGTTATTCGAGAGAAGGATTTCTTAATCTTTCTTAGCCCAAAGAAGAAGCAATTAGCAAGTTATTCTTCGTTTGATTCCAGTGTTTATGTGGTTGTCTGAATTTATAGCGGAGCCTAGGTAGACAAAGTCCTCAACTACCTCAAAGTTATGTCTGTCGAGAGTGACGTTCTGTCCGAGACGTCGGGGTTGGGTGTCCTTTCTTATTGACAGCATATACTTGGTCTTGGCCTCATTGAACGTTAAAACCATCTTCGCCGTTTCCGTCTCAATACTCGCGAAAGCGCGCCACTGTCATAACGCTGCTTTCTTCCGATTTTATCAATATCATCAGCATATGCGAGTAATTGGACGGACTTTTAAAGCATTGTGCCTCTCGTGTTGGCGCGTGATGTTAAAGAAATCGCATTACATCGCATGGCCTTGTCTAAATTCTTTTTGACATTAAAGGTCTCGGTGAGTTCTTTCCCGTACATACCCCGTCGTCACCCTGTACGAATTTGGCAGAGATGCCAAAACTAGACATTATACATAGCAATAGCTCTTCTCTATAGATGCTGTCGTACGCGGCCTTAAAATCGATAAATAGGTGGTGTGCATCGATTTTGAGCTCATGGATTTTTTCCAAGGTCTGCGGTAGTGTGAATAATTGGCCGATGGTTTTTTTTTCCTGGCCACTGGATTAAAACCACACTGATATGGAGCAATCAGGTTGTTGACGAACGGTTTCACGCGTTCACACAATATGGTAGACAGGATCTGGTAGGCGTTGTTAAGAAGTTGAATGCCTCTGTAGTGGCCGCAGTTCAGAGGGTCACCTTTCTTGAGGACCGGACAAACAGTACTGAAGTTCCCTTCATACGGCATACTTTCGTCCGATAAAATGTTTTACAGATGAGTTGGTGTATGCTTCATCGCCTGCCGCTTTGAAGAGCTCGGCTAAAGTTAGCTGAAGTACCAGGTGGGGTGAAAAGTAACCTCCTTGGGAATAAAAAAATTTAGCTTGATACACTTATTCCAGCGATTTTCCAACTCCGTGGCGTCGATGATTTCCTCGCGTGAGCTGAATTTTTTATTGATGAGCCATCTTTTGAGGTTTGGGAAGAGATAATAGTCCGAGGGAGCCAAATCGGGCGAATGCGGTGAATGCGACAGCAATTGGAGCCGTAAGTCATTGATTTTAGCCGTGGTTGCGATGCTCATGTGCGCCGGCGCATTGTCTTGCAAAAATAAAATTTTTTTTCGCTTCATGTGAGGCCGTTTTGCAGCGATTTCGGCCTTCAATCGCTCCAATAAAGCACAGTAGTACTCACTGTTGATGGTTTCTCCTTTTTTCGAGGTAGTCCACGAAGAGTATGCCATGACAATCCCAGAAAACCGACGCCATAACCTTTCCGACCCATCGAGCCTCCCTCGGCCGCTTCGGAGCACTCTTTCAGTCCATTGCCGGGCACTCATTCTGTTCTCTGGTGTGTAATAGTGGATCGAAGTTTCATCAACAGTTACCAATCGACGCCAAAAGTCCGCCCGATTCCGCATCAGAAGTCCAAACACTCTTTCGAAGTGCTCTCGCGTTCGTGTTTTTGGTCAGGAGTGAGCATACGCGGCACCCAGCGGCAGGATAACTTCTTCATAAGCAGAATATTGCCCAAAATATGGCGTGTGCGCTCAGTACTAATCTTTGTGGTATCCGAGCTAGCAGATACCTCCACTTTCATGTCAGCCAACGCCATTTCATGTATTTTTTTGACATTGCCCTCTGTAACCGCATCGGAGGGCCTGCCGCTGCAGACTTGATCGGTAGTGGATTTTCGGCCACCAATATTTGACGGTGTAATCTGACGGAGCATTAGCCCCATAATATTTATCCAACTTTTCTTTTGTTTCCTTCGCCGTTTTGCCTCTCAAAAAATAATGTTTTATGAGAGAACGAAAATCGTTTTTGTCCATACTCAACATGATGCCAAACACGTCAACAACAATCAGCTGTCAAAACAAAACTAAAGACAGTATCGCACTGAAATTTGGCATGTCTGCCTAAATATGAACGGACTTCAAGGTACCATAACCTTTTTTGCAGTAGCAGCGCATTCTGGCGGTCAAGGAGGTTACTTTTCACCCCACCTAGTAAATTCACATACGATAGTGCTATCATTTACGAAAATACTCCTCAATAGCAAATCTTCTTCAATAGACAACCTTACACGACATCGAAAAGCAAAGAACCCGAAATTTCTCTATGTATCCTCTAGCAGTAGCTTCAACTTATTTGGTTATTCCCGCTGAGCATTTAACTTTCGATATAACGTCATCCATTATGAGATCATAGCGCTATTCATATGAGATCTGTGATAAACCATCGAACGCTACTTCCAAATTGATAAGAGACAATATGCGTAAACTTTGAATAGCGTTATCTCACAAAGCAGCATTGACTACCATGAAGTTGAATAGTCTGCTTCACCAATCAGTAGTTGTTACAATTGCTCGTGTCGCCTTTAGCTTTACAATGGAATAAGAAAGCTAAGAGAGCTGCGATCTATATCATGCAAATTAATTAGAAGGCGTATTTTGCAAAACTAGTGATACCATGGTGGCTAAGTAGGTATTGTGCGTAGAAGTGGTTGTCTGGTGAGATCCTACCAGAAACACAAAAAGCGCGGACACGCCGTTCGGATACCCTCCTATGGAGTTCAGAATATTAATAATGTTGCAGAAATCTCTGATAATTCCTGTGGTGTAATCAATTATACTACAGTTACGACCTAAATATAATGATGGCATTCAATCACGGATTTCAGTGATTCAGCATCTAAGCATCAAGGTTTTGGTGGTCGTGGCCTTGTTGACATACAATTTGAACTCGAAAAAACCCAAGAGGAAAAGCATAAAGGAATTTAATCGCACGGTGTAGGCGGACAGATCCCGTCGCCCTAATTTGAGATTACATGACCATGGGATATATCGTTCAATATTGTCACTGTTTCATGTGATGTATAGCAAATTGCACTGTCGTTTTCAAACCACATAGCATAGAGATCAACACCATTCATTTGAGGCACAAGAAACTGGGCTATCATAGCTTGACCCTATACGCCGTTGACTGTTTTTGCATTCCCGGTAATGTCTGCTCCAATGATACAATCCAAAATTTACACCAATCCGTGACACGTTTGGGATTAATTTCCTTTCCATCAAGCACATGAAGGTTGTTGTCACTCGAAATGCGATAATCAACCACAAAATGGATTGCTGATATGACTTCAAATTATATGAATTCAATGAATCAATCAACGAACTCTTTTATCTGAGCGGTTGAGTCAGTTGTGGCTATGAAAAGACAAATTTTTCGTAAGATTACGCTGCATAGTGCTTCTCAAAAATGTTCGATTTCTAATAACCACGATGCCGAATGGATGGTCTGAACTCAGTAAACGACGCTCTCATTGAATTTTTCGATTATTCTTATCACAGATTTGATTACACAAAATTTGACATAGAAGCGAATGTTTCATCAACAACATCCGGATTAGGAACGTCGATAGCTTCAGCAGCTGATTCATCTCTTATATAACATCGTTCGCAAATTCTTATGTAGTGCTTTGTGCAGGTGGGAATATAACACAAATCGCAAACTGCAGTTGTTTTGTTATCCTTCTTTTGTGTTTTGCAGGATGGATTTTTTATATCCATCGAATTGCCATCGCCGTTTTCACAGAATTTCGCAAACTTGGTTTGAAAATTATTTTCTCTAAATGTTTAGCGGCTAATTCTAATGATAGTTCTTTGATAAAGGCTTTTCTTTTTCCCTATTCCGGTTGGCTTATATCATATCGGAGTACCGAGTCGACCACCGTCGAGTGCACAGCTCCACCAGTGCACTCGCAATATTGTTGTGTGCTGTGCAGCAAAAAAAAAACCAAAAGCGCGCGTGCAAAAAAAAAAAATATATAAAAAACAAAAAGAAGTACAGTGCAGTGACAGTGAATATCACACAGTGCGGGTATCCCACCTCACCCGCTCCTAGTCGAAGTACTGTTGCTTGCACTCAGTCACTGCCGTTACTGTATTTACCAAACGGTACGGGCAGTGGCTGAGTGTATGTAACAACTGATGGATAGCGGGGTTGTGAGTGAAAATTTTGTTGGTGCACTGTTTCATATTGTTGTAAGGGCATAACACCTACAACAATTTGATTCGGTAAACCAACGTCAGAATTTCCACTTCGCAGCCTTGCTTAGTATCGTCGGTGTTTGTGTTTTCTGTGTTTGTCTGTGATTATGACTAGGGAATTCAGGGTAGACGTAGCCAATATACGCGGGCTAAAAACTAATCACTTTTCTGCGTACGTCCACGTCTGTAAGTACAGACCAGCTGTTTTGGCACTTAGTGAAACGCAAGTAGATCCCCGGCCACACCTCTCAGATCATTCTGATCTGAAGCTACCTGGCTACGAACTAGTGCCATTATTCTTCTCTCACCGCGGTCTCGCCATTTATGTGCGTAGTGATGTAGCTTACCAAACTCCACCACAATGTGATCCATGTTCCAATCCGGAATTCAACTTCATGTGGTTAAAATTCCATCTCCGTAAGCAAATTATACACTACTGCTTTATTTATAGAAGCCCCAAACTGGACAGCAATTCAACCTTTAACGAGTTTGATGCGCTGTCTGACTCCATTCAAAGAATTGTATCCCTGTATCCTCATACTGAAATCGTTATTACGGGCGACTTCAATATACACAATTCTGGGTGGCCTCGACATTCTGGACAGACAACACCCGAAGGACGGTGTGTTGAGATCTTCGCTGCGGAAAACAACCTAACTCAGCTTGTAAATGAGCCCACGCGAATACCAGACGTTGATAGTCGTACCGCCAACACCCTGGACTTGTTTTTAACTGACTGATAAGTACACCGTTGATGTACAATCCCTTTTAGACTCGTCGGACCATTGTGTTATATCAGCTAATTCTTCGTATGCTGACCACACAGTTAGAACAAAGATTCCTAAAAGAACCATATGGCAATACGAGAAAGCCAATTGGAGCGGACTTAACACCTTCTTTAGAAAATTTAACTGGTCGTTATGTCTCCTCGATAACGACGAGGATGCCGCTGCTGATATGATCACAGACACCATTCTCTTTGGAAAGAGATCCTTTATCCCCCATCGGATGAAGAGTATCAAACCAAAGGAAAAGGCATGGTGCGACTTGAGCTGCAAAGAGGCTGTCATGGTTACAGAAATGCTTTTTCGGTCCTTCAACACCAACCCGACAGAAGAAAACCGAAAAAAGTGCAAACGAGCCAGGCATGACTGCAACGTCTTTCTCAAGCGCGAGAAATTTCAAGACGACCAAAAATTGAGGCAAAAAATACTACAATGTCCCAAAGGTAGTAAAAGCTTTTGGTAGTTTGTCAAAAACATCAGAAACTCTGGCTCATCCTGCATCCCAACGCTCATTCACAATGACATTCCAGCTGTCAGCTGCTTGGACAAAGCCAATCTGCTTGCTGCATACTTTGCGGCCAGTTCTACACTCCCAGATTGTGCTTTGTCTCCGCCTACAATTGAGTGCGTCGAACCTTCAATGGGACGAATCTACTTTCGCACTCGTGTAGTAGCAAGAGTACTTAAAGATCTCAACATACATAAATCCGCTGGTCCAGATGGTATATCTCCCCTTCTTCTGAAGAGGTGTTCTTCCTCGGTGGCAAAACCACTGCGTAAGCTTTTTCATCAATCCTACTCTTTAGGACTCCTTCCGAGTAGATGGAAAACAGAATTTGTCCAGCCCGTCCCTAAAAAAGGCGAATCATCTTCTCTCTCCTCCTACAGACCCATTGAACTTACGTCCCTTCTTTCCAAGGTCATGGAAACGCTGATAAATCGTCAGATAATGAAATATCTCGAAACACGAAAACTTTTCAATGACCGGCAACAGGTCCACTGGTGATTTGATGGCATGTGTCACCGAAAAGTGAAACCAAAGCGTACATCAATCTGGCGGAAGCAAGATAGTTGCACTTGATATTTCTAAGGCATTTAACAGAGTTTGGCATCAGGCTCTTTTGTCGAAAATGCGTGCATTTGGGATCGACGACTCTCTTCTTCAATGGATTAGAAACTACCTTTCGGAACGTTCAATTCAAGTTGGTTTGGACAGTTTCAAGTCTGATATTCACAAAATAAATGCTGGTGTGCCCCAAGGCTCTGTTCTGTCACCGACACTCTTTTTAATTTTCATTAACGATCTCTTGTCTGCTACTTCTAATCCAATATATTCCTTTGCTGATGACAGTACTCTCTGCTTTTCATATTCGTTCCCGGACTCACGGCCCTGCTCTTCGGCTGTAGTACGAGAACGGCAGCGTATGCTAAGCTCATTAAATTTCGATATCAACAGCATAACCAATTGGGGAACTGTCAATAGAGTGGAATTTAATGCTTCCAAAACACAATGCTGTCTGATGTCTTTAAAGCGAAGTTTAAACACCCAGCCATTATCTATGAATGGCACTTGCATCGTCGAAACCGAAAAACTTTCCATTCTCGGTATGTGTGCCAATGACAACTTACGTTGGAATGACCACATATTTGATGTCGCCAAAAATGCTGCGAAATGTCTAGGTTTCCTCAAGCGATGTAAGAAATATTTTACCCCCTCTGATCTGGCCTCAATATATAAGGCATTCATCCGCCCAAAATTGGAGTACAATAGCCACATCTGGTCAGGTGCTCCTTAAACATCTCTGCACCTTCTAGATAGGATTCAAAACAGTGCGATAAAACTTATTGACGATACTAATATCAGTCAATCAATGGACACCCTCGAACACCGCCGAAATGTCTCGTGTCTCACTTTGTTTTATCGCTACTTCCACCACCAGTGCTCCACTGAAATCGCCAGTAGCATCCCGCCCATTCAAACTTTCAACCGTAACACCCGTCTCGCTGTGAATGCTCATCAGTATACCCTCAAGCCCATTTTCGGACGTACTCTAAAATATCGTGATTCATTCCTAAACCGTACAACTCGCTTATGGAATGCCCTGCCGATCTCTGTATTTCCTGGTCGTTATAACTTGCAAACATTTAAAAACAATGTACATCGGTACCTCTCTTTTCTTCCTCCCTAAATTTCCTTTGCCCGCGCTGTGTACAATCACCTTAAGGGTACTCAAACCCCTTGAGCGCGCGCTCATTATAAAAAAAAAATAAAAATATGATCTGTAGGCAGCTAGGGCTGTAGTATGTATGATGTTGTAAAATAATGTGACTGGCCAACTGTTAGTTTTTCGTTTGCAGCTGTAGAGTGTAACCATTTGGTCAAAAGTGTCTACGCCTCCTTCTGCGATTCCTCATCAATGTCCTCTCTGTGATGTAAAGTTGACAACAAAAGTACGTTCTTTTTTGTGTTACTCGCATAGCTAACTAACTGCATGCACCGTGAGAAACAAAAAAAATTGAACTAAATCTTTCCCGAGTTCTTTTGAATTCCCTGTCATTTTTGTAAACTCCATTGGTAATTATTAAACTTGTAATACCACAAATTGTCTCCCATCTCACGCATGTAATTAACTGGTGCATTACTACCTCAACCTTTCCACAATGCTGGAAAGTTGCAAGAGTCTTGCCAATAGCTAAGAAAACTAACTCATCATCCCCTGCCGATTTTAGACCTGTTAGTATCCTACCGTGCTTATCAAAGGTCTTCGAGAAGATAATACCAGTGCAGATAACCAAGCATTTATCACTACATAAACTGCTGAGCCAGGAGGCAGGATTTCGACAAGGGATTTGTTTCGCTCCTCTGCCTGCTGAGAGTCTAGCAGGCAGAGGAGCGAAACGGCCTTTGATAAAGTTAATCATTCATTCCTATGTTGGAAACTGAGAAATAATTTTGGGTTTAGCGAAAAGGCGTGTAAGCTAGTTTGTAGTTTTCTTTCTGGTAGATCGCAAAGGAGTAGTTGCGGTGACCATTGCT
The DNA here is from genome assembly GCA_949129095.1 of Volucella bombylans. Lineage (NCBI taxonomy): Eukaryota > Metazoa > Arthropoda > Insecta > Diptera > Syrphidae > Volucella > Volucella bombylans. Next base: position 179,931,092 of record OX422143.1, on the reverse strand, counting down.
CATCTCTTAAGGAAATGGTGCAAGCCGTTCCTCAGGGTTCAATTTTGGGCCCTATATTATTTAGCATGTTTATAAATGACCTCCCATCTGTGTGCTAATATGCTTCAGTACATCTCTATGCATATGAGCTAACTTTAAGGAGTTAGCAGAGCCTGTTTTTGTTTTAAACGAGGGGCTCAAAAATATTTATATCAAATGGATTACTCTTGAACCCGATTAAAACTCAAATAATCCCTATTTCCAAGAAAAGTTTTAACTTAAATATTTTACCAGATATTTATCTAAATAATAGCAAAATTGAAGTTGTTGAAACGGTAACCAGTCTTGGTTATGTTATTAATCGCTCTCTCAGTGGTTATAACCACACTTTTTTTTTTTTTTATAATTTACGCGCGCCTAAGGGGTTGATACCCTTTTACTGTTGCCAGGGCGCAGGCGGAAAGATAGAAGGAAGAGAAAGGAAAATTGTTTTTGTAGTGGTTTGAAACTCAGGTGTGTTTGGTTTCGATATTCGCTCTCCAGGGGTGGGAGTCCGAACAGGACGGAGAGTTTTTCTTCACTCAGAGTGATTCGAGATATAATTCCCAGTATTTTTTTCATTGCTTGAAACTCTTATAACAGCCAAATCTACGTGTCAGTGTTATGCCTTCACACGCAGAATTTTTTTGTCTGAGTTTCAATTATACAATGAAAAACTGATTTTGCCATGGGCAGGATTCGAACCTGGACCCTCCGAGTGAGAAGCCTTTGCTACTACCACTACACCACTGCCACCCCGTAAACTTAGTGATTGGTCGTATATATGCGTACCTTCGGAAACTGTTTCACAGTGCTTACTACACTCCCTAGGAACTACGAAAAAAGATAGTATTAACACTCGTATTGCCAATTATTTCATACGCTGAAGTTGTTTACAGTAATCTTGACTCATTATCACAACATAAGCTGCAAGTCGTTTTCAACGATGCTGTACGTTACATTCACCGCATCCGTAGACACGACCATGTGTCAGTTCATGCTAGGGATTTACTCGGTTGTACCTTACAAGAATACATCAACGCCAGGAACTGCATATTCTTACATAAAATCATTCATAAGAAGTACCCGTCTTACCTGTACAACAGGCTTACTTTCACTCGGTCCTAAAGAACAATTAGCCTTATTCCATCACGTTGCAATTACCTTAACTTTTCTCGTTTATTTTTCATACACACTGTTGGACTTTGGAATTCATTACCTATCTATATCTAGTTGCTCGAATTTTAAAAGTGCAATCCTTCGACATTTTTCCTCCTGAACTCGCCCACAATAGTCCTGCCCCCTTCCACTGCTTCTATAAACCTTCTACTATTATTCACTCTTACTTCTTATCCATAGGTTAAGTTTATTTTTTGTTAGTTTAGTTTTAATATGTTCATACATAAAAAACCTTCTAAAAGATGCATCACAAGGCCGTGTGCTATGCCATCCGAACTATCGTCACCAGGTTGTTGTCCTAAATAAATTTTTCCACGCAGAGGATAGTTGGTTTTGGCATCTACAACTTAAAATATTTTCAAACCACATCTGCCAGGTTTATTAGGCATATACAGCCAGAATTCGCTGCTACTGCAAATAAGGTGATGGTGCCTTGAAGTCCGTTCATATTTAGGCAGACATGCCAAATTTGAGTGCGATACTGTCTTTAGTTTTGTTTTGACAGCTGATTGTTGTTGACGTGTTTGGCATCATGTTGAGTATGGACAAAACCGATTTTCGTTCTCTCAAAAAACATTATTTTTTGAGAGGCAAAACGGCGAAGGAAACAAAAGAAAAGTTGGATAAATATTATGGGACCAATGCTACGTCAAATATTGGTTTCGAGAGTTTCGTGGTGGCCGTAACTCCACTACCGATCAAGTCCGCAGCAGCAGGCCCTCCGATGCGGTTACAGAGGACAATGTCAAAAAAATACATGAAATGGTGTTGGCTGACATGAAAGTGAAGGTGCGCGAGCTGGCAGATACCATAAAGATTAGTACTGCGCGCACACGCCATATTTTGGGCAATATTCTGCATATGAAAAAGTTATCCTGCCGCTGGGTGCCGCGCATGCTCACTCCTGACCAAAAACACGAACGCGAGAGCACTTTGAAAGAGTGTTTGGACTTGCTGATGCAGAATCGGGCGGACTTTTGGCGTCAATTGGTAACTGTTGATGAAACTTGGATCCACTATTACACACCAGAGAACAGAATGAGTGCCCGGGGTCGGAAAGGTTATGGCGTCAGTTTCCTGGGATTGTCATGGCAAACTCTTCATGGACTACCTCGAAAAAGGAACAACCATCAACATCGAGTATTACTGTGCATTATTGGAGCGATTGAAGGCCGAAATCGCTGTAAAACGGCCTCACATGAAGCGAACAAAAATTTTGTTTTTGCAAGACAATGCGTCGGCGCACAAGAGCATCACAACCACGGCTAAAATCAATGACTTACGGCTCCAATTGCTGTCGCATCCACCGTATTCGCTCGATTTGGCTCCCTCGGACTATTATCTCTTCCCAAACCTTAAAAGATGGCTCATCAATAAAAAATCCAGCTCACGCGAGGCAATCATCGACGCCACGGAGGAGTATTTGGCAGACCTTCCCGAAAACTACTTTTCGGACGGGATCAAGAAGTTGGAAAATCGCTGGAATAAGTGTATCAAGCTAAAAGGGGACTATATTGAATAAAATAAAAAAAACTTTTTTTTCATTCCCAAGGAGGTTACTTTTCACCCCACCTAGTATTGCCGAAATGAACATCTGCCTCTGGTAGCTACTAGTTGTTCGTCTATAGTAAGCTCTTTTGGTGGATGATAGAGTGCAGTGAGATTTGATTGAAATATGTCCCAGTATATCTAAAAGCTGCCAGCTTATCAGTTTGCATGCGAAACGGAATATTTGTTCAAATCGTTCTAAAGACATGGTAGCTCTATAAAAAGGCATATTGTGTTGATCAAATAAGTCCTTAGCTTCTTCTTTTGACGATTTTTCGGCACCTGCATACAGTAATACTTCAATATATGCATACATCTCATCTGCATCCGTATCATACCATCGACGAAGTATCTTTGGTGTTCCTGACAAACGATTGTCTTTTTAGGCCCTCTTCGCTTTCCTATTTGTGTCAAGAAACATAGGCTTATCAAACATCTAAATGCATCCGCCTTTTTTGAAAATATTTGTTTGCATCTTGGCTCATGTCTCTTTCGTTCGTTTTGATCATTTATTGCCCTGGATTTCTGAAATTCATCTGGCATAGATCACCAAATATCAGAATGACGGACGTTCCTAGCTGTGTAGCGCATTCCTTTGTTTGGTCCAACAGGTTCATTTTCCTCTTGACGCCGCTTACCAGATTCAATTTGCACATGCACGAGGGTTGTCTGAAAAGTTTCTGACCGAACAAGACATTTTTTCTCAAATTTTTTTTTTTTATTTTTCTACATAGTTTCCTTATAACTCTACACACTTCTCCCAGCGATGCTCCCATCTCTCTAACCCGTCCAAATAGTATGGAGTATATAACTTAATTCGTGTGGTTTTTTTTTCAAAATTTAAACGTTCATTTAAGAAAAGCATGTACAATAGTATTATTCAAAGTATTGCCCATCTGAAGCTATGACTTTTTCCCATCTTTCTGGCAATTTGTGGATCCCATCCCAAGAGAACTGCGCCGGCTTGGCAGCCAAGAATGAATCAAGCCAATTTTTGATATTCTGCTCTGATGTGAACCGTATTTCAGTGAGGGCGTTCTGCATCGACCGGAACAAATGGTAGTCAGAAGTGGCAAGGTCTGGACTATAAGGCGGGTGGGGTAAGACTTCCCAACCACCGTTTTCCAAATAGTCCTTAACCGGAATAGCAACGTGGGGCGTTGTCATGATGGAAAATTATTGCCTCGTGTCTGGTCGCATATTCCGGGCGTTTTTCGGCTATTGCTCTCTTCAAACGGATTAATTGTGTTCGGTAGCTTTGTCCATTGATGGTTTCACCCGGTTTTAGCAGCTCATAATACAGCACAGCCATTTGATCCCACCAAATACAGAGCATTAACTTCGCGCCATGGATATTCGGCTTTGTCGTTGATTTGGCTGGTTGGCCGGGTTTCACATATGATTTTTTGCGCTTGGAGTAGTCGTAGTGGATCCATTTTTCACCACCAGTAACAATCCGATGCAAAAATGACTTCCTTTTGTGGCGTTCCAGCAGCATTTCGGACATGCAAAACCGTCTTTCGACGTCTCTCGGCTTGAGTTCATGTGGAACCCAATTTCCTTGCTTTTGAATATATCCAGCTGCTTTTAAACGTTTTGAAATGCCTGCTTGAGTGACACCCAAAGATTCTGCGAGCTCTTCTTGTGTTTAGCAACAATCTTCATAGAGTAATGCTTCCAGGTCTTCATCTTTAAACTTTTTTGGCTGCCCAGGAAGTTCATCGTCTTCCAAGCCAAAATCACAACTTTTAAATCGTGCCACTTTTAAATTTGGAACGTTCGCTCAGCTAGCGCATGTTCACCATAAACTTCCACCAAAATCAGCAGTTTTCTTCATATTAAAGTAATGAAGAAGAACTCCCCGCAAAAACACTTTTTCAGGCACAAAGTTCGACATATTTGAGTGAAAAAAAATTATTGTTTTTTACGATTTAAATGAATGACATATACTGAAATGACGTACAATGATAGTAGCTTTCCAACGCATGTTCCAATGGAATAATACAAGTTACGCCATCTCTTAGCAAACCGCACGAATTAAGTTATAGACCCAATACTTGGCGTTTTTCTCTGCAAAATAATTGTTCACGAAGGTGATTGCCTTCTCATCTGACGAAAATCTCTGTCCTCCGAGCGCAGTTTTTAGATGAGGGAACAAAAAGAAGTCGCTTGGGGCTAGATCTGGTGAATAAGGCGGATGGTCAAGCAGTTTAAACCGTAATTCAAGGATTTTCGCCATGGCAACCTTTACTATCCCAAAAAAAAAAACAGTCGCCATCACTTTCCCAGCCGAAAAAACAGTTTTTGCTTTTTTTGGAGCCGGCTCGCCCTTTGCAGTCCACTGTTTTGACTGAATTTTTGTTTCGGGCGTATAACGGTGTATCCAAGTTTCATCTACAGTAATTAATCGGCGCCATAACTCGGATTTATTGCGCCTAAACTGCGCCAACAGAGCGTTAGAAATGTTCATTCGAACACGTTTTTGGTCTAACGTAAGCAAACGCAGCACCCAACGCGCGGACAGCTTTCTCATGCCTAAATCTTGATTTAATAAACACGTTCTTTGGACATTTCATAACCTCTACTGTCTCTCTCACTTTAATTCGGCGGTCGTCTAACACCATTTGGTGAACTTTAGCAATGTTATCGTCAGTGGTTGTAGTTTTTGGACGTCCCGAACGTTCATCATCTCCCAAGCTCTTACGGCCACGTTTAAATTCAGCTGCCCAGCTACACAGTCCAACTCATTTTTGATTTGCGTAGGCGTATTGCCCTTCAAAAACAAGAATTTAATAACAGCACGATACTCAATTTTTGCCATTTTCTCAAAAACACTCACATCGACTCACTCAAACGAATGTCAACTAAAAACTGCGCTTCCCGCTTCCAAAATGACATAAACTTCGGTAAGTAACTGAACAAAAGATGCACAACTAGCATTCACTAGCTTTTATTGACGAGTGCCGTAATCTTTTCAAACTTTTCAGACAACCCTCGTACAACATCAGCACAACTGTTGGATTTTATGTACTTGGGCATCGTATTCTTTAGGAAATTATCCCTTTTTTGCATGTCATAGACCAATAAATACGTTAAAATTCGATTTGAAATTTCCTCTGGGCATTCGGTGCTCAGTACACGGGTCGAGGGTTAAAGCACAATTTCAAACTGTTTGGGCATACATACACACAACAACTATGGAGCGATAAATTTGGAAAATCGATAACTTGTACACAAGCTATTGTGCAACTGTTGCTTCGAAATGGGCCAGTAGTCACCACCCACTAGCCGCAATATCCTGCAACCCCATGACCGCAATGAATTTTATTTATGCACATCAATCGATTTATTGAGAATGTACGAGTATGTACATAAATGCGGTTCACAAAAGGAACGCTTTTTGGTCAACAAATCTCTTTTAATTTTTGAAACATGTTTTAGTCATAATTGGTCACAAAAATCAAAACAACAAATTATCTCTGACTCGATTTGAGGAAAAATTCTTCGAAAAAAAAAAACTCAAAATATTATTGAATGGGCAAAATACGACAAGTTTTTGTTGTTTATAAGCATCCGACTTGGTCGTTTGAACCTTGTACTCGACCTTGTATTCCACACGATCTCAATGACTAATAAACAACATCACCACGTCATACACCAAATCGTATAAATTATTCTTCAAGCTTGTCGATTATTTTTAGTTTTCATTGCTGATGAAAGTCCCATTTCCGACTTTGTGTCGAGCAACACCAGCAGCAACTTTTTGCCGGGTAAAAATTCGTCTATTACATGCACAATGTTGGCCTTGTGATCTCTCTATTTGGTCTGTGGCATCATGCCACAAAATCAAATTTTTGTCTAATATTTGTTATTAGACATTTTCTACTCTGAACAATGGTTCTATTTATCTCTAGCACTTTAAATACATATCTAACGAATATCAAATCAGCTGAAAGCAAAGTAATGTACAAACCTTTTGTCAGTGGAGGTTTCACTCTCCTCCTCGAGACGAAAGAAAGTCCCAAAGTCCCAGCAGACGAAGAGTTTTCACTACGCAACACTACTACGACGATGGTTCTTTTCCTTTTTTTTTTTTACTGTCTCTCTTTCTTTTCTTTATCAAAAATCAACAATAGCACAACTGATTCAATGGAACATTCAACGATTTCACTTTATTGACGCTGTTTAGCAAATTGTATGCGATCTTTATTTGTTGTTAAATGATTTTTTTTTATGGAAACAAGGCTTCCTGTGTCGTTTTCTAATATTTCGCTTTTTCTGTGATTTGTGATGAAACGCATGTCAAATTGCCAAACATAAATCAGCTGTGAGGTGAGATAAGCTTTTGTTGTTATACTTGCAGTCGTTCAAACTGTTATACGATTGTAAAAACTATTTATTAATGCTACGTTTACACTTTTTTCTTTTCTCTGTTTTTTTAGAAATCAATTTGAAGAAATTGGTAAAATTTAAACCAAAGTTATTGCCGCTCGATGAGAATTTGTTAGATGCCTACATTCCGCTGAACAAGGTTTTGAAGTCGACAAAATTTATTCTCAAACTAATACCGGAGAACCAAGACAGTAAATATTTTGTCTTTGTTAGAGCCGATCGGAAACCGGATATGTTTCTTGGTAAGTTAAATAAAAGACTGACTTGCTTAAACTAAATACTACAATACTTGTCTAGACAAGGCACTGCCACCAGCACTAATTGTGAAGCTACTCGTATTTATTTTTCAATTTACTGATAAGAAGTTAAATCATTTGTGATAACATTTTCACCCGATTTATTTGGCATACGTGTTCCTTTCGCACGTCACATTATGTGCAACGATATTTTATTCTCACCGGGAGTTTTATTTTTATTCAAACCCTTTTTTTTTGATAATACAATAAACAAACTAAGTCCATAGATTTGATGGATTTATAGAACAGAAATTTTAAATGTGCAATATTTGCAATTAGTAGGCTAAACAGATTAAAAGATATATGGTAGTGCCAGAGCAGAAAACATTTTTCCATTAAGTTTAGATTAATGTAAGGGTATGTGGTAGCGGTGTATACAAATCACAAATCCCTATTCTTAAGCTACGATTAAATTATATGACAAAATGTCATACATGTGACACTTTTTGATATATTCTATCTGTCAACTGTCAGTGTAATTGCCAAACTTCTGGCACATTTGCACCTGGGAATGACTGCACTTAAGAAACATATGTATGTACGCGTATCCCATTTTCCACTCATTTTAAGTGTATGTCGGAGTGATAGTGCCTGTTCACATTGGCGCAGGCAGCAAGATTGTCCGAAAGAGAGGGAACGCTTTTTATTGAAGTGGGAATAAGAAGGGTTACTTCCACCGACAATCCATTTCTAAAGCGGATTTTCGGGTGAAGCACGTCGTTCTTATACATATCGTTCCATTTCTGACATAATTTTTCATTTTAGTTTTGATCGTTGATGAGCAAGGAAGTAGCTTTGTTCAATGAGGCTGCCCAGCTCAGTCCAGAGCATGAACATTTCAGGTTTTCGTTTTGTTCAATGACTCTGCCTGGACTCTACCCTGGGCAGGATTTCTGCTCTTACTTTTGAGGTAGAGCAGATTTGTGAGAAACGTCAAAATCAGCTGTGATTGCAAATTAATTGTTTTGTCCTCGAACTATCACTTGAAAAACTATTGTTGCTTTCTGAATCCATTGCCTCTAATACCATTTGTTTCAACAAATTAAGTTCCATTATTTTATTGTTTTTATTTCACGATTTATACTAAACTTGTAAACTCAAATAATTATCCATCAATCGAATGAAGTTGTCATTTTTTGACAACTAACATATGGCCGTACTTTTCTGCTCTCATTTGATCTGACATTTTTCACAAACTTGCGCTGCTCTGCCTTGCCTTTTTTCTCATTGAACAAAGCTAGTGTAAAGAATAGGAAAAAGATATCTTTCAGGCCAACTGCTCAAATTTAAAAAATAGAAATCTTCCGATTCAAGAATTCCACTTGTCAAAATGTCTTTCAACACCATGAAAATGTGAACACGACGTTCATGATGAAGACTTTCATCCACTCACCAATGTGAACAGGCACATAGATATCGCTTTGCGATTTGGAGGACTGATAAGCCGCTAAATTAGATAATTGCTACTTGTGCCAGATCATTTCTCCTATTGTGTTATCAAAATCGAATTACTGTGGCAGTTTTGAAAATTAACATAATGAGACAGTCAGTTTGGCAAAATGTATGATCCAAAAGCATAGATGAACTAACTTAAATGTCAAACTCTACAAATACTTTTGCAAACCGTTAAACTTCGCACAGCCACATTGTAAGAAGTGAATTACCTGTACAACCCAGTAAACTGATAGGGGCGATCAGCGGAAAGCGGGGTTTGGATTTCTAATATCTGGAAAGTTTGCCATCTATGTCCAAAAGCAACAAAAAATAGCATCGTGTGTTCGAAGACCGAACTTGGAATATTGCCATATAAACCAACCTGCTGACAACTGTCTTTTTTTTTAAAAGGAACTTAACACTCAAGTGGGTATGAATACACTTATAATGCCTCAGCATGTGTTAAGTTTTTTGGAAAATGGGATAAAGAGAGAAAGAAAGATTTTTGAGAGACGCAGGCCATTTTCGAAAACGTCATCTGCGTCAAATTGCTTTTGCAAAATGTTCTGAAACGCAAGCTGCAAAAGTCATTTGTTCGAAAACGACATCAGAAATCAAACTGTCTTTGCAGCATGTTCGATAATGCAGTGTTTGCAGGACAGATGTTCATAAACGTCATATGCGCTGCAAAAAAGCAGCCAGAAATTTGAACTGCGTAATTTTTTTTTTTTTTTTTTTTTAATTTACGCGCGCCTAAGGGGTTAGATACCCTTTTACTGTTGCCAGGGCGCGGGCGGAAAGTTAGAAGGAGGAGAAAGGAAAATTGTTTTTTGTAGTGGTTTGAAACTCAGGTGTGTTTGGTTTCTATGTTTGCTCTCCAGGGGTGGGAGTCCGAATAGGACGGAGAGTTTTTCTTCACTCAGAGTGTGATTCGAGATATAATTCCCAGTATTTTTTTCATTGCTTGAAACTCTTATAACAGCCAAATCTACGTGTCAGTGTTATGCCTTCACACGCAGAATTTTTTTGTCTGAGTTCCAATTATACAATGAAAAACTGATTTTGCCATGGGCAGGATTCGAACCTGGACCCTCCGAGTGAGAAGCGTTTGCTACTACCACTACACCACGGCCACCCCTATGCTTATGCATTTAAGGATGATTGCTCTGTTCGAAAACGTCAAATGTTCTTGCAAGAAAAAAATCATGTAGATGACGATACCAAATGACGTTTGCAGTTTGATGTTCGCAACCCTTAAGTATTGCAAATGACGATCAAATGACGTTTTCGAAAACGGCCGCATACTGCTCTGAAGGGCCCGGCCCATAGTTACGATGTGGGATAGGTTAACGTTGACGTAATTGACGGAAAATACAGTCTCATAGAACCGTGGCATACGTTGGCATCTCAACGTTTTCTTTCTCTCAATGTATCCACCAATGGAAGTGCTTACTCTCAATTTGTGAATGCGTGAAACTCAATATGTGAATGTATGGTCATCAATGTGTGAACGTGTGAGCTGTCAACGGATCTACGGATTGAAAAGGTAGAAAGTCAACCTACTTTATTCATACTTTCCGTGTTATCCGTTGCTTATGGGCCTGCTTCCATAGCAAAGTGTATATTCTATCCAGCTGTCAGTCAAATATGTCGACGCAACGTACTCAACGGATTCTATGGTCCTAGACCTTGACAAACACAACACGATTGATTGTCAAACGTCAACTGGGGAATAAATTTGCAAGTTTACTTCATAATCATAGAGAAATTTTTGCATCCGCATTTTTCTCTTTCTTTCAATTTTGCTTTGTTAGTTATCAATGTAAATGCCTTGGTGGAGGGAATGGATGGGGTAGATGGTGAAAAATATTTTGGAAGATTGTAAGGACGATTTTCGAAGTATTCTGTAACTATGTAACAATGGTAACCATCCCAACTAGCTTCCAAAATATTTTATGCGGATATTAATTTTTCATCCCAATTTTCAACTTCACCTCCTGTAACTCCACCTCTCTGACATTCTCTTCCCCTCCACTGACCGACGAATCCCTCATCAAGATATATGTATTCCGTTATCAAAATAGCAAAAAGAGTAAACACAAATTATTATCCCTTTAAACGAACAATTGAACATGTGAAAAACAGCGAATAAAAAAGCTTTCAAGTTTTCTTAATGCAATTTAGCATTCCATCACGTAAAGTAAACGTCAAATCTTCAGCTGTTCAAAAAGTTTGACTCATTGCAACGTGAACAGCAGCAATAGCAGTAGATGCGCATTGTGGACGTTCACATATAAGTGGCAATTTGGACTTCAGTGTACAGTAAAAACTTTTTCTAACTTTGGTGTCAAAATTTGTACATGTATTGGTGAAATGTCATTTCGCAGTTTCATTGTTTGGCCAAATGGTAGAAGACCGATTTATTGAGTTAAAAAACCAAAAAATTGTGAAAGATTCCAATAACGGAGCCAAACACAGCCGATTGCTCGAGAACAGAAATCTAATTTGACACACAATACTATTTGACAGCACTTTGACACAAAATTCAGAAGTGAAGATTTTGCTTCTGAAATTAATTTGTCATTTTTTACTATCCGGAGTGCAAAGAGAAGGCTTCTGTTGCCCAGTGGAAAACGACATTAGTGTATTCTGATATGTCCTGTCTTACGAGCGTTTGATTTGAATTTATGACACGTAGGAATGTATGCCTTATAATTTAATCGTAGCTTAAGTTTGTTCTTTTCAAATGGGAGTATGATAAATAAATAAAAATTTAATCAAGAGCCCATTGTTCGTACGAATTTGGCCTCTTATCCTAGTCCTTTTTGTGTAGAATCTTATAATTAACGACTGCGAAAAGAGAAGAAAATGCTCGTGAGTAGTAGGCTCTTGACTTGTCCTTCAGACTTTTAACGCTAGTTGAGCGTTTAAAAGCACGCCGTATAAAAATCCACATGCACGAGAAACAAATGAACAGCCCATCATAGATTGCAAAGGGACATTGTTTTACTTGTGATCGTAGGTAAACAGAATATTCTATTAAGTTGCTAGCTTATATATTATTTCTTTAATTTGTTAATAAGCGTTCATTTAATTTGAAATATACATATATGTATATATGAGCTTATTTCTTAATTGTTTAGGAATGTTTTAGAATGTATGTATGTACAGTAGTGTTCAAAACATTTGCAAGTTTTTGATTTTTCCCTCAGTTGAGGCTTTTAAAAACGGATCGAAGCAAAGAAAGATAGCTGAACGATTCAAGATTCATGAATTGACTGTTTCCCGGATAATTACAAAGTTCGGACAAAATTTATCAATTGCAACGCTTCATTCTGGTGGTCGTCCCCGAAAAAGAAACAGATAAACTGGTAAAATAATTATCAACATTATACGGCAAGACCCTTTCCGGTTTCAACTGCAGTCAGTCAGTCAGTGGATGCAAGCATAGTTCGTAGACGTGCAATAGAAAGTAATTTGAGTGCATACCGAGCTGTGAAGAAGTCTCTGTTAACTTTGAATAAAAACTTTGTTTGATAAAAAATTGCTAAAACTATTATTTAGACTTCAATTTGCTCATAAATATTCAACTTGCTCCCTCACACAGTGGAGAACAGTTTTATTTAGCGATGAGAGCAAATTTAATATCTCATTTACCGATGTTATTGGTTACGTTCGTCGAAAGCCAGTTACACGGTTAAATCGGGAAAACATCTAAAGGGTTTTCCAATAGGGACTTGACAACTTTGAATTTAATTTGTGAACGCACTCTTTCACTAATCATCAACTGTCACTGTCAATTTATTCAGTAAACTCAACATTTTCATCATGGTAAAGTACACGAACGTGCAACGTCTGCAAATTATAAAAATTTTCTACCGAAATTCGGAATCGGTTACTGCAACTTTAAGAGCGTTAACTCAAATTTTCGGTCGTAATTCTTGCCCCAATAGACAGGCATTAACAAGTTTATTTGCAAAAATTTGAGTCTACATATTCGTTGTGTGATGTTGCCGTGTCAGTGAGACAACGGGTTGGTCGAAGTGTCGAAAATATTGCTGCCGTTCAGGCGTCCGTAGCAAACGATCCAAATCAGTCAATTCAACGGCATTCTCAAGAATTGGGCATCGCTCAGACCACATTATGGCGTATTTTACGTAAGGATCTTGATTTACACCCATACAAGATCAAGCTGACTCAAGAATTGAAGCCGATGGACCATTTGAAGCGACGTACGTTCTCCGATTGGGTTCTGGAGAAGATGCGCCAAGATGATGAATTTCATCGCAAAATCATCTTCAGTGACGAAGCTCATTTTTGGCTCAATGGGTTCGTCAATAAGCAAAATATGCGTTATTGGTCGGGTGAAAATCCACATGTGCTTCATGAATCACTACTTCATCCACAAATAATAACTGTTTGGTGCGGTTTGCATGCCGGCGGCGTTATTGGGCCATATTTTTTCGTCGACGATAATGATCGTCACGTTACTGTGAATGGTCAGCCTTATCGCGCCATGATAACCAATTATTTTTGGCTTCAACAGGATGATGCCACAAGCCACATAGCATACGCTACAATCGATTTATTGAAGAGTAAGTATGGTGAGCGTGTTATCTCAAGAAATGGGCCGGTCGATTGGCCGCCTCGTTCGTGCGATTTAACGCCGCTTGACTTTTTTCTGTGGGTCTACGTTAAGTCATTGGTTTATGCCATAGCGGCCGTTTCGGCCGAAATGTGTGGCCGAGTCGTTGAAAATTGGGTCCAACGAATCGACCGCTGCAAACGTGCCCGCGGTGGCCATATGAACGAAGTCAGTTCAATTCATAAATGTTTTGATTGTACTGCAAGCCGATAATAAAGTTTGTGAAATATCTCAAATGGTTTGCGTTTTATTTAAAAAAAAAAGTTGTCAGGTTTTTATTGAAAAACCCTATACTTTGAAGCATGGGGCGGTTGCGTTATGGTTTGACGATGCTTATCGGTTCAAGCATGTCGTCTCTTACACCAAATAACTGGAATAATGGATCGCTTTGTGTATAGGGACATCTTAGACACAGTCATGCTTCCATACGCTGAGGAAGAAATACTGTTGTTATGGAGGTTTCAACAAGACAACGAACCGAAGCACATCTCAAAGTTCGTTAAAGAATTTTTAGGGGCTCGAGAAATAAATGTTTTAGATTGGCCTCCACAGTCCCGCGACTTAAACCGAATCGAAAACTTATGGGCTTTCCTAAAAGGGCAACGGTTTACTTGGGCTCTTTATGAAGCTTTAAAGGATGAGTGGGAACAAATTCCCTGTGAGTTAACAAACTTCCTTATTGCTTCCATGCCGAAAAAGTGTGCGGGAATTATTAGAAACAATGGTTTATGTACCAAATATTGATGTACAAAAAAAGCATGCATATGTCTTGCACAGCCTTAAAATGAATAAACTCGTTTTCTTTATGGTTTGCAAAGTATCAAGAGTACATATTTTAAAATTCGTTGTTTCCTTTTAAGTATTAAACTGCAAATAATACTTTTAACTGAAGGTTTCATTACAATTGCTTCTTTAGAGCAATTTTTTGCACACTACTGTATAAGTTAATAATAATTTATATAAATCAAGTGCCCTACATTTTTCCAATTTTCCAATCTCCTCTTTCGTAATAAAACATTAAATTTAGAACACCAGCATACAAAAATTCATAGAGATAGTCGCTGCAAGGACTATGCTTCATTTGACTTTTGCGTTGCTATTATTTCAAAATTGACGGGGTAGATTTGATAGATAGATTTTTTGAGACGCTGAAAGTTGGAATTGGTTATGATTATCTTTACCTCATGTTAGATTAAGCACGATTAAATTTACTACTGCGAACAAAATACAAATATAGGAAAGGAGTATTGCTTAATGTTAGCAAAGTTCTGTGTTTACCTACTTCCAATTGAAGCTTATTTAATTTCTGCAAAGAAGCCATCTAGAAAAGCAAACTCGTATAGCGAACTGCATGCTTATAAAGGGAATTGATGCCTAAGGTTTGGATAAAACTCTTAAGCTCTATACAATAATTTTTTGTATTTTTTTCATGAGTTCGAAAACTTAACTTGTAAACTACACCAGACACCATAAAAAGCAATAAAAATCTCTATTTTCCAAAGTCCTCTTGACCTTACCGCAAAATATTTATTTTCGTTTTGTCAAAAAAGTATTAAATATATGATAGATCCCTTATTCACTAGTTTAATAGTTTTTTTTTTTAGCTGAATTTTCTGAAAAACAAAATCTACTGACGGTCTACGAGTACATTGATAGGGCTGTAAGTTGCATGTCCTTAATATATCGGGTTTTACATTAAAGGGCTGACCAGAATGTGAACTCGAAGTTGGGTGCTTTTCAACTTCGAGATATAGATTCATACAGATCCACATTGTGTTGGCGCTTACGGCTATACATGTATTCAATTTAAGCTAATTTTTAAGCGTTTTTTGTTTAGCATATAAGAGTAACTTAAGTTAAAAAATAAAAATGCATAAAAACTGAAACTGAAACTGATACATGTATTCAACTTTTGACAGTTCGATATTAGATACAGATTCAAGCTTCAGATTCACATTCTGCTCAGCCCTTAGAGCCTATACATTTTTATTTTGGCAATAAATTTCAATAATTTGTAAACATTGCTCGTTCGCGTACTGAACCATGAATCAATGGCAGACATTGACAAGCAAAATGGTAATGACAGTTCACAAAAAAAACACTAAGGGTGAGTTCACATTTACGAAAAAAAATATATATAGTTCTTAATGGAAAATGGAAAGATGTTACGGGTAGTTGTAAGCAAGTTTTACTATTTCTAGTATAGATTCGTTTAAAATACGATTGACTCTTCTGCTTGAAAATTATAGTCCCAAGGGTGTCGAACAATCATCATAGCTTTAGTCTCCCTCTTAGCCTTTACTTAAGCCGCAATAGTATCACTTCACTACTGATTTTAACAGAGTTTTGGCACAAATGCAAAAGCTGCCTAAACCCATAATTCGTTTTATAGGGCACCACCTACAAAATTCATGCTCCTACTCTTTGGTGCTTGACCGACCCGACTACTGGACAGATTCACACTAGAATAGGTCATGCAATCGAGAAGTATACCCTTAAATCGACTTCTGGCAACTTTAATTAATGTGCCTGGGGTTTGCAAAATAGGCTTCGACGCGGAATTGCAATCTTTTGAACTATTTTGGTTTGGTTTTTAATTGGTCGACATGACGTTCAACAAGGTATTTTGTTCGATTTCTCAAATACCTTCTTGCAATACCATTGTTCACTTTCTTCTATCGGGCACTTGTTTGGCTCCTTTTCATGCTTCATTTAATCAGTAGTTTCCTTAGAGCGGTGGAACACGAAGTTTTCTGCTCTTAACATTTGTGGCCTGGGAATTTTTAAGAAGCAATGCCATGGCGTTCTTATCACTACATGATAAAGCACGCAAAAATCAAACTACAGTCCAAAGTGAACATAGACTTCAACCAATTAACCTCCTCAGTAAGAGCGGTCTTTCACCAACTTCTGCTGTGGTGGTTGAGGTCCCCTTATACTTGAAATCTATCTGCTCCTATAGCACATAGGTCAAAATTGATTAGGTTCTTATAGAAAACAGCAAATGCAACTCCTCGTTTGGTTCCTGTTATGATGTAATTATCAGAGTTAAAAGCGAAGAATCGGTATTTTGCGTCCCTTCTTGTCAACAATATATATTTGTGAGAACTTGATTTTTCCCCTCATTCACAACTAAACTCATTTTTACCGTTTCTATTTTAATACATGTAAATGCACTGGTGAGAGCTGACTGCCTGCTCCCAGTGATATCAATGTCATCAGAGTATGCAAGTGTTAAACAGGCTTTTGGGAAATTGTGTCTCCAGTTTTGGGTTGCGAGTTTCGCACAATTTTATCAAGTATGTTGTGGAAGAAACCACATAACAGTCTAATGACAGATGAGCTTGCTTCCGACATTATCGATTAGGAAACTTTCTCCATCGTAATTATGCACAATCTGACGAGTTTGGCTCTGTATGGCTCGTCTCTATAGATGCCATCATTTGCGGGCTGGAAATCGATAAAGAAGTGGTGCCTATCTGTCTGGAGTCACAAATAATTTGAATAATTGTAAGGCTAATTGTAGACTAATTGTCTTTTACAAATGATTTTAGGCGTGTGTCCAATGCGGCAGAGCAGATAAAATCTTGTACGCGATATTACGGAGACTGATGCCTCTCTAATTGACACTAATTTAGAAATTCTTTCCTTCAATGTAATATTGGAATGGATTTGTTGCATGCTCTTTATTAAGTCACCTCCTGCTGCCTTAAATAGCTAAGCAGGTTGGCCGTCCGATCCGGCAGCCTTGCAATACTTAAGTTTAGATATCGCTTTCTTTACATCAATTTTGTCTTTCATCGCCCAAGTCAAATGATTCGTCCTGTTTAACTTCTTCTTTTTCTTATACTTCCACTCCGTTCCATTGTTGTGTTGTTTGTCCCTCCTCTAAATATATCTATTGTTGAAAGCTTGAGCCATTCTTTTAAGTTTGGCAACTATGTCGATCTCTGTCTTCCAACACTTTTTCTTACTTCCTTTGAAAGGCCTATCGATGTCATTATGTATGGAATATAACATCGTTCAAATTTCCGTCGCGGCTTCTCTGGGTGGCGCGCATCCGAAATGTCCAATCAGGCTGAATTTGACCGATGGCATGGGTTATGTTCGCTTTGAGGGTCGCTGTGGTTTGTGACTTATTCGCATAGACCTGCGACTTCAGAAAACCCCACAAGAAAAAGTCTTGGTGGCCAGTTCACATCACCTCCACATGAAATGACCATGCCCTTGAATCGCTCGTGCAGAATTTCCAATGTGGCGGGAGCTGTGTGGCCGTCCTGTCGAAACCACATGTCGTTGGTGTCCATATCATCCAATTCAGGCCAAAAGAAGTTGAGAATCGACCTATAGCGCTCGCTATAGGTGATGATGATGATGGCCTGGCCAACGTCGTTCTTAAAGAAATTTGGACCGATGACGCCGCCGCCAGTCAAAAATCCACACCAAATAGTGCCTTTTTCGCGATCTCATGTGGATTGGTATTTTCCCAAATTCGACAATTTTGCTTGTTGATGTACCCATTCATCCAACAATGGGCCTCATCGCTGAAGGTTATTCGATGAAAATTAGGGTCAGTTTCCAACTGCTCCAGAGCCCATTCAGCGAACACACGTCGTTGTCTGTGGTCGTTTACCTTCACCACCAAATTGTACTCTGCGAAAGGTCAAGTTCTTGTGAGCGGCGCGAAATCGACTGCCTCGGACACTCCCACGGACAGCGGCGATATTTTCGGCAGATCTTTGGTTAGTTTATCGTTTACTGAATCAGTGGACTCAAATTTATCCACCACACGCGAATGGTCCTCTCGGTAGGACGATTATGTGCGACCGTAAAATGGGCGAAGCGCGCGGAACGTTCTGCGTCACCATCCACGGTAATTTGGCAAACAGACTGAATAAATGACAGTCAGATTTGACAGATGTAGCTTCAACAATATGGCCGCTATCAACTTTCAAAACTCGGAATTCCCTATTCGAAGACCCTGTATTTCCCCTTCTTTGTTCCATTAAGACCAGGATTTCGTTTGTCGTCCATTCTTTTTTCTGATGATAGATTCTGCTGTTGAAATGCTCTTGGCTTCTGCTTAACAGCGGAGTTTGAATCATCCCCGATTTTTGCAGAACCGATTTTTCCATATCGTCAGCACCGACTGTGACTCTGATTTTTAACGTAAACCACCTGTCATGTAGACTTACGTTTACGGGATGCCCATACATCCATGAGGGCAAGGATACGCCTTGCCATCACTTTCCGTCATTCCATTGATACCAATTCGGAACTGCGTTGCCGGCACAAGTTACACCTTTGGTATGAGTCGAGATCGACCTAAAACCTCTTACTGCTCTTAGGGTCGCAGCATCCAGTACTTATTGCAACTCTACATTGGGTCAACTAAACGAAGACCCCGTGACTTTGGGTTTAAACCACAGCCACCATGACGCTCCCACAAGGGGGCCTACCTCTTCAAGTCAGACCCGGACCGAGATCCGGGGGGATCCTGACTCCCTTGGTACCGTGATTTAAATCCTGGTATCGACTACCGGTGGTCCAGCCGACAGCAAGACCATGACCGGCAACTTGTGACTGATAAAATCGTAGCAACCTTCGGTAGCGTCATCTGGTGATGTTAGAAACATCATTGATGGGCGAAGACTTGATAATTGGGCGGGGGCCCTCTGACTCTAATATTGAATTTTCGTGGTACAAGTCCAAACCTTGTTGCTGGAATGGGGCATCTCCATTTCCTCGATCGCTTGCTTAGTATTTCTCCGCTGTTGTGACGTCTAGACCGCTTGAAATGTTCGGACGTTCGGACATATAAGGGGTGCATTGCATCGTTCGTAACATGGTCAGTTTGATTAACTGTTTTATGATATTATTGTGAGGAAACCATACGCTAGCTGCAGTAATATTCTCTCCCACAGCAATGTCGATTGGCCTAAGTCTATTTGCAAATGTGGTGCGGTGTCATGTAGACTATGTTTTCCGATTGTGCTATCAAAGAGGTAATCAGCTTAAACGCTTTTAAGGTCATACTTAAAGGCCAGGCCGGTCCAGACGCTACGTTTTACACAATCTTTTGTTTGCGCAGTTCAACACGTTGCAGATAGGACGTGTAGATAGGAAAAGTGCGCAGTTTTGAATCCGGCGCGAAGACGGTACAGTTGCAGCGATAACTGAGCTAGATAGCATAGATATCCCCGACCTGTGCAATCGACGTTCCAATCTTTTTTTTACAAGACAGCTTGCCAAAATTGACAAGAATAGTACGTCCTCCATGACGATATCACACAAAACTGAGCAAAATATACAGATGCTCTTAAGACTGCGGCGTACAAAAGGTTGTGCGAAACGTAGCATCCAGACCGGCCTTAAAGCATTCCTCGTAGGTTTTGTCGATTAACTCTAAGAAGAACTCTTTTGGTAGCATCGTCTATTTCTTCTGTGGGGCCATGCACGAATGTCAAGCTTGATGCTGATTCTAACAATGCACTCGCTCAAAGCTGAATATTTCTTGCCTTCTCGGCGCTGCTCTGTAGCAATCACCGTAGTATGTATATGCCACAGCTTATTATTTATCTTTTGTCTTACCAATTCCATCGCAGTTCTTGGATGGCACTGTTGTTTATAATAGTCCAGGGCCGTTGATACATAGTAGCTGGGTGGCAACTGGCCTAATCAAGGTTCGAACATATGTAGATCAGACAGTCGTACTTCTTTTTTCGTTTTGCAGGATCGACAACAATTACAACCCGCAATCTGGAGAGCCAGACTTTATCTGGATCCCCTTGAGAGAAAGGGCCCGGGTATTCTAAACTCAGTGGCCTACTCCCGGGACATGGAGCTGTTGATAAAGTTAAAGTTTATATCTGCCGATATGATATAACGCTTACTCCTTTGCTACTAGTAGTAGGTTGGAGTATCCATATAGGGTATCTGTCTTTTGACTCCGCCGATTATTCAACCGCGTGGAATTGTCCTCTTTCCCAGAGTGACTAAAAACACTCAGCCGCCATAAAAGCAGTTACCTTTGCTTTAAAGTGTTATTGGTTGACCTTTAGCTCTTTTTTTAAAGCAGATTGCCTAGGGAAATATTATTGAGCTGCAACCCTCGACAGCTAAGAGAAGAGTTTCTTCATCTTATACCTTTCGTTCTTCATACCCTCTTCGTTTGTCCCTAACTAATATATAATGCGCAATAATTCAACGCGGTATCTAAACTAAAACATGAAGTACAATTAAAGCAGGTAGAATTCCATCCAAAACATGCCGAAATATGGAACCCATAGCTTAACACCATAAAGGAAGAGGAAGTCTTAATATTTATTTTTCATTATTTTAATCTGAATGCAGCAGAGGAAGCACCACTTGAATCTCATGCAAATGCAAGTGAGGAAACAGTCACAGCAAATAAAATAAAAGTCATGAAACATGCAGACACAAATTGCTCCTAATGAGTCAAAGCCTCTGCATTTATGCCGGTGGGAAATTGAACGAATAAGCCAAATTTTAGCAGCATTGCAATTTCATTTTCATGCCAGCTATCGACGATGGACACTTGACTTACAATTAAAATATCGCGGTCAGCGAAATTACAAAACTGCAAATTGATATTCGCTTGCAATTTGTCTTCCTTATACACTTTAATGATTTTACCGGCCTCTCCAAATTCCAATACCTATAGTTGTTCTCTTGAATATCAGGCGAAAAACTAAGATCTACTTTTGAAAAAGAAACACAAAAGATCTGAAGATATATCCCCAACATGCTATACATGTACGAGTATGTACTATGTAGGAGCATGATATTATGGCTTTATATGTTCACTTGTATTTGTCCTTCTATCCTTCTGCTTTGAGACTAATAATGGGTTCTTATATCTTACCTAGACGACGTGATAAGACGTTTAAATGTCTACTACATAAATGGAATGCCATATCCTCGAACTGGACGAGAACATTTTATACAAACGCACGAGAGCCTTCGTTTTCCAGAGGAGACCAGCGACTCAGATTCAGAAATTTTTCCAACAATTCCCCTTCAGAATCAGACGAAGCTCGTACAAGAAAAGCAGATAACTCTTCCCAACAATATTCTCAAGCAAGGCATAACTAAAATTGACATGGGAATCCAATCACAGGTACTTGTAGCACCTGGTATGCTGGCCAGTCTTCATTTTGAAGTAACAAACCTTCGTACGGAGCCCATATTTCACAACATTCAAGTGACCGATGAGCAGCGATTTCTAAGAAGTCTAAGCCCACAAAGGTACTCACAGTCAATTAATTGTTTTCGAAGAAAATCATGTTTGTCCTTTCCTTAGTGTCTTTCTTCCAGCAGGTCAAACAGCTACAATAACTGTGACAGTTCTCATTCCTAACACAACACCTCAGGGCACCACGGACAATATCAAGTTCATATGCCAAGGAACGGGACAAGCTTCTCAGTCTGTCGAATTGAAAGTTATCACCAGCATCGATGCAGAAGTATTGAGATTCGAGATTCAAAAAATCGCAGCAAAAATAATTAGTTTTGTTGTTTTTTTTTTTTTCAGGACACAACACCTCCCAGTGTGTCGTGGCAGTTTGGAAGTAGGTGTGACAACGTTCGTACTGATACGACCGAATGTGCAGAAAAATACTGGACCTTGGATATAGTTGCTCAGGATTGGGAAACCGGACTACTTCGACTTCAAACTACACCAGCTGGATTGATAAATCGCAACACTTTCACAGTGGGAACAAATCAAGCACTTCGATCTACGTATTCAGCCAGCTGCTGTCAGCCAAAAGTAGCCCTCATTGCCTATGACATTGCAGGAAACCAGAAATCATACAACATAGACGTCCGGGATGTTGTTCTATCGGAGGCTTCCATTGCAGCCATAGTATTGGGAGTTCTGTTGTTGATTCTGTTGATCATCCTGGTGGTTGTTCTTGTCGTTTGGTGTTGCAAACGGAAGAGAGCATCACATGACATCCCCACCTACAGATCGCATTCACAAATTCACTAGATTAAGACAAGTCGACTAAGTACTTTAAATATAATAATTTCTAACAAAACGGTTGAGGGGAATCACAATTTTGCCAAATAAATATATAAGTAATCTAAGTAAAATCAAAATGATAAAATGACTTTTCTTTTAAAATGGGTTACATATTACATTGCTACCTAGGTTAAATGTTAAACATAACTGATAACACCACCGTTGATAATAGATCTGGTTAACATAATTATTTTAGCAGCAACAAGTGCAAAAACATCAAAAGTTTGGTTCCACTTACCTCGACTGCTGGTCACCGGCACGGGATGAATTATCGGTGGAGCTGCTGGCAGCAGAAGTGGTTTATTTTGGAAATCGTCGAACGTCAGACCTGTCACAGAGGCACTTAACAGCGGATTCTTTACAACTCGCGCGGAAGCTGGTGGTGCTGCCATAAAGGACGACGTGTCACCTTTCGAACTTTCCGACATCGTTTCTACCTAGAAATTACTTGTTTTTTGTAAATAAACACTTGTGGTCGGATAGAGACGAACACGACAAAAGTTTTAATAAACAAATATATCACCAAGTATAGATACAAAAGAGCGATAAATGCTAAAAACCTGAAAAATAAATACTCGCCAGTACAATAAACTTCAAATGAAAATTTTTACTGCCACTTTGACAGCTTAAAAGTGACAGTTTTTCTAACAAGTCATTTGTTCAGGGTTATTTGATGTCCTAGGAAGTGTTATACAGATGAAATTGATCTTGTTTGTTTTAGTTACCATAGCCTAAAAACATCATATACTTAAATATTGGTTATAATAAAGGACTACAAATAAAGTCATTAGAAAAGGAAATATTTCAAATTCCTTAAAAATGTGTAATCCAGCTAACATAAAGACCTAAATTACACACGTCTGTATTTTAGCCATCAAAACCCATAGAATATGCTGAATTACTCATTATCCTATTTTGTTTAAAGAACGCAGAAAGCATCGAAAGCCCTAACGTTCACCTTTAATCATACTGAAATAGTAAGAGTCGGTGAGTAGTTTTATGAGAAATTCACACCTGCCTACAAATCAGTTATACACAAAGAAAGAATACCAACACTGAGATAGAAAGCGGTAAGTTCTATGGGTTCACTATGAATTTACCTGTATTAAAAGATACTCGTAATCAGCTTTATATATGTACCATCTTGATCAAAATGTTCCCGGGATAACCACCGTGTGGCGCTCCCATTGTTTCAATTTGAGTTCTGTTTTTTTTTTTGTTAAGTTGGTACATCTGTTGTTGACATTCCCCCTAAATCTTAGCGTCATAGCTTGACATTTGCAAAAGTTACGTAGCCAAGAGTACATCTATCTCTGTGTGCGTTGGCGACTTTTTACAATTTTAGAAGAGGATGCAACAACGAACTTGTATTAAATTTTGCGTAAAAAACGGATTTAATGGTGCGCGAACGTTGAAAATGTTGGAAAACTGTTTCGGCAACGAAAACGGTCGTTTACCAGTGGCACAAGCGGTTCAAAAGTGGTCGTGAGTCAATCGAAGATGATGAACGCAGTGGCAGACCATCGACATCGAAAACCGACGAAAACATTGATGGAGTAAAAGAAATGTTGGTCAATAACCGCAAATTAACCATCAGAGAGAAAGCGGCGGACTTGAACATTGCCCATGGATCCGTCTAAGACATTTTGGTTAATGATAGACCGTGTTGACGTTGCAAAAGAGATGATTTGCGAGACTGAATCCGATCCCACATTCATCAAAAGGATCATTACTGGAGACGAGACGTGGCCTTATGAGTACGGAACGCAATCCAGACATCAGGCAAGTGAATGGCGTTCACCAAATGAGCCGAGACCAAAAAAAACACGTCGTTTTCAGTCAAAAAAGAAGGCAATGCTCACGGTTTTCATGGATTACAACGGTGTAGTGCATCATGAATTTTTGCCAGAAGGCCAGACAGTAAACAAAGAGTATTATTTGGGCGTTATGAGACGTTTGCGTGAATCAATTTGCCGAAAGAGACCAGAATTGTGGGCAGAAAACTCGTGGATTTTGCGCCATGATAACGGACCGTCGCACAGTGCCATCATTATTCGTAATCTTTTGACGAAAAATGCAACAAATACCATCCAACGGCCACCGAATTTACCTGATTTGGCTCCCTGTTACTTCTTTCTGTTCAATCGAGTTAAAAAAAACACTACAGGGAACGCGTTTCAGCAGCCGAGAGGAAGAATATAGAAAATGTTTCGAGGATTGGATCAAGCGCTGGCATAAGTGTGTTGCAGTCGATAGGGATTACTTTGAAGGGGACAATATAGATTTAGATGAATAAACTTGTAGTTTTAATTTTCTGAATAAATAAACTTTTTGATCAAGGTGGTATACCATACATTAAGATTGGAAAGGTTTTAAAATAAAAGATAAGCTTCTGCTAAGCCTAAAATTGATGGGATGACTGGAGTAGGTTTCGCATCTCTTCTTGGCTTGTTTGGGCAGAGGTAGATAAGTAGGTGGAGGTGGCGGTTCACGTAGTAGCACTAGAATGTGCCTTTTTCTTACCACGGCTCGTGTGACCTGGTTGATGAAATGTGTTGTTGAGTATATGAGACGGTCGGTGGCTAGATCCAGCTTATGGAGTGAAGTAAACGTATTAGATCTCGTATTCCTTTACCCGAGATGTCGTTAAGGTCGTAAAGTCGCCGGCATTTGCAGAGGAAATGAGAGAGATTTTCCTTCTCATTTTCATTCCTACAACTATGGTAGAGAGGGTTTTAAGGATACCTAGTTCGGCCGCATGACCTCCAATTGGTCAATACCCCGTGATTATCGCCGTGATGCTGGCTATATCTGGGCAGGTTCTGTTTAGTAGACCTTTTGCTCTATTCTTGTTATAGGTCGGCCATATCATCGTTGAAGTAGCGCAGTTAGTTAACCCCCTTCACTGGGGGTTGGCGGGGAGTTGAGAGAGAGGTGAGTCGCAAGTGAGCCGTGCAGGGCTTAGTCCTGACTGGCCTGTTCATCAGCACGCTCCTTTCCTTTTATCTCACTGTGTCCTGGAGCCTACAGCAATGTGACGCTGAAGCATTCCCCCAAGCGGGCAAGCTCGTTCCGGCATTCCAGCACCAGTTTGGAGTATATGGCAGCCAAATCGCTTTGATAACGGCTTGGCTATTTCTGAGAATAGCAATGTTTTGTGTGTGCGTTGTGTCATGCCCGAGTAGAGTGCAAGCCTCTCGAATTGCCAGTAGTTCCGCCTGGAAGACACTGGCAAAATCCGGCAAGCGGTATGATATTGATATTTGCAGTGATTCAGAGTAGACACCGGCCCGCACACCACAGTTCATCTTTGATACGTCGATGTAGATGACCACTGAACTCTGGTGGGAAATCCTACACGGAAGTTTTTCTTGAAGTTTAGTTTGGACGTTATGTAGTCGGTTGGAAACGTGACCATGCCGTTTGGTAATAAATCCAGGAAGTTGATTAAAGACCTCGCAGTCCAGCACACAGATTATTTGGACTAAGAGAACAACTGAACCCAATTCTTCTATGCCATTGGCCGAAGCAAAAGAATCCGAATGCACCGGCTTTAATCGCAGGAGCAAGTTGAATACCAATGCTCTGGTCTGAAAGGTCTGGGATCAATACGGCTGTAAAAGAAGCCTTAGACGGCGTACTTAAATGGTTTGCCTTACTATCGTCTTGTTTGTTTGAAGAAATGCAAGTCATTCTTACTAGGCATCCTAGTAATATTTTATTTCCTTCAGCTGGATACACCAAAAGATGAAGCATTGTCCTACTAAGTAAGAATCGAAGACTCTTTAGTCCAGAACGATGATATCCATTTACTCTACATATCTCAACCATCTCAGGCAAATGTCAATTTTTCTAACCAGGTGCTGCACAACTCATAAATGTTCTCGGTGAAACTTTTTGCGACGATTTACTTCTTCGTAGTAAAATTTTTCCATCGTCATTCTGCACTTCGTTCGTCTCCATGGATGTTGTAATTCGCAGCCTTAAAATCGACAAAGTGGTGGTAATTGTCGAGCTGGACTTCTTGGGTTTTCTATAAAGTAGAATATTTGGCCAAAACCCCACAGAAAAAGGCCAATCAGATCGTTGGCAAATGGTTTCAGGTGATGAAATAATACGGCAGACAAAATCTGTAGGCTATACTTCACCTTTCCTATCTTGACATTCATATTACCTTCTTAACCTCATACTTAGGACATTACCCGTAGGTAGCATAAGTGGAAAATCTTATTCGACGCTATTTGCATCAATAGTTTAAAACTTAAGCCCACAACTGACTCAAATACATGTCACTATCGCATGATACAGTTTGTGTTGGTGTACACAATTTCCACCATTATCAGATCCATTTTTTTGTTCTCTGAGAGGAACAAGTAAAATAAAATGTATTTTAAAAAATTGGAACGACATTTTGAAAGTCTTCCTAGAAACATTGTACAAAGAAATTTTAAAAATTGACGCAGAATTTGATGCATGTTTTTCTTTAAAAGAGTGCATCACCTACTAAAACAAAATGAATTAACACATCCCTGATATTTTGACATTTAGTAATTTGTGAGGTTAAAATTTTTGTTTTGGCGGACCTGCCGGAACGCTTTCTAGTTGCTGAAATCACAAATATCAATTATTTAATTGTTTTTGTCTGTTTTATTAAAATATAATTGTGAGAAAAGCAAAAATATTGTAAAAAAAGAAAATGGAAAATTTTACACTAAGCTATCGTGAAGTAATTCCGGATTTATCAAGTGAAGAGGATTGGAATGAAATCACATTAAACACAGGTGACTACATTCTTCTTTAAGGCTCATCCAACTACATATGTACATATGTACTAACTGTCTGTATTCTAGGTGGTACCCAAAGTACTCTTCAAGATATAAAGGTTGCAGAGAAAGCAGGTGGATACTGCTATAAAAACGTTTCCCAAAATCATATACGAAACAGATTTATATACTGGTAAGTGAGCAACATGAATACCTATTTTGTGGCAGCCGAATAATTGTTGCTCTCTTAGGCGAACCTACCAAGATATCTTGGAACTCTCAGAAATAAGTCTGGACTTTAATCTCTACCAGAGCAATGTTCGCTACAAGTTTACCGATTCACCAGTGCTATCATTAACAATCACAGAACAAGAAGACTCCATTGTAATTCTTGTAACCACAGTTTGCAGTTTGCATCGAATAAAATTCTCCCATCCAGATAATCTTGCTGGAAAACATGAAATCGTTGACACACAGTCGTTTTCCATATTCCGTGATGCAAGTGCTACTTCAGCACGTGATCCATCATCGTTCTATGTTATTGGACAAAACACTTCGTCAAGTAAGTCAAGGTGGTAGTTTAAAAGGAAATTTATTAATCGTAATTCGTAGGTAATCCAGTACCACATGCCGCTGCCAGTTTTCTATCACCTAATGGTGAAGAAGCTTACTTTGCTTTAGCATACCAAAACCAACTTACGCTCTATATAATGAATTGTCACACCGGACAAACAGTAATTCATGTACTTAAGGAGCACCACATCATGCCGAGAATTTTTTCAAATTTGAAAGGAGCACTTATGTAAGTAGACACAATTTCTCAGGCAACATCATTGTGTAAGTTCCAACATTTTAGTGGAAAGTCAAATAGCTCCGATGCTGAGTATGCCACATCTTTGGTATTTAATCACATAAACGGACACATCTTCCTAGTTGCCCTCTATCGAGATGATCAGCTACGTATGTGGTCCACGTCTTCTCTACAGAATGTCTGTTCCATTAGCTGTATCCGTGAAGGAGCTGAGTCACGAATGCAAGGACGTTAGTAAAAATGAAATACATACTTCCAATCACTCATATCTTAACAGTTTTCGTATTTTCTCCCTTTAGCTCAAACAAACGCACTCCGGAAAATCAACGAAACCAGTCTGTGCGCCTTTCTCTCACACTCGATGGGATCTGAATTTGTTTGTATAGAAATTAATGTTGATGGCGCATCCAATCAATATCTGTCGCGGAAGAAAATCATCTCTGCACCTCAGTCAGATTTAGCTGATTTTGACGCGTCTGAGTCGAGAATTTGGGCGCTTTGGTGTAATGCTGAAGGTACGGACCAACCAAAACATATTTCAAGTTTGCTGCAAAACAGATTTTTTTTTCAGGCGAGTTTAGCATTTCTAATTTCTGCCTCCAACGAGGAACGGGCTTTAATTGGGTAACAGCTGCAATGGAGCCTCCACCAGATCGTTATTGTGTAGGCGTCGAGCAAGGAATGGATCCCCGTGAAGCGTACTGCTCATATATTTTCAGAAAATTCGAACGAGCAGTCATTTCAAAAGCACTTTTCGTAAGTCTTACAATAGAATACTTTTAAATAAACGATTAATCCTTCGGCCTTAGATGTACCGACGTTCTAGTGTACGTTATGACTCCAAATTGTCGATTGTGGCCCTAAAGGAGCAAGTGTGCCAAGCTGTAGAGGATGAAATTCAGAATGAAGTTAAAGATTTTGACATCAGTGACGATGAGTATTTGGAAATCTCCACACGACTGTGGGAACGTTTTTACTCCTGCTGTGAACAGTATCACATCAAGGCATGTCAACCTATTGGTTTATTAATCCTTGATCCAATTGATGCCCTGTGCATTGTGAAAAAGAACACATTCTCCATGCTAAGGCCGTGTGAAACACTTGAACATTTAATGGTTTCTGGGGACAATGTAGAAATGGAGAATGTCATTACTGTACATTTCGCGGAAAACGAACGGGTGGGTGAAGATTTGGTGAATTTGATCGCAATTTTGGCTCAGTTGGAGCAATGGCTACCAGAGGATGTAAAAATGGATTTGGACAAAAAGCTGTATCAATTGGAGATGCCAAACGTCCTTATTGGGAAGTTAGTTGATGAAATTTTAGCCGGAGATCAAGATAAAGAGGTACAAAGTGGTGTTTGGAGGAGAACAATGTAATAGTATTGACTCGTTTCAGATATTGCCCAGCAATTTTATTGTTACCATTCGGCAAAAAATTCAAGCAATAAGCGATCTGAGGAGCCCTATGGCATTACTATTGGATAATCTGCGAATGGACAACGGAAGTCCGGAGAACATGCAAACACATTCAAGTAAGATAACTCTACTGTAACCATATTGGTATTTATATGCCTGACGTCGCTGCTTTGTAGGTTTCACAAAATCGTCACGGTTTTTGCTATCAGTTGGAGGTCTATTTGGAAGCAACATTGGTATTTCGTTACTTTCGGAATCCGTACGTCAGACTTGTTTGATAAGGTAAGCTCGACTATTTTTCCGCGCCGGAAACACTAATAACTGAAGAGTTTTGGGTAGTTTCGCCCTGTGTCGCAATCTTCTTCTCCTGCAGCAGATTCTTATTGACACGTACTCATTGCCTTGTGACATTCTGGAAACCATACGATCACAGTTCATGCCTGATACTGTGATTTTTCTGCAGTCTTACTATGTCATGGTATGGATTTGTGAAACACCTGTAAATTTGGCATCTTCCACTTTGTAAGCGCGTCAATTGTTTATAGGGAAGCATTTTTTGAATTTCTTTTCAATTTCAGGGACAGTAGCATTCAGCGCCTCAATATGTTACAATTCACCAATGGAAGTCCCAAGATCTTTCTAAATGGAGGTAGGAATCATTCAGCGCCGCTTTTAAGAATTTTTCTTAGCTCCAAAGGTCTCTATACTGCTTTGGCATTGTTTGGAGAAGGATGTAAGTCATTGGAAAGCCCTCAATGGCAACAGACTTTGATTCCACTGACCAGAATTATAAGTCAGCTTATGTAAGTTGCATCAGACCGAGTTCTTAGAGAACAGTTCTGTAAGCCAATTATATATGATTTTAGCTGGGCCGTTTCATTCAACTTTACATTTGGGGAATGGCTTTTTAGTACCTGTCAGCACATCATAGTCGAAGATTATGTTCGTCTCTTAAACAGTTGGTGCGAATGGAATGTCTGCTCCAGTAAGTAATTTCTCTCATTCTCTCAGGCTTCGTAAACTGAATTCTCTGTTGCAGGGCAATTTATTCTGGCAGTATCACTGTTGGACAACGGGGAAACCTACAAAGCCTATGATTTGTTTTTACAATCCGCCAAGGGTGTCCTCTCCGAACAGTTTATGAGCGATAAAATACTTAAAAGCAACGAAGAGGAACCAACCCACAATCAGGCAATTGCCCAGTATTACTTGAAAGTTATTCAACTGTTTGAGCAGCACAATGCATTGGATCACATAATTTCAATGGCACAGGTTGCCATTGGCATTCTTGAAAAGAATGATCCTCAATTGCCAATGTTCCAATCGATCGTGTTTAACAATCATCTTATGCTGGAGCACTACGAAGAAGCCTACCACTCACTGATTTACAATGCAGAGCTGTCAAGACGAAAGGATTGTCTAAGACAATTGGTAGTCACCCTTTTCAATAAGAAGCGTTTAGATCTGCTGATGCATTTTCCCTATGTCGGGCTGCACGATGAGTTTGAAAATATCGTGGAATCTAGAGCCAGGTCACTAGCTATTGATGATAATGAAATCTACGACTTTTTGTATGCTTTTCATGTGAATAATGGTAATATGCGTAAGGCATCATCGGTGATGTACGAACAGGCGATGCGTTTACAGTTGGAAAGTGACTCTGTGGAAGGAATGAAAAAGCGATGCTCTTGTCTGTTAGTTTGCATTAACTCGCTCCATCTAATTGATGCCCGGTATAGGTGGATTGCAAAGCCAGTTATTGGTGATGAGTTCACAAACAACTCCAACAATGAAAATATGGAGATTGATGAGGTTTATTATCATCTTTTTTGTTTTTATGATTCGGTTAAATGGATTTTATTTCAGGCAGTTGGCAAGGAGCAAGTTATTGTGCTCGAAATCAAGGACATTCGCAAGGAACTTCTTCAAACTGAATCACTTGTAGTGTTGGCTGAAAATCGAAAAGATTTGGGATCATATCTTCATGCAGGTCCTCAGGAATTGACCATTATTCTAGCCAGTAATGGTCTATTTACACCAGCACTGAAGTTGGCCAAAGGATTTGGAAATAGTTTGTTACCCATATTTGATAATCTTACCGCGGCATGTGTGCGAACTGCTGATGAGAATCCAAATGAACCGTGGGCATGGTTACAAAAGAATGATTTAGCTGGTATGACTTTGTGAACACATAAAAGTTCTTTGACATTTTTACCATATTTTGTAGATCTTCCGCACAGGAGTAATGCAGACGATATGGCATGGTCTTTGTTACAGAAATTGGTTGAAGACAACGAGGAAGATGGTTCAACGTTGATTCGAAAAAGCGTGGTCAACAAGATTCTTAGTTTAAATGCGTTTGTTCCACAATGGTTGTATTCTGCCTATAAGGTAAGTTAATGCTGTCAGTTATCACATCACATCACATGACAGGTTTGCTGTTATTGAAGAAATACTGTCCCTAGACTGCTGCTTCGTCAAGTATTCTTTTGTCAATCCATAATCTTCTTGCACATTTGCTTTTGGGGCCCCTAGACTATTTCCTACAAATCTGATTGACGGTTAAGCGCGAGTTCAATTGATTTATTATTTCAACTTTCTTCCTTCTTATACTCGTATTTTTGTCTCCTGTCTATAAGTCGCTTCTAACTTGACAATGTTGATTTCTAAAGCGAGCTTAGCTTACAACTTCACTAAACCCAATAACATAAAACGAAAATGAAAGTACGCTTCTTGCTGCCTTCTCTTCGTTCATATTCGTATTTTGATCACATTTCATCACCAGTCACAACGTTGTAAAGGAAGTTTTTGTCCTCTTTGGTGTCTGTTGGCGCGATTCGGCGACAACCAGACTAATTTTCGTAGCAGCTTTTCAAAGCAGCTTCAAAACATTTATTTTAAATTGTATCAATTAATTACATAGGACTTCCACAAATTTAATTACTTACAATTTAGTCTTCTTTTGTAATTCACAATTAATTCACAATTAGTACTCGTATTAAATTTTGTGATTTTATACTTAGCCAATTTATGAGACTATTGGGTACTTAATATGGTATGCAATAGTAAAAGGCAAGTGGAAAATTGACAAGTGGGAGATGACAGGTGGGAAATTAAGGATGGGAAATACGATCTTAAGCATAGGGTGTATCTACATATATCTGAAGTGCATTTACACTCAGGAATAGCACCCAGTGCTATTAACACTCCCCCCTGGTAGTTTCACCCGTGAGCATAGGTATTTGTTTAGCTTGGACATCTAGGACTGCCAATTTAACTGCAGGTCTTTCATATACTCCGCTCCGCGTTTGGAAAATTGCGCTTCGAACTTGACCGTCTTTGGATATCTTTGCCTGAACGACTTTACCCTTTAGCCAACAGTTTCTGGGGCTGTTTGGATCTACAATCACAACTATGTCACCAACTTCAATGGGCTTCACAGGCGCAAACCATTTTGTACGGCGTGTTATCGTAGGAAGATACTCACTTACCCACCGTTTCCAAAAGTGACCCGCAAACTGCTGCGAAGAAAGCCAATTTCGTTTGACTACCTTTATTTCATCGTTAAACACTGCAGGTGGTTTTTCTCCATTCGATGAACCTAAGAGGAAGTGATTGGGAGTGAGAGCTTCATCATTCTCATGGTCGATGGGTATATACGTCAACGGGCGTGAGTTGACAATATTCTCTTCTTCTGCCAGCATGCTTCTGAGTAGTTCGTCCGTAGGGTGTCGACTAGGCATTATTTCACGGAGCACGGTTTTTATCGAGCGTACTAGCCTATCCCAACTGCCCCCCATATGCGGTGATCCGGGTGGTGTAAAATTCCATTTAGTGGTAGTTGAAGTGAACGCTTCCATTAGTTTACTTTTATTAACATGTCGTAAAGCTGCTCTTAACTCACGTTCAGCTCCGTGAAAATTTCTCCCGTTGTCGCTATGAAATTCGATGGGCATACCGCGTCGTGCGACAAAGTTCCGAATAGCTAGAATGCAGGAATCTGATGTTAAGCTGTGCGCGACCTCAATGTGAACTCTTGTAGTAAGGTAGGTCAGGAGAACACCCCACCTTTTGTCCGTTCTACGCAGGACCGCTACATTCATCGGTCCAAAGTAGTCAACTCCAACAAACGAAAACGGTCGAGAAAATGATCCTAACCTTGCGGGTGGGAGCTGAGCCATGATTGGGGCTTGCGGCTGCGCGCTGGTGTTCTTACAATACTGGCAGGTACGCTTGACTTCGCTTAGAGCAGCTCTCATTCGAGGGATGTGGTACTTTTGTCGTAACTCATTGATTACTGTTTCATGGTTTTTATGTTTGTATCGACAGTGGTAGTGCATAACGATTAGATGTGTTACTCGATGAGTTCGCGGAAGGATTATTGGGCGCTTTACGAAGTCACTTACTCCTTTGCAGTGATTGATTCAAACAGTTGCTGTCCAAAAATGGGCATAAGCTAAACAGGAGACTACATTTTTCAACTGTTTGCTTGGTTAATAAATCAGCGATTTCTTCCTGGCAGGCACTCGCTTGTGCTACCCGGACTAATACGTTTTCGGCCATTTGAAGTTCGGTTTGTGATAAGATCTTGAGACTTTTTCGGCCTTTCTGATGTTCGTGATTTCTTGCGTTAGCAATAAACCGAAGGACGAAAGCAGTACTTCTCAGCAAACGATTCCAGCTTGAAATATCCTTGCAGCGAAAAATGTCTTCCCGACTGTGGATGTGGTTAACGAAGTGTGTTTTCAGCTCCTCTGCAGTGGAGTCCTCGGAGCGTTCTTCTTGTGGCCAGTCATCCGTAGGTGGTTTAAGAAATGCTGGTCCTGTGAACCATCGGCTAGACGTGTTAAACTCTGGTGGTTTCTGCCACTTAGTTCCTTCGTCAGCTACGTTCGTCTTGGTCGGAATCCATCGCCAGTCCTCTACTTCAGTAAGTCCCAAAATCTCGCTAACCCGAAAGGCCACGAATTGTTTATATTTCCGGTGGTCCGAACGAAGCCAACTCAAAACGTTTTTGAAATCCGACCAGAAGATTCGTCGAGAAAATTTAAGGGTGTGTCACTCTGCAATATATCTAGCAAATCTAGCACCAAGAACAGCAGCTTGTAACTCGAGACGAGGAATGGATAAACTCTTAAGTGGTGCTCTTGTCTTTGCTCCGATCAGTGCACACTCGACCTGGTTGTTGTTTGAGGTTCTTACATACGCCACTGCCGCGAAACCGTTCTCACTGGCGTCTACAAACACATGAAGCTGTCTTTCAGACAAACCCTTTATTGCACTGCTGGTGTAGCATCTGGGAATTTGCAGGGTTTTTATTAATGGAAGGCAACGGATCCATTTTAGCCATTTTTCGTGCTCCCTATCCTGAATTGGTGTATCCCAGTCAATGTGTGTTCGCCAAATGTCCTGTAAAAGTATTTTTATATACATGAGAAAGTGTGCTAAAAGTCATAAAGGATCAAAAATGGTCATTAGGACCCTTAGGACCTCTCGCTTTGTGGGACGACGGGTTCCAAAGAGAATCTCACCGTGATTCGGACTAGTGGTAAGATTATAGGTAAAACAGTCGGAAGAGGTACACCACCACATTCCTAATACCTTTTCTGTGCCAAGATTGACTTCGAGATTTAAATCCATGTTATCAGTAGGGTCAGAGTTTAGTGCCTTTAGCACTTCCGGCGAATTAGATATCCAGTTCCTAATGTGGAAACCCCCTTGTTGATGGATGTAGCGAATATCTTTGGCCAACTTAATGGCATCCGCCACTGTCGCTACACTGTCCATAAGGTCGTCAACGTAGTGGTTGTGTCTAATGGAACGGACTGCTCGTGGGAATTTATCTTCAAAGTCCTCGGCGTTTCTGTTCTTAATAAACTGAGCGGTGCAGGGGGAGCATGTACCTCCAAAGGTCATGACTCTCATGGCATAAACATCTGGGGCACGATCAGCTTGATCGCTCCACAGGAATCTTTGAAAGTGTTGATCTTCCTTCCGAATTAAGACCTGATGGAAGATTTCCTGGTTGTCCCCGCATATAGCTATTTGTTCCTCCCTAAATTTATAAATTACAGATGTTAGCGATGTAAGTTGATCCGGGCCCTTCAGTAACAATGAATTTAGAGAGACACCTTGGACTTTGGCTGCGGCATCCCAATGGATTCTTAACTTTCCCGGATTATTTTTATTGTATATGGGAAAAATCGGCAAATACCAAGAACGATTACTTCTTCCACAAATTTCTTTGGACGAGAATTTGCGTGCATAGCCCTTGACGACGTACTCCTCTATTTTTTTTGTAAGTTTTTATCGTAAGTTCGGCTCTCTCAGCATTCGTCTATGCAGACACACAAGTCGTTTTTTGGCCATCGGGAGACTATCCGGAAGATTAAACTTGTCGAACTTCCAAAGCAGCGAGGATTCAAAGCGGCCATTCTTACGAACTAGGAGATCTAAGGCACGCTTGTCATCTACTGACATTAAAACTTTATCCGGAGAGGATGCTCCGAAGTTGTCGCAGTTTATGAACTCTTTCACCAACTGTACAAGTTCACCTTCATTACATTCACACATATGAAAGCTGTGGTGCTCACTCGCTAGCCCACTCCTTGAAAGTCCTTTGAGACAGCTGCCATGGACGACCCATCCTAGGCGCGTTTTTGTGGCGACAGGTTCATCCACACTGCCCTCTTTACATTTATGAGGCAGTCCTAGTTTAGTGTTGTTTAGACCTATGAGTAAACGAGGCATCGCGTTGGAATAGGATTCGATTTCCAGCCCTTTAAGGTGCTCGTATCGTTTTTGCAATACCTTTGAGTTAATTGGCTGCAGAGGTAGTTGTAAATTGTCAACGGTGTGAACATCTGTTAGGGAATATTTGACAGCATTTGGAGACACGCCCGAGATTTCCAGTGTCATAACTTCGGACTTATTCTCATACCTATGGGTGCTTCCTGTCCACTTTAAACAGATTGGCTGTGGTTTCCCTTTAATATCAAGTTGTCGTGCGATATCTTCATCCAGCAGCGTCAAGGAGGAACCGTCATCTAAAAACGCGAACGTGTGGAGTTGAGTGTTGTTTCCATATAAAACCACAGGAACTACGCGGAACAAAGTGGACTTGGAATCGTTTCGGTGGCTATTGCAGTAGTGTTTCTGATGTTTTTGTTCTTCTTTCTTTTCATTCTCCATTCCATAATTGTGATTGCTGAAATTGTTTGCATTCAGCGATGGAGGTACAACTGCCGCTGCAAATACAGCATTTTCTCTTCACGGAGGATAGTTCTCTCTTATTCGCATCAAGTTCAGCAGCGTGTGCATTAACGAATCCTCTATCCCTTCCGCTGTTCCTGTAGCTCTTGGTGGTTGATGTTGATGGTATATTAAGCGGAGTAATGACCCCGTTAGCAGCTTCAGCAATTCGATACATTCATCCACTGAAATGCGAGAGACTGCACTCTGAAAGCGTTTGCTTGTAAATTGCACAGTTGAGACGAATATCATGGGGCAGCTTACTCTTAAGTTCTTGTAATAGCGTTGGGTTGTTTAAGTGATAAACCAATCCAGACGCTTCTATCGTCGCACAAAGATTTTGAACTGCCAGTGCAAAGCAAACAATTGAGTCGAACCTGTCAGCTTTTGGTGGTGTCGTTGAGTGAATTTTTTGAAACAACGTTTGGACAATCATTTCTGGCCTACCGTACAGCATTTTGAGGGTAGCAATCACATGACGTACGCAATCGGGATGCATAAGCAGACTTCTTACAGCATCTAAAGCTTTTCCCTTCAATGCCTTTTGTAAGCGCATCAGATTTTCCTCATCTGAAAATCCACACAGCTCGGTACTTCGTTCAAAATTTGAAATAAAAAGCGGCCATTCTTCAGGATTACCTGCAAAACTCTGCAGATCGCGAGACATTAGATGGCGCGCAGCTATATTGCTTCTTGATAAGCAGCGGCTTGAGGGAAGAGTTGTGTCAGGTGGATGACGCTGTCCGGGTGGAGAGTATGACGGAATAGGGTTCATATGTTGTTGTTGTTGTCGAGTTTCAGTCATCAGACGATGGGACGTGCGAGTATTGAGCGTGGGTTGTTGTATTACAACTGTCTCTGAAGCCTAATGTTGCTGGCAGGATTTTTCGACTTCGTGGGATCGGAGGCAGGTTTCTGATGTCATTTTTGTTGATTGTGGGCAGTTTTGATTTTGACTTATATCCAACCCATTACTTACTTTTGCCCTTGACACTACAGAATCCCCATCCTCACTCCCTGAGGATTGATCAGCCAACTGAGCTAGGAGTTGATATTTTTTAGCAAGGTACTCACTATCTTCCCTTTCTTTGCGTTCCTGTTGTTCCTTTTCACGTTTTTCTTTTAATGTTTAGCAATAGATCGGGAACTTGTTGAGCACTTAGAACTTCTGCCTTGGTTTGTGCTCGGTTTATCGGAGGCGAATACTCTAGCTGAAGACGTTGCGGTGTTAGCAGCAGTTGTAGCAAACAAGGAAGTGGTTCGGGCAGCACATACAGCTGGAGATGATGCACCACATGCAGTTGTTACTTTGGACGTGCATGTGACATTGCAAATGGTAGATGGCAAGGAGCGTATGTCTGCAGTGGTTGTGGTATGTGCAGTGGCAGTGGTTTGAGCGGCGTTCGCGGTTGCAATCACTGCGCTAATATTATGGGCGCTAGCAGATTTAGCAGTTGGTGCTGATGTCACTTCTGAAAACCATGGATAGGGAATATTCTTACCTGCCGAACACTTTCTGCAGATCCATTCTTCTTCTTGGATGAAGCTATCTACTCCAGCACAGGTGAAGTGGCTCCAGGCGTCGCACTGGTCACACTGAACCATATTTCCCGCGGAGTCTGGTTCATCACAAGCGCAGCAGTTGTAGCTCTCTGATGGTGATGGATTAGAACGTCTTATTGGAGATCTGGTTACTTTCCCAGAACTTGTGAAAGCCTGTTGAACAGATATCCTCTTGGGCGGCATTTTCCCCCAGCAAGATCAAATTGCTCCTTAAATTGTTTTGAAGATTGTTGGCGCGATTCGGCGACAACCAGACTAATTTTCGTAGCAGCTTTTCAAAGCAGCTTCAAAACCTTTATTTTAAATTGTATCAATTAATTACATAGGACTTCCACAAATTTAATTACTTACAATTTAGTCTTCTTTTGTAATTCACAATTAATTCACAATTAGTATTAAATTTTGTGATTTTATACTTAGCCAATTTATGAGACTATTGGGTACTTAATATGGTATGCAATAGTAAAAAGCAAGTGGGAGATGACAGGTGGGAAATACGATCTTAAGCATAGGGTGTATCTACATATATCTGAAGTGCATTTACACTCAGGAATAGCACCCAGTGCTATTAACAGCGTCCTTGTTGATGTCCTTCGAATGTTGAATTCTGAGCAACTTTTGCTCGATGCTCATTTTTGTACCGATGACACAAACATACTGTCACTTCAGACGCAATAACTCCGCTTCTATCTGAGCATGTAATTGCCAATAGATGGCCTCACTAGAAATATGTACCTATTTTTAAAAAGTCCTGTTTACTTTGGAACGGACTTTGTATAAGTTAGTCAGTCAGTCTCTTCCTTCTGCTCAGTTTCGAGATGATCTACTGAAAGCATGTTTCTTGTGCACTAATCATCGATCGAGTCTATGGTCCCTTGTGCTTTAGAGCGATAGGTCGCAACTCGCAATGCGTAACCTGACAGAAAGTGCACATATTGTTGAAGAAAACGACTGAACTCGACGAAAGTCAAAGAAGAACTAAACAGTTTATTGAATGCAATGTCAAAATAGAGTTAACAATATGATAAAGTGCAGTTAGATCTACAGTAGGAATCAAAAAGTGTACAAACATTTGTTTTTTTTTTGTTTGTTAATACTGTGAAACATATTTTAACACTCCCACTTTTATCCGTATTCAAAAAAACTTTAATTAATTATTAATCCAAATAACTCCAAAACTTGTTTAAGATAGAAATAACATTGAAGATTATTACTTTAGATATACAATGCTAATTTTCTTACGAAAAAAATCAAATTTAGTCTTAGGTAAAGGTTTTGTTAAAATGTCTGCTAACTGGCTTTCTGTTGGTACATAATTTAATTCAAAAGCGTTTTCTAAAAAAAAATTCTCTCAGAAAATGGTATTGGATTTCAATATGTTTGCTGCGTTTGTGACATTCAGGGTTTCGAATTAGTTTCATGGCACTCTGGTATCGATGTTAAGATGAGGATGAGGACAGCCAGCCGTAAGCAAATCCTTGAGCAATAGTTTCAACCAAAGCAATTCTTTGACCGCCAACACACCTGTCATGTATTCCGCTTCGATAGTAGAGAGCGCGACACATGATTGTCGTTATGAAGCCCAAGATATCGGAGCTTGAGCAAGCAAAACTACACATCCACTGGTCGACCGCCGACTGTTAGGATCCCCACCGAAGTCTGCGTCACTGAAACAACTCAAATTTAATTTTGAATTATGTGAAAAAATCAAACCGTAATTGATTGTCCCTTTGAGGTATCTTATGACCCTTTTGACGATTTTCACATGTTGCCCGGATGGATTCTCTGGATGGCGGCTTGCAATTCCAAGAGCTTTCGATTGCCAAATACATGAGACTGCCAACAACTTCACGGTATGGAAATTTGACATCTTCCGACGAATTGTCTTGAACCTCACCTTTTAGCATCGAAACATCTATTGGAGTTGCGACTGAATGAGCATCAGTCATGTTGAATTTCGCCACAATCCTTTCAGCGTAGCTAGACTGCGAAACTAAGATTGATCTGTCCATCCTTTGATTGATTTCCAATCCCAAAAAACAACGCGCATAATATATTTTAACTTCAAACGAACTCTGTAAATGTTGGATAAGGTTTACTATATCCTCCTGACAAACACCTTTTATTCCAGCATTTTGGTGCTTGTTTCAGTCCATACAAGTTTCTTCTCAGTCTGCATACTTTATCACTTCCATTCTCAAAGCCTTTTGGTTGCGCCATATACAATTCCTCTTGTACATCACCATACAAAAAGGCAGTTTTAATATCGAACTACTTCATGAACATTTTCTTGTGGGAGGCTATTGCAAAAATTGACCTAATTGGACTAAACTTGGCGACCGGACTGAAAGTCTCTTTATAATCGATTTCATACTTATTTTTGAGTATAACCTTTAACAACTAATCTGGCACGATATCTTTTAGGTTCATTACTCACCGCATCCTTAAACTTAAATACACAGCGGTTATCGATTACTGAAGCATTTTGAGGCAGCTTCCAAGGTTCCAAGTGTGGTTTTTAAGTAATGCTCCTATCTCTTCAGCCATAGCTTGTTTCCACTTGTTAGCATCTTTCGATTCTCAGTCGATTTTTAATCGATTCTTTATTGGTGTCTTCTTCTTGCAATTCATCGTCCGATTGCTGATTGTTTGAACCAAGGATTGAATTAGAAATCGACATTTCGGGGTCTTCACCTTTGCTAACATCATTGGCTGGAAGAGCACCTGTTTCTCCAACTTTTGATTCAAAGTTTCGCCCTTGATCAGAGTGCAGCTCCATTGGGACCCCAAATCTGCTCACCCAGTTGTTGACTATCTGTTCGGCTACGGTCTTAGCCTCTTGATTTGGGATGGCAAACACTTCCGGCCACTTACTGAAGTAATCCATGACTACGAGAGTATATCGGTTTCCATTAAAGGTTTCGGGAAACGGCCCAGCGATGTCGATGGCTATTCGTTCGAAAGGTGCTCCGACATTGTATTGTTGCATTTGTCCATGTGGCTTTACTTTTGGGCCCTTGGTAGCCGCACATCTTATGCACTTTTTGCACCAATTCTCGACATCTTGTTTAGCGCTTAGCCAATAGAAACGTTCCCTTACCTTTTCCAACGTCTTATTTATTCCCAAATGGCCTCCTGAGATTCCGTCATGTATTTCATGGAGCACTTGGTTGACTCTGGACCGTGGCACAATTAGCTGCATACGAGATGTTGTCCCATCTGCACTTTCCCATTTTCTCTTCAGCAATCCATCTTGCACAAAAAGCGAGTCCCACTGTGCCCAGTATGCCTTCAGAGTTTGGCTCCGATCTGATATCTGCTGCCAGCTTGGTCTTTCCTCGTGTTCCTTCCAGGCCAATATTGGTTCGATGTCATTGTCTGCCTGTTGGGAGGAACGGATTTCGTCTATACTCCAACCCTCTATTGGCTCAGTCCTGATCGTTTGGATAGTTGCCTGTTCTTTCGCTTCTTTACCACCGACTACTTCTGCTGGGAGGCTTTCATTGCATTGTTTTACCTGTGAGACTGCGATAATTACCCTGGAGTCGACTCCTGCTACAGACTTCTGCCCCGCGAAGTAAGCATTTCCTAACTGATGGCTTCTGGAAATTGGACCG
This sequence comes from Volucella bombylans, assembly GCA_949129095.1. Classification (NCBI taxonomy): domain Eukaryota; kingdom Metazoa; phylum Arthropoda; class Insecta; order Diptera; family Syrphidae; genus Volucella; species Volucella bombylans. The sequence goes on along the minus strand of OX422143.1, from coordinate 179,889,111 downwards.
GTTTCTTGGTAGCCGTGTCTGCTGGTTTTTCTTTCTATTTGCCTGTAACCCCAGTGCAGGCAGCCTTCTCGTCGTACTGGTTATTTACAATGCCCTTGCAGATGTCCTACTTTATCGCAGTTCCAGCAGCGCATCCCTCGTCTCCCCCGCGGGATATTTCGTTGCATAGTAGTTGGTCTTTTGTTCTTCTTCCAGATTATTCTTTTGTTCATCCATTTTCTGTTGAAGACCGTGCAGATTGTTGGTTTGTTCGTTGAATTTTTGTTCAATGCTGCTCTTCTGCTCGTCCATTTTTTGTTCCAGACTGTTCTGGAGAATGTTCTTCTGTTCGTCCATTTTTTGTTCCAGACTGTTCTTCTGTTCTTCCAGATTTTTCTTTTGTTGGTCGAGACTGTTCTTCTGTTCGTCCATTTTTAATAAGAGGAGTTGCATCATCGCAGCCATGTCACTGCCGGTACTTGTCTGTTCATCCTCGTCGACATCAAACGAGTGTGCATCAGGATCGTGTCCCTCATTGTTCAAAGCCTCCTGAAGTCACAGCACCAGGTCACTTTTTCCTCCACTGGCGCTGAGGCTTCTCTTGTTCAACTCGGATTTGAGTTGGACGAAGACTGCAATAGTTTTCGACCCATTCTAGCTTTTTTTTACACACAATAAGTCCTATCCCACTTCTGACACCAATGTAAAATGTTTGTGTGGGTACAAATGACAGAACTTATTCTTTCCAATATAAATTGCTTTATTCAGTACAGTTGCAGTTCACTATTTAATTGTTTATGTCAATACAATACAATTTCTCAACCGCTTATACTTTTCTTATCTTTTACTTAAACCACTTAATCACTTCTCCTAATTAACACTTCAAATTTCACTTTAGAACTCACTTGCATACCTTGGGGATGCTGGTATTTATACTCGAATGACATACTTCGAGAACAATCCTCGCCATCCAGCGTCCCATACAATTTCCAATTTGCTAGAAAATTCGATTCCATCCTCCAGTCATCAATGGTCGAGACTTTGTTATTCAAGTATCGAAATCTTGTGGTTTTCGAGTATCGACATCTTCTGCTCTGTAAACCCAGATGTCGCTGCTCACATTTAAGTGGTTATCACAATATAAACCAAAAAAAAAATACCTCCCCCGACATTGATCTTAACTCCATGTTTCAAAACATTCTATCCTGGTGTGAATACTCTGGAGCCAAATTATCATTAATAAAAAGCAAACACCTTCATGTCTGTCGAAAACATAAATGCTCCTGCAATATTCTATCAGGGAATATAATTTTAGAAAAAGTTGATAAATTTAAAATTCTAGGCATTGTTTTCCAAACAAATTACAAATGGAACGCGCCCATCAAATATATCCGCCCTGCTTTGGAACAAAAGCTCAATATAATAAAATCCCTTTCCTACAAAAAAATTAATTGCAACCCATACACCCTAACTTCAATCGCCCAATCTATAATAATCTCACCTAAACAAAATCAAAACCATATATAATTGCGCTCTAAGAAAAGCTCTCAACGCTTACCCAACAACTCCCATTAACCACCTCCTGTTCGAATCGAAAATGCAAACGTTTGAAACTTTACGCTACCAGTCCACGATAAAGCTATAGAAACCCATTTTATTTTGCAAAGACACCCCTTTATACAAAATAGTAAGAAACCCAAAAATAGCGATAAAGACTCCATCTTGTATTGAACGCTTCGCAGCCCTCTGTGAAGAAATCAACATCCCTCACAAACCCATTTAATCCTGTCCATCCTTACCCCCACCCTGGCTCTTCCTATCTTCCTGCGTTAAGATAGGAAAACCCAAGAACAACCCTTTAAGAACCCAAAAAAATCCCATACCCCCGGAGATATTCCGAGCACGCTTCATGGAACTGAGAAATAGTTTAAGCGACTACTCCTTCATTTATACAGACGGCTCCAAAGTAGAGGATAACGCAGGCTTTAGTGTCACCTTTGAAAATGAGACGATCTACTCCTTCCTACACCCGATGTACAGCTCTAAATTTACCGCCGAAATACGAGTAATTGCCATTTTAAAAGCCTTGCAATACACAAATAATTTCAACAAAAAATTTGCCATCTGCACTGACTCACTGTCATCTATTGATTTTCAACGTCAATAACCAATCCTATTACCCTTCCCTAATCCGTAACCTTCTCTACCACCAATCTCCTAAGATTTAACTAATATGGGTCCCAGGCCATGTCCAGATCGCGGGCAACGAATTCGCCGACAAATCTGCCAAAAACACTCTTAGAACCCCATCCTTTCTCTCCCCGAACTTCAACCCTCAAGATCTCAACAAGTTTATTAAAAAACAAGCCAACTCCAACAAACTACTCCTCTGGGACAAAACTTCTGAATGGTATAAGGCCATTAATAAAAACAAATTGTCCGTCAAAGAGTACGCAAAAAAATTAAAACCTTCTACAATTACTCGCATCGAAGTAACTAAAATAATTAGGCTTAGACTAGGTCATACCAAGCTCACTCACGAGCACGACATAAAGAAAAATAAATCATTTCAGTGCACCTACTGCAACCAATTACAAATAAGCATTCACCACATCCTCTCCGAATGTTCCGCATTCTCTAACTGCTCTCTAACCCGAATTTCAAAAATATAAAAACTATTATAGATTTTCTCAAAATTACTAATTTATACAACGTAATCTAAATATATGTATCTAAATAGCCGAAGGCCTTTGATGCTCTGGCTATCCAGCATCCAGTGAAATTATAAGTTAGTTTTCTGAATAATAATAATAATACTCGTACTTAGCTCATTTTCAAATATGAACTCGTATCGCAACCCCTCGTTTTTGAAAATCACTATCATTACTTAACATAAAAATATTAACGAGTATATCTACATCATATTTAACTTCTCATTTTTAGGCAGCCAATTCATCAGAACTTCTTCGTTTGTTTGTTAACAACAGTCGGTTACTAGAAGCAACAGATTTGGCGAAAGAAATCTTATGGGCAATGCTGGGTGCAGGCAGTGAATATTTCGACTTCAAGCGACCAATTGCGGTTACAAATCGAGAGATGTGTTTACCATTGCATTCCCTGGATCTACTTTTACACGGACTCAAGCTCAATGCCGAGATAGATCTGGAATACAAACAGGCCCATATCGAGTTAGACGAACTCATTCAAACATACGTCGAAACTGCCGTACGAACATCAGAGAATAAAATTCAAATGGCTTACCAAATGGAAAGGGATCGTCAGATGCAAAGAACCTAATCCCAATCACTTCTAATTAAAACTAAATAAATAAGAATTTTGTAATAAACATTTTTTTTTATTAAATTATTTTATTTTAAAAAGTAACACAACAATTGGGAAAAGTAAGTTAAAAATCGTCCATCATGAGGGAATCGGAGATAAACCGTTTGTAGATATTCATGAAGTTGGCAACGAATGCTTCTAAATGAAATATGTGCTTAGAGCCATTTTGCATTCGGTGCTCATAAAGCGTGGCGAATTCAAGAGTCTTAGCTTTCAGGGACATGTCACAATTCTTCACTAGATTTTCCACAAGACCTTTGAAAATCATGTCTGGTGGTACGCCCTGAGACAGCAGTTCATAAAGTCGTTCGCGAATTTTTAGCAATTTAGCCGGAGTCTGTTCGAGAATAATTTGATTCGCTGTCTCCTTGAGGAAAACCTGCCAATCAAGGTCGACAATTTCTTGATTATACGTAAATGGATATTGTTGAACCTTGGCTGCTTCCACCATTAGGATCGCACGTCGAAGGTTTCTCTCTGACTTCTCAGCAATACGGCTGGCAAGGTCTATGGGAAGATTAAGCCCTTCTTTCTTGCAAGTACTTTGGAGAATGCTAACAATGGTGTCGTGACTAGGAGCTGCTACTCGAATACCTAAACAACGACTACGAATTGCTGGAATAACACGTGAAGTCGAGTTAACAGATAGAATTATCCGGCAAGTGGCAATATATTTTTCCATTGTACGTCGAAGTGCATGTTGTGCATCCTTTGTTAGTTCATCAACATCCGAGAGGAAAATAACTTTGAATTCTCTTTGTGGGTCAATTTGGTGTGTTTGAGCGACTTGTTTAATGAGATCTACGACTACTACACGATCGTATATGCCAGCATCTGAGGGGTTGACTTCCATGTGATAGTTGCTACTAACCGTCATTACTTCGATTTTTTTATTCGATGGAGTCGTGAACGTTATAGTCTCGCTACGGAGACGCTCTACTCCGGGACCATATAGTTCTCGCAACAGGCACATTATCCGGGTTTTCTTGCCAGCTCCTGAGGGTCCATAAAACATGAGATGTGGAAAGTCTCCTTGTTGACTGAGGTTTCGCAGTTGCTCTGCTTGTTCCTACAAGAAATACATACAATTCAGATTTTAGGTGATTGCAGAGTTAAAAGCATGACGTTTACCTTATGGTAATCCAATTTGGAGAGTTCTCGAGGACGATATTTATCCACCCACAAAGCCATGTTCTGTTTTCGTTTAAAATATAAATTTGCTACGGGAAGTATAAACTTTCGAACAGACGGATAGTTCCCGCGTTTCAAAACGAATTGTTGTGACAGATGCTTTCAAATGTCAAAATTTGCATTGTTACTATCATAGGATTGTTTGATTTGGGGACTTAACTGAGCTTTTTCTTTAATCTTACTAGGACGGGAAGTTGAATAATTTTTGTAACCGAACTGCGTGCATTCCTGTTTTTTTTTTCTCAATTTTCGAATGATTTGTGAAAATTAATTCTGTGCCATATAAAACATTACTTTGAAATGTTTAATGCATTATGCGGAGAAATTGTGCGTTACTTCGAAAGCGTATCAATAATGTCTTTGGAGCATAGATGAACTAACTAGGTATGCTTAGGAGCTGGTCGTCATGACGCTGGCATACGGTTTGAACTTTGAGCATTGAAATAAATTTAGGGAATATGTCATATAGATAGATTAAAGGGGTTTTGGGAAACTCTGATGCAGTCTACTGATTAATTCAGGAAGCTGTTCAGTTTAAACCGCTGGCCGATCCAATCCCCCGATTTCGTCAGTACCTACATTTACAAATTATGTTGAAATTGATTCGTGTGTACGCCACTTAAGTTTTCTCAAGCATTTTAATCGAACATTACTTCAGCCAACATATGTATCAGCTTTTTGACATTTCAAATTTGAGAGGCCTTACCGCGTTGAATATAAACAAATATTTTATCGATTTACACAAATATTAAAATAAAAAAAAAAACAAGTAAAATATGAATTTGATTTGTTTGCCGGGCCAACGGCTATGCCTGTCGGATGAAAATACTGTCGCTGGGCAAGGAACATACGAGAGACAAGGTTACATTTATTCTACACTAGCCGGAACCGTGCATATCAAGGAGCAAGAGAAGGTATGGCTAGCCCTTAAAACAAACTCAGCCTTTACTTTGCTATTGTATCTTTTATCTGCAGTTCAAATTCATTGAAGTAAAATGTGTGGGAAATCAGACAATAGTTCCAGTCACTGGGGACGTTGTGACGGCACGAGTTCAACAAGTTAACCAAAGATTTGCAAAGTGTTCAATCATCTGCATTGGAGATCATATTTTAGAAAGGAATTATAGGTATGGGAAATTACATTCAGTGATTAAAGAATTGAGAAACTTTCTTCTAATTGGGTTTCATTGTTTCAGAGGTGTGTTGCGAAAGGAGGATGTAAGGGCCACTGAAAAAGATTGTGTTGAAATGTTTAAATCATTCCGTCCAGGAGATATAATTTTAGCCAGAGTAGTAAGTATCTAAAACATGTACGAGCGACAATTAAAATATTAGACGGTTTTCTTTTCTTTAGCTGCCACAGAATGAACTTTCTTGTTATCAACTAAGTACAGCCGAAAATGAATTAGGTGTAGTAGTTGCTTTGGCTAATGAAAGTGGACCATATGGAATACCTATGGTGCCAGTTAGTTGGACTGAAATGCAATGTCCCGATACCCTTGTTAAAGAACCGCGTAAAGTTGCCAAAATTGTACCTGAGAGCGCATTGAAGATAGAAGAACAATAAAAAAAAACATTTTAGAGAAAAATTGTGTTTTGTTTGTGATGTCAGTTAAATCTCTAAATATTTCTTACCGCAGATGACCACTACTTTTAATTGTAATAAAAATCGGGCCAGCTACTTACAACAAAAAGGAATATGTAGCATTATTTCTTACACACAAGTAGTAGCAGAGCGTATTTTTTCCCCACTTAGCATAGTTTTAGATAGCCCTAGGTCCACAGTTCAGTAAATGCTCCCTTGATTGTGCTAAATCAGTTTGTCCCCTTGGGATTAATTCACAGACTTAAGTCCATATGAGTTCCGGCCTTTGTCAATGGTAGGTTAAACCCAGTACATCAGATATGATGTCTGTTATGAATTGCTGACAATGTCGTTATTGTTCAACTGCATGGTTAAAGGTCATTGGATCAAGACACTGCGTGGTTCCCTTGCAGATGTTGAAGTGTGGTGAACTACTGCTTATTATGGTGCTATTTTAACCCTGAGTTTATTTTAAGAGCTAGTGACGCGCTCTATGGAGATATTTTCACTTAGCGCTCAAACCACCAAGTATCTTACGTGCTTAGGCTTGTGCTAATAAAGGCCCAAATAGGCGCTCACCATAAATGTCACAGTTTTTCATCATTCGTTTCTGAGACCCATAACATCGTACTTCTTGGATGGTAACATTAACGTGACGGAAAAACCGACGGAACCACTACCTTTCGTTCGGTAACAACTCCCCCTCGTCGTGGGCCTAGATGCCGAAAAATCATCATAACTCTGATTGTGTTCAAGCAGCTCAAATGAGGACATCAGTAGGTCTCTCTCTCTAAGGTCGCCATTAACTCTGTCTTAGGACTAATCTATCTCAGTTGTACTTGCGCAGGTTATACTCTGTGTACTATAGAACGTTGGTAGTGTGTTTTCTTTTCAACGGCTTCCCTTTCCTTTCTCTTGAGCTTGGAACCACCAATGGCGGAGTTAGAAATGGTGAATAACGCACATTAAAATTCCGAAGTTTGTGAAGATTTTACCAGGTGAAATTTCAACAAACAGTTCTGCTACCCGTATTTCGCTTTATTTGACGGGGATTAGGTTGCAGTGAAGTTGAGAAATGTAAACGATTTTTCGAAACAGTTATCACTGAGAACTGTAGACGTATTCATAAAAGTAAGTAAGAGTACACGCGAGTAAAACCCATTGTTACTAATAAATATGATTTGCAAGTAGGTAAATTGTATAGACACCATGTATATTGCTATTGCTTCAGTTTTTCAAAACATACAAGCACATCCAGCCAAGCAAGATGCATACAAATTAGCGCTGCATAGAAGGACTATAGCTGCTCACGAGCTCTACGTGAAAAGAGGAGAGACAAATAATGGCTTCTCAAGAGAAAAATGGAGCATGAAAAGCGTGCGGTCGATGAAATTGAGAAATGTCACTCCAGGAATGAGATTCGGAAATTTTGCCAAAAGTTAAAAAAAAAAAAACATGGCACAGACACAGATACCGAAGCCTATAGTAGAATCGCAGTCGATGCTAAGAATTTGGAAAAATCATTTCTGTAGACTGTATAACGGCGATTATGAACCAAATACCGCTCTTAGGCAGAATTAAGCTTCTATGTAGCCCAACAATTCCGTCCACCCGACCTGGATGAAATGAAGATAGCGATATCTAAGCATAAGTCCCACGCCCGTGGCTCATGTGGTAGTGTATTGGCTTTCAAATCGGAAGGTTTGGTGTTTGAATCTCAGTCTCGCCCGAAAGACATTCGTTTTTTCAGGCAACTTAATTCACGTAAGACGAATGGCTGCCTATAATACAACAACAAGTCCAATTACACTAATAATTTAGTCTCCCCATTAAATGTTGGATGCCACCCATGTAGTGAAATAACCACTGAACCCAAAAATCTTTCTTTCTCTCTCCATCCTATTTTCCTAAAAACTTAACTTAACAGGCATTTTAAGTGTAATAATCGCGGTAGACGATGACTTGGTAAGGAGCATACACCAACTCATTCGTAAAATATTGTCCGACGAAAGAATGTCAGATCAATGAAACCTCAGCATTGTTTGTCCGATCCTCAAGAAAGGAGACTAGTTGAACTGCGCCAACTACAGAGGCATCAATCTTCTTAACATCGCCAGAAGATCTCATCTGCCGTATTGTGTGAATGTCAGAAGCCGTTCGTCAACAACCTGATCGTGATCTTAAAAAAATTCGTGAGCTCCAAATTGATACGCACCATATACGCATTGGTTTTAAAGCCGCGTGTGGCGGCAACAATAGAGACGAGCTATACAAAGTGTTGGCAGCACCATAATTATTATTATTCATATTTTGGCATTTACATTATTTTTCATTCTTGCTTATTTTCACATTTTATTCCCTCTCTTCTTTCTTTTTAATTTGAACTCTTGCACCAACCAGACGCATAATAAAACACGTGTAAATTTTTATTCATTGATATTTTATTTCTATTAAAAGAAGTTTGTGTGATCACAAGAGATCACAACAGTGGCGACGAGGATTTTAGGCACTATCAATTTTATAAATTCATTCTCCCATCATGGAAGAAACATTCAAGAAGTTGCTCCAGCAGATGCAGGAACAGCAACACAGAGACAATCTGGCAATGCAAGCGCTGGTTTCACAGCTGCTATCACAGCAACCAGCGGCAACATCCAACACAGACAGCGTTAAAGGTGAGAACAAAAGCCCAGAATTCATCATGGAAGCACTCGCATCAAACATTACGGAATTTCACTTTGAGATTGAAAATAACCTCACATTCGACACGTGGTATGCTCGTTACGAAGATCTTTTCGAAATCGATGCTTCAAAATTGGACGATGCAGCCAAAGTCAGGCTTTTATTAAGGAAACTCAATTCCATCTTTCACAGCAAGTACATCAACTACATTCTACCAAAGCACTCTCGCGACTTTACGTTCAAAGAAACGGTGCAAAAGCTCACCCAGCTATTCGGCTCTCAAACATCACAGTTCAATTTAAGATATAACTGTCTACAGCTCACAAAAGAATCACATTGCGATTTCATCACATATGCAGGTGTAGTGAACATACATTGCGAACAGTTCAAGCTGAAAGATCTATCCCTAGATCAATTCAAATGCTTGATATATGTAATGGGAATGAAATCAACATCTGACTTTGAGATTCGCACCAGAATGTTGACCAAGTTGGACAGTGAAGGCTCTACCATTACGTTAGATGTTTTATCAAGAGAGTGCCAACGTTTAATCAATTTAAAAACAGACACAGCACTCATCGAGAATGCCAAAGCTGATGTACTAGTGAACCGACTACATACCACCAACAATATAAACAAGTCAAAAGCTATCCCGAAATCCCCATGCTGGTTCTGTGGTAACATGCATTTCGCCCGCGACTGCTCATATGCCAAACACAAATGTGGGCAATGCAACACTATAGGCCATAAAGAAGGGTACTGCAATGTGGGGAGGAAGCAGAAAAATAAAAGTCATAAATGCAACAGATTGAGAGCAAAGATGAATTATAACAACAACAAAACATTTAGGCCAGAATTAAAAAGCATTTTCATCATTTTCATCACCAACAAAATTGATCCATCGGAGCGGAAGTATATAAGCGTCAACATAAATGGTACAAATATCGACTTGCAGTTGGACACAGCATCTGACATTACAATAATATCAGAGAAAAACTTCAAAAATTTTAATGTTACACTTGTCGACAAAGTTATACACACAGCCAGAAGTGCAACTGGCAAATTACCATTGCCCGCTCAATTTGCAATGTCAAATTCAGAACGAGACAGGCATATTCGACATGTTATGTCACCCCAATCAACAATTTAAATGTTATGGGGCTCGACTGGATTACGGCATTAAAACTCGAAGATATGTCAATAAGTGCAATCTGCAATCAAGTCACAAGTGAAAACCGGGAAAGTTCTAATGAATCTATTCAAAAAAATATTTCACTTTTAAAACTTTCTTTTCCAGAAGTGTTCAGCGAATCATTAGGCCTGTGTAGCAAAACAAAAGCACATCTGGTGGCAAAGCCAAACATCCAACCAGTTTTCCGACCAAAGCGACCAGTCGCTTATGCTGTCAAAGATCTTGTTGTAGCAGAACTGCAGCGACTACAAGACACCAATGTGATTTCGCCAGTTAACTACTCGGAGTGGGCTGCCCCTATAGTTGTCATAAGGAAATCGAATGGAAGCATACGCATTTGTGCAGACTTTTCCACTGGTCTGAACAATGTGCTCGAAAATCATCAGTATCCTCTTCCCTTGCCAGAGGATATTTTCGCAAGACTGGCCAATGCTCGATTCTTTAGTCATATAGACTTATCAGACGCTTTCTTGCAAATTGAAGTGGACGAAGAGTCTAAGCATCTACTCACCATCAACACACACATGGGTCTCTTCCAATACAACCGAATGCTGTTCGGTGTGAAAACGTTCCCGTCAATTTTCCAACAAGTCATGGACCAAATGCTTGCTGGACTGTCAGGCGCAGCAGCATATACTGGTGACATCTTTGTATCCGGAACAGACTTGGAGGAACACAATAGGAATTTGCATGAGGTTCTGTGTCGTATCCAGGACTATGGATTTAAGGTTAAATTCGCTAAATGCAAGTTTTTTGTCAACGAAGTCAAATACCCTGGGTACGTCATTAACCAACACGGACTTCATCCCGATCCTGAACGCATATTGGCCATCAACAACATGCCAGAGCCAACAAACGTGTCAGAACTTAGGTCTTTTCTTGGTGCTATAAACTTTTATGGCAAATTTGTAAACGACATGCGCAAACACAGAGGACCATTGCATGAGTTGTTAAAGGCAAATACACGGTGGATATGGACAGAAGACCACCACAATAGTTTTCTCAACCAGAAAAAGATTCTCTCATCTGACCTGCTCCTAGCTCATTACGATCCTAAGCAAAATATCATCGTTGCAGCAGATGCCTCCAACTATGGCCTAGGTGCATGTATTTTGCACGAATATCCTGATGGAACCATCAAAGCAATCTGTCATTCATCGCGATCGCTCACACCAACAGAAAAAGCATATAGTCAGATTGAAAAGGAGGGTCTCGCCCTTGTCTTTGCAGTGACTAAATTCCACAAAACGGTTTTTGGTCGAAAGTTCAAACTCCACACAGACCATAAACCACTTCTTGGCATTTTTGGGAAAAAGACAGGAATAACCGTTCATCAAGCAAACCGTTTACAACGCTGGGCAGTCAAGTTATTGGCATACGATTTTGACATCAGCTTTATTTCAACCAGTAGCTTTGGATATGCAGATGTGCTGTCACGGCTCATTGATAAAAATATCCAAGTGGCGGAGGATTTTGTTATTGCATCAATCAAAATTGAACAAGAGGTTAAACAAATTCTTAGAGACAATCTCGGAAATCTGCCAGTTACTCACCAAATGGTTAAAGTTGAATCGGCGAAGGACAATACACTACACCGAATATTTCATTTTGTGGCTAATGGCTGGCCGAGCAAAATCAAAGAAAACAACGAGTTAAAGGCATTTTTCAACCGCAGAGAAGATATCAGCATCATCGACGGATGTCTCATGGTTGGCCAACGAGTCGTCATTCCAAAACTGTATAGAAGAAGAGTTCTCAAACAACTCCATCGTGGCCATCAAGGCATCGAAAGAACAAAATCTATAGCCAGAAGTTTTGTTTATTGGCCAAACAAAGATACCGACATCGAAACACTGATCCAAAATTGCAGCAATTGTGCGACAGCAGCCAAGATGCCAACAAAAACATTGCTTCAGCCATGGCCCACACCAACGGAACAATGGGAACGTCTCCATCTGGATTACGCTGGACCAATCGAGGGTAATTATTTTCTGGTTCTAGTGGACGCTTTTTCTAAATGGCCGGAAATAGTTGCAACAAAATCTATCACTACTCAGCGTACCATAGAAATTCTCAGCGAGATATTCTCCCGATTTGGACTACCAAAAACGATCGTTTCAGACAACGGGACGCAGTTTAAGAGCTCGCAGTTTCAACAGTACATGGCAGAGAATGGTATCAAACATCTTTGCTCCAGTCCATTCAACCCGGTGTCTAATGGACAAGCCGAACGATTTGTAGACACCTTCAAACACCTTCAGACTACAAATCAAAATCAAACATCCATGTCCGAACAATTTAATCGAAAGTTTGGTACCAAATCGAGATCATTCAACAGTCAAGATTTAGTTTATGTGAATATACATACTAATAGTAACAACTTCCAGTGGCAGCCAGGACAAATTGTTGAACGTTTTGGAAAGGTCATATATAATGTTTTGTTGCGGAGTGGCAGACTAGTTCGTGCACATGCCAATCAGCTTCAAATACGTTATAGAGAAGACATCACTACCAAACCTGGAGTCGAAAAACCATGGAATTTGGCGTTGGATTTGTATGAATGTGATACAACACCTTGTGAAGTAGTTCCGCCACCAGACAGGGTTAACTCCCCCAACGTTAAGACTTCACCAAACAATATAGTAGCATCTTCACCATCTATCCCACGTCGAACCCAACGGACACGACGACCAATCAATAGATTTATGCCTGGATAATTGTGTCATCATAATAGATAACTCAAAGGGGAAGGTGTTGGCAACACCATAATTATTATTATTCATATTTTGACATTTACATTATTTTTCATTCTTGCTTATTTTCACACTTTATTCTCTCTCTTCTTTCTTTTTAATTTGAACTCTTGTACCAACCAGACGCATAATAAAACACGTGTAAATTTTTATTCATTGATATTTTATTTCTATTAAAAGAAGTTTGTGTGATCACAAGAGATCATAACACAAAGCTTTATACAAACTCGTTCGTTTGTGCAGGATGACGAGGAGAATGCACACTGCACCATTAATGCCGGTAGAGAACTCAAAGAGACTTCTGATGTCAAAAAAGGTGTGCTGTCACCCGATTTCTTTAACATTACTCTTGAAAAAATATTGTAAAACTCATGTGCCAACACAAAAGGCAGAATCCAATTACTTGTGATTGATATTGACATAACCGAAGAAAGCAGCGTAATGTAAGCGGCTTTAACGATCAATGAGGGCAATGCATATGCTGTCAACAAGAAAGGACACCCAACACCGACATTTCGGACAGAATATCCTCTTCAACAGATATAACTCTGAAGTGGTAAAGGACTTTGCCAACCTAGGCTCCGCTATGAAGTCAGAAAACGACACCAGCGTTGAGATCAAACGAACAATAACTCTTGTCAATCGCTTTTTTTTTGAGCTAAGGTGGCAATAGGCTAGCAGAGCTCTCTCTCTCGAACAAAAAAAGTAACTTGAGAGCCAGGTACACCCCGGACTGTAGAGCCGCCTTAAGTACGTTGGGGTCAACGTGGGAGCAAGTTTATTGGAAATGACTTGGCTATTTGAGAGGGCTTGCCCTCGCTTGTACAGAATAATAGTGTCGAAGTACACAACATTTTTACAACAGAACCTAATAAAAGTGGACAATTTCGTATAGATTTCGCATATATTATATAGTAAAATTAAACCAGTTAGTTTTTTTTGTTTGTTTTTTGTTTGTATACTCGTAGAATGTAAGAATTAGCGGATTAAGAAATAAAAATGGATATAGTTTAGTTTATGATGAAAAAACTGAAAAAATTTGAAATGTGGTTTGACAGAAATATGTATACTGCGTACCCATATGCGGAAGTTTTGGAAAGATTGAGATGCAGAGAGAACCGATAGGAAACTAGAAACTGGCATGACAAGCAAATCTTATTGGCTTAACCGTTTAATACCAGAAATTCTTAGACATGAAAGACAAACGGAAGATTAAAACGATGATTTGCAACCTCGGGCGACAAACCTTAAGAAAAAACCAGGTACTCGTGAATTTGGTGTGTAAACATCTGCGCATACGACTCGGCAAAGCTTTAGGCGATTCAACTATATAAGTTAAAAAAAATTCTTTATTTTATTCATTTTTCTGATTTTAATTTATTTATTCATTTTCATTTTTAATCTCTTTAATACATGAGATTATTGGTCGATGATAACTAAAGTATGATAGGTACACCTGTGACTCAAAGGTGTTTAAATATCTTGAAAATACAGCATCAATTACTGTTCGTGAATTTGTAGTTGGAGTATTTCTATTTGTAGAGTAAGTGCGGCAAATGTGGCCTACGTGGGTAATATGGCCTACCACTGCATTTCCCAAACCAAAACCCACAGCGAACTCAAAAAATGTTTATTGCGAATACGTTCAAACCGGTTTGGCTTGTCTTTCGTGGTGAGTGTGGCGCGACAGGTGTGGAAGATATCCGCGGCATTTTGTTTTCTTTACTTTCTTTGTAATTTTTTGATAAGTTTTCTTAAGAGTTTTTACAATAAATTTTCTGTTAAATTGGTAACTTTTTCTCTAAAATTAGATAGTGTTAAATATTTTCTTAATTTGTGTGATATTATAATTTAAAAAAAAGCATATGAAGTGTGTTGAAAATTAAAATGAGTGAAAAATGCACAGTGTATTTAATTGTGGCCTACCCCGTGTGTTGGTAATATGGCCACTTTTATTTTTTTATTTTGAAGGTCTAAGCAAAGTCAAAAACCACGGAAGACTTGGCGGAAGGAGGATATGAGGGAAACGATATCGGCAATCAACAACAAAATAATGGGATCTTTGAAGATGTCCAAAACATATAATGTTCCGAGAACCACACTGAGGCGATTGGTGGCAAAAACAGAAGTACCATTGGAAGAAGTGGTCTGTGCGAAATTAGGAAGAAAGACTATATTTCCACCAGAATTAGAAGAGTCCCTAGCGGATTACTGTTTAGAAATGGAAAAAACGACATAAGGTCGTTAGCTTTCTAGCTTGCCATCAAAAACGGGATTTCAAATTCATTATCTATTGTCAAGGAAGTTTCATCGTTGTCGTTCCGTCAGCCGACTGGAACATCCTTAGCGCACTTCCGGATTTTCGAAGGAAAACGTCGCAATTTTTTTCGGCAACCTGGAATTGCTTATGAACAGGTAACATTTCGCTCCAAATAATATATGTAATGTGGATGAAACGGGCATTTATGTTGTCCCATCGAAAATGCCTAAAGTACTTGCGTTGAAAGGTCGAAAACAAGTTGGAGCATTAACTTCAGCTGAAAGTGGTTCTTCAGGAGGTTCATTTATTCCTCTTATGTTCAACTTCCCGAGGAAGAGACACAGCCCTCAGTTAATGAAAGGTGCGCCATCAGGCTCCATATATGCAAATCATCCATCTAGATGGGTGCAAACGAACTTATTTACAAAGTGGTTCAAACACTTTTTGTAATCAGTCAAACCATCCTCATCATCACCGGTGCTGCTAATAATGGATAGACATACAAGCCACACTAGGAACATAGAGCTTGTGGACCTTGCAAGAACAAATCATGTGCACATTCTATCGATTTCTCTGCATTCGAACCATAAAATACAGCCGCTTTACAAGACCTTCATGGGATCTTAAAAAAGTACTTGACTCAGCTAATTGAGCTATTCGGTCGAGCCTTCCTTAAGACTCAAACTGGAGAGATTGCAGTTAGTGGTTTTTCGTCGACAGGAATATGCCAATTTGATAGAAATATCTTTCAAGACCACTATTTTTTAGCAGCAGAAGAAGTTGATACAACAGAATTTCAACCTAATGTGGAAAATCGTGCGCCTACCAATCCATGTGATATTGAGGGGGAGATGTAGATGGAGCCAGATTAAAATGTACCATCGACTTCAGCTGGAATAAGATCAATTCCTGTCCGGATTAAAAAACTTCGAATCGTGGACGAATACGACGAAAATCGGAGATCATTTCGTCATCGCCGTATAAAATGTGTCTGGAAAAATCCGTTAAATTAAAGGATGAGAGGGAAAAGAAACTAGGATCCAAAACGGATATGATAACAAAAGACGCATTAAAGAAGAAGGTAGAAATAGCATGTAATAATTTTAATGCATCTTAAACTATAATTTCAGAAGGCTCATTCGAATCTGATGTTGGGAGCGAACAGATCATACCGAACAAAAAGAAAAGAACAGTCTTCTTCATCAGAAAGTCATGACAGTAATTTCATTGCAGACGATGGTTCCGACCCTAGTCCCGATAGAAGTAATCAGGCAGATGCTAAATGCAACTGCTGATCGAGCTTATTCTCTGAAGATAAGTAAGGCGAAGCTTGGGTACAAGGTGTTGTGTGTACAATGTGGGCACATGAAGACTACACATGCAACGGACAACAATACAATATGTGAATTTTGCTGTCGTTAAGTTAAAGTTCCTCGAAAAAACATTGCCCACCAGGCGGGCTATAATAGCCGCAATTTTTTCAAAACTGAATATGAAGTTCCTTTAAGTTTTTGTTTTTAAATTTTTGTAATGTTTGTTTTTTTAATTAAAGTTTCTAAAGACTAAAATAAAAATGATTTGTAAGACTGTTAGAAAAAAAAATGAATTAGACTTAAATTTATGGTTTTATTTAAAAAAAAAAATGTTAAGGGTGGGCCACATTTGCCGCACTTACTCTATTTATTTCTAAATTTAATTTTTATTTTTACGAAGTTTGCATTGAAGTCACCTCCCAGTATTATCGGCATTTGATCATAATTTTCTTGTAAAGGGTCCGCCATCTAACGTTTTTTTTTTCAACTAGTGCTTATTTCGTGAATGCTAACACTTATCTCATGTCTGAACTGACAGATAATTAGTTTTATCCTTCCGGTTAATAATGGAAAATAATTTCATTTAAATGGCTGCCTCGGCTGGCCATGCAGTAGCCTACACGATGGGTCCAATTTTTAAACAAATTATCGATTGTGTGCAGCTGTATTTCACCAATGGCTTCACGAATATTGTCCTTTAAAGCGTCAATGTCTCTGGCTTGTCGGCGAAACACTTATCTTTTACGGCACCCCACAAATAATAGTCCAACGGTGTCAAATTGCAGCTCCGAGGTGGCCAAACGACTTCAGCTCTGCGGCTGATAATGCGATCTTCAAAAACTGGGCGCAAAACATCGAGTGCAGCTTCGGCTGTGTGGCACGTAGCGCCGTCCTGTTGAAACCAAATGTTGCCAATATCCTCCTCTTTAATTTTTGTGAACAAAAATTCGTTCAACATGGCCCGATAACGATCGCCATTGACTGTAACGGCCACTCCTTGCTCATTTTCGAAGAAAAATGGCCCAATTATGCCTCTGGACCAAAATCCGCACCACACAGTGACTCGTTTTGGGTGTATCGGCTTTTCAATGTATGCGTGCGGGTTTTCTGTGCCCCAAATGCGACAATTTTGCTTGTTTACATACCCGCCAAGATCAAAATGAGCTTCATCTGAAAAGATGATTTATTTGGCAAAATCGGCATCGGATTTTCAAAGTAATGTCGCAATATTTCCCAGCGTTGTTCAAGCATATACACAACCATATTCGTTCAGCGGAAGGTCACGAAATAAGCACTAGTTGAAAAAAAGCGTTAGATGGCGGCCCCTTTAGTTCAGCTTATCCAGCAGACTTACCATACACGTCAAAGTGTAGACATTTTAAAATTTCGGGGCAATTCGTTCATTAAGTGAAATATATAAGACCACAACCAGGATCTTCTGGCCGTTGGGCATTACGCATTTAGCTGCACAAATATCACCGACTGCTTTTGTCATTACTGAGCAGTTTGACGATACATAATATCCATATGTGGTGTAGTGATATGCGCTGTGTTTTGCTTTTGATATATTGCCACTGTACGCAACAATCAAAATTTGGAACGGATATATGCTCATCATTACGAAGCCAAATTTCGCTGAGAAATAAGAAGGTACACTCTTGTGTTACCGCATCCGTGAGATCATTGCTGTGTGTCCTCAGACTCCGGCAATTAAATACGAGAAAGGAGGCTAAGGTGTGTGGGGCACGCAGTAGTTCTAAAAAATTGTGTCTTGACGCGTACGTAAAGGATTATTTGTAAGCCTTGTAAATTCATTTTGGAGTGCAGGTAAGCTCTGTGTGGTTCTTCGTCCATGATGAATTATTGGATTATTGTTCTGTGTGACAATAAAAAGTCCTTCAAGACTTGTAACTCTCGAGAGAGCGACGTAGACGAGTTGTTGGTCATGTGCCTTTTCATATAAATAGACAACCTGATCAAAAGTGTCTCCTGACTTGTGAATCGTCATGCCACTGGCAAGTATCAGAGGAAAATGATTTCGCTTAGCACTGATGGGTCAATTTATATTTAAGTAAATCGTAGGATTCCTGCCTACGATAGGAACTAAATCTTTCTCTATAATATATCGTTGAATGCATTCAGCAGATAGTCTCTACAATTTTCGCCCAATTTTAAAAGTTCCAGGAAATCTTAACCATAGACGCTTTACTGTACCGTTCTCTAAAATTATATTATCGTCAGGGTTGAGCTCGTCGACATTATTTTCAATTTGAATATTGTTTTTATATTTGATAAATTCCAAAAATCCTACGGCTCCGTTTGCTAAGCCATCTGAAACTTCTATATTAGTCGTTATCATATACGGTCGGCCCTTAACGAGCGTAAGTGCATAAGGCAGTCCACCGGTATCTAAAACAACCTTCTTGTGCAGCTGCTGTCGAACATGTGTTAATTGCTCAGCGCTCCTGTAGCCGGTAAAAATGTCAGTAGCTACTGATAACACTTTGTCCGCAGTAGCGTTGAGAATCTCTTTGTTGTAGATATCGACGTCGTGATTCTTAAAGAACAGCCGTACGCCATTGGGACATTGTTCATCGGCTATTTCTTTAGTGAAGAAACGCGACTCAATTAAAGCTAGCTCTCGCTCATCCAACATTAAACCATTCCCAATTTTTGTCAACAAACGTGAGAAATCGGCGTTCGCCTGGTGCATGACTTCGGTGAGTTCGTAGAAACTCAAGGTTCGCCATAATGTCGGCCCTGCCATACTATATTTTGTTTGTTTGTAAATGGGAGTTGCACGGACAGCTGTTAATTGTCGTAAATCACAGATGAGGAAAACGTCTTTTCCACCGTAACAAGAATCAATAGCCGTAATCTGTGGCCATTTTCGAAAACGTCATCTGCATCAAATTGCTTTTGCAAAATGTTCTTAAACGCAAGCTGCAAAAGTCATTTGTTCGAAAACGACATTAGAAATCAAACTGTCTTTGCAGCATGTTCGATAATGCAGTGTTTGCAGGACAGATGTTCATAAACGTCATATGCCAGAAATTTGCACTGCGTAATAACATGCATTCAAGGATGATTGCTCTGTTCGAAAACGTCAAATGCTCTTGCAAGAAAAAAATCATGTAGATGACACAGATCAACGATATAAAATTACGTTTGCAGTTTGATGTTCGGAACACTTAAGGATTGCAAATGACGATCAATTTGACGATCAAATGACGTTTTCGAAAACGGCCTGTCTTAATCGTGTATCAATTTTTTCATTTAATTCCGCTGAAATCATACTGACTTCATCATCATACATGGTGACGTCTCAGTCCTTATAAGTGCTAAACTAATACGTCTGTGCCCGGTGCGTTTCTGTTTATTTGTGCAGTGAGGGCGAGAGCCTACGAAATAGGTTAGATTAAATTTTTAAATTACATTGATTACAACAACAACGCTGTGTCCATACATAGAATATTTCGTCTTCGCTCAGTCAAACGTATGCCGGGAATGTTGACATTTGCAATGCTACTGCTATTACTCTGGGTCTGTGTGAATACAGTAATACTAAGTTTGGTTACGCGTGACAGCAAGAAACTCGTGAAGCCCATACTGAGAGCTAAGATATTTACACATAAAAAAAAAGCCTAAACCTCTGTCACTTACATATCTGTATAATCGCGAAGATCTCTGCAATTTAAGCCTACAGGTTACCTCCGTTTGTTTACTTTTTAGAGAACAAAGCTATTTTCCACCATATCTTTCGGTTACTTTCCAAACCCAAAAATTACTAATTGCAATTCATAAATTATTGATCTAAACACATTGTAAATTATTATTTCTTTTGCACATTTAGTACTTTATTGGGTTATACATTCACATAATACACTTATAGAATTGTTTTTAGGGCATTCATATTGAATTACACCCAATGCGACATTGTTTACACCAAATACGACACTGATTACAACAAAAATATTTATTTTGTGAGTAATATCATATCATATCCATACGATTACGACATATTAGACATTTAATTAATACATGCATGATTTTGTCCTGTTAAGAAAAATAGAACATCAAATATTCTTGATTTTTATTTATTTAGGACTGAATAAGCATTTGTCTGTCGGCTCTTAGTAGAGTGTGTTCGGTAATAAAATTGTCAACATATTTAGGAAGAAGTTTCTGCGTAGCTCTTTCGTATAAACTAGACATCCTTTTGGGTTCCGCCTTATCGCGTTCAAATTTAATAAAATCAATCCAGACATCTGCACGAGTTTCCCCAAAATCTTTAATTGCATTCTCGTAGCATTGTCTCAACCTCTCTACATCGGGTTTAAGCTGAAAAAAAAAAAGGAAATTCGATTAATCAAGAAATGTAATTCAAAGTATTGTTAGGTACATTGAGTTTGTATTTACTGTAGGCGTTTACACAAATTACGTAGTTTATTTCCTTTAAGAAGCTTTCTAAAAGGCGATCCATGAAACGTAACACATACATATATATGTATATTTTGTATAGTCTGAGCTGTACCATATATTTATTACAGATTGACAGTTTAATTCAACACAATTTTTGAAATTTTCGATTTCATTTTACACATTTCTTGTGTAATCAGACGAAGACCGTCCCGAATATTTTTTTAATGCTTTGGTAGTTCGGGGAGCATTGGCATAAACTCGATACTTCAGAAAACCCCAAAGTAAGAAGTCAGTGTTAGGTCATTTCGCGAGATTATCTATTTCTCTTCAAAAAAAATCATTGTTTGGTGCGATGTTTGGAATGTAGCGGCCTCTTGCTGGACCCAAACGTTCCTTAAGTCCATCCCAACTAATTCGGTCCATAAAAATTTTGTACGCATGATTTCATCAATTGTTAAAATTCTTTGCAACACAGTCGTCGTCTAACCTCGGTACCGACAACATCAATTCGTGAGTTTACTGTCAAGTAGTGTAAAGTAGTGAGCGTGCAAAAAAAAAAAAAACAAAGACTTCTCTTCTTATTTTTTTCTTGTCCCGTTTTCCCAATAGTACTAATACTATACAGTGAAAAACTAACGGGTTTTCAATGGCTTTACGGGGCCACGTGCCCTCAAAAAACCGGTTCGATGACCTGGATATTGAAGTGCTATCAGGACCAACACACAAAAGAAAAAAGAAAAGTGAATTTGCCTCTATTAACCCCTTTCCCACGACATCATGCCAATCTGATCCAAAATTTATTGTTATAACCGCTTCAGACGATAAAAAACCTCTAACTTCATTTAGTGTTTTCCTCCTGAAAAAAGCCATTGATGGTATCAGCACTCAATACGAATCTATATCACAACTACGTGATGGAAATTTATTAGTGCTGGTCAAATCGCAGAAAATAGCTGATCTGTTTACATCAAAAAAGTCACTATCAAACATCTGCCCTATCAAGATTTCCCTCCACAACACTCTTAACTCGTCTAAAGGCACGGTTTTTGCTCCCTGCCTCATAAACGTTCCAGAAGAAGAAATCGTTAAGGAAATGAGAAGCCAAGGCGTTACTGAAGTATTTAAATTTAAAAAACGACAAGAGGACTCAAAACAAATTTGTACTGGTGTTATTCTTCTTACTTTCGACCGCCTCCGCCCTCCATCCTCATCCTCCGCCCTCCATCCTCGGCTGGTACAACGTCAAGGTAAGGGAATATTTCCCTAACCCCATGCGTTGCCGAAGCTGTCTACTTCTTGGCCATACCACCAAAAGATGTAATAATACCCCCCGCTGCGAAAACTGCAATCTTCCCCCACACAATCCCACCAAGTGTACCCGCACCCTTTGCGCCAACTGCTCGGAAGAACATGCTGCATCCTCCACACTTTGCAAATCATACCTACAGGAAAAAGAAATCCTAAAAATAAAAACCGTAAACAAATGCAGCATATCCGAAGCAAAAAAATTATACAGGGCACAAACTCCCAACGTCTCATCCCCTCTCTGCACCACTTACGCTAAGATTACGAAAACCCCTCTACCGCAACCAATTCCACCGAAAACAAATACACAAGCTGTTAACTCATACATTGTCAATAAACGAAAAATACATCAAACAGTATTCAATTAAGCACAACTGTCAATTCTCCAATTCTTACTCCAATACAAAAAGCACTAAGCATCAATTCTCCAGCACAAACCTCAAACACCAATACAGACATATCAAAAAAACACATTGCCCCCTCCTCCACATGTCAGTCAAGTGGCAACCAAAATCAACACACACCACAAAACGTAACAGATTCAACGTCACCGATTTCTCACCTAACTCAAACACTCATTCGCAAAAACAAATACTATGTATTACCGAACCAACTACACTCACCTCTAAAACACCACTCAATTAATGACATCAACCTCACCAACGGAGAGAATATCAGCTCTGAACCTGAACAATTCCAACTCCATGAATCTCTCTAAAAAATTAGCTACCCATAATACACAAGTTCGCCACCATCCCAAAATTGGACATAGAGGACACTATAATTCAAACAACACTACGCTCAATACAAACTACTCGTACTTACAACACATCCCACCTGAACTCAAGATAATACAATGGAACATTAAAGGATATTTAAACAATTACAATGAACTGCTTATTCTGATTAGAAAAACCTCTCCCAAAGTAATAGCCCTACAAGAAACCCACCTTATATCCCTAAAAAATATCCCCACTCCAGTTAATTATCTTCTTATCCCGCAAAACCAAACTTTGAGTCCCTTTGGTGGTATTGCCTTCCTGGTTCACACGTCAATACAACACAGTGCAATTAATCTTAATAATGACTTTGAAGCTATGGGTATCACAATCACCTCTAAGCTCAAATTTTCTATAATCAATGCCTACATTCCTCCTGGACAAACTTTGAGCCTCGGTAACCTAACAAATGTACTCGATTCCCATAACCAACCCACTATGATATTGGGTGATTTCAACGGTTGGAATTCTAGTTGGGGTTCGCCTAAAAATAACTCACGTGGTAACACCATATCCAAGTTCCTAACAAAATCCGATTTCCAACTGTTAAACGACGGATCTCCCACCCACTTTAGCACTCATTCCTCCTTCACCCACATAGACTTGTCCTTTTGTTCACCTATCCTGGCAGTGTATACGAAATGGAGTATTTCTAAAGACCTATGCGGAAGTGATCATTTCCCCATCATTATTTCCATGTTCCACGGTACCTCCTTGTCCTCCATAAAGAGACCAAATTTCAAAACAGAAAACGCTAACTGGGACCTGTACCAGACACTATTAGACAAATATAACTCTCACTATCCCGTTACCAATAACATAAATAAAGAAGCTGCCAGCATCCATAAAATTATCCTGCAAAGTGCTAATCGTTCCATCCCTCAATTTTCAACCCAAACCAAGAGAACAAAAGTCCCTTGGTGGAACAGGGAGCTCGAGCTACTAAGAACAGAAAAAACAAAGTCCTGGCAAATCCTAAAATCGAAAATTACCATTGAAAACGTTATTAATTACAAAAAGGCTAATGCCCGATTTAAAAGACTAGTAAAAATTTCTAAAGCCGAGTCATTATATAAATTCACTTCTGAAATCAACCCTGCTACCTCTACAACAAAAATCTGGTCATCCATAAGACGGTTTTGCGGGCTATATAAATCTTCCCCTATCCATACAATTGTTCCTACAATGCACTCAAATTGTAATATTACCTCCCCACTGGAAATAGTAAAACACTTCGCTGAATACTGGTCCAACGATTCACACGATTCTAACTTTACCCCATCCTTTTGTCAAAATAAGTTCTCTACCACCCCCTTTATCTCCTACTCCCCTTGCACAAGTGCGAAAATCATCGAAAAGGATATCAGCTTTGCCGAACTTAACTTAGCCTTAAACCAACTCAAAGGGAAGACACCAGCTAATGACAGAATATCCTACCCCATGATAAAAAACGTATCCCCCAATTTAAAAGAAAGACTACTCACACACTACAACCTAGTTTTACACAACTTTATTCCCCAACTATATAAAAACAGCATCGTCATCCCTATACTTAAACCTAATTCTGATAAGTCTCTATCCAAATCATATAGACCGATCTCCCTTAATCCTTGCTCCGCTAAAGTATTAGATAAAATAGTCGCCAACAGGCTCTGGTGGTTTGTTGCTCACAATAAACTTCTCAGTAGATACCAATTTGGCTTCAAAAAAGGCAAATCTGTAAATGATCTTCTACTGTATTTAGACCATCACATTACCGATTCGCTATCAAGGAAAAGTCATTTATCTCTTATTTCCCTCGACTTTGCAAAGGCTTTTGACAAAATTGGCATTCACACAGTAATTGATCAGCTTAAAAATTGGAAAGTAGGTCCCAAAATGATACGTTATGTAATAAATTTCATGTCGAACAGGAAACAGTTCGTTTTAAAAACGCCTTATCTCCCTCCCTCCCCATTTTTAACGGCATCCCTCAGGGATCACCCCTTTCCGTGCCCCTGTTTTTAATTGCCTATAATAAGCTTGCCCATATTCTATCGCTGCAAAAACATTTAAAATTCTGTGCATACGCCGATGACTTTACAATAATAAGAAAGCTTAATAAGAAAGACCGTTCCCCCAACATCGATTTAAATTCCACTTTTGAAGAAATAACAGCCTGGTGCCAATACTCGGGGCTCAACTTTCGTTGGACAAAACTAAGCATCTTCATATTTGTCGAAAACATAAGTGTCGCTGCAACATATCATCTGGCAATGTTGCACTTGAAAAAGTGGATAGACTAAAAATCTTAGGCATTATCCTTCAAAAAAATTACAAATGGAATTCGCACATCCAACACTTATGTTCCACCCTAGAAAAAAAGCTTAATATAATTAAATCTCTTTCATCTCGTAAGTTTAACTGCAACCCATATACTCTAACGTCAGTTAACCAGTCTATAATAGTCAGCAAAATAACATATGGCCTCTTTCTTTACGGATATACCGCGAAATCCCAACTTAATAACATCAAAACAATTTACAACGCCGCTCTTAGGAAAGTCGTCGGTGCATTTCGGACGACCTCCGTAAATCACCTCCTTTTCGAAACCAAAATGCAAACTATTGAAAATCTCCTCTATAAATCTACTTTAGGGCTCTCCAAATCCATTTTATTCTGCAAAGATACTTCCCAGCCAATACAACCCCAACTAACATTGCCCCCACCTTGGTCCTTTCAATCTTCATCCATAATATCATCTTTAAGAATATATAAAAAGTCTCATACCTGTCCTGAAGTATTCCGAGCCCAATTCCTTGAGCTTAAAAACATCTTAAGTGATTTTTTCTTCATCTACACAGACGGATCCCGAATAGAACACAACAGTAGCTTCAGCGTCACCACTGAAAATAAAATAATATTCTCCTTCCTTCTCCCCCCTTACACTTCTGTCTTTTCAGCCGAAATTATCGCCATCCTGAAAGCACTCCGATACACACAAAATCTTAATAGAAAAATTGCTATATGCACAGATTCCTTGTCATCCATTGACGCCATCGCTAACATTTGCAACCAAAGTTATTACCCTTCCCTAATACGAAAACTCCTATACTTACAATTTCCTAAAACTAAACTTATCTGGATCCCTGGCCACGTTCAAATCGCGGGCAATGAATTCGCAGACCAAGTTGCTAAGGACACCCTCAAAACACCATCCTTATTTTCTGCTAACTTCAATCTCCAGGACATCAACTATTTTATCAAAACCACAGCTTCCTCTAATAATCTTCTTTGGGACAAAACATCTGAATGGTACAAAGCAATAAACAAAGACAAATTATCTGTAAAAAACTATTTACACAACTCAGTTCCAACTAGTATCTCGCGCTTAGAAGCAACAAAAATAATACGTCTTAGGCTTGGTAATAGTAAACTCACCCACGAACACTACATCAACAGAAACAAATCTTCGCTCTGCACGTATTGCAACCAATCCAAGATAACAATCCCACATATCCTCTTAGAATGTCCAGCCTTTCACAACTCAAGAATCAAATTCTTCCTCCAAGCCAACCCAAAAGAACTCCTCTCAAATCCCAATAAAAAAAACATAAAGCAATTACTCGATTTTCTTAAAGATATAAATATATTTAATCTAATTTAACTTCACGAACATAGCCGAAGGCCTAAGATGCTCTGGCTAGCCTTACTTACTTATAATTTTAATTATAAGGCAGTAATACGAGGGCGGGTCAATAAGTCCGTGATTTTTTTAATTTTTGACCTCTTTACTGAAACAGCAACACTGCTCCTGTCAACAGGCATCTGTCAGTTGACTCCTGTCAAAATTTAAACTTGCTGCGTCAGTTAGTTTGTGTTTGACAGCTATTTTTATCAGACTACTCACTAATTTGAGGAGAAAATGGAAAAAAGTGAATTTCGTGTGCTTATTAAGCATTATTTCTTGCGAAAAAAAACCATTACCGAGACCAAGGCTAAGCTTGATAAAGACTATGGGGACTCTGCACCATCGATTTCAATGGTAAAAAAGTGGTTTACTGAATTTCGTTGTGGCCGTACAAGCACTGAAGATGCCGAACGTCCTGGACGCCCAGTTGAGGTCTCTACACCCGAAACAATCGAAAAAATTCACGATATGGTGTTGGCCGACCGAAGATTGAAAGTGCAAGAGATTGTGGAAGCCGTAGGGATCTCGCATGGCTCAGTGGTTTCAATTTTGAATGATCACTTGGGCATGAGAAAGCTTTCCGCAAGATGGGTGCCGCGTTTGCTCACAGTCGACCACAAACGCAATCGTGTAACAACTTCACAGGAAGGTTTGGCGTTGTTTAATCGCAATATGGAGGAGTTTTTGCGCCGTTTTGTAACCGTGGACGAAACATGGATCCATCACAACACACCAGAGAACAAACAGTGGGTTTCTAAGGGTGAATCGGCGCCAAAGAAGGCCAAGGTGGGTTTGTCAGCCAATAAAGTTATGGCGACTGTTTTTTGGGATGCACGCGGGATAATCCACATTGACTACCTTCAAAAGGGAAGAACAATCAATGGGGAATATTATGCCAACTTATTGGACCGATTCAATGACGATTTGAAAAAAAACCGACCTCATTTGGCCAAGAAAAAAGTTCTTTTCCACCAAGACAATGCAAGGGTGCACACATGTGCAGTTGCCATGGCAAAAATCCATGAATTGGGCTATGAATTGCTCCCTCATCCACCCTATTCTCCAGATTTGGCTCCGAGCGACTACTTCTTGTTCCCAAACCTGAAGAAATGGCTTGGTGGAAAAAGATTTGACTCCAATGATGAAGTCATCTCGCTATTTTGAGGACCTCGACAAATCATTTTTTTTGGAAGGGATAAAAAAATTGGAGAAGCGTTGGACAAAGTGTATAGAGCTTAAGGGAGACTACGTTGAAAAATAAAATTATTTTTTTGTCAAAAAATCTGTGTTTATTCCAAAAGTCACGGACTTATTGACCCGCCCTCGTATAATAATAATAATAATAATAATAATAATAATAATAAAAATTCTTTGCAAAGTGGCATAAGATAACTCTAACTGCTGACATATTTGGATTTTAATTTCAGGAGCACTTTCTTTACGTGGATGCGAACGCTTCTCAGTATCAAAGAGTATGGTTCTCCCCAAGTCTCTGCACAATTCATGTAATTGTTTGCTTATTTGGTCTCCTGTCGGTGACGAAAATTTCACGTAAAGCAGGAAATGTAGACCACAAAAGCGTTTTGTAAAAGGTTTTAAGGATAATCAAACGTTCAGCTGATGTGTACGATACCATGATTAAAATTCTATTGAATTAAACTGTCAAAGTATAAAAATAACCTGGAGTTTACAAAAAAAAAAAAAAACAAGTTAAGGCTCATCAACTGGTGTATACATTTCACAAATTACCCTTTCGTAAATTAGCAATGGGATTAGTTGTAGAGCTGGTTAATAAGTGCATTATGCCACACACCAAGTGGATTTTTTTTTAATTTAAATTTTCTTTTATGTGATTCTTGATTCTGGCTATTTGATGGCACGTAAAATGATTTTTGCGAAAACTAAATTGAACATCAGAAAGAATCCCTCCATCCTCATTATTTTGTTGATGCTTATTTCGAGGATTTTCTCTAATAATTTACTTATTGTGCTTAGTATGCTAGATATTTGGATTGTTTTTGGATTTAGTAATTAAAAATACTTTAGCAGTATTAAAAAAGTAACAAATTCTGGATAATCATCTCTAAGACGAGTTGGTAAAAAGAAAAACTGATGACAACGGATGGATCAAAATGAAATTCGTTTGACTAAAGTTTTTTTTCTTTTCTTTAAAAAGAACTTAACACTCAGTGGATATGACTACACTTATGATGCCGGAGCATGTGTTAAGATTTTCGCAAAATGGGACAGAAAGAGGAAGAAACATGTGTGGGCGACATCCAGCATTTAATGGGGAGCCTAAATTATTAGTGTAAGTTGACTTGGTGTTTTATTTTAGGCAACCATTTATCTCACGAGATTTTAGTTGCCTGAAAAAAAATCTTACAGTCACGCTTGGTATTGAACCAAAAAAAAAACCGTCCGATTGGGAAGCCAATATACTTCCACTTAAGCTACTGTCACCCGTGCTGAGCAAAATTGTGAGTTCGGGAAAAGGCATTACAAATGCTCTGAAGGAGCTCAATGTTTTCGGAGCTGTTTTATTTTTTAAAATTACCGTGCACTAAATTAACAATTCGGGCGAAGGAAAGGAAGAGAGGTACCGATGTACGTTCGTTCTCAATGTTTGAATGTTATAATAGTCAGGATATAAAGAACTCGGCAGGACATTCCATAAACGAGATATACGGCTTTGGAAAGAATCACGATATTTCAATGTGCGTCCGAAAGTGGGTTTGAGAGTAAACTGATGACCATTCATAGCGAGACGGGTGTTACGGTTAAAGGTTCGCCGGTATTTCAGGTTGTTAATTGACTGGGTGATATTAGCATCACCTATGAGTCTTATAGCACGGTTATGAATACTATCTAGCAGATACAGAGGGGTTTTAGGAGCACCTGACCACATATGGGATGCTTGCCTTATATATTGAGGTTATTCTTACCTAGACATTCCGCAACATTTTTGGCGACATCAAATATGTGGTTATTCCAACGTAGGTTGTCATTGTCACACACACCGAAAATGGAAAGTTTTTCGGTTTTAATGCGATGCTAATGGCATTCGCGGATAGTGACTAGGTGTTTGGATTTCGCTTTAAAGACAGCAGTGTTTTGGAAGCATTAAATTCCACTCTGTTGATTGTTCCCCAATTGGTTATACTATTTATGCCGTTCCCATTATACAGCCGAAGAACATGGACGTGAGTCCGGGGACGAAAAGCAGAGAGTACTGTCGTCAGCAAGAAATCATTAGTGAAGATTAAAAAGAGTGTCGGAGACAGAACGGAGCCCTGGTGTACCCCAGCATTTATTTTGTGGATATCAGACTTGAAACCACCCAAGACAACTTCCATTGAAGAAGAGAGTCGTCGATTGGTTATACTATTTATGCCGTTCCCATTATACAGCCGAAGAACATGGACGTGAGTCCGGGGACGAAAAGCAGAGAGTACTGTCGTCAGCAAGAAATCATTAGTGAAGATTAAAAAGAGTGTCGGAGACAGAACGGAGCCCTGGTGTACCCCAGCATTTATTTTGTGGATATCAGACTTGAAACCACCCAAGACAACTTCCATTGAAGAAGAGAGTCGTCGATTGGTTATACTATTTATGCCGTTCCCATTATACAGCCGAAGAACATGGACGTGAGTCCGGGGACGAAAAGCAGAGAGTACTGTCGTCAGCAAGAAATCATTAGTGAAGATTAAAAAGAGTGTCGGAGACAGAACGGAGCCCTGGGGTACACCAGCATTTATTTTGTGGATATCAGACTTGAAACCACCCAAGACAACTTCCATTGAAGAAGAGAGTCGTCGATCCCAAATGCACGCATTTTCGACAAAAGACCCTGATGTCAAACACTGTCAAATGCCTTAGAAATATCAAGTGCAACTATCTTGCTTTTGTCAGATTAATGTAATCTTTGGTTGCACTTTTCGGTGAGACATTCCATCAAATCACCAGTGGATCTGTTGCTACGAAAACCGTACCGCCGGTCATTGAGAAGTTTTCGTGTTTCGAGATATTTCATGAGCTAACGATTTATCAGCGTTTACATGACCTTGGAAAGAAGGGCCTGTAGGAGGAGAGAGAAGATGATTCGCGGGCTGGACAAATGTTGTTTTCCATCTGCTCAGAAGGAGTCCTAAAGAGTAGGATTGAAAGATTTGAAAAAACTTACGCAGTGGTTTTGCCAGCGTCGAAGAACACCTCTTCAGAAGATTATGAATGTTAAGATCTTTAAGTACTCTGGATTCGTCCCATTGAAGATTCGACGCACTCAAGTGTAGGCGGAGACAAAGCACAATCTGGGAGTGTTGAGCTGGCCGCAAAGTGTGGAGCAAGCAGATTTGCTTTGTCCAAAGAGCTGATAGCTGGAATGTCATTGCAAATAAGCGTTAGGATGGAGGATGAGACAACATTTCTAATGTTTTTGACGAACGATCCCAAATTTCTACTACCTTGGGACATTGTAGTATTTTTTGCCTCAACTTTTCGTTGTATTAAACTTTTACACATTTATGAAAGGCGTAGCAGTCATTCCTGGTTCGTTTAAACTTTTTCTGGTTATCCTCTGTCGGGCTGGTCTTATAGGACCGAAAAAACATTTCTCTAACCCTGACAGCCTCTATTTACAGCTCAAGTCGTACCATGCCTTTTCGTTTGGTCTGATACTCTTCATCCGATGAGGGATAAAGGATCTCATTCCAAAGAGAATAGTGTCTGTGATCATATCAGCGGCGGCAACCACATCGTTATTGAGGAAACATAACGACCAGTTAAAACTCCTAAAGAAGCTGTTAAGTCCGTTGCAATTGGCTTTCTCGTTCTTTTAGGAATCTTTTCTGTAACCGTAGGGTCGATGTACGAGAAATTAGCTGATATGACACAATGGTCCGACGAGCGTAGAGTGGAGAGCACAGAGCACATTAAGGGTGTAATCGTACTTATCAGGGTGAGAAGTTAAAAACAAGTTCAGGGTGTTGTCGGTATGACTATCAACGTCTGGTATTCGCGTGGGCTCATTTACAAGCCGCGTTAAGTTGTTTTCCGCAGCGAAGATCTCAACACACCGTCCTTCGGGTGTCTGTCCAGAATGTCGAAGCCACCCAGAATTATGCATATTGTAATCGCCCGTAATGACGATTTCAGTATGAGGATACAGGGATACAAGTCAGACAGCGCATCAAACTCGTTAAAAGTTGAATTGCTGTCCAGTTTGGGGCAGCAGTAGTGGATAATTTGCTTACGGAGATGGAATTTTAACCACATGAAGTCGAATTCCGGATTGGAACAGGGGTTACATTTTGGTGGAGTTTGATAAGCTATATCACTACGCACGTAAATGGCGAGGCCGGGGTGAGAGAAGAATAGTAGCACCAGTTCGTAGCCAGGTAGCTACAGATCAGAGTGATTTGGTGTGGACGGATATCTACCTGTGTTTCACTAAGTGCCAAAACAACTGGCCTACATTTACAGACGTGGACGTACGCAGAGGAATGATTTGATATGTCCACTCTAAATTCCCGAGCAATTATAAAAGATATTTTTTTTTTTTAAAATAACAAACACCAAAGTTGCTAAGACTTATGACCTATAGCGTTAGCATGGCAAAATGTATCAATGGTTGTACTTCAAAAGTGCTGGAAAAACATATTAGCTCCAACCTCGGATAAGGAGTTTGAAGAGGAGGATGACATTTCAAATGCAAAGTAATTTTTTTTGTTATTATTAGGCCAACTTTATTACTGAGGATTTGGAGTTGTGGAACAATAATGAAATAGTTCTTGCCGGAGATACCAGCACATTTCAGGTTGTTATCCATATTAATAGTAATGAAGATTCTTCTGTTTGCGTTGACGCGTCTTGCAGGGAAAGATTTAATAAAGAATTATACTGGAGCGGCTGGTGAAACCGTGTGTTATCGACCTGGACAGAAACATGCGCTTAAGTCGCCTACGATGACTGGGGAATATAACGTTCCTGCCCGAAACGTCTTCGATTCTAACTCGAAACGACAATGCAGTACAGAACGTCTCGAGTGTTTTAAGTGAATTCCTAACAACTAAGCTTTAATTCCACTGAATACCCAAACTTTCATGGGAGCAAGGATACGACTTGCCATCTCTATCCGTCAATTCATTGATACCAAAGCAGAACTTATGTTGGAGCCACAAGTTACAACGTTGGTATGAGTCGAGGAGGATCAAAAACCTCTTCCTGATTTTAGGATCACAGCACCCAGTACTTATTGCAACTCTACATCGGATCGAAATTCTTCCTGCGATTTTAGGCCCCATGACGCTACAACGCTTCAAGTCACTACACCTTCTTGGGACACTCTCGATCAGATTGGTAATTATAGAGCGTGGGATGATTTCCAAGCCTTCTGGACTTAAATATAAAGCTCGTCCCTATTCCTGAATTTCTCCCAAATTATTCCCCGATCTACAATCTCCCATAGATCTTCTATCGGTTTGAGATCGGTTGACTGGGCTGGCATTCCATAACATTGATTTTCTGATCCTGAAACCACTCTTCGGATCTTTACCCTGCTGAAATATTCATTTCAGTGGAAATTCCTCCTCAGATTGTGGCAGCATAGTGTTTTCAAGTGTACTTTTGTAAATAAATAGTTCCATCTATTTGATGTATGAGACCAAAGAGAAACCTCCCCAAACCATAATGTTTCTTTCTTCCTGCTTCACAGTGCCCTTTAAGTATCGAGGATTCAATGCCATTAATTAGCCGGCGGATACGGCGAAAGCTATTCGATCCCTTCAAATTAAACTTTG
Organism: Volucella bombylans; assembly: GCA_949129095.1. Lineage (NCBI taxonomy): Eukaryota > Metazoa > Arthropoda > Insecta > Diptera > Syrphidae > Volucella > Volucella bombylans. Next base: position 179,855,841 of record OX422143.1, on the reverse strand, counting down.
ATTCGTCGGAGAATAGTATTCATTTTCGTTTTAGTGGAGACTGTGCGAAAATACTTAATATGTTCAATTGTAAATTCCAGTCTTGCTCTTCTGTTTTTAGCTGAAATAAATAGTTCCTTTACGATCCTGAAACACTACTTTCCGGCAAAGTGTCCTGGTACTAGCTTCTGTACTAAGCTCGTTTTGTAATTTCCTAGATGACATTAAGGGATTACTCTCTATCGTCCTCATGATCGCTTTGTCTTACGTTTATGTGGTAACTCATGGCCTGCCAACTCGGTGAATTGTTTTGACGGAGTTGTAAAATGTTATTAAACGGCTTATAACCAATTTCGAATACTTTTTGGATAATTCAGATTGTGAAATTAGAGGGTTGTCAGAAAAGTTTCCGACCGCAACGTAAAGATAGCGGCACTCGTCAATAAAAATTGGTGAATGCTAGTTGTGCATCTTTTGACAGTTACTTAAAGTTGCCCTAAACAACGAGCATGCTCGTTTGCGTTATCCCCTACACGAGGAACACATTTGGCGAGCATTCATTTCGTGTTGATTCTTCATACTGTGAACATGTGCGATAAAGAAGCGCAAGTGGTTGCGCTTATGGTGATTTATTTATTTACTGCTGCCATTATGTTTAATCCACGATATTCACTCGGCGGCGTTCACAGCAAAAATGAGGTTTGCTCGCGAACATCGCCCTACACGGCGAACATCGAAGCTAACGAGCACGAAAAAATCGAAATTTCTCGCCAATAGCGAGCGGCTCGCGAACCAGCCTCTACACGACAAAAATATAGCGAGCACGAGCATGTTCGGCGAGCATGCTCGTCGTTTAGGACCACCTTTACCGAAGTTTCAGTCATTTTGGACGCGCAGTTTTTAGTTGCCAGTCCTTTGAGTGAGTCGATGTGAGTGTTTTTTGTGAAAATGCAAAAAATTTAGTATCGAGCTGTTATTAAATTCTTGTTTTTGAAAAGCAATACCCCTACGCAAATCAAAAATGAGTTGGACTCTGTGTATGGGGACTCTGCGCCATCATTTACCACAGTGAAATTTTGGGCAGCTGAATTTAAACGTGGCCGTAGGAGCCCAAAAACTGCAACCACTGACGATAACATTGCTAAAGTTCACCAAATGGTGTTAGACGACCGCCGAATTAAAGTGAGAGAGATAGTAGAGTTTATGAAAATGTCTAAAGAACGTGTTTGTTACATATTAAATTAAGTTTTAGGCATGAGAAAGCCGTCCGCACGTTGGGTGCCGCGTTTGCTTACGTTAGACCAAAAACGTGTTCGAATGAACATTTCCAACGGTCTGTTGGCGCAGTTTAGGCGCAATAAATCCGAGTTATGGCGCCGATTAATTACTGTAGATGAAACTTGGATACACCGTTATACGCCCGAAACAAAAATTCAGTCAAAACAGTGGACTGCAAAGGGCGAACCGGCTCCAAAAAAAAGCAAAAACTGTTTTTTGGGCTGGGAAAGTGATGGCGACTGTTTTGTTGGGATAGTAAAGGACATATCTTAATCGATTATCTTCAAAAAGGAAAAACCATTACAGGAGCATACTATGCATCATTACTTGCCAAGCTGACGGCAGAAATTGCGGAAAAACGGTCATATTTGCAGAAAAAGAAAATCCTGTTTCACCAAGACAACGCGCCGTCTCACACCTCAGCGGTTGCCATGGCGAAAATCCATTAATTACGGTTTGAACTGCATCCGCCTTATTCACCAGATCTAGCCCCAATCGACTTCTTTTTGTTTCCTCGTCTAAAAACTGCGCTCGGAGGACAGAGATTTTCGTCAAATGAGGAGGCAATCACATTCGCGAACAATTATTTTCCAGAGAAAAACGCCAAGCACTATTTGGACGGGTTAGAGAGATGGGATCATCGCTGGGAGAAGTGTGCAGAGTTATAAGGAGACTATGTAGAAAAATAAAAACAAAAAATTGGGAAAAAATGTCTTGTATCATTGTTCGGTCTATTCAGACAACCCTCGTACGAGTACCACATTTATTGTGCATTTGCTAATAATTTTTTCTTCAATCTCATCAAAGTACTTATTTCTGACAATTTAAGTAAATCTTCTTGTTGATCTTGCTGCAGCAGACTGATACACGCGAATGAGTCAATTATTGTTTTTTTTTGAATATTGACAAATTCCCGTAACAAAAAATTAGGAAACAAATTGAGTTGCTTTTGTTTCAGCCAGCTGGAAAGTAAAGTAAATTCAATTGAATGTTTGTATTTTTGTTAAACCATAAAATTACTTTTCATTGATTTGATAAATTAACCAACAAAATTCCAAGCTATTTTGAACATTTCTTTTAACTTTGGACTTAATTTGTATGAAATGTATTGCAAAACACGGATTTGCGATTTCAGTTGCTTTAGTTTTGGCCAACACTGTATGCCCGGCAGCTTGTAACTGGCCAAATCGTAGCAACCTTCAGAGATGTTATGTTCAGAAAACCGTCACGACAACGGTTTGATGGAAGAAACATTGATAATTGGACGGGGGCCCAGACTATGTAGTACAAGAAGATTTCGCCTTAATTCGGGCTAAGATCCACGTTAACTGGCTTTTTATTTGAGGGTAAGACACACGAGACACAAGAGATTGTAACGGCATGCAAGTACACTGGACGTCCAGTATAACGAAAGATGTAATGTTTAACCAATTCGTTATATCGAAAGATTCGTTATATCGAAACCATTCTTTTCGACCCCTAATAAACATGTTGTTTACGGTTGAAGTTGAAAAAGTTTTTATTAATATTATGTTTTGAAAATTACATGAATTAACTCAATTTTGAGTTGAAAAAAAGCTATTTATTTGGGTTTGTCTCAATTCTTTTTTTGGTCATAACGCCTATGGACAGCTTCCTCCTGCAACTGTCGAAGAGTTAAGATCTTGGAGCAATCTTGTTGGTTTTCTTCCGCCCATTTTATACATATTTGGAAGCTATCAATTGCTTGTTGGTGATTTATCATTTGAACAGATCTATCAGCATCTATGTCTTCACCTACAGCTTCATTTTCATTGATGCTAATTATTGTCGTGTCCTCAACATCTGGAACTGTTGGGCCTTCTCCCTCTTCGGCTCTATTCCACTCATCCAGGTCATCAGCAGTAAAAGATGACTATAAAAACAACCTAAATAAGCGAATTTTTGTTAAAAAAGTCTATAAAAACTACCTCCGGAAAAATTTCATTTATAAGCCTGACTGTTTGAGATGTAGAAACCATTTCTTCGTTTCTCAGAAGAGCAGCCAACGGGATGTCATCTTCTTCTTCAAATTCTGGTGTTTTTTCAGTTAAGATTTTTCGCCAACACTTTTGGAGAGAAACCGGTGACAACTTTTTCCATGACAGTGCGATAAGTGATACAGCTTCGAATAAACTGATGTCCTTCAGTGATTGTATAACATCTGTAACACTCGAGCTAGCAATCTTAGCCAGCAAACTATTCCTGTAAAATAATTTGGCCAGACGGATTGCATTCTGATCCATTGGTTGAATCAGGGCTGTCACGTTTGGTGGCATGAAAAGAACCCAAATTCGGCCATGCCTTGTTTGCTTTATCAAATCTTGTGCTGGTGGATGGCTTGGTGCATTGTCCAGCAAAAGAAGAGCTCTTATTGGTAAGTTCATTGAATCCAGAAAGTTCTCAACCTCTGGAACAAAATGCATAAAAAACCACTCCTTAAAAAGCGAGGTCGTCATCCAAGCGGTTTTAGTATGCCCATAATTGACTGGCAACGGTTTGTTTTTAAACGAGCGCGGGTTCTTTGATTTGCCAATAATAAATGGCTTAATTTTTTTTGAGCCCGATGCATTGGAACATGCTAAAAATGTTATTCGTTCCTTTGAAATTTTCCTTCCTGGAGCTGTATCTTCTTTGGAGTGGACGTAGGTGGAATTCGGCAGCATTTTCCAGTAGAGCGCTGTTTCGTCAGCATTAAAAACCGCATCCAAAGAAAGTTGATGTCGGTCAATTATTTCCGCCAAATGCTTTTTAAAGGGTTCCACAAGGTCAGCTTGTGAGGATAACTTTTCCCCCGTAGTCTTAAGCAAACGAACTCCAAATCTCTTTTTGAATTTAGTAAGCCATCCATCACTTGCAAAAAAATTTTCGTTCGAATATTTTTTGTGAATGACTTGAGCCTTAGCCTTGAGTATGGAGCCACTTATAGGAATATGATTTTCACGCTGCTGGAGAAACCATTCGAAAAGTTTTTTTTCCATTCTTGGATATTCACCCTTTCTTAGTGACCGCTTTTCAGAATTTCCACTTTTGGTTTCATTGAGACTTCTTAAAAGCACACTTTTTTGGGTTCTTATGGTACAGATGCTAGACTTCGGAATTTTATATTTCTCAGATATTATTTTAAGGGAAACGCCAGCACTGCATTCATCAATGATTTTTAATTTTTCTCTAATAGAGAGACGCTTCCGGGCTACCATCATTTTGTACAATAAACTCTATTTTTAAGGGAAACACTAACTTCGCACTCGCACTGCATCTACACAAAAACTAAACAATTGCGAAAAATTTGTAAGTCGTAAAAGCCAAAAACCCCCAACTTATCGCATGTACCGTTATGTTGAACCAACAACTCCAGACGCAGATGTTTTATGTTTTAAGTTGTTTCTTTTCCTCGCAACCGACTAGCATTCGTAATATAGAGTAGTAAAATTTTTCATCATTCGTTATTTAGAGATGTCAATGGAATTCAAATGGTGATTCGATATACTGGACGTTCGTAATATCGGCATTCGTTATACTGGACGTCCAGTGTACTCGTATGTATGTATTGTATGGTGATGAGCACTGAAAGTTTGTCGCTCAATATGAAATGCACATAAATGTTTGAAGGAGAAATCATTAAAAAATAGCCGCATGGGTGGCATTTGGTTGAGATACAATCAGTAATAAATATATAGGAGCTGGATATAATGATATCTCTCGCATAGACCATTTCATTGTAAAGATTTACAGATAAGTAGAGTTGAATCTAAAACATCAGCAATACACAATTAATCTGTGTGTTATATACAAACGGATTTTAAAAAAGTAACTTTGTAGGTGTCTCTGATTTCCTTGATAAATATACGAGAATACCTGAACCAGGACAAGAAAATAAAAAAGATAACTAAGACAATACAGATAATAAAGATAAAAAAGTCACTGTTCAAAAGCGCACTTTAAAGCGACGTATCGAAATGTGCTTCAGTGTTTATCAAACTGCTGTATATACTGTTTAATTTTTTAACTCCGATAATGTGGTCAAAGTTCATCAACGCAATAATGGAACGCAATGTCGACCTATCCACACAGCAAGTATTGAAAGCACAAAAAGTTAGCACTTGTATTTAGAGGTGCTCATGAGAGCAACTCAATATCTGAAGATCATCATAATTCATATATAAACATATATAAAATCAAACAGAGATTTCATTGGCAGTGTTTGGACTAAAGTTACAGATGGTTATGGGTATAACGTAATGAAGCTAAAGTTTACGAAGGCTGAAGAAATTCATAAGCGTTATTGCAACTGGCTATTCAATATTACTAAACACGTTATGATGGTCAGCCAATGTGAATCCATAAAGAAGATTTGTTTCAACCACGGCGGTGGTATATATGACTCCTCATTAGAGGTACAATCGTTAATAAATAAATGGCAGCAAGACACATACAATGATGTCTGTCTCATTGACCATTTCATTGTGAAAATATTCTTATCAGTGGAAAATTTACAGTACGATCTACAAAATCACCAATTCACAAACAATCCTTACAGACAAGCTCTTTTTTTTCAATGAAAAATGTCTCTATGTTACTGTTTGACGTGACAAATTTTTGGTTATGAAAATCACTGAACTACTTTGTATTAAAATGATTGTTAGTACCATTTCCGAATGTTTATACCAAAAATACTAAAGGTGAAGAAAATGTATGTACGTCAATGCTACTAAGTTGTGTACTGAAGATTTACAAAAACAAAAAAAAAACAAAACAGAACTAAAAATAAATACTCACTGTCTGTGATTCTAATAGACACATCTTTCTGTGCAATTCCAAGCATGGTGGCGTTAACCCCATCAATTCGGTGTACACTTTACGCGCAGCTGGAAGTGTCATATTCACCACCGACCATTCTAAGTATTGTGGTCGAAATGTTGCAAACGCCGGTTCGGTCATAGAAGAGGCTTCTTTAAGTAGACTCACCAGCCTTTCAGACTGATCATCATAACGTGTTTGGTAATACTGAATAGCCAGTTTCCATAAAGGGTATGCATTTTTTCCAAGTTGATGTACAGCATTACGAAAAACTTCGTAAACTTTTGGTTCATTATCTTCCATTACATGGAACAACATACGTTGTTCCCACAATTTTTGAGTGCCATAACGATCTGTAGCTTCAGACATAACACTGATAATGAAATCTCTGTTTGATTTCGATTCAGTTAATAGATTTATGTATGAATAGTAATGATTTTCAGACATTGAGTTGCTCTCATGTGCACCTCTAAATGCAAGTGCTAACTTTTTGCGCTTCAATACTTGTTGTGTGGATAGGTCAGTATTAAGTTCCATCATTGCGTTGATGAACATTGACCACATTGCTGGAGTTTTCAACTAAAAAAATAAAACACGAATAATTAGTAAAAACATAAACAAACAAACAAAATAAAAAATTAATTACAGTATATACAGCAGTTTGATAAACACTGAAGCACATTTCGATACGTCGCTTTAAAGTGCGCTTTTGAACAGTGACTTTTTTGTCATCTTTTTTATCTTTATTATCTTTGTTATCTTTGTTGTCTTTGTTATCTTTGTTGTCTTTATTATCTTTGTTATCTTTATTATCTTTATTGTCTTTATTGTCTTTATTGTCTTTATTATCTTTGTTGTCCTTTTTATCTTCGTGTTCGGGTTCAAGTATCTGTTCATCGAGGAAATCAGAAATACTCGCACCTCTTAATTCACGCTGTGCCAAAAGATCCCAAACAGCTTCTTCACGAGGATACAATTCCATCATGTCATTGATAATAAGCTTCTGAAGAGGTTTACTAAAAGCAGCATACTTCTCATCATCGCATTGGTTAACTAGATGAATGAGAAAATCGACGTGACAAATTTTCTTCTTTGCTGTATTGTAAATAGCTGTAACACGCTCTAAGCTGGTTTCTTGAAACTCCTTTGGTTGATTAGCAGTTTCCGCCAATAAGACATTAAAAAATGCTGTATACAACATTTCACTTTCTGGATGACGTTGTAGGCCACGGAAAAATATGTTTTTAACTTTTTCCGAGTTATTGCCTTGCTCATGAAACCATAAGGCAGCATCACACCATACTGCGGGATTTTCGCCTTGCTTCTGAAAATAAACATGCAAGAGAGTAAAGAAAATTTTTTTTAAAAAATTAAAAAAAAAAAAAAAAAAACAAACACTGTATATTGGTACTAATATCTAATAATAAACGATTTACAAAATTCAAAGTAAATAGGTACTCTTTTCAAAACTAGTGGAGTGCAAAGGCGCTCTTTATAAGTACAGTCGACTCTCGATAAATAACACCGAAGGGGGTTCTATGGGCGAAGATAGGAGCGAGAACTTGTATAGTATGATCCGCATACTCTGTGCGCAGAAAAGTGGCTTAAAAATCTGTCACCTTAATGCACAAAGCCTGCATAATGAGTTAAAACTAGAGGAATTTAGATATTTATTTGTCACAGTCATCGACTAACACTCGACCCGGTTACATCGTTCAACCAACAGTGTTCTGTTTTTTCTTTTGTGCGATCCCGTTACACAAAGTTCTCACTCATACCGTTCATTTTCTTATCTCCTTCCCACACGTGTGTGCAAACTAAAACCAATAACAAGTTTAATTAATTAGTTAAACAACAGTGCCATGGCCACTGTGCCACGTGTGCCTTCGGGCAATCGTTTTAGAGATCTAGATCCTGATCCTCCACCCGATCTAAAAGTCAAGAGAAGAAAAAAGAACAATCTTTCCCCTTTGCCAATAGATGTTTTCCCAACAAACTCCCTTTCTAATGACCCCGGATTTATTGTTATTTCCTCGACTGATAAAAATAAACCTCTCACTGAACTAAGTGTTTTAATGCTCAAAAAAGCTATTGATGGAATAAGCTCTCAATATGATCAAATAACCCAACTTCGAGACGGAAGTTTACTCGTTCTCGCTAGGTCAAAGAAAATTGCCGATCTATTTTTATCAAAAAAATCACTTTCAAATTTATGCCCTATTGCTGTGTCGTTACACAGTCAACTAAATGCATCAAAAGGTACAGTGTATGCTCCATACCTTAACAATGTCCCCGAAAATGAAATATTAGCCGAAATGAAATCACAAGGGGTGACGGACGTTTTTAAATTCAAGAAAACTGTGAACGAAAATCAACTCCCTATCGGTTTAGTCTTATTCACATTCGACCTCTTCCGACCTCCTATCACTCTCAACATTGGATGGTATAACGTTCAAGTTAGGGAATACTTCCCAAACCCAATGTGTTGCCAGAAGTGTCAGCTTTTAGGGCACACTACGAAAAGATGCACCAGCGAACCCTTATGCGTTAATTGTAACCTAAATCCACACGCACCTCATGAATGCACCCGCACATACCAATTGCGGTCAGAATCATCCAGCTTCTTCTAAGTCGTGTCCACGTTACCAACAAGTCAAAGAAACACTAAAAATTAAAACAATTCGCAAGTGCAGTATGGCTGAGGCCAAACAAATTTACAAAGAGCAAAACCCTCCAACTTTCCTCCCACTGACGTTTTCAACCGTAGCAAAAATTGCTCACACTAAAAAAATAACGATTCCGTCCCAGGTAAAAAATAATCAAAGTCCATCGAATCTAACACTTAACACACAAACACTCTCGGCAAATTCTTCGTCGAAAGATGCCCCATTGATAACTCCGAATCCAACCAAGAATATCTCACAAGTTCATCACGAACATACAACACACAAAATATTAACTTCATCAACACACCACATTCCTCCTAGAAATTCAATAACAACAACAGGTAACGCACTTCCTTCACCCACCGCACCCACTCCCAACCTATGTGATATCACAACCGCACCCATTTCTTATACACTTCACTCCTCCAAAACTACTCCAACTGCTCATAGTGATACGAGTAATCTCAATATCAATTCGATACCGCAAGCCACACTTTCAAATAACAACACATTACAATCACCATTATCAAATCTTACTCAATCTCTATTAAAACAAAATTCATATTTTATTAAAACGCCAGAATCTAATAATCATGGCCTCCAGCAATAAACATGATTATTATACCAACTCCGCTGATCGGGAACCGAGCGTTCCGGGTTCCTCTCGTAACTCGGATGGCTTGATTTTCGATCAGCGGACGCACACTCAAGCCCAACTTTCGACCAACCCGCACCCTCCGATAAACAACATTCTAAACCTTTCTTCAAATGTTAAACAACCACTTAAGGTCCTCCAGTGGAACCTGGATGGATATTTTAACAATTATCACGAATTACAACTCCCTATCAATGATATCAAACCATGTATTATATCTTTGCAAAAAACACATATCAAACACAATTTTCAACCTTATTGTCCAAAGCAATACTCCTCTCGCTTTCATAACTTAGCCTCCAATACTTCCTCCAAACAAGGAGTTTCTCTTCTTGTACACAAATCTATTCCCCACAACTTTTTCCAAATCAACTCAAATATAGCAGCCATAGGAGTACACATAGAATTAAACATTAAACTCACTGTTATCTGTATTTACATCCCCCCAGAACAAAAATTCTCTCGCAATGACCTTGATTGTATTTTAAACGGCATCAATAACCCCATCATCCTTACCGGCGATTTTAACTCATGAAGCCCCTCATGGCTTACAAAAAGGTTGTTCCCTGGTGGAACAAAGAACTAGGTGACCTAAACAAAGAGCCTGGAGACTCTATAAAAAGCATCCTACTGACAATAACCTTGTTTCATACCGTAAAGTAAACGCAAAGTATCGTAAAGCTGTGAAAGCAGGAAAAATTGCAAGAAAAATTCACCTCCAACATCAATCCAAATTCCACATCGAAAAAGCTTTGGACTGATATAAAAACCCTCACTGGAAACTACGAGTATGTTCCTCATTCAATCAAAGTTATCAAGAATGAAACAAAGAATATTACGTGTTCACGAGAAATTGTCGAATTTTTTGCAAAAACATGGGAACAGTCCAGTGATGATTCAAATTTCCATCCCAATTTCATAATAGAAAAGCAATCAGTAACAAACCAAGTAACCCCATCTTACCCAATCAATCCTTCCGCAGCTCTAATTGAATGTCCTTTAAATATGACAGAATTAGAAGGCTGTTTACACTTAGTGAAAGGAACAACACCTGGATTTGATCGGATTTCCTATATCATGCTTAAACACAGTTCCATAACCTTTAAAAAAAGGTTATTGGATTTATACAACCAAATACTTTACCATGGTATAATCCCACATACATGGAAAGTAGCCAATATTGTTCCTATACCAAAACCCTTCTGATATCTCCGGGTACCGCCCAATATCGCTTCTCCCGTGTACAGGTAAAATTCTAGAGAAAATAATATCCAAGCGTTTGTTTTGGTTCCTTGAAAAAAATAAACTCATAGACCCCCGCCAAGTGGCTTTCAAAAGAGAACGCGGAACCATAGACGCACTTCTCCATTTGGACGAAATTATTACCTCATCTCTCTCTGCAATAAAACACGTCTCAGTCCTGCTAATCGATTTCGAGAAAGCCTTTGATCGTATTGGCATACATGTGGTTATGAAACAATTGATCAAACGGAAAATTGGGCCCAAAATTTTGAATTACATCAAATCTTTTTTGAGTAACAGGTTCTTTCGCATCAAGGCGAATGGTCACTATTCTGCGATTCATAAACTGAAAAACGGCATTCCACAAGGATCTCCTTTATCCGTCGTCCTTTTTATAATTGCATTTAACGAAATCAGCTCAATAGTCGACCGTCACAAAATAGTAGGTCATTCACTCTACGCTGACGACCTTATAGTTTACTCCAGTTGCAAAGACTTAACGTCTCTTGCTACCACGTTCACCAACATACTCCAAAACCTTTTAGAATGGGGGCAATACTCAGGCTCAAGACTTTCAATACAAAAATGTGAAATTCTACACTTATGTAAAAAATATAATTGCAATAAAAATATCTCCGTACAATTAAATAACACAAATATAATCAATGTAAATTTTGCTAAAATACTCGTACTTGGCGTTATATTCGATTCAAAATTTAATTTTAAAAATCATTGTATCAAGTTGAAAAAGAGCCTTAACAGTAAAGTAAACCTTATAAAATACCTTTCCTCTAAGAACAGCAATTGTAACATTAACACTATCATTAACGTAATAAAATCTGTAATTTTATCCAAGATCGACTATGGTTTAGCAATATATGGTAAATGTTCGAAATCATCAACTCAACTCATCACAACACCGTATCATGCAGCCATCAGGAGCGGCATGGGGGCCTTTCGTACAACTCCAATTCGAAACCTCTTAACTGACGCTGGATTGCCACATATTACTGAAAGAATTGAATACCTGACTATGTATACGATACATAAACTAAATTCTTCCAGAACGTCACCCATTCATAACGACGTTAAAAAAATTCTAAAAAGGAAGAAAACCCCAAGACTTAAATCAACATTAGTATCTGCTCTTACATCCGCAAAAGACCTTGAGATTCCAATTGTCATTCACAACTTTAAGTCAATATCCTGTCCGCCTTGGAACTTATTAAAAGACTCCACGCACATCGACCTCAGCAAACATTCCACCACATCAACAAGTAACGAAGTCTTTAAAGCCATGTTCTTGGACGTTGCAGAAAACCACAAAGAACAAGGATGGAACCTCATGTTTACTGATGCATCAAAACCGCAAAACGGAACATCATTCGCTGTCATAGGAGAGGACCTAGAGGACCTACCGGCATTCACTTCCATATTTACAGCAGAAGCTTTTGCCATCCTCACTGCAATTAACACATCTAAAAAAAACCATAAGACTATCATTTTCACAGACAACCTATCCTCTGTAACAGCTATTAAAAACATAGATAATTGTAGTGAAATCATCGAACACATCCGTGACAAACTCATATCTAGGAGTGGAAAACTAAAAATCTGCTGGGTCCCAGGGCACAGCGGGATTATTTGAAACGAAGTTGCAAGCGCTGTTGCTAAATCGGCTTTAAAAGAACCTCTTACAACTTTCTTCGCCTACAACAAAAAAGACATAAAAAAATATCTACTGAAGACTTGGAAATACAAGAGAAAAACAAAGTGGTAAGACTATCAACACATTTACAAACAATTTAACCCTAATGCTGAAAAATCATACTACCCTGGAGATATTTCACATAAAAAGATAAAAATATATATCAGACTGCGAATGGGTCATTCCAGCATGACCCACAAACATCTTATCACTAAAGAAACGGCCCCGCTCTGCCAATTATGCAACGAAAACCAAACACTTACTATAAGTCATCTCATTTCATGTAAACAAATATTATTAACTTGTAAAACTATTGCTCAAAAAAATTTATCCGAAATCACATACGAAAATGTAAATAATGTATATAGGCTGATGACAGCACTCAACTTAGAAAACCTTATATAAAACTAATACTATGTCTAACTAGCTAAAGGCCCTAGCTGCTCAAGCTAAATATACAATTATTGTCAATGTAATTGAATTCGTTGTCAATAAACTTATAATAATAATAATATTTATTTGTAGGATTGTAGCTCATGAAAAGCCATTGACTGAAGAGGAGCAAGGACGTGTGGCTGTTTACAGAGAACAAGGCAAATCGGAGCTATTCTAAAAAGAAGTAAAACTGTTATAGCAAATTATATAAATCTTGGCGAAAATTATGGAGTTAAGCGAAGTACAGGAAGAAAACCAACATTAACACCAAGAGATATTCGAGAAATAAGACGTCTTGCTGTCAATAAATCCATCAGTCCTTCTGAAATTGTAAGCATTCTGAAGCTAAATGTGTCAACGAGGCGGGTGCAACAAATTTTAAAGTCAGATAATATCATTGAATATGTTAAACGCACGCCGAAACCGACGCTTACAGCACGACACAAAGGAAACAGGTTGACTTTTGCTGACAAATTTCAATTTTGGGACGAAGAGTGTGTAAAGTGGTATTTTCTGACGAAAAAGTATTTAATTTAGATGGGTCAGATGGTTGCCAAAAATATTGGCATGATAAAAGGGCCGAAAGGCAGCTCAGGCATGCTCGCAATTTCGGAGGAGGCACTGGAAAGTCATCTATATGTTTTATATCAACTAAAATGAATAACCAAAAATACACTGAGCTCTTAGATGATGTTTTAGTTGACCTTGGGGATCAATTATTCGGTAGCTGGTTTATATTTCAACAGGACACCGCGGTTATTCCTGCATCCAAGTTTACAAAGGAGTTTCAAAAACCCGAAATATTTCTCTATTGGAATGGCCCGCTTGCAGCCCTGACTTAAATCCCATTGAGAACGTGTGGGCGGTTTTGCCGCGCAATGTTTTTTAAAAATGGGTGTCAGTTTGATAATTTTAAAAATCTCAAAAGGGCCATCATGGAAGAATGGGAAAAATCGACATAGATCAGATACAATCACTGATTAATTCGATGCCACGACGTTTCCGAGATGTAATTAGAAACAAAGGATCAAACACTAAGTACTAAGATTTGATTTGATTTCGAATCAAAAATATTTCAACTAAAAATACTAAAGTAAAACTAAAGTAAACATTGTCTATGTAAACATAGAATTTAAAAAAATAATTAGAAATATAAAATAAGAGTTAATTTTCATAACTACTCGTAATTTATATTCGAGTTGTTTTGTTATGCAGTTACTAAAAATTAAATGTATTTCTTAAATTTCTAAGAATAAATGTTTAAAGAAAGTTCTTTTGTTTTGTCCTTATCATTATTTCGTGGAGTGTACTCGTATGTGTATCTGAGACGTGGTTTCATTCAGATATAGAAGACAAATTTTATGATATGGCTGGATTTAAAATTTTTCGTGGTGATAGAATGGGTCGTGTAGGGGGATACAATGCAAGTTGGTTTGCAAATCTATGCAGGACACTGGTTTAGACTATTGTTTAGTTAATATCGTGTGCGAGAATGAAAAAATATTTCTAGGTATTGCATACAGCGCATGCCGATAATTTCAATTCTCTAGCAATTCTCTTGTATCGCCTCCCATCCTGTTCTATGCATTGACCTTAACTGCAATTTGATGGACAATAACGCCTCTTCCAATTTTGTAAATGCTTTCAAAGTGCTGAACCTACTTCCAGTAAATACTACTAGTCCTATCCATTTTCAGGGTGACTCATATTCACTTATTGATCATTTTTCTGTCATCGATGTACGTAAGATCCTTCTTACGTCAGGTCTCGATCTCCGGTTTTTCAAGGCATGATATGATCTACCTAACCCTAAATTTCGAAAACAAACGAAAGGAGATTAGATATCAGTTTCGAGACTATAAAAACTTGAATCACATTGAACTACTGCACGACATACATAGTACTGACTGGAACAATTTGCGGTAAATGCATTCCGTTAACGAAAAAGTGGAATTCTTACAAGAGCAGATCAGGGATACTTTTGACAAAAATGTCCCAATCAAGACAAAGACTGCAGAGCATCACCACCATGGCTTGATTGTGATAACCTACAGCTGATGCAGCAACGTAATACAGCCTTGTTGCTGCACGCCGTAGAAATTTCCACTCGTCCCTGCGTCCCAAATAAACATCAGTTTTAACTACTTATGTGATTTTATTTTCTGCGAGTAAAAGGTTACAAATATTAACGAATCGTACAGTTTAAATTTACTTCATAAACTTACATAGGTATCGGGAAAGTGTACCCTTGAAATTCCACCAGTGGCACCAGCAACTCCTCCAGTACCAAAACCAAGTCTCCCAAAGGCAAAATTTACTCGCTTCAACACCGGTACCCGGTAAATTTCCAATGTACCAGGAAACCTGTGTGAGCGTATTGGTATGACAGTTAAGCAGAACAGCGGTCTAAACTGCACTTGCAAATTCTTTGAAGAAAGAGACAAAGCTATTGACAAATCGAAACTTGGTTTAAAAGTGATGCCAGCAGGTGGAAGAAACATTTATATTACCAGCGGGCACACCTTCCCGGTCCTATGGGTGCTTTAATTCAATTAAAATATTTTACTATTTAATTCATAAAAATAAAAATAAAAAAAATACAAAAACAAAAAATAATATTTAAGCCTTGTGGCTCGATGACAAGCCTTAAAAAATTGGAAGAGGTACTAGGTGGGGTGAAAAGCAACCTCATTGGGACTGGAAATTTTTTTTTTTATTTTATTCAATATGGTCCCCTTTTAGCTTGATACACTTATTCCAGCGATTTTCTAACTTCTTGATCCCGTCCGAAAAGTAATTTTCTGGAAGGTCTGCAAAATACTCCTCCGTGGAGTAAATGACTTCCTTGTACTTATTTATTTTCAAGTAGGGAGTACATTGTACTTGAAATTTTTAAGTAAAAGTACAATTACATGCTACTTAGTACTTTCACCGTACTGCAGTACAAATGTATTTCATTACTTTACAGCTCTGCGTACGAGTACGGTTAGATCTTTTCCTTCAGCGCGCAATACCTATGTAACCTATAACATCTGTGGTACAACATACATATTTTTTAATCGTTATTCATTTCAATTGGTTTAAAAAATGTTTCAATATGACTTTGTTTAATGTTAGTTGTTTGCTCACGTAAAAGATTCGTTCTTAAGTTTTTAACGGAAGTGTAGTTACCTTGAATATCCGGTTCACTGAATCTTGTTTCTAAATAACCAATGGCTTTGTCCAAACATTGTAGCACTTCCCTAAGAGTTATCTTGCCTGTTTTTGTGTTTCTACGTCATCTTCAGACTCAGAAGAAATTTCCGTTGAATTGTGATCCAATAATGACGCTGATATTTCCTCCTCATTTAAAACTAAATGGCCCGGGTCACTTTCATCAATATAAGCCCAGCTTTACAGGTTTTCTTCTGTAAAGTTTTCTGTCTGACGTGCCTGACGAATAATGTTTACCAAATCTGCCAAATTGATATCGTCTTCACTGTCATAGTGCAACATTTCATCTTGGACGAGTAATTTATTCCAACAATTTTTTAAATGTGACAACAACTTGGAAGGGAAAGAGACAGAAATCTAGTGATTTTGTTCTTGTCGTTGTCCTGGCATTTGAGGCAGTTGAGTTTTCACTGTGTCGACATGCAGACGCTTGTATATCGAATAAAGTAACAATTGCAAAGAGTTAGAGTGTTGATTTATTTTGTTAATCCAAAGCTGATCCAAGAGATTCTTTTACAGTACACGATTTAAAGAATCAGAAGTGGGATAGATCTAAAGTACGCAAGTTAAGTAAATGGTAACTAGAATAGATATAATAAAATATAAATCAATGGGTAAGGAAGTGAACTACAGCTAAATTGCTGATGAGTTGTATGGCGTTTGTCGAGCTCTCGTCAACCAAGAAACTAAATGCAGTCAACTGCAAATGGTTGGTTGTTGGGATTTGGGAAGTCGACATAAGGTATTATTCATAGATGAGCTTACAATTCAATGCTAAGGGAAAATTCTATGATGTTCTTTCGAGAAACCATTATCTCGTATAACGGTCGGTCGACCGACGCACGGCGTTGTATTTATGTTTGTGTGTGTGAGTTGGCTTGGGTGCAGGAGAGGTGGTTGCACGTTTTTGTTTTGGTGTGATGAAAAGGGAAGAAAAATAAGAGAGTGAAATGATCTACAAGCATAAGACTTTCGGTACACGAAAGAGCATTATGATGTGAGATAAAGAACGAGATATAGGTATAAGGTTAGATAGACTTTTGGTAGACGAAAGAATATCATAATAATAAAAAATGCAAAGTAAAGTAAAGTGAAGAGAAAGAGATTCATTCGGGTGAACTTTTGGTATACGAAAAACATCATAAATGAAAATATGAAAAAAAAATGATAACATTCGCATGGACTTTCGGTACACGAAAAACCATCACATGTATATCCTGAAGAAGAAGTGAAAGAGCATGTCGCTTGTTGTAATGAAGTGAGTCGAGAAAAACGATAGTTGGGAATATACAAATAACGGTCGACTGTTTTCCTAGCACGCCAAGACTTAGCTCATACAAGCACAAAAAAAAAACGGTTAGATTTTCAAATAACGCAATCATAATAACGACATTACTGAAATATTTAGGTCCGATTAATGAGAAATTAATTTTATTTTCAGTACAATGCACAAACTTAGCAGCAAGCAGCTGCAAAGTGAACTAAGAAACAGAGGATTACCAACATCAGGTACAAAGAAGACCTTAATAAACCGACTTCAAAAATATGACAAGGAACAGCAAGGACAGGCTGATCGACCAAGCCGACCAACTTCCGATTCGGGAAATCCATCCTCCGCTGATATAATAGCTCCATCCGAAACAGGAACAAACCACAGCCGAACAGGCGAAGAAAGAGAATGGGACCTCATACGAAGGGAGAGGAACCTGATTGAAAATGAAAGAGCCATACTGATAAAGGAGAGGGAACTGGCAGAGAAACTTAAGCGCTTCGAATCATCTACCCCTGCGAGCACACAGACGAGGAGAAACGGAATGCAGTGCAGCATCAAGGACATTGCTGAGACACTGCCATCATTTACTCCCGGCGACGTGACATCGATGTCGGCCAGCAATTGGGTAGACCGAGTTGAGTCCCTAACCAAAATCTACAAATGGGACGAACGAGCCCTCTTGATGGCAGCAGCAACAAAGATGAAGGGTCCCGCAAGATTTTGGTGGGACGTCAACGAAGAAACGTCAAGCTGCTGGGAATATCTGGCAACAGGTCTGAAGGCTAACTTTCCCCATCAACAGAATGAAATTGAAATCCACCAACAAATGGCACGAAGGACAAGAAAATTGAACGAACCCATTGAAAATTTTTGTTTTGAAATAAATATGTTGGGGAAGAGAGCTCATCTAGCAGATCGAACGATTATGCAATACATCCTTACAGGGCTGAATAACCCTCAACTAAGTTCCAGTTTGGCGGTTGCAACAGTCAACAGTATTCCCGAATTAATCGACAAGATAAAGTGGTGCGAAAGCATCCGAGAAAACTCCCATTTTAAACCACTGTCCAGTACTGCAACCTTCAGGACGAATAATTCTAATCGGGCTATGATTGGCAACCAACAAAACTTTCGTCCACATCAGCAAAACAACGAAAAACCAACGACATCATATCGACAACCGTTACATCAAAGGAACCAAGTTACTTGCTACAACTGTAACCAACCCGGACATGTTTCTCGACAATGCCAGCAGAACCGTAAGAGGCCATGGACTAATAACACTAAATACACAACTACGCACGAATCTCAAAAGGAGAAAAATCTACGGATAAATACTATTTACCGACAACAAAAATCCGACTGCTTTAATAAAGTTTTAACCATAGAAGGAAGGCGATATGCTGCGTTACTCGACTCTGGTAGTGACCAAACAATAGTGACCGAAACAGTCGTCAGGGAAACTGAAATTCCTACACGCCCATGCAATGTCACACTACACGGATTTGGAGGCGGAAATTATACAGCCCTTGGCCGAATATTATGTTCGATGGTAATCGACAATGCAAAGTTTCGAGTTATGCAGTAGTCATACCTGATGACAGACTAACCGAACCCGTCCTAATCGGCAAGGATATTTTAAACAATCCCGCATGTGACGTATTCAAGGAAGGTGAACTATTAGCCATTCGGAAAAACGATACAGCTAGCCCCGAACAAATAACAATACTTGACCTCCGTGTTGACAAAGAGGTTGATTCCACAAGCTTGATGAAATTACTCAACAAATTTCGAAAATGTATTGCCATGCAACAAGGGGAAATCGGGAGAACAAGACTCATGGAAATGGAAATTGAGTTAACGAAGCCAGAACCAATATCACAACACCCGTACAAAGTGCCCTATGCAAAGCAAGAGATACTCAGCTCAATGGTTAAGTCTCTATTGGACAGCGACATCATTTGTGAATCCAAATCCGATTTCGCAGCACCAATAATCTTAGTTAAAAAGAAAAACGGGGACGATAGGATGTGCGTAGATTACCGACGCCTCAATACGGTCACCAAAAAAATCAACTCGCCGTCTCCGAACATAGAAGAAGAACTGAACAACCTGGTCGGTTACAACTATTTTACCGTATTAGATCTCGCCTCAGGGTATTATCAAATTCCGATCAAGACCGAACATCAACGGTATACAGCGTTCATCACTCCAGACGGATTGTTCGAGTTCAAGGTCATGCCGTTTGGACTGGTCAACGCCCCAACTTACTTTAAAAAGCTGATGAGAATTATCAAACAAAAAATGCTTCCTGATAAAATTGTTAGCTATATAGATGATTTTGTCATTCCGGCAGAAACGCACCAAGATGGAATGCGGAAGCTGGAAAAATTTCTCACTGTTCTAGAAGAAGCGAAACTAACCTTAAACCTAAAGAAATGCGATTTTTTCAAACAGGAAATTGAATTCCTTGGCCACATCGCCAAAAACGGGAAGTTACAACCCGGGAAGGCAAAGACCCTTGCCGTCAGTGAATTTGAAACACCAACTAACGAACATCAGGTAAGACAATTTATTGGCCTAACAAGTTTTTTTCGAAAGTTCATCAGAAATTATGCTCTGACGGCATTGCCATTAACGGAACTAACTAAGAAAAACCAAAAATTCATTTGGGGCGTTAAGGAGCAATCGGCATTTGACCAACTGAAGAACGCGTTAGCGAGTGAGCCGGTTCTAGTTCTGTACAAACCAGGCGCGGAACACGAATTGCATACTGATGCAAGTTGTAAGGGTCTTGCAGGAGTCTTGCTACAAAACGAAAATGGCAATCTACATCCGGTTGCTTACTACAGCAGAAGAACTACTAAAGAAGAAGCAATGTACCACAGTTACGAGCTAGAGGCACTGGCAGTGGTTGAGGCAACCGATCGATTCCGGCAATATTTACTTGGCAAGCACTTCACCGTCGTAACGGACTGCCAAGCGCTGAAAACCACCATGAAGAAGAAAGAAATTATCTCAAGAATAGCTCGTTGTTGGTTGCGCATGCAAGAATATGATTACCATGTAATACATGACCAGGCAAACAAATGGTACACGTTGATACACTTTCAAAAAACCCGAGCGAAGCTTCACAGTCGCCTGAAGTTGTTGATATGAACATCTTAAGGGTCAACATTGAAGAAACCGACTGGTTATATTCACTCCAGCTACAAGACCAGGATGTAGCAAATATAACAAGAGTTTTGCAAGGCACTAAGACCAATGAAACAGAAAAGCAGATACATCAAGACTATACTCTTCAATCGGGACGACTTTACCGGAAAGTGGAAGGCGAGCTCCGATTATATATACCAAAAGGATTGAGAAATAGGGTTCTGCGAAATAGAAATGACTTGATGCGCCATTTCTCAGAAAAGAAGACACTTATGCATTTGAAGGCTCGGTACTGGTTTCCGAGAATGACACAATTTGTGAAAAAGTACCTCAAGGCATGCGTTGAATGTGCCTACAACAAAAAAGAGAACCAACCCAGAGGAGAATTGTTTCCAATCAGGAAGGTGACAGTACCTTACGACACGGTACATATCGATCACTTGGGCCCATTCTTGAAATCGACAAAAGGAAATATGTACCTCATTGTGATCGTAGACGCATTCACAAAATTCATTAATCTGAAAGCAGTACCAAACACGCAGACCAAACCAGTACTTAATTCCTTGACCGATTTATTTTTCACGTTTGGAACACCCTGCCGACTGATATCGGATAGAGGAACCGCCTTCACGTCACACGCATTCGAAGACTACATGAAAGAATACTCGATTCAACATGTATTAAACGCCACTCGAACACCAAGAGCAAACGGGCAAGTCGAGCGATATAACCGCACCATCCTCCATGCGCTTCTGGCTACCGTGGAAGAGAAAAATATATGGGACCAAAAAATAAAGTTTGTCCAATGGGGAATCAATAATACCTATAATGAGGCAACAGGAAAAACCGCTCACCAGCTACTCATGGGATACCAGCCTCGAGATCCTCTAAAAGACGCTCTAACACAACATGTGAACCTCACCCAAACTCCAGTCAACATCGAACAGCTCCGGAACGAAGCCTGCGAATCAATCGAGAAGAAACAGGAATCGCAACGAACTCGACACAATCAGAGACATCGAAAGGTAAAGATTTACAAAGTAGGCGACCTGGTAATGTCCATGAATGATGGAGTCGCAGCGACCGGAACTTCACGTAAATTGGAAGCAAAATACCGAGGACCTTATCAAATAATTGCAGCCTTGCCACACGACAGGTATCAGGTGGCTGACATCCCATATGCTGGTAGAACGCAGAAACCGTATGCAGCAGTTTGGTCAGCAGACCGAATGAAGCCGTGGATCGAGCTGGACCTGGATTTCGACGAGGACGTCGATGATTGTCAGGATGGCCGAAACTGTGACAACAACTTGGAAGGGAAAGAGACAGAAATCTAGTTATTTTGTTCTTGTCGTTGTCCTGGCATTTGAGGCAGTTGAGTTTTCACTGTGTCGACGTGCAGACGCTTGTATATCGAATAAAGTAACAATTGCAAAGAGTTAGAGTGTTGATTTATTTTGTTAATCCAAAGCTGATCCAAGAGATTATTTTTAAGAGGTTTTACAGGACACGAGTTAAATAAAGTTGTTGTCTTTATCGCAGACTGTAAATCGCCTTTCGCAAGATATAGTTTTTTACATTTTTTAAAGTTTGCACTCCAACATTTTCACACTCGTTCTGAAAAAAAAAACCAAACAATCTTACAGCTGTCGACGTCTGTATAATCGTTTAAGTCATGATTATACCCCGGTCCATTGGTTGCAGTATGGAGGTGGTGGAAGAAATTTGCATTTTATGCTTCCATCAGCACTCTCTAGATCAGTGGGATGAGCAGGAGCATTGTCTTCTAGCAATATTCCCTGAACTTCATCTTTTGGTATTTTCAAGACATTTTCCTGATACCACCTTACTTCACGTATAATTTTTTTTGAGAACCATTCATTAAAAATCCGTTGATCGAACCAAGCTTTCTTCGAGTTGTAATAATGTACCGGTAACTTGTCCATAATATCCTTCAGCATTCTTGATTTCTTCGATTTTCCTACAACTGCAAGCGTGTTTCTGTGAGAACCATTCGCCTTTGCACAACACAAAACCAATAAACGATCTTTTGGCTGTTTATGACCAGAAACGTTTTTGTCCAATTTACCAGCCTGTGTTGCATCTGACATTGTTTTCCAAAAAATTCCTCTCTCATCTGAGTTATATGTATATTTGGAAATCAGAATGATTTAACTCCTGAACATATATTTTAAAATCACTTTTAAGTAATTATGCATTTTCCGTGTCAGCACTTATTTTTCCCATTTTCACTCTCATTTTTCCGAATTAAAGAATTCCGAATTAAACGGCTTTTACTGTAATATTAAAAAAAACTCAAGAGCAAGCAACAATACTGCTAACCAACTGTATCATATAGTTTTCTCAGACAATGAATAAATGTATAAATAAAAATTCACAAACAATTTTCACGCGCATATAATTCGCAGCATTTTTAAATTCTAAAAAATAAAAATAAAAAATCGTGGTAAATCAGGGGAAGGCACCCAATACCAAACGCTGGAATAGCATACCACATCGTCAAAGGATAATTTTGAGGTGGTAAATGATGTTGTGTACCTGCGCTCCGCTGTAAATTTAAATAAAAACACAACCGGAGAAAGCAAGCGAAGAATCACCTACACGAGCAACGAATCAAACTCTGTGTAGAAGCATGGACTTTATCGAAATTTTGAGAAGATGCAACAAGAACAGAGAAGCATGGCGTTAGAAAAATAGCATCCATAAATGGTTACCAAGGGACGTTTTAGCCTCAATATTCCCAGAGCCGTACATTAAATTTCTGTTTACATATGAATGTACATACGCGCAGTGTGTACCTATGCATCGAAAATAAAACGCAATTCAGTTATAAGGTGTATTCAATTCATCATTTGAGAGAGTGCACAAGTGCAGCTTTTGCTTGGGATAGAGATTGCAATAGGAAAACTCTAGAGAGGATGCGTTAATTATGAATGGGCAACGGCTTATTTATCGATTTTTCATTGATTGCACTAGCGTCCCGTATTTGCAAATATATTTTTTTCAAAAATGAATTTAAGATTTTTACCTCTATATACTTTTCATATGCGTTGGGCACCTCCGAAGCAAAGTTAAGTTTGCAGAATTTCAAAAATGCATCCCATAGGCGAGCCTCTTCTTGAAATGTCCGCAGAGCTTCCTTATACAAACGTACAATACGCCCGGCTAAAGCTGCCTTGAGCCCTGGGAATCTCTCCTTTCGAGAATTCTCGACAGCGCCGACCATGGCCAACACTTTCTTCTCATAAATGATGAACTCTCCATAGTCTCTAAGACATTTATTGTTCCTGCTCAACCTGTATTGATAATTTTCTCGTGTTTTTATAATGAGCCTATGAAGATTTAAAGTTTTTTTTGTTATAATAATGTTTAACAAGTCGCATTTGGATGTCTAGTCTACTTACCTAATGTTTTCATCTGAATATATTTGATGCTTTCGCATTAGTTCATATTCAGGAATTGTTCTTTCCTGATGGTAAGCAACTAACTCAGCCATTGAGATTTTTACAGAATTGATTTAGATATAAATAAAGAAAACACGTCCCTTCCTTTGGATAGATACCAACAGACCTAATATACTTTGATAATCTCACAATCGCAATGCCGCCGAAATAAATTCACGCGTGGTAAAAGTGCCCATTAAAGGCGAAACCACAAATTGAATTTTTTTACTAAGAAGAACAGTCGATAATGTAGATCAAACTTTTCGTCATTGTAGTCAAAATTGAGTTAAAGTTTCGTTAAGATAGAGATTATCAGCAGCTGAGTTCAAATAAAATTAACTATCATTGTATTTCGGTTGAATTAGTGAGGCGGTTTTGTCTGTGAACAAGTAGTGCTTTGTCAAATGTGCCAGTTCATTTTTCTCAGTATATAGTTTAATGCAAATGACGGCGTCTGGTTAGAAAATTGACAATACGGTCAATTTTACAAGTGCCCACCATTCAGCATATTCATTTAATAGAAATACTCCGCACATGATGATAGGAACGTTTGGTTACCATAAAAAAAAAACAGCCACTATTGGTGTGCTCTATGGTTTTACACGACCTCCGTAACCATCTCGTACAGTCCATAGTACAATTTAATGCATAAGTACACACGATTATTCAAATTCCACATCATTTGACATTTAACTGTTAAATCGCAAAGTGTATATTATTTATTATGAAATTTCGTGCATGATAAATGTTTTTTTTTAAGCCATTGATGTTTCCGTTGTAAATAGTCTGCTCATCTTAAAGTTTTACCACCACCTTCTTTATTTATGTGGAGCCAGTCTTTTGAGAGTTTTTCCACAAACCTTGAGCGCATTGTTCTTCTTCTTCGCTAATGACAAGATACATTTTGTACGCTTTCGTTTGCATGTTCAAATATCGGACCCTGTTTCCCGCATTTCACAATGAATTGTACTGACGTTCCAGCTTGAGAAACGCAGTTAATTTTCTGAATCCATCATACCCACAGAAACCATCATTCCTTTCCATTCCGCTGTGCGAGTATGGTACGAGTATGCGTGAAATTATGAATGCATGTACATATATCTGACTTTTGGTTTGTCCCACAGGTAGAGTCCAGACGTGGGAAAGAACTGTCACAATGTTCTTTAAGCTATTGCCTCCCGGAGTATGGTTATAAACATGTCCCAACAATTCTGATTTTCTTTTCTTACTCCAAATAAGACGGTTATACATATGTACATGATGCATACAGTGTGATTTTTCTATAGTTTTTAGTAATGTGATGTTTTCATGGCGCAAAACAAACGAACAGAATTTGCATCTCAATATTTACGTTTGACGTTTTGTGACTGCAGATTTGCCTTCAACAAAAGTGATTTTTATTTGAGAATAGCAATTTTCTTCTTCCTCTTGTTTGTTATTGGTGATGGCAAAAACCGTATAAAACACTATTTCTAAACTAAACAAATAAATGCGCGTATCATAATTTAGTCTAAATTTAGCTAATATTTATAAAAAAAAACATGACTGATGTTCGTTGCGAACAATGCAACGTAAGTCAAGTGGATTTTTTAAAAACGAATGAAAAAACAACGATTCATTTGTTTCTTTATTTTAGGAAATAAATAATTGTGAGGCAATTAAATGTGAGTCTTGTAGAGCAAATCTACCGGATGCTAACTGTCGTGTGCCGGATGTGGATGATTGGGAAGAGGATTATCGCTTTATTGAGGAGGCTGAATTAAAAGGTGAAGTCTACGGCATAGAGAACGTCTGCGATGCAAATGTCTTCTTTGAAGTCCTGACAGTGGAGGAGACAAAACCAAATTTTAAGGACGAACACACATTTAACCAAGATATTAACTTAAATGATCCTTCGGTACGTTGCATATACTCGTAGAAGAGTAAAAGTTTGATTTGCAATTATTTACAGATTTCACATGAATCTGATGAGAGTATAAATCCAATCTTAAACACTAATGAGGAACAAGTTCAAGAATCCATTCAATTAGCCACGAGTGAAGTTGCAAATTCTGCAGGTCAATACCATTGTAAAATATGTTCGAAAAGGTAAGCAAATCCAACACCTGTTGCTTGGCAAAAGGAATGCAGTCGTATTATATTTGAGCTGTCACGTTTTGGAGACAGTCTGTTTGAAGTGCAATTGACTCGATGTATACGTGTATGGGTATGTGTATGTACGAGTATGTATGTTTCCTCTACTTACTATACACGTTTTCAAATTCACAACCCAGACCACCAGCATCAAACGAAACAGGTAGCATATGTGAAGATCAATCAATTTAAATCTTGACAGAATTATATTTGAACTTTAAGTAATTTCTATTACTATCCACTTGGAGATAGAGGTAGAAAAAACTAAAACTAAGCAGATTGTTCTAGCAAAAGCGAACTTTTTTTTGAACGAAAAAATAAGACGTGTTTGCCCTTTAGCATATTAGTAGATCCACTGTGTTCAGTTAGACTATAATTTATCTTGGCTCACATGAGATTAATTTCTTCAGTTTTGACCTATCTTGACTAAACATGCGCTTGTTTACCTGACCGAATTTGGAAGGGTTTGCTGTGGGCTTTTTACTGCCGTTTTCTGCTGAGGTTTAAGCAGAAAAGTCAGATCAAATATCGTGGTATACATTTGTCTTTGAATCACTCTCTTTAGAACAAAGTATCATAAACGGATTAGCACAATAGCATAGCTACACCACTCTTTACGGTTCGTTTCGTTTTGCTTAAGTATAGTGAATTTGCATTGGTTCTACTACTTTATAACTTACGGCTGCTCTCATCACCATCCGATAAGTTTTTCCCACTAAGATTCTAAATATTTTAAAGACTGTGACTCAATAGCATCCTACGCCCAAAGAAGCAGCGATTGAAAAGAGTAATTTTCGAGTGATTTATGAAGTAATGTAGGGTTTAATTGCGGACACTAAGTAGATCGAATCGAAGCCTACTTCCCTATCGCCGAGCTGGTTCTCTACTCTTGATCTCCGTGATTTAGTCCCGTCCGAAGTTTGTATAATAAGGGGAGATAACTAACACGCCGTGTTTTAGGTGTGCAGATACACATGCAACCTTCGCCAAAAAATGTCCGACGCATAGGCTCTCAGGATCGACTTGATAATTTAATCTATCCGCTCAGCTGGATTAGCTTGCGGATGGTAATATGCGGTAAAATCCAGACTAGATCCATATGAGTCGCAGAGATTTTTCAGTTTCTTGCTACGGAACTGACTGCCGTTGTCGCAGACAATCCTATGGGGTACGTCGAACAAGAGAAAAACGTCATACTCGAGTTCCATACGAACTGAAGAAGTAGTACCCGATCTAGGGGGAAACAATAAGATAAATTTGGTGAAATAGTCAACAACGGTGGGGATGTAAACGAAACCTCTACTCAAGCGGACCAATCAAGTCGAAATTCCTCTCCTCTCCACCATCAAACCAGCTCGTTTATTGTTCACTGGCTTCACACTCTGTTTACATGACATGAGGTCAGTAATACCTATACGGATAGTCCAGTGGATTCGACTCGACTTTGCTGATCATTTTGGCGATTCACCGATTCGGGATTTGTTCTTCCAGTTCCACCAACACAGCAGCATTCCTAGAAAATATGTCCGGAACCACATGATCATTGCCTTTACGATGCACAAATTCGAAGTCGAACTGCTGCGACCTAACCGCCCACCTAGCTAACTTACCACATGGATCCTTAGGTTACCCAGCCAAACCAAACCGTCACGCCCGTAAATCGAAAAAACACAACTTTTCAAAAGCCCACAGCACGGCTAAGCACTGGTTTTCCGCGGTTGAATAGTTTTTCTCATATCTATTCAACGACTTACACAGGTAACAAATCACTTTCGCACCGTCTTGAAATGTCTGAGTGAGCATTGCTCCGACCTCAAAGTCCGATGCGTCGGTTTGTCACACGAGCGGCCGCTCAAAATCTGGACATGTCTGTGTCGGAACAGTCACCAAGCACTCTTTTGCTTTCTGGAAACTTTCCACGCTCTCCTCAGATCAAATGAACTTACCCCCTTTCCTCTACAGGTCGGTCAACGGTTTTACCAAAACTGCGAAGTTTGGTACAAATCTGCTATACCAGGAAACAGAGTCGACATAACTGCTAAACTCTTTTATATTCTTTGGTGCAGGTATCCTAACCGTACTCTCGACCTTTCCTAGGTCAACATGGAGACCACTCCTATCAACTACATATCCTAACAATTTTAACGACGATCTACAGAAGTTGCACTTCTTTTCGCTAACCTTGAGGCCTGCCGCAATCAATCTTTTGAAAACCTCTTCCAATATTTCCAGGTGTTTTATGGTGACGATTATGATGTCATCCAGGTACATGAATGCGTGCGGTTCCACATCGGCTTCAAGCACGGTGTCGACAAAACGCTGCCACGTCGCCGACGCGTTATGTATCCCGAATGGCAACCGATTGGCTAGAGTCAAAGCCGTACTAGGCCGAGACTTCTCCTCAACGTTAATCTGCTAATACGCCCATGGACTCCTTGATTTTTTTTTATTATCTTCCTGTAACATATCTTCTAATTGTTTGTCTATGTGACGTTGAACCGCTGTTTGATCGGTTCAGACGTCGTCCTAATATAGTCCTATAGTAGCCTGTTGGTTTCCAGTCGATGTTTGCTGACAGTCCATCAGCATATGCAAGAAATTGTATGGATTTGGAAAAGATTGCATCGCTCCTTTATCATTTACTAACATCTGAAGGGTCACAGATTTGTTCCTGATTTTCCGGAGCAACGTGATTTCTCCCTTACATATGCTCTGCACGGCATTGAGATTGAACTCATCGTGCATACTTTTATCCGGTCAAGAGCTATGTAAAAGATGAAGGCTCCATACTATGTCAAAACAGCGGCGAACTCTTTCCAGTCATCGAGAAGGCTCAGAAAACGTCAACCGTGATACGACGCAGACTACGAAAGGTGTCGAAAAAATCTCGCTCTTCTCCAAGCCAGGTACAATCTCGCAACTAAGAAGCAAAACCGTATGCAAAACAAAGGTCAATTCAGCCTGAGTGATGCGCCGTTCAGCCAACCAGCATTCCGGAACTACCAGAAAACTGATTGGCCAAAATACGGAGGAATACTGTCAGAAACGCTATCCTCTGAACTATCAAGTTCCCCTCATGACACTAATGAGCTTGACATGAAAGTCAAGGAATTCACTCTGACTCTCAATCAGACTATAGCCACTTCTTACCGTCTTATTCAACCTAGAGGCAAGAAAAAGCCACATTGGTGGACATCAGCACTGGGACTGCTCAGAAACACTTGCAGAAAACTTTTCAACGTAGCAAAAAGTACAAGAAAAGTGACTGACTGGGACTCGTAGAAAGAATCCCTCAAATTATAGAAAAAGAAAACTGAGGAAGGCAAAGCGACAATCCTGGAGGTCATTCTGTGACAAGGCATCGCGACTAAGAAAAATCCTCTCTACAAATCTTATGATGCCTAGCTGTTTGAAAAAAAACCGATGGCTCTTGGACAACCTCAAGTGATGAATCACTCAACCTGCTACTAGACATTTTCCAGGTAGCTGCTAATTCGCCCTGCTACAGAGTTCCTCAGTTATTATTCTGCCTACGCTAGAAAATATTATGAGGAGCTGTGTAGAATTTATTCACATTCCACTGTCATGGAGAGATGTCAAGATGTCGTAGTTTTCATTCCCAAAGCCGGAAAATGTTCTCATGTTGTCCCAAAGGACATCAGACCTATAAGTCTATCATCTTTCCTTCTGAAAACTCTAGAACGACTGATTGATATCCATATACGAGCTAAAGTTGATCAAAGACATCTGGCAACGGCTCAACATGCCTACTCTAAAGGAAAGTCGGTGGAAACGGCTCTGCGCTCACTGACTAGCCATATCGAACGATCCCTACAATATAAAGAGTACACAATGGTTGCTTTCCAGGACATAGAGGGTGCCTTTAACAACGTCAACACATCCGCAATCACGACTGCGCTGTCAGCTCTGCAGGTAGACGACTCACTTGGGGAGTTGATCAGTCTTATGCAGGATAATGAACTCCAAATTGGGTCAGACTTCTGCTAAAAGATGTGTTAGCAGAGGTACGCCGCAGGGCGGTGTCCTCTCTCCCCTTCTCTGGAACTTAGTAGTTAAGAAACTACTTATATATCTGGAAGCGGGTGGTAGCAGGGTGATTACCTATACGGATAACGTTGCCATAGCCGTATCAGGAAAGCATCTCAATACCATTAATGAACTCCTTCAAGTAAATCTCAATAGATTAACCCGCTGGGCAGATCGCTGTGGATTGGGAATAAACTCCCATAAAACTGATCTTGTCCTCTTTTCCAGGAAACACAAAATTCCAATTATAGACCCTCCTGTACCGGTTTAGTATTTTCCGATACAGCAAAATATCTGGGTCTCATTTTTGACAGGAAACTAAACTGGAAACCTAACATTCAAGAAAGAGTCAATAAAGCTACAATAGCGTTATTCTCTTGCAAAAAAGCCATTGAGAACAAATCAGGCCTTCAGCATTGCATAACCCACTGGCTGTACATCTCGGTCATAAGATCGATACTTACTTACGGGGTAGTCGTCTGGTGAACGGCTTAGAAAGTGCAGACAACAGCATTAAACTAAGCAGAGTCCAAAGAACAGCATATCTATGCATAAGCGGAGCCTTATGGTCTACCCCCTCTGCGGCATTAGACATTCTGTTTCATTTGACACCACTCGATATTTTCAGCAGGCAAGTAGCTGCGACTGCAGCTGGACAAATAATTCATTTGGCCACGCCAGCATTCTTAATGCATTAGGAATCCTCACAGAGAACATTGATTACACCATACCTGAAATTTGGTTTGGCAAAAGCTTCCATGTAATCTTCCCCTCTAGATCCTTGTGGGAGGAAGATGCTTTAATGGAGGACAAGCCAATAAATCTCTACACGGATGGATCTAAAACCGATAACAGAGTTGATGGCTGTGTTTTCTCAGATATGCTAAATCTAAGCCTCTCTTTCCGTCTTCCAAAACACTGTAGCGTGTTCCAGACAGAAATTTTGGCGATTTAAGAAGACTTGTTCTGGCCGAAAGAAAACGTGATATCTGCCAAGGATATCCGCATCTTTTCGGATAGTCAGGCCGCCATCAAGTCCCTGGACTCGGTCTCATTATATTCTAAAATCAATCATCTCTCATGGAGATGGCAGAGCAGTTCAACATTCACCTTTGTTGGGTGCCGGGCCATAGAGACATTCCAGGGAACTGCAGAGCCGATGAACTCGATAAAATTAGAACCACTCTACCTATACCAATCACTACGTGCAAACTAACATTAAGGCTGGATGCCAATAAAAGAACAGACCTTAGGTGGACTGTTGGACCAACATGTCTAGCGACCAAACATATCTGGCCAGATCGCTCCAAGAGTTTGATCCATCTAAATAAGAAACATCTCAGCGCTATCATAGGTGTCAACTGGACACTGCCTCATAGGCAAGCGTGCAAGAAGGCTTGGCGTCTTTACAAACGATTTCTGTAGACGCTGCATGAAGGAGGAAGAGGAGGAGACAATCCTCCACCTACTCTGTACATGTCCAACTCTCTCCCAGAGAAGAAAACTTCACTTAAAAGCTTTCTTCTACAACGATCTAAACGATCTAAAAAATGTAGACGTAAACAGTCTCCTACGCTTCATCATAAGCTCACAATGGGCCAATAGGTCTAAGTAGGTTGGTATTCCCACCAGCTACCTATCCTACCTACAGAGGATGTTGTCTCAAGTAAGGGATAGCCGATCATTTTCGAGTCTAACGAGAAGTCTGAATGGTGCGTTGTTTGAATAAGGTTCCCAGATTGAAGCTGACGTATTAGTACAAAACTTTTGTAAGCGGTGGCAAGATCTATCATGTGCTGTGCATCCCAGGTGTGGGGTATTTTCCAGTATGAAGATGTTGAAAAACTTTTAAGATATTTCTTAAAGAAAATATTTAGACGGTAAATAGCGCTAAATTTTATGCTGCACCTAGAAACGGGAGGACTCCCGCTGCGCATGTGTATACTTAGGCTCCATTTCAGCTATTTACATTTGAACACTTCCAAATTATGGGCTGGCCAAGATTGTAGCAACGCATCTTTTACGGCGTAAAGCACAGTGCTTCAGCGAATGGTCGAGACTATGTAAAGTGCACAATAATCACTTCGCGGAGGAAGATACGTCTTCCTGGAGAAACAACTTTCAGTTACTTTGGGATAAACTAAAGGAAAACACGTTCAATACGTTTGCAGAACGGACACAACAAAGTCAAACTAGAAGCATGTACTCGTATCGTAACCTTCAACACAACTTAAAAAAAAACAACTACTTTCATGATGACTACTACATAGATACTATTTCTACTATTTTTAAGGTGAGTGGGGAGCTTCTTCACTCGAATTATATGCCACACCGAACCCGTCACAATGAGCAATGTACGCTTTCCAACCAAAGAACGAGGGAGGATACTTTACATTTCCTAGGATTATGTCAAACTCTTAAAGCTATTAGACGTGCTCATTGGGGAAAAGACTGTTTGTCGCTTAATTTGTACTGGTCAGCTACATTATAACTGTTTATAAGTATCGTACGCAAATCATTAATGAAGATTTTTAAATTCTTTGAAATTAAGTCCACTTTGAATCTTAAGCTTGAGCTAGAGACCTTATTTATTGAAAATTTTTTTCCCTCGACGAAAGCCTGACTACTATGTCCTTAGCTGGTGCTTTGAATAACTCAACGAGTAGACCTTCAGCTCGAAGTAGCCTTGATGTCTTCCACTCATTTTACTCGGTAGTATCGAATGTGGTTCCACTATTAGGTTTCTCTGTCCGTATAAACATTTTTGTTTTGTATCACCCGTTCCCTTTATCTGTTGGTAAAGTTTTCAAACACAATTCCTGTAATAGTATTTCTCAAGACCTTCTCTCACGCATATCACGCATATCATGTGTTCTTCCATTTTCTTCTGTTTGTAGACTTTGCAAGCTACCCAGGTCCTTTTTAGCAGGCCGTTATGTATTTACCTTGTTTTGCTGCAAACCAAGGCTTTCATTTTGAAGGCGGCATAAAACCCAGGATACTAGAAGAATATTTTTTCTATATCTACTCGTAATGATACCGGCATAGGACTTTTGGAAAAGTTGAGCGATGCCCGGTAGAGTTGGTTGCGTTTCTTTGCGTAGTCATCCTGCAGCCATCCGATGTCATTTAATGCCATGGTTTGCATATCGTGGTGTCTGTGATATCCATATAATCCGAGACGAGACAGCTTGGAATGTTCTGACATCGAAATACCGAAGTCATGTTTGGTGTCAATGCAACTGAGTGCAACCTATGTATGGTGACCTTTTGGCCACGTAAAAGCAAATATACTCGTATAGATGCCGGCACTTGTTTTACCCTGCTAATGTACAGTACAATGCCATTCATTTACAGCTACACCCAACAATGCACTTGCTAATCTGATGAGTAACTTGTATACTACTTGTGCTTGAAATTTAAGCCTAGTTGCACAGGGTTTCCTCGTCAAGCTAAGTCAATCAACTGATCTTGTACATGAAACTCACACCCTGGTTTAATATTTGTCTTCCCATTCATTCATAGTCGCCACAAGCAGGTTGTGGAAAGATCTTCGACATTTAGTTGTCCTATTTTGTTTTTTCCCCAAGCGGTTTTGAATAATTCTGAAATTGTATGCTTCCAAAAAATGAGAATTTAATAATACACCTCCAATTGGTTTAGTTTTAACTATTTGCTAACCGTTTTAAGAAGCAATATATGGTATTCCCTATTTGCCTGCGTTCCACTAGTTTCTCTTCTTTGGTATATTTAACACAGAATTGATGAGATAAATTTAAAACCTAGCTGTCATGCATCTCAAATTGTAAATACTTGAAAGTTCATTCTTCATCTTCCAAATGGAAGTACCAAAGTGCATAACGAGCTTTTATTTGATTTGCTTATGTAGATAGTTAGATAGAAATCTTAGAAGCTTGTAACATATATTAGTCTCTTATAAGAAAAATCAACTGATTCCAAGCCTTGAGTTGAACTCAATTTAAACAATATATCGCTCAGACATAACACCTAATTGTTTGCGTTTCCTATTCTGCTCACAATTGAGCATATCCTCAAATATTTTTAAAACTATAGAGTCTATAACAAGTTAACAATTTTTATTTTTTTTTTTTTGTAATTTTATGTACGGATAAAGCTTCAACAGAAAAGCATCTTTAAAGGCGCACGCAGACAGAGTCCATAACTCAGATGACGCAAATCAATATAAGGATTTAGAAATCATTGTGCCTAATTCTAAGCGCTGTGTTACACCAAATTTCTCGGAATCAGGCGACTCAGAATATGAACCTCCGGAAGATATCGAAGACTATGAATTCAGCGCGAATAAAAAGCAAACGCAAACTCCAGAAAGAACGAAGCGAAAATGCGTAAAAGTTTGTAATATAACTGACTTGGAAAACAACAATTCCGAACAAAATTCTATACCAAGTTCGGATGGTAGTCCTCCACAGAATTTATTAAATCCGAAGCAGAAAAAGCCCAAGTTAAAGCGACATATGGTTTACAAGTGTACTGCATGCGGAAAGATCACTAGAAACTACGAAGAGCATATAAATCACATTGCCATCCATGAGGCGCCAGCTGAAAGTCTAACAGAAACTACATCCCTAGCAAAGCTAAAGAAAACTCCTAGCGGCTTTCTTAAATGCAAAGAATGTAAAAAGGTCTTCATGAGCGAACGTGAATTCCTAATGCATGAAAGGAGGTATCATAAGGGTGAGGCTCTACAATGCGACATATGTCAGGCTTTCCTTACGAATAGATCCAGTTTGAAAAAGCATCAGCGAAGAGCACATAATAAAAAAGGAGACAAATCTATCAGATATTTCGCATGTGTGGTTTGTAATCAAAAGTAATTTCAATCTCAAAATTGTACTTTTCTTACTCGATTTGTAATTGTATTTCTTCTTTTAGGTTTGTGTCACTATTTTTATTGACACATCACAGAAAAAACCACACGGATGCCATCAAAAAGGTGGAAGAGATGACGATCCTCAAGAAAGGTGAGGATGGAAAAGCGGTCTATGTGTGTAAAGTGTGCGCAAGAATTTCCAAAAATAGGTACAGACATGAGGAGCACTTAAGAATTCACACAAAGGAAAAGCCATACGTATGTGAAGTGTGTGGGACCAAAATTGCAACAGCGAACCAACTGG
This sequence comes from Volucella bombylans, assembly GCA_949129095.1. NCBI lineage: Eukaryota > Metazoa > Arthropoda > Insecta > Diptera > Syrphidae > Volucella > Volucella bombylans. Next base: position 179,820,618 of record OX422143.1, on the reverse strand, counting down.
CACATCACTTGCGATTGCATGAGAATGATAGACCGTTCAAATGTGATATCTGTGATGCCACATACCGACACAAGAAAAGTTTAAAAAAACATCTAAAGCTTCATACTGGTGAGAGACCGTTTAACTGCCGCTATTGCGAAAAAACTTTTGCTTTTAATTATACGAGAGCGGGTCATGAACGACGATGTCATATTAGTAAAAATAAAGGAACTCCACGGCGTCCGAAGCGCTCTAATTTAAAGATAGTTTCTAATGCGGAAGTGCCTAATGATGAGACTGCAAACATAGATTCAGAAGAGACGGGAAGTTGAGAAAGAATCCAGCACATATTAAACATAACATAAGTTGTTTATTTAGTTTTAAGCAATATACACGTATATAGTTTGCATGTCTAACATGTTAAATAAAAGATGGGTTGGTGACTGTTTTTAGTTTTCAACAAACCTATGTACATATGCAATTATTGGAAGCTAGTGATCGTAATGAATATCTATTTTAGTCAGCAAATCCTGTGTTAATGGGCCAGAATCTAGCAACTCAAAAGCTTACGACTTAAATCATATTGGGGACATCAGTCGGTGAAACCGAGAGTTTGCTAATTTATTCTTAAAGGCCGAATAAACTTTTACAAATATACAACAGAGCACACCTTGTAAGTTCCTTTTAATGGAATCTTTCAAGAAAGATGAGAAACGCCTTTAGTGATAAAGTGCGACTCTGATACGTAGCACCCGTTGCAGAATGCGGTATCACTCATGCCTAAAAAGTTCCCGGAATAACTAATAAACCGTGTGGCGCTCCCATTGTTCCGATTTGAGTTCTGTTTGTTTTGTTAAGTTGGTAAATCTGTTGTTGACATTCCCTCTAAATCTTAGTGTCATAGCTTAATACTTGCAAAAGTTACGTAGCCAAGAGTACATCTATCTCTGTTTGTATTGGCGATTTTTTACAATTTTAGAAATGAATTTAAATTTGCAACAACGAACTTGTATTAAATTTTGCGTAAAAAACGGATTTAATGGTGCACGAATATTGCAAGTGTTTCGGCAACGATTCTCTAAAGAAAACGGTCGTTTACCAGTGGCACGAGCGGTTCAAAAGTGGTCGTGAGTCAATCGAAGATGATGACCATCGACATCGAAAACCGACGAAAACATTGATGGAGTAAAAGAAATGTTGGTCAATAACCGCAAATTAACCATCAGAGAGTGTAAGGAGTCAGTTGGCCACGGAGGCATCCATGATGCAGGAGTAGTTGGCAGTGGCACGCTCGCGGTTGCTCGGCTCTAGCTCGTCGGATTGGGTTGGTTCTTGCCACTACTCCTGCATCATGGATGCCTCCGTGATGCAGGAGTAGTTGGCAGTGGCACGCTCGCGGTTGCTCAGCTCTAGCTCGTCGGATTGGGTTGGTTCTTGCCACTACTCCTGCATCATGGATGCCTCCGTGGCCAACTGACTCCTTACAAGAGATAGCGGAGGACTTGACATTTTGGTTAACGATTTGGGTTTCCGTCGTGTAGCAGCAAAGTTGGTGCCAAAAGACCTCAATTTCATGCAAAAAAGAGACCGTGTTTTCGTCGCAAAAGAGATGATTTGCAAGGCTGAATCCGATCCCACATTCATCAAAAGGATCATTACTGGAGACGAGACGTGGGTGTATGAGTACGACACGCAATCCAGACATCTGGCAAGTAAATGGCGAGCCGAGATCAAAAAAACACGTCGTTTTCAGTCAAAAAAGAAGGCAATGCTCACGGTTTTCATGGATTACAACGGTGTAGTGCATCATGAATTTTTGCCAGAAGGCCAGACAGTAAACAAAGAGTATTATTTGGGCGTTATGAGACGTTTACGTGAAGCAATTCGTCGAAAGAGACCAGAATTGTGGGCAGAAAACTCGTAGATTTTGCACCATGATAACGCACCGTCGCACAGTGTGAGAATTCGCCCATCTAGCGGAATTTAATTAAAAAAATGACTTGAACAGATTGGTGTAAAAACCGGTTTTTCTTGAAGCTTAAACCGTCTACTAAGCGATTATTAATGAACTGTTATGTGGGAGTCATGTAAAACAAAAACAATTGGTCTTGAAGTTGGAGTTGCTTATAATTTCAGTGAAAATTGGCTTGTGAAGGTAGTTTTGATTTTATTTTTTTTACGAGTGCTTAGTGTGTTATTTATTGAAAGTTTTGTTTGTATTTTATAAAAACGATATCAAGAAACTGGAAAGGAAGTAAAATTATATTCCATACGGATTTTATATTTTTTCTTGTTAAATTAAACAAAATTCTATCTTTTTTGCCATTTTTTGCATTTATGAGAGAAATTCTTTAAGTGTTCAGTGTTGTTCGGATGGGAGACTATATGCATTTTAAAGCCTGATATCTGTTCTATTATTTAGCGCTTTAAGTTGCTGCGCATAGGTGCGACGCCTATACACTTCTTTTTCACTTTCGACTTGGCCTTGAAACAAAAGTGTTACCTACATTAAATAACAGTCATACTAAGTTTCATCCAATGTGTTGTGATTTTGTTACTTATATTTTGTATGTCCTAATTTTCGTCTTTGGTTGTACATATGTACATACATGTTGCACTTTTCAAGTGTATAGGATTTTGATACAAGGTATTTTTCATAATTTTCAGAATGGCTTTCGCAATGACAAAAACACAAATTTTTGATGTTTAGATTTCCAAAATCAAAATAAAGCGTGTTGATGCTGTTTTTTCACTTCTGGTGAGTTGTTTTGATGAAATTATATTTTCTGAAGATGCAATCAACTCACTTAAGGCAACTATAAGGCTTATCTGTTTTAAGTTAAGTGAGATGTGGGCCAAAAGTGATAGGCACCGTGACCGCTTCGAAAGCACAAATTCTTCCTGGCTAAATGAAACCATAACTCTGCCACACAAATTTTTAGATGAAATTCCATCTACGTCAAAAGTAGGTAGACCAAAAAAAAACTGCGGAAAAATAAAAAAGAAGAAAGTGCAAAGCCTCTTGGATTCATTTAGTTTTGAAGAAATTCAAACTGCTTATGAGAAAAACTTGAGGAAAATTGGAAAGAGAGATACTGCCGCTGTAGTCAGGAAATTGTCACTTAGTTCCCCAAAGAGAGGTTTGTTTTCAATATTGTATTATTTAATCTTTTATTTACTTTTAACCTAACTTAAGGTACGAATTTAAAGAAAAATTTCGAAACAGTGTGGCTTGACAAATATCTTTATCTGCTGATGAAGCGTTAGCTTTGATCGTGGATTCGCAGTTATCCACTCATCAATATGAAATTATACGACAAAAAATAAACAAAGTCGTTCGAAATTTACTGCCCTCGTACGATAAAATTAAGGTATCTAAAAAAAAATTGTTATCCTGATCAGAAAAGTGTGTCAGAGTCGTCTGCCATATGTGATCTTCAGAGCTTAGTTGATCATAGTGTACGGCGTTTATGTTTGGCTCAGAAAGATGTATTAAGTTCTGAAGAATTTAAAACAGAACTTAAGAAATTATCTTTGCTTTTTAAATGGGGATGTGACGGAGCTCAGCAAAAGACATTTAAACAAAAATATACATTCTGATGAATGTTTCGACGAAAACCTTTTCAGCATTTAGATTGTTCCGGTTCAAATGTACTTTTTTTTTTTTAAAAAGGAGCTTAAGACTATACTTTGGCAAAATTCTACCCCCTCGTCAACAAGATACTGCCGCCTTGTCTTTGCAAAGGAAACAAGAAACTTGATAAAACAGGAAGTTGATCAAATGCATTATCAGCTGTTGAAATTCATGAGAAAGAATTTCATATTGCAGTAAAACCAATTTTTTTACTAACAATGGTAGATGGCAACGTGTGCACTGCCTTGTCACCTGTGACTTCATCATCTCAAACATGTTACATATGCGGCGCAAAGCCATCTGAGATGAATAATGCTAGTATTATTTCCAGAAAATCTGAGAATCTGTTTTCAATGTCCTTTGGGCTAAGTCCTCTCCATTCTTGGATTCGATTATCCTTCACATTGCATACAGGCTTGATGTGAAGGTTTGGCAAGTCAAACATCAAGAAAATAAGGAAAAATGCAAAGCCAGGAAAAAACTTATCCAAGACAGATTTAGGAAGGAAACTGGCTTACTCGTTGATATGCCAACCCAACAAGCTGGGAATACGAACGATGGGAATACGGCAAGGCGGTTTTTCCGAGACGAAAAGAAAACGGCTGAGATAACTGGTATTGATATAGAGCTTATAAAAAAGTTCCATATTATTTTAGAAGCTCTGGCGTCTGGGTTCCCGATTAATTTAGATGCTTTTGACATATGTGCGACAAGGACTCGGGATTTGTATCTTGAGAAGTACGGGTGGTATAATATGCCAGTAAGCGTCCATAAAGTATTGTTTCAGACAAGTGATTGCTTCTTGTATTCTTCCGATTGGTCAACTTTCAGAGGAAGCGCAAGAAACTAGAAATAAAGATAATAGAAAATATCGCGAACCATTTATAAGAAAAACTTCGCGGTTGGACACAATGGCAGATCTTCTTCATAGACTGTTGATAACTTCAGACCCTTTACTAGCAAGTCTTAGGTGCATTCCGAAAAGGAAGAAAAGTGTTATTGAACACGAAGTCCTGGAGCTTTTAAATGTACCAACCTAAAATAGAAAAGTTATTTTAGAGTCTGTTTTGCGTTAAAATAATAAATAAATGTTAGCAAACATTAAAACCAAACTTTTCTCTGTGAGCGTTATTAATTTTTTCTGTGGGTCCACTTATGTGCAAAAAACGTGTATTTTCAGAACTCTGTTTTTGATGAACAAAGTTTAATTTCATACTTATTTATGATGAATCCTAAAAAAAAAATTATCAAAAAGCTTAACTTGGAAGTGCTAATAATTTAGTTCCGCTAGATGAACGAATTCTCACACTGTGCGTCGCACAGTGCCATCATTGACATCTGTGACTTCTTTCTGTTCAATCGAGTTAAAAAACCATTACGAGGAACGCGTTTCAGCAGCCTAGAGGAAGTAATGGAAAAATCGCAGGAAGCACTGATGGACATACCGAAAACCGAATATAAAAAATGTTTCTAAGATTGGATCAAGCCCTGGCTTAAGTGTGTTGCAGTCGATGGGGATTACTTTGAAGGGGACAATATAGATTTAGATGAATAAACTTGTATTTTTAATTTTATGAATAAATTCCGGGAACATTATAATCAAGGTGGTATGTAAGTGCTTAGCAAAAGTGTAGTGCCCCGTCATGACCGAAGCCAGTAAGTAGCCTGTACTCTTTCCTGTTGTTGAGGGACAGTAGGAACGTTGCTAATCTCTTAGAGACATTGGGAAGCATTCGTTTGGGCTGTATACAACCTGAGAGTCATGCCATATGCAAATACGCTTGTATGAAATCCAACTGTCGATGCAAGCCTTAACCGAGGACGCAGGCAGAGCTAACGTAGTTTCGGGTCTTGAAAAAACTCTGACGAGCCTTGCCTAGTAAGTTCATTGGCGATTTCGTTTCCCGTGATCTAATTGTGACCTGGGATCCAGACAAGACTAAGTGAATTTAACTTTCCGACTGCAGTCAGTGAAGTCTTGCATTCTCGAACTAACTTGGAAGTCGTAAGAGGGGTCAGAAAGGCTTTAAACGCAGCTTTATTATCATTACCAAGGCACCAGCGCCGCATTCTTTTCATCGATTTCATATTTTTTCCGCAGCAAGAGTTCTGGTATCATCGTATCAGATGGCATGTCCACAAGACCAGAGTCATAAGACAGTCAGTGCGTGTTGTACCAACGACCACTTCTTTTTGAACGAAAGATGGCTTTGAGAGTGCCATGATGTGAATATCAAGGGGAGTGAGATCCACCAATGCGTTTAGAGCAGAGCCAGGCGTGCTAGGAACAGCCCCATGCAGCATAGGATATAATCTAGATATAATCTATACTAGACAATCGACGCATAGGATATAATTGGCCTTAGATAGAGAGGACCCTTCTCGGTGACAGGCCCCATGTCTCGCGGACAACTCCTGTGCACTGCCAGAAGGCCTAGAGCAGATTAGAAGATTTCGACGTAACTTGTTTAGTCCATAGAAGTTTGTGATCCAGGATGATACGCAAATATTTAGCTTCTTCGAAGAGTTGGATGGTAATGCCTTTAAGCACTAGATGAGTCAGACCAGACAGCTTCCTCCTTTTCGTAAAGAGAACAACCTCAGTTTTGAGGGGATTGACAGAAATCCCATTTCTATTCCACCAATCGTCGATCACGTCTAGGGCTGCCTGCGCTTTAGATAAGACAGTCGTAAGACACGATACTACAGACAGTACAGCATCCGCAATTAGTGTCCTATTCTGTCTGGATAAGTTGTACATCGAGTCAAAAGTTGCATTGTCTAAGACACCCCCAGTGTCGATGAAAATGCTCAGCGCGTATTCCTTCTTATCGAGTTCGCCGTTTCTTCTGCCTTCAAGGTTTTGAGGCGCACTCTCGCAAGATCTTCCGCGTTGGTAAGCATCTTGCATCTCAGACAGGAGGTGCATTCGCAATGCAGTTTTGCGCACATGGATCTCGACTCAAGTTCTAGTGTGTTGGGTTCCCAAACAAACGTTTCGAAAGACTTTTTTTCAGGCAACTAAAATCTCGTGAGAAGAATGGTTGCCTAAATAGAACATCAAGTCAATTTACACTAGTAATTTAGTCTCCCCATTAAATGTTGGATGGCACCCATGGAGCGAAATAGCCCAAACATCTTTTTTTCTCATTTTCCAAAAAACTTAACACATGCTTCGGCATCATAAGTGTAGTCATACCCACTTGAGTGTATAGGCATGAAGAACTTGGCGAGTGTGTGGACAGATTTTCGATAAAAAGGCTATTATCATTGTTCGCCAGGGTTTCGATATGTATGTCAATGCCAGATTAACACTGTAGATTCTCTTCAGAGTTACCAGCAGCTGGTCTATACCTTTTTGTAACATAACTGGGTATACTCGTATGCCATCGGTGCCATGCTGCTTAAAGCCATCAAAGGAAGCAACAGCATATTTAATGGCCTCATCCATTACCACATCCGATGAGGTGTGCCAGCTACGGCGTGTTGTGTTGTTCAGCTCACTACAAGTTTCGTTGATAGGAGCTAGTTGTGGGCTGGTTCCGATTAGGTTACCTGTAAAAACTGCAAACCTTCTCAATGCTTTATTATTTTTTCCAACGATTCCTATGTTCATCCCTCCTCCTTTGCTTACTGAGTATACGAGCCCCCTATAGTCATTATTTTCAGCTCCGGTTCATAGAAGTGATCAAGTGGAACGCAATACATCAGTTCTGCCACTTTTGACGACTTTTTGGCATCGACGCCACTGATCTTCAGCACTTTTATATCCGGATATACTGTTTTCCGATCAGGTAACTGTGATGTGCTATTGTGAATATTAAGATAAGAACATCGTGTGTCAGATATAGTAATACTTTGTCTAAGAAAATCAGTTAGCCTAAGTTTAAATTAGCTTTGTTCAGTGAGGAAAAACTAGAACAGATCAGCACAGATTTGTGAAAAACGTCAAATCAAATGAGAACAGAAAAGTACAGCACAGCTGATTTTGACATTTTTCACAATTGTGTTCTACTTCGAAAGTAGGTGTAAAGGCTCCGGCCCATAGAATCCGTTGCGTCCGTTACGATGCCGGATAGGTTGACGTTAATGTATTTGGAAATGACAGTCCCATAGAATCCGTGACATACGTTGGCAGAATAACGAACGAAACGAAACAAAAAAATTTAAATGTCATTTAATCTCAATATTTTCTTTCAAGCTATGACAATTTCTCTTCATTCTCTCAATGTCTTCACCAATGAAAGTGCTTACTCTCAATTTGTGAATGCGTAAACCACAATATGTGAAAGTATGGTCCTCAATGTGTGAATGTGTGAACTGCCAACGGATTGAAAAGTAGAAATTAAATCTACTTTATCCGTCCGTTCCGTCATATCCTTTGTTTATGGGTCTGCTTCCATAACAACGTGTATATTCTATCGAGCTGCCAGTCGACCCAATTCACGCAACGGACGCAACGGATTCTATGGGCCTTGACCTTAAGATTTTCTGTTCCGATTAGATTGGAACAGCCTCACTGAACACAGAGCAGAACAGATTCAGACAGAAATTTTTCTCACTGAAGAGGAAACGTTGTATTTTTCTGTTCCAAACAGTCCGGAACAGCCTCCCTGAACAAAGCTATTATAATTGCCGACTATACTACATTTCACTCTGATTTCGGCGTTAATGTCATTTCAAACGATTTTAACGTCATACTTGTGTCATAGGTGTTGTCGAATAGCTCGTATAAATATTGCTTGGTAGCGTCTTCTATTTTTTTCGTAGGGAGTGGGCTCATATCAGGCTGATGTTGGCGAATTTAGCCTTGATGTGGATTGTAATAATGCATTCGCTACCGAAAGATGAAGACTTCTTCTACAACAAATCCGCACGCAAATAGCCGCTTCTTCTGTTGTCTTACATAATATGTCACAAGTTTTTCAGCCTCTGTTTGCTCATCGCACCGCAACGGTGAGGTATTTATATTTCAATTGGTAGAAAATTTGAAGAGCTCAGTTACAAACTATGCTCAGATAACTCCGGAATGCATTTCTGACTTTTATATTTGGAGAAACCCCGATTTTGCTAAATCTTAGAATTATCAGGACAGCTTTGCTTAATGCGGTCTGATTTTTCGATTTTCAACAATTAAACATTTAAACCTGTATGTAGGAACTCTGCTTAAGGATATCTGAGAGATGGGTGAGTGCTGCCGTAACATCTTAATTTCAGAACGCAGCACTCACCGTTTGCCTCACTGTACATAAACATACCGATCCATGTCATCCAAATCAAACATACACGAGATAATAACTTAAGTTGACGTTTAAATAAAACAAATATTACAACTAGTTGCAGTCTCGACACATTCGTTTACGTCGTTGATTTATAGTTTTTTCGAGGTCCCAGGAACAGATTTGTTTATCAAACAACTTTTAATAAGCTTCTAACTCACGAATCCCTTGCTAGACGATTGCTACAATGGCAGCAGTTATTTGCACCGCATGCAGCGTAAGTTGGTAAGCTGTTGTAAGGATTCACGTTTAAGGAGATCGCCTTTTTCAGATGGAAAATGATTTCGAGTCCGTAAAGTGCGAATATTGTAAATTTACCTTATCAGAAAAATGCAATTCTGAGTATGATGAATGCGAGGACGACTTTCGCTTCATCGAGGAAGCAGAATTAAACGGCAAGGTCTACAACCTGGAAAGTTTCGATGGTAGATTTCAGGAGTTAGAGCCATGTGAAGGGAATCAAATCACACAATCTATTAAACATGAGCCGGACATTGATATCCAAACTGATTGTGTAATTAATGATAATGTAACTATTGGCATATCGATTTTGCTTACCAATGTTATATTCTTTTCGTTTTTATTGTAAGGAAACGAGGCACGAGACATTCACTAAAAGTAGCCCAGCGAATCAATTACAATATCAGTGTAGTGAATGCAGTAAGAGGTGAGTGCGATACAAGTAAAAGACAACTGCAAACACTTACCCATAACTTAAAGTTTTAAACGAAAAGCAACACTAAGGGCACATTTCAACGCGGCACACTATCAAACTGATTCGGAATCGGAAAAACGACCTTCTAAAACGAAGTCAAGGCAAACAGCTTCCAAAACTATTCCTCGAATGTTTAAATGCAAGTGGTGTAACAAAATCACAAAAGGTCTTGAGCAGCATCTAAAACACATTAAATCACACGAAGAAGAAGGAAGCTCATCTGAGATCCTCTCTTTGAAATGCCTAGAATGTAGTAAAACATTTTCGAGTAAGTTTGATCTTAAGGTTCACAGGAATCAACACGAGGGAAAAACTGTATATCAATGTGATGAATGCAAAGTTTTTCTGTCCAATGAAAACATCTTAAAACAACACAAGGAAAAACTGCACAGTAAAAAACCTGAAGGGATTTCAAAAGATAAGAAATTCAAATGCATATATTGCGGTGAAGGGTGAGTTAAAACAAAAACAAACAAAAATCTGCCAAAGACAAACGTCAAGTGTTATATTACTTTATAGGTTCCCCTTACAAATCCTGATGGTCAACCACAAAAAAACCCATACCGAAGATGCCAAGCAAATACATGAAACAGCAATTATCGACAGAGTCAGCGGACGTATAGTCTACACCTGTAAATTGTGTGGCAAATCTTCGAGTAATAAATCGCGTCACACGGATCACATAAGGGTTCACACAAAGGAGAGGCCATTTAAGTGTGAAGTTTGTGGAGCTGCATTTACTACCCGAAGTTCGTTAACACAGCACGAGCGCTTGCATTCGGATGAAAGACCTTGGAAGTGTAACATTTGTGGCAAAACCTATCGTCACAAGAAAAACCTAAGAAATCATTTAATAAAACACACCGGTGTAAAGCCCTACGCATGTAACTACTGTGATAAAACGTTTGTTTTAAAAACTACCTTAGCTGATCATGAGCGTCTTCTGCATACGGGTGAAACGCCTTATCAGTGTAAGGTATGTGCTCACTGGTTTAAAACTTCATGTCTATTGAATGAGCATAAACGTAAAAAGCATGATATAGATACGAATAGTAAGCCCAGAGTGAAAATATTAATAAATACAATAGCTTCCAGCGACGATGAGTCCTCAAGTTAAATCGAGATTTTTGTTTTTATTTAACGATATTTGTGCAGTTTTATTGACGGAAAATTTCACAACTTTTTATTCGCTTGTGGTACTTGGGTAAGGAGTATGATATGTATAAGAGAACAAAGGTGTGCCCAAGGTTTTTGAGAATATTAAAAACAAATTTTCTGCAGGTAAATATTGCAAGTTCAAACAAATTTGTTTCGCTAAAAAATTGTTGAAGTTTTAGGAGGTCGCCTCGATAGATACATATATCAGAGACAACAAACCAACACAGAGTTATTTGGTTCGTCGCTTGACTTTATGTAAAATATCATCAATATCGCGTCGATTTTTTTAGGATAAGTTCAGAGAAAGCTGATGGTCACTCTGAGTGGCTTAACTTTTGCCTGTTTTCTTAGATACTTGTATACAAGTTCATGTTAGATTTTCCCCTTCATATCTACTTTCCTTTACGTTATGGCCTTCCGACATGTCTATTAATCGTATTCGCGGATGGCTGAAACATCATAACTACCATGCGTTTTCCACACCTCAACGTTCGCAGCTCATTAATAAAAAAAAAAAACAAGTCAATCACATTGATCGCGTTGACGCCAGTATAGTATTCTAGATGTTGGAAAATTTCGAGAAGTCACCTTCTTGTTGTAACCCAGTTAAATGTGCATATTCCAGATGGTAACATAGAGAAGAAGTACGGTAAACGAAGACGTCCAACGATTGCAATTTAAAAAGGCTGCCGAAGCTTTGAGTGTTGTAAACTCATTCCAGATGCTGATGGCTTCAAGCGCTGAAGACCAGTACCAGTAAGATTTTGTGTGTTAGGTTCGACTTCCACCAGTCCACCACAATGAAGCCTATAGTTTTAGATTGCCGAGAAGCAAGGCTTCTGTGCAGATACGAACGGGAGCTGCTTGTGAACTCTGAGCGAAGAAGACGACAAGAGCATTGATTATCAATCAATCATAATGATTTTCACATTTTAACTGCTAAATACTACGATTTGACCGTTTACAAGCGGCGGGTCATAAGGCTCTGTTGGGTCCCTACCAGGACTTAAAACTCGCTCAAAACTAACCTTCGCTATCAACACAGGTTACCGAATTGGTATCAAATCAATGACGTTGATCGCTGGCCAGGCATATCCTGGCGCCCATGCATGTATTGGCATCCCGTGAAATTAAGTCATTCTATGACAGATGTTCACGTAAAAGACAGGAGACATTCTGTGCAAAAATGGAACTACAAGAGAAGAGGCAGGTTTGCAAAAAAGGTTTCCGGAAGCCAAAAAGAGCTACGAGGACCAAAAAAGAGCATGCGAGTAAGGTTAGGAACTTAGTGGTAGAGTCATAATCGGTGTTGATAATTCCGAAAGGTTTTCAACATTCCGCTGTTAACCAGAGTAATTTAACTTTAATAAAGATCGATAGCAATCCCATTCACATGACCAAGAATTACGATATCCAAATTAAAGACCAATTACGTTACTGAAGTAGACTACCAAACGATTGAAAGCAGCGGCGAATGATTTGTAGGGGAAGTATGCCCGTGAATGAAGTCTCAGTATCATTTACCTGATACTTAAGAAGTGAAATTTTTATTTAGAAAAAATAATATGCTAATTGTTACTTTAATGAGATGGACTATCAGTTATTCGATGTTTAACTCGTGTTTTGCTGCATGATGCTCTGCGTAGAGAATTAATACTGCCACCAAAATTGTCATTATCTAATGATTCTGATGAGAACGCTTTATCCGTAGGAGACCCTAGAGTGAGACTGCTTAGGCTTGAACTTAGATTATATGGTTGTGGTGATGGCGGTACTGGGGTTGTCTCATCTCCAGGTAAACAAGTTTCAACCATAGCTTCAAGGCAGTTTACAAAAAGTTCAGATGATTCACCCATCATATTATATTTTACAAACGGACCGGCAAATCGCCAAAGACCTCCAAAACCACAACTTTGTAGAAAATGTAGTTGTTGCTGGGAGGGATCCTCGCTGGCCAGCATGTTTTGGATAATATTTTGCACTGAATTCAGAACGACTTGATCATGTGACACAGAAAGAATATTGTTTATTTTTTGATCAAGAAGGGAGTGGATCACTGGAAAAACTTTGGGAAATACCACAGAACCCTCTGCAAGGTACTGATATAAAACCCTGGTTTCGCTTTCATCTGTGGAATACTTTACCAAAATTGCGAGAACGGTGAGAACAAGGGCTTGTATGGACAGATCTGGAAGAACTTCGGGATCAAGAAGAACATTGGATTCGTTAGATACTGATGAGTTTGAACCGCGTTCCTGATGCGCTGGAGTCTTATGGTGGCGGGCAAATGATAGGGCAGACTGGTCAAGAATACCCCATGATTTTTGTCGTCTAGAAAGTGGCATCACAAAGTTTTGTAAGAGCGAATTTCCCATCTCAGTGCTGTCCAAACCAATTTCAGCCGGCCAGCGGGGTATTGCATGTTTTACGTGACATCTCGACCGAACTTCCTCCGAAACGGCTACCAAAGCGGTAAGATAAGCAACACTGTCGGGTGTAACTTCAAATTTATCTCGCCGTAGCGGTTTTGCTACAATTCCAAGCAGCATAATAAGAACTCGTGCTGTACGAGATACTGTTGTAGGTGTTGGATAACGAAAACCCTTGATTAGATGGCCTACTAAAGCAAAATGAAAATTGCTCCTAAACGAAAGTCCAACGGCATGCTCAAGTTGTTTAAAATGCCGCTCGAGCGGTTGCCTAGTGTTCAACATGACATCTGCAATGTCGATTTTGTCAAAAGATCCTTGAGATTTGAGTGTATGAAGATTTTGTTCTAATAGTGCGAGGCCAGCTCCATATAAAGTTATTTCATCGAGCCGTAGTACTGATATAGCAACCCAAAAGAGTGCTCGGTGGATCGGTGATTCAGGTCTTAGTAAAAGTTGAATTCGCGTAAGACACATAACTAATGCTTCAATGAGTATGATATCACTAAAAGATTCTAACGCTTTAACAAGTATTCTAAGTAACTGTTTCACTTCTTGATCCGTCACGCTTTTGCTGATACATCCATAAACAATTAAAGCTCTTGGTTGTAGTGCAGGGATATAACAAAAAGCAAAACTTCTTGACAATGATGTCCAAGTTTGCAACCATTCACATTCAGGATAATCCCGCATGCAAGCCTCCATTATTTCTAAAAGGGCATCTGTAATCACTTCTAAAGATGGCAAGGATAAGCGCTCCCGATTGGCTGGTAAAGACTGCGATACACGTTCATTTCCCAACCACTTATCTTGTGGATGTCGACAACTTGAACGAAATGCAGTCTCTGCAGCTGACTTTACTTTACTAATTCCAAATAGTAAGTAGAATTTTGGTAAAGAAAATTCATCCAGAGAAAGACGTAGAACTCGCTGAGCTTCTTCAGAAAATGATGGCTTGGTGCAAGTACAAAGTGAATGAATTATATTTCTAACGATTCCATGAGTTGAAGCCCTCATGGATAGTGATCCAGAGCAAACCAGAAATGTGATATTATGAAACAGATATGGCAAATGTGTTGCTACATCCAAACAATTGTTGAACGATAACATAAGTAGATAACGCCCTAGAATTGCTATGTCATCCCACATTACATGTTGTTCCAGATACTGTGTTGGGTTGGCACATGTTTTGTCCATTACGCGACACATTCGTGTAATAACCTTTTTTGAAACTAACTGAACATTTGCAGAAGCTAATGCCACAGCTGTGTCCGCCATTATTTCTACCTGGGGAGAGCCAAGACCATAAGTGATTGACTTGTGTAAGAAATTGTCTAAGACCATATCAATCAACTCTGGTATTTGGCCGATGGAACCCCAAATTTTGGCTTGAACAGATGGATACATTTCCTTTTGTTCAATTGTCAAACATATGAGTTTATCTAAAATTTGTGACACCTTTAACATTTTGGAATCATCGTTAGACTTGCAAAATTTTACTAAATTTTTAAGCCAAAATTTGACAGCATAAGAAAAGCAAAATGTCAGAGTGCCACATTTTCAATGGAATGAATCCGCTTTTGCACCCCCATTTTTTTTAAGAGGTAGCTAAGCCACTTTTTCATCAAACTTACTTTTTGGGATATCTTACCAAATAGACGGAAAACAAGAATTTTCCAGGCCGGTCCTAAAAAAGACGACTCTCTAAGACTTAGACCGTTAGCTTATGAAATATCTGTGTAGCAACAGGTGCACTCATGATTTGATCTCATGTTTCACTGAAAGTGAAACCAAAGTCTGCACCAATCTGTCCAAAACACTGAAAATCCACTTGATATTTCATTGCCAGAATTTGGTATCAGGCTCCGTTTCGTCTCCGATACTTTTTATAATTTTCATTAACGATCTCTTATCTCAGATGTATTCAATTCAATATATTCCTTTGCTGACTACTCGACTCTCTTTTCATTCCATTCTCGGTATGTGTCAATGAAAATCTACGTATGACCACATATCCGAAGTGAAAAAATTTGTTTAGGTTTCCGTAATGCAATGTTAGAATTTTTTTTTCTTATTTTTTATTTATTTCATTGATTCATATATGGTATGTACAAGAAGAGTATAAGTACAGGTACAATAAGTACTTAGATAGAATACTATGAATTAAATGATTTAACATTAATAACTTCTAAACTACGACACACAAACATATTCTATAAATCAGTTTATATTAATTTTCCATTTTGTTCGATAACCCTACGCCATCTTTCTGGCAACTTCATAATTCCACGTTCGTAGAACTTTTGATCTTGATCCGCTAAAAACTGAACCAAGTACGATTTCACAGCGCCATCATCATTGAAAGTTTTACCATCCAAAGAGTTTTGCAAAGATCGAAATAAATGGTACTCTGATGGAGCAAGGTCAGGGCTATATGGTGGATGTAGCATCAATTTCCAACCAAGCTCCAATAATTTTTGGCGAATGACCAAAGATGTATGTGGCCTAGCGTTGTCCTGGTGAAAAATGACACCTTTTCGATCGACAAATTCTGGGCGTTTTTCGTTGATCGCTGTATTTAATCTGTCCAATTGTTGGCAGTACACATTCAAATTGATCGTTTGATTCCTTGGAAGCACCTCAAAATGCACCACACCTTTCCAATCCCACCAAATTGAGAGAAAAATCTTCTTTTGGCGGATATCAGCTTTCGAAGTGGATTGTGCTGGCGCATCAAGCCTGGAGCATGATCGTTTTCGATTGACATTACTGTAAACAATCCATTTGTCATCGCAAGTGATGATTCGTTTCAAAAAAGGATCCGATTCATTGCGTCTAAGATGCAAATCACAAGCATTGATGCGCTTCGTTAAATGAATTTCTTTCAATTCATGTGGAACCCAAAGATCATGCCTTTTTACGAGTTTCAAACGTTTTAAATGTTTCTCAATCGCTGTATGTGACACGTTTAACAATTTTGCTATCTCTCGTACAGTTGCATGACGATCCGACTCGATTATGGCTTTAATTTGATCATCATAAAGCTCATCTGGTCGACCTTTCCGTTCTTCATCTTTTAGTGAACAATTTCCGGAACGAAATTTGTCAAACCAATTGCGGCACTGTCTTTCTTTTAAGGCTTCTTCACCATACAGATCACGCAGCTTTTTAGCAGATTGTGATGCGTTCTTTCCTTTACGGAAATAAAAAAGTAAAATATGACGAAAATGCTCGTTTTTGCACTCCATATTAAAACTGACGACACGGTAATAACTTTTCACAAAAATACGCGCAATTTGCTTCTAAAGTTAAACTGACAGCTAACAAATGTCAAAAGGAAAAAAAATATTTCATTGACAGCAGCTATTAAAAAATATGGCTGAAGACATCTACGTGTGAAATCGGCAATTACTTAGTTGCCAACCCTAACTTATGAAGTAGAGTTTGTAAGGAAAATAGCCGGACTCCACTTTTAAAGTTTGCGCTGTTAGAGATTAGTTTGGTTCGCGGTAGAAGTGAATCCCATAGTTTGACAGCATGAATGAAAAATAAAAGTGAGGAATTCAAGTACTGGCGACGAAGAGGAACGGTACTAAGATTTCTTACGGAACAACTAAAGACGAGCTTGTTAAATAAATAGGACGGAGATTTATTGTTAATAATTTTATATAGATATATACAATTTCCTGCATTGCTGTATTGTTGCATTGTTCAACCTAATAGCTTTTTAGAGAATGCACACATAAAGTCATATCTTCGTAACGCCATATACAGAGCGGACCGCGTCATTGAATGCTACTAGTAGTTTATGATGTGATAGTGCGTCAAGGCCACTATAGACAATCTTAACATCCGAGTATGTAATGAGACTCATTATTAACGTAAGCAACAACGTAATTTCCATAGGAGTTAAATACGAGGTAAGCCACAGTTTACGTAAACATTCGTAGACCTGACCAATAACTGCGTTAGTATGACTATAGCCTGAAAGGTTGCAATAATTAAATAATATTAAATAATAATTAAATAATAATAATAATAAATAATAATTAAACCAAGGCTAGTGCATGTCTGGCGAGATATTGAGATCGAAATTCTTCTTGTCGCAGAGACGTGGGTAATAGATGAAGTTGTACGTCATCTGCATAAAGATGCCCCGATGTGTGGATATAGGCTGATGGGATATCGTTGTTAAACATGCGGACCAAGAATTGACCCTTTTGAAATAGCTGGCAATAAGTTTTACAGCTGATTATAAAATTGTGATCAACCCTATCGAAAGCCTTCGAGAAATCAGGCGAACAAAGTAGACTTATACGACTCTCGTCCTAATATTGCTGTATTTCATTAAGTAAGTTTATCATAGCCGTAGAGCAACTGTGATTTGCTCTACAGCCTGATTGTTTCGGGTAAATCAAGTTGTTTATTGTTCATGGTTTAGTATTTGTTTCTCTAAGACTTTTTCAAAGACTTTCGATATACAAAGGCAAGGTAGGATGCTAATTGGTCTGAAATCAGAGGAGGAATTGCTGTTTTTGTGTTTTTTTTTTTTGGGATTTTCCAAGACTGGTGGAAACTTGATGTGGTGATGCAGAAGTTAATAATGGAATGGAGACAGGGTATACATACGAGTAATTTGGGGTAACATTTGTATGGATGCGCCATCCTTTCCGATAGTTTCAGACTTTATAGCTATTGAGCGCTTGTAAACTTCACCTTCACTCACAACTTCAAAATATTCCAGTTGATGTACAGAGCTCATTAAATGCGCCGATATTCGATTGATATCGAAATCACCTTAACAGTTGTTCGCCTACAAAGAAGTTATTCAAATTATCTGGGTCGAAAACACCCTGTGGGGTAAGGCCTTTGGAAACGCCGACCTTTTTTAACTTGCTCCAAAGTTTTTTTGCTTTGATGCAAACTAATTTGGTTTTTTTTTTTTGATGCGCGATAATTTCGCGCCTCTTCCCAATTCACATTACTTGATCTGCTGATCTGCACTTCCATCTACTGTGTAATTTATTCCGAGCCTTAATTGAGTTAATCACATCTGAAGTGAACAATGGACAGCTCTGGCTTAGGACTCTTACTGAACCAATATGTTGATCCAGCAGTTGGATTAAAACTGATTGATAAGAATCAACAACAGGGGACGGATATTGTGGTTAGTTGAAGGACATTAACGTCAACAGAATTGAACTCTTTATAATTAACTGATTGGCGCAAGATAACTTACTTATTTGAAATGAGCACTCTGAAGCTGATGAGAGTCCCAGGCTGGTCTCGTTCGAGAGAGTTCTTAAAGTGTTGTTAACTTGTGTTTCAGTCATCATCATATTCATCATATGTTGGAGTAACAAGCAGCGTGCGTTTGCCTTAGAGGCCTATTTTTCTAACGGCGGCTCGGTGGTTTCAACCCGAAATCGCTTACTATCCGGGACTGGAAATAAATTGTTTTGTAGGTTACAACGTTCAAGGAAACTAGTTCTGTGTAGAAAAGAAGAGTTGGATACGCACGTCCCATCACAACACCTGATAAAATCGAAGCAGTAAGGGTTGCAGTTTTACGATCCCTGCGGCGTTCGGCGCGCAAACATGCGTCTGAGCTTGATGAAATTATACTCTTCACGAAGGGGACATAAGGTTTCTACAGGATGGAGCAACGGCCCATACTTTTAATTTAGTGGGGACTTTCGCTTAACTAACTTAAAAACTAACAAGAGTTAAGGGTTAGGAAGTAAGGGAATGGTGGAGTAGATCAAATTAAAGACGAGAAGTGCTCAGGTTAAAATCAAAAAGGGGAAGGTTTGAGTTGACCTTACGGAGCATGTGGAAGATTGGTTCGTTAGAGCCATAAGAGGTGCGGTGGGTTGAGATATAGAAGGGACGAGGACAGCGTAAATTACGAGGGTTAGTGTTGAAGGAAATAGAATTGTAAAGGGAAGTGCAGTCCACAGAACCGGAGAGCAGTCGATGAATGAAGAGAATGTCAGCTAAGTCTCTGCGTTTTTCGAGGGTATTCAGGTTAAGAAGTTTGAGGCGGTCGCGATAGGGAGGTAAGATAAATGGGTCACTCCTGGGTAGTCCACGAAGAGCAAATTGAGGAAAACGACGTTGAATGTTCTTGACTCGGGATATATGAATCCGCTGAAAGGGGGACCATACTTGTCTGGCATATTCAGGTAATGTAAAGTGACCTTGTCACATAAGGGTTGCAAAATTCTTTAGACCAACGTTTGATAAAACCGAGCGATGACCGGCTTTAAGAATTATCTCATCAATATACGAACGAAAGTTTAACTCTCTATCGTATAAAATTCCAAGGTCGCGAAGGTATTGAACCTGGGGTACAGGTTGGTCATGCAGAAAATAAGGTCGAGAGGGGGATTGATTGGACTTACGAGACAAAGTAATAGATTGGCATTTGGAGACATTAAGTTCAAAGCAATTTTTTAGACACGAAGTAGAAAACCTATCAAGGTCTTCTTGAAGGAGAACAGAGTCTTGGGGTGTAGAAATAGTTTGGGAGAACTTAGTGTCATCGGCGTAAATGGATACGGAGCAGTGTTTGATAATCCTCTCAAGATCGTTTATAGTTAAAATAAAAACAGGTGACCTAGATGGCTGCCTTGTGGGACGCCAAAAGTGGCCGAACACCATTGAGGAGGCTTACCTAAAGCGAACGCTATAGTAACGGAAGATGGGAGATATCCATTTTAACAATATGGAGTCAAAACCGAGGGAAGACAATTTGAAAAGGATCAACTGATGTGATTTTTTATGGAAGGCCTTAGCGAAATCTGTAGCAATAACATCGATTTCGTTGCCATTTTCTAGGGCTGCAAGCGCAAAGGATACGAATTCAATCAAGTTTATAGTAGTTGATCTACCTTTTAGAAATCCATGCTGACTGGGTGATATCAGTGACTTGCACTGAAAGTTTAGAAAGAAAGTTTCGAACAATTTCGAATGGGACGGTAGTTGGTTACTTCATTCTTTAATCCCTTTTTATGAACCGGGGTTTTGAAAGAGGTCTTCCAAACTTCGGGGAATTCAGCTTGTGTGAGGGACAGATAATAGAGGGAGGAAAGTGAGTGCGAAAGAGAAATATTGCTGGGAGGTCATCTGGACCAGATACAAATTCATCATTGAGATTTTGTAACTTTTCTTCGATAAGGGTGGGATCAAAAGGTTGAGAGAGAGTGGGGCCAATGGAGAAATTGGGAAGTTACTTGAAATAGATGGAGTCGGGTACGAAGAGGTTGTCTGCAAATGCCTGTTTAAAAAAGTTTGCAAAATAGTTGGCAATATTATGTGGGTCGGTCGATGATATATTATCGAATGAGAGAGAGAGGGGATAACCGTCTGATTTTCTTTTGTAGTTGACGAATTGATAAACGTTGGATCGTTGATAGGGTTGGTCTGCGCTGTGGCGAGAAAGCGCTGATAGAGGCAGTTATAGAGCTGGGTGAATTGCAGGTAAGTTCCAAGATAGTTAGAGTAGTCATAATAAGAATTGGTGCGAAGAAAAACTGCCCATAATTTGTTTCTTCGGTTTCGTAAAGAGCGAAGTCTTCTGTTGTACCATTGAGGAGAAATAGATGATGTTTTATGCCGTGAAAAGGGGACGTAGAGAGAAATGGAATTAAATATTTCACTGTAGAAAATGGAGACATATGGATTTGACCATATGTGACTTCATTTTGTGGGGGTATTTGAAATCTCGTGTCTATACTAACTGTTCACAGACCCTAAACAACTTGAAAAGAAACATACAGGAAGAAATTGTCAACATACCCATCAATATGCTGGAGAGATTGATAAGAAACAGCAGAATCGGTTCAACCAGCGCATCGACAATGGGGGGCGTCACTTACCCGATACGATGTAAACCACTACTTTACAAGTTTAACTTTTTAATAAATCAAATTAAAATATATCTTTACTAATTTTTGTTTATGAAATAACAAAGTTATTTTGCCGCATATTGTATAAGATATATATTTGTCTCTAATTGAAGTGCAATAATACTCGTCTCACTTATGGTTCTCCGACTCCGAAACATCGTATTCCTTCCTAATCCCTATAAATATTTTATATTAAAGCCTTAGTGAAGACTTCACTTCCTAGTCATTATGACCACTCAAAATCAACGTTCATAGGTGTCCCTAATTTTCCTTCGCTTGTATTGTATGAAAACGACAAGGGTGCCCATAATCGCTTAGGCACGCGATAATTATATAAAAAATATAATATAACTTGGAAGTATGGATTCAATAAAAAAAAACTGCTTAGAGAGAACATTTCTGAATGATATTCGGTTCGATTTATATTAACGAAATTTGAAGGCGAAAATATAAATGAGATGCATGGGTTGTACAACCAGATTAAGCTGGCTAGATTAGTTCCTAATATATCGGGTTAGACGGGTACAATAAATTGAACGATTAAAAACCACCCGCAAACACTTTAAATTGATCTCGGAGGGATATGGCCCGAAAAGAAACACCTCACCTCAAGCATAAAGTGACTAAATTGTTAATCGCAAACGAAGCGACCAGCGTAAGATCGCGGTAAATAGAAAGACGTGTTGGATGAAGCTGAAATCCTCCAAGTAGGGCCCATAGTAATTTAAGGTAAGAAAATAATGATGAAATTTAACCAATTGGCTAATTTGAACTGAGTTGCCTATGATGTGTATATAACTGATATGTGAGCTATAATCTATAAAACCGAGACAAAGACAAAACAATTTTAAGACACCAAAAACCAATTGCTTACATCAGAGTGTATGGTAAAGTAGTGTATAGTTAGCATTAACGCAACTATAAATAACTTCAGTGGTATATACATTTTCATAAACACGGCATATTTCATGTTATTTTATATAAAAATAATATAGACAAAAAGTTATACCGTAAATTGATATAGTTTGACAAAAACGATTTATTAGTAACAATGGAGTTCTATTGGCATCGCCGTTGGACAGATTGTTGTGACAAGCACAAAAAACCGCGAAATTTGCAAATTGCAAAAAGATCTGTTTTTTCCATGCATACACTTCACCAGAGTTAATAAATCTCCTTGCTACGTTTCCACGAATGTACATATAATATGTCTAGTAATGCATTTGAAATAGGAAAGCTCCATTTTCTAATAAGAAAATTACGATTTAATATGTTTAGTATGCAGTTCTGAACTGCAAGATCTGTATTAAAAATACCTGGCCCAGTCCTACTCCACGCTCGACTGATAGATATCTTGAATTTAAGCTTAATTTCCGTTAAGTTGTGCAGAGCTCTGCAAATACAACTCACAAGAAACAATAGTAACTCCATTAAATAATTTTTTCTTAAGACCTTGGTGATGCAAAACATGCACAGCAATATCTAGTTGTGTTTTTCAATAGAAAATAATAACACGCGTTTTATTATTGATGAAAAAAGTGTAAAATATAATCACTTGCACAATTCAAATTAATTAAGATGAACCGATATTTCTTTAAAATTTGAAATATTAATTAATTGGCCTTTTGTTATTTTTTTTTAACAATTGTTTATGTACAATAAATTTTTTTATTTAAAATCAAACAGTTCGATAGTGTACATGCTTTTCGATTTTTACCTTGACGCCAAACTGTCAGCTGTCAAAATACAGTCGCCCGCCGAATAATGCTAACATTTGAATCAAAACACTGCCGCTTCCCTTTTTCCGTGTTGAAAAAGGATATAATTAATTACTAATATTCCAAATTATACATTTGCCAAGCGAAATATGAAAAATTCATTTTGCCGCATTTGCCGTGGACGTTTTAATTTAAAGTATCCACCAGCTGCTGTTGACAGCAAAATTAGAAAATTAAATTCACGCTTTATAGCTGCACGGGTACGACCTAATTTCGTGTGAAAAAAAAACTGCAGGAAAAAAAAAATTTCATCTAATGCCAAATTGGTTGCTTTGTTAATTTTTGTAGATCGACGAAAGTGGGGAATACTCCGATAATATTTGTTGGGACTGTGAAGATACATTGCTGGGGTTCCATAAAAGTGTTAGCGAAGATAACGACGACGAGGAGGAACCTGTAGTAGTTGATGACGACGAAATTCTCTATAAAAGTTTGGAGAAAACAATACGAACTCATCGTTTTCCGAAAGCAGTTGAAATAATTAAAATTGATTCATCAGATTCGGAACATGAAGAGCATGTGATAGTGCCTAAACAAGACGATATCGTACGAGTTGAATCTGCTAGCACTACTGTTGGTTACTCGAAAAATAATTGTGAAAGTTATTTAAACTATAAGGCGGTTGCAGCAGTGAAGAGGGTAAGCTAAAGTTTGAAAGTTTGTTGCTTGTATACTTTTTCTCAAATGAGAAACATTTTTTTCTTCTCATTCAAATCCCGCTTTCGATGTGTGGGCATTTGAATATTTAAACTGTCATCCACTTCCTTGAACGTACAAATTCAAATTTAACAAGTGTCAGGATTTTGTTTTTATTTTTTTATTTTTACTCTTTCTCATGTATTTGGAATGTGTTCGGTATGCATGAGAATTTGTTTACCTTTCATCTACTTAATTTTCTTTAAATTCTTCTCGTATGAATGACGATACGTCAAGATAAGCTATTATGGAATCGTGGAGGTTGCTGGTTCGTTTTTACCTGTTTGTGATTGAATTTCAAATTTTTAACATGTAACGACTGAGATTATTTAAAATCCTTTATAGATCATTGGAATCTAATGGAAAAGCCGTGAAACTGTGTATATGAAATTGTTTACTTCTTCAGAGGATTAAATTGATCGATAGAGTGAGGCTGCTTTGTCAGAAACCATGAAAACAATAATCACATTAAATTACCAATAGCTATGTACCTTATTTTAGACAATCAATTGCGAGAACTACTCACATCTTTTAGGACTGTCAAATTGTTATGGTTTTTTGGATGCCAAGCAGTTACAAGTCGGTTGATCTAAGGATTATTGAGACTAAAACAATAGTGTCAACGGCCTCGCCACATTGAAAGCATCGGTTCCCACTAGATCACCGTAATCAAGCAGTGTTGGGCGCGGTAAGTACCTAGATGGAGGACCACATGAGAACTCGGTATACCGCGTGTTGCTGACAAACGCCACATGGGCATAGGTACGGTACCCCGGCGTAACATCCCAGCTTTACAAATTCATTTGTATCGATCCCTTGAAAATAAAATAAAAATAAAACAATAGGAATTTATTGCAAACGAGGGCAACAGTATCGTAACAACATGATCGCGAAATAAAGAGCCGCATTATTCTACACCCAAGAAACACTCAACAACAAAGCTTATTGACTCGTTACAAAAGTAGGATTGGATAGGCGAAAGGAACATCTTTCATTAAATTGTAAAATATGTAACGCGTGTAATTACATCTAATTCTCATGCATCTGCATTGCTTCCGCGTTGTGTGTGGGGTTGCCTCAATTTACAGACCTTGTACTTACTTGGATAGCGCTACAGTCCGGGGTGGACCAAGGCCTCAGCTGCCTCCAGTTGCGCACACGATGAGGCCATTAGCTGGTTCGTCACATTTTTTTATATCTTTCGTATCGGATTGTGAGCCCTATGACAGTGTAGACCAGTATTATACTACTGCACGCACTCATGCTATTACCGGGGATCATCACTGAGAGGTAAAGAGAGTTAAAATTGTAGTATAGTCAGCAGTTTTCCTATTAAGCGCCGCACAGTTTGTCATTCAACAGGCCGCTTACTTATGGATCAACTCGTCAATGAGACAGTTTGCTATTTGCTTTTCGCTTTTCAGTAATGCAATTATTTTTCTTTCGGAATATTATTCGAACCTCGGTTGGAACTTAAGCCTCTAGTCTTTCGGACCGGATTTTTTAATGACCTTCCGTAAAGCATGCTGATTTTGGAGATTTATACACAATTGCCGTGTATGCCTTTAAGCTTAACCGGCATTTTTCTGTCTCGAAAAACTGTGGTACTTTTGTGGAACATCGGCGTTGCAATTCGTTTAATTGTTAACGTCAGAGGTTAAGTATTTACATTTTTTGCGCCTCGTCACAATCACTTTTAAATAGATGTCAGGTGTTGGGTTTAAGGACTCGGAAAAACTTTAATACGTCTGAGTGACACTGATTCCATAACCCATTATCTTTTAGCGGCTTAATCCAATTGTAAAGAATTACCTGAGGGGATGTCACATCATTGCTTATGAGAGCGCTATAATCGGAGAAAAGAATAAAAGTCAGTCTCTGAGATTTTCCTCGGACGGTATTTTCAAGTCGATGAAGGCGATATGGAGATTCTTCAAACTTTATATGTCGATCACAACGCCGCATTGACGACATCGATTTTAATAAAATTTCATTGCTTATTGTCTAGAACTATCCCGCATATTGTTTTATAGTATGCGACATAAGCTGCTTACTTACTTAAGGTGGCGCTACAGTCCGGGGTGGACCTGCGCCTCAACCAACCAGCCTCTCTTTAGCTAACTGCCTTCAGTTTCGCACGCTAATTTGGTTGAGGTCCCCTTCCACTTGCGAGATTTACACAATTGACGGCACATTTGTGTTGCTTCGCAACCAATAAAGTGCCAGTTTGACATTACGGTTTCGATGGAAACATTTTGATATCGGAAGGCAGTCTGAAACGTAATGCGTTGAGCTTATACTCATATTATATTTTATAAGAAAATTGAAAATGATAAATAATATAGAAAACTGTAGTCAGTCGTTAATGAGATCTGACACAATATTGTGTGGTTTATTTGCTAAAATAACCAAATAATATAACTCTTGTGCCACCTGAGTCGCGTTTTTCCTCTACTGCGGTGTCCAGGGACAGATTCGAAGGCTTATCGGACCGAAGCGTGTCCATCCGCTCTACATGACGCTCTGGCTAGGTCGATGTCACTGTAAAGCATGCACAGTTCGTCGTTGTATCTACTCCTCCACTCACCGTTTATACATACGGGACAGAAAATCACACAGCCAAGACCACCGCCGTCCATTTTTGATAAAGTTCGTGCCTCTGCGCCATAGAGCAAGACTAGGATTATTAAGGTCTTATAAGAGTTATTTTTGTTGTTCGAGAGAGGGCTTTGCTAGCCTTCTTAGCCCAAAGAAGCAGCGGTTGGCAAGAGTTATTCTTCAATTGATCTCACCGCTGGTATCGTTGTCCGAATTGGTAGCTAGCGGAGCCTAGGTAGACAAAGTCCTTAACTACTTCAAAGTTATGTCTGTCGAGGGTGACGTTCTGTCCGAGACGTCGGTGTTGGTTGGCCTTTTTTTTTGAGAGCATACACTTGGTTTTGCCCTCATTAACTGTTAAACCCATCTTCGCTGTTTCAGTCTTCATACTCGCGACAGCGCTATTGACAGCACACGCTGCTGCCTTCCGAATTGGAAGTAATTGGACGGACTTTTGAAAGATTGTGCCTTTTGTGTTGGCGTGTGAGTTTTGCACTATTCTTTCAAGAATGCCATTTTTTGACATCAGAGGTCTCGGTGTGTTCTTTACCGACCTTGATGGAACAGCGTGCATTCTCCATCGTCATCCTACACAGGCGAGGATGTCAGGGATGACAAAACTAGAGATTGCTCTGTATATCTCGTCTTTATAGATGCTGCCATACCCGGCTTTAAAATCGATGAACAGGTTGTATGTATCGATTTGGAGCTCATGGGTTTTTTTTTTCCAAGGTTTGCCGTAGTGTGAATATTTGGTCAATGGCGGATTTTTCTGGCCTAAAGCCACACTGATATGGACCAATCAGGTTGTTGACGAACGGCTTCAGGTGGACTGTTTTTTTCTTTATTAACTTAACACGCAAGTAGGTATGTCTACACTTATGATGCCAAAACATGTGTTAAGTTTTGAGGAAAATGAGAAAGAATGATGTTTGGGCTAAGTGGCTATTTTGCTCTATGGGTGACACACAACATTTAATGGGGAGACTAGATTATTAGTCACGGGATTTTAATTGTCTGAAAAAAAGTATTGAACCGTCCGATTGGGAAGCCAATACACTACCAGGCGTCACGGCCATGATGTTATCATGATACGGATATGATCTTGTAGGCGATGTTAAGAAGTCTGATGCCTCAGAGGATCTCTTTTCTTGAGGATCCGGCAAACACTGTTGAGGTTCCATTCTTCTGTCATACTTTTGTCCGACCGCGTTTCACAGATGAGTTGGTGTATGCTCCTTACCAAGTCAGGACCTGCCGCTTTGAGGCAATCAGGTCGTCCGCTCCACCAGCTTTGTTGCACTTAAGCTTCACCAACCGGTAATTGTTACCGCTTTGCATTTATACAGCAGAACAACAAAGCACCTATCGTGATTTTATTAAAAAAATATCAAAAACTATTTAAAGTTAACATTTCCGAAAATGTTAGCTTGTCTGCCCATGTTTCCACGATGCGCTTCTTCTATTGCTTTTCGCATGTTTTTAGATTGTAAACTTCCAAGTAATGATACAAAGTCTCTACTGGTACCACACGTGTCTAACTACTGCTAGACTATCTCAAGATGCACTTTATCAGTTTCGCTATTTTCACTATACTTGGTTCACGCTTGAAGGACTTTGTTTCTTTACCAACATTTTCATCTCATGGTTTCGCCAACACGTTTCTTTATTTATATGGTGCCAATCTCTTCATTACTTTTACATTTTTTTATAAAAACTGTTCCAAAATAGATGGAAATCTACATAGATTTGGTGTTCACCACTGAAATATGTAATCAACTACCGCTCTTGCTTAGTATTGTAGGTTTTCATGACTTTAGTATATCTTACTCAATTGAGTTGCTCGTTCCGAAACCATTTTATCTATTGTAGTTCTATTCTCCGACGTGTTCGTTTCTTCCCTTGATTTTCCATTTAAAAGCTCATCGAAATCGCGTCAAAAGATATCTTTTCTATGCTCACCCACCATGCGTGGGTAGTAACATATTACAAGTTTCATGTTCAACTACCAATTTGATTGGCAGGTTATTCCTATTCTTACGATCTTGTAACACATTTTGTTCAAGTAGCGGGTTTTCGATACTTCGTTTTCTCGAACGCATATTCATCGGCTGTATGCTGCCGTAACACGTTTTCTAGTTCTAAACGATTGCCCGCCTTAATTATATTATTTATTTATTGAAAGCTCGTCCTTTTAAACTATAGGGCTCTGAGAGGAATATTTCTATTTGCCCCGGGAGGTAGGTAGTGTATTCATGTAAATTTATTTCCATGATGCCATATTGTCGAACTGTTCTCCTTGGATCTATGTGACGCTGATATGCGTGAATGTATGAATTTGAATCTGACCAGTAGTCTTCAGTCGTTCGAGCTCGACCAGACATAAAGATTTCGGGTAGTCTCATTAGATGTTAATGCGTCTCAGGCTTATATTAGGTGTTAAAGTACCTGAATATGATTTCTTCTTCTTCTTCTTGGAATACCTGCTCATATACTCAAAATAGCACGAGTCGTGGGATACCTTAATGTACTTAGAAATTATAAGGCCGATGCTGTGATAAATGTTAATGGTAAAAGAAAGCATAACTTAACCCTTATTTGTCTATTGGTATAATCACGAAACCAGTAGATACTCTGAATTCAAGGGCAATGCTTTATGTTCATTTATTTTTTAAGAACAGCTGTATTACGTACAATCGCCTTACTGTGATCTGTTTGTTACACAAACGGACCAATTTCTTCTAAAATAAAAAATAAATTTATATCAAAGAGTCCGGAGTGGGTCAAGACCTGTTATGTCCTGGCTACAATATTTTCCCGATGTCGGGGCAGAATGCTTTAAAAGTTGGCATTAACTTAACCAGCAAAGTTAGGAACTTGAAATCAACAATCAACCGTTTCGAAATTGCCGTTGAATTTCTTCTTTTGTTTTGGCAAACATTTTTTTACTTTCTTCTCCTCTAGCTTGCCATCGTTTAATTTTTAATTTATATGAAAGGTGAAGAAGGCATTCAAAAAAAAACGAATCCATCCGTGTAATACAGATAATAAAAATTGCAAATTTTCACTTTTAACTGGCCTTTTTATCATTTCTCCAACCGAAACAGTTTTCGCACTTACCGTTACAATGCTAGGCTGGATGTACTTAATTTTACCATCAACTCTTTGCTTTTCAGCAACAGATATTGCGGAGGATTCTCTAATAAATTCAATTTTAAGTGGTCTACAATATCGGGTTGAACTTGGACGAGGATTCTGCTAGATTATTTTCACACGAGAAACTAAACGAAGGAGAAGAAGACATGTAATAAAAACAGCTGAGTCATCTGCATCCGAGCCATGAAAAGCTTGCTTATATGAACTGTGGTCAGAGCTACCATTAAAGCCCCATTTAGAGTACAAGCACAGATAATAAATCTATACAGATGTCTCATTCATATGAGAAGTTTTGTCCTATGAAAATGAAATCGAACTAAAAAAAAAGCTTTTTTAAAAAGCTGCAAAGAGCAGAAAAATCATTTTATTTCTTTTCGCTTTTTGCTCTTGCCACTTGTCACTCACGCATGCAAAGTCGTTTATCGTGCAAAAACAATACGTGAACGAAAGAAATAAATAAAAAAAACATACGTTGACGCTGCCCAGCATAACCGGTTTACTTGGGTTTATGTACGTGTGCTTGTTATTTTGTTTGTAACTTGTTATGCAATGTAAATTAAATGGGGGTAGGAATATAATTTTGAAGATCATGAGATCGTAGGTCCACGATGTGGTCGTGCTGGAGGGGGTGGGTATGACGTTGCACCACACTATAAAAGTGGTTGATATTTGAAGCACGAGGTGTTAAGGGCTAATACATGTTATGGGTTTCAAGATATACGTATGTACATGAGCGCTAGACCAATTTCCCGATTTTAATTTTGTGCTCAGGACATTAAGTACTTAAAAAATTTGATAAATTTCCAAGCATTGAGCAACATCGAACTTATTCGGAAAATGTATGTATATGCTATTTACGAGTACATATAGCTCCATTTTCTTTCAAGTTATGTAAAAGGGAGTTTTTAAAACTGTACGCAAAATATTTGTATGTAAAGACCGAAAATCTTCAATTCCGAGACTCGGGGATAACGCAGTAATGCACGGCCGAATATATGGGAGTTCAAACAAGTGGAATGGGATCTCAACCAACTTGGAGTGCAGCACCGCTGGAAACAGCTGGCGAAAGATCGCGCCAGGTGAAAAGGCTTGTTGTTTAAGGTCCTGGTCCACCCCGGACTGTAACGCCACCTAAGTAAGTAAGGAAAATATTGGAAATATTTTTCCGACAGCCATGAATGAGCCATATTTTAACTTGCAAAATCAATGTTCCTTGGAGTAGAGACTTTGGATCCAATTTGTTAAACCAGACTGAAGTAGCACCGGTTGCCTAGGCTTATTCTGGTGGTAATCTTCGACAAGGTGTCATTTGTTCAGTTTGCATTAACCCAGAGGAAGAGGAACTCCTCTAAAGCAATGAGTGTTTACAGTGACAAATTGTACGATTTGGTAGACGACGGGGTTATCTTTGCTCGACAAAATGTATTTTACAATGGCGGCAGATTTTGACCATCCTGAAGTGTCTATATCAATGACGTGTCCCAAAAGTCCTGACCTGGCCCCGTGCTACTTTTTTTTATTCCCCAAACTCAAAACGTACCTTAAGAGTAAGGAACGCACGGTAGAAAATGTAGGTAGAAAAATGTATAAAGCTACGACCAAGGCTTTGAAGGCGATGTTAGAAATTGCGTTCCAGCATTGCTACGAAGAGTGGCAGCACCGTTGGGATCGCTGTGTACGCTCTCAAGGGACCTACTTTGAAGGTGACAATTCATTTTATGTTTGATACATGTGTTTTAAAAAAATTATTCTCATTACTTTTGGGGCACACCATATACATATACATATATACCAATATATGTACATAGTATTATCTATATATATACCTGTATAATAATTGATCGCTGCTCTTGGCCTATATATAACCACAACTTCTTTTTCTTTTGGTGGTAATTTCGAGGTTATTTCCTTAATTTCCTGCATAACATTTCTATTTAAGCCAGGGGACAGACTTTTAATTTTAATCCACCTGTGCAATGAAGATGGATGCGGCAAGTGTATCTCAAATTGATCCCGCAAAAAGTTGTATCCGGCAGCTGAACGAAAAAAGATGCACTGCGAAATCCATTTCTCCTCTTCGGTGTATTCATTTTTACCCTGTGATAAGATGAGATTCGAAAATGTCATAGCATTTTGATGAATACCAAGCAATGAATCGATTTTCCCTTGAATGTTTTGCTTTTCACGCTTGCAGCCTTTTCTTGTCCTCTTTTAAACGACGAATTTTCTTTAATAAATTTGGTTTCGATTTTCGATTTTCTTTAATAGTTATTCTCAAGACATTGTTCAATTTCTTGAGCTTTTCAATTCTCCTAATGTAAAAAGATTGCCTTTTTACATGAGCCTTACAATTGGCGCAAGCAAATTCAATGTGATCATTGAATTTTGTCCTTAATAAATTTTTAGAAGCCAAATTTAGTTCCCCTATTGTAGGTTCACTCGAACTCAGTTTTAAATCTTTATAATTTTCATAAGTAATCTTAGCTTTGACTGGATCAAAGAAAACAGAACCGTCTTCAGCGTTCGGAACACTCTCGCTTCGTTTTAAAAAGAGAGAGGGATAAGCGTTTGTTTTTAAATATTTTTTTCCCAAAAAGGCATATTCAAAATGTTTGCTGCAAATGTAAGGTTTTTTAAGGCATTTTATATGTTCACGGGACTCCTCCGTCAAAGCTCACCATTCATCATATTTAACAGTGCCTTTTTTAGGGAAACGAAACAATTTCATATCCGAAAACTTCATTTCATCACTTCAATTCAATTCAATTACTTATTTTTTACATGCACGGCATATTAATAACACGAATAATATTTTGCTCGTCAAACTTCAATTACAAAATGTAAAGAAATATTCGACTTTTCCCGCCTTTGAATTGTTCTTTCTTACATACACATCCATACGCTCAAACAAAATACCAATTCATGAAAAATTACATAATTTCCTATTGCAGTCGAATGAAAACAAACAGTCCTTGCAATTGTTTTTCATATTCCTTTTGCCACTGCGCTCAACTTGTGGTAAGAGAAAAAAAAATTCTCAGTAAACAAAGCAAGAATAAAAAAGCTTTACATTATTCCGAAAGCTCGTGTCGGCTGGACGAGTGTCGGCTAGCCGACAAAAATTGAACCATTTTCTTCTACAGTGATGAGACATCTGTATAGATTTATTATCTGTGGTAAAAGTATATATTTTGTAATTCTTCGGGCGTTACCAAACCAATAACCTCTTTTTGAACAGTAATCAAACGTTCAACTGTTAAGTTGAGTAAGCTTTATAGATCAGTGTTAACAGAAGTCTCTGAAATGCACATTTTTTAATATTTTTTTTACACTCTTGACAACTTTGTACGATGGAAATATTTTTGGAGCTTTTGATCTTATTAAATATTTCATACTGGAATCGAGAGAGATTTGCCTCAATAATCAATAATCAACGCCAATGCTTCTTTTCCAGTCATTGAAATTGGTTCAGTAGACTCATTTAAGGCCTTCATACACTTGTCAGCATGACTTGAAACGGTGGTGATTTCCCGAATTAATTTTGCAGCACCCGATTGTCCAAATGCTCTCAAACTCATTTCAGAAGCATATACCAACTCAGAAAGAGATGTCGATCTCAACTGTTCCGTTTTTTGTCGTATCGTTCTTTCTGATCCTTCTTCAAAAGAAATGTTTGGGCGACCTCGTTTTGAATTTATAGGGCATTTGTAGGTAAACGAAACAGGTGTTTTTAGCCAAGCGTAATTGCTTCTATGCGACATGCTCTCTGTCTTCAAACGCGATTTGAATTTTTTTTATTGAAATCATGTTCAAAATTCGCACTGCAATTAGCCCGGTTTTTAACTTTTTGCCTTAAAAACTCGGTTTGTCTATCCAGTCCTACGCAATCCGAATTCTGCATTATATTAAAGAGATCTTGTCTTATAATAGTGGACCCCCAATTATCAAGGCTACGCCCATCAATGACAACCAACCTGAGCTTACTGATTCCCTGACAAAAAAAAATGATTGAGATTGAAGTAACGGATGAAAATTAACAGACAATTGGGTCTGTTAATCATCAATCTAGTCAAGACACGAAAAAGACGTCTGCACTCGAAGCAAAAAATAAAAAAAATGCTCCACTTGTGACGATTTACTGGAGATCACGTGATCTTAATGCATTTTCTCTTTCTTATTTCTTATTCTCTATTATCTTTCGAAGAGAAATTGTAACTTGAAGAAAAATATCAATTTCATAATTTGAATTTCTGCCAGCTAAAGGAGTCTTCTGCCGCATTGTGCGTTGAACGGCACACGAGAAACAGGTTTTTTCATGGGTAAATGATTTCCTTCTCAGTTGAAACTTACCCTCTTATTTTACAACTCATACTAATATCTTTTGTAACGAACTCTTGTATCATGCAACAGGCTGTTCTATTCCGAAACATTTCTCAATGTACTCGTAGTCCATATTGCTACTGCTACTGCTATTGCGCGGACGTCCTTCCTCTGAGAGAGTCATTTTGAAATTGCGTTTTAACCTCATTTTTGGCGACTATTGTTCATAGCAATAATATTTCATGAACTCATATTTCTAGTTTGGTCGATGTGAATGATATTGAAAAGTTATGGATTTTGTATATGGCTCTGGTGTATTACACTTCTTTGTTTTGCACTTCTTAGTTGCAGCATAAGCATTTCTGCATTTTATTGATTATTCTTTTGTAGTACATATAAAGATTTTTGTTAGTTGGATCAATAAGTCGAACAAACCACTTGCTTTCAAACCATCAATCAGTCATTTTTCAATTCAAGGGTTTCCTCCGTCAGCGGTAAGAGCAATAAATAACACGAAATGGAAATAAGAACCATCACTTCGCTGCAAATATTCTGCATTAAATAAAAAATTGTCAAGGTTTGCTCAAGACTAAACATTTGACGAGCCTTTTGGTAATGATGGCTTCGAAAGCTCTTCTTCGCGATTGCAATCCTGCAACATAAACAAAGAAGTGATGGTCTCAACTCATGGAATGAATACATCGGGCTATTCTTGAGCGGCTTCAACACGACGACATCCTCCAGTGCTTTCCTAACAAAATGATACTGCAGCAAGTTTCAGGCTCAACGACGTTAAGGCGGCGCCTACACTACAATAGAAACCAATATTGGACAATGTTAAGACAGCGCCACTTGAATCAAAATATTTCTGGTGATTTGGTTGATGCTCATTGAACTTAAATTGTGGCCCCCTAAAATGCTTTCGTGGAGCTATTAAGCTATTAAACTACTCTATGAGATCTAGGATGGATAATTTCAAATACATGAATACAAATACAGACATTCCTAACATAGAGTGGTAATCTGCCCGAAATTATGCTTTAAAGACTGACGGAGATTACTCAATTTTTAAAGTGAAACTTCTTATGACTCTTTGGGTAGTAATTCCGAACTCCGATGAAACGAAAAAGCGACTTGAATAAACGATGAAACGAATCCTTAGACTCTTTTGCACCCACTCGATGACATTCAAAACCGTGCGATAACACTTGTAAATTATAGTAATATTATCCTCCAACAAGGATTAAGGGTTCCTAGCTTCACGAGTTATATCGCTATTTCCACCAGTATTGGTCCTACGTAAACAATAAAGTTCTTCCACTTCAAACTCTCCTTCACATCCATCTCCTTATGAATGCTAAAACTCCTATGAAACGAAAAAGCGACAGGACACGAAAGGGGAGAACGTGCGTGGTGAGGCAGCTGGGATAGAATGGGGCATGGGAAAGGAACGAAAAAGCGACTTGAAAAAACGATGAAGCGAATCCTTAGACTATTTTGCACCCACTCGATGACATTCAAAACCGTGTGAAAACACTTGCAAATGATAGTAATATTATCCTCCAACAAGGATGAAGGGTTCCTAACTTCACGAGTTGTATCGCTATTTCCACCAGTATTGGTCCTACGTAGCCAATAAAGTTCTTTCACTTCAAACTCTCCTTAACATCCATCTCCTTATGAATGCTAAAACTCTGATGAAACGAAAAAGCGACAGGACACGAAAGGGGAGAACGTGCGTGGTGAGGCAGCTCGGATGGAATGGGGCATGGGAAAGGAACGAAAAGGCGACAGACTCGGAGTAGGGAACCAAAGAGAAGGGGTAATGCGCGTGGTGGGGCATTAACTCGGTCGTAATGAGCCATGAGTGGTAAAGGGGGGCGTCGTCGATGAGTGCATAATGCACAAGTTACGTGCATAGTAACACCATCAGCACTGTTATGACCATTGTTACTATCGTCAAAGTACCTACTTAGACAATATTTCGTAACAACAGCAAAAGCATCATCAACACAGAATGGAAAACTTCAGCTTAACAACAAAATTTGGCTTGGCTTCCCATTTGCTTGTCAACGCCAAGAAGATAAGCAGCATAGATCAGCCCAGCAACAGAATTGCTCCAGCGATATCGGTTGCCATAGTTTTGGAATAGCTGCATTAGCAAGGCAAGCAAAACAACATGATTGTTAACTGTTAAAAATCAACTTTTCATTGTATAATGTTCGGTATTATTCTAGGTATTATGCTAAGTTAGTTTAAGATAACCAAGTCAGTCGTGTAAAGGACCTTGAAGTAAATAGACATTATTCAAATAAATTGTGTTTTATTTGTAAGGGGTGAACGACGCTCCATCTCAGGTCTGTACTATACACCCGAGTATAGGCCGATAGAGTCCATCCATGACTTCGTATGAGTATGGCGATTTCTTATGAGAATTCACGTGGAAATTAGCTATGTTCTAAGGTATCCCTAGAACGTGTCATCAATCGTGCATCTTTTATTATTTATCGAGTTTACATGTGTGTCGAAATTATTGAGGATATAAACTGGTGAGAAATACTCCTCAAAAAATTCCTCAATAATAAAAAATGGCTTCTTAACAGGAGATGTTCACAAGTGACATTACAGTGATTTGTAGAATTTAGTGCGCACTTCGTTTAGACGAATTGACAATTAATACTGAAATATATAATTTTAACACTTGTACATCGTTAAGTAATTGTTATTATTGGAATGATTTAAAAGCGCCGGACTCACCACGCCTAAGTCGTAATTTTGGTGGAAGCAGTGTAATGGTTTGGGGTGTTTTTTCGTTTAATGGAAAGTCTAAAATCTGTTTCCTTCCACCACAAACCAACAGCAAGAAGTACACAAAACTCTTAGTATCAGAATTGATTCCCTTTCTAGAAGACCATCAAGATGACGATGCTGTTTTCCAGCAGGACAACGCATCAATCCGTTGTTCTCGTGAAACAACGAGCTGGTTTTCTTCAAAACAGGTGATGGTAATGAACTGGCCCGCACGCAGTCCTGCTCTGAACCTAATAGAGAACCTGTGGGGCATATTGGCTGGAAAGGTCTATGTAAATGGAAGGCAATTTAGCTCAATTCTGGAATTAAAAAGTGAGATTGTGACCTGTTGGGAAGAGATTGCTTCAAATGAATTTCGAAATTTGATAAACGCAATTAGATTGATTTAGATTGTAGTGGGAGGTGGTATAAGGAATCCCAGATCACTGCGGCCACAAATCGACCTATTGTGATATACTCAATTTAAAGCTCATCCATGATGCAGCTATATCCGTCGCTTCAACTTTGAAGTGTTTTGGTTAAACCATTGCAGTCACGTAGTATGTATTCTGCTGTTTCTACATCCTCGTTGCACAGTCTGCATGTTTATTCATGTTAGGTTTTACTACAGCAAAATAAAATACCACCTTGAAGAACGAACATACTTTTTAAACTGCTTTACGACAGATAAAATAAACACTATTTTCAAAATGAGAGGAGAGTTGGTTCAGTTGAATTATATACCGTACAGACCTGAACTGCCAATTTTGTGCAATATCTGCAATATGAGAGTAGGGGAAGATGTGCTACTACAGTCCCGGAATTTATTCAGAAAATTAAAAATACAAGTTTATTCATCTAAATCTATATTGTCCCCTTCAAAGTAATCCCCATCGACTGCAACACACTTAAGCCAGCGCTTGATCCAATCCTCGAAACATTTTTTATTCTTCGGTTTTCGGTATGTCCATCAGTGCTTCCTGCGATTTTTCCATTACTTCCTCTCGGCTGCTGAAATGCGTTCCCCGTAGTGGTTTTTTAACTCGATTGAACAGAAAGAAGTCACAGGGAGCCAAGTCAGGTGAATTCGGTGGCTGATGGATGGTATTTTCTATTTCTATTTATTTCTATTTATTTATTTAAAGAATATGTACACAGTAAGATTAAATCTTATAGTTAGTGTAGGCTTTACAAAAAATAATAGGTTCGAAAGCAAATTGAACAATATAAATAGGTGACTACATATAATTAATTTAATTGTAAACTACAAAAGTGAATTAATAACAAAAACAATAACAATATATAACATTTATCAAATTTTTATTTATGTATCACTGGCCAGGTGTTGAAAAAGATAGGTTTTAAATGCGCTTGTGTTTGTGGTTCTCCTTAGTGTAATGGGTAATGAGTTCCATAGGAGAGTGGCATGGACGAAGAATGAGCGCTTAGACTGCAAGCAATGGGATCGGGGCTGAATAAGGATGGCTGTTCTTTGTGAACTCGCAGAATTTAATCTGTTATACAAATACTCAGGCTGTTGGGTCTGTATAATACCATGCAAGAGGACCAGCGTTCTAAACTTAATGAGGTTGTCGAAGCTGAGGCCCATTATTTGTAGAGAGTAACTTGATATGTGGTCGAAGTATCGTTTACTAAAAACATATCTTGCTAGGTTGTTGTACGAGTAGATCACATTCAGTTTACGTCTAGTATTATAGTCAACAAGGCCGAAAACTTCGCAACTATATAGCAATACAGGTAATAAAAGGGACTTAACAAGTAACATCTTAGTTTTGATCGGCAAAGAATTTTGCGTTGCCCATAGCAGTCGGAGACCACTGTATACCTTTCCGATTGTAGTTGCAGCATGATCTGTCCAGGTAAGAGTATCGTTGAAAACAATACCCAGATTTCGAGACTTCGTAACGTATTCTATGGATGACTGTCCTAATTTTATTGGTGGAAATGTGGTAGTATCTAGTGACTGCTTATAAATGCAGAGTGTTTTGGACTTCGACGGATTCAGTGATAAAATATGTTTGAGGGCCCACTGCTGTATGAATTCGAGATCTTCGTTCACCATTTCAATGGCAATGCTGAGCATATTCAGCGGGCGGCACAAGTGTAATTGAACGTCGTCAGCCACATGTTCGCTGACAGTACAATGTACAATGTTTAACAAGTTGTGGGAGTTCGTTCACATATAGTGAAAATAGTATGGGCCCAAGAACCGAACCCTGTGGAACTCCCCCTCGAACACCAAGAAACGAAGACATTTGGCTTCCTACTGTCACACATTGCTGACGGCCCGTGAGGTATGAATTCAAGAGTCTGACTGCCAGAGACGAGAATCCAAATTCATACCGCAGCTTCTTACAGAGGAGAAAGTGGTCCACCGTGTCGAATGCTTTCGAGAAGTCCAACAACGTCAAAAACGTAGGACAGTTAGTATCCAGGCCATTGCGGATGTCGTCGACAACAAGTAAAAGTGCAGTTTTACAACTCCTTTTTGCGCGAAAACCAGATTGGGCGGGATTTAAGATATTGTTATCGCTTAGGTGCGCTTGCATCTGCTTTAGCATAGTTTTCTCGAATACTTTGGATAGAAACGGTAAGATTGCGATTGGTCTATACTCAATGTTAGTTCGGCTTTGCGACTTGGGTATCGGTAATATCCTACCCATTTCCCACGAAAGGAGGTATTCGCAAGTGGTAAGTACGTGATTAAAAATGTGTGTTATGTACTTGAGTATAAAAGGAAGCCGGAGTTTTAAAAATTTAGGATTAATTTCATCCAAACCTATCGCATCAGATTTGACCGATAGCACGGCTTCAACTACATCTTCATTCGTGAAGCTAATAAAGTTGAAATCTGCTATATTGTCATAGTCGCTAGACTGATTCGTAAACTGTGCGGAGTCTTGATATTGAATTGGCGGCTCAGAGACCGACACAAACTGCGAATTCAGAGCATTACAGTCTAAATCATCAGTTGCACCTGAACGCTGCCTCCCATTGCCTAGTTTGCGCAGTTTTTTCCATAGAACTTTCCCAGGCTGGGTTTCAGGGTTGAGGAAATGTTCATAGTGGTGCCGCCGGTATTTGTTGCATTTTTCGTCAAAAAATTACGAATAATTATGGCACTGTGCGACGGTGCGTTATCATGGTGCAAAATCCACCACGAGTTTTCTGCCCACAATTCTGGTCTCTTTCGGCGAATTGCTTCACGCAAACGTCTCATAACGTCCAAATAATACTCTTTGTTTACTGTCTGGCCGTCTGGTAAAAATTCATGATGCACTACACCGTTGTAATCCATGAAAACCGTGAGCATTGCCTTCTTTTTTGACTTAAAACGACGTGTTTTTTTGGTCTCGGCTCGCCATTTACTTGCCAGATGTCTGGATTGCGTGTCGTACTCATACACCCACGTCTCGTCTCCAGTAATGATCCTTTTGATGAATGTGGGATCGGATTCAGCCTCGCAAATCATCTCTTTTGCGACGTAAACACGGTCTCTTTTTGCATGAAATTGAGGTCTTTTGGCACCTATTTTGCTGCTACACGACGGAAACCCAAATCATTAACCACAATGTCTTGGACGGCAATGTTCAAGTCCTCCGCAATCTCTCTGATGGTTAATTTGCGGTTATTGACCAACATTTCTTTTATTCCATCAATGTTTTCATCGGTTTTCGATGTCCATGGTCTGCCACGGCGATCATCATCTTCGATTGACTCACGACCACTTTTGAACCGCTCATGCCACGGGTAAACGACCGTTTTCTTTAGAGAATCGTTGCCGAAACACTTTTCCAACATTTCCAACGTTCGCGCACCAGTAAATCCGTTTTTTACGCAAAATTTAATACAAGTTCGTTGTTGCATCCTCTTCTAAAATTGTAAAAAATCGCCAACACACACAGAGATAGATGTACTTTTGGCTACGTAACTTTTGCAAATGTCAAGCTGTGACGCTAAGATTTAGAGGGAATGTCAACAACAGATTTACCAACTTAACAAAAAAAACAGAACCCAAATAGGAACAATGGGAGCACCACACGGTGGTTATTCAGGGAACTTTTTGATCAAGGTGGTATATAAGTCTTGACGGTTTTCATAGGGTTCTTAGTTTATTTTTACGTTTATATTTTTTTTGTTGCTAATGCTCTCTGACTGATGATTCACCCACAATAATTGTGCGTCCACGTTTTGCGTTATTTCCGCATAAATGGTATAATGTGTGCGTTTCATTATCATCATACGCAGCCAGCAGTGCATAATCAAGCCCGGATTTTGATTAAAACACATTCAAATGCTTATTGGTTTTGTTTCTGATTACTTGGATACCACAGATACCCAGACTTAGATCTTTATTTGCATCGCAAGTGAGCAATGAACTTCAAATTCTGTGAAGTGTCAATTTATGTATTTATTTTCATCCAATATTTGGTAAAAGCTTATTTTAACTTGTCTTTCTTTTGTTTCAGAATATTTCCAACGAAATGAACAGTGACTTAAAGCTCAAAAAGGACAACATTTCAAGGAGTAAAGTATTCGAGAGTATGCGATGTCCTCTTTGCCCATATCTGTCAGGTATCGAGTACGAAGTAGTATTTCATATTCGCCGAAATCATCCACATTACACGGGTGACCACTTGCGCTTTGAACACCAGGAGGGCGACTCAATTTTAACCAGAAGGATAATATTTGTCCAATTGTGGACATTTTTCGAGTGCAAAGCATGTGGTAAACTTCATGACAGATTTTGGCCCCACAGAAAACATCTCACAGCCCACGATCGGAAATGTCTACAAGATACATTTGATGATGACATATTAACACCAAACAACAATGCATTATTTAATTCTCACGATCCAACTGATAAAGTTCAAACTTCAAAACGTGCCTTAGATTTATTTGAAGACATGCGTGATCCGAAAAGTATCAAAACTGAAGATCGAAACCTACGAATTAATTCCAAGGACAATAATGCTGTGGAAACGACAAACAAATCGTTGGCCCTTAACATTTCCAAATCTCTTCAGAATAGCGCGAAACAATCGCAGCATCAGCAGTTTCCCAGCGATAGTAAAAAATCCAAATCGAAGGGTCTTCTACGAAAACAACAAATGATGCAAATGAAACGCGAGAAAAGAGCTCAGAAGCGAACAGAGAAGAAGAAAGCTCAACCGAAAAAGTCGGCATTGGTTATTCCAAAGCCAACATTT
Organism: Volucella bombylans; assembly: GCA_949129095.1. Taxonomy (NCBI): domain Eukaryota; kingdom Metazoa; phylum Arthropoda; class Insecta; order Diptera; family Syrphidae; genus Volucella; species Volucella bombylans. The sequence continues at coordinate 179,778,945 of OX422143.1, read as the reverse complement.
AAAATGCCTCAGCAACCTGCACCACGCGCCTCTACAGTAGTTAAACAAATTTTACATAATTTTCGGTTTACATGTAAATTTTGTACAGAAACCTTAAGCAGTTTTATAAGTTGGAATATGCATATGATACGTGTTCACTCCATAACAGAGTTCAATACCAATTCAATAGTTACATCTAATAATAATGTATGCAAAAAATGTGATAAAAGTTTCGCAAGCGTGGGTGAAGTACGACTGCACATTCAACTTTCCCACCGTCGCAAGTATCGTCTTGTTGAAATTAATGGAAATGATGATGAGGAAATTTGTCGCCAGACATTGACACCAAAAAAAGAATCCAAAGATGAGATAGTATCAGGCGAGAAAATGCCTGTGCTAATGAACGGGACTTTGGAACCACCAGAGCCTCCCAACGTTACCATGTCCAGTGCCTTTTTGTGTCAATATTGTGGAATATTGTTTCCAACTTTAGTGGCCTGTGCGATTCACCAGACCAGTCATGTTGTAAACAGTGAAGTTAAGCGAATTTTCCCTACCAAATCACAAGCATAAAATCAAAATATTTATTTTTACTATACCATCATCCAAGCGCTTAGACTTTAAGCGTTTGATTGATTTTGTTTTTGTTTTTATAAAATTTGGATTATTACAACTATTTGCTTCGTTTACAAAGCTCTCCAGTTGGCTTAACGTATCGAAGAGTTTGTATTACAAACAATAAAACAAAAACAATTATTTAATGAAATATCTAATTTTTACTTAATTCAATTAGTTAGTACGAAGCCCAAGTCGTATACGTTAAACATGTGATGCTCCTTTGAAAAGCCCACATCCCCACATTTATTTTTACTGATTATTTTTTCAAACCAGCAGATTGTAGACTAAAATGAAATACATTAAATAAATAAAATCAAAAACAATCCGAGTAATTGTTAACATACTTGATGATGTTTGTTTTTTTGTTTTTTTCGTCTGGTAAGACGACTGTGACGGACAGTTAAAACAGCATTTCCATAGTATCTGATATTAAGTTTTATTAAAATTAAAAATACACAAAATAATATATATTTATATACCTGACTTGGAAAAATGTACTGCACTATCAGGAATCTGTCCATCCAAAGACCAAACGATCGTTCAAGAGATTAATTTAAATATATGTAAGTGCCGCCAATTGTAAAAAGAAAAAGTGCTGTCATCAAGGGGTATGTCCACTGCTTTTTCTTCCGGAATTCTGTGAGAAAGAAAGTGCTGCCAACAAGAATGTGTTCGTCACTCTTTGTCAGTGACACTCCCCCTCGGTGAGGCTACTATCACGAGTAGTTGTCTCACCTTCTCTTGAACCACTGACAGCCAGTACCGCCAGCTTCACTGCTGGTCGTATATAAACTCCTGTGACCGTCTTTACTGATGCACGTCTTACTTGGCCGTCAGCTGATCGAGTGACATCCTGAGCGATTCCTTTAGGCCAACACCCTCTTGGTAGGTTTTCATCAATTATGATGACTACATCGCCTACTTTTATTGGTTTCGCTTGATCAAACCACTTCGGTCTCTGAGTAAGAGTGGGCAAATACTCCCGTACCCATCGCTTCCAAAATATATTTGTCAGTTGCTGGCACTTCCTCCAGTTCCTACGCAAAAGAAGATCCTTATCTCCAAACTCACCTATCGGCTTGCTTCCATCCGATGATCCCAAAAGAAAGTGGTTTAGAGTCAGCATCAACGGCCTCCAGAGATACGTGCGTCAATGGACGAGAATTGATTATTGCTTCTATTTCTATGAACATCGACTGGAGTGACTCGTCTGTCAGTCGCTGATTGCGGGTTACCTCTTGTAGAATCTTCTTCACGGAGCCAACCAACCTCTTCCAACTTCCTCCCATGTGTAGTGCCGATGGAGGATTAAAAACCCACTTGATTTCTGTGCTGGTGAACTTGTTTTCGATTGCTACTGCATCCAATTCCTTAAAGGCCTCCTGGAGTTCCCTCTCTGCATCTTTAAAATTGGTCCCATTGTCAGAAAAGAATGCCTTCGGATTTCCGCGTCGTCCAGTAAAATTGTGTACACACAAGATACAGGAGTCGGTTGAAAGACTGTGAGCCAACTCCAGATGTATGGCTCTAGTGGTCAGGCGCGTGAAAAGGACACGCCACCGCTTCTCCGTTATACGCCCAACTGTCACAATTATCGGCCCAAAATAGTCCACGCCGACATGTGTAAATGGTCTTGTGAACGCGGATAATCTAGCAGCAGGCAACTGCGCCATCTCTGGGAACATTGGTTTTGCTCTATTTAGTTGGCATCGCATGCACTTCCTTCGAATCATCTTTAATACAGTCCGCAGTCTAGGAATCCAAAACCTTTGCCTTATCTCGTTCACAACAGTTTCATGACAGCAATGGTGATAAATTTCGTGGTAATGATGGATTAGTAACGCTGTTAAATGATTACGTCCTGGCATTAACAGAGGGCGTTTTGTAGAAAACTCAACGCAGTCCGCGTTGTCAATGCGACCCTTCATCCTCAGCAACCCGTCATCGTCAATATATGGAGAACACTTGTAAAGAACATTGGACTTACATAACTTTCCGCCGTTGACTAAAATCGCTATCTCATTCTCATACGCGTCGTGCTGAGCCATCCTTACCACCACTGTCTGCGACTGCTTGAGCTCCTCCTGTGACAAGGTACGCTTACAAAGTTCTCTCCTTTTAAGACTCTGCTTCAAGTTCTCGACAAAACGCAAAACCCATGCCACAGTACGTACCAATCGCTTCCAGGATGAAAATCTCTCCGTGTCAATCAACAGCTCCTTCATTAACTCATGTTGCAGCAGGAACCTTGGTCTCAGCTCATCCTTCTCTTCTTCATTTGTTTCCGGTAAGGCACCTGACCGTTTGTCCTCGGATTCGAACAGAAATGAGGGCCCTTTGTACCACCTATCGCTACAATCAAATATCGGCATTCTTTTCCATTTTGTCGCGTCATCCGCAACATTGTCTCGACTTGGAATCCATTTCCACTCAGCGAGGTTCGAATTCTCCAATACTTCTCCAATCCGAAACATAACAAATGGATTATATCTCCTAGGGTCAGACGATAACCATGAGCGAACAGTGCGTGAATCTGACCAAAACACCTTGCTTTGAATCCGCAACGGATGGCCCTTAAGTATGGATTGCGCCAGCCTCACTCCCATTGCAGCAGCCTGTAACTCCATCCGAGGAATCGATATAGGTATCCGCGGGCCTACCTTGGTTTTGGCTCCAACAAACGTGCACTCCACTGAATCATTCAAACAGTTTCTAAAGTACGCCACTGCTGCCATTGCGTGTTCGCTTGCGTCCACAAACACATGTAGTTGGATGGATACATTGTCGTCCGCGGTCAACTTCGAGTAGCATCTTGGGATTCTTACGTTCTCAACCAGAGGAAGTATGCGTAGCCACTCATTCCACTGATGCTGTAAACGTTCGGGTATGGTTTCGTCCCAGTCTATTCCAGTTCTCCACACTTCTTGAAGGATCACTTTAAGCATCACTAAGTAGTGTGCTAGGAAACCCAAGGGGTCGAATATCGACATTAACACCTTCAACAACTCACGCTTGGTAGGTGCTCTTCTAGAATCTAGAATGTCTTCGTGGACCTTGGCAAGACGAATGGAAAAGGTGAATATGTCTGCTTCTGTTTTCCACCATATTCCGAGTACTTTTGCGGATGTTGATTCAGCACTACTTAAACCTTGAATCTGCTTGTCTCCACCAGATGATTCACCCAACGCTTTCACAACCGCACTCGAGTTCGACAGCCAACCTCGCATATGGAACCCTCCTCGTGAATGAATATATTGAATGTCCTTTGCCAACTGGATTGCCTCTTGATCGGTATCGACGCTATCCATAAGGTCATCCACATAATGGTTGTCGGTGATGGCTACAACGGCCCTCGGATACAGTTGAATGAATTCCTTAGCGTTCACATTCTTAACATACTGTGCAAGGCTAGGTGAGCAGGATACGCCGAAGGTTAAGACTTCCATTACAAAAACGTCAGGAGCTCGTTCTGATTCTCCATTTCTCCACAGAAAACGTTGCGCCTGTTGATCCTCCTTTCGAACACGGATTTGGTGAAACATTTCACTGATGTCACCATTTATTGCAACTCGACGTGCCCGAAAAGAATACAGCACCTTTGGCAGAGCAATCAGCTGATCAGGTCCCTTCAGCAACATGGAGTTTAAAGACACTCGACCTACCCTCGCAGCTCCATCCCAAACTAAACGTATCTTCCCAGGCTTATTTGGGTTCGTAACAACGAATGTTGGCAAGTACCAAGTTCTTGGAGTCATCAGCTCTTCTGCAAAAGGCTAGCCATCTGCCTGTTCAATGAATCTTTGAGGGAAGGATCCGATTGCATTTTTCTTTCGATGCACTGAAGTCGCTTGAGTGCCATTGGATAACTGTTCGGCATCTGTATGTCATCGTTCTTCCACAAGAGCCCACTTTCAAAGGAGTTGCCAATGCGCCTAGTTGTTTGCTTCAAAATGCTTAGAGCCCTCTTTTCATCACCGGTCTCAACGTACTCCTTACCAGTGCCATGACTTTCTAAGGCAAAGTAAGCGTACACATCTTCATGGAGCTCTCTCTCGCACTCACACGCCTGATAGTGGTGGAAAGAATGATGCTGTTTCTTGGTTTCCCTTCCGTAGCTCCCACACACGATCCAACCCAGACGTGTTTTCATAGCAATTGGTTCATTGCACATACCCTCAGATATTTTGAGCGCAGCCCCTAGATACTCGTTTTGCAATCCTATCAACAGCTTCGGTTGGACGTCTGTGTACGAATGAAGTGGTAGTCCTCTCAGGTGTCGATACTTTGCCTGAGCAGCGCTGGCATCGAAAGACTGCTTTGGTAAACTCAACTTTTCGACTGTACGAACGCCCTGCAACATGTAGCGCTTCGAATTGCCAAGTGAGCCTTGCTGCGACGATACTTCAATGGATACTAAGAGCGAACCTATTTCTTCCCTGACGACGTCTGCTATCCACTTCAAACAAAGTGGTTTGTTGACACCTTTTAACTTCAACGTCTCCGCTACTTCTTTGTCCAACAGTGTTAGCGCCGATCCGCTGTCCAAAAACGCGAACGTTTCAAATGCTTTTCCATTCGCGTGTATTGTAACTGGAGCAATACGAAAGAGAACATCAGAGTCCTTGTGCTGGTGCGCACAGACTCGCGCATTTGTCGCCAAAGTCTCGTGTAGCATGTTGTGATGCTTATGTGCACAGCCATCTATGCCGCAAATCTTTAACTCCCTGCACTTTTTTCGAGATGAATGTCGTAAACAGCATTCGCAGATCCAATTGCTCCTCACTACATGCCTCCTTTTGGATACGGAAAAACTTCTGAAGGCATCACAATCTATCAACTGATGATTTCCTTGACATGCATAGCAGTTCGCCTGGTTTACATTACGCTGTGGTTGCTGGGAGACCTTTTCCTCCTGGTGAGCATGTAGATGGTTTGCACGCCTCTCCCCTTTCCACTCGATCGTTGGCAGTTGAGTCAATGTACTCGCTGCATCTGATATTGTGTTCAGCCAGTTGCTGTAATCCTTCAGCGTCCAGTCTGGGTGTCCATTTGCTTCAATTGCCCAGTTCAGCCTCATTGTGGCGGGAAGCTTTTCTACTAGCTCCTCGAGAAGCATTGGGTTATCGATGTGGTTCTGGAGATCAGCGGCCTTCATTGTCGAATATAATTGCCGTACTGAAGTGGCATAGTGGACTATGGACTCAAATTTATCAGCCTTTGGAGATGCTTCTGACCTTATCTTTTTAAGGAGTGATTTTATGATTAATTCTGGTCTTCCATAAATCTTCTTAAGAGTTGAAATCAACTCTGGCACCATCTCTGGTGATAAAATCAGACCACCAGCAGTTTCCAAAGCTTTTCCTTTAAGCGCCCCCTGCAGCCGCACCAAATTCTCCGCGTTATCGAAACCACATAATTCCGTGCTGTTGTTGAAATTACTTAAAAATACCGGCCACTCTTCCGGCTTGCCACTGAACGTTGGCAAATCTTTGCCTAAGACCTGCCGCGCAGACAGTTGATCTGCTGTCAGTACTCTTTGTGGTTTGATTTCCCTGTGCTGGATAGATGCACATCTTCGTCGGAGGCTTCTGTTGTTCTTCTTCATCACCGTCTTCCATCTCTAGGAGCTCGTACTTTCTCCTTAGGTACTCCATATCAAGTAACCGCTGCTCCTCCAATCGCTCCAGCTCCCGTTTCATATTTCTGCTCCGAATTTTCGCGGACTCCACCAAAGGTGAACTAGTTGGTCTTGTACCATTCGACTCCCCGCACCTAGTGCACATCCAACTTTTTTCAGCTACCGATTCATCTACTCCTGCGCATGTGAAGTGAAACCATTTATCACATACATCGCACTGCACCATTTGATCATTATCTTCCGCCAAGCAGCTGCCGCATACACCGTTTATTCGCCTCTTTGGCGACATCATACTTCTGGTCAACTCCTTTCTTTATTCTGCTCGAGAATGATTTCCTTTCTTTCCTTTTTCCGAAATTCGCTTTCTATTTTTCCAAGAATGTGACGGACAGTTAAAACAGCATTTGCATAGTATCTGATATTAAGTTTTATTAAAATTAAAAATACACAAAAATAATATATATTTATATACCTGACTTGGAAAAATATTCCTGCATGTCAGGAATCTGTCCATCCAAAGACCAAACGATCGTTCAAGAGATTAATTTAAATATATGTAAGTGCCGCCAATTGTAAAAAGAAAAAGTGCTGTCATCAAGGGGTATGTCCACTGCTTTTTCTTCCGGAATTCTGTGAGAAAGAAAGAGCTGCCAACAAGAATGTGTTCGTCACTCTTTGTCTGGAATTCTGTCAGTGACAACGACAATTCACAGCTTTGTTGCATCATTACTTGTCAAATGTTCTCTATTATCTATGATTGGTATCTGTCTATGTGCAGTACATATACACTTACATTTGGTGGTTGGGTGCTGTAGAAATAGAATAGTCACCAATTCGAGAAATCAAATTGGAACGGACTTAACATTTTCTTTAGGAAATTTAACTGGTCGTTATGTTTCCTCGATAACGACGTGGATGCCGCTGCTGATATGATCACTGACACTATTCTCCTTGGAATGAGATCCTTAAGCCCTTATAGGATTAAGAGTATCAGACCAAAGGAAAAGGCATGGTACGCCTCGAGCTGTAACAAGGCTTTGCATGAAATTTCTATACGACCAAGAATTGAGGCAAAAAATACCACAATGTCCCAAAGGTAGTAAAAATGTTTGGTCGTTCGGTGAAAACATTATAAATTCTGCCTCATCCTCCACCCCAACGCTCATTTACAATGACATTCCAGCTGTCAACTATTTGGAAAATGCCAATCTGTTTGCTGCACACTTTGCGGCTAGTTTAACACTTCCACTTTGTTTCCGCCTACACTTGAGTGTGTCGATTCTTTAATGGGACAAATCCACTTTCGCACTCGTGTAGTATTAAGAGTAATTAAAGATCTTAACATTCACAAATCCGCTGGTCCAGGTGGTATATTTCCCCTTCTTCTGAAGAGGCAAAACCACCTCGTAAGCTTTTTTAACAATCCTACTCTTTGGGACTCCTTCCGAGTAGATCGAACACAGCGGAAACGCTGATAAACCGTCAGATCATGAAATATCTCGAAACACGAAAACTTCTCAATGACGGGCAGTATGGTTTTCATAGCAGCAAGTTCACTGGTAATTTGATGTCTCACCGAAAAGTGGAACCAAAGGACACACCAATCTGCAAGATAGTTGCACTTGATATTTCTAATTTGACAGAGTTTGGCAGCAGGCTCTCTTCTTCAATGGATTAGAAACTACCTTTCGGAAGGTTCAATTCAAGTTGTCTTGGATGGTTTCAAACCTGATATTCACAAAATAAATGCTGGTGTACCCCAGGGCTCCGTTCTGTCTCCGACACTCTTTTTAATTTTTATCAATGATCTCTTGTCTGCCACTTCTAATCCAATATATACCTTTGCTGACGACAGTACTCTCTGCTTCTTATATTCGTTTTCGGACTCGCGTGCCTATTCTTCGGATGTAGAACGGGAACGGCAGCGTATGTTAAGCTCATTAAATTCCGATATTGATAGCATAACCAATTGCAGGACTATCAACAGGGGTGGCCGTGGTGTAGTGGTAGTAGCAAACGCTTCTCGCTCGGAGGGTCCAGGTTCGAATCCTGCCCATGGCAAAATCAGTTTTTCATTGTATAATTGGAACTCAGACAAAAAAATTTTGCGTGTGAAGGCCACTCTGAGTGAAGAAAAACTCTCCGTCCTGTTCGGACTCCCACCCCCTGGAGAGCGAATATCGAAACCAAACACACCTGAGTTTCAAACCACTACAAAAAAAAAAAACCATTTTCCTTTCTCTTCCTTCTATCTTTCCGCCCGCGCCCTGGAAACAGTAAAAGGGTATCAACCCCTTAGGCGTGATAACAATGCATATTCATTCGACACCCTCGAACACAGACGTAATGTCTCCTGTCTCACCTTGTTGTATTGCTATTTTCACCACCAGTGCTCCACCGAAATTGCCAGTAGCATTCCACCACTTCTAACTTTTAACCGTAACACCCGTCTCGCTATGAATGCTCATCAGTATACCCTCAAGCGCATTTTCGGGCGTACCTACTCTGGAGTATCGTGATTTATTCCTAAGCCGTACAGCTTATGGAATGCCCTGCCGAGCTCTTTGTTTCCTAATCACTATAACTTGCACACATTTAAAACCAACGCACGCACATCGATACCTCTCTTTTTCCCTCCCTAACTTCCCTCGACGGTGCTATGTGCAAACAACTTAAGGGTAGACTTATTGATCCGGACTCGAATTGTCAAACTTATAAGCGCCAGTGCTCACTAGCACACAAAAATAGCAGCACTACCTATAAATTATATATTAAAGTTGAAGTAAGATCCCGGAATATACCAAATAAGACTATCCGGGCCACTCCGACGGTGCCGTGACATAACGCCAAGCAACATAATGCCAAATTTTAAAATGACAGTTGTTGACATACCCTTAGCGTAGCGACGAAGTCGCGTGAGCGGCTAAACCCTTCGGAGAATAGGGAGAAATCATGTTAGCGAGCGGAGCGAGTCACCCACCCCAAACAGTGGAAAGTGACATAAGGCCAAATGCAAATTTTAAAATATTGCCTTACGTCGCTTGGCGTTAGGTATGTCACAGCACCTACTCCGACACATTTAAAGCTCAGGCCAGTAAGGATTTCTGAACCTAAGTCAGGGTCTTGGAAAAAAGATGGTAGCTGATAAGCCCCTAATGGACCATGTGTATCTACAATGGCCCTCCAGATTGGGGGTTGTGCAGCCGAAGTAAATGGCCGGCCATGCAAAAAATCTATACGAGGCAACAACAAGCCTTGGGTTTACTGTTGACAACCGCTGCACGTGGAATGTTAGGTCCTTTAATAGGCCTCGTGCAGGACATGGACCTCTGCAAAGCAGATGTTAGCGCCATGAAGGAAATGCGGTGGGATGGGCCGGAAAAACGGACGAGAAACTGCGACATCTGTTATACTACGGCGATTGTTATCGACGGCAAAAGCAGCGCCTATTTGGATGCGAATTCGTTGTTAGAGGCAGACTTAGGCAAGAAGTCTCGAGATTCCGTCATGTTAACGAGCGCAAGGTAACAGTCCATATTAATGCTAAACTTGCTAGCAATAGAAAGATGACGGCACCAAAGATATCTTCCACGAGCTCTTTGACAAGACTCATGAGTATTGCCCTAGCTATGCCATTAAAATTGACCTCGGGGATTTTAATGCAAAGATAGGAAGAGAGAGCATCTTTGGTAGTACTGTCGGAAAGCATATTGTGCACGACACCACATCCGATAACTGATTCAGGTTAATCGACTTTACTGCGGGGCGAAACATTGTCGTAGCTAATACGCGGTTCTCGCATCTCTATATTCATAAGGGAACTTAGAGATCAATATACTATCAACCAGATTGACCACATTGCGATTGACGCAAGGCACTCCTCCAGTATTATGAATATTCGAACGTTCCGAGGGTCAGCATTGACTCGGACAATTACCTTCTTGTTGCAGATGTCCCAAACATCGCAAAGGCAAGCAAATACTGTGAGGAAGTTTGACGTCGGACGACTACAATCGCAAGAGATCGTTAAATACTTTTTCGATCGAGTCGCAACATTGCCAAAAAGCCATCAGAGATGCCACCCCTGATGTGCTGGGTTTCAGTCGACCATCCGAACCCCTGTTTTGACGACGAGTGCCGGCAAGTTCATGTAGCTAAGCAAGTTTCATTCAAAGCGACGCTGCATAGAAAGACTATAGGTGCTCACGAGCTGTGCAAGCAGAAGAGGAGAGACGAAGGAGCGTGAGAAGCGCGCAGTCGAGGAAATTGCGAGGTGCTGCTCCAGGAGTGAGATTTGGAAGTTTTACCAAAAGGTAAAAAACACATCCCACTAACACAAACCCCGAACCGAACAAGGGAACATAGTAGTATACTCGCAGTCGATACTGAATATTTGGAAAGAGCATTTCTGGTTCTAACGGCGATGACGTATTAAATACCGCTCCAAATCGATGCACACCACTTATTCATCGATTTTACGGCCGGGTATGACGGCATCTATAGAGACGAGCTATACAGAATAGTGTCTAGTTTTGGCATCCATGCCCGTTTGTACAGGATGATAATGGGGAGTGAAGTTCTCTCTCGAACAACAAAAGAATCCCAGTACTGCTCTATGGCACTTAGTCATGGACTTTATCAAAAATGGATGACGTAGGTAACTGATGAGTAAACAATGTTGTTTATAAAAATCCATTGGAGTGCAGACGGAGTTCTTGAAGACCACAGAAAGGGTCTACCCCGTCCTATTCCCACGAATTTTCATACTCGGTATTTAGCTACCAACTTATTGCGCGGTCATAGCTTATAGGGACATTATCCTTCTGTTGCATAGGCTTTTTTGATTGCATGGGAATGCTGCCTAGTAGTTCTGGTAATTCTTTTCCCAAACACTACAAATAAATATTCGAATCAACCATTGGAAGAAGCAGAATTGATCCGATTATGTTCTTATATAATATGTGGAATATGTGTAAGACTCTATCCAAGGTCGTAAAAAGGCATCTACCTTAATCAGCACAGTTTCCCTCTTTTAAGGATATAAAAATTAAGCCTTTCTCATTAATAATAATAATTACATCCCAAGGTATTTGACTACATTTTGAAAAGCAAGTGGACGCCCATATTGTCCCATGGTCGTCCCAGATAAAGGCGGCCTTAAAAAAAAAAATGGTTTTCGACTTCTGAAAGTTATGCCTAAAACACAATAGCACCACGGCTTCAGCTTTGTTCACGTTACGTTGTATTTGCTTAGTGTGTACTTTGAAATGACATTTCTGAAATTGTTTAGAATTGTTCTACAGTTAAAAAGATAAACATTTTTTTGCTAGTTGAGAATTTGTTTGTGCTTAATTTGTTTCAATTGAAAGCGTGTGTTCATTTAAAATTACGCAGTTCAAATTTTCAAAACTGCTCCGTCAACTATTGCACGAAACGTTTTTGTTTGTTTACATTTTATTCTTTTGTTTCCACAGCTGTGACTGTCAAAAGCAAGCAAAAGTTCAGCCTGTCCCAATTTTTGCTCGCTTTGAAGGAACGTTATGTAGTATTATGTTCTTCATTACGAATATAAGTATCCGAAGCGTAAAGCGACTTTGTGATAGAAACATTGAATTCCTATAGTTGAACTTGAAACCGAAGCGCTATTGTATTTTAACCATTGATCTTCAACTTCCAGTCATCGCAATATCGCCCAATCTTATCGAAGTCATGTTGCAAAAAGGTATTAATGACCTTGATCTTTGGAATTCGTCTGCGTACGCTATGACATGTTGAAGTGAGCTCATAAGATCACTTATGTAGATGTTGAATAGGATCGGAGAATTCACCGCAACTTGTTAAGACAATTTTTGATGTCAAATACCTACTACAGCAGAAGTCACATCGTCATTTTTCACGATAAACTGTCTACTGGTGAGCATATTAGAAACATGTACGGCAGTGGTTTACTTATGCCCAGCTTGAAGAATAGTCTCTGTAGAAGGAAGGTTGTTTTGATCTTTCCTCCGAAATATTTTATTTATCGGCGGGAACATATTTGGGTTGCTGATGTTAACAGCACTAATAGAAGCTTTGTAATTCTCATTTATTAATATTTGGAGGTTTTGATCGAAGACTGCAGTGTTATGACCTCCGGGATTTGAATCTTGACAGCAGTCTACTTTTGTGCTGGTGCAATGTGGTAGAATGTGTCTTGGTTGGCTGTGTGTTTATACCATGGTATTGTACCGACCTTCATTCATTTTATCATTTCCATTTGCTTGAGGTACCTACTTATCAATTTCTCCATTTGACAGATTCTTGTTGGACGATGGGTAGAGTGAGAGTGTTTAGCTTTGTTCAGTGAGGAAAAACTAGAACAGAACAGAACAGATTTGTGTTCTCAAATGAGAACAGAAAAGTACAGCACAGCTGTTTTTGACATTTTTCACAATTGTGTTCTACTTCGAAAGTAGCTGCAAGATTTTCTGTTCCGAACAGATTGGAACAGCCTCATTGAACACAGAGCAGAACAGATTCGGACAGAGATTTTTCTTACTGAACAGGAAAGATTGTACTTTTCTGTTCGAAATAGTCCGGAACAGCCTCACTGAACAAACCTAATATAATGTAGACTACTATAATTGTCGGAATACCGTTAAACAAACTCATCCAATTCCGGAATTCGTTGAGACTGCAATGGTCACTGTCATACACGAAAGTGCGTAGACAGTCTGTAGTTTTTTTATTCGTTCCTGTCAGTTGTATACGTGAGTCGGTACATAACTGTACTGACCCCAGGTTGCCTCTAGGGTTTTGTATATTATTTCCCCAATCTCTGTTTTTCGCGTTAAAATCTCCGCCGATTGTGAAATAATTTTCCTTCGATTTCAGCCTTAGGAATCGACTATGAGACTATGTACAACCGGTTTCCCGTTGGAGGGGGATATACAGGATACATGCTTCCAGCACCTGGAACCTACACATTATACGGCTGTACACTCTTTTAAATCATAAATCTTTTCTAATGAAGGTCGCAACACCACCTACTTGTACGGCGTTGGCTCGGTTTTTTCTAACTTTGTTTCACTAACCAAAAGAACATCAGAGACTTGGTCTTTGAGCAACTTCAAAAGTGAGGCTCTTCGATCTGTATCAGTGAATTTACAGTCAATGCAAGAGCGTTCGCTCCACCACGTTCGTACCCATTATGATCCATGCGCGTATACTGCTCTTGTATCTGACATTGTAGCTGAGCCATCTGGCCCCAAATAGAGAGCAAGATAGCCAGCATGTCAGGTAGAGCTTTCGGTTCTCGAGGCGCTGGGACCTGTGAAACAACTGTTTCCAATACTTTTCACCATTTCGGTGTAGGTAATTTGCGGAGTTACTGATGTTTGACTGAGCACTGGTATTCGTTTAACTTCCGGATTTTGCTGTCTAGATTTATTATGCATATGGTATATACTGAAACTTTATGACAATCCCGACAACGTTTTTACACAAGGCGCACAAGAGCAGAATTTTGGCAGACGCTCCATCCCTACCCATACGCATTCTTCGCACTCGTGATTCTTTCCACACATCGAGCTTGCATTACAATGCGATGTGCCCGAATCGTTGGCAACGAACCCATTGTAAAATGTTTTCCCTCCTTTTTATGACAATTTTTTCTCGTAGTCTAGTACTTTAATACTCCTTAGACCATCCAGTTTACAGTTGGGATTAAACTGAACTAGGAAAAATGGTAATTTCCGCTTCTCCCATTTTGGCTCGGGCTGTACTGAGTGGCTTAACTCCTACGAATGTGAGCTCATCGCATCCTTTCTCTTTACGCTTCATCTATCAGATAGGTAGACGCTTCAAATCTCCTTAGTAGTATTGTTTGCAACCTCTTCCTCTTCAGGATGTAGGAGAAGATCCTTCCATAATTTTTTTACTTTTTGGTAGTGCTGCCTGTATTGCAGTGTATCGCATGCCTATCTACATCTAAACGCTTTATAAAAAAGTTTGTTGCTTATGGCCGACTTACATAATTCGATGGTACCTTTCAAAACCATCTTATACGTGTTAATTGGTGGAATCCTTTGTTCCGTAAACAACAAACAAAACTGCCTGCATTCGAAGAAAGATGTAAATATTTTCTGCAACAGCAGCCGTTAAGAATTGATGATACATGTCCCTAAATTGGTTTAAACTTTATCCCTATACATTTGTTGCTAGGCCTTCTTGGCAAAGATTCAAAATCTATCTCAATTACTATTTGTCTCTTCTGGAAAATTTGCTTTCTCTATCTTTCGCGGCAAAAATAACAAAAAAATTCTTTTTTCACGCATGCAATTTATCTTCTCCGCCTTACATGATGGTTGCTACCACAAATCAGAAGAAAAAGATAAATCTACTCGCGATTACAAAGCCACAAGGCGCAAACAAATAAAGCACTAGATAAAGTGAGAAAGGTATAGACTCTGGAAATAATTTTATGACAGATGCCAAAAAAAAATTCCACAGCACTTCTGATTCTGCGGTTGATTGTCAATAAATTCATGGAGGATGTTGTTTTTTTATTTGTTTCCTAGTGCTTTTCCACCAAGCCCTTCTGCGGATGATTTCAAAATTATCGACTGTTATTAGTGAACAGGATCAACAAGAAGTTGAACGGGTTTTCTTTTTAAAACAATTAATAATAAAACAGTCTCATCTGGAATTTTAAAGGCACTATTAAATCCTAGTTGACATGTCTTTGGAAATATGTCGGATATGTGGCAGCAACGAAAGCCTTAAGCATGTTTTCGAAGAGGGTAGTGAGGAACTTCTTGACCAAATTCGGATCTGTGCCAATATTCATGTAAGAAATGTCTCACCTCTAGAACTAGCCTTTTTAATTGTTCACAATCTTTCAGATTGACGCCTTCGATGGTCTTCCGAAGTTTGTTTGTACTGATTGCGAACATGGACTGGCGTTTTCGTACCGCCTTCGAAAGCGAGGTGAAGAAACTGAAAGAAAACTTCGAGAAGAATTGCTTATTACAGATGGTAAACACGAAAACACAGATGTTGTGGAGGAGAATATTTTAGAAGATTTACATAACAACCAATCATGGATAGAAGACGATGAAGGGTTTTGTTTCAATGATTTGGTTACCGCTAAGGATATGTCTGTTGAAGATGTTGAGCAAGTTGAATCAAGTGATCACTACGATCAAAGTGAAGAGTGGATATCTATTGAAAATGCCGAAATAATTGAAGACTCTGGTGTTGATAAAATTGTTAATGATTCGATAGATCTAGTCTATCTGAACAACGACGTATCGAACAATGTGGAAACAACGACAACTGAGGTAATTCTTTATCACAAATTGTTATTTCTATTACGTAGGTGTATTATAACTCTATTGTTTAGTCAATTCAGTTACAAAATTGGCGACTGCACGGTTGAGATAATCTTTTTTTTAAATTCGTTAATTATACAGTAAAAGTAATAAAGACTAACATTTATCAAAAATTTCCAGTCAAAATTCCCTCGGGGTATTATAGTGTAATTTTACAGTTTCCTTGAAAAGTGTTATGACATGATTCTTCAACAGGGCATAGCTCTCCAAGATATGTGTTCATGTTCTCCGCAGATATGGACATTTTCCAGTGAAATTTAGGGTTCCGTCTCTCACTTCCAAATTGCAAAAACTGCATAGCATACTTGTAATTAAGATTACGGAGTTCGCCCCGCCGCAGCCTCAAGATCATTGATATTTCATCGATGCTGTATTGATCCTGAAAGTAATTTTCCGCAATAAATTGTGGTTCAAACGGCTGTAAATCATTCTATGTAAAGCTTTTTCTAAATGCCTTTCCCCTAGATGAACTGCGAAAGTTGACTCTTGTAAGACTTAAAATCTTAATTTCAGTACCCACTCGCGAGGTAATTCCAGCAACTGTTTGAACCATCCTGGGTTTCTTTGTATAGCTTATACAGCTGGTATGTTTAGAGCCTTAAGGACATATCCAAGTTGGTGTTTCAGCATGCTTATGAAGAGTGGTGCTAAGCCTGTTTCAAGCATAAGCAAATAGTTCGTCGTGTTTGCAGGTAGATGAAATTTTCTATTTAGGTAATATATTAGTAATTTCTCGACGAATTCATGTTTTTTTCATCGCCATACTTCTGCTCAGTAGAGAATGGATTCCGATATCGATTCAAAAACTTGATATGTAGCACTGTGGGTAATTTGCTGTTGAACAACCTCCAAGCTAAATTGAGATGAATCCATACTGAATCCATAATGAGATTTTTCGTACGGAACACTCCAAAGTACTTTATATTTCTTCACACCAGTTATTTCCCCATTCAATTTCAATTTCTTGTTAGCACTGTATCTGTCTTCCCCTTTCTTGAATACCATAACCTTAAACTTATCGAAATTGAAGATTAAGTTCCATAAACTGAAGTAATTATAAGCTGTAGTTCTTCTGGAAAGTACGCCAATGAGACTACATCATCTGCGAGTAGCATTGCTTTGACCGGGAGTTCTGAATAGAACTGTGTTCTGAATTTAGAGAACAACTCTGTCTTACTCCAGAGCATGAATGAAACCAATTCGATAAACCACCTTCGTTCCATATAGCTGCGCTAGTATAATTTAGTGGAGGCTAACGCCCCCATTTATTTCGCTTAATGCAAGCTTAACTTAAAAGCTAGGACTTAAAAACTAACAAGAGTTAATGGTTAGGAAGTAAGGGAATGGTGGAAGAGATCAAATTTAAGACGAGAAGTGTTCAGGTTAAAATCAAAAAGGGGAGGTTTGAGTTGACTTTACGGAGCATGTGGGCGATTGGTTCGTTAGAGCCATAAGAGGTGCGGTGGGTTGGGATATAGAAGAGACGGGAACAGCGTAAATTAGGAGGGTTAGTGTTGAAGGAAATATAATTGTAAAGGGAAGCGCAGTCCACAGAACCGGAGAGCAGTCGATGAATGTAGAGAATGTCAGCTACGTCTCTGCGTTTTTCGAGGGTATTCAGGTTGAGCAGTTTATGCCATACTTAGCTGGCATATTCAAGGAGGGGTCGGACAAGAGTAATGTAAAGTTTCCATGTCACATAAGGGTTGCAAAATTCTTTAGACCAACGTTTGATAAAACCGAGCGATGAGTTGGCTCATCAATATGCGTTGGCTCATCAATATGCGAACGGAAGTTTAACTCTCTATCGTATAAAATTCCAAAGTCGCGAAGGGATTGAACCTGGGGTACAGGTTGGCTATGCAGAAAATAAGGTCGAGAGGGGGATTGATTGGACTTACGAGACAAAGTCATAGATTGGCATTTGGAGACATTAAGCTCAAAATAAAGTGTCTAAAAAACCAGGTGGAAAACCTATCGACGTCTTCTTGAATGAGAATAGAGTCTTGGGGTGAAGAAATAGAAAAGTGGTTGAAAACGGCGTTGAGAAGGCTGACCTAAAGCGAACGCTATAGTAACGGTTCTCCAGATAACAAGATATCCATTTTAACAATATGGTTTGTTTGTAGTAGTTGATCTACCTTTTAGAAATTCGTGCTGACTGGGTGACATAAGTGACTTGCACTGAAAGCTTAGAACTTCATATAAAAAAACTTTCGAACATTTTAGGTATATGAGAAAGCTTAGCAATGGGACGGTAGTTGGTTACTTCATTCGTTGATGCCTTTTTGTGGACCGGGGTTATGAAAGAAGTCTTACAAACTTGTGGGAATTCCCCTTGTGTGAGGGACAGATGAAAGAGGGAGGAAAGTGGGTGCGAAAGTGTGCCAACAGCACACTTTTTGAAAAATATTGCTGGGAGCCCTTCTGGACCGGATACAAATAAGGGTGGGATCAAAAGGTAAGTTCCAAGAGAGTTCGAGTAGTCATAATAAGAATTGGTGCGAAGAAAAACTGCCCATAATTTGTTTCTTCTGTTTCGTAAAGAGCGAAGTATTCTGTTGTACCATGGAGGGGAAATAGGTGATGTTTTATGCCGTGAAAATGGGACTACATAGGTCCTGGATAACACCATAAATTTTAAACACATACCTAAGTTGCAGAGCTTGTAGAACAACGTTTTACTGTTTACCGTGTCAAAGGCTGCTTTAAAGTTCACAAAAAATGCGTAGTGTTATTTCATTCTACGAGAGAAAAGAGTTTTATTTATTACAACAATGTGGTCAATAATAAAATATCCTTGCCTAAACCCCGTTTAGAATTTTTTTTTTAAGAACTTATTGGTTCCTATGTATTCATGGATTAAGTCGGCTTTATGAAGGAAAAGCCTCGACAGTCTGCTGGATCCACAGTAGAACATCTTTTATGGATGAGAAAAATTAACGCTTCTTTCAATCGTTGCTATTCCAAAGTCATCGGTAACCATGCGAAGAAACAAATTGTTTGCAGACGGAAAAGAAGTATGGGGTTTCGAATAAGGACTCGACAATTTTTTTTTTTAAATAAAACGCAAACCATTTGAGATATTTCAAACACTTTATTATCGGCTTGAAGTACAATCAAAACATTTATGAATGGAACTCGACTTCGTTCATATGGCCACCGCGGTCGATTCGTTGGACACAATTTTCAACGACTCGGCCACACATTTTGGCCGAAAAGGCCGCTATTTCGCGTTCAATGTTGGCTCTGAGTTCTTCCAACGTCGTCGGCGTGTTGGCATAAACCAATGACTTAACGTAGCCCCACAGAAAATAGTCAAGCTGCGTTAAATCGCACGAACGAGTCGGCCAATCGACTGGCCCATGTTTTGAGATAATACGCTCACCATACTTACTCTTCAATAAATCGATTGTAGCGTGTGCTGTGTGGTTTGTGGCATCATCCTGTTGAAACCACATGGCGTCCAAGTCCATATCTTCCAATTCGGGCCAAAAATAACGCTGACCATTCACAGTAACGTGACGATCGTTATCGTTGACGAAAAAATATGGCCCAATAACGCCGCCTGCATGCAAACCGCACCAAACAGTAATTTTTATGGATGAAGTGGTGATTCATGAAGCACATGTGGATTTTCACCCGACCAATAACGCATATTTTGCTTACTGACGAACCCATTGAGCCAAAAATGAGCTTCGTCACTGAAGATGATTTTGCGATGAAATTCATCATCTTGGCGCATCTTCTCCAGAACCCAATCGGAGAACGTACGTCGCTTCAAATGGTCCATCGGCTTCAATTCTTGAGTCAGCTTGATATTGTATGGGTGTAAACCAAAATCCTTACGCAATATACGCCATATTGTGGTCTGAGCGATGCCCAATTCTTGAGAACGCCGTGGAATTGACTGATTTGGATCGTTTGCTACGGACGCCAGCGATATTTTCGACACTTCGACCAACCCGTTGTCTCACTGACACGGCAACATCACACAACGAATATGTAGATTGAAATTTTTGCACTAAACTTGTAATTGCCTGTCTACTAGCGAGAATTACGACCGAAAATTGGAGTTAACGCTCTTAAAGTTGCAGTCATCGACACCGAATTTCTGTAGAAAATTTTTATAATTTGCAGACGTTGCTCGTTCGTATACTCGTACTTTACCATGGTGAAAATGTTGAGTTTACTGAATAAATTGACAGTGACAGTTTGATGATTAGTGAAAAAGTGCGTTCACAAATTAAATTCAAAGTTGTCAAGTCCCTATTGCAAAATCCTTTATATGCGTTGTCCGCCCTCTAAGTGAACGTTAAGATCTATGACCGGTGCGAACCTTTCCTGTACCGAAAAACTGAAAATTCGCCACATAACCTCAGAAGAGATTATATAATGGCCAGACTGGAATTGTGTCACTTCGTCGGGTTTGTTTCTCAATGCAAGAGTAGCTTGATCCACTACCTCTCCATGGTACAACAGAAGACTTCGCTCTTTACGAAACAGAAGAAACAAATTATGGGCAGTTTTTCTTCGCACCAATTCTTATTATGACTACTCTAACTATCTTGGAACTTACCTGCAATTCACCCAGCTCTATAACTGCCTCTATCAGTGCTTTCTCGATACAGTGCAGACCAACCTTATCAACGATTTTAAGACATTTTATCAATTCTTCAACTACAAAAGAAAATCAGACGGTTATCCCCTCTCTCTCGTTCGATAATATATTACCCTTGCCCGGCCCATCCTTGAATATGCCAGCCAAGTATGGTCCCCCTTTCAGCGAATTCATATATCCCGAATCGAGAACATTCAACGTCGTTTTCTTCAATTTGCTCTTCGTGGACTACCCTGGAGTGACTGCTCGTCTTAAATTTGATCTCCTCCACAATTCCCTTACTTCCTAACCCCTAACTCTTGTTAGTTCTTAAGTCTTGGTTTAGCCCCCACTAAATTATTTACATACGTACATATGTACTTTATAGACTGAATGCTGTTACACATTTCCACATTTATGTGAGCACAAAACGTCTTTGACAGTACTGGCGAGTATGATACGCAGTATGATACACGCAGTCTTATTTGTGCAGTTAATCCACCTTGCTGAGGAGTACGTCGGCGATATAATGGATACCCATCCTGTTACAGTCTCGTCTCCTAGAGGAAATCTAACGCCTTTTTCCGTAAAGCACTTAAAGCCCAAAAAATAGCTTGGTTTGGAAAATTTACCTCCAACATCAATCCACAATCCAACTCACAAAAATTGTCGGCTGACCTAAAAACCATCACAGGTACCTACGTACCATACTCGATAACTGCAATAAAGGCCGGAACAAAACATATTACCTGTCCAAGGGAAATTGTCGAACATTTTGCGAAAACCTGGGATAACTGTGCTAATGACTGTAATTTTCACCCCGATTTAATTAATGATCAACTCTCCACATTAACTAATCGACTGCCATCTCATACTAAAGCTCCATCTGCAAATCTAATTGAATCCAACATTAATACGATAGAATTAGGAAGCTGCTTAGCCTCCGTCAGAGGCAAAACTCCTGGATTTGACCTGAATGAAGCTTTGAAATTAGGGTATGGAAATTATTTAACCAGATCCTTAACAGAGGAGTTATTCCACAAGCATCGTTCCAGTACCAAAAGCAAAAAAAGACAAATCCACCGTCACCGGATATCGCCCAATATCTCTGCTCCCCTGTATGCCAAAATTATTAGAAAAATTAATAGCCAGACGACTATACTGGTTCCGGTCGGTTTTAAAAAAAGAGAAATGTACCGCAGACGCTCTACTGCATTTGGACCAATTTATCTCCTCAGATCTGTCTGAAAAAAACCATGCTTCTATATTTATAATTGACTTTGAAAAAGCTTTCGATCGAATCGGCATACACGTCATTTTGAAAAACTTCAAATCTTCATATACGTAAAATCTTTCCTTACCAACAGAAGTTTTCGTATTAAATCCAACGATACATACTCAAAAATGCACAATATGGAAAATGGCATACCCCAAGGATCGCCACTTTGAGTTGAACACACTATCTATGCAGACGATCTTATCATTTTCTCCAAATGCAAAGATCTAGTCCTGCTGGCACAAATGTTTACTACCATTCTCGAAAACCTTTCAAAATGGGGAGACATAGGCGCTAACATTTCTCTCTCAAAATGCAAGATACTCCATATATGCAAAAAATACAGTTGCGAAAAGCATATTCCAGTCCTCTTTAAAAACATTTCAATCAACAATGTCAACTCCACAAAAATACTCGGTGTTACATTTGACTCTAAGTACAGCTTTAAAAACCATTGTGTTCATCGTTGGCAACTTCTGAGTCGGAAGACGAAGACGAAGAACTGAATGCCATTAATAGCAATATCCAGCTATTAAAGCTAGGCAAATCGCCCGACGGCAAAGGGAGCAGGAAGCTAAGGCGGGAATCTGATATTCAAAGTCGATAGGTTAAAATAAACATGCTAAGATAACACCCTCTAGGTCGATCACTTTCATAAGATTTTATAATACTGCATACTGCACTCGTAGTTTGAATCTCAACAATTATTAATAAATAATTTTTATATTGCTTTCGTTGCAGAGCATCCCAAGTAAAAAGCCGAAGAGAACACAAATCGATTGCGAGACTTGCGGTGAAGTATTCGAAACCAAAACCAAATACGGCGAACATATAAAGGTTCACGGCGACAAAAGATTTCACTGTGACGTCTGTGATAAATGGTTCAATGCACGATATCGCTTTGATCAGCACATGAAGAACCATTCCAGTAAAAAAGCAGCATATCCCTGCGACAAGTGTAGCAAAAGCTTTACAATTCATTGGAATTTAGAACGGCATATCCGTTCTGTACACAATGGAGAAAAGAGATTTCAGTGTGCCGAGTGCGGTGAAAGTTTCGGCAGAACGGACGTATTAAAGATGCACATGGCCAAACATTCGAATGAAAGAAATATTGAATGCGAGATCTGCCAAAAGAAGTAAGTATGACATTTTTTGTATGTATTTGCATTTCATTTATTATGTGCGTGTGTGTTTTTAGGTTTAAAACATTGCAACATTTGCATTATCACAAGAAAATCCATTTAGCAAAGTCGGAAAGACCTAAAAAGCCAGCTAGGCTGAAACCAAAACCAAAATGTCCAAAGATTCAAATCTTCATGTGCGAATTCTGTGATAAGATATCCCATCACAGGACTACGCACCTGAATCACTTAAGAACACATACTGGCGAGAAGCCATTCATATGCGCCACATGTAACAAAGCCTTCCGAACAACTCATGCCAGAAGCAAGCACATGCTACTGCACACGGACGAACGCCCACATGACTGTAAACTTTGTGGCATGTCATTTCGACAGACAGCCCATTTAAAGTCGCACATGCTGATTCATGCCGGTATTAAGCGTCATGTGTGTGAATTTTGTCATAAAGCATTTACGATGAAAAACAATCTTATGGTTCACATGAGGACACATACAGGAGAAATGCCTTACAAGTGCAATCAGTGCCCACAGAAATTTCTTCAACTTAGCAAAGCCAAGCGCCATAAGATGAGCCACATGAGTGAGGGCAATTTGCCAGAAGATGTCTGCGATGAAACTCCAAATGAAGTCGACGCTGATTTCAATGATTCACAAATAAGCATGTATATTGACGATATTATTGAAATCAATCAAAATGACGGCGATGGCGTCGTAATATCAGATTGTGTTATTGAGGAATGTTAAGTGATCTTGTATTTGCAATTTTGTAAAGTTTTTATTTATGAAAATAAAATAAAATTGTTTTTAAATATTTACTTATTATCGCTTATTTATCGCTTAATACAAGCTAGTCAGTTCTAGACAGTTACTCAAACCAGACAGACGTGTTTTTCTTTTTTGTTCTCCCTTTAATTAATTTTCGTCAAATTGCATTTTCCGGTTCTTAATCCCAGTGCTTGAATATAGCAAAGCTCCTAGCTATATAAAATTGCAACCAAGCAATACAAAAAAATAACAAAAAATATTATTATTATTATTATTATTATTATAAATTATTAATACATAAGTAAATTAAATATTAATAAAATTACAAAATAAACCATTAGCTGCTAGGGCTTTCGGCTAGATAAGTTCTAAATATTATTAACTAACTTAATGGCTATCATCAATTTATATACATTTTCTTCGTTTGTCGTACTTAAAAGGCCTTTGAGGTTTAGGTTAGAGATTTGGTGACAGATTGTATTTACTTGTTGGCAGTCCAAGAGATGGTTTACTGTTAGGATAGGTTTTTCTTCACATAGATGGCAAAGGGGTGGTGATTGCTTCGTAAAAATATGTTTATGGGTGATGTTGGTGTGGCCCATTCTAAGTCTTATAAAGATTTTCAACATTTTTATAGATACATTTCCTGGGAAGAAAACTTTCTCGGCAGACGGGTTGAATTCTTTGTATAGATGTTGATACTCAGTCCAGCAAATTTTTTTCCTATATTTCCAATTTGAGGTGATGTGATTTTTCAGGTCTTTTTTGTTATAGGTGTAAAAGGTGGTGAGCGTATTCGTTCCCTTTAATCCCAACGTGCCCTGGAATCCAAGCGAGTTTAACGTTACCCCTCTTCGCTATAAGTTTATCACGGATGGTTTCGATGGTGTTACAAGAGTTGTTCGTGTTCTTTATAGCGGTAATTGAGGATAAGCTATCTGTGAATATTACGGTTTTTTTGTTACGAGTCATCTCAATTGCCTTAAGGATGGCGAAAGCTTCGACTGAGAAGATTGATGAAAATGAGGGCAGCAGTCCTTTGGAGATAACAGATCCATTTCCGTCTGTAACAGCAAAAGACGTTCCGTCAGTTGTTTTCGAGCCATCGGTGAATAGAATAGTCCATCCTAATCGCTTATAGTTTTCGGCTAACTCGGAAAATAGTGTTTTGTATATGTCGTTGTTGGTTGTAGCTTTAGGAAAGTATGCCAGGTCAGTAATTATAGTTTCTTCCGGAAGCATCCAGGGTGGAAACGACGTTTTTTTTGTTCGGATGGTGATTGGGACGTCCAGTGTAATTGCAAATGTTAATGCCTTGGCTATTGCAGATTTGTATTTTGGACTTTTTTTCCGTCCCAGTATTTTTTTGGCGTCGTCATGGATGGGAGATATTCTTGGAGAGTTGATTTTTAGTACGACCTGAGAAGAAAGGCAGTCAAACCTTTCAGTAATTTGGGGTAACCCCGCTTCTGTCAGAAGATTTTTTATAGGAGTTGTTCGGAAAGCTCTCATGCTCCTTCTTACTGCTCCGTGGTATGGTGTTGCGATAAGTTGAATGCTTGATTTTGAACATTTTCCATAAATTGCTAGGCCATAATCAATTTTTGATAAAATAATGGATTTAATGACGTTAATGATAGTGTTGATATTGCAAAAACTATTTTTTGAAGAAAGGTATTTGATAATATTTACTCTAGAATTAAGACTTTTCTTAATATAAGTACAATGGTTACGAAAGTTAAATTTGGAATCGAATAAAAGACCTAATATGCTAGCACAATTAACGTTTACTATGAAATTATTATTTATATGTACTAATAAAGTTTTACAGCATCGTATCTTTTTACAAATATGTAATATTTTACATTTATTAATTGAGATCTTAGAACCTGACATGTTGCCCCATTTGGATAAGCAATCGAGTATGTTTGAGAAGATGTCTCCCATTAAAGTTAAATTCTTACATTTTGAAAAAAGGATGAGATCATCTGCATACAGGATATGGCAGACTTTGTTGTAACTGTTAATTACTGTACTTATTCCGTTGAAAGCAATTATGAATAGAACGACTGATAAACGGGATCCTTGTGGGATACCGTTTTGTAGTTGATGAACGGTGGAAAAGACAAAGTTGGTCTTAATACGGAAACGTCTATTGGTAAGAAAAGATCTTATATAATTGAGAATTTTTGGCCCAACCTTCCATACCACTAGTTGTTTTAAGATAACATGAACACCAATGCGGTCGAATGCTTTCTCGAAGTCAATGCTGAGAATTGTTACGTGGTTCTTTTCAGAGAGGGTTGAGGAAATAAATTCGTCTAGATGCAGAAGTGCATCAATAGTGCTCCTTCCTTTTTTAAACGCTACTTGGTTTTGGTAAATAAGTTTTCTTTTTTCGAGGAACCAGAAAAGTCGTTTAGTAATTATCTTTTCTAGGATTTTCGCAGTGCATGGGAGGAGGGATATAGGTCGATATCCCTGTATGGTGGAATGGTCTTTCCTCGGTTTTGGTAAGGGGATAGTGCTTGCGACTTTCCATATTTGTGGAATGTTACCTTCGAGGAAAATGTGATTGTATAGGGCCAACAATCTTGTCTTAAGCGCCGAAGGGGCGTTTTTTATCATTGCGTATGATATACGGTCAAATCCTGGACTTGTCCCTTTGGCAGATCTTAAACAGCTTTCTAGTTCTATCATATTGATGGGTGATTCAATTTGAATCGAAGAGGGGTCAGTATCATATTGTGGAGATTGGTCATTCAATACTGCGTACTTTTCACAGATAAAACCGTGATGAAAATTAGAGTCTTTTGATGCGCTTTCCCAAGATTTTGCAAAGAATTCAGCAATTTGGTTAGGACAGGTGAGGGTGTTGCTCCCAGTCTTAATTGCTTTTATAATTGGCGGAATGTAGTTGCCAGTGAGGGTTTTGATATCGGACCACAGTTTTTTTGGTGTTGAGTTTGGATTAATCCCAGCAGTGAATTTCTCATAACATACTGTTTTTTGTGCCTTCGCGGCCCTTCTGAACTTAGCGTTAGCTTTGCGATACAATATAATGTTAGAGTCTGTTGGGGATCTTTTAAACAATCGCCAAGCTTTTTGTTTTTCGTCACGAAGGACGCTTATTTCTTTGGTCCACCAAGGGACGGTTTTATGGCATGTTTTTTGTTTTGTTTGGGGGATTGCTTCGTTTGCAGCGGACCGTATTGCTTTTTGGATGTTAGCCGCTTCCTTGTTTATATTGGGAGAAAGTTGTCTCCTAGAAACCTCGTTGGATATTTTTGTTTGAAAAAGGTCCCAGTTAGCTTTTTCCAGTATAAATTTTTGTTGGTGTGTTTTTGGGGAAATGTTGGAACCAAGTGATACAGTGGTGATGATAGGAAAATGATCGCTACCATGAAGGTAGTTAGAAACAGTCCATGTGGAATTGGGTATAAGAGAGGGTGTTATAAGTGTAAGGTCGATGTGAGTGAATGTTTTGTGCGTTGAGAAGTGGGTAGGTTGCCCGTTGTTTAGAATTGCTAGTCCCGAGTTTGCAATGAAACTTTCAACCGTTTTACCTCGTTTATTATAGGTTTCGTTAGAATGATTGGTGTGCTTATACCATGCAGGATATTTTCGAGGTCGTTGCATGTGAATTGTTGATCCGATGGGATGTATACAGAGATTATGGTTATTTTTATTTTTAGGAATATCTCGACTGCTATTGCGGATATATTGGAGTGGATATTAAGAGGATTTTGTGAAATTGTTTTGTGAATAAGAAGACAGGTGCCGTGTTTAGAAGAGGTGTTTGAGTGTAGATTGTAGAAATATGGTTCGTATTGTTTAGGGGCCACAGGTTGACCGTTGTGCTTAATATGAGTTTCCTGTAAGGAAATGATAGACGGTTGGAGGTCATTAATAAGTAATTGCAACTCATTGTAATTATTAAAATAACCTCTAAGGTTCCATTGGAGAACTTTAAGTATTGATTTTTTACTTGGGGGAAGACCTTGTACATTATAATATGATTTATGTTGTAGAAGGTTCGTAACAAAAAATATAAAAACAATAGTTCGACCTAATATTTATACCCCCACTGACCTACACATGTCTTGCGGAATTGCCAATTGTGTAATCGATGACTGCAGTGCTGACTGGGTAGCTTGCAAGGGCATCTGTGGGAAAGCCTTTCATGCCGATTTTGTCGGGTTAAACGAAAGAAATACGGTGTTTATCAAGGAATTCTCTGATAACCTCCTTTTCTTCTGTGATGAGTGCAAATGTATCTCACTCTCGCATGTTCTTTTGGCGATTCCAATGACTCCTACCAAGACGCACTCGCGAAAAAGCTCACGGACAAACATTTGGGTTATCGAAAGCAGTGTTAAAAGTGTTGAAGAGTTACGGAACTCAGTGCAGACCTCAGCCGAACTAATAAAATCCAAAGTAAAGCATATGGATAAACAAATTGCTGGTCTAATCGAGTTAGACTCCGGGAGATGCAGGAATGAAGAAACTTCCTTACGTCACCTGGATAAAGTGTTAAGTGACATCAAAGCCATCTGTTCTATGCAAGTTATATCCAAACAAAAAAATTTGCGAGTTGATAAGCTCTCTGCGTGATGACATTGACATTCATTTCCAGTCCTCGTCACGCAAACAACCATCTCCTAAACAATCTGATCCTATGCTCGAAGTTATCTTCGACAAAGTGAACGATGTCAGTGATGAACTTACTGCGACTCAATCCCTCGTATGCGATATTGAACATCACATTGCAACAATAAACAGCAAAATCGTTGACCCACCAAACTTGCCGCAGCCTTACCAGAATGTTCCTTATAATACATCGCTAATGGCTGAATTAATGGAACCTGAAGTGGATTCACGCTCACCCCCACATACAAGTCATCTGCAGACGGTTCAACCTACTGATTCCTGCGAAGTTTCGTCCAACTTGACAATAAAGAACACATCTATGTCAACACCAACACCTGCCCCACGGAAGCTTATCAATCACTTCAACTCAACTTCGACACCTTCCGAATGGCAGCGTAGACTTGATAAGCTTGTTTCGAAAAATCAATTGGTCACTACGCTTCTTATCAAAGGCGTCCCACCAAACGCTGATGCTGATTGAATATCGAATTTCTTCGTAAAGAAATATCACCATTAGCCACTGCAATTTACTTCCAACATCTCACCACAGAAGTAAGTATTCCTGCCAAATACGAATGGCTATTCCATAATCCAGCCAGCAACAATTTCAATCTTGGAAAGATGCGTGTCTGCAAATGGTTGGAAAATACGACCAAGAAGCAGGATAAAGTCAAGCAGTCCGTCTTACCTAAACCATTTATCAAGTGAGCAAGTAAATTCAATTTGCCAAGACCCACCTCCTCTTCTCAAAACAGACCCAGCTCCAATTGGAGCTTTAAAACTAAATTTTTTCCTAATTTTAAGCCTCCCACCCATACTCCAACTCCCTCTATGCCACCCCAAACCAAGCCCCGAGGTCAACGTGTCTCTTTTGACTTAACACCTACGACACCTACAACAATACCGTCACTGCTCAACCACCTACACCCCCTCGCACGGATAATAACAACTGTTTTCCCAATTTCGACCTTACAACAGTAGCCAAATACCCAAACTTTATCAGCTTGCATATCTTAAATCCCGCTTCCAGCTCGCCTTCTTCCTCGGTTTCACGGGCCCCAGTCCCTATTTGTTATCCCTTTTCGCCGCCTAACGTTAAATTGACCCAAAAGAATATAGATACCACAGAATGCCGTTACGCTCTCTTTAGTCTAAGGGATAAAAAGATATGCGAAAATATACGTCTCTTTCTCGCATATCTTTACGACAAATCCGACTCTGTTTGCTTTGAGGGAAAAACCAAAACAAGTGTCATGGTCTCCATCCAACAGGAAGGCCTTCCTACCGATATAACTAGTCTCACAAAGCTTTACAACAGGTACCACGAAATCTTCGACACACCTCCTCAAAAGGTTGCGGATGACCTCGCTGCTTTCCGCAACTACGAGGTTGTCTTAAAAGTTTCCGACCGAACAATGATACAAGACATTTTTTCTCAATTTTGTTTTTTATTTTTCTACATAGTTTCCTTGTAACTCTACATACTTCTCCCAGCGATGCTCCCATCTCTCTAACCCGTCCAAATAGTACTTGTCGTTTTTCTCTGCAAAATAATTGTTCACGAAGGTGATTGCCTCCTCATTTGACGAAAATCTCTGTCTTCCGAGCGCAGTTTTTAGATGAGGGAACAAAAAGAAGTCGCTTGAGACTAGATCTGGTGAATAAGGTGGATGGTCAAGCCGTTCAAACCGTAATTCATGGATTTTCGCCAAGGCAACCGCTGAGGTGTTAGACGGCGCGTTGCCTTGGTGAAACAGGATTTTCTTTTTCTGCAAATGTGGCCGTTTTTCTGCAATTTCTGCCTTCAGCTTGGCAAGTAATGATGCGTAGTATGCTCCTGTATGGTTTTTCCTTTTTGAAGATAATCGATTAAGATAACTCCTTTACTATCCCAAAAAACAGTCGCCATCACTTTCCCTCCCGAAAAAACAGTTTTTGCTTTTTTTGGAGCCGGCTCGCCCTTTGCAGTCACTGTTTTGACTGAATTTTTCTTTCGGGCTTATAATGGTGTATCCAAGTTTCATCTACAGTAATTAATCGGCGCCAAAACTAGGATTTATTGCGCCTAAACTGCGCCAACAGAGCGTTGGAAATGTTCATTTGAACACGTTTTTGGTCTACCGTGCGGACAACGTTCTTTTTGACATTTTCATAACCTCAGCTATCTCTCTCATTTTAATTCGGCGGTCGTCTAACACCATTCGGTGAACTTTAGCAACATACTCTCGTATGTACACTCTAAAAGAGTTTCCCACCTTCAGCGCAGCCGAGCTGACCACGACAAATTTTGTAGTTCCTAACTTGCCTTCTTTGCCTGCATCTCATCTACACTCCCCTACTTCTCCACGCAACAAACTACCTCTTACATTTTACTACCAAAACGTAAGAGGCTTGCGCTCTAAAACTCGTGCTGTCTTGTCTTGTCAAACGGTCTCTCTTTCGACGTCTATGCTCTTACAGAAACCAATCTGATCCCCGACATAAAGAGCCACGAGCTATTTCCATCTTCTTATAATGTTTTCCGGGATGACGATCACTCTCTCCCTATGGTTAATGATCCTGCCATCCCTAAAGTTGATTCTTTATGTAGAGGTGTCCTACTTGCCGTTCACAATAAACTCAACTCTTCTTTAATCGCTATCTCTACTTCTGTTAAACTTGACTTTGTTTCAATTAAAATAACACTTCCCAACAGGTCCCTGTACGTCATGTGTTGCTACATTCTCCCAGGTCAACCTATTGAATCCTACATCCTTGCTATTAAAGCAATTGACCAACTAATTGACCTAAGTGATTCCATCAAAGATATCCTTATCTTTGGTGACTTTAATCTGCCTCTGCTAAAGTGGATTCCATCGGATGATCACTTATTTTTTACCGCGTCAAACGCCAGTTCATTCAAGGAACTGACTCAAGCTTGTGCCAAGTAAGTGACGTCCCTAATTCTATCGGTAGGCAACTAGACCTTATTTTCACTGGTGATCCTATTAACACCACAGTAACGTTGTGTCCCTTTATCCTATCAACTGTCTACAACTTTCACCCCCCTCTTTTCTCATTTTTTTAAAACTCTCCATCCCAGCCCACTTCTTCAACTACCATCTCTTCTTGCAACTTCCATAAAGCTAATTTTACCAAAATCAATACCTATCTTAGCAAATGTTCTGTGTTCTGATTTTACCAACCTATACTTATCTGATGCTATCTCCATTTTCTACAGTGAAATATTTAATTCCATTTCTCTCTACGTCCCCCTTTCACGGCATAAAACATCATCTATTTCACCTCCATGGTACAACAGAAGACTTCGCTCTTTACGAAACAGAAGAAACAAATTATGGGCAGTTTTTCTTCGCACCAATTCTTATTATGACTACTCGAACTATCTTGGAATTTACCTGCAATTCACCCAGCTCTATAACTGCCTCTATCAGCGCTTTCTCGACACAGCGCAAACCAACCCTATCAACGATCCAAAGACATTTTATCAATTCGTCAACTATAAAAGAAAATCAGACGATTATCCCCGCTCTCTCGTTCGATAATATATTACCCTTGCCCGGCCCATCCTTGAATATGCCAGCCAAGTATGGTCCTCCTTTCAGTGAATTCATATATCCCGAATCGAGAACATTCAACGTCGTTTTCTTCAATTTGCTCTTCGTGGACTACCCTGGAGTGACCCATTTATCTTACCTCCCTATCGCGACCGCCTCAAACTTCTTAACCCTCCGAAAACGCAGAGACGTAGCTGAAATTCTCTTCATTCATCGACTACTCTCCGGTTCTGTGGACTGCGCTTCCCTTTACAATTGTATTTCCTTCAACACTAACCCCCGTAATTTACGCTGTCCCCGTCTCTTCTATATCCCAACCCACCTCACCTCTTATGGCTCTAACGAACCAATCTCCCGCGTGCTCCGTAAGGTCAACTCCAACCTCCCCCTTTTTGATTTTAACCTGAGCACTTCTCGTATGAAATTTCATCTCCTCCACCAATCCCTTACCACCTAACCCTTAACTCTTGTTAGTTTTTAAGTCCTAGTTTTTAAGTTACTTTAAGCTTGTATTAAGCGAAATAAATGGGGGCGTTAACCCCCACTAAATTAAATTAAGCAGTTCAAAAAAAAACTTAGAATTAGATTTAACAATATGTACTTAAAAATTAATAATTAAGAGGGGAAAGGGAAAAAAGGGAGTTTCTAAGCGGGTTTTTGCTACAATCAAAATCGGAAAGTTGATGACTGTTATTAGCCATGCGTAGCATAGCACATGCTCGTAAGCTCATTGCGCCCATAATCCGTGCGATGAAATTTCAGGTGGAAAATGGGCACTGACCTCAGAGTACGCAGATTTGTGCTAAGGGAGATTTTTTGTAGAAGCACAGGACAATTATATCGTATTGTAAAATGTTTGTGTGGGTACAAATAATACAACTTATTATTTTCAATACAAATCCCTTTATTCAGTACAGTTACAATTCACTATTTAATTCTTTCTCTCAATACAATCCAATTTCTCAACCGCTTATACTTTTCTTATCTTTTACTTAAACCACTTAATCACTTCTTCTAATTAACACTTCAAATTCAACTTTGGAACTGATTTGCATACCTTTGGGATGCTGGTATTTATACTCGAATGACATACTTCGAGAACAATCCTCGCCATCCAGCGTCCCATACAATTTCCAATTTGCTAGAAGATTCGATTCCACTCTCCAGTCGAGACTTTGTTATTCCAGTATCGAAATCTTCTGGTCTTCGAGTATCGACATTTTCTGCTAGATGTCGCTGCTCACATTTAAGTGGTTATCACATTGCTCCCTCCCTACAGTTGTTCGTCCCGAACAACTTCGTCATTCAGCATCCCGTTGAAATGACACATTCTATCCAAATGGACCACTTTCAATTTTCCTCGATCCCCACGCTGGATCCGGTAGACAACGTCATTAATGCGGGTTATCACCTTGTATGGACCTTCCCAGTCCTGTTGCAATTTTGGTGATTTGCCTTTCTTACGCTGAGGATTATACAGCCAAACCAGATCTCCTTCGTTGAAACCGGAAGATTTCGCCTTGATATCGTACCTAGTTTTCATGCGGCTGCTTGCTAGCTTCATCTTTTCTCTGGTGTCTTCATGCAATTTACGAATCCTACTGCGTAAGTCATTCACGTACTCGTTCACCTCTTTGGGCTCCGTCGGTGGGGATCCAAATTTTGCTTCACTTGGCAACCGAATTGTTTGACCAAATAAGATCTCGGATGGTGTGTGCCCTGTTGAGCTATGGACCGCGTTTCGGTAGGCCATTAAGAAGAGGGGTATGTGTCGATCCCAATCCCGCTGGCAGTTGCTGACAACCTTAGATAGATGCTCATTCAAGGTCCGATTGAATCGCTCGACCATTCCATCAGATTGAGGGTGTAGTGGCGTTGTCCTTGTCTTTCTTATTCCCAAATATTGGCATATTTCCTGGAAGACTTTTGATTCAAAGTTTCGCCCTTGATCAGAGTGCAGCTCCATTGGGACCCCAAATCTGCTCACCCAGTTGTTGACTATCTGTTCGGCTACGGTCTTAGCCTCTTGATTTGGGATGGCAGACACTTCCGGCCACTTACTGAAGTAATCCATGACTACGAGAGCATATCGGTTTCCATTAAAGGTTTCGGGAAACGGCCCAGCGATGGCTATTCGTTCGAAAGGTGCTCCGACATTGTATTGTTGCATTTGTCCATGTGGCTTTACTTTTGGACCCTTGGTAGCCGCACACCTTATGCACTTTTTGCACCAATTCTCGACATCTTGTTTAGCGCTTAGCCAATAGAAACGTTCCCTTACCTTTTCCAACGTCTTGTTTATTCCCAAATGGCCTCCTGAGATTCCGTCATGTATTTCATGGAGCACTTGGTTGACTCTGGACCGTGGCACAATTAGCTGCATACGAGATGTTGTCCCATCTGCACTTTCCCATTTTCTCTTCAGCAATCCATCGAGCGAGTTCCACTGTGCCCAGTATGCCTTCAGAGTTTGGCTCCGATCTGATATCTGCTGCCAGCTTGGTCTTTCCTCGTGTTCCTTCCAGGCCAATATTGGTTCGATGTCATTGTCTGCCTGTTGGGAGGAACAGATTTCGTCTATACTCCAACCCACTATTGGCTCAGTCCTGATCGTTTGGATAGTTGCCTGTTGTTTCGCTTCTTTACCACTGACTACTTCTGCT
Organism: Volucella bombylans; assembly: GCA_949129095.1. Lineage (NCBI taxonomy): Eukaryota > Metazoa > Arthropoda > Insecta > Diptera > Syrphidae > Volucella > Volucella bombylans. The sequence continues at coordinate 179,744,683 of OX422143.1, read as the reverse complement.
GGGAGGCTTTGGTTGCATTGTTTTACCTGTGAGACTGGGATAATTACCCTGGAGTCGTCGACTCCTGCTACAGACTTCTGCCCCGCGAAGTAAGCATTTCCTAACTGATGGCTTCTGGAAATTTGACCGGTTTCTTGGTAGCCGTTTCTGCCGGTTTTTCTTTCTATTTGCCTGTAGCCCCAGTGCAGGCAGCCTTCTCGTCGTACCGGTTCTTTACAATGCCCTTGCAAATGTCCTACTTTATCGCAGTTCCAGCAGCGCATCCTTCGTCTCTCCCGTGGGATATTTCGTTGCATGGTAGTTGGTCTTAAGCAGGAGCATTCACCAGATACTATTTCCCTTACGAAATGCATTCCTTTGGAAGCCTGATTGGATGCTTCCATCGCCAGAGCGAAGGCAAGTGCTTCAGCAAGGGTTCTTTTCCCGGCCATCCTTACTGCTGATTGTAGCTTCAAATCTGCAATTCCCCCAATGAATGCGTCCTTTGCCATTTCGTCGATTATTTCTTGGCCTGCGGTGGGATATGACAAATGTGCCAGTCTACTCACGTCTGCTTGGAGCTGTTGCAGTGTTTCTCCTCGTTGCTGCATACGGCCTTGCAATTGAACCTTGTAAACTTCCCGCATGTGGCTATCCCCAAACCGTTTCTCGATAGCCTGCACTAAAACCATATAGTCTCTATTCTTTTCGATATCGATTGTTTGTAACAATTCTGCCGCAGGACCACGTAAGGCCATCGCTAGGGCAAAGCACTTCTCCTTATTGTCCCATTCGTTTGCACAGGCAGCCATTTCAAACTGCTTCTTATAAGTAGACCATGAGGTCTGGCCATCGAATGAGGGAGGCTTCAACTCTTTTCTTCTTGGACCGCTTAAAGAACATTCTCGCAGTTTCTGTTTTCGCACTGTGTCGAGCTCCTTTGCCAGTTGCTCAACTTTGCTGTTCATTTGTTCGAATTTTTCGCCAACATTCTTCTCTATTCTATCAAATTTGTCATCAACGTTCTTCTCTATTCTTTCAAATTTGTCATCGATTTCTTCGAATTTTTGCTGGAGAATGTTCTTCTGCTCGTCTAGATTTTTCTTTTGTTCATCCAGCTTTTGTTCGAGACTATTCTTTTGTTCTTCCAGACTGCTCTTCTGTTCGTCCATTTTTTGTTCCAGACTGTTCTTCTGTTCGTCCATTTTTAACAAGAGGAGTTGCATCATCGCAGCCATGTCATTGCCGGTACTTGTCTGTTCATCCTCGTCAACATCAAAGGAATATGCATCAGGATCATGTCCCTCGTTGTTCAAAGCCTCCTGAAGACGGAGCACCAGGTCACTTTTTCCTCCACTGGCGCTGAGGCTTCTCTTGTTCAACTCGGATTTGAGTTGGACGAGGGTCAACTGCAATAGTTTTCGACCCATTCTAGCTTTTTCAAATAGTCAGAAAACACAGGTTTTTTTTTTTTTTTGTTTTTTTTTTCTTTTACACACAATAAGTCCTATCCCACTTCTGACACCAATGTAAAATGTTTGTGTGGGTACAAATAATAGAACTTATTCTTTTCACTACAAATCCCTTTATTCAGTACAGTTACAATTCACTATTTAATTCATTCTCTCAGTACAATTCAATTTCCCAACCACTTATACTTTTCTTATCTTTTACTTAAACCACTTAACTTCTCCTAATTAACACTTCAAATTACACTTTAGAACTGATTTGCATACCTTTGGGATGCTGGTATTTATACTCGAATGACATACTTCGAGAACAATCCTCGCCATCCAGCGTCCCATACAATTTCCAATTTGCTAGAAAATTCGATTCCACTCTCCAGTCGAGACTTTGTTATTTCAGTATCGAAATCTTCTGGTCTTCGACATTTTCTGCTAGATGTCGCTGCTCACATTTAAGTGGTTATCACAGTATTGTATTGTATTCATTTTATTTAGTTCCAAAGCTTAAAGCTAATTAACAAAAGTTCTTTAATAAATACGGAATTAAATAATAGTAATTATTCTATAACTTAGAAGTTAGTGCGGAATGACTCCTGAACTCATAATTAAGATGAACAAATTAAGATCTGATGTGGGGTGACAATTAGTTCGCCATTAATAGTAATTGACTTCAAAGATAATATAAAATTCTTAAATTCAAAAATAGTTACATTGAAATTCAATGAAATAACATTTCAAACAGTAATGCTAATTAGAAACGATTTTGATTAAGCTAAAGTTCATTCAAACTTGTGTAGTTATTCTAAGTATTACATAATATTTTGGTAAGTATAATATTCATTTACATTTGTAAACGTAAATTCAACAAAGAAAATTATGGTAGAAAGCTGTTTTCGAAATGGGCAAAGGCAAGAGTTGCACACCGGATACGCGTAAAGCTATTGCTGAGCTAAACAAAGCGGGACTCTCCTACCAAGGAATTGCAACACAGCTAAAATGTTCTAAAAAGATGGCATTTGATGCAATTTCACATTTTCGTAAGTATGGCACCACAGGAAATGTTCCTCGTCAAAAAAGACCCCGCAAAACCACACAACGTATCGAGAAAAAAATTATTCAACTAGCAATAATCGCACCTCGGTAGGACCTCATTGGTTACGATATTCCGTTGTCGAAAGCGGATCCGAGGAAAAGTGCTAAAGTCATCCAACGGGCAATTATGAATTTATTTATTGCGCAACAAAGTTGTCTTGAAGACCAGATCTGCCAAAAAAGCTTTTTATAATCATAAGTTCAACCTGTCTAGCCCGGGAAACTCTACGAACATGTGGAAGAATCTTCGCGAGCTAGGCATCGGTAGGAAAAATATGGTAGTCTCCACTGATGTTAACTGTGACAAGTTGAACCTGGACCTCATCTCCTCATACGGTAATCCTTCTTGCAGCTCTGCATATAGCACTGAAAATGACACTGAAGGGACTTTTTGCTTCAATAGAGTCACCGAAGTAGATGTTGTTGAAGCATTCCTCTCGGTAAAATTCAATGCTACTGGTTTAGACTGTCTTAGCCCAAAGTTTATAAAACTGCTTTTGCCTTATTTACTTCCTCACATTACTCACCTTTTTAATACTATATTCACTACTTCTACCTTTCCCTCTGAATGGAAAAGAGTAAAAATAGTCCCGGTCCCCAAGAAAAGAATGAGGAATACGGTTGAATACAGGCCAATCGTTATTCTACCTTACTTGTCGAAGGCCTTCGAAAAGTTAGCACTAAAACAAATTCGTTGCTACTTAAATAACGAAGATCTCCTAACTATACTGGTTTTCAGCCTAAAAGGAGCTGCAACACTGCCCTGATATTAATGGTAGAAGAGATTCGTAACGCATTGGATAAGAATAATCCAACGCTTTTATCATTCTCGACTTTTCGAAGGCATTTGACACAGTCAACCACGCGGTCATTTGTAGTAAACTTAAAGACGGTTTTTTTCTTCTTTGTCCGTAGCTCTTATCAAGTCTTATTTAAGTGGAAGAAAACAGTGTGTATGCATTGGTGAGAATAGTTCGAGTTTCTTAAGTGTACAGAGTGGAGTGCCACAAGGATCAATCCTGGGACCCACTCTTTTCTCCTTATACGTGAACGATCTACCAAACATTGTTAAACAATTTGTACATATTTCATATGTACGCTGACGATATACAACTTATGATAAGCTGTACCACTAATGAAACAAACTCTGCTATAGACCTCCTAAACGAAGATCTTGCCAGAATTTATGACTGGTCAATTAAACACGACCTTCGACTTAATGCTGATAAGACTAAAGTAATTTTAATACACCGTAGAGCTCCTGATCTTCTCTCAGGCCTTCAGCTTGTTCACATCAATCAAGTGCCCATAGAGTGGGCTGTCTCCGCTAAAAACCTTGGTGTGATTTTTAATTCGAATCTCTCTTGGGATACTCACATTAATTCTATCATCGGCAAAGTTTATAGTGGGCTTCGTACTTTATGGGCTACTCAACATCTTCTACCAACGAAAACTAAATTAATTTTAGCAAAAACTTTTCTTTTACCAAAATAGTCTCAGAAAACTTAACATTGTCTTCAACAATATCGCAAGATACATTTTCAACATCCGGCAGGGCGATCATATCTCACACTTTTCTAAACAAATTCCCCAGCCTACTAAAATACAAATCGCTATGTTGTTTTGCATAACCTTATAAAAACTCGAGAGCCAGATTACCTATTTAATAAGCTTCAGTTCTTGCAATCGTATAGATCTTTCTCGCTAGTTCAACCAAGATACCTTTGTCTTACTTCTGAGCGTCAATTCTTTGTTCAAGTTGTCCGGCTCTGGAACTCTCTTCCCATTGACCTGAGAAGAATGACAAGCACGAATAAATATAAGTCGTCCGTACTCGCACTACTGGCTACAATCTAAAGGGTCCGCCATCTAACGTTTTTTTTTTTTCAACTAGTGCTCATGTCTGATTTGACAGATAATTAGTTTTATCCTTCCGCTGAACGAATATGGTTGTGTATACGCTTGAACTACGCTTCGCTAAGTGGGCCTGCGATCGACTTAGAGAAGATGCCGATTTTTCCAAAAAAAAATCATCTTTTCAGATGAAGCTAATTTTGATCTTGGCGGGTATGTAAACAAGCAAAATTGTCGCATTTGGGGCACAGAAAACCCGCACGCATACATTGAAAAGCCGATACACCCAAAACGAGTCACTGTTTGGTGCGGATTTTGGTCCAGAGGCATAATTGGGCCATTTTTCTTCGAAAATGAGCAAGGAGTGGCCGAATGAACGAATTTTTGTTCACAAAAATTGAAGAGGAGGATATTGGCAATATTTGGTTTCAACAGGACGGCGCTACGTGCCACACAGCCGAAGCTACACTCGATGTTTTGCGCCCTGTTTTTGAAGATCGCATTATCAGCCGCAGAGCTGATGTCGTTTGGCCACCTCGGAGCTGCGATTTGACACCGACTATTATTTGTGGGGTGCCGTAAAAGATAAGTGTTACGCCGACAAGCCAGAGACAATTGACGCTTTAAAGGACAATATTCGTGAAGCCATTGGTGAAATACAGCTGTACACAATCGATAATGTGCTTAAAAATTGGACCGATCGTGTAGGCTACTGCATGTCCAGCCGAGGCTGGCATTTGAATGAAATTATTTTCCATTATTAACCGGAAGGATAAAACTAATTATCTGTCAAATCAGACATGAGCTAAGTGTTACCATTCACGAAATAAGCACTAGTTGAAAAAAAAACGTTAGATGGCGGACCCTTTAATATGCACAAAATTACATGAACATGTTTTTCAACTCTCTAACTACTTTTTCTGTTTTATAATATTTAATTCTTACTTTATTTTTTTGATTTTTAATATTAACTTTGCCATCTCTCTCTGTATTTTTTTCTCCTTTTTAATGTAAAGGCTTACAAATTATTGTATAAGATTATTCAGTCTTCCTTTGTAAGTAATATATAAGTTGAATAAATGAAAACATGAAATGAAATGAAATGAAGCCGACATCAATATATCCAAGAGAACTGTTGCACGTCGTTTGGCGGAAGCTGGACTTCATGGGAGACTTGCACTTGCCGTTGGTCAAATTGGCTCAAAGAAAACGCCGTATCGAGTTTGCTATGACCCATGCTTGTTGGATGGCAAACCAATGGAAATTTGTACTCTGGAATGACGAAAAGAAGATCAATCGAATTGGTCCGGAGCGTAGAAGGTACGTCCGACGCCCAAAAGACAAAGAACTTGATCCCAGGTACACTTCTTAGTGGTAAAGCATGGCGGTGGATCAATTTTCATCTGTGGATGTTTTTCTTGGAACGGCGTTGGCCCAATTCATTGTATTGAAGAAAGGATGAACAAGGAACAGTACGTTGACATACTGATAAATGTAATGCTGCTACCGTGGGCCGAGGAAAACATGCCGGTTATTTGGTCATTCCAACAAGACAATGACCCTAAGCATACCGCAAACTAACTAAGCAATTTTTCAAACGAAGCTCTATGCGTGTACTTGACTGGCCATCATCCAGTCCGGACTTGAATCCGATTGAACATCTTTGGACGGATGTTAAAAATGCTGTCAGTACCCAAAACATTTCGAACTTGGATGTTTTATTTGAAAAGGTAAAGGAAATATATTAAATATATAAAATTTACAAAACGGATTTTTTTCGCATTCCAACGAATTTATTAACAAAGTTTACCAGCATTAAAATGAAATTTGCGCTTGCTTGATAAGCGACGAACTCAACATCGACCGATCGACATCGGTCGCTCCCGATAAGTGGTACTTGACAAAATTTGTGTGCATCATCGGTTTTCGATCCCAAAATAGTGGTAGTTGCGACCGACATCAGTGAATGTTTTATTAAAGGGAAACGGTTGTTGGGACCGAAGACGACGACGTAATATGCAACAACTGTTTGCATATTGTAATGAAATAAAAGCTTAGACAAGCCTAGCAATGACACAGTCCATTTTCGAGTACATTCGTCGAAGGCGCCGGGTCACACCCAGTTATTAACGCTTAATTGTATTGTAGAATAAAGTCTAAGTCTAATTTCCACCTGCTTTTTTTTGGTTTTCTTTCTTGCTTGCCGAATACATATTTTAATTTCAAACTTTTAGCTAAAAAGCGAGCTTTACAATAATAAGAAAAAAAGATAAAATAGCAGTCTTTTCTTAGTTACAAAATAATTTTCATCTGCAATTCCTCCTTATAGTTATGTTAAAATGAAAAGAATAAAAGAAAGTGGGGCTTCGTATCGAAGTAAAAAAAGAGCCCGCGAAGAAAGTAACAAGAAAAACCAAGGGTCTGTCTTTAAATATATGGAACTTCCTATTTCTGAAACTTTAGCCTCTTCATCAAGTGTAATATCTCTAACAGATATTTTGGCTGTTGACAATTCAATTGCCTAAAACAGTTGAAAATTTCATGGTAGAACAATCCAAGAGCATTATCTATAGAAGTTCGTGTAATGTTAAAAATGTAGTTGAAGTTAGCTGCACTCAAAAGGTTATTTAGTTTTGTGTTGTCTGCCTTACGAAAATTAAAACTATACGGATATGCAGATTGTACACTGTACAGTGTTATAGACATTACTGTAAGACACTGTAAGAGATAGAGGAGCGTGATATTGATCCATTTTGATAATGTGTATTCAAATTGTAAAGCACAGCCTTAAAATAAGCACATCTGTTGGTTAAAGTACGATTAATTGTGCGGTTTTTGCGATTTTAAAGTGCCGTGTGTGAAGGACTACTGCACTTTCAATGTCACCCATAGAGAATGGGTACTGCCTTTTATTTTAACACAGATTCCCAAGACGAAGAAGGATTTTGTTTGCTTTCTGCGTACAGATTTTTTGAAGCTCCCAATTACAACGAAGGAAGAACGTGATGAATAGCAATAAAGATCAGCCCTCACTGCGCCAACAGCCTATGAGAGAAATTTTTTATTTCTTCAAGTGTTCCGATTCAAGTGTTCTTGTCAAAAAGTCTTTCAACCCCATGACAATGTGAACACGACGTTCATGGTGAGGACTTTCATCCCGTCGCCAATGTAAACAGGCACTAAGAATTTCTGTATACCCTGAGGACATTATTTCTTCAAATTCGTAAGAAAAGTTGAGGAGTAGTACTAGTAGACATCCGCAAAATTCGGAGTCCATACCCTGCTTTGTCCCAGTAAAAGCTATAAAAGAGAAGACATACTATCGGCAAATATGTACTTCAAAATTATGTGCTATTTCAGTTGTTTTAAGTCAGGCTTTGTCACAACGTTTTCCCTCTATTTGATACAAGTTGGTTGTATTCCTCTTCAAATCTCAAAATCTGAGGGCGGTTCCAATTCGCCGCTTTGAAAGACCCGATGCCATTTCAGCCGCTTTAGACATGTTTTCTTAAATAGGTTTATGCCATCCTATAGCCCGTAAATGTCTTCTTCTTTTTCTCTATTCTCCAGCAATATAAACTGGACTAAATGTCTACTAAAAAACTTTTCTTTATAAGCAGTCAAGTACACTTTCATCCATCTGGATAATGTCCTTTTCTTTAAATCATGGATGTGATGATAGAGACTTTATAAAAAGTTATCGTCAGCTTTCTCGCCAAGGTTTCCTACTTAATTGCTCCCTGAGCTCAAAGGGTAAAAGCATTGCATACATGAGCCATTAAGCGTGGTCTTCAGCTGCGTCGTGGTAATAATTTTAATCAACCATTCTGGAGGTCAATTTGCAGTAAGTCGAAGATAAAATCAATCGACACGAAAGGTTTCTTCTTAAGCAAAGCTTCATTTTTGGTAATCCCCAACGATAGGTGTTATTTAACAACCTTTGTAGACGAGAGTTTAGTATTCATCGAAGTGATTGACACATTTACGAAATTGTTTTTCCCAATCTAAGTAATTGGCACCACATCGTCCTAACGGCAAAGTTTAATCAGACTTTAAAATTGACAATTTTTCCAGACAAACACCGTGTAGAAATACATGTAAAAAGTTAGTCTGATCAATGTTGTCTGTCAAATACCTCTACCGGATTTCAACCCATGCATTGATGGCATCCATGGAATGCAAATTTATATGCAAACTCGTATATCATTGCCATAAACTGCTCCAGATTGAAAAAATTTGTGTAGGTAAGCAAAATTTGTAAATTGATATGTTTCGATACATAACGATTTCGGCTTCAAGAATTTGAATGTCATCACTCAACATGTATCCGCACTTACATCAGATACATTGTATTCGCTAGCAGCTGTTAAGAAAGAGACAGCAAAAAGACAGCGCACAATTGGTGTTCCCCTCCCACAGTAAAACATTCTTTTTGTTTACAAAAAAACTGACATTTCTGAACCACAAAAAAAGCTCGTCCTAGCCCAGTGGACCACGATGTTTGGATAACTATTGCTCCTGTTAGCGCCATAAAATTATTACCGAATTTGGATGAGTGTTCTGATTAGTGAAATGGTTTTAGAGCCCTGTTATTATTGTGGCACCAGAAAGAATCTCAAACAAGTTCGCAAAGGCACCAATACCCAAGTGAGTACCGACCTCCGGGTGCATCTTAATTCATATTTTTCTAATACAATTCAATTTCTGTCGCAGATAAATTCATCAAATTTTATCTGCAGTGCATGTAAGATTCGAAATATCGATTGCGATCCTCTACGAAAGAACAATGACGGTATTAAAACAAAAAAGAAAATACCTATGGCCGATAGCATTGAGCCTGCTTTCTTAGAGGGTCAAAGTCTGAAAGTTAATATTAGCGCAGTCCTTGGGACAGAATTTGGCAATAATTCCATGTGGATTAATAGTAATTCACATTTGATACAGACAGCTAATGAGCCAGGTAAAGAATACATACAGGTTAGACAGATAGAACAATTCCGTGAGACTGGATCAGGAATACCTATTAAAAATGAAACTACCAGTGGTGATGAATGTGATGAATTAATTGAGAATTCAAGCATTGATAAATTTGAAGCTGATGAAAGCAGTTTCTGTACACAGGTAAAATGCTATTATATGTTAATTCTAATTATTACATTTTCATAACCATTTCATACAGTTCTGATAGTTCTGGACAGCCAAAACTAAATCACCACATATCGGCACTATACGAGTACTAACAAACGAAATCAATTAATTTCTAAATCAACTTAAACCACTTCAAAGTTTTCATTTTAGATTCCGATCAGAATAAACCGTTCGCTAAGAACGAAGAACGATAATTCAATTTGCAACAAAATATTCCCAATAAGCGGTGAACAATTGAAGATGGACGACGATAAAACGTTTCAGAGTAAAATGTGGGATAAAAAGGTTGAATTCCCATATACCTATATATTAAATCAGCACTTGCAAATTCATGAAGCAAGATACGAAAATGTTCCTACTTCAGATGGTCAAACTTCGAAGAGCTACGTTAACATGCAGACACATACTAAGCCGAAACCGCCTAAACGATTTGCATGTGATATTTGTCAGAAAGCGTTTGCTTATAGAAGTTCTTTGGGTAATCATATGCAAACGCACAGTGATCAGAAGCCACCTAAGCCATTTGCGTGTGAAACTTGTCAGAAAGCGTTTGCCTACAGGAGTTCGTTGCGTAATCACATGCAAACACATAGTGATCAGAAGCGCCCAAAGCCATTTGCATGTGATATTTGCTGGAAGGCATACGCTTATAGAAGTCTACTGAGAATGCACATGCTAACGCATAGCGATCAAAAACCGCCTAAACCATTTGCATGTGTTATTTGTGGGAAAGCATTTACATACAGAAGCTTATTGCGTATTCACATGCAAACGCATAGCGATCAGAAGCCTCCTAAGCCATTTGCGTGCGATGTTTGTCAGAAAGCGTTCACTTACAGAAGTTTGCTGCGTATTCATATGCAAAAGCACAGTGATCAGAAACCGCCTAAACCATTTGCATGTGGTATTTGTTGGAAAGCGTTCACTTACAGAAGTTTGCTGCGTATTCACATGCAAACGCATAGTGATCAGAAGCCACCTAAACCGTTTGCATGCGATATTTGTCAGAAAGGATTCCAATATCGAAGCTTGTTACGCATGCATATGCTTAAACACAGTGATCAAAAGCCACCTAAACCATTTGTGTGCGATGTTTGTCAAAAAGCATTTCAATACCGCAGCTTGTTACGCATCCATATGCAGAAACATAGTGATCAGAAGCCCCCCAAGCCATTTTCGTGCAATATCTGTCAGAAAGCGTTCCAATATCGAAGCTTATTACGTATGCACATGCAAAAACACAGTGATCAGAAGCCACCCAAGCCATTTGCGTGCGATATATGTCAGAAAGCATTTGCTTACGCCAGTTTGTTGCGTATCCACATGCAAAAGCATAGTGAACTTAAGCTGCCAAAGCCCTTTGCATGTGATATTTGTCAAAAAGGGTTCGCTTACAGAAGTTTGTTGCTCGTCCACATGAAAACGCACAACAAAATGCAACCAATAAAGTATGATAAGTGTCCGCAGAATTTTTATTACAATGCTTAAAACAAACGAACTTAAAATAGAATCTAGATAAGTAGTTGGAGCTCAAACGAATCGGATATGGTCGACGATAAATAGTGATCTCCAAATACATAAAAAAAAGGAACAGTATAACATTATGTGTATCAATAAACTTTAATTCTCCCAATACATACATAAAGGTTCATATACAAAAATGATATTTGTTTTTTCTTTCAATTTAAGTACAATAGATCGCGTGCTAGCTTACAGATACACTTGAGTCTGGACCTACAAGCTTGTGCATCCAGCTCAATCACATACTATTCGAACTATAGGGCATTTGATGTCATTTGTCTTCTACTATTCATCAAGTCTGAACGCTCAAGCCGTCTGTTTCCTTATATTCGAGTATTTAGACTCGCTCTACAGCACGTAGAGTTGATAAATTGCATCATTACACATCAATTGCGCTGCTGTTTTTACATCATAGGTACTATTGTAGTTTCTTCCAATAGGACTTGACCTCCCAAACGTATTTGCGCGAATGGTGAGGAACCCCAGAACCCACGTCACTGAATCAACAGTCAGCAAAGCAGATTCCTTACATGAGCTTCTCTCCCAGGTTGTAAGTACTACTGACGACCTGAAAAACTAGAAGAGCCCCACAACAATGTTTAGAACAGCACATGGAATATACTGACTTTGAAAAGGTCGCGTGCATCTAGAAAGTACGGTGAGATGGATGGACGAAAAGGGCATAAGAAACAGTGATGAAACCTATCAGGAATCCCATGAGTATGACGTCAAAATGGTTTTATGTGATTTTACAATCCTAAATAGGAAATGAGGACATCATTGCTAGTACACTCTGAAAGCATAGGCTACACCACATCACATCTGGAAATGGACTAAGGCCAATTGATTTTGCTGTGGGACAACATGTAAGTGTTCATTAAGGTAGTCACTTTTTTCGATCGCGGTAATGTGCTACTCAGGATCACAGAAGTCTGAACATTCCGACTGGCTATTGTAGACTCGGACTACTACCTTGCAGCCATGGCATTTCTATTGTTATCTGAGACGCCACATCAACTGCTTCTTTGGATATCTCCGTGTGAAGAGATTTAACTTCGAACAGCGGCAATCGCAATAAGACAACCCTGTCTTCAAAACCTCAATTAAGTGCTAAAAATCAGTGATATTGAAGTGGAAATGAAGGAACAGGTCAACAACACACTATTAGCAATCGCTAGAGATGAATTTAAAAGTAGTCACGAGCGGCCCTGAAGATAGCGGACCATTCAAATTGGATGATGAAATTCAAGATTTTCATCTATCCGACTAAAATTAAATCTTAACTTGAGCTGCTGGACCGTATGGCCTACCTGCCGGGCTGCCTAAGGAAGTAAGGAATGACTTGGTAGAGAGCATAAACCAACTTACTTTCAAGATTTGGTCGGAGGAAAGAAAAGGAAAGTATGCCTGATGAATTGAGTCTCAGCACAGATACAGACGGCGTAACTATGGGTTTAGTTGTAAATGAAAGCATTATAGACGAATCGGATACAACGTCATAACAGAGAGTTTTTGCTTTCATGTATGTACAATACATAGTTCGGAACTTTGTCTATCCTGGCTACGCTATCTACACTATGATAATCATTAGAAATAAAAGGAAGAGTTACACTTGTCAATTGCTGTATTTTTTGGCCTAAAAAGACTATTGAGTAATAAAGCTTTGCCAAGTAACACTAATGAGAGTCTATATATGACCATAATAAAAGTCGTAGCCCTATTCTATGGTGTAGAGGCATGGATGTAAGCGAAGGCGAAATGTCTTTGGTTGTTTTGAGCGCAGGATTCTTTGAGTGATTTGTTGGCTCCCTTTGTGTTGCCAGACTTTAAAGAGGGAGATATAATAGCGAACTAGGATATATGAGCTGTACAGCGGAATCTAGCTTCTTAGAAAAGTAGCCATCAATCGCCTAGACGGGAATATTGACGTTCATGTCCGAAGAGTCTTCGATTATTTCCCAGAAGGATGACGGAATAGGGGAAAACCTCGCCTTAGATGGACAGCATTATTTTAAGGGGATCTTAAACGTTTTGGAGAGCGCCATTTGAAGCAACAAGTGACCACACATATTTGTAGCGAATAAAGGTGCAGAAATAGCGAACAAAAAATCCTTCTATGAGCAGAGAAGAAAAAACACCTTCATCACCACATGAAAAATAATGACCATGAGAACCGCGTTATAAAGAATATTAAGAAGTAACAGCAGGATGATATGCGAAAGTTATACAAACTGACATAAATAAGAGGAATACAAGATTAAGTATTTAGAAGATATATGTGTATTTCTGCAGCCTGCTTAACGGCGAAGACGACCAACATTCCACTGCACTGTTAGGCGGATGATGACAGCAAATAATTCTTAAATTTAGCAAGACTGTTCGAGTAAACAGTCTACTACAGAACCTGCCTGTCAAAAATTTAATAGGATGAAACCATGTTCGGTTATTGGAATCTCAATTGCCTGATCTACAATAAAGGGGATCTTACACATCGACAGGCTTAGAGTTTCCTAAATTGTGTTATTAGATTATAGATTATGTCTTCAATGAGATGTGATCGACTGAATAAGACTAATTGATCGTTCATTTTTAGATCGATTTCAGGTGGAAAATAGCTTCCACTGACAAAATCTTCACTTAACAGATCTTTACAAAAAGTACGATTGCTACGGAGAAACCCAACAATGTCAATCTGGTGCGGATTTGTTGTAAGCGGTAGACTTGAGCAACGCCTTATACCAATACGCATTATCCTCTATAATCCCAGAGGAAGAAGACGACGTTACCAGAGAATGCTTCTGCTAGCAGCTCGATAAAACTTACGAAGTATGAGGTTAAAATCATCTTGGGTAATATTAACACTAAAGTAGGAAGGGAGAACTTTTTTGGCAGTCGGAAAACATAGCCTGCACGACACCACGTGTGGAAACGATTGACCTTGCGACAGGGTGGAACATCCCTATACCTAGCACACGGTTTCCCCAAATTAATATCCACAAAGAGAGATGGTGGTCGCCTGATTACCAAATCGTCAACCAAATTTACCATGTTGCGATTGACGCAATGTACAGCTCCAGTATTATAGATGTCAAAACGTTCCGAGCGGCGAGCATAGAGTCGGATCACTACCTCGTCAAGATACGTTTATATCTCAAATCGCAACCAACCGCCGGACTCTTTGCTGATCGCGTATCCCTCAACCCGTCGACATGTCCTTTAATCAACATCTGTTTCTCTCTCTATCCAATTTTCTGAAAAACTAAACACGTGCTCCGGCACGTGTACCCTCTTGAGTACGTTTTATCAAAAAGTAAAAAGAACGCGTCGGGGCAACAAGACTCGAACAGAGGCCTGTAGAGGTGAAGAAGAAAACTTATTAGAAGAGTGAAAATCGGAACTGAAGATATGGAATATTCAATCTTGACGGTGAAAGCCCAAAGGTCCGTCTGCCCGACGAAAACGAAGTACGGACCGGACGGCCTACCTGCCCAGACAGCATATACCATCTCATTTGCAAGGTTTGGTTGGGAGATAGTTTACCTGAAGAATGGAAACTTAGCGCCGTTTGCAAGATTCACAAGAAAGAACACCTTAAATGCGCCAATTATAGAGGCATCAGTCGCTTTAACAACGCATATAAGATCTTACTCGTACGTTGTCTGAACCCCTGAAGCCATTTATCAATAATTTTAATTTTGGTGGTGGCGAATGCCTCCATTTATACGGCTTAATACAAGCTATAACTTAAAATTAAACTTAAACTTAAAACTATGGTTGGTTAGTGGGGTGAAGGAGAACGGATTTGTGGTAGGGAGTGGTGCGGTAGACGTCAAAGACGGCAGGGTTTGAATTGATTTTTCGTAAAATACGGGAGATTGGTACGGTCGCGCCATAGGAGGTGTGGTGGGTTGGTAGACAGAAGAGACGAGGGGTACGTAGATTACGAGGGTTAGTGTTGAGGAAAATGGAGTTGAGAAGAGACGCACATTCAACGTGACCTGATGAATGAATAGAAAGTCGGCTGCATCTCTACGTTCCTCAAGGTTCCTCAAGGTGTTTAAGTTAATAAGGTTGAGACGGTTTTGATAGGGGGCAGAGTAAAAGGATCGTCCCAGGGCATGCCTCGAACAGCAGATCGAAGAAAACAGCGCTGGATGCTTTCGATTCTCGAGATATGAACACGATAATATGGGGTCCATACTTGACTGGCGTACTCTAGGAGGGGGCGAACCAAATTGGTGAATTCTTTGGACCATCGTTTTATAAAACCTAGTGCAGAGTTGGCTTTAAGGATTATCCCATTCATATGTTGAGCTCCCTATCACACAGAATGCCGAGGTCGCGAAGAGATTGAACGGGGGAGACAGGTTGGTTGTGCAGAAGGTAGAGTCGGGGAGAAGATTGGCGCCGCTTATGGGAAAAGGTGGTGAATTGGCATTTGGCGATATTAAGTTCCAAACGATTTTTGAGGCACCAGATCGAAAAACTTTCAAGGTCTTGTTGAAGAAGGAAGTAGTCATGGGAAGAGGAAATGGTTTTGTAAAATTTGGTATCGTCGGCGTAAAGGGAAAGAGACGAGTGTTTGATGATCCTAGCGAGATCATTTATGGTTAAAATAAAAGGAAGGGGACCGAGATGGCTGACTTGTGGAACTCCAGAGGTGGGCAAAAATGGAGCCGAGTGGACTGACCT
Source organism: Volucella bombylans (assembly GCA_949129095.1). Lineage (NCBI taxonomy): Eukaryota > Metazoa > Arthropoda > Insecta > Diptera > Syrphidae > Volucella > Volucella bombylans. Next base: position 179,728,931 of record OX422143.1, on the reverse strand, counting down.
AAAACGAACACTGTAAAAACGGTTTTCAAGGTAAGAGAATGTCCATTATAACAGTATGGGTTCAAAGCCGAGGGCAGAAAATTAATCGATGAGAGATTTTATCGAAATCTTTGTTAAATCGGTTGCAATTACATCGACTTCGTTGCCATTCTCTAGGGCAGAGAGGGCAAAGGATACGAATTCAGCGGAAACCCGGAGGAGGGGCCTATTGGTTGAGGCCCAAATCCACCCTAAACCTAAGTGCTATCTAAGTAAGTACGAAGGTAGGTAAGAGTGGCTGTTGGAAACACTCAGTTAGGCCCATTGTGATGCCACGTGGATCTATGAACCTCTTACTAATCGAACGAGTTTGAGCTTACGATGAAGCGTAGGAGACTGTTTACGTCTATATTTTTTAGATCCTTTAGGTCATTGTAGAAGAAAACTCGTAAGTGAAGTTTTCTTCTCGTCCATGTAGCTTCTATAGAAATTGTTTGTAGTGCCAACCTTCTTGCGTGCTTACCTATGAGGCAGTGTCCAATGATGACACCTATGATGGCGTTGAGATGTTTCCTATTTAGAAGGATCAGACTATTAGAGCGATTCAGATCTGTTTAGTCGCTACACATGTTGGTCCAACAGTCCGCCTAAGGTCTGTTCTTTTATTGGCACCCAGCTTTAATATTAATTTGCACGTAGCGATTGGTATACCTATGCTACCCTTTTCCGGTAGAATAGGTAGAGTGGTTCCAATTCTGGTGAGTTCATCGGCCCTACAGTTCCCTGGAATGTCTCTGTGGCACGGCACCCAGCAAAGGTGAAGGTTGAACTGCTCTTCCATATCCATAAGAGATGATCGGCATTCGAGGGCGGTATTAGAATTTAATGAAACCGAGTCCAGGGACTTGACAGCGGCCTGGAACACGCTATAGTGATTTGGAAGACGGCTTAGATTTAGCTTATCTGAAAAAAACACCAACTCCGCTATCGGTTTTAGATCCATCTGTGTAGAAATGGATTGATTTGTCTTCCATGAAAGGATCTTCCCCCCAGGAGGATCTAGAGGGAGAGCTTAAATGGAAGTCTTTGTCAAACCAAAGTTCAGGTATGGTGTAATCGATGTTCTTTGTGAGGATTGCTTATGTAAAGGTTTTTGAAATAGGGACTTGACAACTTTGATTTTAATTTGTGAACGCACTCTTTCACTAATCATCAAACTGTCACTGTCAATTTATTCAGTAAACTCAACACTTTCATCATGGTAAAGTACACGAACTAGCAACGTCTGCAAATTATAAAAATTTTCTAACGAAATTCGGAGTCTGTGACTACAACTTTAAGAACGTTAACTCCAATTTTCGGTCGTAATTCTCGCCCTAGTAGACAGGCAATAACAAGTTTAGTGCAAAAATTTGAATCTACATATTCGTTGTGTGATGTTGCCGTGTCAGTGAGACAACGGGTTGGTCGAAGTGTCGAAAATATCGCTGCCGTTCAGGCGTCCGTAGCAAACGATCCAAATCAGTCAATTCCATGGCGTTCTCAAGAATTGGGCATCGCTCAGACCACATTATGGCGTATTTTGCGTAAGGATCTTGGTTTACACCCATACAAGATCAAGCTGACTCAAGAATTGGACCCAATGGACTATTTGAAGCGACGTACGTTCTCCGATTGGGTTCTGGAGAAGATGCGCCAAGATGATGAATTTCATCTTCAGTGACGAAGCTCATTTTTGGCTCAATGGGTTCGTCAATAAGCAAAATATGCGTTATTGGTCGGGTGAAAATCCACATATGCTTCATGAATCACCACTTCATCCACAAAAAATAACTGTTTGGTGCGGTTTGCATGCCGGCGGCGTTATTGAGCCATATTTTTTCGTCTACGATAACGATCGTCACGTTGATGTGAATGGTCAGCGTTATCGCGCCATGATCACCGATTATTTTTGGTCGAAATTGGAAGATATGGACTTGGACGACATGTGGTTTCAACAGGATGATGCCACAAACCACACAGCACACGCCACAATCGATTTATTGAAGAGTAAGTATGGTGAGCGTATTATCTCAAGACAGGGGCCAGTCGATTCGTGCGATTTAACGCCGCTTGACTATTTTCTGTGGGGCTACGTTAAGTCATTGGTTTATGCCAACACGCTGACGACGTTGGAAGAGCTCAGAGCCAACATTGAACGCGAAATAGCGGCCGTTTCGGCCGAAATGTGTGGCCAAGTCGTTGAAAATTGGGTCCAACGAATCGACCGCTGCAAACGTGCCCGCGGTGGCCGTATGAACGAAGTCGAGTTCCATTCATAAATGTTTTCATTGTACTTAAAGTTTTTGAAATATCTCAAATGGTTTGCGTTTTATTTACAAAAAAAAGTTGTCAAGTCCTTATTGGAAAACCTGATATTAAGAATGTTAGCGTGGCCAAATGAATTATTTGTCCACTGTGTAGTCGCTTTAAGGCGAATAGCTGTAGTCGCAGCTGTCAAATGAGGGGTATCAAATGAAACAGAATGTCTAATGCCGTAGAGGGAGTAGACCGTAAGGCTCCTCTTGTGCATAGCCATGCTGTTCTTTGGACTCTACTTAGTTTACTGCAGTTCACTGCATTTTCTTAGGCCGACAACCTCGTAAATAAGTATCGGTCTTATGACCGAGATGTATAGCCACCATATAGTTTTGCGGCGTACCTCTGCTGAGTGCTGACACATCTTTTAACAGAAGTCTCACTCAGTTTTTTATTGATTATCCTGCTGTTAGCATAAGAATGATCAACTCCCCAAGTGAGTTGTCTACCTGTAGAGCTGACGGCATAGTCTTGGATCAATTTTAGCTCGTATATGGATATCAATCCGTCGTTCTACAGTTTTCAAAAGGAAAGATAGACTTATAGGTCTGAGGAATTCCAACCAAACTTGCCCGTTTCCAGAGAAAAAAAGACGTAGCTCCGTTAAAATCGATCGAATTAGCTCAGAGGGCTGTAAGTGGAGCATTTTCAAACATCGAGATGGAAACTGCTGAAATGAGTTCTGATGCGAACGAGTACAAAACGAAGCATGGAATATCTCCAATATTTATATGTCGTGGATAACATCGACTTTTACTTCAGAGGCAGGTTTTGTACAACCACCTAACTACCACTTGAGTACTCGCATCCTTTATTGCACCTAGTATTCCGATACACAATATAGTTTGAATGTAATTTCAGAAATCGATTACACTTGACTGTTTTAGTTGTCATAAAAGCATACCCTACAGTTATATGTTACACGTCCTTGTGTTTTTACGTAAATCGTCAATCCCTGACCACTGGATTCTCATATTTCACGTGTCCTTCAACACTGAGTTTAGGGAAAAAGTTGTATTCCACTACAGAAGAAGGGATTATACGACGGACATTGACCATTGGAAGGTCAGATGAGTTGCAAGTTACTCAGCAGATACAGATGGGACAACATCAAATTTTATTTTGCACTGATAAGAGAATATTGACTTGTATGCAAAGCTCAATCTCCAGGCGCAAAATGGTCAATAAAACGTGTTAAATGGGTTGCTTACTGCTTTGCTTATCTAGAACTCATGGTTCATTAAATCTTATGGCCGTGCTTACGTGTCCGGTTTACAAAATTAACTGAGAAAAGGTACATCTAAGTGAGGATGAATGAGTGTACGCATAGATCCTCGTGGATATTGTTGAAGTTGAATAGCTTCCTACGGATTTTTATGTTTTTTGCTTTTCTAATAAAATTCGTTCCACGGGGGTTATACATCTAACACCGGTAAGCATCAACGTCTTTTTTTGTCTTTGTTTTTCTCAATTGCAATTTATATAGCGGTACTTAGTTCAGTCCCTTTTTTTAGTACTTTTCTGTCAAGTTTACATAAAAAATATTTTTTTTATTTCCCTCTATGCTGGCTGGGTGTTGTGCGATTAGGTTAGGAACTAAGCAGCCCGGAGATGTCCAGTGTTTTAACTCTGACTGCACATGTACAATTGATGTGCCTCCTCGTGGTAGCCACCGATGTTGAGTAGGAGAAAATAGCAGAACTGTAATGTCTTATCAAAAATAACTGAAGCTCAGATGGAGGGTGTATGACGGGTGAATTCGCATGACCTGATCAAGGGTGGCCTCAACAGCTATCATAGAAAACTACTTACTCGTACATGAGCCATTTCAACGTATTTACAGCTGATCTCAATAAGGATTTTTCAGAGCTAGTCAGGCTGCTGAGATATAGATGATGGCCGACGAACGAAATTGGCAGCTATCATAACTCCTGATCGGCGAATCGAGGTACTGGCTTTTGGAATATTCATCCGCTTCTGCCCAGGAGGGATAGGGACAGATTTACTGTTGACGGCTCAGCAAAACTAAACGAAAAGGCAATTACAAGGGCATCTGACCATGGAAAGTTTTGACTTTGGAAACGTGTAACCGACAAACTGCCGGAGGAAATGCCGTAGGATGTGTCGGACAAAACTAGGATGAGCGACTGTGACATGTACTAGGGTGTTGCGGCAGACTGAGTAAGAATTCTTTACCATTTTCCTCGTGAGGAGCATTTCAACTTGAACAGCAACAGCAGACACAGGTGCAGACGCAGATGCACGTTGTGTTCTTCGCTTAACGATCCACATCAAAGGCCAATTCGCCAACACTAGAAATATGCTTATTCCACACAGAAGAACTAAACGGTGCTACCAAAGACTGTTTTTACGAGTATTGTTTTTTGGTAACACAATTTAAAAGCATGCTTACATGACACCAACCTGGAAACGGAGTTAGGCTAATGAACTTAGCTGGGAGACGGAATATCACTGTAGCCTTCACATGGTTTCACTCTTCATTCTTCTTCATTCTTAATATTCTGAAAGGTCTCTTGTTCGTAAATCAGTCAACCGATTTGATCGTTTTGCAATGGACTGAAGGGACTCCTAAAGTATTATGCTGGTAGCTGTTAAAGCATACCAATGTCGAGTTGCAGCTTTGGTAAAGCTACCGATATCTGACTCCATAATAACGTAGAAGTACTATGATGAGATTTGAGGTTAAACCGCTAAAATAGCAGAAAACCACCAGAAACAAATGTCAAAAAGCGTAACAAATGCCTCAAATGATGTGTCGGGACTTACCTGATCACGCTTACGAAAACCCTATTGTGATTAAGCACAGGAAAACGCGAAGTAGCAAGTAGCGGAACAACTCGCCTATGAAGTGCCATTGCATTAAAATAACGAGAGCGACTCGTGCGCTTTACGGGCAAAAGAAAAGGAAAGGAGCCCTACTTCAGGCATAATGGTCCGAAGTTTTACTACAAAGTAAAAAGAACATGTTAACCCAACAAGACCCGAACAGTAATCGCAGTCGGTGCTAGAGATATGAAAAAAAAATTTTTGAGGACGGCTTTGTCCCCACCCCAAACTCTACTGTCTGGCAGAACGAAACATTCAGCCTGGGAGATAAGATTTTCGCTCTGCCGATCACAATGAAGTTATGATACCAATACCGAAACTTAAGCATAATAAGGCTGCTGGACTCTGTTTTCTACATCAATTAACAAGCTTCTACGGTTAGTCTGGTCTTTAGCTAACTGACTCCAATTGCACACTACAAGTCGAATTAGGTCCCCTTCTACTTGTGCGCACCACCTAAGGTCAGGTCTTCTTCTACTGTGTTGTCCCTCCGGGTTAGATTCGAATACTCTGCGGGCTGGAGCATTGGTGTCCTTTCGCTCTACATGTCCTATCCATCTCAGACGACTGATACGCAGTTTTCTGACTAGATCGATGTCGCTGTACAGCTAGTATAGTTCGTCGTTGAATCTTCTCTTCCAAAGGGGGATCAACGCAAATGGGATTAAATATTTGTCGGAGGACTGAGGATATCTTCACCCGCTCTCGATAGAGGCTATGTGTCGCGGCTGGCGACTGGAAGGGATACGATTTAACTCTCACCGAATCCGAGTTTAAATAAATGCTGGACGTCTATTTCGTTTGGAGAAGAGTTTATTTCGCAGTTTTATTCCCTTCTTTCTTTTTCGGCTGACAAATGGTAAATGCGTCAAATTAAATGATTTGTGCTTGTAGGGCGAATACGAGCAATGAAAAACAAATAAATGTCAGAAAGAAAGAAAGAAGAAGAGTAAGGCTATGTTTACATTGATCGCAGTTTACACTTGTCGTTCTGCAACATCCCCGCCCGCGTGGATCGAACCCGATTCACTAGTATTCAAGTCCAGAACGGCGAGCTTTGATGCAGGTCGTCTTATTAGTCCTTTAGATGTACGGACATCGGCCCTTCGGACTTCTCCATCGGTTCCTGTATACACATTCTCAATCCGACCTCGACACCACTGCCTCCGTGGTATGTTCACGTCGCAGACGAACACCAGATCTCCTTTAGTTATTGGTCTTGACCGTTGACACCATTTGGCTTGGCGTGTCAGAGTTGGCAGGTACTCAGCTACCCACCGTTTCCAAAAACGATCCCTTAGTTTTCGGGCTATTCGCCATTGTTTTCTTAGACGGCATAATTTCTCCAGTAGCTCGTCTGCACTCGGCGTCTTAGCTGTATTCACAGAGCCGAGCAGAAAGTGGTTCGGCGTAAGCGGCTCCTCTTGATCGGGTTCAACTGACAGATGTGTAAGTGGGCGAGAATTTACCACATTTTCGGCTTCTATTACAAGGCACTGTAGAGTATACTCGCGTGGCGATACTTCCTTGAGTGTATGGAGTAGCACCCGCTTCACGCACCGTACCATTCGCTCCCACACTCCTCCCTCCGATGGATTGGCTGGACAGTTGAACACCCACTCAACTCCTTTGGGAGCCAGCTCGTCCTGCACACGGTCACAGTCAAACACTTCAGAGAATCGTTTTGCTTCCTGGTTGGCGCCAATGAAGTTCGTCCCATTGTCAGAATGAATTCTTACAGGGACTCCACGGCGGTTAATGAAATTTCGTATTGCCAAAATGCACGCGTTTGTTGATAAATCGTAGGCAATCTCGAGGTGAATGGCGCGTACAAACAGGCAGGTGAAGAGCGCTACCCAGGCTTCTCCGTACGGCGTCCAATCGAAACAGTAAGTGGGCCAAAGAAATCCAAACCGGTATATGAGAATGGTCTCACAAACGGCGCAAGTCGGTCCTCAGGCAAAGGACCCATCACTGGAGTAACTGCTGTGGCTTTGGAAATCCTGCACTTGGGGCAGTTGGCGATGACCTTGCGCATAATTTGACGTAGACGGGGAATCCAGTATTTCAGACGAATATCACAAATCGTCGCTTCAATGTTCTGGTGCTTCATCCTACAGTGTTTATCAGCAACTACAAGGGCCGTAAACCTATGGGCAGATGGCAATATGATCGGTCGCTTGGCGGCGTAGGTGAGCCAGCTGGCTGCATCGACTCTACCATAAACTCGGAGGATGCCATCGCTATCGATGCAGGGTGAGAGTTGGCACAACATACTTCCCTTTGGTAGCGCTTCGTTTGACCTAATTTGTTTGAACTCTGCGGGGAAGGCTTCCAACTGAGCCCGGCGACACAATAACTTTTCGGCTGCATTGAGCTCACAAGCTGTTAGTCCATTGTCCTCGTAGTTACGGGAGCGTTTGCGGCATCGCAATACCCAGGCCATTGTTCTCGTGAGCTTGTTGAGAGAGGAAAAACGATTAAAGTCTATGATATTTGTATTCACGACGATCAGCGAATATTTTGGGCGAAGCTCTTCTTCATCTTCCTCACGATCAATGGGGATGGTAGTGGCATTGGTAGGCCACTCGTCTTCCTTCCTCAGCAGAAATTCGGGACCTCTTAACCAACGTGATGAAGTGCTGAAGTCGAGATGACCAGCGGACCGCGTAGCTTCATCAGCAGGGTTCTCATGGGTTGGTACCCACCTTCAGTTCATATAATTAGTGGCCGCTAGTATCTCCGCAATTTTATGCGCCACAAACGGCTTATATCGACGGTGCTCACTACATATCCATTTAATAGCTGTTGTTGAGTCACTCCAGAGAACGCTGCGAGCAACACGTACTGAATGCTGCTCCATTACAGTTGTCATCAATCGTACTCTCAAAACGGCTGTTTGGAGCTCAAGACGTGGGATTGTCAGTAGCTTCAGCGGAGCACATTTTGTTTTAGAACAAACAAATGACGTTTCTACCCCATCATTCGCATTAACCGCTCTCCAGTACGCCACTGCAGCGAAGGCATCCTCGCTAGCGTCAACAAAAACATGCAGCTGGAAATCATGCGGTAAACCGGCTTAGGAATCCCAAAGGATCGAAAACTGACATTATGACACTTAGCAGTTCTCTCTTTGTAGGGCTCCTTTCTCCAGCAATGACATTTTTATCTACGTGGTGGAACCTTAACTGGTACCTGAAATTGTCACTGGCCGGCTGCCAGAACATACCGAGTATTTTCTCAGCTCCCAGACTACTTTTAGCATTCACGAACATAGCAACATCACTGCCTTGCAAGGCATCTAGAACTTTTGGCGAATTCGAAGTGAAGTTCTTTAGTTCGAAACCGGCATCCTTGTGGATCTCCTTTACCTGCAGCGATATTTCGATGGCTTGTTCGATGGTGTCAAAACTATCTACAAAGTCGTCAACGTAGTGATGTTCCGTGATAGCTTTAAGGGCACGTGGGTTGTGGGTTTTATGATCCATAGCTTTGATGGTCTTAATGTATTGGGCTGCACAGGGCGAACATGAAGCCCCAAACGTCATGACCACCATTTCGTATGTGTCAGGCTGCCTTGAATCATCGCCATCACGCCAAAGAAATCTTTGGGCGCATCTGTCCTCTGGCTGAATTAGTATTTGGTGGAACATCTCCTTAATGTCCCCACAGACGGCCACGGTTCCTTCACGAAAGTGAAATAATACTGACGGCAACGGTTGGTATTGTTGAGGTCCTTTCAGCAGGTGTGAATTAAGTGATGTTCCCTTTACCTCGGCTGTGGCATCAAACACAAGGCGTAGTTTGGATGGCTTATTTGGGTTCATCACTCCAAAATGTGGCAGATACCATGTCTTCGGTCCAACTTCGGCGGCTTCTGCTGGCTGCAATTTACGGGCGTAGTTCTTCGTGATGTAAGATTTGATGGTTGAACTATAGGCGGCGGCGAAGTTCTCATCTCTCTTCATCTTGCGTTCTATACCAGTAAGGCGCTTGAGTGCCATGGGAAGGCTATCGGGCAGGATAATATTATCAGCCCTCCACAACAGTCCGGTTTGAAATCTTCCATTAATCCTTTTCGTTGTTGACTGCAGGATATCTCTAGCTCGAATGTCGGCATTGCTTTCGATGAGAGGGTATGGCCTTACTCCAAAACTCTCGGTTTCAAAATATTCTGCAACCAGTTTGTTCAATGAATCATTGTTCGATGTATATGTGAAAAGGCATGACGGTATTGTGGAAGCAATCTTTGTAGTTGGGCCGAACACTACCCAACCGAGTTCCGTATTTGCAGCGTATGGACCATTTTTGTTTACTATCTGCAAATCATTTGGCAGACCCAAGTGGCAGTGGTCCAGACCAATTAACGGCTTAGGTTTGGCGCAGCTCCACTGACGTAGACATCGACTAGCACTGTCTGCTCTTGAGCCTGTATTCCTCCAATCCATTGCATATTTAGGCTGTGACGTTGACCACGCAGACCTAGTTCCTTTAGCAAATCGGCATCCAACATTGTTATTCATGATCCTTCATCCAATAGGGCATATGTATCGACGGATTTGTTTGGACCATAAAGCGTAAATGGTAATACACGAAACAGCAAACGATCGCTTTTTGCAACATCCTGCGTAGCCAGCAATATGTTACCAGACGTACATGCAATTGGTTCCTCTGTTGTTTCATCTTGTAGTTGTTGTTGCTGCGGCACAGGGCGCGCGGTTAATACTTCGTGGAGCAGCTCATGATGTCGTCTCTGACAACCATTAACGGAAGAAAATCTCTTATTGCGACAGTCGCGTGTTGCATGTCTGGGTTTTAGGCAAGTGAAGCACAAGCGATTTAGTTTTACTTTGGACCACCTCTCGGGTACTGATAAGTTAATAAATCGCTTACAGTCGCTGACCTTGTGTTGACCTTGGCACGTAGGACACTTTGGAACAGATGGGCGATGATTCTCCGCGGCATGTAGGATTGGCATCCGTTTCTTCGCCTCTCTGTTATCACTATCTTGCACAGTACAAATTAAATTGGCCATGTCAGTTGGTCAATCGCTGAAGTTTGCAATCGTCGGATATGGTTGCACTTGGCTAGCACATCTGGCCCACTCCAGCCTCTTAGTCATTGGAAGCTTAGCGACTAACTCTTCCAATAAAGTTGGATTCGACATATGCTGATGGCCATTCACTGTTTGGAGAAACACGGCAAGATTTTTCACTTTAGTCGCAAATGGAATAAGACGAGTTACTGCACTTTCACTGATCGGCGCAATCTCACGTACCTGGTTCAATTGGCTTCGTATTAGCTGCTCCGGGCGACCGAACCGAAAGCGAAGTTGATCGATAATCGCATTCACATTATCGGGATGGATTAGGAGAGATCTAACAGTCTCTCTTGCTTCTCCTGTTAGAGCTTTCTGCAACCGCTGGTTGTTTTCCAGGCTTGTGTAGTTGTATGCAGCTGTTGACTGTACGAATGCAGTAAGAAAGATGGGCCAATCCTCAGGCTGTCCACCAAACGCTGGAAGCTCCTGAACCTTTCGAGATACCATAGCTTGTGAGGAATATCCAGAGTTCATAATGTGTTGCTGCGGTATGGCGCTGTAAATCGAAGACGGCGGCTGTGCATAAACGTTGTTCGACGTGTGAGCAGAACTCGTATTTCTTACTGTCGCATTCAAGTAACCGTAACTTGCCGGCGGCATGGTGGCATTTGTGGATGGCATACTCGTTGTTGGTCGTGTGTAGATACTACTGTAGGGACCTTGTCTTGGCGGAAGCGTGTATGTTATTGGTTGAAGGTCAATCGCTGAACAGGCCATCGTTTAAAATGTTGCATCTGACATGGTAAATGGCTGAAATGATGGCGATGTCCCGTATATTGATGACGTAGGTACGGTTGGAACGGTTAGTGGTACTTGGCCTTGTACCTCTATTTTAAACGATTAGCATTGCAAATCGCTTTCCCTCAACCTTTCTTGCATGTTTTTCAGCTGATTTTCCAGTGAGACGATTTGACTTTGCATTTTCAGCAGAATGTCCTCGGTTTGTGCTGCGGCGGCAGTGGCGCTCGTGGAGGCAACCGTCGTGGACATCGTAGCTGAAGTTGTTACTATATTGGCATTCATGGTACTTACATGCTTCTTATTGGTGGTAACCAGGTCAAAGGCGGCGGGGTTTTCCTTATCCATGTGAATTGCAGCTGTGGAAATGGCGATAGAAGGTTCTTGCTGAAAACGTGGACTTCTTCGTGGTGGCGGCGGCGTACGTTGCATTCGGCAGTCGATATTTGGCTTTGTCGTAAGAATTCTGCCGCGGCGGCAGTGGCGGCTTATTGCAGTACGTAAACTGCGAAATAAAGAACTGTCGCGGCTGGCGACTGGAAGGGATACGATTTAACTCTCACCGAATCCGAGTTTAAATAAATGCTGGACGTCTATTTCGTTTGGAGAAGAGTTTATTTCGCAGTTTTATTCCCTTCTTTCTTTTTCGGCTGACAAATGGTAAATGCGTCAAATTAAATGATTTGTGCTTGTAGGGCGAATACGAGCAATGAAAAACAAATAAATGTCAGAAAGAAAGAAAGAAGAAGAGTAAGGCTACGTTTACACTGATCGCAGTTTACACTTGTCGTTCTGCAACACTATGCTTTAGCGCCATAAAGTGGGACTGGGATGATTAAGGTCTTATATAGAGTCTCCTTAATCTTTCGGGATAGGGCCTTATTATTCAATTCAATTATAGCTGCCGATTGTGAGGTTCTGTCTAGTTCGTCGATGATGTATGTACCTTCTTGTTGACAGGATATACTTGGTTTTGCCCTCATTTACAGATCAACTCATTTTGGCAGCTTCCGCTCCAATACAACCAAACGCACAGGTGACAGCCCGTTGTGTTCTCCCAATTATGTCGATATCATTGGCGTTGCCATAGAATATAGTTGAAAACACTTTTGAATGTGCCATCAGTGTCCGCACAAATTTTTCAAACGTAATGTTAAAGAAGTCACATGACAGCGCGTCACCGTATCTAAAACTTGTTTTTTTTGACATCGAAGGTCTCGGTTAAGTCGTTACCTACCTTGGCTGACTAAATCGTCATTCTGAACAGGCATCAGTGCAGAATCTGCCGAAGTGTAAAAATTTGTCGATTGTGGACTTTGCTGGTCTGAAACCGCACTGATGGGGACCAATCAAGTTGCTGACAAAGGGTTTCAGACGTTCACACAATAAGACAGATCAGATGATGTATGCGATGTTGAGGAGACTTATATAATACCTACACTCTTCAGACCAGATCTGAGAAATGTGAAATTATTTTGAACAGCTTTGACGGCTGATAAGCCATCAAGTCTAGCAGCTTTGTTGGATTTTAGCTTAGATATTGGTATCCTTACTTCGTTCTAGTCAGGTGGACGAAAGTTTTGGCTCTCATCGTCTAAGTTGAATGGTCTGACTGCGGGATGTTGGGCTTCTTCGCCGTTATACAGTCTGCAGAAAAAGTTTTTCCATATTCACAGCAGCGACTGTGAATCTACTACAATGTTTGCGTCTTCATCTCTACAGGCTTTTTCTTGCCTTGACAAACTTTTTTTTTACATTTTGGTAAAACTTTCGTTCATTATTCCTGGAGCAAACCTCTCAATATCTTCGATCGCGCGCTACTCCTGTCGTTTTTTTTCTGCTGGAGAAGCCGATGTTCTTTCCGTCTCGTCTGCTCGTATAGCTCACGAGCATCTCTCGTCCTTCGTTGCAGCGCAGCTTGGTTGACTTCTTGTTTATCTGCAAGTGCTTGTCGGAATTTCTTGGTGATGGTCGGGTAGAATCCAGGTCATCAGTTGCGGTGTCTCTAATTGTACGTTGTCAGCGCTGCTGTTAACGGTCCGAACATTCCACTTTCAGACCTGAAGGTCGTTGTCCTTAAACGTTTGCCAGGGTGGTCAACAGTGAGTCAATTTCTATCCGAGGCCATTAGTTGGTTCGTCATATATTTTAATCTCTTCCGTATAGGGTTTTAGTCCTATGACAGCTTAGGCCAGTAAAATGTAGTAATCAACACGGCTTTCTGAAAGGTAGATCAACTAACACTAACCTCGTCGAATTCGTGTCCTCTGTTCTCTCAGCCTTAGAAAGTGGTAAAGAAGTGTACGTTATAATCACTCAGTAAGGCTGTTGATAAGATACCTCATAAACTAATCCTGTTCAAATTGTCCGTCCAAGGCTTTGAACCCATTTTGCTAAAGTGGATATCTACTCACCTGGATAATCGCTTTAACAGTGTTGGTTTCAGGTCTGTCCTATCAGCCCCTTTCTTGGCCACTTCAGGTGTTCCTCAAGGTAGTCACCTAGGTCCACTTTTCTTCATCCTAACTATTAACGATCTTGAAAGGGTCATGCAACACTCAGCACTTTCTCTCTATGCTGACGGCATCAAATTAGTAAACCCATTTCCTCACAACATGACTGCAGCCTCCTTCAAATAGATCCTAACAGTTTTTCCTCCTGGTGTTGCTTAGAACTCAATGTCTCCAAATGGCAATCGATTACTTTCTAACGTAAGTGCAAGAAGTCTCCTCAACGAATTTACCATCTCCACGGCCAACCTATACCCTTTGTTGAATCTATCCGCGACCTTGGCACATTATGCGACAGGGAGCTTAATTTCCGCTCATCACTTGGCTTCGTTAAAAGATGGTCGAAAGCATTCTGCAACCCGTACGTTACCAGATCCACTATACATCACTTACGTTCGCCCACTTCTCGAGTACGCTAGCTAAGCGTGGTGTCCCTTTCAATGAGTTTATGTATCCGGTATTGAGAGCATCCAGCGTCGTTTTTTTCGATTTGCTCTTCGAGGTCTACCTTGGATCATTCCTCTAATCTTACCTCCCTATCAAGACCGTCTCAAACTCAATAACCTGAATATTCTTGAGGAACGAATTGACGCAGCAGATATTCTTTTCATTTACCGACTCCTCTCAGGCTCCGTCGGCTGCTCATCTCTTTACAACTTCATTTTCTTTTACACTAATCCTCGAAACCTATGCTGCCCCCGTCTCTTTTATCAACCAGTCCACCGCACCACATAAGTGATAAGTGATAAGTCTTAGATTTAGTTTGTACGTTTAGTTCTATAGCTTGTAATAAGCCGAATAAATGAGGGTGTTTGCCCCCACCAAAGTTAAAATACGAGTACTACAATTTGTAAACGCTGTCTTTCGCATTGCTATAGATGCTGCATCACCTTGAACATAGATAAACAAACCTAGATGGCAAACTCTACTAATACATTTGCAAACCCTTAACAGCCAGACACACTGTAAGTGCACAGACACACTGTAAGAGAATTCCAACACTTTTACATCTCTATAACTTTGTTAAAATTTGCTAAACTGAGAGAAATTTACAAGCAACATTGCTAGAATGAGAGCGATTTGCACGAGCCTGTGTAATGTGGATGACGTTTTTTTGATTAAAATGGGCGTGGTTTGTATAAAATGGGAGGTAAATTACCATTGATTGCACGGTCACACGGATAGTGGCGATCAGTAGAAACCGGTTTTGATTTTCCAATATATGGAAAGTTTGACATCTAGGTTAGTTTATCTATGACCTTGACGAGAATGTGCATTCGCAAAGGAAAGAGATTTTAGTTTCAATTAGAAGGAATTGGAAGTCAGATGATAAAAAAGACAGGTGTAAAGGATTTGGTAACTGAACAGTCATATTTGTCTATATTCGGTGCAAAGACTACTCTCACTGTTCACCAAGGTTTCTACATATGTACAGGATGCGCCATCTTTTATGTCAGTAAGTAAATATTGAATAACTTTGACATTTATCAATCGGTTGACTTGAGTAGACATGTTTTTGAAACGTCAATTCAGTACAATTTTACAATGACGCTGTACATTCAAAATAGTCGTTCAGTTGTGTTAACTCAACGTCTCCTTCATCTCCAACAAGCACCGTCTGACAACACTATTCGTTGGTTGCTGTCGAATTTTGTTGAGCACGGGACAGTGGGAGATCGTCAACAAATAGTTTATCAACGTTCAATACGTTCCAATGGTTGATGCTGAACCTGATTTTTGGAAGCAAATTTTGATGACCGACGAGGCCCATTTCACACTCTCTGGCGTTGTTAATAAGAAAAATTGCCGCACTTGGGAACGGAGAATCCATACGAGATCCATGAAACACCATTGCAAGACCAAAAAGACCATTGCAAAGACTGTTTGGGCCCGCGTTTACGCCAAAACCATCATTGGACCATTTTTCTTCAGAGAAGGCGAAACAGTCGATGGGAATCGATATCGGCTCATTATGTCTGTCCACAAATGTGAAAAATGTCTGAACGGATACTGGTTTCAATAAAACGGTGCGCCATGCCACACTGCAAATCAAACAATGCAGTTTCTGCAACGAAAATTCCCTCTAGGTACGTGTGCTGTCAAAAAATGGCGACATTGACTAGCCACCCAGATCTCCAGATTTGGTACCTCTGGACTTTTTTTTGTGGGAGTTATCTGAAAAGCAAAATGTACGCCAGGAAGCCTTAGACCATTGAAGAGCTCAAGGCAAACATTCGTATCGAATTCATCGCTATACCGCCCGGGATGCTTGAAAAAGTGATAGAAAACGCAGCAAAGGGGGCACCTTTTGCTTTGGTCAATAAAGGCGGCCACTTCATTGTTGTATTCAAAAACTAGTCCAAGTCAATTGTAAAGGACCAAATTAAATAAAAAATACCTCATATGCACATGTGGAAATCTGGCGCACCCTGTATATGTTAGTGCCTGTCTAGCAGTGAAGTTGGAAGCACCTGGTCTATTCTTTATTGGAGTATAACTTGAAACATATTAAAGATGCCAGGCAACTTGGAGCCATCGTAAGATGCAACAGCGTGTTAATAACCCGGCCCATTGCCCATTTACCGGGGGGTAGGTCGCTCTCCTTCATAACTACCAGATCGTTGATCTTTATGTTTGGCTTCTGTCGATTTTCCAGCCAGCGAGGTCGATTTTGCAGCGAAGTTAAATACTCCAGCGTTTCCAATAGCCCTGGATCTTAGACTGTATACTTTGCCAGCAGGATAAACGGTTTGGTGGAATGTCTAACATCGGCTCTGAAATAGCTGCATATGATTCACCTAGAAAGAAATGCGAAGGTGTTACTGGGTCTAGGTCGTGATCGGAAATTTGGCATAAAGAACGGCTTCGATCTGTGTCAGCAATGTATTAGGCTGTTCAAACGTTAGAATGTCTGTTCCAATGACGCGTCGAAGGTGTTGTTTTACGGACTTCATGCCCGCCTCCCACAAACCGGCGAAATGTGGTGCCGAAGGGGGAATGAAATGTCACGAAATTCCGTCACGAGCTAGCGATTCTGCAACGATGGAATTGTGGTTTTCAGACATCACTTGTTCATGAATTTCTGATAGTTGGCGAGCGGCTCTGTGGAAATTTGTGCCATTGTCCAAATAGAGGACGCAGCCAGAAATGCGTCTGTGGTTAAGTCACTCCCGAGTTCTAAATGTATTGCTTTCGACACAAGCCAAACGAAGAGTGAGATATAGCCTTTATAGAACACAGGTTTGCGACCCGATTTCACTTCTAACACTATTGGCCCGGCATAGTTATAACCGCAATGAGCAAACGGTCTAGTTTGTTGTATTCGTTGGGGAGGAAGGTCACCCATTAGTTGTGAAATTGTTACGGTAAATTTTCCCGCAACAAGTTTGGCTCTCTTTTCCCTTGTAAGTCCTTTCGGTCCCTCTTTTCTTTGAGTGGGAACACCGAGCTTTGGCGGAGGTGGAGGGCAGCCATGATCCCATCAGCCAGTGGCCGACCAATCCCAGACCTCGGAAAACAACCCACATAGGTTCACGGGAAGAACCCCAGGGTGCGACAGGAGGTCCACCAGGAACACCGTTGTCGGAGCCCATAGATAGACGGGAGACTCGCAACGGGCAGCATCAGACAGGACGTCTGAAAGTCGCCGACGGGTGGGGACGGACGGTCCTTTCAATCTAGACACCCCAACACGATGATGACGGGTGGGGGAAGACGATCCCTGGAATCTACACCCCAACGAAAGCCAAACAACAGAAGGCGAAGAGTACACCCCATTATACTACCGAGGGGCGTACGAGCCAAGTGATCGATGGGTGAAGAGACGACGATCTCTTTTATAGCAACACCCCAACGAGGGAGCAACAGTGGTGTGCAGGCGGACGGCCAGTATAATCGGGCACACCCCAACGACGCACCAGCTTTAAAAGTTAGGTTCGATGGGTGAAGGGATGACGATCCCTTTTTAAGCCAGCACCCCACCGATGGAGTACCGGAGGAGCAGCAGAGGCGTGTAGGCGGACGGCCAAGTAATAAGACCGCCTCCACCGAGGGAACAGACAAGCGAATATACAATACACAAACATACAACAACAACCAACAACCAAGAACACCAACCAACAACAAAGAACGCTAACCGACAACAAACATGCAAAAACCATCACCAACCCACAACAACGATGGTACAAAAGGACAAACTGGCAGAGAGGCCAGAGAGCAGAAGGGCCCAATGACAAAAAAATAAATAAATAATTGTAAGGAGTGGCACGCTATTTGTCAGTCCCCACACCCCCCCCCCCAAAATCTGAACGCCGATCCATCGGAGTAGGCAGGGACCCGGAAAAAAAAAATATGAAAAGTATAATTTTCACATGCACTGTACTTTTCTTTTGTGAGGGGCGGCGATCCAACGGATGGTTGGATCGAGATACAATCCCTTCTGGATTGTATCTACATTCTTTTCCTTTCGTCCCAACACTCCAGCTACCATTCCATCCATTTCCTTTCTCCTTCGCGATCGTTTAATTTTAACAAAAATTTCATTAGTGTAATCCGATGGGGGAAAAATGCCCGGGTATCAGAAATGAAAGAAACTCTGCTTTTCGCATTTTAATTGTATGTAATTGCTTTAGAACCTAAGAGTAGGCAATAGCTAGGATCCACAGCTTCCAGAAACTCCCAGTCATTACTGGAAGTGGGAGCGAACTCCGAGACTGAGGAGTTTAGTATGAATGTGCAAAATGGAATGTGTGAGAGGCCTAGTCGGACACGGGGGCACACCCTAGCAAAGCTTGCTAGTGTGGTAGCTAGAAATCCCGTCGTTGGGTCTACTACGGCTGAATGGATGTGAGAGAGAATGTGCGGGTGAATGTGTGTGTGTGTGTCTGGCGGGAGCTGTGGATCGTAGAAGATCTGGCAGAGACTTTGAAAAAGACCAGCGATTAGAGAGGGTCAGCCTAAGTTTTTTTTTTATTGCGAATACTTGTTTTTTGTTCTGCGAAGAGCAAAGTTTTTTTTTCTTTTTTTTTGTTTGCGAATTGCGTGAAGCAATTCTGTCGGGTTTTTTGATAGAGTAGAGTAGACATTTTTTTGTGAATTAAGTCGCGAGTTCTGCCCTAGAAAAAAAAAAATTTAGAAATTAACATACGAGGGCGGGTCAATAAGTCCGTGACTTTTGGAATAAAACACAGATTTTTTGATAAAAAAATAATTTTATTTTTCAACGTAGTCTCCCTTGAGCTCTATACACTTTGTCCAACGCTTCTCCAATTTTTTTATCCCTTCCAAAAAAAATGATTTGTCGAGGTCCTCAAAATAGGCCTTTGTTTGCGAGATGACTTCATCATTGGAGTCAAATCTTTTTCCACCAAGCCATTTCTTCAGGTTTGGGAACAAAAAGTAGTCGCTCGGAGCCAAATCTGGAGAATAGGGTGGATGAGGGAGCAATTCATAGCCCAATTCATGGATTTTTGCCATGGCAACTGCACATGTGTGCACCCTTGCATTGTCTTGGTGGAAAAGAACTTTTTTCTTGGCCAAATAAGTTGGCATAATATTCCCCATTGATTGTTCTTCCCTTTTGAAGGTAGTCAATGTGGATTATCCCGCGTGCATCCCAAAAAACAGTCGCCATAACTTTATTGGCTGACAAACCCACCTTGGCCTTCTTTGGCGCCGATTCACCCTTACAAACCCACTGTTTGTTCTCTGGTGTGTTGTGATGGATCCATGTTTCGTCCACGGTTACAAAACGGCGCAAAAACTCCTCCATATTGCGATTAAACAACGCCAAACCTTCCTGTGAAGTTGTTACACGATTGCGTTTGTGGTCGACTGTGAGCAAACGCGGCACCCATCTTGCGGAAAGCTTTCTCATGCCCAAGTGATCATTCAAAATTGAAACCACTGAGCCATGCGAGATCCCTACGGCTTCCACAATCTCTCGCACTTTCAATCTTCGGTCGGCCAACACCATATCGTGAATTTTTTCGATTGTTTCGGGTGTAGAAACCTCAACTGGGCGTCCAGGACGTTCGGCATCTTCAGTGCTTGTACGGCCACAACGAAATTCAGTAAACCACTTTTTTACCATTGAAATCGATGGTGCAGAGTCCCCATAGCATTTATCAAGCTTAGCCTTGGGCTCGGTAATGGTTTTTTTTCGAAAGAAATAATGCTTAATAAGCACACGAAATTCACTTTTTTCCATTTTCTCCTTAAATTAGTGAGTAGTCTGATAAAAATAGCTGTCAAACACAAACTAACTGACGCAGCAAGTTTAAATTTTGACTGGAATCAACTGACAGATGCCTGTTGACAGGAGCAGTGTTGCTGTTTCAGTAAAGAGGTCAGAAATTCAAAAAGTCACGGACTTATTGACCCGCCCTCGTTATATACAAAAGCAAGAAAAAGGAGATACGACAAAGACAAAAAAAAGGAGAAAGGAAAGGATACGAGGATTGGACAGCGGGAGTAGCGGGACGATAGGAACGAGGCACTGGGTCAGAAAGGGGCACAACACCGCCAGGAATAGTGCAGTGATAGTGTAGAAAACAAAAAAAAAAAATTTATTAGAAAGTCGTTTTTTTATTTCGCAAATTGAGACTCCGGTGGGCCGCGCGTGCGGAAAATCCCGAGAAAAGACGGGACACGCGACCCGTTTGATAACGTTCTTGTTTTTTTTTTTCGGGGCTGAAAGAATAGCGGGTCACTATATCGACGAGTGTGCCGCTACTTAAACAGTAAATAAATCGTCGAGCTCCAACGGAGCCGTTATAACGTTGAGTAAATTTTGTTTTTTTTGTTCGGTTTTTTTACTTCGGGGAATTTTTTTTCTTTTCTTTTTTTAAAGGTTTCGTGATTCCGCGGGAAAAATCACGTGGCGCCCATTTTTTTTTATTTTATTTATTTTGCCCAGATTTAGCGGCCGTTAACGCGCTACCTGGTGGAACCCAGAGAGAACTTGCTATTATTTGGTTCGGGGCATCGCCGTATATCGGTGCCGGGAATCGAACATAGCAAAATGGTAGCCTTTCGTTGGCGAAAACACCGAATACAAGTACGAGTATGTGTTATCTTGAGAATTATATTACGACACCCGATTATCCAAAATTCTTGGCGAAGTAGCGCAAAAAGAGTTGATATTCCCGGATGCAAAAAACGTATGAGCGCGTCGAGAACAATTAACCTTGTTATAGCATGACCCTTGGGAATGATGATAGGCTGTTTAAAGTTGTATGTAATGTTGGCCTGTTGTATTCGTCCTCCAACGCGTAGAACATTCTCAGAATCTAGAAAGGGAGATAAACTTAGTATCTTCCAGTTTTTGTTACATGCGTGCAACCGTTCTAAGTAGCATATTCCAGTATGAAATGTGTGTTGCCAGTATCTCAAATGGATGATCATCGTAACTCATAAAGAGCGATTGAGGCGCAAGTTTCCTTGCTTCGTCAAAGCAGCTAGGGTCTTCTGCAAGCTGATCTAGAATTGGCCAGCTGTTTGATCCTTGTTGCAGCCATATAGGACCTACCCACCAAATGGTGTGCGAAAGAAGTTGTGAAGGTAGCATACCGCGAGAGGCGCAATCGGCGGGATTGCTTTCAGATCGAACGTGAAACCATCGGTCTCTTGGGATTGGATCGAGAATCTTCGAAGTTCGATTTCCAACCAATATATTCCAGCGTCTGGGAGAAGACGATAGGCACGACCGATTTTTGAACGGCATCGAGTAGTCTCGCGAGTAAAAGGGATACGCAGAGTTCTAAACGAAGGATACTCAATTGTTTTAAAGGGGCAACGCGAGACTTAGCGGCGACGATAGTTGTTTTGAATGTACCATTTGGAAGTTCATAACAAGAGTATATCACTGCTGCATATGCCGATGCAGACGCATCAGAAAAACCATGTATTTTTAAATAGGAATGTGACAGGCCTAAGATTCGAGGTATTTCGATTTTGGAAAACACTAAGAGCTCTTCGCGGAACCGATTCCATTTCATAGCTATAGAAGGAAGGATTTGATCATCCCAGTCGAGTTTAAGGTGCCAAAATTCTTGGAAGACGATTTTCAGTTGTACGAGCGAAGGAGCGAGAAAACCAAGAGGATCGAATATACCTGCCACGTCTTCAAGAATCTGACGTTTGGTAATGGGTTTATGCGAAAACTAAAAATATCACACTTAGGATTCCAATGAAGGCCAAGCACTTTTGTCCACGAGTCTGCACTAGTATCTAACGAGATGGCTTTATCCAAAAGAGTGTCTGAATGTTCATACCGCACTCTGATAAGAGTTCTACCAACGATTGTTTTTTGAAAATAGCACCCACCTGATACAACGTCGTCAACATAAAGGTCATTTAGCACAATTTTAGAAGCGATTGGAAATTCTTCCTTATAATCATTGGCCAGTTGTTCCAATGCCCGTACTGACAAAAAGGACGCACACGACGTACCGTATGTAACTATCCGAAGCCGAAAGTGCTGTAATGGTTCCGAAGGAGATTTTCGCCACACTATCTGTTGAAGGTCGCAGTCCTTTTCCGAGACAAGAATTTGGCGGAACATTTAAATAATATCAGCGGTGAAAACATACTGATGCCGTCGAAATCTTAAACAAACTGAAAACAGATTGCGTTGAATAGGAGGGCCGACCAGCAGCAAGTCATTTAACGAGTTTCCCTCTGTATCCTTGAAAGAACCATCAAAGACTTCGTGGTGGTGCTGCTTGGTTTAAGAACCGTGTGATGGGGAAGGTAGAATACATTTGAATTTCCTATTCCCAGTTCAAGATACTCGTCGAGGAATTTGGAGTAGCTTTGTAAGAGGTCCTTATCTTTTGAAAATTTCCTCTCCATTGCTTTTAGGCGTGAAACAGATCCACTGAGAGTGTCGGAAAACAGTGGCGAGTGTTTGAAGGGCTGTTAGACGATTTATTTTCCCTCTGCGTTACGACGATGGGTGCAAAGAAAGTGTTCCTCAGTTTGTTTATTTTCGATAGACGAGGTTGATTTGGAAACTTCTTCAATCGTCCAAAATGATTATAAGATGGCATCGATGTTTAGAACACGAGTGGTGAGAGAAAATACGGGTTTCATCCTTGGATGGTAAACTCCCCTGCTAACACCCAACCGAAGATGGTGTTTTTGGGCTATCGGATATCCATGATTACTGTGGACCACACTTCCCTGTAGGATTTCCCATGCTTTGTTGGCTCCTAATAAGATATCAACAGAATTCGATTCATTGAAGAAAGGATCGGCTAAATCCAGTTGAGTCAAATGATCCCAATCTTCGACGCTAAATGAGGTTGTTGGCAAATTCGAGGTGACGTTCGATAGAATATATGTATCGACCAGGATACTAAATAGATCACAGCGTGACGATGTATTGAGTGAAAGGAGTCCTCTGGATCTTCCGGCGGTGGTCGACCCAATGCAGCTGATCGATATGCGAGCATTTCTTCGTTTGAGTCCGAATTTTTGGACACAGGACTCAGGCACGAATGAAACCTGCGAGCCTGAATCGATTAGGATGTGAACCTGTTGGAATCTACCGTTGACATCTAACACCTTTGTATGTGACGTGCGATGTTGACCGAATGGTTGTTAACGACGAAATCTGTTGCTCCCGAAATTGAAGCGATGTTAGGATTGACCGAGTTGTTTTGAGTAATTTCGTTAGATTGACGAGACGAATTGGTAACGTATGAATTAGCCAAAGGGTTGAGGTTGCTGGTTACGGAATCATCATGAACCAAACTATGGTGACGAGTGTTGCAACGCGCAGACGAATTACCAGTACGCAAACAGTTGAAACAAATTCTATTAGATTTCACGAATTCTCTCCTGGATTGCACGGTCATGCCTAAGAAATCTGAACATTGAGACAGACCATGCGAAGAATTACATTTAAAACAAGCAACGGCTTCTGATTGGCTTCTAGGTTTTGTGTCACGAATGGTAAGTTTACAACTTTCTAAGACCTCACAACGATGTTCTAAGAAATCATTGAATTGGTTGGATAGTCTTCTAGAACAGTTTCTTCGGGCCACGCCTGGCGAATGTCAGGGTCCACCTTATTTATTAGGACGTAAGTAGGTAAGCCATGGATCCCTATTGATCGAGTTGATCGAAGTTAATCCTCGTATGACCGCATCGGATCCATCTTGTTGGAATAAAAGACGCAGGTAGATATTCAGTTTTTTTAATATATGAATTGGAATTTATTAAAAATTTCCTATAAAGGGAAATACAAATAAAAATACAATTTTTATTAATCTTTTATATATTTTCTTACTTTTAGTCACCTAGCATCTATTCCAGTTTTTTACTTTTTATATTGAGCGCCTTTTCTTGTGTCAACTTGACACCTGTCATTCGCTTTCTGATAGGGGTGTGTCCGCACGTTTGTGTTGGGTTGCGTCCACACCCTCCCCCGGTATGGGCAGTCCTGGACTTACCACTTCTGTTTCTGCTCTAACATCCAACACATCTAACTTGACGGCGGGCCTCTCGTATATACCACTGATGGTCTTAATTGTGGCCGATCTAACTTGACCATCCTTGGCGAGCTTGGTTGCGATGACTCTCCCTTTTGGCCAACAGTTTCGGGGATTTGCAGGATCAACGATTATAACAATGTCCCCAACTTCAATTGGTTTCTGTGGTTCAAACCATTTTGACCGCCTTGTCAGGGTCGGAAGGTACTCCAGTACCCATCGTTTCCAGAAAGCATCAGCATATCGTTGGGACATTAGCCAGTTTTTTCGAATCGCGGTTCCGTCGTTATTAAGTGGAGCCCACGGCTTGGAACCATTCGATGAGCCTAGCAGAAGGTGGTTTGGGGTAATTGCTTCACAGTTTTCGTCCGACACTGGGACGTACGTTAGCGGTCGACAGTTTAATACATGCTCTATTTCAATCAAGGCGTTTTGAAGGACTTCGTGAGTTGGGTTCTTATTGGGAATAATGCGATGAAGAACTCTCCTGACGGATTGGACTAACCTTTCCCAACTACCACCCATATGTGGCGATAGCGGGGGAATAAATATCCATCTAGTTTGAGCATTTGTAAACTCTCTTACCATCTTATCCTGGTCGACTAGTCGTAGTGCTTCGTGAAGTTCCTTACTGGCCGCTGTGAAGTTTGTGCCTCGGTCGCTGAAAATTTCGATTGGGGTTCCCCGTCTGGCTATAAAGTTACGGATCGCCATAATACATGAGTCGACCGTCACGATGCCACCTCGATGTGGACCGCTCGAATAGTCAAACAGGTTATCAAAACCCCCCATCTTTTTTCGAGTCGCCGCCCGATTAACACGTTTATTGGGCCAAAATAGTCGATACCGATGTACGAAAAGGGTCGACAATATGCTGAAAGTCGAGCAGCGGGAAGCCCAGCCATCATCGGAGAACGAGGTTCGGCGTTTTGGGTCTTACATCGCTGGCACTGTTTTCGTTCCGCCCGCGTTGCAACTCGCAATCGAAATATGAAGAACCTTTGGCGCAGTTCATTTACTACCGTTTCCTGGTTACAGTGATGGTACCTGTTATGAACGTCGCGGATTATAAGCGTCGTTATATGGTGGCCCCTCGGCAAGATAATCGGCCGTCCTATCTCGCTACTTGTCATATTCTGAGCATCGATCCTACCTTTAATCCTTAGAACTCCGTGGACATCTAGATACGGTGAGAGTCGCCATAGGGGGCTCGTCTTGCAGATTCTTCCTTTTGAATCAAGAGCTATCATCTCTTTGGAATAAATATCGTGCTGCGCCTGGCGAAACAGGTAGTTCTCTGCCTTAGTAAATTCTGTTTGCTGAATGCAGCCAGTTTGCGGCGATTCTGTGGGACAAATTTTAGATTTTAGGTTATTAACATACCTTAGGACAAGAGCTGTTATTCCTAGAAGTCGTTTCCAGTCCGAATAGCGTTCGGGCTGTAATATATGCGGTCGTGGGGTTACATTTGCACCTGCATCTGAGTGGTGGTTTAAGTATTTCGGCCTTAGCTCCTCGTCGGTAGTTTTACTAAAGTACGGGTCAGCAAATTCGGGCCAGTTTTCCTTGGGTTCGCGAAGAAATTGCGGGCCGTTTAACCATCTGCCGCCACTAGAAAGGTCTGGACGTGGTTGCCACTTAGTTCCTTCGTCGGCCACATTTAATTTAGTTGGAATCCAATGCCATTCATTGACTTCGGTCGTATCCAAAATTTCACTTACTCGAAATGCCACAAACTGACTGTACCGTCTATGGTCGGATCTAATCCAACTCAAAACATTGCGGGAGTCTGACCAAAAATGTCTGCTGCTAACCGTTATGTAGTGCTCCTTTATGATGCAGAGAACCGCTGCCTGCAGTTCCAGCCGTGGGATGGAAAGCATCTTAAGAGGTGCGACTCGAGTTTTTGCAGCAACTAGGGAGCACTCTGTCGTAGCTCCATTGACAACTCGGAAATACGCCACAGCAGCGTACCCCTCCTCGCTGGCATCTACAAACACATGTAATTCGGTCTCTCTTGCTTGTTTGAATGTTGTAATCCTCAGATAGCATCTCGGAATCTTAACTGCTGCTATACTCGGCAGGACTTCTAGCCAGGTAAGCCACCTTTGAAATTCCGGATCTCTAATCTTATCGTCCCAGCCTATTCCTGATCGCCACACATCTTGCAGTAAGATTTTCACAAATATGAGGAAATTTGCTATAAGCCCCAACGGGTCGAAAATTTTCATTAGCGTACGAAGCAGCTCACGTTTGGTTGGATGTCGTTCGCCAGAAAACAAATCTTTATCGTGCTCAGATATCTTTATCTTGAAGGTGAACACGTCATCGGTGATACTCCACCACATGCCCAGAACCTTTTCGGAGTCAGACTCCGCGCCGATGTTGAGGTCGACTTCGCTCTCGACCTGATCATGCATTGCGTTGACTATTGCTGATGAGTTGGACATCCAGTTCCTGATTTCAAATCCAGCCGACTCATGTATGTGTTTGATATCTCGGGCCAACTGAATCGCTTCGTCGATGGTATCCACGCTGTCGAAAAGGTCATCCACGTAATGATCGACTCCACTGCTCTAGGAAATTTAGCTTTAAACCGTCCTGCGTTTAAATTTTTGATATATTGGGCACTATTCGGCGATCAGGTAGTCCCAAACGTCATCACGTTCATAACGTACTCCTCCGGCATCTTTTTCGTCTCGTCGTCCCGCCACAAAAAACCTGAGTCTTGATCTGCTTTCTGGATTCCAACTTGATGGAACATTTCGCGGATGTCCCCGCATATAGCAATTTTCCTTTGACGAAACCGGAACATTACTGAATTGAGGGGCTTTAGTTGGTCGGGCCCTTTAAGTAGGACTGAATTCAGCGACACCCCTTGAAACTTCGCTGCGGCATCACATACCAGCCTCAGCTTTCCTGGTTTGTTCGGATTTGTCACGGGGAATACAGGCAAATACCATGTGCGCGGACCTCGCCGTTTAGCTTCCACTTCAGAAAGCTTGCGGATGTAATTTCTCGAGAGGTAATGACCGATTTTCTCATTCAGACTCTCCCTGAGTTCAAGATCACGCCGCATTCGTTTCTCTAGACACGAGAGGCGCCTTATCGCCATTTCTCGGTTATCGGGCAGTTGGACGTCGTCGAACCTCCATAGGAAACCTGTTTCGAAGCTCTTTCCTTTTCGTCGAGTGGTAGCACGAAGTAGGTCGTGTGCCCGCTGGTCATCTCAGGATGTTAAAGGTGATTCCTGTTTGGTCACTCCGAGGCCTTCTAGAGTGAAAAAGCTTTTTACCAGTTGTTGCAATCAGTGGTCCTGGTCTTCATTGCAGTCGCAGCTGCTGACACTATGGTGAGATATTTGGCTAACTCTTGAAACGTTGGCATTTTCGCCTCTCGGGCCGTACACTACCCATCCCAGTCGCGTCTTGGAGGCAAACGGTTGATTATCTCCTAATCCTTCGATAGAGTTCGTGGCGAATCCAAGCTTCATGTTGTCTAACCCGATGAGGATACGTGGACGTATGGCGCCATAAGAAGTAGCAGGGACGCCCTTGAGATCTTGATACAATTTTGATAAATCGGACATGTTCAGGGATTGCTCTGGCAGGTCAAGTGATTTCACGGTCCGAACATTTGTCAGGCGGTATTTTTTTGCTGACTTACAAATGCCTGAGATATCGACGTCGATATGCTGGGAGTTGTATCCGTAACGGTGAGTGTTAGCCGTCCACTTCAGGCAGAGGGGTTATCGAGGATCCGTCATCGAGAAAGGCGTACGTGTGCACGGTCCTGTTTTCGCCATAGAGAATAACTGGCACGTAGCGATATAGAATGGACTGCTTACTGCTCTGGTTGTGGTAATTTAATACCTCCGAAGCCTGATGTTCTGCCTTTGGTGTTGATAGATTGTGCAGCAGTCTGTGGTGTAGCAGGTCGCAACCGTTTATACCGCAACGAACCTTTGAGCGGCAGTTCCGATAGTAATGTGGTTTTGAACACTTACGGCATAAACGATTTTCCATTTGGAGCTCTGACTCAGTTCGAGAAATGCCTTACAGCTTACTACCGAAGAGCAGTTTGAGGAACATACGCAACATGTTTTCGTAGCGGCTGTGTTGTTTGTTTGACCGCATCTCTGATGAGTAGAGCGCACAGGTGCTAGTTGTGTTTCCTCCGAATGCATGTGCAGAAAACCTCTCTCTTTTGGCTGGCGTACGTTGATACTTGCAGTTGATAGCGCTGGGATTTTTACACAATTCGCTGCACCCGCGATTTGGTAAAGCCACTCGCCAAAGTCGGAAAGGGTGCAGCTTCCGAGAGTTTGTCGAAAAATTCCCCAATTCAGGCGGATCGATGTCGGAAGCTTCTCCACGAGCTCTTGTAAGAGGGCAGGGTTGCATAGGTGGGAAAGCAGCCCCGAGGCTTCTATTGTAGCGATAAGGTTCTGCACTGCCAAAGCAAACTTCACGATGCTCTCCAACTTCCCTTCTTTTGGCGCCGGCGTTGAGTGAATCCTCGGTAGCATACTGTGAACGATGAGCTCTGGTCGCCCATACAACATTCTCAACGCTGAGATTATGCGCGGAACACAAGACGGTTGTAGCAGCATACTGCGCACTGCTTCGTATGCATCGCCTTTCAATGCCCTTTGTAGCCGCGAGATGTTTTCTTGATCGGAGAATCCACATAAATGAGTGGTGCGTTCATAGTCGGATATAAAGCTTGGCCAATCGTCGGGGGTTCCATTGAAAGGCTGTAGGTCTCTTGATATGGAATGACGGCCTGCTAGTTGGGATTTATTTAGCTCACCGATCGGATTGCGTGGCAATGTTCGATTTAGGGTTTGCTCTACGGTAAGTGGAACTTCTCGATGGTGTTGCATAAAGGTGCTAGAGGTGCTGGAGCACAATATCCATTGGCCGTTCAAAGAGCTGTGAAATCCGAGGTGTTAACGGACGTTCACCCAGAGGCGGTGGCGGTTGTCGCTGGAGTCGTTGTTCAGGTTCAAGTTGCGAGGATGGTCGCAGATTTGGTCGTGATCGTAGTGCGCATGACAGGGCCTGTTGCTCTTGCTGCTGAGATGTCTGCTGTAAATTCATACGCTGCACTTGCTGTGGCAGCTGATTGGCCACATTGGCGCCAGGCCACGATTTGCTAACATCCCACTGGTACTTTCGGTAATCGAATAAATTAGCAGCTTGTAAGTTAAGCAGCAGGGCGGCATTTGTTCCATTGTTGGTAGGATTTGGTGCGTATATGGTGGGTGGATTTTGTGTTGAATTACGCACCTCCTCTAACCACAGTTTTACTGCCGCATTTCCTTGGACGGGATGTACAACTTCATCGCCAGCATGTGACGAACAATCATCTTCAGCTTGATGCAGGAGCGATTATTTTTTCTCCAGGTACTCCCTGTCGCGCTGCTTACGCCTCTGCAGTTTAACTTGTTCCTCTTCACGTCGTTTTTCTTCGAGAAGCTGCTCTTCGTTGTCGCGATTCTCTTCCAGAGCGCGCTCCTCTTCCAGTCGTTGGAGTTCTAATTGCAAACGGCGGGCGGATGAGTTTCTAGACGATGGTGGTGCGACTGGAACTGCTTCGTTTGCTTGGCTTACTTGGACGAAATGTGCGGGAGCACTTTCCTTATGTATGATTGCTTGACAATCCGGATAGCTCCACTCGTGGTTCGCAATGTCGTCGTTCACCCCAACACAATCGAAGTGGTACCATTTGTCACATGTGTCGCACATAACCATATTTCTATTATCCGGGCCGGTGCACAATTGACAGCTGGACTTCGCACATTTCCTTGCCGTTTTCGAACTTTTTGGAGATCTCGCTAGTTTGGAAGACTTCGCAAAAGGTCCAGGCTCCATTTTTTTTTTATGAAATTGATTTTAAAAGAAATTTTTAACTTGTTGGAATAAAAGACGCAGGTACATAGATATTCAGTTTTTTTAATATATGAATTGGAATTTATTATACAAATACAATATACGTTTTATTAATCTTTTATATATTTTCTTACTTTTAGTCACCTAGCATCTATTCCAGTTTTTTCCTTTTTATATTGAGCGCCTTTCCTTGTGTCAACTTGACACCTGTCATTCGCTTTCTGATAGGGGTGTGTCCGCACGTTTGTGTTGGGTTGCGTGCACACATCTCTATGGCCTTCAAGAGATGATTGCTTTGTGTCTGCCTCAGAAACATATGATGCCTTGCAAGGAACTTGCTGGATTATAAAATGAAGTACAGTTATTAGCGAGTACAAGAAATTTATTTGTTTTTTTCAAATTTCATTCCAAAGCAGTTAGGTTAAAGCATTTTCCACTCCATCCCATAGTTCCATCCCATAGCCTCCATCTACTCGTACAATAGTTATCCTTGAACATAAATAATGAGTGTTATTTTATTTTATTTGTTTAATTTGTAAATGGCAATTTGGGAGTATCATACGAGTATAACTGGGTATATCGTGGTGATGATTTTTTTTCCAACCGAAGAGAAAGGACTTACATTCGAATTGGAATCCGAAGAAGCGCTTCTAGCATTCTATAATACATAAAGAAAGCAAGATTATTCTTTCTATAAGCATTTAAGAAATCGGTGGGATTTATTTAAATTTATATTCAACCCGTTTCGCATCCTTTGACACAGGATACGGAGATACAGAATCTTAATCTGTACTCCAGGCAAACCATTATTCATTTGTTTCTCGCAAGTTGAATACCCGAAATGTAACTGCAACCACCTGGATGCCTTACGGAATATGTAATGTAAATGCTTGCGGCACATAATCCTTTGGCAGGCAAAGGACATGTACTGTCTAAAAGCTGTACGACCGACGACGTACAACTCCTAGATGGGGGTCGATTTGCATGCTATGTCCATAAATCATAATCCAGAAGCTTTTGAAAAGAAGATGTGGAACTTCTTGTGCAAACCGAAAATGTTACCACATTGGTATACGTACTCGCATATATGTATATGTAAGTATGTATTTCTAGCTGCATAGTTGGTGTATGGCAAGAGTGTTAGTTTGAGGTGAATGTGAAGTATTGGGTGCTCTGTAGCTGTCGCTATGTTATAATAATCTTATTACGAGTAATTGGAAAACGACGTTTTGGTTCTGAACTTGTGCTTACTCGTAGTTTTTGTACAGAATGACGTGCATCTTTCAGAAATTACAAATTATGTATGCAAATGACATGGTGATAATATTTCATTTATTTAAGGAGCAACTATAAATACGGAAGGGAAGAAATAAGAGTCACAGTATGGGTGATAGTTGGTAATTTAAGTGCTGGTACATTTAACCTTCACTTTGTCGCCAATAAAAAAACTCTTAATCTTGACAGTAAACACCCGGGTATAGAAATATAACTCTCATATATTTTGTATGGGAATTTTATTTTCTACCATTCAATTTTGTTATTTGTTGGTGCTTTATCTTTTGACGTGCTGTGTTTGTTGTGTTTACATTTTAAACTTTTCTGATCTAGTTCACGGGATAGGGTTGCCAATCTGAAAAAGTGTTCAGCTTTGTTCAATGAGGCTGCCCAGCTCAGTCCAGAGCATGAACATTTCAGGTATTCGTGTGCAATGAGACAAATTTCTGCCCAGCTCATGTTTGCTTTTTGTTCAATGACTCTACCTGTACTCTGCACTGGGCCCCTATTCCGGTTCTATGATAAAATGAAATGTCAAGCAATTGCTTCGTTCAGACGTGTATTGTGCAAAGAATTTTTTTGTAGTGATTTTTCTTTCTTTTTTTTTTCGTCTATAATCTTCTCCTTCACTCACTCCTCGGGGTAAGTGATTCAAAGATTTAAATTCTCATCAACCTTTGACAACTGAGTATAGACATCTACAACTGGATACGATTAATTTAAAATGGGCGGGGGGACACCCCCTCTAGACAGTAACCGGTTTAACCTTCTCCAATCTGAGTTTGTGTTAGACCGGAGTAAAAAAAATAAAAAAAGAAAATGCCATGAAACAGAATATGTGCCTTTACCTACAATTAACAACGATAACAACCTTCCTCGCTTTATTGTAATTTCTGGTACCGAAAAAATAGGAGAGACCTTACGACCACTTTCTTCGTACAACCCCTTCCAGATAAATCGCGGTCTGGAATTCATATCAAAAGAATTGCTAGAGGTCAAAGCTATGAAATCAGGCGACTTACTGGTAAAAGTTCTTAACTTGCAAATAGCTGAAAAATTCCTGAAAGCTAAGTTCATCGACTTGATTCCTGTAAAAATAACCTATCATGCAAATCTCAACTCAGTTCAGGGCAGAATATATTCTAGATATATTATTGACATATCAGAAGAAGAACTTTTATCTGAGCTCAAGAAATTCAAGGTTACCGAAGTCAGAAAAATGATGAAAAAAGAAAACGGTAACCTCATACCCACAGGAGCAGCAATAATTACGTTTGATCTGATTCGACGACCGAATGAAATCAAAATTGGCTGGCTCAATTGCAAAGTTGAGGAATTTATCCCAAATCCAATGCGCTGTATTTTTTGCCAAAAACTTGGCCACACAAAAAATCGCTGCAACAACTCGGCATTGTGTAAGGAATGCTGCCTCCCACCTCCGCATGATACCTGCCCACGAATTTTCTGTGCGAATTGCAACGTAGAAACTCACTCGTCATACGACCCCGGATGCCCAGCGTTTCTTCGACACAAATCGGTGAACAAAATTAAAGCTGATCGGCGCTGTACTGTCAGAGAAGCCTGGCAAATTTATAAAGACAGCCCTACATTGCACCAACTTCCAGCTCCAAAACAGCGAAACACAGGTAAACCGACAATGGCTGAAAATATAAAAAACCGGATAGCAAACACACAAAAAATAATAGTTTCAAAATCTAATACTGAAAATACTTATTCAACAAAGTTCCGGACCGAATTACAACCACAAACCGAACAATATAACACAACTTCTAACAAGTTCGCTCAGCATCCGATCAAACTCTCTACGAACCCAACAAACCCCATCACAATCAAACAAACCTCGCAACCTAAGCTCAAACAAAACCAACAACAAGAAAACATTAACAACAGTAATCAATCAACAATGACCAAAGAAACCCGCAATCTCGAACCATCAACGTCAACAGAACTTGCCTCAATGGATGTAGAGACTGGGACCAACTGCGATCTCTCTACAACCATGCACGATAATAGTCAACAACAAAACCTCTCAAACAATCTATTTCTCACTCATTCGAAATCACTCGAAAAAAAATCCATAACACACCAAAACACTCCTCCAAAGAAAATAATATACATTAATAATGGCTCCGTTGGAAATTGATCTCTCAATCCTCCAATGGAACCTACAAGGATATATCAATAACAAATATGCCCTAGAACTGTTAATCGCTAAGCACAACCCAGACATAATAGCACTACAAGAAACACATATAATCGCCAAAAGTCTCAAATTTTTTAACATGAAAAACTACCAGAGTTTTCCCCACAACAAAGCTTATCAGTATTCCAAGTCAGGTATAGGTATTCTTGTTAAGAACAATATACCCGTCACTTCACATAATTTGTCCACTTCTAACCTGCTCTATCAAACAATAACAATACAAACGAAAAAACCCCTGCTTATAACAAATATTTATAGAGAACATGAAGTCTCAGTAACGCCTGATATTCTCAATGAAATTCCTTTCACTTATAATAGCCACCACATTATTTTAGGAGACATTAATGCTGCTAACACTCTTTGGGGTTCCAATGCAACAAATTCCCTAGGCACCATTTTTGAAGAATTTGCAAACGAGCATAGTCTAGTAATCCTTAACGATGGGACACCTACGCTGCTCAGCACCAAAAATACATACACAGCCGTTGACGTTACCTTCGCATCCGAAGACATCGCACCTTCCCTACAGTGGGAGGTAGTAGATACGGGTAACGATCATATGCCTATAATAATTCGAACACCAGGAACAAACTGTAAAAAAAAAATGGGTGTCAGATTTAAGGAGGAGTTAGCAAACTGGGATTTATTTAAATCAACTTCGTGTAAAATATCACTTGAAACACCGGTCTCTTCCAATACCAACCAGGAAGCTGCCAAAGTAAAAAAAATCATAAGAGCCACCGCAGCAAAATGCATACCAACCACGAAAATTCCGAATTTTAACAAAAGAAATCCAGTATGGTTTACACAAGATATTGCTAAACTTCGTGATGAAAAAAACAAAACTTGGGTAAAACTGCGTAAAAACCCCACCACACAAAATTGCATTGCTTATAGAAAAGCTTTTGCAAAATTTCGAAGGGAATCAATACAGTCAAAGAGGACATCGTGGGAAAATTTTGTGAACACAATGGACCCAACGTTAGATCTCAAAACATTATGGAATAGAATAAAATCACTTCGATTTTCAAAGCCGCCACAAAACTTCCCCCATATGCTATCAAACCAAACACTGATCAATGATCCAGAAATAATAGCCAACACCTTCGCAGAGTTATGGAAATCCTATAGTTCTGATTGCAACTACCCGGAAAACTTGATTACTTGTAAACAAAACTTTTCAATCAATGATTTACCTTCTCTGCCAATCCAATCTGGACATCTTGCCGAA
The DNA here is from genome assembly GCA_949129095.1 of Volucella bombylans. Lineage (NCBI taxonomy): Eukaryota > Metazoa > Arthropoda > Insecta > Diptera > Syrphidae > Volucella > Volucella bombylans. The sequence goes on along the minus strand of OX422143.1, from coordinate 179,694,278 downwards.
CAAATAACACCAACTGAGCTAGACTTTACCATCCATACCGCAAAGGGAACTTCACCGGGAAATGACAAAATAACGTACAATATGGTAAAACATTGCGACGGAAACTTAAAAACTAGAATATGCACGTTGTATAACAACATCATAAATACTGGCAATTTTCCACATGATTGGAAAAGAGCGCAACTAAAGCCCATCCCCAAAAAATCTCGGACATGTCACTCCTTCGAAGAATATCGGCCTATATCACTCCTTCCAGTTCTCTCCAAAATTTTTGAGAAAATCATTGCGAGAAGAATCAGCCTGGAAATAGAGAAAAAGATACATCCTGCACAGCACGCATTTAGGCCAAATAGAGGGGCGCAAACCCTCTTACACCTTTTAAAGGAAAAATTAGCGGAAAATCTATCTATGCGAAAACATAGTGTTATTATGTCGGCTGACCTTGAAAAGGCTTTTGATAGGGTGACACTTATCGCTGCAATCAAACAACTTCATGCATGGGGAATTCCGAATAAAATCTTAAAGATTGTTAGATCTTTTATGTCAGGAAGAACATTTCAGGTAAATGTGGATGGCTTTATGTCCTCTATAGTCCAACTAGAGAATGGTGTCCCACAAGGCTCTCCACTCTCAGTAATCATTTACAATGCCTATATCGACTCATTAATACGTCGGCTTGCTAGCCCCGAATATGGCTTACAGTTTATCGGTGTTTACGCAGACAACATTTATACACTAGCATCAGGAGACCCAAACCACGTCAACCAACTGTTGAAGACTACGGACTTAGCAATATTTCAGTGGGCGCAAAAAAGGGGAGCTTCTGTCCCACCAAACAAAATAGAAGCCATCCACATTTGTAGAAAAAGAAAATGCATATGTTCAACCCCTGCGGAATGTCACAATTCCACTCAAAAGAGAGCTGATGATACTCGGTGTTCTGTTTTCTGGAAATCTAAAATGGAATTTGCAAATAAAAAAGACAATAAATCAACTTAAACTACGCAATAATGCCCTGAAAATGATTTGCTCAAAAAGGAAAGGACCCCACATTGAGACCGCCATCCTACTAGCTAAAACCTTGGTAACGGGATCTCTCCAACATGGTTTGACGACTTTCATGTGGACCACCAAGAAAAACGTTGAAAGTGTCAACGCTGCTATTAACCAATGCTTTCGCACAGCAACAGGCGCTCTAAAAACTTCGCCAATAATAGCGCTTCGAAGAGAAGCTGACTACCTACTTTTTGTACAGCTTGGAAGGATAAGATCCGTAGGTCTTATAAGCAAAGCTCTGGGAAACTCATTGCACCCACTCCATACTGCAACAAAGGAAGCACTTATGATGGAAAAACCTCGGAAGGGCACTATTTCCGCAATACGTAATATGGCGTCCTTATTGTCATCGATAGAAGTTTGTCTTCCAAGTTCAGTCACAGCCAACGACTCGCTAACATTGAATTCTCCACCACCTTGGAAAAGAAATACGCTCCCAATCAATAATAGCTTAGCCAACTACAGGAAAAAAGACACAACTGATCAAGAATACAAAGCGCTCCATAACGAGATGATTGCCGAGATTCAAGCAGATCAAATCTTCTATACGGATGGATCATTTAAGGATTCTAACTCGTCATATGCAGTAGTGGAATTAATTTCTAGTGATAGGACGAAAACAATCCATCAAGGACTACTTCCCAGGCTGACCGGATCCTATATATCAGAACTAACTGCTATCGAAAAATGTCTGAACCTAGCTAAAAACCGCCCGGGAAAGAAACTGATATTCACGGATAACCTTAGCATACTAATGGGCCTAAAAAGTGAGTTCAATAAATCGGCATCATTAGAAAATATTAGAAGCGTGCTTTACTCATGCAAAGATATCATCTTGGCTTGGGTACCAGGCCATGTGGGTATCAAGGGCAACCATGATGCAGACACCGCTGCTAAAGAAACATTTAACCTCCCACTTACAGTGGAGATCCCAAATTCAACTCACACCATCAAAAAATACTTTAAAGCAGCCCTAGACAAAGAGATAGCTTCCTCGTGGGAAAATAGTCAAACATTTTTGCGTACATTCCAGTCACATTACAAACGCACCCCATACAACAAAAAACTAAGCAGAGAAAACTGCATTAAACTGCTACACATAAGGTTGGGAAAAACACTCTTCACTAGTAGGCACTACTACACAAGAGATGCTCCAGAAAAATGCGATTTCTGTCAGGTAGAACTATCCATCTGGCATATCCTGGTAGAGTGTCCTGTATCGAAAATAAGTAATGAAGACGATGTTTTAAGCAACGAACAGCAACTGGCTGAATTATTAAATCCACAAAGCATTGAGTCAATCCAGCACATCAAATCAGCCACAACACTTCATAATAAATTCAGTGATATATAAATTAACGTAGCACTTAATCAAAGTACGAGTAAAACTCTAAATTGTAAATGTTTTTTTGTTCGTCTTTTGTTTATTCAAATCAAAAACGACTTCAAATGGCCTTGCTGCCCTGAAGTCTTCAATTTAAATATTTTATAAATTGATTTTGTAAATTATTTAGACAAATAAATAAATAAATGATAAAATTCTTTTCACAATCATTTCATTTTATTCAGTTGATTCTCGTTTCAATATGATAAACTCAGCTGACTTTTCTCCTGAATTTCAATTTATCATTTGACATGTAATTTTTATGTCATATTTTCTCCATACTTGCAGAAGATAAGATAAGATATTTCAAATTTAAAGCAAAAGGTTCGATGAGCAATATATTATTTATTTACTCTTGGATGAAGATCGCAGAAATTCTGAAAGGTTTGCATAAATGGTCATATTAAAGCGATATTAAATTTTGTGTTTGCATTTCAGATTTAGGATGAGAACTTTCCGAAGAAGTTTAAGGGACGCTCAAAACCCTTTCGAAGTTTTATCCGAAGAAAGGTTTATAGAACTGTTTCTGATGACGTTCCTGAAGAACTCGCACATCGCTGGTCTACCATTCGTGATGAACTGCACATGGTCGAATCGATATCGATACCGAGAGTTTTATGGAAGAACAAACAAAACTGGGAATTACATGCATTTTGCGATGCGTCGTTAGACGCCTATGCAGCCGTTGTTTACTGCCGGAGTATACGAGTACATGCAAATGGAAACGTCGCGACAACTATTGTAGCAGCTAAAAGCAGGGTTGCTTTTAGGATTGTGGGAGGCTGGTGTAAAATCAGTCAAATCTCATCTAAAACGTGTTATTGGTGACCATAGGCTAACCTACGAAGAGATGTATACCCTCTTAGCCAAAATCGAAAGCTTACTCAACTCGCGCCCTATGTGGCAAACATCTGACTATGAACCGACTGCTTTAACTCCATCACATTTTATGATAGGAGAATCCTATTCTGCAGTCCCTTTACCTGATGTTTCTTATCCTTTTGTTGCGCGAAAACATAACAATCGATTACAAGGTCATACGAATATTTCTGTTCAACAGATCCTCGACGAGACAAATTTATTGCGCCGTCTGAAAAGGACTAACCCTCTCGATCTAGTGCGGTGATTAGCAGCGCGTAATTTTCTAAAGTACACAGGAATTTTCAATGGAAAATCGCCTGCAGGATATCTTATAAAAACAAAATAAAATGCGATAGAACTCAGTCGTGGTTTGCATAAGGGAGGTGTTTTTTAGTAAGTAAGAATCTCACACTACTATAGGCTCCGGGCCTATAGTGTCTATGAAGATTTCTCACCTTCCCACGAAAAAAAAAAATTCTAAAAAAGTCAAACACAAAAAACACCGACACCAACGATGCTAAGCAAGGCTGTGAAGTGAAAATTCAAACGTTGGATTACCGAATTAAATTGTTGTAGGTGTTATGCCCTTACAGCAATAGAAAACAGTGCACCAACAAAATTCTCACTCACAACCTGCTATCCATCAGTTATTGCCTACACTCAGCCACTGCCCGTGCCGTATGATAAATATACGAGTAGCAACGGCAGTGACTGAGTATAAACAGCAGTACTTACGACCATATTGGTAAGACTTCTTCTTCTTTTCCTTTTACTAGCCCTTTTCTCGCTACACGAACTTATGCATAACGAGTTTCCCATTTTTACTGGATCGCTACTGCTCCGCTTATGGGGTTGGCTAATGTCGCAGATCGCAGAACGCGTCTACATACTGCTCGGTCCTGTATCGCTTTGGCGGTTAGCCCCAGGCGTTGTTGTGCATTTGCCATCTGAGCAATCCAGGAATTCTTTTTCCTACCTACTTTTCTTTTAGTAGGAGCGACCGTAGTTGATATTGCCTTCTTAACGGGATTTTCCGGAGATCTTCTTTGAACGTGGCAATACCAGCTAATTCTATCCGAGTTAAGTTGTTCGATTACCGAATTCTTTATGTGGAGACTTCTTCTAATGTGCGTAGATCTAATGCAGTCGCGTTTCGTAACTCCAGTCGACATCCTTAACATTTTCATCTCTGCTGCCGTCATTTTATTTTTTAAACGCTTCGTATATTGTCCAGCACTGCGAACCATATGTAAGAGCTGGCCGAACCATCGTGGTGTAAAGTTTTCCCTTCAATTTACATAAGTGGAAATTTTCGGTCACAGAAGATTCCCGAATTTTCTCGCCATTTCATCCACCCCACACTTACTCTGTTCTACGTTAACGATTGATCCAAAATACTTGAACCTAGTGGTTTTCTGAAGAACTATTCCGTCCAACATTATATCTGGAATAGGTCGCAGTGGATCCGAAAATTGGCAGGTCAAATGTTCCGTCTTTAAGCGACTTATTTTAAACCCGTTTTTCTCTAGCGCGTCTTTCCATTTACTTAGGAAGTTTTGTAAATCTACGACATTATCGCTTAGAATAACTGCGTCGTCGGCGAAGAGAATCGATGTTACATTTGCTTCGTGCATGCAATCTTTCAAAAGATAGTCTAGTACCACATTAAAGAGGAAAGGGCTAAGAACGCTTCCTTGATGCACTCCGACATTTACCGGAAATTCTCTCGTAAGTCCGGCGGTACATTTAACAGCAGTTTTGACGTTTCCATACATGTCTTGTATCATGCGTGTATACGTTTCCGCGAGATCTCTAGGCACACGATCGAATGCTTTTTCTAGATCAATAAATACCATGTGCCGATCTTTTGACGAATCCCGATGTTTTTGCATTAATATTCGCAAGCTTTGGATTGCGTCCACCGTCGATCTTCCTTCCACGAATGCACACTGGCTATCGTCGAGCTTTATGATTTTGCGAAGACGTTCGTTTAAAACTCTTTCAGCGATTTTCATCGTGTGTGGCATCAGCTTGATTGAGCGGTAGTTGTTGCATTCTCGCGTGTCGCCTTTGCCTTTGTATAACGGAACCAAAAAGCTACTTCTCCATTGATTCGGCATAGTTTGTCCGCATTTTATTTTTTCAAGAGTTTCGACAGCCATTCATTGCCGATACATTCCATCTTCGACAAAAACTCTGATGGGATGTTGTCTGGTCCCGCCGCTTTCCCGCGTTTCATTTGCTACAATTTGCGATCATTTCCATGAAGTTTTTTTTGGTACTTTCGTACGAGATTGATTTGACACACGTATGCTCAATTGAAGTTAGTTGACTTTGCTTTTATCCCACCGGTAGTCGCCAGACGTGGGAACCCACTGATTGCATACGAACTTGTGGGAAAGTTTTAAAGGTGTTAAAGTGTCACAGGCTCATTTTTGGTGTTATAGTTGCCTGTATATGACTGATTCCTCATTTTTAGTCGCCTTTTACGACAAGCAGGGAAGAACTGCAGCACTATTCTTTATCCGGTGCTGCACGGATGTAAGAGTTAACACACTTAATACTTAATACTCACTTAGTACTTAACAAACTTGTCCCTGTTGGAGAAAGGAGTACTCGTATCCGTTTTAGAAATATGGTCATGCCTATCCAAATTCTGTCTGCCGGTGCCGGTGGCTTAACCTACGGCAGAATGAGATTCGGTTATAAAGATATTTTTAAGTTGTTGCATTGTTGCATTGCAGGCAAATTATAAATGCTGGAAAGTTAAATGAACAAGAGTTTCCAAGCCCCTGCATGTGAAACCTTCAAATATTGATTTATTATATCTTGACACCTACAACTAGGTGTATGTATGTACGTAATGTATTATTTGAATTTATTGGCTTATAATGTGAAAATGTTGAATAACAAAAGATAACGCGTCATGGCTTTAGGAAGCTCAACTTAGACTCTCATCAATCACAGGGTAATCCATGTTTTCACTTTACCTTTCTTATAAATATCACACCTATGTAGGTAGTAAGTATGTGGTTCACTTTTCGAAATTGAAATCTAAATATTTTCAAAGTTGCGTAAGTGATTTCCCAAGAATTGAGTTAATTAAACAATTGCGAGGCAAAACCACATTCTGAAAAGCAAAGTAAAGATTAATTTTTGAAGTATTTTTCACCCTGGCAGCCACTTGTTGTTCCCAATGAAACATTGAGAAGGTTAATTGAAAATTACTTGGTAGCGATTTAAGATTAAAGCGGCTTAGGAAGTACAAATATGTAGGTATGTACGAGTAGACGAGTAAGTATGTAGGATTTCATGATGAATTTCTTGTAATTCCTTTTAACCTTTTGGACGGCAATTTACCTTGGAATAGTTCGCTTGAGGTATGACAAGTTAGAACTACGACGGACCAGCAACTTGGTAAAACTCGCAGAACATTGTGAAAATTTTGCTAAAACAGTTCGAACAGTTGTATTGGTTGAGAAATTTGAGCTATTGGCGGCAGTTGATGATGTTAAGAACGAAAGTCGCACAAGAACAACTGGGAATATTGTTTCTGCATATCGAATTGTGGCCAAAAACATAGGTTTGTCGATTCCACGTCGATTTAAGGAATTGGCATATTACAAACAACACGGCATGAAATTGGATCATAAAGCCTCTCAGGTTAAATTGATGCCAGAATTTAATAGAGAAACTTCTACCGCGAGCATCGAACTTGTCGAGTTGTAGAGGCTGAGTAGGGTCAATGAATCTCGAGAAGAAATTCTCCAGACGAGTCCTGAAACCAAAGGATGCTCCCCCCCCCCTCACCAACTCCCAAAGCACTCCCTCCTACCCCTGGGCTGGATCAAGGTGTCATACGACCCGTGCTGAAGATCAACCTGGCTTAGGGCCCAGTATCTCCAAAAATAGCTCAGTCGCGAACGGAGTATCCGGATACCTGGCGACCTCCGGATTAGCTAGCCTTATCTGTATACAGCGGATCTCTGTACAGATGGACACCCTTTTCTCCGCTACTCGTGGGACCATTCATGGAAAAAACCAAGAAAACAGAATCCGAGGCCGGTACTCCTTCAATACCGGGCGGTGGAACGGTGACTACACCGACTACCGGCAAGGCTCCTACATTGCCGAGAGGAGGCAAAACTGTGGCAGGCCATGGTGCGCCATCCTCTGAAGGCAAACGGAACGAGCCAAAAAATACGAATTCAGGAAGTGTTAAGACTGTGGCAAGCCATGGTCCTATCACTTCCTCCACCCCTAGCAGCAGCAAGTTTGTGGCAGGCCACGGACTTGTCGCTGCTAACAAAACTCCTTCAGGGAGTGTTAAGACTGTGGCAAGCCATGGCAGGCCACGGACTTGTTGCTGCTACCAAAACTCCTCCCTCCAAGGAGGAATCTGGAGCTCAGCCGCATCGGCAAGCTCCATCTAAGGCGCTCTATATAAGATGCCGAAATGCTTCACGCATCACCAAAATCTTCGGATCCATTCCGGAGGTTGAGAGAAGTGCGGAAATAAAGAGCAAGGTTGAGTGGGCTAAAAACATCCTAAAAGACGTATTACCCACTGCTTCCACTGCTCCCAAAACGTCAAAAGACTCCTATAAGTGCCAGAGATCATTGGAGGAAACCGTACCGGTTTCCAAGAGGCCCAAAACACATAGGTCTACAACCCCTGGACCATCCAACAGCAGATCTCTGAAGTCTTACAACGAAGTCCTAAAGGACGCATTGGTGATCGCGGTGATCGACAGGAGCGATACCGACGGTTCCATCACACCGGAACGGTGTGACTGGTCAAGCTGAAGCTCTCGAGCAACTTCTTGGCCATCATGCGGGAAAACCCCGGACCACCTCCTATCATAAGCGACGCTGGCTGGCACCAAGGCCATGTCAAGCTCATCGCTTGTTCAAACCAGAGATCTATCGATCTCTTCACCAAGGCCATCGATGGTTTAGGAGAGATTTGGCCAGGTGCAAAACTCGAGGTCGTATCTAAGGAAGACATTCCTAGTAGACCTCGAACTCGTACCTGGATTCCAGCCGAACCCTCCTCTCCAGAAAGTATTCTGGAAATCATCCGGCTCAGCAACCCGACTCTTCCGACTCATGATTGGAAAGTCGCGAAACAGGAGGAACTAAGGGGTTCTTATAGATGCGGATTAATTGTGAACAATAAGGAATCCCTTAATCCTCTGGCGCTGGCGAAAGGCATGATTCGGTTCGGATTCGAGTCCATTAATTTAAGGGTGTACAAAAAGGATGAGCTGGATGCTGATAAGCAACCTCCTCCTCCTTTAATACCTGACATCACAACCTCGGATCTTGGAGCGTCGATATCCTTTCCAGAATTGAATAGCGACTACTCCAATCTGTCCGAGGTGACTATCAAGCCGTCGGTCTCCTCTTCTGACACACTGTCGGAAATGGAAACCGATGACGAAGCAATTTGAGGTTCTACACGATCAGAGATAGAAGATGAGCTCTTGGGCACATCTTCAGAATCGGAAAACCTCAACAACACCGTGGTGGAGGCGACTCTGGAAGACTGTAACAATGATACGGTTTATCCAGATTAATCTCCACCACTCAAAAAAGGCTTCGGCCGCACTCATTCTGCGTCTTTCTAAAAACATAGAAGACATAATCCTAATCCAGGAACCATGGATTGCAGAAGGCGTGGTTCGTGGACTTAGGGCACCCACATACGCTCCGCTCTATACAAGAGACAAAGGTAAGATTAGAACTTGTATATTAATGAAGCGTATCCTTAATGTATTTCTACTTCCCAACCTCAGTGACCCCGACTTAACCGTTGCCAGATTGGTGACTGCCAAAGGCTCCTACTGGCTGGCATCGGCTTACCTTGGCCACGACCAAGTGGGCCCTCTCCCTGGTGATAACCTAGAAAGGGTGGACTGCAGCAATTCGCCTTAAAGCGACTAAACAGTGGACAAATAATTCATTTGGCCACGCCAATATTTTTAATATAATAGGAATCCTCAGAGAGAACATCGATTACACCATACCTGAATTTTGGTTTGACAAAAACTTCCATGCAAGCTTCCCCTCTAGATCCTTCTGGGAGGAAGATCCTTTCATGGAAGACAAATCAATCCATTTCTACACAGATGGATCTAAAACCGATAGCGGAGTTGGTGGCGTTGTTTTCAGATAAGCTAAATCTAAGCCTCTCTTTCCGCCTTCCAATTCACTGTAGCGTGTTCCAGGCGGAAATTTTGGCGATTAAAGAAGCTCTGTCCTGGCTGAAGAAAAACGTGATATCTGCAAAGGATATCCGCATATTTTCGGATAGTCAGGCCGCCATCAAGTCCCTGGACTCGGTCTCATTATATTCTAAAACCGCCCTTGAATGCCGATCATCTCTCATGGAGATGGCAGAGCAGTTCAACATTCACCTTTGTTGGGTGCCGGGCCACAGAGACATTCCAGGGAACTGCAGAGCCGATGAACTCGCGAAAATTGAAACCACTCTACCTATCCTACCGGACAAAGGTAGTATAGGTATACCAATCGCTACGTGCACACTAACACTAAAGCTGGATGCCAATAAAAGAACAGACCTTAGGTGGACTGCTGGACAAACATGTCTAGCGACCAAACAGATCTGGCCAAGGCTGGATCTGAGTCGATCTAAGTGTCTGATCCTTTTAGATAGGAAACATCTCAGCGCCATAATAGGTGTCATTACCGGACACTGCCTCATAGGCAAGCACGCAAGAAGGCTTGACGCTTTTACTAATGATTTCTGTAGAAGGTGCATGGACGAGGAAGAGGAGGAGACAATCCCCCACCTACTCTGCACATGCCCAGCTCTCTCCCAGAGAAGGAAGCTTCATCTAGGAGCTTTCTTCTACAACGACCTAAACGATCTAGAAAAAATAGACGTTAACAGTCTCCTACGCTTTATTATAAGGTCAAACTGGTTCCAGTAGTAAGAAGATCATAGATCCACGTGGCATCACAATGGGCCAATAGGCCTAAGTGGGTTAGTATTTCCAACAGCCACTCTTACCTAAACTAACCTTAACCGAGAAATCATTAAGAGCTATGAACTAAGACCGAATTTGAGGCTTAAAAAAGCAAAGATGGATTGCCTTTCTATCCGCAACGCCTCACTGTTTGGTGAGGTTTTTGAGCAAGAAGCATCATTGGATCGTTTTTCTTCAGTTAGAGTACAGCTTCAGTATGAGTAGAAAGTGCAGTAAAAGTACAAAGTGCAGTGACTAACAGCCTTAATCATGCTGATGAATATAACTTCACACTCCCACCTTCATCTGCATTACTTGAAATATAATGTTATGTATAAAACTTAAATACTCGTAGTAGACCAACTACAAAATACAAATTAAATCAATCTCAATTTTCTTTAACAACAACACCCAATTTTTCTTTATCAAATCTAGCTTTAGGTAGAAGTTTGGTAAAAATATCAGCAACCTGGTCTTCAGTTCAGATCGAATATGCCTTCTGCGAACTTTACTCGGAGAAATTTTATCTCGATATGTTTGTTCCTCTTATGAAACTCTGGGTTCTTTACAAGCTTAGTTGAGCTCTGGTTATCAAGAAAAAGCTTCGGCTTGCCACCACCTTCTGGTAGCACTTCATTTAGTAGTCGCAAAAGCCAGACCATCTCTTTAGTTGTATGCGCAGCTACTATATGTTCGGCTTCCAAAGTGGACAAATAGGCGGAAGCCTGGCGTTGTGATACCCATTGTAATGACCCGTGGTCTATCCAAATCAAATTAAACAATCCACTCAATAGTTCAAAAGCAATTAATTATTTTTATTTCATTTCATTTATTGACACAATAATCCCAACGACATAGATTGATCCCCAGCAAGTGTGTGCATGTCAAGTGCATGTGACAAGTGTCTGCGTAAGATATGTGTGTGTTTCAAGTACTCGTATGTGCCTGATCAATGTGTGTACCTGCAGCTGGCTGGTCATCATCGGGAATTACAGATCTCCACATCCCTCCCATCTTTTTAAGCTTCAGCTTCAACTCTGGAAAGCTTGCTTCGCCTTGCGATGTTTCCTGAAGTTGTGGGAGATTAGTATTTGGGTATCTTCGCCTGAAGAGCTAAAGGAATTCAGAATCGGTTTAGGAGTTAAAATTGGATCTGATCCCGGAGAAGCCGGTATTTTTTTGAGATGAGAAATGTTTCTCCTAAATACTTTGCCGTCTCCATTTCCTCGAACCACAACATCGCTCCCTTTCCGTTCAATTACTTCGAACTCTTGTGGGTCAAAAGCCGGTGTTAGTTTATTCGGGAAGATGACATTTCGAAGGACCACTTTGTCTCCCACCCCTATCTCAAAGACCTTGGCTCTTCGCTCTCTGTCTGCTCTCTCTTTCCCCTTTTGCTTATTCATAAGGTCCAGATCTCGTGCTTCAGAGTCTAAAATATCTTCGTTGATGTCATTTATCGAAGGTATTTTGGATAGTGCGATTAAACAGCAGCTCTGACGGAGTCTTTCCAGTTGTCCCGTGCGGAGTAACGTTGTACATTAGGGTGAACTTCTGGATCTCTTTTTTGTAGTCGGTTCCTTTAGAAGTTGCTATTTGTAGCCGCTTTAATATCGAACTATTCATATTTTCTACCTCCCCATTAGCTTGTGGCCAATAGGATGGTGACGTCATAAGGTGCACATCATTGTTTGCACAATACTGTTTAAACTCCTCGCTCAAAAACTGACGTCCGTTGTCGGCTGTTATCGATTTCGGATACCCTAACCTTGAAAACATTTCCTCCAAATTTTCAATGATGACGGTTGATGTTATCCTTTTAAGGAACTTGACTTTATGTTATCTCAAATAATAATCGATGACTACGAAAATGTGCTCATGGTTCGGTAATGGTCCCATCAAGTCTATTGCCAAACATAGCCATGGTCCATCAGGGAATTCGCGTCTGTTCATTGGGGTTGGTTGTATGGGTCTTGATACCAGCAAACAATCACTGCAGTTCTTTACGAATTTTTCCACGTCTCTGTCAATTAATGGCCACCATACCTTCGAACGAACCCTACGTTTCATCACTGTCTCACCTGGGTGCCCTTCATGCGACAGATTTAAAACTTTTGACCTCAAGGGATTAGGTATAACGATATTCGTTCCATGTAGTAGAATGTTCCCCAATGTACACAATTCAAGGCGAAATGGGAAAAATCGACTGATGTTATTCGAATTCCAGGAAATATTTTTCACATTATTTATTGCTTCCATCAATTACGCGTCTGCGCCAGCATTCTCTTTCTCTACTACTTCAGCTATGGTCAGTGATTTTGGTATAGCTCTTTCGATTATTGCGCAAATGTTCTGTTCACATTGTTCGTCAAAGGTCTCTGGATGTTCCCCTCTGCATAATCTCGAAAACGAATCTGCAATGTTGAATTTTCCCGGTTGATATACGACCTTAAATTTAAAGGACTGCAACCTCCAGACCCATCGTTCAATGCGGGCTGGATGCTTCGACGTTGGCTTAAAAATTTCCTCTAATGGTTTATGGTCTGTAACCAATTCGAATTCTATACCCGCCAAGTAATAATAAAACCGTTCCACTGACCAAACCAACGCAAGACTCTCCTTTTCTGTTTGTGAATACCTCCTTTCGGCCTCAGACAAGGTTTTAGTCGCAAATGATATAACATGGGGGATATAACCCTCAAATTGTAAGAGCACAGCGCCTAAAGCTACTGGGCTAGCATCGGCTATTAATCGAATTCGCTTCTCTGGATCGAAATACGTTAAAGTCGGCATTCTTGCCAACTGTTTTTTTAATTTAAGAAAAGAATCGTTCTGGCTCTGCCCCTATTCGAATTTAACATCTTTCTTTGTAAGCTTCCGGAGCGGCTCTGTTATATCCCCAAGATCAGGGATAAATTTACCAAGGTATGTCACGAGCCCTAAGAAACTCCTTGTCTCTTCTTTGCTGGATGGTGGCCGGAATTCTAGCACATCCTTAACCTTCTCAGGGTCTGGATTTATCCCGTCTGTGGACAAAATATGTCCCAGGAACTTCATGTTCTTACCTTTCCAGACACACTTATTCACGTTTAACACCACATTATACTCCTTGAAGACTTCCAACACAGCCTTAAGGTTAACGTCATGTTCATCCTCGGTTAGACCAAAAATTACAATGTCATCTATAAAATTTAAGGCATTCTTACACCCGGCCAAGATATTTTCCATCTGCCTCTGAAAAATCTCTGAATATCCCTTTCGACGTGATAAATGTCGTTATTTCTCGACTTCGTTCATCTAGTTCGAACTGGTAGTAAGCGCTTTCCAAATCTAACCTCGAAAACCACTTCGCACCCTTTAATCTGGTCATAAACGAGTCAAACGTTGGCAGTGGGTAATTTTCCCTTAATTTAGCGAGGTTAGCCCGCCTCATGTCAACGCATAGCCTTATATCCCCGGTTTCTTTAAAAACGATTACAATAGGAGATATCCAGGGACTCGGTCCCGAGACCCGTTCTATGATATCCTGAGCAACTGACTCCATCAATTTAGCCTCCACTTTTTCTTCTAGAGAAGCTGGAACCCTTCGCAATGGCTGTTGAACCGGCTTCACTAACTCATCGATTGATAGAGAAATACTCTTAGTAATGCCTTTAATTTTCGGAAATGGTTGCATTCACCCAGGTCAGTACGGTTATCAAAAAAACAAAAGTACGGGAAAACTGCTAGGCGAATTCGTTAACTGTGTTAATGAGAGTCTGAACAAAGGCCACCAAGTCTTAGTTTTATTCATGGATTTTAGCAAAGCATTCGAAACGTTAGACTATACAAAGCTGCTTAAAGCACTTGGAAGGCTCGGCATAAGAGGGGTCATGGCGGACTGGTTTGCAGAGTACCTGCGCAACAGATTGCAAAGCGTTATGATAAAAAACGTATTTAGCGAAAATAAGAATGTGAAATACGGCGTCCCTCAAGGTTCAAAGCTCGGTCCAATCCTCTTTACATTATATGCAAACGAACTACTTCGGATTTTCAAACAGAGCGTTGCTTTTGCTTTTGCGGACGATACGGCAATTGTTGTTCGACACAGATGCCTAGAATCTGCCTTGAGAATGATGCAGGAAGAGTTTAATGCTGCTGTGAGATGGTGCCACGATAACGGTTTGGTGATCAACGCTGAAAAAACAAAGATGATGCATATTCGAGGTCCTAGTTTCAAAACTACACCAAACAGAATCTACTACGAAAACGATGCATGCCCAGAAAAACTATAGACGTAGTAGATAGCTATAAGTATCTTGGAGTCATCATTGACTGTCACTTTCTCTGGGACAAGCATGTTGAAAAGCTGCGTATGGACCTGAAGAAAGCATTGTTTGCGGTAGCTCATCTTTGACACCATGCTACTGTGCCTGTTCTGAAACAAGTCTACTATGCCTTAGTGGAGTCAAAGCTGCGGTATGGTATACTTGCGTGGGGAAACGCTGCGAAAACACACATTCAGAAGTTACAGAGGCTGCAAAATTCTGTACCGAAGCAAATTAACGTCAACACTCAACGGGGTCACGAAAGGAATTTCGATGTCCTTAAAGTCGACCAAATTTTTAAGATGACGCTGGTTTTGGAGTATTTCGATGATAGCCGTTTCATTCGCCCACTTGATCATGCGGTAAATACACGACGTCGTGCCCATGGTATGCTGCAAGTACCCAGATCCTACAACAACTATGGTAGACGACAACTGTTGAACAGCGTTCCAACAACTTTAAACGAACTACCTCGAGAAATCGTCAACATTCAAAACGTAACAATAAGAACAAAAAGCATTAAAAACTATTTTTTAAACTCAAATAACACTTAGTTACAAAAATTAAAAATTCTTAAAGTAAATTTCATTTCAAATTAAATAAATGAAAACCTAGACAAAAAAAAAAAAAATTATAATTTAAAATTAGCTTAAATAATTATCCTTATGTATCTAGAGCAGCTTACGTAGACTTTTTTAATATATTAAAAATACAATCTTCTGCAGACAAGCCACGGCTTCGCAGAAATATTTAAATATTGCTAAATCGCTTATGAAAAATAAAAAGCTCTTTGAAAATTGAAAATTGAAAAAAAGTTGCAATAAGTACTGGGTGCAGCGACCCTAAGAGCAGTAAGAGGTTTTAGGTCGGCCTCGACTCATACCAAGGGTGGAACTTGTGCCGGCAACACAGTTCCGAATTGGTGTCAATGGAATGTATGGGCATCCCGTAAACATAAGTCTCCATGACAAGTGGTTTACGTTAAAAATCAGACACTATGTCCCGTTTATAGTGCTGCTATTTTGCCTCCTGTTCAACACTCGCGCTTATATGTAAGTTTGGCAAGTCGCGTCCCGATGGGCATCGACTAGTACCCGATGGTTACCACTTGGAGGTATAATAAGCACAATTGATGTGTAAAAATAGTCACAACACTGGGTATCTCCAGGTTGACACCTCTCAGTGCCTATCCTATTTCTTCAACGCATAGTCACTCCTGCGAAAACCAGTTCAAATTTGGTTGTACGTATTTAGCATAAGTATACATACATAGACATAAAACCCATTTTGCACGTGATTTGTCGCCGGCTGCCGGCTTCTTTATCAGACGGGATAATTTTCGCGCCAAAAGTCCGCACCAAAACAATAGCAATGTGCTTGCGATGTTTTTTTCTATGTTTCTCCGCACAAGTACTGCGTAGAGAACATGAGATACTCGTGCAAGTATGCTTTTGGTTGCAATACGCATGACCTAAACATCAACTATTTACATTTGCCTCAAAGTGCTGATCGAAATTTGAGTCTCAGTTAACCACGGTACTTTGTTCGGCCTAGTCGTTGCTGCAGAATGCTCGGTGCTCTAAAATAAAGTGATTTTCGCGCGGTCTTGTCATATTTTCGCAGTTGAGAAGTTGACCATAACATATGCTCCAGAAATTCCTCTTTTCGGCATATACGAGACGTATACGGGACGAGTAGCTCATTAAAAAATATTAAACGCTGACCGGAGATATCGCTTTAATTAAAAATAGCCACCTGATGGTTTAAAAAAAAATTAATTTAATTGAAAATCTTAGTGCATAGTGCGGATGTGTCGTCTAGAACGTGAGGTGTCCAGTGAATTCCCATAAAGCAATATAGAATGAATGAAAGTCTGTGTCTGACCAATGTGAATATGAAAGCTCCCCCCTTGTCGGCGGTTTGCCTTATTTGAATTCTACTGAATTACTTAGTAGCTACCTCAACACCCCACAACACAAAACACAGTTCTCGAGTACCAAAAACAGAAAGCCTGTTGAGCCAGGAGAGGTTTCATCTCAAGTCACTGTCTCTCTGGGGACAAATCAAAAGGTAAGTGCCCAGGAAATTCTAAATCGTTCACACTGTGTAGCTTAATTATCTGACCGGGTAAATCCAAATTTGTAAAAGTGGACTTGCCAATCTACGACACCCAAAAGGCGTTCCAATGCATCAATGTTCCGGTGGTATTTGGGTTTCGTCTAGAGTTCAAATCTATTTCGGGACCACATTGCTACGTGATATTGTAATTTCCGACCTCACACTGGAAAGGGTCCTACTCTACGAGGAGGGTTGAAGATTGCTTACAAGAATAATGTAAGGTGATGTAAATGTTTTCCGGTGAAGGCAATATTCGTACGCTTGTGGGTAGGTACTTTGAAATAGGAAGTCGTGTCGGTTCTCATAGTCGCATTTGAGTTTCTGAGAAGAATGGCGAATTACGACTTTACATTTGGGGTTTTGGTATTTCAGGTGAAAGATACGAGTACATATGTATGTTGTGAGTATTGAAATTGGATTAGATTAAATTTTTCCGCCAATAACTTGTTGTGTGCGCGTTTTGCAGTAATTGAATGTAAGTGCCAAGTGGAATTTATTTGACTTCTCTGCCAACGAAGGACTAGCAAATGAATTGGCAAATACAAAAGTAAATTTATGTTTGTTCTTATGATGGTGCTTGCCAAATAAACACTTGACGCAGGAACGCACTTGGTGAAGATGTTTATCTAGAAAATCAAACAACCATCTCCTAGCATTTTAAGTTGCAAGACATGCCTTACATGCCTTACATTCGCCTTATTAAAAGGTACTCGTATTTATTATTTATTAACGAGGTCTATACTTGGACGGACACGTGGTTTCTCTTGCGTTAATATTTATGTATTCATATTTACCTGTATCTTAAAAAAAGAATTTTGTTTGAGTTATAAATACTTTGCTTCGAATTAAAATTCGAAAACTCTTTTAGAAAGAAAGTTTATTGATTTTTGTTGTTTTTTTTTTGTAATGAAAACTTTTTTAAGGTTTTACCCGAAACTTGGCCGAAACAGGTGATTGTTTGTTGATTTATACTTTAAAAGGCCAGAAATTTTGTAAGCTTTTCAATGTTGAGAGAATTCTGACACAAGCTTTTGGAGGTGATTTAATATTTTTAGGAATTTTCTTCCTTTTCATCCAACTGGGCAGCCATTTTTTTACCACAAATGAAATAAAGCACATTTGTAGCACGGTGGTTGTGGTAGAGCTGAGTGTCCTTAAAATAAAAGGTATTCAAAAGCTGAGAGCTGAACTCGGACTCAGTTTCACATGCAAAAAAAGGAGATCGCTAAAAGCGGCTTTGACTTGATGAATGTGAGATCGATCTTAAAGCTTTTCATCTCGTTTAGTAGTTTAAGGTTACGAAATGCTGGCAACTCTGCCTAATCAACAGCTACGAGGTAAATCTAGAATGGCGCCAACGACAGGATAAAAAAGCGATTAAAGAGAGAACAAAGGCAGTGGTCAATTGAAGGAGGGAATCCCCGTCATAAAAGTGAAAACAAACAGACCAGACAAGATTTTCAACAACTTCGTCATTGAAGTTGTTAAGAGCTGTGATCTACATTCCATATATTCAAACACCCTTTTACTCAACCAAAAGGTGTTTTAGGAAAAATTTAAGGCAAATGGCATTACCCAATGCCGTAATT
Source organism: Volucella bombylans (assembly GCA_949129095.1). NCBI lineage: Eukaryota > Metazoa > Arthropoda > Insecta > Diptera > Syrphidae > Volucella > Volucella bombylans. Next base: position 179,675,971 of record OX422143.1, on the reverse strand, counting down.
GCCAGAAGTTTGTACATGTGGCTAGCAACTGCGGCGTGATGACCACCAAGATGACCACCCTCCAGGAAACTGCCCAAAGACTCCTGCAAATTTAAAGGACGAAGCAGTTTACTGTATTAACTGCAAACAAGTAGGACACCCAGCAAATTACAAAGGGTGCCCTAAATATAAGGAAAAGCTTGTTGAAAAGAACAAGCAAATGGAGAAAAAGAAGGAACAACACCGGTTTGCGGTTTCTTCCGCACCAAGGAAGATCACAGCTGGACTAAGATTTGCCGAAGCAGCTGCCCTAGCTACAACAACAAGGAAAGCAAACGCACAACCAGAGCTCGAAAATAACTCTCAACCTTTCTTTTCATTTGGTTTCTCTCTGAGAGATATTGCATTGGGCATTGAGATTTAGGTCTTGCTCAGAGATATATATATATGTACTCACCTTTTCGCTCCTCGCTTGAGATTTATTTTTTAATTTCAAATATATCTGTCCTCTATTGACTTTTTTTTATAAAAATTAAATGGAACTGATCAACCTAAAGCATTTTTCGTTGAAAATAAATCAAAAGTGTTCAATATATAGAATTCAATCGTTGTCTTTATATTTCGCATATATAATAAGTATTATAGGTATAAAAGAACGTTTTATCATGGGATCTCATATGGTGAAATTCAAAAGTGTATGGAATAATTTTAATATTTAGCTGAAGGCCTTATTGTCCATGTTATTGAATTCGTTGTCAATAAACTTATAATAATAATAATAATAATAATAATAATTTTAATATTTTAGGAATTAAGTTTTACTAAAAGTAGACTCTCAAGTGTTTTAGAACTTAAGCTATACCTTTTCTCGCTTAAAATAAAATGTAAAGAAGAAAAAGCTCTTTCGACAGTTACTTGCGTTGCGGGAACGCCAAGCACAACCAATGCCACTTCAAAAATATAAGGAGACTTTAGCTTTAATTTGTCGAAAAGTGAAAGAATATTTGTATCTAACGGCAAACGTGTGTACTCTAATTCAAAATTTTCAATATCTACGTATATTTATTAACTACTTTTATTAACGTCACTCTTTCGATTTGCTTCTCGTTCTTGTTCTTCAATGCTATCTAAATATAAGCTTAAAAGTGAGTCTTCTGTCGCTGTCTCGTTAGCTTGACTAGTTGAAGTAGTTGGAATGTCATCGCTGAATATTGCTGAGGAAAAACTCTACATAGAAAATATTATGAGATTTAAATTGAGTTTTTAAGATCTTTGAGGACGAAACCAACAGAAAGGGCAAAACATACACGAACGTAGATGGAAGAAACGATTTTTAAATTCCTATTCTGTTTTATACCTGTTTCATGTTTAATATATTCTTCGCAATTTTCTTTAAATGAATTTTTGGCGATGATTTTTGACTATTAGTCAAAACCAAGTTTAACCTAGGATCTAAAAAGATTGCACTCAACATTGCGGCGTTCTCCAGAAGCAAACCTTCACGTTCATTTAGAGAATCTAGTAATTTTCTTTTCAGGTCGCATGAGCTGTTCTCGTAGTTCAATTTAAGCTCTATCCGAATTTTAAAAAAATCACTTAGTACAAGCTGCTCTTGTTGCATTTTAAGAGTAGCGATCCATACAGGCTTTAAAGAATCAATATACTCTCCAACGAATTCCCAATCTGTTGTTGCTTCAAAGATGAGTTGCTCGTGTTCCTCAAGAAATGATTTTATTTCAAGTAACTTTTTGAGCATTAGAGAGGTGGAATTCCATCTGGTGGAAACGTCAAGTGGAGGCATACATTTATCGGATTGATTTAATATACGTCTATGTAGGAGACATTGAAAATTGTTTTTAAATTATGGTACATACAGAAACTAAACAAATGTGAGGAGAGCGTAGAAAAAGCAATATTAAACCTACGAATTTTTTGACAACAAACAACAATCAAACACGATTTCCAAAAATTATCAATTTTGCACATTCATGCTTCTGGCATATGGCGGACGATATTGAACCCTATCTCTTAACCCAGCCCTATTAAAGTGTCCGAGACCATATTTACTGTATGGGTGAATTATAGATAACGTTAATGCCAAAATATTATTTCAACGCAATGTTTTTTATAATTTTTAGTAAAAATTTGGGAAAACAATTTAGGAAAGCCTGAACACCAAATTTCAACTTTCTAGATCAAAATTGAAGGCCCAAAAAGTGAGAACAGACGGACATGACTCAATCGAATCGGCTATTCGTACTGATCATTTATGTAATGTTTTATTTATGATATAATAGTTCAGAGTCGAAACCAATGCAAAAGAAAATAATAACAAATAAAAGAAGACAATAAGAAATAACAGTAGATAATAAGAAAACTAAAGCGACTGCCAAAAACTAATGCGGCTCTTTCGGCGACTGCTACAGCACTGCGCGATGGTATGTAACTTCACGTACTGCTGGACTTTTACCAGTGTTGCCAGCTCTGACGTACTTCTCCTCCTCACATTCGGTCATCCTGATCACTGTCGTCTGTCCCAGACAGGTCTCCTTCCTTATGTGTTCTCCTTTGCGCTTTTTATCGTAATTGGATTTGTACACTTCTTGGGCTTTTTGTATCTGCATTCTGGCTTGTTGACGAATTTCTTGTCTTGCTTTGTCAAAATCCTCTATCATCTCTTGTTCCACTACAGCTGTGAGTTTGTCGGTAATTTTACTGTTGCCTTTTGTTCCAAACATAAGTTCAAACGGTGTTTTCTGTGTGGACGAGTGGATATGTGTGTTTATTGCGCGCTGGACTTCTGGGATGAACTTATACCACTTCGCAATGTCCCCTGCTGACAATTTGCTAATAACCGACAAAATAACTTTGTTCACCCTCTCGATCTGGCCGTTGCCCCTTGCCACTCCAGTTGTAGTCCAGACATGCTCAATACCTCGCTGCTTAGTAAATTCTTCAAAAGCTTTGGACGTGAAGGCAGTTCCTCTATCGCTCACTATCCTGGAAGGTATACCAAACACATTCGACCACTCTTCAAGCTTTTTTATAACCTCTTCCGCTCCTGTAGATTTTGTCGCGTACAGCCACACGAACTTAGAGAATCCGCACACTAGCGCCAATATAAATTTGTACTGCTTCACTGTTGAATCCATTTGTCCTAAATGATACAGGTGAAGGGTGTGTAGCGGCTGACTGCCTTTATCTATTTGGTAAAGATATCCTTCTTGCTTGCCACCTTTTTTGTTATTCATGATGCACCTTATGCATGTGGAAACGACTTGTGAAACTTTACGCTCCAGGTGTGGAATGAAAAATTGCTGCTGTACGCTGTGCATTGTTTTAGAAACTGCGAAGTGACCATCTGTATGTGCTTCTGTTATTACTTCACGTTCCATTGATTTTGGGACAACAAGAAGATCGAGACCACCTACATGCTTGTATAGATTATTATGTCTTCCATATACATTTGCATTACGTTTTCGGCCACAAGATCTTGAAAGACGCAGTTTATGAACCTGATGAACGCAGCAGGGGAGTTGGTGAACCCAAACGATGTCTTATTAAATTCGAAAAGACCTTCTTTCGTAATGAAAGCAGTATATTTTCGACTTTCCTCTTCAACAGGGACATGGAAAAAACTGTTCTCTAAGTCCATGATTACGAAAAACTTAGCTGCCTGTAACTTCTCGAGTACATCGTCAATCAGTGGAACAGGGAAACAATCCTTCAGCACCATGGAGTTTAATTGACGAAAGTCTACACAGACTCTATTGGAACCATCCTTTTTTTTGACGATAACGACTCTACTTGCGAAGTTTGATGTAGATTTACGCACAATACCGCTTTGTAACCATTCATCGACCTGCGTTCTGATAGCTGCGCACTCGACAGGTGAATATCGGCTTGGTTGGTGTTTGAATGGCGTCATTTTCTCATTTGCAACAATTTTTAGTTCTAATGGGCTTTTTATAGGCGATGACGATGGTTTGAAAGCCTCAATCAACCTGCGAATCAGTGGCTGGAACTGCGGAGAAGTGTTTAGCCGAGTAAACCGTTGTACTCCAACTTTTCATCAGGTACTATTACGAACTTTTGCTGCACGTAGATATCATCTACCAGTACCGTAGCATCACATTCTCCAGTCGGTGTTGTCTTTGTACTGCCTAGGCCTCGAAGCACAGATGTTGACTTTTTCAGCTCAATATTGGTAAGTTTATAGAACACACATTCTTTGATAATCGACACATCAGCACCTGTGTCGACCAAGCAATGAACTTCTACATCATTCAGCGCGATTGTTTTGAAGCGGTTACAGTTTTGGACCACTTTCACACTCTTTTCGGCCTGGACGCAACTTCTTGACATGTGGCCATTTGCACCGCACTTAAAACATTTAGTTTCAGCCCGACAATGTTTTCTTAGGTGTTCTGTCGACCCGCAATTAAAGCAATGCGTTATTTTGCCACTATAGTCCTGTTTTTTTACCAACGATATTTGACGTTTTGTGCATTACTTCGCTCTCTTTAATCTGCTCATATATAGCATATTTTTCCTGTAGTTCACTGTATGTCTTACTACCGTACATATTATATTTGTATTCGTTTTTTATATTCAATCCGTCTACTATATAACGAATAACTGAGCCGATGTCAACACCAAAGTTTAGCGCCGCTATTTCACGCATACGCAATATATATTCATGAAATGACTCCTCCTGTCTTTTCTTTCTTTCACGAAGTTTCTTATGAATATCAGCACTGGTATACGTACGCTTGAACTCGTCGATCAACACTTTTTTTAACTCGGCGTATGAGCCCACAAACACGGAATTCAAAAACAATGCAGCATCTTTTTCCATCTTACTACGAGCCTGCACGTACCGTTGCTTTTCACTTAGGTCATACGCATCGGCATTCTGCTCAAAATTAAGAAACCAACGCTCAACAGGTATATTTTGCCCGTCGAACTCCGGCACGACTTTTGCAAAACTTTCAGGAGCTATTTTAATTTCATTCGTTCTAGTTTGTTCGGCTTGACGCTGCATGCGCAACAACTTTACTATTTCTTCTAGCGTTTTACTGTTCTGTGTTACTCTTTCTTCTATATTCATCACTTTGACTGAAGTCGCCAAACCCGTTTTTTCCAAATTTTTTTTACTCTCCCTTACAGATATGTCTTTATTTTCCGTTGTCCCTTTTGACCGCGTGTTATATGGTTGTTTCTCTTCCACTGCTGGGAGTGCTTCTAAGACTTTATTCGGTGTCTGTGTATTTTCCATTATATTCTGCGCTGCTCTTCACTTTTACACATAAAGACCCTTTCAAACCAAGTAAATTATTTGCAACTTAACAGCACTTCAACTTTATATGGCTTGGTTTACTAAATGTGTAATGATTTTCTGTACATGGTTATCAAACTTTATATAACCTATAGGATAAGTTTATACTTTATATACCTTTATACCTAATAGTAAAAAAATAAAACAGTAATGTATAGAATAAAACATCGAAGTAAAATTACTTCTCGAAACCTTTAGCTACTCGTAGTTATGTATGGAAGAACTTACCTGTAAATTTGACAAAGCTGAATTTCAAAATCTGCCAGAATTTCTAGAATTTTTTCTTTGAGGAATTGCCCCGTATGACGCTCAAATAACTGCACCATTCCTAGCATTTTTACGGCAATATTCATTGAATTCGCCTTAAGTTCAATAAACTATAAATTTACACCAAGAATTGATCTATCCATTCGAGTGGCGCTATCAATTTTCAAAGACGAATTTCATTTTTTAAAGACTGAACTTTCAATTCAACAAACTCCATGATATTATGTGAAGATATTGGCGAAATGCCCAAACCTGCATATATTGGGTTAACTATTTCTCTAAATCCTTCACTGTCTAAATGTGTAAAATGTATCATCATTGGTAACTATTTTAATTATTGCATTAATAAAATCTTCCTTATTCACTTCCAAACATATTTTCACTTTTTTTGTAGGCAACTCGTTTGCATTTTCTGTGATGTTTTTAATAACAGTATTTTCCAAAATGTCCTTGTGTTGCACCTCTAAATGCCTTCTTAAATTAGTTAAATGACGCCAACGCAACTCCAAATCATAAGCATTGCACTTTGATTTTACTGTACTCGAATTATATTGAAAAAAAGTTTCTAATTGTATTATCTGATTTTCTGCCCATAGTCACTTCAACTTGCACTCACTTCCACTGAACTTTATTAGACGAATGTTTGTTACACAATAAATGACTAATCAAACCACTAATCTGCATTTCCGTATACACGGCTTGCTAACTAAGCGACAACAGTAAATGCAATTTATTTTTTTCTAATTGATTGACCAGAACCTAAAAAAAAAGTAAGGGTTTCTCTCCGACCAAGAGCGAAAAAAGTACGGTGGAACAAATCGGTTATTAAGTGATCTTACGAGTATTTTATAATCTCAACAGCAGAGAGTAATTTAAAAACCTTTGACAAGGTTGAGAGTAATTTTCGAGCTCTGCGCACAACCAATGAACAAGCCAACAATGCAACGAGCAACATCAAACCCACACCCAGTGAAAAAGCCAGCCAAACCAACGATGCAACCAGCCGCCAAAGCAACTCAAAATCCAGCCTTCCGGGCATCCCTGCCAAAAAAAAAAAACCGAAGACAATTTTAACATCTTCGACGATACCAAGAGGTTATTCGGTTACTGATCTGCTGACCCTTCTTCAGAAGGCAAGGGAAATGGTGCTACCCAACTACGGTTCGCTCGAAGACAAGCAAAAAACAGTTATCCTGGCTAAATTGATTTGTGAATTATGTTCGCAATAAATAGAGTAGGTTTCGAATTTTTACATACAATATTAATTCAATATACTCTGTAGCCAGAAGAAGTGCACTGAGCATATTCATTAAGAACCATAATCAGGACATTTTACTCCTACAGGAAACTCTCTTGAACAGAAAAAACAGGTAAGAGAGGTACAGGTGTTGCTCTCAGAAATTCCTTCAAGCACAATCAACTGAAAATCACTGGATTACGGTCACTGGAAGCGACAGCCGTCATCATAAATGTAACTGAAGTGGATACTCTACTTGTTGTTTCGATATACGAGTATAATCGTGTTGATGCATCAACGGGTAACATTCACAACGATTTACAAAGGTTCAACGATGCATGTAACCTTCACACATACTGCATTATTGGCGGAGACTTTAACGCAGGACATCTGCTCTGGCAAGACGACGAATCATCTCCACAAGGAGCTGCCATCGAACATTGGCTTTCGTAGTGGTGTCACAGCCAACAAAAATGTTTCCCAGGACTCCATCACTGTGGGATTTCTTCTTGGTCTCGTCAAACTTCATCAACATCTTGCCGGACTTCCGGAACTACACTTGTTCTTCCTATGTGAGCGATTCTAATCACCTGGCAGTTGAGCTAAGAATCCGCCTAAACCAAAACATACGTCTGCAGAGGCCTCCTCAGGAGAACCACATCAACTTTAAAGTAGTCAACTGGTCCCGTTTTCAGAACGACATCGAGGCGGAGCTTCAATTGCTGGGTTGGCATTGAGTTGGCTGCCTCACAAATGAAGAAGTTGAAAGCAACATTGGCCATCTACAGACAGTGATAAATAATGCAATTAAAAAACAGGAAAAAGAAAACGGCTCCAGAGAATCTTCCACCGTACCTGGAACTGAACCAACGACGAGTATTTAACTGTCAACTCACAACTCATCTGTACAAACATAATGTTTCGGCGGACGATAAAATACCACCGCGAAGAAGACCAAGACCCGATGCTTTCCAAAAAATCAACCGCCTAATTAGGAAACCAAGTTGTATCCCGGAAAATCTTATCATTGCTCACAGACACTCACCATCTCAGAGGAAAAAGCAGAAGCCTTTGCAAATTATTTCGATGCTAGATCCCAGATTTCATCATTAAAGTTGAGACTTGTGTCTCCCAATCTACAAACGGTTGCAATCGGATCGCGGAATTCAGTGCTACTAATCCCTCGATCAGCCCCTCTAATGGTGAAATATTCACTACAGTTGAGTAGACATAATCCAAAGCGGCAACTCCAAAAAGTCGGTTGGTAATGACCGGATTTCTAAATTTTTTCTAAAGAAGTTACCAAGTCTGGCATTGATTCTCCTTCAATAACTGTATTAACAACAGCTACTTTCCTTCCTGTTGGAAAATAGCAAAAGTTGTTCCAGCTCCAAAAAAAATGAGTCGATGCAGTGTTGAGGGTTATAGACCCATTGCTCTACTGTGATGCGTAAGCAAAATATTGGAATCAGTGAGGCTAAGAAAGATCAACATCCTAAGCGAAGAGAGGGAACATCTGCCAACAACATCAGTATGGATTTAGGAAAACAAATTCAACAATCCATCCTTTGCTCCAACTCCACACCACGTGGATCTATGATCCTCTTAGTAATGGAACCAGTTTGAGCTTATAATAAAGCGTTGGAGACTGTTAATGTCTATGTTATGTTTTCTAGGTCGTTTGGGTCGTTGTAGAAGAAAGCTCCTAGATGAAGCTTTCTTCTGTGGGAGAGAGCTGTACATGTACAGGGTAGGTGGAGGATTGTCTCCTCCTCTTCCTCGTCCATGCAGCTTCTACAGAAGTCGTTTGTAAAAGCGCCAAGCCTGATGACACCTATTATGGCGCATAGATGTTTCCTATTTAAAAGGATTCAGATCCAGCTTTGGCCAGATCTCTCCAGCAGTCCACCTAAGGTCTGTTCTTTTATTGGCATCCAGCTTTAGTGTTAGTGTGCACTTAGCGATTGGTATACCTATACTATCTTTTTACGGTAGAATAGGTAGAGTGGTTCCAATTTTGGTGAGTTTATCGGCTCTGCTGTTCCCTGAAATGTCTCTGTGGCTCGGCACCCAGCAAAGGTGAATGTTGAACTGCTCTGTGAGATGATCGGCATTCAAGGGCGATTTTAGAATATAGTGAGACCGAGTCCAGGGACTTGATGGTGACCTGTCTATCCGAAAAGGTGCTGATATCCATTGCAGATATCACGTTTTTCCTCAGCCAGGCCACAATTTCAGCCTGGAACACGCTACAGTGATTTGGAAGACGGAAAGAGAGGCTTAGATTTAGTTTATCTGAGAAAACACCGCCACCAATTTCGCTATCGGTTTTAGATCCATCTGCGTAGAAATGAAATGACTTGTCCTCCATGAAAGCATCTTCCTCCCAGAAGGACCTACAGGGGATGCTTACATGGAAGTTTTTGTTAAACCAAAGTTCAGGTATGGTGTAAGACTGTTGGCGTGGCCAAATGAATTATTTGTCCATTGTTTAGTTGCTTTAAGGCGAATAGCTGCAGTCACAGCTTCTTGCCTGCTAAAAATGTCGAGGGGTGTCAAATGAAACAGAATGTCAAATGCCGCAGAGGGGGTAGACCGCAAGGCTCCGCTCATGCATAGACATGCTGTTCTTTGAACTCTGCCTAGTTTAATGTTTCCTGTCAAAAATGAGACCCAGATATTCTGCTGTATTGGAAAATACTAAACTGGTACCGTTTATTGAAGGAGGGTCTATGATTGGAATTTTATATTTCCTAGAAAAGAGGACAAGATCAGTTTTATGGGGGTTTATGTTTTCCTGTTTTCCTGTTTTCCTGATGTTTTCCTGAGACGGCTATGGCAACGTCATCCGCATAGGCAATCACTCTGCTACCACCCGCTTCCACGTATATCAGTAGTTAGTTAACTACTAAGTTCCAGAGAAGGGGAGAGAGGACACCACCTTGCGGCGTACCTCTGCTGACATATCTTTTAGCAGAAGTCTGACCCAATTTGGAGTTCATTATCCTGCTGTTTAGCATAAGACTGATCAACTCCCCAAGTGAGTCGTCTACCTGTAGTGTTGACAGCGCAGTCGTGATTGCGGATGTATCGACGTTGTTAAAGACGCCCTCTATGTCTGGGAAAGCAACCATTGTGTACTCCTTATATTGTAGGGATCGTTCGATGTGGCTAGTCAGAGAGTGCAAAGCCGTTTCCACCGACTTTCCTTTACAGTAGGCATGTTGAGCCGTAGACAGAAGTCTTGGATCAACTTTAGCTCGAATATGGATATCAATCAGTCGTTCGAGAGTTTTCAGAAGGAAAGATGATAGACTTATAGGTCTGAGGTCCTTTGGGACAACATGAGAACATTTTCCGGCTTTGGGAATGATACTACATTGACTTCTCTCCATGGCAGTAGAATGTGGATAAGTTCTACACAGTTCCTTATAACATTTTCTAGCACAGGCAGAATAATATCTGAGGACCTCTGTAGCTCGGCAGGTATTATAGCATCCGGACCAGCAGACTTGTATGGTTTGAAGCTATGCAGCGCCCAGAGCAGTTTGTCTCTCGTAATCAGACCATGAATTTTGGTCGCGGTTGCAGTAGGCCCGTTTGGGCTGCTACTGGCCGCGAGTTGGGAGCTACCTGGAAAGTGGGTGTCCAGAAGCAGGTTGAGTGATTCTTACTTGAGATTGTCCAAGAGCGATCGGTTTCTTCCAAACAGCTAGTCATCTTAGGATTTGTAGAGAGGATTTCGTCACAGAATGACCTCCAGGATTGTCACTTTGCCTTCCTCAGTTCTTTTTTGTATAATTTGAGGAATTCTTTGTATGAGTCCCAGTCAGTCACTTTTCTTGTGCTTTTTGTTACGTTGAAAAGTTTTCTACAAGAGTTTCTAATCAGTTCCAGTGCTGATATCCACCAATGACTTGCCTCTGGGTTAAATAAGAGGGTAGGAAGCGGCCATAGATGATTCTGGGGGCCTCTTGCGATTGCAGCTTTTCTGCGTTATATATTCTCACAGTACTTCCTCTTTTTTGTGGCATTTGGAAAATCCGCATTCGCACCTTGGCTGCAACAAAGTGGTGATCCGGGGGAATTTTGGCTGCCTGAAAGGTTCGGACGTAGAGAATACTGGAGGCATACCTTACGTCTATCGCAATGTGATCAATTTGATTTAGCGTTTCATGATCCGAAGACCGCCATGTCACCTGATGTATGTTGAGAAGAAGAGACCGTGTGCTTGAGTGATATTTCGTTCCGCCGCAACGTCAATAAGCCTAAGTACGGCTAAAGCAGTTCAAAACAAAGTCATGCAGAGAGACTGTATTCTTAACCCAGCTCAAAACTCCACAGTTACGATCAATCGGAACGACTTGATAAGTGCGGATGTAAAGATTGTGAGACTGGCAATTCTTGTCTTCTTGTAATTTTTGTGACATCAGTTGGAGAATCTGTTGAATTCGTTGATCTTGCTTTAAGTCTTCACCGTGTTTGACAAGGAAGTCATAACTATATCCATTGCTGCCATGGATGGTAATACGAAGAGGATATCTCTGTGAAATAAGCAAACGTATTTTGGCATTAAATCTGACAATTTTAGTGTGCTCCAATACTTTGGGGTCAGTTTCAAATGAATTTTGAGCATATTGCCCGGGAAGTTCTATGTAGTTCTCCTCACCACACCACTGGTAGTTCGCCAGCAAAGGACATATAGTTTCCAATCGTATAGTGGTTTCTGATGACTGAAGAAGCCTTCGAAGTGATCGCGCACTATTTCGGATAAGGTTTTCCGAATGTGCTCTTCGTCGAAAGCAAAACAAAGATTTATTAGTTCTTCTAATTGCGGTTTGTACTTTAACAGTCGGCGATAGGCGACACCTTCAAGTCCGTTCTCTTCATGGTAAATTTCTTTTAAAAGCTCCTTTGCCAAATTTTTAAACTGTGCGTCTTGTATGTCGTACTGATTACGAATGTCTCTGTCGAAACTCTCTACTCGTAAGTTCCAAAGTCCTTTGGTTTATGATGAGTTATCAATGGGTTCTTCATGTGTAACTACGCACACTTTGCCGTTTCCATTTGGTTGGAAGTAGCTTCTCATCTTTGATAATGACTAAGTCACCCATCTTGAAGTTGGAACTGGAGCGATTCCATTTTGATCGCAGTTGCAGTTGGACGAGATACGCCGAGCTCCATCTTCTCCAAAAATGTTGTCTCAAACTGGAAATTAGATGCCATCTGTTAGCAAGTCTTCATTTAGAATCCATCATATCAGGCTCAGGATTCGTTTTCAGGGGCTCCCCAATCAGGAAATGTCCTGGGGTCAGAACAAGTAAGTCGTTTACATCGGATGATATAGAGCAAAGAGGTCGGGAATTGACACAAGCTTCTATTTCCGCCAACAGCGCTGAATACTCTTCAAACGTTAATAAATTATCTCCTAATGTGCGGCGCATGTGATATTTGACGCGTTTTACAGCAGATTCCCAATAACCGCCCATGTGAGGAGAAGCTGGCGGATTGAAGTGCCAAGTCGTGCCGTCGTCTGCAAGATATTTGGCCAACGCTTCGTCTTAGATGGCTTGGGATAGCAAGATGTTAAGCCCCTTTTCAGCTCCGACGAAATTGGAGCCATTGTCGCTATACAACTCCTTACAATGACCGCGACGGCATACGAATCTCTTGAACACAGAGACAAACGTTGATAATGACAAATCACTGGCTAGTTCTAAATGCACTGCGCCTGTTGCCATGCAAATAAAAATCAAAATGTATCCTTTCACGGCTTTTGAACCTAAATGAACGTAGATGTATTGGACCCGCAAAGTCCACACCGCTGCGTTGGAAGGGTCTGCAAGCTACAACACGAGGCCTCGGCAAATCGCCCATCAGCTGTTGTTGGATTATGTGGGAGTGTCGGCGGCATTTAACACACAATCTGCATATTTTTCGTAGTAACGACCCAAAAGCGATTGTGGAGTATTGCTTGCATAGCTTGTGGACCTGCGTGAAGTGTCATGCGATGGATATCTTCACAAATGAGAGTCGTAATTCTTGCTGTTGCTGGCAATAGAATAGGATACTTCTTGTCCGGTAGTAACGCAGCATTGGATAGTCTTCCGTCCATCCTGAGCACACCTTTCTGGTCTAAGAATGGATACATCCTCAAAAGCTTGCTGTGGCGGCTCAAAGACTAGTTAGACTTGAGTTGTTGAATGTCCATTGCGAAGGAAAGATGCCTGAGTAAGATTTACCCATGTGATGAAAGTTGCAGAAACTTTCTTGTACGAAGGCAACCACGATTCGAGAGTTGTAGAGAAATTGTAAGGCATATGCGGTGACACGCTTCAACTTCCGCAAAGATGAATACCGATGGACAAGCTCCCAAATAGGGGGTACTTGCTGCACACTTGTAACGTTGACTGCTTCTGTGCGTTGATCCATGTTGGTTGAGAAAATCCGTTGTGGAGGCCATGAAGACTCTAGCTGACTTAGCCAATGCGGGCCGTTCCACCAGAGTGGGTAATCAGCAAGATGATTCGGTCTGCTGGGTTTTCTGCGGATGGTACGTGAAACCAGTTTTCGGTGGGTACAGTCTGTTGGATCTGCGATACGCTATTGGCCACAAAGGTACACCATTTTCCAGGATGTTTGCTTATCCATGTGTGGGCTACACTTGAGTCCGTCCATTCTTACAAGTTTCGGATGTTTTTTACCAACGTAGGTCTTGTATGTTTGACCAGTTGTGCTAATAAGACAGCACCGCAAAGCTCCAAGCGTGGTAGAGACAACGTCGTTATCTTCAATGGAGCGACTCTTGTTTTAACCGTTAGAAGGTGGACAGATATTTTGCTGTGAGGATAAACTGTACGGAGATATATGGCGGCGGCGTATGCTGATTATGAAGCGTCGGCAAAGCCATGTAACATAGATCTGCTATAGTGTTAGGGATCCCGACACCAGTCCACCTCGGCACTTTGATTGTTGCGAGGCTCGTGATGTGGTCCCTGTAGCTTAACCATTGGCATTTAACATATTCGGGCACAACTTCATCCCAGTCCATCTTAGGCTTCCACAGACGTTGGAATAACATCTTGAAAGAAACAAACGTTTAGTTAGGTTTGTGGTGTGTAAATCATGAACCTGAATAGCAAATCCCAGGTGAGGGTTCCCACTGAAGACCCAGAGTTCGTACGCTGTCCGGTTCTGATAAATCGAATGACTGCAGAATTTCTCAATAGTCATTCTGCACAGAGGGACGATTCTGGCAGGGATGCCAAAACTAGACAAGGCTTTATATAGGTAGAGCTAGTCTATATAGATGCTGTCATATGCAGCCTTAAAATCGATGAAAATATAGTGGGTATCGAGTTGGATCTTTTAAGTATTTTCCAGGATCTGGCGGAGTGTGAAGATTTGGTCGAATGTGGATTTTCCTGGTTAGAAACCGCACTGCTGGGGCCAATCAGGTTGTTGGCGAAGGGTTTCAGACGTTCACATAATATGGCATATAAGATCTTGTATTCGATATTGAGGAGACTTATGCCTCTAAAGCTGGCGCAGTTAAGGGCGTTTCCTTTGTTTGTAGATCGGGTAAACAATGCTGAGATTCCACAAGTTATATGGTACACTCTACTGACTATATCTAAGAAATAAGTTGGTCGGTATTCAATTCGGTCGGTAAACCATCAGGTCCAGTTGGTTGAATATTCTATTCTACCTGACGGGGGTATGTTGGATTCCTTCGCCTTTATCCAGTCTGCAGAAAAAGTTTTTCGATATTCTCTACGCCACGGTCTCCTTCCTCATCTTTACAAGCTTCTTTACGGGTCTTCTTGCTTTAACACGTCCTTTTTACTTATTGGTAAAACTTCCATGCGCTATCCCTTCAGTAAAAATGTTCAATGTCTTCGATCGAGCGCTTCTCGTGTTCTTTTTTCTTCTTTTGGAGAAGCCGATGTTTTCCCCGAGTCTTTGGCTCGTAGAGCTTCTGTCCTTCGTTGCAGCGACACTTTATATGCTCCTTGTTCAGATGCATATACTTGCTGGGATTCTTCATCAAATCAGAGATTTCTTGGTCGTGATCGGGTGAAACCCAGCACAACAGTTGCGGTGTGTCTGATGGGACGTTGGCACCACTTCGGTACTTGATACTGGCGGTATAGGGGTTGTTGAGAGATTTCAAGATATGCGTTCGGTAGAGAATCTGCCGGTCTCTTGTGATTTTTTACATACTGTGAAAGTTCTTCTTTGTTGTGATGATTGGAAAATTCACGTCGATTATCGCTAACCGACAATTTGATGTTTGTAGAGCAGGTCGTATTGTTTGTCCTGGGCCCCTTTACGGTCGAGTCTCTCACGCAGGGCTCCTGAATAATGCCGCTGTCAATATTTACCTCACTTGGGGAAACTAGCAGGTTATCGGAGGCACAACTAGAGTGTCTGAGATTAGTCTGTATGAACTTCAGCATTATCCATTTTGCCAGTGATCACCAAATCCTCCAATAACTTGTCGGTTTCGATGATGTCCACATCGTCTTCAGGACCCAGTGACAGGAAAACTATAAGCCTGACGTCAAACCTGAGCTTGAGGTCTGCTTTCTCTAGTGCTATGAGGCACTCATTCAGGCATCGCTAACTTTAGCAATGCATTCATGCGTTTGATCACCCGATATCACTTAGTGGTCCCGGCAGAGTCAAAGCGGTCCCGCTTAGTTTTTAATGAGAATGCTTCCCCACGCCTCGGCTATGGTTTTCCGCTTGTGAAGAGTTGGTTGGTTTGGTTGTGGTTCTGATAGCCGCGTCCACGTCTACCTGCGCTTCGTTGCCTGTCTTGATTTATTTTGCAGGTTCTCATTGTACTCATCAACGATTACCTAGTATTTCACCTTTTCCGTGAACTTTTCCGGCTACTTCTGCTAGCGATCTAACCTAAAATGAAGAGGACCATCTGGTACTTCCACTACATAGCCTTATCAGCTGGCTTATTGTGTTGTTGGTTGGTTATCGGTCGTCGTGTTAGCCGTAGTACTCTCGCGTCTTGATGGACATAAGATTGTGTGCTGACTGGAGACCAGCAATTCGTCCTCTGATGAAGTACCAACCTCTGGCAGCCTCAGCGGATCTTTTGTTATATTAGTTTTTTTTATCCATATTTTAGTTTTATAATTTTGTCCCTACGAGTGAAACCGGAAGGGGGCTCCATCCTGGCGGGTCTGTCTTACCAGAACAAGGCACTGATACCAGTTCGTTTTATCCACTTACTGGCCATGCAGCCGTCAGCACGGGTGCCTCAACACTTTTGCTTAAAGGTGGGATTTTGGAATTTGGCACCATCATTTAAAAGGTGGGGTCGCTCTAGGGATAATTGAGTGACTGTAGGCATTTAGGGGATGGCCTTGGAACCGGTCGTATGTTGCTTACGCCTCTCACATATCCCGTAAGGGATATCGTAAAGATCGCCCCGAAAAAAGTCACTTTACTTCCTCAGGTAATAGTTGAAGACGATACTCCGGAGTTTTCTAATAGGTAAACTTCGAAAGTACTACAATATGTAGTAATGCTTGTTGCCAGAAGGTCGCCATACGATTGGAACAACGCTGGTAAATTAATGGCGCAATTATCTGCGCATTGATGCCACGATTTACTTCTTTAAGGATACATACGAGTAGTTTGTGTATTTTAATGTGATTGGAAAATACATCGCGCAATCAACCTTTAATTTAAGAAAAAATTCAGATAACCATGTGGGCACAACTAACAGTCAGCGTAAGCTATCTTCATCTTCATCACTGAAATGCCTTTGTTCAATCGGCAGATGCACTTGGTTATGGAATAAATCGATGCGAATAAATGTCGTAACAGATGTTAAAGCAGAGCTTTTGTAAGATGTAGATAACAGGCGTACCAGCATAGAACATTCCTTCGACTATTATACATAATTCTCTTAAAAACTATCAAGTTGGTTTCATAAGCAAATAGAAGCAAACAAGATGCAAAGATACCAGATGTCTTCCCAGATAAAACCTTGTTTGTCAACTGGGAATTATTGAACAAATTTATGCATCTCACTCAAAATGTGTTCATGGAAATTTCGTACTGCACTCACTTTCAGATACAACGGTTCGAAATCTTGAACAAAATAAATCAGCCACTTTTCTAGGTAAACGCTCTCAATGTCAATCGATTATTCTGTCACGTCACGGCATATGAATCCGTGTTCTTTCATTCTCATTCATTCGAAACCTTTTAGTATGCTTCCGTGTTTTATTTGTGGGCCAATTAATTATGTGCAAACTGCGTACCCATGACAATGTCTGTAAAAGTTCTTCCATAAAAGGACTTAATCAGACTGTTATTTGTAGTCTTCATGGCGTATCAATTAACACAGAAGCAATGGATTTTAATTAGTGTGCTACAATACATCAGTTCATTGATTGTGAGGACGAAATAAAGATAACATCTCTTTGATAGAGGCAAATTGTAACCCCATTTTAATGGGACCTAAGGATTCCGACAGGCGTAAATGGAGGGATGCTTCCGAGAGCACATACAATTTCGTGATTGATTAAATGTTTGAGTCTTCAATCAATTTGAGAATTTGGTTATGTCAAGATGAATAAGCAAGTTTGAAGTTATGTGTTGTATTTCATATATTAAAACAAAAAAAAAAGACAAAAGAGAACTCGTATAGTGCGCAAAAGGCGATCTATTCCATCGAAACCACGTTGACGAATCCCCTGTCTCTAATATCTTCTTTCGATCAGTTTTGTTTTATTGGTAGTGTTGCCGTTGACAGGTCGGCTTCTCGGACGAATCTTTATCTTCGGATTGTGGTCCGCTTCGGTAAACATCTATATCAGGGCTGAGTCTATACCATTGCTTCATATGATCGCTCGAAATGACGTTGGTGTAGCGCTTTTGTTTCAGTTGGTGATCTGGAAGATCTTCAACGATGTATCTATCGTGGTTCGAAACCTTGGTGATGATATATAGACATATATACATCGAATCTCCGGTCGATCAGTCTCCTTCCAAACATCAGTAAGATTTTCAAGAAGGTGATCAATAGAGTCCTGACTAAGTGGGTTGAGGACAAACATATAGTTCCGGATAATCAATTCGGCTTCATGGCAGGGCATGATGTCATACATGCTGCCTCTAAACTGGTTTCAGATATCCAATGGAACAAAGAAAAGAACCAGTGTACTGGGGCTTGTCTGGTTAACTTGGAAAGGGCCTTCGACACCGTATGGTTAGAGGGGCTTTTCTACAGGCTGGCCAGACTGGGCATCAGTAAACCACTGCTGTATATTCTTCATAATGCCTCTAGGGACACCAGAAAGAATTGGCGAACATTTTCGATCATTGGACAACACGGCCAGCCACTTGCTTGTCGAAATGTAGTCAGATACCTTGAGATCTGGTGTTTGAAAGGGCTTGTCTTAGGGTTTGTGTACGGGAGTAAATGTACTTACATAGGTACTCACCACTCAATGGCAACACTGACAACAAGCAATCTTGCATTCTCCTTTATTTTAACTTTTAAATGTTCTCTCTTTCTTTTTTTGTATTCTTTCTTTTTTCTGTGATCATCCTCAGACGAATAAAGTTGTGCTTGGCAATTGAATCATTTATTTAGTATTTTTTCCTAAGGTATTCTCTGTTTTTTTTTGAGTGTAAGGTTTTAGCAAGTGCTTTACATTTTTGGTGCCTCCTGTGAGGAATTTTTGCTCAAATTTTGGCGATTGGCGTTGAAGTTATTTTGGTTTGGCAAATTTATATTGGCTGCTGTATAACGGATCGATACATACGACATACATATATACACATAACTCGTTGGATTGGCTTGCCTTTTTTACATCGTTGCTGTGCTTATATACATATATACTGCGATTGCTGAGTGGGGTGGCTGTTTAACGGTTTGGTTTTCTTGGCGCTGTTGCTATCTAAATACATTTGGCTTCTCTTGTTGGCTTAGTGGATGTCTGAAGACAATTCTGATTCTTTGGACACGACGATCCAGGTAAGCATCATGGCAGAGCTTAATCCGCGTGCAACGGCAGTTACCGCAATCAGGCGGATTGCCGCAAATATTGGCAAGGACAGTTTTTCTGCTGATGAATTTGGCCTTCAGCAGGAGCTAAACTCCTTAGAATGGCATTTCGATCGCTTTGTGGCTGCCCATGATGCCTTGATAGAGGTAGCGGAACCAATCGAACTCGAGGCACACGGGCAACTATTTGATGACCTGGAGATTCTTCGCAACACCACAATTGCAAAGTTGCGACGAATGATGGCTACAATAAAGGCGGAGGACCTTCAAGTGGCAGCCGATTCGGTGGGAAACTCGTCTACAATGACGTTAAAGCTGGATCCACTATCGGTCCCAAGATTCGATGGCACACTACGAAATTGGCTAGCCTTTAAAGACACTTTCGAGACACTAGTGCATACACAGGACTTTCCTGAGGCATACAAGCTTGGCAAACTGCGCGAGGCAGTTCAAGGCGACGCAGTGGCATTGGTTGGTCCTTCAACCAACACCCCACGTCTGTTGAAAACAAATTTGGCTGCCACCGCACCTGGAGATTGTGAATACTGCGACTCTAAGATACATCGAATAAGCAATTGTCCCAAGCTTTTGGCGATTCCGGTGACTGAACGATTGGCAAATTACGTGGCTCCAATCTTTGCTTCAATTGCTTACGGCCTGGACACGCAACCAGATCCTGTCCTGGTGGTAAATGTAGAGTTTGCCAAGGCAAACATCACACAATGCTGTGTCGTGTTGGCACTTCCAATTCAACAACGGCGGATTCGAAGGCGACGACTGTTGCGCCAACGGTTACTGCAACGTCGACTCAACCACCTCGGAATTACCCAGCATGACTTCAATCGTTTTTGGTAGTGGGTGAACAATTGGTGTTATTGGCAACTGCAATTGTTCATATGAAAGATGGCTATGGCTCGATGCATTGCTGCCGGATCATTTGCGACCCGGGCAGCCAGGTTAGTTTCATGAAGTATAGCTTTTTTAAACAGTTGTCTATTTGCAGAAAACCTGCTATTATCCCAGTACAAAGCATTGGCACACCCGTGGCTGTGCCACAATTCACATGGCATCACGTGATCATACATTTGGCATGGACATAAAGTTCTTTTTGCTTCCATCCATCACTTCCCTGACTCCAATTGCTGATATTGCACCATCTTGCTGGCATCATCTACGCAATCTGGCATTGGCAGACCCAACATTTGGTCGGACGGGTCAAATTGATGCGCTTATTGGAGCTGACGTGTGGGGTCATATCATCCGAGAAGGCATAGAACGCGGCTCAGATGGTGAACCATTTGCGCAACTAACAACATTGGGATGGGTGGTCTTTGGCAAGGCGACCATTAATACTTCGTCGACACCACGCATAAGCTCACTGTACACCATTCATGGCAACATTTCAGAGGGAGATGAGCAACTCGACTTGGCAATGGCACGCATTTTCGAAGCAGACACTGACACATCAGCAGCGGACAGCGAGGAGGGAGTCTGTGAGAAATTGTTCTTGGCTACACATCGCCGTGCCCCGGATGGCAGATACATTGTACAGATTCCAATTCGATCGGATGCTCGAGCTCTTGGCGAATCTCATCCTATGGCTTTGCGACAATTCTATCAACTAAAACGCAGATTGACAGCTAATCAAGAGCTTAAGGCGAAATACGTGGCTTTCATGGAAGAATACATCGCTCGGGGACATATGAAGGACGTGTCAGGTATGGCATTTGAACCATCACAACGTTTTCTGATACCACATCATGTTGTGTTGTCTAAATTTCGCGTTGTCTAAATTCCGCGTTGTCTAAATTCCGCGTTGTCTTCAACGCGTCAGCGAAATCATCTAATGGCGTTTCCCTCAATGAGACCCAATTGGCTGGACCCCTCATACAGGAATTACTGGTGACCATCATTTTTCGATTTCGGCGATTTGCTGTGGCTCTCTCCGCAGACATCGGAAAAATGTTTCGTCAAGTGCAGATTGATGAACGTCATCAACGTTGGCAGCAAATTTTATGGCGAAAATCAACTGACGAGCCGCTTCGTACATACCAATTAACCACAGCGATATATGGCATGGCTTCTGGTCCGTACAATGCTATCCGAGCGATGCAACAATGCGCTCAGGACAATTGTCACATCTTGGCGAATGACTTACGAGAGGCAGCTGCACTTAAAAGCATTTTAAGAGATTTTTATGTTGATGACTACTTGGCCAGCGCAGAAACTATGGAAGAGGCAATGCAATTGGCAACTGACGTGGAGAAGATATTGAAGCAAGGCCACTTTCAACTTTGCAAATGGCAGTCCAACAACAAGATGGTATTGGCTCAAATCACCGACAATCCATGCTCAGCGAGCGAAATCGAGTTAAGCACTTCAGAGGCGACAGTTCTTGGCTTGCATTGGAATCCAAAGACGGATGACTTCTTTTATCGCATGATTGTTGGCAATGGTAAAATTGCATCTATAACGAAACGACAAGTGATTAGTGACATTGCACGATTGTATGATCCCACGAATATGCTGGCACCTGTGATCATAGTGGCAAAAATATTCATCCAAAATCTTTGGCGTATTGGCTTGGAGTGGGATGCTCTACTACCACCGGAATTACTTCAAGAATGGTTGGCCTTCCGGAACAGTCTACATCAACTTCAAGAGCTCCGAATTCCACGTTATTTGCATATGAAGGCATCAGTCACTCCACATTTGCATGGCTTTTGCGATGCTAGCTTTAAGGCATACGCGGCAGTGGTATATGTAACTACGACGAGTCCAAATGGCAACTTCACATCAGCATTGGTTACTTCAAAAACTCGAGTTGCACCGTCCCGAACACCCAAGGCGATCCAACCACAACGATACCACGATTAGAACTGTGTGCTGCACGATTATTGGCTGAAACGATGGCTCATGTTAGATATGCATTGGATTTGGCGCATGCACGGAGTTCACTTTGGAGTGACTCCACGATTGTTCTTTGTTGGCTACGTAAATCACCAACGACACTCAAACCATATGTTGCAAACAGAATTGGCTATATTCAACAATACACTAAACCTGGTGACTGGCGGCATGTACGTACACATCTGAATCCCGCAGATTGTGCAAGTCGAGGGATTGTAGCTGAAGCACTACTAGCACACGAATTATGGTGGCATGGCCCAACGGAACTTATGCGCAACCAGATGGCAGGAGACATCCCTATCCCTTCGGAAGCAGAAGAACAGGCTATAGCAGTGGAGTCGAAACCAGTTCAGGCTAACGTGGCGCATCTTCAGCCACTCCATGTAATTAAGACAAGATATCGCTCTGGCAACGAAGTAATCGAAATTGACTTGGTCGAACGCTTCTCAACAATTGGCAGGCTGGTCCGAACTACGGCGTATGTGCTTCGTGGCAACCCCATCAGACGACAATATTGGCATTGCTCCATAGTGGATTGTGATGAAATGGCTGTGGCTTTGAGGTGGCACATTCGAGCAGAACAATTCAGGTACTTCCTAAATGAAATTCAACAATTACAGAATGGTAAACCGGTTGCAGTGGCAAGCAAATTGGCATCGTTGGCACCATACCTGGATTCAAATGGCATATTGCGAGTTGGGGGTCGGCTGAAGCATGCGGACCTCCCCATGGAAAGGCAACATCCAATCATCTTGGCAAAGGAAAGCACCCTATCAAGACTCATTGTTGAGGACATTTATCTTTCAAATTCACATGCTCAAGCTTCGCTCATGTTGCAGACAATTCGACAACAATACTGGATTATTACTGGCCGTGCGCTCGTCAAGCAATGCATACATAAGTGCGTCATATGCAGGCGACATTCCCAACAGATGGCTAAACAACAAATGGCATCATTGCCGACCGCCAGGGTCGTGGCTTCACCACCCTTCTCTTCGTCAGGCATCGATTATTGTGGCCCTTTCAACGTCCGTATCGGAACACAACGGACTCGTTTTACAAGGAAGACTTATGTGGCTATCTTCATTTGCATGGCTACTAAGGCTGTTCACATCGATGCTGGCAGAAGACTTGCATTCATCAATGTATTTTTGCGTTTCACTGGTCGTCGTGGCCCTTGTCATCACCTCTACAGCGATAATGGCACACAATTCAAAAAGGCGAATAAAATATTACTGGAGGACTTGGCTGAATGGCGCAGCGAATATACCCAAAGCAATTGGCGAACCAAAAAACGAAATGGCATTTCATCTCCGCAGCAGCACCACATCAAGGCGGCCTGTGGGAAGCCGCAGTGAAGTCTGCAAAGAGGCATTTGTTACGAGTTGTTGGCTGTCATACTCTACAGTTTGATCAATTGCATACCTTCCTTGTGCGAATTGAGGCGTGTATGAATTCGCGACCTTTGGTGGCCGTCCATGACGGGGTTGACGATCGTCTGGCACTCTCTCCAGCTGACTTCTTGGTTGGTCGTTCTATTGTGGCTTTACCTGAACCCTCTGTGGCTGGTACCCCTATAAATCGACTCAAGCATTGGAATCTTCTGCGGCAAATGCATCAATCATTTTGGCAACGTTGGCATGATGAATATTTGAGTTCGTTACAACAACGTTCGAAGTGGCAACGGACATCTGAAAATCTGCAGCTTGGCGATGTGGTGCTTCTTCGTCATGAGAATTTACCACCATCTAAATGGCGACTTGGACGCATAGTTGGCACCCATCCAGGCGATGACGGTTTGGTTCGTAACGTCACTGTCGAATACCATCTGGAAAACAATGGCACTGGCGGACAATTCAAGAGTGCAACTCGACCAGCACAGAAGGTGTGCTGACTATTTGGCACTGTTCCTGAGTCTACCGACCCAGCCGGGCAGTAAATGTACGGGAGTAAATGTACTTACATAGGTACTCACCACTCAATGGCAACACTGACAACAAGCAATCTTGCATTCTCCTTTATTTTAACTTTTAAATGTTCTCTCTTTCTTTTTTTGTATTCTTTCTTTTTTCTGTAATCATCCTCAGACGAAAAAAGTTGTGCTTGGCAATTGAATCATTTATTTAGTATTTTTTCCTAAGGTATTCTCTGTTTTTTTTGAGTGTAAGGTTTTAGCAAGTGCTTTACAGTTTGTCTTTACCTTTACAGAACACCAGAATCGGAGTACATAAAATTCTATCCCAATGAGGTTCTATACAACAAGGCGAATCTGATAAGAGTGGACAACTTCGCTATTAAGGTGACTCGAGGGCATATTGCAAGAGCAATGACCTCGTCCAATAACCTAATATCTGGGGCCTACTACCCCAACTACTTATATCATGAGAGTGCGCGCTTGAAAGGCTTCGTTCCCCCTGAAGCGTTCCTTTATTTTGATATGAAAGGGCTGATCCAGGATAGGTTTGCGGTGCCACTAATCTTCCACGTAGCTCGTGCAGTTGGTGAGGGGTAACTCAGCTACAACAGAGACGTCGCACATGACAGTACTGAACGTCTCAGGTTTAGCAGGGCGGTTTCAAAACGCGATAAAAAAGATGTTGTCTTGCAGCACCAAGATATTTGGTGGTTGAGTGAAGAAGACCCGATTCCTTCGTCGTTTCCTTCAAGTCCAGGTTAGCCTAGTCAGAAGGCAAAGTGGGCCATATTTCCCTTACTTTGTTTAGAAAATGGCCGGCTAACATAGGTTAGGGTAGTTTTAAAGTATGAAGGTTGGCAACCTTGGGTTAGCTAGCTGTTAGGTTAGCAATTTGAAGTTTGCTAACAATTAGGTTAGATTAGATTGTATATTTAGACTAAGTAGTTTAAGCTTTAGTATAAGTTAGCAAAAATAATTAGTTTAAGTAGTTCAAGTATTTATACCTCTAGTATAAGTTTTATGTAAATACAAAAAATGCTCATTTACTAAGTTTTTTCCTGTTAATGTTATTAATGATGTTAATGAACGTTAATAAAGATTGAAAATTGTAAATTAGACGTCGAAAGACATAAAATAAAAATAAAAATATATTATAGTTTAGCTTAGAGCGCCCGTTTGGAAGGCCAGCAAGTTAGAATAAGTTAATTAAGTTATGATAAGCTAGCATTTAAGCATTTTTTTCTGTTAGCATGTAAGTTCAGTAAATTTAAGATGAATAAAATAAAATGCATTAAAAACGAACGAACGAGAAAAAACTTAACTCCTAGAGTAAATATAATTAAATACCTTTCCCCAAAAAACAGTTGTTGTAATGTCAACACCCTAATAAATGTAATTATTATTATTATTATTTATTAATCTTGCATAAATGCAAAGAGTAACATATTTAATTTCAGCTTTAGCATCTTAGGCTTTCTGCTGAGATTTTACAAAGATAGATATGTATTATACCGATAGTATACCTATAAATTAAAGTTAAGTACATAAATGGTTTTGGTAATTTAAGTCTTGCTTAAATAATTAATGTTAAAAATTAGTAAAGTATATATTGAAGATAAATAGTTATAAGTGTTGTAATAAATAAAAAGGAACAAGTATTTACAATACATATATGGAAGGAGAATGGGGAATGGTTGTCAATGCACAATCCCTAGCATTCCCCCACCATTTCATCCCCTACTTTTCGGTAGAGCGAGTTTGGTTAAATTTTATCTTCTAGTCCCAGTATTGACAAAATTTTATAAACATTTCTAATATTAATTTCAGAAGGAACATAGAGTAAGTTTAAAAGCTTATTATTAAATAATGATAAACTAAGATGGTTGATTTTGCTGCAGTCGGAAGTGATGTGTTTGATTGAAAGTGTTTCATTTGTTTGGCAAAGGTGGCAAATCGGAGGAGATTCTTTTTTAATTAAATGGCTATGTGTTAAATAGGTGTGTCCAAGACGAAGCCTTAAAAAGCACCTGTTCATCTTAGTGTTGGTTGTAGTAGGATAAGTTGCTTGAATTCCCTTCGGATTGATTGAAGTGTAGTAGTGGGTGTAGTCATTCCATGCTTTTTCTTTCTTATATTTATAGTGTGTTTTTATGAGTTTTGTCAAATCAGTTGAACTAGGGCGATATGGTTTTAGCATTGCATGCGGGTTGGTAGAGATAGATTTTGCTTCAGAATCTGCTAATTCATTGCCTTTAATTCCAATATGAGCTGGAACCCATGCAAGTTTTATTTTGTCTCCAAGGGAAATTATGTTGTCCCGAATGTCATTAATAATAGAAGAACGCTGTTTCGTGTTGCTTAGAGCTTTGAGAACTGAGAGACTGTCCGTGAAAATAAGTGTTTTTTTCTTTGATTTAAGTGCAAGTTGTGTTGCTTTGCGAATGGCCAAAGATTCGATTGAAAAGATGGAAAAAATAGTCGAAATTTTTTCAGCGCACAGAAGTACCCCATTGTTGTTGACAATAGCCATCCCTGAACCATCCTTGTATTTGGAACCATCAGTGTATAGGATATTCCAACGGTCTATGGGGAAGGTGTTTCAACAGCTCGTTGAAAAGTTGGGCATAAACTTCATTGGGAGTTACGTCTTTTGGGTTCTTGGATAGGCTTAAGTTGATTGAATCAGGTGGGAGGAGCCAAGGAGGGTGTTTTTCAATGGCTAGACTCTTAACATTTGGGCTAAGTCCTAAATGGTTGGCAAAAGATAGTGCGTTGTACAAAGTTGATAGTCGTTTAGGGGTTTTTTTCCTAGTCAGAATTTTGGCAGCGTCCTTATGGATAGGAGAACCGAATGATGCACAGATCTTAGGAATAAGTAGGGATGTTAAAATTTCTTCCCGTTCTTCGATAGTTGAAAAACCTCCTTCGGTCATTAGATTTAAAATTGGCGTTGTTTTAAAAGCTCTCAAGGATGCTTTTACAGCTGCGTTTTACGAAGGGTGGAGAAGTTTAAGGTTTGATTTTGCGCACTTTCCAAATATCACCAATCCATATTCAATTTTTGATAATAAAATTAGCTTAGTAATGTTGATAAGAGTGTTTGAATGAGCATAACTATATTTAGATGACAAGTATCTTATAATGTTTAATGTGGAGACTACAATTTTTTTTTTTTAACTCTAAGCAATGATTCTTAAAAGAAAACTTACTATCGAATAATATCCCTAGAATGTTTAAATTGATTACATTTTCTACATTTATGTTATTGAGATTTATACTGAGACTAGGACATTTTATTTTCCTGCAAATATGCAGATGCTTGTTTTTGTTTGTAGATAATTAGGCTCCTGATTGAGTACTCCAACTATAAGTTTGGTTTAATATTTCATTGAAAATGATCCGGGTTCGGTTAAATAAAGATCATCGGCGTATAACGAGTGATCGATGTTTTTGAATTTAGTGATAATTTCGCTTAAATCGTCATAGGCGATGATGAAGAGGACCACCGAGAGTGGTGATCCTTGAGGAATGCCGTTTTTTAAACTATGGATGTTTGAGAATGTGTTATTAACTTTCGATCTGAATTTTCTGTTAGAAAGAAATGATTTTATAAAACCGTATATTTTTGGACCGATGTTCCATTTAATTAGTTTGTTTAATATCACGTGAATACCAATCCATTCAAAAGCTTTCTCAAAATCTATAGAGACTATAGATACATGATTTTTGCAAGATAGAGCTGATGAGATGAACTCATCAATGTGTAGGAGGGAGTCTAAAGTGCTACGACCGTGTTTGAAAGCAACTTGATTAAAGTTAATAAATTTCTGGCTTTCAATGTACCAAAGCAGTCTTTTTGAAATAATTTTCGCCAAGAGCTTGCTGATACAGGGAAGTAGTGAGATAGGTCTGTAGTTGCTAGAATTAGTTAAGTTTTTATTTGTTTTAGGGATTGGGACTATGGTGGCAGTTTTCCATGTTTGGGGTATTGTTCCTTGGTCGAAAATCGAATTAAATAAGGTTTAATATACGTTTCTTAATTTTAAGAGGTGCATTTATAATCATAGGATAGGAAATTCTATCATAGCCAGGGGTTTTGCCTTTCACGGAGCTTAGACAGTTTTCAAATTCAACAAAGTTGATTGGTAATTCGATGAGTTCTGCCGATTTAGATGGTTCGAAGAGAATGTCATTGCTATCTAATGATAAGTATTTGGAGTCACAAAATTGGGTAGAAAAGTTGGAGTCATTTGAATAGGCTGACCAACTTTCGGCGAAATGTTCAGCAATTTTAAGAGGTTCAGTTAGAATTTCGGAGCCTGTATTAATTGTTTTAATCGAAAGAGGAGAGTAATTACCTGTCAATGTGCTGATACCAGACCAGATTTTTTTGCATGATGTGTCAGGGTTCAGATTAGATGTAAAAGTTTGGAAGCTGTTTTTTTTGGACTCTTTGGCTTTCCTACGAAATTGTGCATTTGCCTTTCGGTATTTAATGAGATTTGTGTCATTTGGGTATTTTTTAAAAGTTCTGAATAAGAGTATGTATATTTTGTGGAATGAATGGAGTATGTTTTGCTTGTGGAATGGCTATATTTGCCGCATACCGGATGACTTTGATTATTTTAGCGGCTTATTGGTTAATATTAGAGGATTGAGGATGGCTATTGAAATATTCGACCACATTAACCCTTTGTCGACCAAGCTATTAAAAAAAAAGAATAATATATTTTTTGGTTATAATTTTTGAGTTGAGAGTATTTTAAGGCGGCAAACTGATTTTTAGATTTTTCAAGGACTCCTAAGGACGAAATTTGAAGGTGGTACTCAAAAGTACCGTTGGGCTATGGAATAACAAAAAGTTATAAAAAAAAATTAATATTTACATTTTTTTTATTTGATTATTATAATGTTTGAAAGAAACTATGTAAGCATACATTTTTTATATTAAATATGTATGCCATGGTACAACGCAAAGCAGTTTTTTTTGTCGTTGCAGCAAAGGTATACGTTGCAATGACTGCACTTTGAGTATGGCTTTGATTGTATTTTGTTGATGCTACAAACCTCGCACCTTCCCCGAACTTCAACAAACTTTGGCCAGTGAACTCCCAGATTACCCAGTCGCACGTCCTTTGAAACGGATTCTGTTTTGCCTCTTCGTTTCTTGCTGCTTTTTGGCGATTCATCATTTAACGATCTTCTTTTCAAACCACGTTTATCAACAGCTAAGTGTTTCTTCGATATAAGCCCAAGTGTTACACATCTTTTAAATTCGAGCAGAGGCATTTTTTCGTTTACTTGGCAGTAAACAATGAACGAATTTACGAAACCTATTTCTAAAATTCCCCAGAAAATACGATGCCACCACTTCTTGGATCTCCGGTCAAGGCCGTATGCGGATCGAAGTTGGTCAGCATGGTCAACTCCTCCCATGAACGTATTATAGTCTTTTACAACTTTAGGGCAACTTACATAGTGCTGCGCTCCCGATTTATCCCTTCTGGCTACAGTTGAATGCTCTTTACCGTGATGGTTTGAAGCTAACAGTACCGTTTTAGTGTCTTTCCATTTGTAAAAACTGATCTTATCTTTCGAAGAACGATAGTCGAAATCTCCTCTTTTCATTTTTTTATCGTCTCTCAAATTTTTTGGATTGCCTTTTCTGTTTGCCCGAATTGTGCCGCAAGCTAGAGTTTTTTCCGTTTTCAGTTTCTCTAGCAATCTCACCGATGTGAAGTAGTTGTCGAAAAAGATGATTTTATCATTTCCCCACTCTTTTTCTGTCATGGACAAGGCAACTCTTTCTCCAAGACCGTAGTTCTCGTATTTACTTTCAAGCTGCTCGTCCTTTCCTTGGTAAACAGTAAACTTCTTAACATAGCCATGTTGGTCAGCTAAGCACCATAATTTATACCCCCTTTTGATAGGTTTCATGGGATTATACTGTTTCATACAGTTTCTGCCCTTGAAAAGAATCATAGACTCGTCAACAGAAAGCTGTCTTGTCCCATGGTAAGCACTGCCAAACTTTTCGTTTAAGGAATCGATCATTGGACGAAGCTTAAAAAGTCGATCTTTATTATTTTTTGGAATAAGGCTGTTGTCGTTCACATGCAAATTACTAAGAATAGCATCAAATCTATTCCGGCTCATCGTTTTGCCGACCAAAGAAACTCCCAAGTCCTCACTTTCACACCAAAAGTGCTTCCAGCTAGGAAGTTTATGGTATCCCATGAGAAAGTTTATCCCTATGAATGACAACAGTTCACCCTTCTTCAAATCAAGTATCTTGCTTTTCTGAACTTCGTAGAGATTGGATTGCTGGACAATATTATCCAGTACATCATTTGGCTCCTTCTCCTCCTCCATTTCAGGAGCAGCTTTGATTGGTTCACGAATTGTAATTACATCCAGTTCGTCTTCGGATTCGAGGTCGGTATTGTCACCATTGTCCAAAGGTAATTCCTCAAGCATAGCGAAAATTTCGTCATCCTTCATTACGACTTTCTTGAAAGTTGACATAATGCACTAATTACACGAAAATAATACGGAAAAACAGAATAACTATCAAAACACTCGAAATAAATAAGAAATAAAAAAAGAAAATGTGTTGCACATAAAATGATCACACAATCCAACGGTACTTACCAGTCCACTTTACTATTTTGATGAAAATGTATAAAAATACCAACTTTTTTCAACTGAATTCGTGTTTTCTTGATAATTCAATATGCACATAAACTTAAAACTTACAATAAATTGACGAAAACGTGCAAGAACCACTTTAGTTGATAAACACCAAAATCAACTAAATTTGCTCCCTTCAAAGTGTACTATGATATCGAAAGAACCGTTATATCTGTGGCCCAACTGAGGTAAACATACATCAACAGCAAAATACATAGAGCTAAAATGGTACTTAAACGTCTCGTTGGGTCTTAGAGTCCAAATTTGTTCGTATAGTGATTTTATTTGAAGTGAAACATGTTGGTACTTAAAAGTACCGTCGGTCGATAAAGGGTTAAATTGAAATCGATCCCAATTAGCCAGATCAGTATAGAACTTTGGAGTTGGTCTTGATTGGGTGATTTGACTGCCGAGGTAGATGCAATTGATTATAGGGAAGTGATCACTCCCGTGTAAAAATTCATCTATGTTCCAAGTTGTGGATGGGAGTAATTGTGGAGAAACAAGCGTAAGATCTATATGGGTTAAACTGTTATGCGTGGATAAGTGAGTCGGACTAACGTCGTTTAAAATGCAAAGGTCGGAGTTGGCTAAGAAAGATTCTATTTCTTTACCTCTAGCATTTACTGTAGGGGAACCCCAGAGAGGGCTCCATGAGTTGAAATCCCCTCTAATAATTACTGGTTGACTCACTGACTTTAATATGTTTTCCAAATCAGAAGAAGAAAAGGGTTGGGTTGGGTGGATGTATAGTGACAAAACTGTAAACTTAGGCTTTAATTGGATTTCTATTGCAATAACGGAGATATTAGAAGTAATTCGGATAATATTATGTGGAAGTGATTTGTGGACC
Organism: Volucella bombylans; assembly: GCA_949129095.1. Lineage (NCBI taxonomy): Eukaryota > Metazoa > Arthropoda > Insecta > Diptera > Syrphidae > Volucella > Volucella bombylans. The sequence goes on along the minus strand of OX422143.1, from coordinate 179,644,739 downwards.
AGGATTCATGTACCTTATTTTGCAGTTGTTATTGTGTTTAAATTATGGAAGTATGGTTCATATTCTTTTGGGGCTGTTACTTGTGAGTTGTTATGAACATCGGTTTCTTGGAGGCAAACGACTGCCGGCTTGTGTTCATTTATCAATAGTAACAGTTCAGGATAGTTGTTTAAATATCCATTAAGATTCCATTGAAGAACCCTAACGATTGATTTTTGAGATGGAGAGGATTTTTGTGCGGTATATGTAGGACTAAGTTTGTTGGATGGGTTGGTTGACTCTGTCGTTCCAATGCTGAGTTCCCCAAATTCTTTATGGAATTTGGACGTGTCGACCTCGAAATGACAGAGTCGTAATTAGGAATTCCAATATTGTGACTAGATGTCTCCATCATAGTCATTGTCGGAGCTATTATCATTTAGGCCATTAGTTGGTAAAGGAGTGTGACGAATAGATGAATTGACTATACTAGTTTTGGTTTTTTGATTCTGAGTGTTGTTTTTGTAGGTGCCTAAGTTGAAAGAAGAAGTTTGAGTTATTGAGTTTGAGTGATTTGCAGTAAAGTGTAGTTGTGAAGGAGGGATTGTATGAGAGGGGATATTCTTTACAATTGAGTGACATGTGTTTGAGTTGGATTGCTGAATTGAGGTAGGTATTGTGATTTTAGGTATAGTACGGCAGGGAATAGTAAGGGGGTCATTCGATTGACTTGATGCTATGTTGGAATTGGTTTCACTAGGATTTGTTTTACAAGGCAATTTAGTTTTGTTGACAACGGGAGGGAAGGGAGGAGGATTTTTATTTGAAATATTAAGCGAAGTTGGCTCAATTGCTTGTCGGGCAATTGATGAATAAGAGGAAGAAGATGATGGGAGGATAGGTATTGGGCATTGTTCACTGTATATTTTCTTCGCTTCAGCCATACTGCATTTTTTCATAGTTTTAATTTTTAGCGTTTCTTTTGCTTGAATATAGCGTTTGCATTGTTTAGAGGAGGAGGGATGATCTTCTGATCATCTTCTGGTTAGCGCATGAAGTACGAACGCACTTTTCGGGGGAATGGGGAGGAAGGTTGCAGTTGTCACACGTTTGATCACTTGTACATCTTTTTTTGGTATGACCAAGTTTCTGGCAATTTTTGCAACGCATAGGGTTCGGGTAATATTCTGCCATTTTAAAGTTATACCAACCCACGTTAACAGAAGTGGGAGGACGGAAAAGGTCAAAAGTGAAGAGTGTCAATCCGGTAAATCTTTGTACATGGTTCACGGTTTTCGAAAATTTAAAGACATTAGTGACACCTTGATCTTTCATTTCCTCAATTATTTCATTTTCTGGAACATTTATTAAGCAGGGTGCATACACAGTGCCCTTCGATGAGTTTAGCTGGTTGTGTAGAGTAACAGTTATTGGACAAAGATTAGCCAGGGAAGTTTTAGTTAGGAATAGATTCGCTATGCGTGTGGATTTGACAAGTATTAATAAATTACCGTCGCGAAGTTGTGTAATTGATTCGTAGCTCGTACTGATGCCATCAATGGCCTTCTTTAAAAGAAACACACTGATGGAGGATAGGGGCTTTTGTGGGTCTGTGGGGGATATAATTATATATTTAGGATTTGACGAATTAAGTTGTGAAGGAAGCTCAAATTTATTTTCAATGGCAGAGTAGGAGATCTTTTTCTTCTTTTTTTTTTTTTTGGAGAGTCAGATTTAAGATTAAATGCCTCAAATCGATTGCCCGAGCGCACTTGTGGCCCAGAGGCCATGTTCACACTGGTTTTCACTGCTTGTTTGTTTTAATTTACACAGTTACCGGCGAAAAGATAATGGAAAAGGGAATGAGAAGAGAAGAGACCTAGGTGTAAGGTAAAAAACACAGTATCAATTAGCGGAGAGATAAAGTGAAATAAAAAGCGATGTTATCGGCTCGCATACCAGTCGGTGACTGATAAATGTAATTAAATCCATTATCTTACCGAGAATCGACTATGGTCTACCAATATACGGAAAAAATTCAAAATCATCCATCCAGCTCATCTCTACACCATATCATGCAGCCATCAGAGCCAGTTTGAGAGCGTTTCGAACAACGCCAATTGTGAATATTCTTACCGACGCTGGATTATCCCATGTAAGCGAAAGAATTAGTTATCTAACCGCGATGGTTGTTACACAAAAAAATCAATGCTCCAACGCCAACGCCCATCCACACTGACGTCAAAAAAATTCTTAAAGACAACAAAAATATACATCCTCAATCTCTTCCGCGTTAACTCTAGCCAAGGAATTAAACATACCAATTTCTATCAAAATCAACAACAGGATAGCACAACCACCTTGGAAGCTACCAAAAAAACTCCATCAACATAGTCAGTATCCCAAATCATCAACAAGGGACGATATGTATAGAGCTATGTGCTCGTATATTTCTTTTAATTACAAAAAACGTGGATATATCTTCCTCTTCACCGATGCCTCTAAAACAGTAGACGGAACTTCTTTTGCCGTTGTCGACGAAAATGGGTCAGTTGCCTCCAAGGGCCTCCTTTCAGCATTCACATCAATCTTCACAGCTGAATCTTTTGCTATCCTAAAAGGCATCAAAGAAGTAAACAACAAAAAACCAGTAATATTTACAGATAGCCATTCACAGCCCATTTCTGTTAAAAACACTAACAATTGCATACCCATTGTTGAATCCATTCCAGACCAACTAATCCCAGGTCACAGTGGCATCATAGCAGTAAAAGAACCGTTGAAAATATTTTACTCTTACAATCGTAAGGACCTACAAAATTACCTACTCAGCACCTGGAAACACAAACGAAAAACACATTGGACCAACTATTGTAATATCTACGCCAAATTCAACCCAGAAGCTCAAAAGACCATGTACCCTAAAAATGTATCCTATTAGGAACTACACACAAACATAACCCATGTACACCTCATCACCAAACAACCCCCGCCAATTTGTCAGCTGTGCATCGCTAAACCAATACTCACAATCAAGCACCTACTTGTCTGCGAAGAAGTCAATCGAATCTGCAAGAACATTTTCGCCAAAAATCTCCTAGAACTTTTGACCATAGTCACAGAAAAAAAATATATACACGATGTTGTATAAAGTGTTTCCCAATAAGGAGTTGACAACTTTCAATTTAAATTGTGAACGCACTCTTTCACTACATCAAACTGTCACTGTCAATTTATTCAGTAAACTCAACATTTTCATCATGGTAAAGTACACGAACGAGCAACGTCTGCAAATTATAAAAATTTTCTACCGAAATTCGGAGTCGGTCACTGCAACTTTAAGAGCGCTAACTCCATTTTCGGTCGTAATTCTCGCCCTAGTAGACAGGCAATAACAAGTTTAGTGCAAAAATTTGAGTCTACATATTCGTTGTGTGATGTTGCCGTGCCAGTGAGACAACGGTTTGGTCGAAGTGTCGAAAATATCGCTGCCGTTCAGGCGTCCGTAGCAAACGATCCAAATCAGTCAATTCCACGACGTTCTTAAGAATATTTTGCGTAAGGATCTTGGTTTACACCCAAGCAAGATCAAGCTGACTCAAGAATTGAAGCCGATGGACCACTTGAAGCGACGTACGTTCTCCGATTGGGTTCTGGAGAAGATGCGCCAAGATGATGAATTTCATCGCAAAATCATCTGCAGTGATGAAGCTCATTTTTGGCTCAATGGGTTCGTCAATGAGCAAAATATGCGTTATTGGTCGGGTGAAAATGCACATGTGCTTCATGAATCACCACTTCATCCACAAAAAATTACTGTTTGGTGCGGTTTGCATGCCGGCGGCGTTATTGGGCCATAGTTTTTCGTCGACGATAACGGTCGTCACATTACTGTGAATGGTCAGAGTTATCGCGCCATGATCAACGATTATTTTTGGCCCGAATTGGAAGATATGGACTTGGACGACATGCAGTTTCAACAGGATGATGCCACAAGCCACACAGCACACGCTACAATCGATTTATTGAAGAGTAAGTATGGTGAGCGTGTTATCTCAAGAAATGGGCCAGTCGATTGGCCGCCACGTTCGTGCGATTTAACGCCGCTTGACTATTTTCTGTGGGGCTACGTTAAGTTATTGGTTTATGCCAACACGCCGACGAAGTTGAACGCGAAATAGCGGCCGTTTCGGCCAAAATCTATCAACAGAGTTTATTAGAGGCAAGTTATTATTGGTGGTGAACTGTACGTCGGTTAGTGTGCTTAATTGCTGTTTAAAAGCTTTACAAGATGAAGTTTTGTCTATTGGTGGTAACCGTCTGTGAAAATATTGGTTTGCCTGAACCAAACTCGGATGGTGAGGTTGGTAACAGAGAGTATATATCCGAAACCAGCTATTCCCCGCCTTACAGCAGAGCAGCGGGGAATTTTCGATCGTGTTTGTCAAAGCGCTACCAACAGCTTTGGAGAATTGTTGTTTTTAGATGCACCCGGAGGGAGTGGAAAGGCTTTTTTAAAAAGGGTAATATTAGGGGAGATACGAAGCCAGGAATTGCAGTTACATTGCTGCCTGGTGGTGGAACTTCTCAGGCAATGTTTAAAATACCCATACAATACCCGTACCATATACAGTCCAGTTGGCAACATTCCCCGAAATAGTGATAAAGCTCGAGTTTTCCGTACCTTTTTTCTAAATGTTTGGGACGAATGCACTATGGCACATCGTAAGGCAGTGGAAGCCGTTAACAGAACCTTACAGGATATACGACAAAATAATCGACCAATGGGAGGCATTACAGTGCTATTTTGCTATTTTGTCACGAGGCACAAGTGCTGACGAAGTAAACGCCTGCTGAAAAAGTCAAATCTCTGGTCCAGTGTTATTTAAATGCACTTGACCATCAATATGCGGCCACGAACAGGAGGCAATCCAAACGCACAACATTTCTCTGATTTATTACTTAAAATTGGTGGAGCAACGCTTCCGGAAGAAAATGGCAAAGTAAACAGTGTCTTCTACCGAAGAACTTATCTCATCCGTTTACGGTGATATATCGCAACTAACAAACTGTGAGAATTCTTGGCTTTGTGAGCGAACTATTTTGTCGCCTCGGAATGATGAAGCTGCAGCTATTAATAACGAGATATTGACACGTGTTGATGGTCAAAGTGTAGAATACACTTCAATCAACCGGGTTATGGACCAAGAAGAAACAACCAACTATCCGGCCACATTTTTAAATTCGCTTTCTGCTCCCGAGTTTCCATCACATACATTAAAACTAAAAGTGGGTGTACCTATTATCCGCCTGCTTCTCACACTGTCAATTATACCCGTATTTTTCCCGTGTCAGCGATAGTAAAAATGTATTTGTTTATGCTCCAGGCAACGCAACCTCAAACATTGTTTACAAAGACGCTTTGTAATTTTTACTATAATAAATTACAATTGTCCATAATTTATAGTATTGCATTTCTTATTACGTTTGATAACATTTTAGAGCATGTTGGGGTTTTTTAGAACTATGAAATCTGCACTTAAGGGCTGAAAGCTACCCATTGGAACTTCATTGATAAAATGAAATTAATCTACAAAACTTATTGTACACAACAATCTTGTTATATACAATTTGTATGCATGAGGAAGCCTTTAGAGGGCGAGTACGGGTTCAGCTAGTTAATTAATAAAATTAGAAAATTCACTATACATATAAGAGCAATAAATAAACCAGCTAAATTATACGATAATATTCTGAATTCTTTTATCTTTAAACTTACTCGTATATTACTATTAGTAGGTCAGAGAGAATCACAATTGAAGATTATTTTTAGGCATCTCCCGTTTGGACGGACTAGTGTTTGGCCTTGTGTTTGCACGCACAATTAGTATATTTGGCTCCTCCTTCACCTGTCACTTTCATCAGGGTGTTGTCATTGATCATCTGTTCTGCAACAATTCTCCAATTGATATTCCGCTTTCGCCTTCGCACCGCAAGTTGTTTGTCAATGTTTGCCCACGCAGTTCAATTTTTATGTTTTTGTTTTTCGCAGTGATGTCGGCTTTCAATTTTACGTGTAATGAATGCTTTCTTCTTCCCCATGACGCCGCAGTGTAATCTTTGTGTTATAGAGGCACCACTGCTACGAATTTACGGTGCTGAATGCAAAGGCAGGAGTAATAGAAATGATTATGGCGGTCAAAGAAAGCAGAACAGGAGAACCACGACACCTTAGGTAGAACGCAACAATGATCAACTAAAAGGTGTTTTAAAAGTTTTTTTTTCCTCAATTTGGCAGCACTCAGACAGCTGATAATTAATTTGACAGCTGATACGATATTTTTATTGTTTGGCAATTCATCATGCAAGGCATGCGAGGCCCGAGCAACGTTTACAAATTGCGGAAATTTATTTCCAAAATCAGTGTTCAGTGAAAAGTGCTTATAGAGCGTTATGCCAATTTTACGGTTAACATAATCGACCAATTAAGTCAGCTATTCACAACACAATTCAACAATTTCGTAATAGATTTACACTTTTGGACTCCAAGCCACTGACAGGAATGAGCTGAGTGCGCACAGATGAACATATTGGCGCCGTTGGGAAAGATTCTAATGCCTTTCGTCTACGCCAGAGGATTAAGGGATTCTTTAGTTTCAGGACTCGTCTGGAGAATTTCTTCTCGAGATTCATTGACCCTACTCAGCCTCTACAACTCGACAAGTTCGATGCTCGCTGTAGAAGAACTTGCTGTCTTACTCTCGTAACAAAAGTTGGCTGAGGGCCAACAGTCCTGACAGCAAGGTCAAGCGATAGTATCAAATCCAGACGGTGATTGCCTCTCTCGTTGCATTTGCTACTGCTCCGAAACTTATTCTGGGCATCAGCATTGCAACATATGATAAGTCCCGTCTTCCTGGAATCACAGCAGTGAATGAGTTTGCCTAGCGGCTACGGTGGTGGTGGTAGTAAGGAATCATATGGAAAATAAGCAGACGCAACAACAAATTCGTGCCTTTCTTCCTTCGTTTTTTAGCTTATGTCTGCAGAAACTAGTTCGGCACATAAAGACAAGTTCTCGGTCTTTTCCATCGCTCTGGATAGTGGTGCATTTATTCTACACATGATTCCTTATTAGTGACTTTGTTCATAAGTTAAATTGTCGAATCCTCAGCGAGGAAAATCTAAAATCAGCTGCCGAATAGACCACTAAAATGCCCTGTTCTGTGCAGTTACTAGGCTGGCCTCATCATCCGATCGTACTTCTTCAAAAAGGAAGGAAAACGAAATGTCGCCGTCAATGGCGTACGGTACAGAGCCATGATCAACGATTTGTTCTTTCCAAAAGATCATGAACATGGTTTTCAAAACTGATGGTGTCACTGCTAGCTTACTGCCGGCGAAACCAACGAGTTATTGAAGGAAGTGTTCCATAAAAACATTATCTCCAGAAATGGACCTATGTCCTGGCCTCCCAGATCTTGTGATTCGAAGCCGCTGGACTATTTTCTGTGGTGGTATTTGATGTCCTTGGAATACTCGTATGCGGGCAAGCTAACAATGATTCCAGCCTAATATGTCAACACTGAGCGCATCATTCGACACAAACATGATACGTTCTCAAATGATCGAAAAAGGTGGTCGAAAGTGGAGCTTCATGATGCAGGTCCTAATATACTTCCGTGGTAATCATATACCCGAAATAATTGTTCACCATTATTGGTATAAAATTATCTATCGCATAGAAATAAACCTTGGCTCTTTATACCTCGAGGTGGTCACAGAATTTATCTCTTCAATGATGACATAAGCGAGAGGACGAAGGGAGGAATAGATTTCTATGACGTAAAGACACAGCTGAGCAGAAAGCTATACAAGATCTCATTACCTCTGTGCTGTTATACGACGCAGATGCATGCACATTCTTAAAAGCGGATGAATAGTTCTTTGCCGCTTTATGCGAAAGATTCTCCATGCAATCTTCGGTCCTATCTGCATTGACGGAATGTGGAGCAAGAACTACAATGAAGTATAATATTTGCTGTGCGGAGGCATGGGTCTAGTCAGAATGCTCCATAGACACCAGTACTCAAGCCTATCTGGGACATCGCTCTGTAAGAAGGCTTTTAAGTGGCGCATACATTAGGACTTATCTCGGTGTATGTAACTGCCAGATAGATAGGGATCGAGCTATCTGGAGAGGGATATTGGTTGAGGACTGGGACCACCTCCGTGTAAGCTGTCATCAAAAACAAAAAGATGTGACCTATCCGATCAATTCCTCCATTATTTTGCTAATTTTTTGGCAGCTTCCATCAAAATATGTTCAGTTGAATTGGTGTTTGGATTTTTAAAATTTTTCTTTTTAACAACTTAGGTCGGTATGCGAGTTTTGCTGTCTGGCATGAGGTTCATTTGTATTTTTATTTTGCAAAGGAAATAAAAAAGCAATGCACAATGACAAGTGACAGATGACATACGCTGTTTGACTGAATTGCTTAGAAAAAGAAAAATAAACTAATTGTACATCTGCCGGGCTAAGAATGACATTCCACCAACAATTGAGAAGCCAAAATTTGACAGATTGAGTTATGTTATTATACAATATAACAGATTTAATTACGAAAATCTTTGACTCTTACTAAATAGGGTAGACATCATTATTCCTGGAATGTCATTCTTGCCAGAATAATTTATTTAATGTAACTCTGCTAGGGATGACAGCTGAATTGACTTGTGGTCAATATGGTTGACATTTTATGTACATGTTGTCAGTCTGTGAATATTCATATTTACACTTTGTCGACGTTGCCATTGATTATTAAACCAGAAAACATAAGAAAACCTTGATACACTCGAAACATGTAAGAATGGCAGCCAATTCAGTCTGACACCTCTCAAATGTGCACAGTTTTCATGCATCTTAACTCATATCTGTTCGCAACTATACTCGTATACTCGTACAAATGTATATTTTTATTAATGTCTATTTACAAAAGAACTGTCAGATTGATTTTTCAATAGAAAACTTTCGATGATGCTTTAAATCAGCAGGTGTTTCGACTGTTATACTCGCAGAAACTATAATGACAGGTCAATAAATATTTCAGTACCAGATCAAAGCTACTACAATTTTCTTTAATTTGTTTTTAAATTCGAAATGAGTTTTTCTTTAAACATTAATCATTTAAATTGATTGACACCGAGAAATGTGTTAATGATTCGCCGATGTTTGAAAATGGCATTCATTTCAATTTCCGCAAGCTTTCTTTAAAACAGTGTAAATTCAGGTTGGAGTGGGATTTTCCTGACACCACGTCAATCCATCAGTCATGACAGAGAATTGATGTGCATTAAAAGAAGCCTGAGCATCATCATAAATTGGAGTAATAATGTGCAGTTTGGCAATAAAAGATATTCGCACAAGATACTTTCATTTTTGTGTTGTTTTTACTGCTTGAAACGTTTAAATTGGTGAAGGTGCTTGGATGTCCCTTGACGTTTTGCTTTTTATTCCCTCACAGACATGATATGCCATATTAAAAATGAATAAAGCCTTTCCAAGTGCTGGCGGATGTTACCACACATAAGATGTATGAATAAATCAGTAAGAGTGTAATAAATTATTAGAAAATCATTGACAGCCTCGATGGTAAATACAGGGTGAGCATAATTAATGAATTCTGTCATACATGCAATTAAGAGTGTTGAAACACCTTGTAGGTTGAGAAGCGATAAATAAGAATATTCTTAGGTCCATATTGATAATTTAGCATTTTGTGATGGTTTTCGAACTTTAAGATTGCTTTCCCACAAATTCCAAGACTTCTTCACTTCCCCTCTTTTATTCCTGAAGCTGCTCTTTAACTCCTCCTGGAGCATAGAGCGACATGATTTGCTATATATTTATAATGAGTCAGCCGTATACATTATATTATTTCTTTATAAAGGGAGTTTTTGTTTTTGGAGGTTTGGTTTTGAGCTGGTAACACTGGTTCTACAGATTGTCAAATTGACAGTTAAAAGTTGATTTGTGGTTAGTACGTTTTGCCATTTTACGATGAATAGATTGGAGCCAGAACAACGCGTGCAAATTGTGCAAACTTATTCTGAAAACCGAACCGATTGCCGAATTAAAACTCTCTGTTTGGCTTTATGGGCTGGTGGAATCGTTGGCCGATATTTCTTTAAGGACGATGCCGGCCAGAATGTTACCGTCAATGGAGAACGCTATATAAACATGATTTCTGAGTTCTTTGTTCCCCAATTGAATGGCATTGACGTGACAGATCTTTGGTTTCCACTAGATAGCGCAACATGCCACACGGTGACACCATCAATTTATTGCGGGAAACATTTGCTGAGCGCATAATTTCGCGTAATGGATCTGTGAACTGGCCTCCACGGTGTCGTCTCACACCTATAGATTACTTTCTTTGTGGGTATGTGAAGTCACTAGTCTATGCCGATAAATCAGAGACGTTGGACGATTTGGAAGTCAACATTCGCGGTGTTATTGTTGATATACGGTCCCAGTTGCTCGATAAATTTGTCGAAATAATAAATTCGAGCTAGCCGTGGCGCGCATATGCCCGATAGCCATTTGTAATTTCGGGAAGCATTTCTCTTAGTAGTGCGAAACATGGTCGTATGTCTGCTAGTTTAGCGGGGATCGATTTCTTTCTACGTAGTTTGGTGACAACTTATATAAATTCGTTTTATATTCCATAAGCTGACTTAGGCGGCACTACATTCCGGGTAGAGTTAGGCCTCAACACACAAATCTCTCCAGTTATCGAGGTCTATGGCCAGCTGTCTGTAGTTACGCAGTCCAAAAAGTTGGGCCCCCTCCCAATTATCAAGGCTTCGCCCATCAATGATGTTGTCTAATAGAAAGCGGGGGCAGAGCAAAGTACTGGTCTTATGGTAAACATATTCAGATGACGCTACCGAAGGTTGCTACGATTTGATCAGTCACAAGTCCATACAAGGACTTAAATCACGGTACCATGGGAGTCAGGAGCCCCCCGGATCACGGTCCGGGCCTGACTTGAAGAGGTAGGCCCCCTTGTGGCAGCGTCTTGGCGGCTGTGGTTTAAATCCAAAGTCGTGGGGAAGGGTCTTCCTTTGGTTGACCCAATATAGAGTTGGCCCAATTAGATCATGTGTTAAGAAAGATGTTCAGTGGTTACTTCGCTCCATAGGTGCCATCCAACATTTAATGGGCAGACTCCATTATTAGTGTAATTGGACTTATTGGTGTATTCTCGGCATGCACTCATCTTATGTGGTTTTAGATGTCTAAACCGGGGTTCGAATCGTTACCGGAGATGAATAATGGGCTCTTTACACTAATATCAAATGTCGCCACCGATATCTTTGTCCAGAATTAGATTTTTGATTTTGGTGGGGGCTCACGCCTCCATTTATTTCATTTAATACAAACTTAAAGATTGGGACTTAACAACTATCAAATATTAAGGGTCAGGATATAAAGAAATTGTGCAGAATATGATGAAGTTTGTGACGAAAAGTGCTCATGTTAAAATCAAAGAGGGGGGGTTTGTGTTGACCTTGGGGAGCATGCGGGAGACTGGTTCGTTGGAACTATAAGTTGTGCCATGAGTTGGAATATAGAAGAGACGAGGACAGCATAAATTACGAGGGTTAGTGTTGAAGGAATAGAATTGTTAAAGAAGGTGCAATCTACACAGAACCAGAGAGCAGCCGATGAATAAAGAGAATGCCAGCTACGTCTCTGCGTTTTGCGATGGTAATCAGGCTAAGCAGTTTGAGGCGGTCGCGATGGTGAAGTAAGATAAAGGGGTTATTCCAGGGTAGTCCTCGAAGGGCAAATCGAAGGAAACGACATTGAGTGTTCTCGATTCGGGGTAGATCAACTCGCTGAAAGGGGAACCACACTTGGCTGGCATATTCTAGAAGGGGCCTGACAAAGGTAATATAAAGTGACATTGGCACATAGGGGTTGTAAAATTCCCCTATAGGGATATTATCTCATCAATATGCGAACCGGAAGTTTAACCTTCTTTCGTACAATATTCCAAGGTCGCGAAAGGAACGGAACCTGGGATACAGGCTAGCCATAAATAAAGTCGAGGAGGAGATTGATTGGACTTACGTGACAAAGTCATAGATTGGCATTTGGAGACATTAAGCTCAAAGCAATATTTCAGACACCAAGTGGAAAACCTCTCGAGGTCTTCTTGAATGAGAAAGAGTCTTGGGGTGAAGAAATAGTTTTGGAGAACTTAGTGTCATCGGCGTAAATGGATACGGAGCATTTGATAATCCTCTAAAGATCGTTTATAGTTAAAATGAAAAAGAGGGGACCTAGATAGCTGCCTTTTGGGACACCAGAAGTTTCTAAGAATGGGGTTGAGAAAACAGATCAGTCCAAAGATGGACTTCACCCGCTTAAGGTGTTACTGTCTGTATGGTGGGATGCTGAGAGAATAATCCACTTTGAGCTGTTGCCTCGAAACCAGACTATCTTCGCTGTCAACTACTGTGCAGATTAAATTCGGCACTAGAGCAGAGAGGGTCAGGTTTGGTTAATCCGTCAGGATATCGCTCGCCCTCATACAGCTAGGACCACCTGCACACTGTTACAGGAGTTCTGTTGGGAACATTGTTCCTGGAGTAGGACTTCTCCACTTCCTTGATCGCCTGTTTCTCGTGTTGTTTAGTTTTCCCCCGGAAAAAGGAAATTTTCCCGTCTCTACCTTAACTCTTAGAACACATGAGCCGCTCTGATCCTTCATACAAGGTCATCTCATAAGGAGTTGTTTTGCTATGTGTATTTGACTGCATTCTTTATTAAATCAAAGGTTTCGTGGGCTTGATCGTGTCAAACTTAGCACATTAGCGACGGCATTTCTGACAACTTCTTATCATCGATGCTACTGATCTTCAGCATCTAATTCAGATTGTGACGGCGTTGACCTGATATTGAAGTATGCAGCGGGGGTTACAAATACAAGTTTCTTTTTGAATCATATGTTATATTGACAATGACAGCTCGAAATCTTAACTGTCAGTCAGTATCATACCTCCGTAGAACGAAATGAATCGCTTTACGCTTGAACAACGTTGGGAAATATTGCAAACTTATTTCAAAAGTGAGTGCTGTGTTGCCCACAGAGTGCGTTTATTGAAAAGAAGTTTTGGCCGAAATGAAGCACCCACCGCGCCTGCTGTATGCAATTTTGCTTGCGGACAACACTCAAGGTCCCCGTCGTCGCACGGTACGTGTCGAAAAGAATATGGTTGAGAGAGAGAGTATTTAACTCAATCCAGGAATGTCGACTCGACACCGATCTGAACAACTCAAGATTTCCCGCAACGGCCTGATGAGAATTTTGCACAAAAATCTCGGATTACAAAGTTCAATTGACACAGCATTTGAATCCAAATGACTATCCGCTTCAAAACCATCTCAATCTTATTAACTGCAGCCGACTTTTTCTTCATTCATCGAATCCTTTCAGATCACGTTGAATGCGCGTCGCTCGACCAGCTTTAAGTGGGCGCACTTATTTTAAAAAACACTGTAACTGGGTGCTAAAGGAGAGATGGACTTTAAATTAGTTCGCAAAATGTGTACACCTTCATCTTTTAAATTCTTAGAACCATGGAGGCTGAGTTTAGAAATAAGATGGCTAAACGGACTTGATTTAATTTTTCCATATTTAAAATATCTTAACTCGTCTTGGAAAAATAAACTGCGTCGGAGAAAAAAAAGTCAGCTTCTACTCATATAGTCAACCAGACTGAGCTTACAATTCAGCGCTTATTTAGAAAATCTTCATAATGAGGGGCTTGATTGCAAAGGATGGTGACAACAATAGTGTGTTCAAATATATGATGAGCAAATAACACATCAAAGAACGTACTGACAACGGCGAGCGTTTTCTGGACTTCCGCAGCACCAATTCTCTTGTTATTTAAGGCAACACGTGTTAAGGTTTTGACCACATAACGAGTGACTCAGGAACATCTTTTAATCGTCCAAAATAAGCGTGGGACAGTGTTGGAAAAGATTGGAATCACCAGCCGTTGGTAGCACTTTACGCCTGTGTCTACAATATATGTATGTAACCACAAAGCGGTTATACTCGTATAACATCTTTAGGTTTATCTTCTTCTCGTCGTGTTCGGACGTGTTTTGGTTTTGCTAATTTATTTCTTCCCCTTCCATATCCCTACTTCTAATATCAGTTCCGCGACATTATTACATTACCCCAAGTGCTGACTGTCTCTTTGATGTTTTTGTTTTGGCTGACCACAATCTTTCGCGCTCAATAACTGTCACTTTGCCACTTCTGATATCGGTTCCGCATATATTTAGTGCATTACCCCCAAGTGTTGACCAATTTTCCGATTTTGCTGAATTTCCACTCGCAGTGCATAACAGTACGTAAAGTTCATTGTTTACCTTTTTGTTTACATTTGATAAATTTGCCATGTCTTGCGGAATCACTAACTGCCCATTCTTTGATGTCAGTGCTGACTTTGTTACTTGTAAGGGCATCTGTGGAAAATCATTCCATGCAATTTGTGTCGGATTAAATAAAAGGAATTCTTTTGTGATGAGTGCAAGGTAATCTCGCTTTTGCACGTGTTGCTTGCTATAAAGTGCCTCACAAAAATGCTCACGACGAATCAGTCCAATTTAGAAAGTAATGTCAGTTATGTTGATGAATTAGGCAACTCGATTCTATCCTCAACCGATATAATTAAGTCCAAGCTCACCAGCATCGATAAACAATCTGCAAGTCTGGTCGAGATGAGTACTGCGATCAATGATCTCGAAGCAGTTTGTTCCGCCCAAAACATCTCTAACCTTAAATTGTGCGAATCGGTAAACAATCTACGTGAAGATCTTGAGACTCATTTTCAATCTACCTCAAAGAAACAACCATCTCTAATGCAACCTGATCCAATGCTCGAAGTAATCTTTGACAGAATCAACGGTGTTGGGGACGATCTAGCTGCCGCACAATCAACCATTTTCGATATTGAGAATCACATCGAAACGGTAAGCAGCAAAATTGACGATTTACCAATCCATCAGAATGTCCACTACAATACATCAATTTTGGCTGAATTACTGGAAACCGAAGTGGACCTACTTTTACCACCACCTCCTCGTCCACCACGGTTAATTAAATCTACAATTCCTCCCGCTTCCCCTTCAATCCAGGATACCGAAACTGTTTTACAACTCCTCCCGCCGTCGCCCCACGCAAGCTAATCAAACATTTTGTAACTACATGGACACCTTCCGAATGGAGGCGTAGGCTGGATAAAATTGAAACCGATATGAGTACATTCTTCATCAAAGGCACCCCCGTAAACGCTGATATTTCTTGGATCACGAAATTCTTCGCGGACAAATACGGCATCATCATCAGCAAATGTAAAATGTTCCTGCTATCTCACCACAAAGGTAATCGAAGCTTTAAATTCGACCTCCCTGCTAGATACGATCTTGATTATCTTGGTTATTTAAAAACCCTGGTGGTACTAATTCCAACGTTGGAAAGATGCGCATCTGTAAATTGATCGAAACACCTACCAAGAAACAGGATAAAACGAAGCTTAATTCTAAGTTACCTAATCCCGATTGCAACTCCCGTCTCAAACCGGACTCTAATAAAATACTGAAATCCGTCCCAAACCGTCCCAAACCTGACTCTGTACCGAAAACCAACTCCCGTTCCAAATCTGACTCTAATATAATAATTAGATTTAAAACTAATATATTCCCCAATTTCGCCCCTCCCACTCACATCCCGAACCGACTTCATCGGTCCTCCAATTATATTGCACCTGCAGCCTCCGTTCGTCTTTTCAAATTAGCACCAACCGCTCACAATAACTCCTCTGAAATACCTAACCCCTCTGCACGTGCCTCCACTAGCACTTCTTTCCCTAATTTCTACCATAAAACCGGAGCTAAATATCCCAATTTCGTTAGGTCCCATATTATAAATCCCTCACCTAAACATGTGTCTAATGCCCCTTCAATCACCCCTGCATCGCCTTCAAAATCTTCGTCCACCTATCCAATTTTTGACCCCCTTCTGCCTCCCACAGTTAAAATAACTCAACAAGCTTTTGACACAACAGAATGTCGTTATGCACTTTCTAGGCTTAGAGAAAAAAAGATGTTCGAGAATATACGTCTACTTTTAGCGTATCTGCATGACAAATCCGACTCAGTTTACTAGGAGGAAAAACATACAGCAGGAAGGTCCCCGACGACCTTGCTGCTTTCGGTAACTATGTATACTCAAAAAGGATCTCAGACTTTCAACGGAGCAGAGCTGATAACGACAAATTCTTTCGTCCCTAACGTGCTACCATTGCCAGTGTTCCAACCATCCACTCCCACGCGCTCTCGAAGTAACCTTCCTCTTACCTTCTACTATCAAAACGTAAGAGGACTGCGATCTAAAACCCGTGCTGTCTTCCGCCAGTGTCACGCTCTCCCATTTGAGGTCGACGCTCTGACCGAAACTAATCTAATTCCCGATATAAAGAATCAGGAATTGTTCCCCCCTATGATTCTCCTTGTCGAGGTGTCCTACTGGCCCTCCACAATGACCTAACCTTTTCTCCAGTCGCTGTTTCTACTTCTTCTAAGCTTGACAAACGATTAATTTATCTGATCCTCTCGATGATATCATCGTATTCGGCGATTTCAATCCACCTCAACTGCACTGGACTCAATCAGACGATGAATATTTTTTTATTGCAAACCCTAACTCGAGTAAAGAATGCCTCTTCTTGGATAAGCTTAAAATCTCTAGCCTATGTCAAGTTAGTGGGGCTCCAACTATATGGGAAGGCAATTAGACCTCATTTTCACCACTGACCCCACAAACTCCTCTGTCTCGCTCTGTCCTCTTTCACTATCGACCATTGATAACTTTCACCCGCCACTTCTTCTTTCTCTTTTCCACTACTCTACTTTCCGCCCCACCCCATCTGCAGCTACCACTTCTTACGACTTTCATAAGGCGAATTTCCGCAAAATTAACGCATATCTTAGTAAGTGTTGTGGTGTGGTGGCCGTGGTGTAGTGGTAGTAGCAAACGCTTCTCACTCGGAGGGTCCAGGTTCGAATCCTGCCCATGGCAAAATCAGTTTTTCATTGTATAATTGGAACTCAGACAAAAAAATTCTGCGTGTGAAGGCATAACACTGACACGTAGATTTGGCTGTTATAAGAGTTTCAAGCAATGAAAAAAAATACTGGGAATTATATCTCGAATCACTCTGAGTGAAGAAAAAACTCTCCGTCCTATTCGGACTCCCACCCCTGGAGAGCAAACACAGAAACCAAACACACCTGAGTTTCAAACCACTACAAAAACAATTTTCCTTTCTCCTCCTTCTATCTTTCCGCCCGCGCCCTGGCAACAGTAAAAGGGTATCAACCCCTTAGGCGCGCGTAAATTATAAAAAAAAAAAAAAAAAAAAAAAAAAGTGTTCTTTTGATTTCGCCAATAAGTCCCTCAGTGATGCTCTCTCTATCTTCTACAGAGAATTATTCAATTCTATTTCTCTCTGCGTCCCCTTTTCATCGTCGATAATCGTCGTGGTATAATCGTAAACTTCGATCTTTACGTAACAAGAGAAACAAATTATGGGCAGTTTTTCTTTGATCCAATTCCTTTCCGGACTATTCTAACTATCTCGGGTTATACCTTCAATTCGCCCAGGGTTCTCTACCAGCGATACCTTAATAGTGCACAATCCAGGCTTATAAACGATCCTAAGTCTTTTTACCAATTCGTTAACTATAGGGTTTTCCAATAAGGACTTGACTTGACTTTTTTAAATAAAACGCAAACCATTTGAGATATTTCAAAAACTGTATTATCGGCTTGAAGTACAATCAAAACATTTATGAATGGAACTCGACTTCGTTCATATGGCACGTTTGCAGCGGTCGATTCGTTGTACCCAATTTTCAACAACTCGGCCACACATTTCGGCCGAAACGGCCGCTGTTTCGCGTTCAATGTTGGCTCTGAGCTCTTCCAACGTCGTCGGCATGTTGGCATAAACCAATCACTTAACGTAGCCCCACAGAAAATAGTCAAGCGGCGTTAAATCGCACAAACGAGGCGGCCAATCGACTGGCCCATTTCTTGAGATAATACCCTCACCATACTTACTCTTCAATAAATCGATTGTTGCGTGTGCTGTGTGGCTTGTGGCATCATCCTGTTAAAACCACATGTCGACCAAGTCCATATATTCCAATTCGGGCTAAAAATAATCGGTGATGACGGCGCGATAACGCTGACCATTCACAGTAACGTGACGATCCTTATCGTCGACGAAAAAATATGGCAAAATAACGCCGCCGTTATTTTGCGGATGAAGTGGTGATTCATGAAGCACATGTGCATTTTCACCCGACCAATAACGCATATTTTGCTTATTGACAAACCCATTGAGCCAAAAATGAGCTTCGTCACTGAAGATGATTTTGCGATGAAATTCATCATCTTGGCGCATCTTCTCCAGAACCCAATCGGAGAACGTACGTCGCTTCAAATGGTCCATTGGGTCCAATTCTTGAGTCAGCTTGATCTTGTATGGGTATAAGCCAAGATCCTTACGCAAAATACGCCATAATGTGGTCTGAGGGATGCCCAATTCTTGAGAACGTGGAATTGACTGATTTGGATCGTTTGCTACGGACGTCTGAACGGCAGCAATATTTTCGACACTTCGACCAACCCGTTGTCTTACTGTAGACTCAAATTTTTGCACTAAACTTGTAATTGCCTGTCTACTAGGGCGAGAATTACGACCGAAAATTGGAGTTAACGCTCTTAAAGTTGCAGTCACCGACTCCGAATTTCGGTAGAAAATTTCTATAATTTGCAGATATTGCTCGTTCGTGTACTTCTCCATGATGAAAATGTTGAGTTTACTGAATAAATTGACAGTGACAGTTTGATGATTAGTGAAAGAGTGCGTTCACAAATTAAATTCAAAATTGTCAAGTCCCTATTGAAAAACCATTTACAAAAAACAAATCCGACGGTTTTCCTCCATCCCTCTCGTACGAAAATATATCATCAACCGATCCGCATACCATAGCCAACTTTTTTGCTACTTTTTTTAAGCAATCTTTTGCCTATAATTCCTTCGTACCGGATCCCTCTTATTTCAAATACCTGCTCAAGTTTTGATGATACTTACCCGGCCCAGATGGCCTTCCATCCATATTTCTTAAAAAGTCTTCCTCAACACTTTCCCACCCCTTTCAAATCTCTTCCAGTTACCGCTCTCTCAAGGTGAATTTCCACAGATATGAAAGTCTTCTTTCATAACACCGGTGGTACACAAAAAGGGATTAAAGCTAAACTTTCACATATACCCAAAGTCCTCGAAAGCATTTTGTACGAAGCCTGAAGCTTCCAGTGCAAATCTCTTATTGCCCCTAATCAGCACGGCTTTCTGAAAGGTAGATCAACTGCCACTAACCTCGTCGAATTTGTGTCTCAGCCTTAGAAAGTGGTAAAGGAGTTGACGTTATAACAACTGATTTCAGTAAGGCTTTTGACAAGATATCTCACAAACTAATCCTGTTCAAATTGTCCGTCCTGGACTTTGAACCCATTTTGCTAAAATGGATATCTTCTTACCTGGATAATCGCTTTTATAGTGTTCGATTCAGGTGTGCCCTATCGGTCACTTTCTTGGCCACTTCAGGTGTTCCTCAAGGTAGTCACCTAGGTTCACTCCTCCTCATTCTAACTATTAACGACCTTCAAAGAGTCATTCAGCACTCAGCCATTCTCTCTATGCTGACGGTACCAAATTTGTAAACCCATTTCCTCACAACATGACTCCAGCCACCTTCTAATAGATCTAAATAGTTTTTCCACCTGGTGCATCAAGAACTGCTTAGAAGTCAATGTCTCCAAATGTCAATCGATTACTTTCTAACGTAAGTGCAAGAAGTCTCCTCAACGAATTTACCATCTCCACGGCCAACCTATACCCTTTGTTGAATCTATCCGCGACCTTGGCAGCTTAATTCCCGCTCGCATATTGATGGGATAATTTCTAAAGCAAACTCATCACTTGGCTTCGTTAAAAGATGGTCCAAAGAATTCTGCAACCCGTACGTGACCAGACCACTATAACATGCATCACTTACGTTCGCCCACTTCTCGAGTATGCTAGCCAAGCGTAGTGTCCCTTTCAACGAGTTCATGTATCCCGTATTGGGAGGATCCAGCGTCGTTTTCTTCGATTTGCTCTTCGAGGTCTACCTTGGAACGATCCTCTAATCTTTCCTCCCGACCGAGACCGTCTCAAACCCATTAACTTGAATACCCTTGAGGAATGAAGGGTCGCAGCAGACATTCATTTCATTCACCCACTCCTCTCAGGCTCCGTCGATTGCATGTCTCTTTGCAACTCCATTTTCTTTTACACTAACCCTCGTAATCTACGTTGTCACCGTCTATTTTATCTACCTTTACACCGCACCACATATTTCTCTAACGAACCGATCTCCCGTATGCTGCGTAAGGTACTCTCTCCCTCAAATCCGATCTCCTTCACCATCCCTAGCTTAAAGCCCTATGTAGTAATAAGTTCTACTAATAGCTAAACCTTACTTTATTATTAGTTTAAGTCATAGTTTTTAAGCTTATATTAAGCAAAATAAATGGGGGCATCAGCCCCCACCAAAAAAAATTTAGGGGTCCCATAGTGAAACATCATCTCAAGCACCATCTTATTGCAGGCGCCGAAACGATTAGCAGCTTAGTGGTAGTGAACCTAGATAAAAGCAAAGCTGCGTCCGGTGTGTTATAAAAAAATATTAAATAGCAATGTTATTGCCTTTTTAAAAAAGTAAGGGCTATTCCGCTATGTGACTGCGATATGATAAGGTCGATTATAAATTTCACTCATGAGCTGCAAGCACTTCTAAATTGTAAGGATATTCTGGCTGCACAATAACTTTTTATTGAGAACTGCCTAGAAACCTATCGACATCGCATACAATTAGATGAAGGCTTTAGCAGTGGATAGGTCACACTTTACAGCGCGAAAACAATTCTGTTGTAAAATACGCGTATGTCAGGCAGTGGACCTGGAAGCTGGAAGAACAATTAGCCGCTCTAAGCAGACTAACCGTAGGAGCGATGTGGAGCCAGCAAGGTCTTTGAAGAAGGTCTTCTTCAAGCAACAAATTTCAATCAAAAAATCAATCAGTCCATCGAAAATTCTCTTAAGACTGCATCACACGTAGTACAATTTGCTACAGAGCGACGACAAATGAAAACAAATTCCGCATCAGCAAAGTAATGAAAATCCCGGAGGGCTTTTAAGAAAATAAAATTACGAGTTTGTTCACTGCTTCACTATTTGCCATATCGTGTTGTCGCACTCACATTTTACCATCCGACCTGAGGTGGTAATCGTACTCGTAAAACATGTGACATCATAACCAACGTCTGAGCATCGGACTCATTTCCAATAACTTGCGGCATGAAAACCACTTCACCCCTGACAGCAAAATCAATATCGAATCTTCCACATGTTTATACGCTGTTGTCCTGTATGTCGAAGCTGTCAACACCCGTACATGTCCTCTCGTATCCGAAGATGTCTGAAAATTCGAATATTTTCCACAGAGCAGAGCCCAAATGACAGCATCTTAAAAACTGTCTGCACCAAAGAAAAATAACGGAATTCATGTAAAGGACTGCTTGAACGTCACATGTACTCGTACACGTATCTAATGTTCGTCTCCTCTTTGTCATGAAATTATTATTTTTGCTCACCTACCACCCTTTTCAGGCTCCTGCTGCTTCATGATGACAGAAACAGTCATCATGATTATAAATGTACGAAAGTTTCTACGGCGGCGTTTCGTTAGATGCTTGTCCTTACGAATATGACGATTATTTGAAGAGGACTCCTTCGTTTGCAAGCCCACATGATTACAGTCTACAATCTGTAGTTTACAGTTTGTGCTGTGTACGAGTACGAGTACGAGTATATCCATTACATTTAATTCATTTGAAATGTTTTAGAGTTATTGTCGTGTAGGTAAGGGATTCATTGGCATGACGCCGTATCCTTAGTGCGCACGGAGTTTAGCTGGAATGACGAACATTCCACTAACTATGGCATGTACACTTGAAATGGCAGATACAAGGACAGTTGTAAGTGACATTGACCAAAAGGGAACGATGATGTGATAACAAGGCTACGAATGATGCTGTATTCCTACGAGTATTTCTGTACGGCGGAGGTCCTTTTAACTTGTGATTATTTTTTTTAGTTTTTTAGTTTTAGTTTTTGATGAAATTTTTTTTGTACCTGTGGGGTTGTACATTGGTTGCTTTAAGGTACTACTCCTACACTCGGAGATCGAAAGGACTATTTATAATCATGTTTGTTTCTTGCATTCAGAATCTTAAGATCAAAATACAGAATATGGTCTGCTGTGTTAAACTCAAGTTAATACGAGCAGCAGGTACTAGTGCTGCTTATGTCCAGCTTACTAAGGTGCGAGTTTTCCAAAACGCGCAATGACAATCCTAGGGATCGTAGGAATACCCAAATTTCTTCCAGATATGCTTTGTGTTTTTACTTGCAAAGTCCTACTTCTGGTCGTAGTTCTGGTCCTAGTCTAAGTCCTAATTCTCTAATTTTGATTTTGGTGGGCTTATTTGGCTTACTACAAGTTTAAAAAATAGGACTGACAAACTAAAAGAAAAAGGGCTTAAAGCTAGGGAGGGTGAAGGAGATCGGATTTGAGGGAGAGAGTGCTGCGATTAAAATCGAAAACGGAAAAGTTGGAATTTACCTTACGCAGGATACGGAGATTGGTTCGTTAGAGCCATATGTCGTGCGATGGATTGGTAAGTAAAAGAGACGGTGTCAACGTAGATTACGAGGGTTAGTGTTAAAGAAATTGGAGTTGCAAAGAGACGGAGCCTGAGAGGAGTGGGTGAATGAAATGAATGTCTGCTGCGACCCTTCATTCCTCAAGGGTATTCAAGTTAATGGGTTTGAGACGGTCTCGGTCGGGAGGAAAGATTAGAGGATCGTTCCAAGGTAGACCTCGAAGAGCAAATCGAAGAAAACGACGCTGGATCCTCCCAATACGGGATACATGAACTCGTTGAAAGGGACACTACGCTTGGCTAGCATACTCGAGAAGTGGGCGAACGTAAGTGATGCATGTTATAGTGGTCTAGTCACGTACGGGTTGCAGAATTCTTTGGACCATCTTTTAACGAAGCCAAGTGATGAGCGGAAATTAAGCTCCCTGTCGCATAATATGCCAAGGTCGCGGATAGACCCAACAAGAGGTATAGGTTGACCGTGGAGATGGTAAATTCGTTGAGGAGACTTCTTGCACTTACGTGAGAAAGTAATCGATTGCCATTTGGAGACATTGAGTTCTAAGCAGCACCAGGTGGAAAAACTGTTAAGATCTATTTGAAGGAGGCTGGAGTCATGTTGTGAGGAAATGGGTTTACAAATTTGATGCCGTCAGCATAGAGAGAAAGTGCTGAGTGTTGAATGACTCTTTGAAGGTCGTTAATAGTTAGAATGAGGAGGAGTGGACCTAGGAGACTACCTTGAGGAACACCTGAAGTGGCCAAGAAAGTGGCCGATAGGGCACACCTGAATCGAACACTATAAAAGCGATTATCCAGGTAAGAAGATATCCTTTTTAGCAAAATGGGTTCAAAGCCCATGAGGGACAGTTTGAACAGGATTAGTTTATGGGATATTTTGTCAAAAGCCTTACTGAAATCAGTTGTTACAACATCAACTGCTTTACCACTTTCTAAGGCTGAGAGTACAGAAAGCCGTGTTGATTAGGGGAAATAAGAGATTTGTACTGGAAGTTGAAGGCTTCGTACAAAATGCTTTCCAGGAGTTTTGCTATATGTGAAAGTTGAGCTATGGGGCGGTAATTAGTGACTTTGCCCTTTAATCCTTTTTTGGGTATCGGTGTTATGAAAGAAAACTTCCATATCTGTGGAAATTCACCTTGAGAGAGCGATAACTGGAGGAGATTTGAAATGGGGTTGGAAAGTGTTGAGGAACACTTTTTAAGAAATGTGGTTGAAAGGCCATGTGGGCCGGGTAAGTATTCATCTCTAAGTTGTATTTTATTTTCTATCACTGTATCAGATCTTTGAGAAATAGAGGGGCCAATGGGGAAGTTAAGCATGTATTTGAAGTAAGAGGGATCCGGTACGAAGGAATTATCGGCAAAAGATTTCTTAAGAAAAGAATGTGAAATTTATCAATGGTCGATAGTGAAAGGGGACAGAGCGAGACAGAGGAGTTTGTGGGGTCAGTGGTGAAAATGAGGTCTAATTGCTTACCCATATAGTTGGAGACTCAACTAACTTGGCATAAGCTAGAGTCTGTGAGCTCATCCAAGAAGAGACAATCTTTACTCGAGATAGGGTAAACGATAAAAAAAGATTTATCATCTGATTGAGTCCAGTGCAGTTAAGGTAGATTGCAATCCCCAAATACGATGATATCATCGAGAGGACCAGACAAATTAATTATTAGATCAATTGCATCGATAGCGAGTTGGTAGCATTCGATAGGTTGCGCCGGTAGGATGTAGAAACACATAAGGTACAGGGACCTGCAGGGGAGTGTTATCTGTATTGACACGTAGTCAAGCTTAGAAGAAGTAGAAACAGCGATTGGAGAAGAGTTTTCGCCGTCTCGAAAAACATTGAAACTAGGGGGAACAATTCCTGATTCTTTATATCGGAAATTAGATTAGTGTCGATCAGAGCGTAGACCTCAAATGGGAGAGCGTGACACTGGCGCAAGACAGCACGGGTTTTAGATCGCAGTCCTCTTACGTTTTGATAGTAGAAGGTAAGAGGAAGGTTACTTCGAGAGCGCGTGGGAGTGTATGGTTTGAACACTGGCAATGGTAGCACGTTAGGGACGAACAAATTTGTTGTTATCAGCTCTGCTCCGTTGAAAGTCTGAGATCCTTTTTGAGTGTACATAGTTACCGAAAGCAGCAAGGTCGTCGGGGACCTTCCTGCTGTATGGAGACCATGAGGCTTATTTTCGCTTTTCCCTCCTAGCAAACTGAGTCGGATTTGTCATGCAGATACGCTAAAAGTAGACGTATATTCTCGTACATCTTTTTTTCTCTAAGCCTGGAAAGTGCATAACGACATTCTGTTGTGTCAAGAGTTCGTTGAGTTATTTTAACTGGGGGAGGCAGAATTGGTTCAAAAATGGGGCTAGTTGACGTAGATGTTGGGGGCGAAGCAGCAGTAATTGAAGGGGCTTTAGACACATTTTCAGATGAGGGACTATCTAACCCAGCGGTTAATGGAATAAAATACTCCAGTCGCAGTAGCAGATTTTTTATTTTTATATAATCTACCAAATCTACGTGTCAGTGTTATGCCTTCACACGCTGAATTTTTCTGTCTGAGTTTCAATTACACAAATGAAAAACTGACTTGCCATGGGCAGGATTCGAACCTGGACCCTCCGAGTGAGAAGCGATTGCTAGTACCACTACACCACGGCCACCCCCGCACAGGTGCTGTGATGATATCAAACGTAGCTTTCCCTACCACCATCTTCGCATACATACATGGCCGTCGCTTATGAAGTTCAAATGACCAAAGATAGGCCAGTTAGCTTATACAAAATATAGTTCTATACAATTTTTTTTAGACTTAGCATCTTTACGGCTCTTTTCCGAAGATATGAAGCTTCGGTAAAGTTCAATCATTTTGCATCAAAATCTCATAGTTCGGCAGCAGATGCCGAAAACTGAAGTGAGGGTAGAGGAAGCGCTCATAACTGCCAGTGTCACTACCTTCTTTAGTAGCACTAATGCTTTTTGTCATTGTTACTGCTTCCAGTAAACACAAACACCTCGCCAACTTAGTTTTGATATTGTGGCGTCATCGTATTATCTTTTTTTTCTAAAAAAGGAAAGAGAAACGTACTCTTGGAAACACAAAGACTGTGTTGAAATCATAATTGGGCAGACAACCAAGGAAAAATTCACCCAATACGCTGGCATTCAACTTTATTGGGTCACTAGCTTACAGAAGTGGCAAAATATTTTCGAGTGTCTAAAACACATTACATCACACGTAATGTGACGCGACGCGACGTCCAAAATAGACAAAAGTTTGTTTACGTTTTTCTATTGAAACGGCTGTCTTAAGATACATATGTATGTATGCCTTCGTTAGACATCCCCACAATGGTTGTACGATGTATATACGAGTATAAGGCCTCTGCATTTGGTGTAAACAATGATTTATTCAAGAAATTAATCAGCAAGACTGTTATTAATTTTCATTTGAATTTAAACAAACACCGCATAGATAGCCATATGAAGGAGCTCAAATATTCACTCGTTTATACATATATGTATACGAGTATATGCATATTCATCAAGAATAGTATTTTCTCGTATATGTAGATTCATACGCATGCAGTAAATAGAAACGTCACACGCGTGCTGTTCTTTTTGTTAAAGCGAAAGATGGGTTTTTTCCTGTCAGAATTTTTGCATTCTACGAGTACTCGTTACAACGCGCAATGAATATTTCATTTCATCTGCACATGCATCGTACTCGTATCTAGGACGCTTGCCGGGGGTTAAAATAACCACACCAATGCAGTGGCGCGACGCATGCAAAACTGCAAAACCAATTTATTTATTGTATAAGAGTAGAGATGATGATCTACATAGACTATGTGCGTCGGGGTATATGGTATTTCTTTGTGGAATACGAATACATCATGGTTTACTACTAAAGGCTGACCCATCATCAAGATACCAGTCCGACACGTACGTAGTAATCTCGTCTAATATGCAAAATATGGGTTCGCGAAACGAGTCCTTGTAACTACGTGGCTGAGTTCTTTTGTTCATATTAATTATGCAGGAGCATTTAGGGTTGCAATGCAAGCACCATTAATTTCGGTCTTAACGCATTGATGAGTCTGGAATTTTAAAAATTTCCCACAAATTGATTTATTGCACAGCATGACACTGTGTACGTAGATTGGGCTAGCCAGGCAGGATGATATATGTACTAAACGTCGCGATATAAACAAAAAATTGCAACTTCATGATATGAGCAGGATTTGCTCATATTTAAATCAACAAAAGGAAATAATAATAGTAACAACGATTACATAATTTATAGCAGTTGAGCGATGAATTTTGAAGCCCTAATTAGGCGGGGTTTGATGATGAGTGCGTACGGCGGAAAAAGGTGACAGAAAATGCACACGTTCAAGCGCTGCATCGAATGAGAAAAAAACAACAGTTCCTGAAGTTCAAGGACAGCGAACTTGGTTTTCAGAAAAGCTAAGCACTTGTCAGTTGACTTAAAGGAATGCATGCTGTTTGAACCAGTGAAGGAGACTTAGTCGTCGAAGCCCAGGGCATAGTAAGTGCGATTAAACATCACTTGCAGCAGCTACTTAATGCGCATTCAGAACTTCTGTACCTTTTTGTAATGTCATCTCGACAGGGCATTCCACAAGCGAGTTGTTCGCCTTAGGAATGAATCACGATATTTCAGAGTACGTCCGACAGTCGGCTTGAGGGTATACTGATGAGCATTCATAGCGAGACGGGTGTTATGGTTAAATGTTTGAAGGGGCGGAATGCTACTGGCGATTTCAATGGACCACTGATGGTGGTAATAGCGATAAAACAAAGTGTTCGAGAGTGTCCATTGACTGGGTGATGTTAGTGTCAGATATGAGGTGCAGAGATGTTTTAGGCACACCTGACCAGATGTGGGCGTTGTACTCCAGTTTTGGGCAGATAAATGCCTTATATATTGAAACCAGGTCAGAGGGGGTCAAATATTTCTTACATCGCTTGAGGAAACCGAGACACTCCTCGTAGTTTTTGGAGATATCGAATATGTGATCATTCCAACGTAAGTTGTCATTGACACACATACCGAGAATGGAAAGTTTTTCGGTTTCGACGATGATAATGGCTGGGTGTTTAACACTTTAACGACAGCAGACAGCATTGTGTTTTGGAAGCATTAAATTCCACTCTGTTGATAGTTCCCCGTTTATGCTGCCAATATCGTAATTGAATGAGCTTAACATACGCTACCGTTCCCTTTCTACATCCGAAGAGCAGCTACGTGAGCCCGAGAACAAATATGAAAAGTAGAGAGTACTGGCGTTGGATTAAAAGTAGCAGACAAGAGATCGTTGGTGAAAATTAAAAAGATTGTTACAGACAGAACGGAGCCCTGGGGCACACCAGCATTTATTTTGTGAATATCAGACTTGAAACCGTCCAAGACAACTTGAATTGAACGTTCCGAAAGGTAATTTCTAATCCATTGAAGAATAGAGTCGTCGATCCCAAATGCACGCATTTTCGACAAAAGAGCCTGATGCCAAACTCTGTCAAATGCCTTAGAAATATCAAGTGCAACTATCTTGCTTTCGCCAGATTGATGTACGCTTTGGTTCCACTTTTCGGTGAGATATGCCATCAAATCACCAGTGGACCTGTTGCTACAAAAACCACACTGCCGGTCATTAAGACGCTTTCGTGTTTTGAGATATTTCATGAGCTGACGATTTATCAGCGTTTCCATGACCTCGAAAGAAGGGACGTAAGTGCAATGGGTCTGTAGGAGGAGAGAGAAGATGATTCGCCTTTTTTAGGGACGGGCTGGACAAATGCTGTTTTCCATCTGCTCGGGAAGAGTCCTAAAGTGTAGGATTGATGAAAAAGCTTACGCAGTGGTTTTGCCAGCGAGGAAGAACACCTCTTCAGAAGAAGCGGAGATATACCATCTGGACCAGCGGATTTATGTATGTTGAGATCTTTAAGTACTCTTGCTACTACACGAGTGCGAAAGTAGATTCGTCCCATTGAGATTCGACGCACTCAAATGTAGGCGGAGATAAAGCACAATCTGTAAGTGTTGAACTGGCCGCAAAGTATGCAGCAAGCAGATTGGCTTTATCCAAGTAGCTGACAGCTGGAATGTCATTGTGAATGAGCGTTGGGATGGAGGATGAGGCGGAATTTATAATGTTTTTGACGAACGACCAAAAATTTTTACTACCTTTGGGGCATTGCAGTATTTTTTGTCTCAATTTTTGGTCGTCTTGAAATTTCTTGCGCTTGAGAAAGACGTTGCAGTCATGCCTGGCTCGTTTGCACTTTTTTCGGTTTTCTTCTGTCGGGTTGGTATTGAAGGACCGAAAAAGCATTTCTGTAACCATGACAGCCTCTTTGCAGCTCAAGTCGCACCATGCCTTTTCCTTTGGTTTGATACTCTTCATCCGATGGGGGATAAAGGATCTCTTTCCAAAGAGAATGGTGTCTGTGATCATATCAGCAGCGGCATCCTCGTCGTTATCGAGGAGACATAACGACCAGTTAAATTTTCCAAAGAAGGTGTTAAGTCCGCTCCAATTGGCTTTCTCGTTTTGCCATATTGTTCTTTTAGGAATCTTCGTTCTAACTGTGTGGTCAGCATACGAAGAATTAGCTGATATAACACAATTGTCCGACGAGTCTAAAAGGGATGGTACATCAACGGTGTACTTATCAGTCAGTTAAAAACAAGTCCAGGGTGTTGGCGGTATGACTCTATCAACGTCTGGTATTTGCGTGGGCTCATTTACAAGCAGCGAAGATCTCAACACACCGTCCTTCGGGTGTTGTCTGTCCAGAATGTCGGAGCCACCCAGAATCGTGTATATTGAAATTGCCCGTAATAACAATTTCAGTATGAGGATACAGGGATACAATTCTTAGAATAGAGTCAGACAGCGCATCAAACTCGTTAAAAGTCGAATTTCTGTCCAGTTTTGGGCTTCTGTAAATAAAGCAGTAGTGGATAATTTGCTTACGGAGATGGAATTTTAACCACAAGAAGGTGAATTCCCGATTGGAACAGGGACTGCATTGTGGTGGAATTTGGTAAGCTATATCACTACGCACGTAAATGGCGAGACCGCTGTGAGAAAAGAATAGTGGCACTAGTACGCAGCCAGGTAGCTTCAGATCAGATGGTTCTGAGAGGTTTGGGCGGGTATCTACCTATGTTTCACTAAGTGCCAAAACAGCTGGTCTAAATTTACAGACGTGGACGTAGGCAGAAAAGTTATTAGTTTTTTGCTATGTCCACTCTAAATTCCCGAGTCATTAAAAATTAACAAACACAAACAACAGAAACATCGACGATGCTAAGCAAGGCTGCAACGTGAAAATTCTGAAGTTGGTTTACAGATTCGAATTGCTGTAGGTGTTATGCTCTTACAACAAAATGAAACAGTGCACCAACAAAAGTTTGCACTTGCAACCCGCTATCCATCGGCTGTTACATGCACTCAGTCATTGTTTTTGGCGTACGATAGAGTTATGAAAGTACGAGTGCACTATGTCTCATGTGAACTCGTCGGTGGTCATATAGGTATTGTGGAAGGCTTACATGTCAACTTAGCCTGAGGAGGAAGAATCCGAGAAAAAGGAACTAGAGATGGTTTAAGGGAGAACTCGGTAAGTTCACTGCAGTCAATGCTCCGTCTATATTCAATTAGGAGTGGCATGTTTTGTAAGGAAAACTCTTACAGATCGCCCGTACCATGGTGGAACACAGATTTGCAGCGATTAGCTTAGCAGACCCGAAAACCCTTAATCAAGTCACTAAAGACTAATTGGAGGAAAACTTGAATCTTGACAGATCGCGGCAATGGACTCTTATAAACAATTTTGCAAACGATCGAAACACCCAGTGAAACCAGCAAACTCTCAAGAAATCTCTCCTGAAAACCCTCAGCAAGCCCGATGGTAGCTACACTTAGTCGAGAGCAGAGCCAACCTATTCGGACCCAGATTATTGTAAGCGCCTATCACTGAATCTGCAACTGAGATTAGGATGCGCCAGTCCCGTAGCTGGGATCTGTCATCGGTTATAGTAGTAGATGAGGGCATTTAATACGCTGTTGCACCTCTTGATGCCTTAAAGTCCGTGGTGTACATTATGCTGCAATAGGGTATAAGCCATTTGCTGGAAGAAAAAAAGAAGAAAATCTTCACTGCTTGAGTAGCACTAGCATCCATACCGAACCCATGGCGAATGATGCATGCAGCGTGGACAGAATTGTTGAGTTCCGTATGCTGGTAACTACTTTGCGAATTGTCGCGAGTATAAGAAGTACGGGTTTGGCATTTTCATTGACATTCAGGGTGAAATCTGACAACTGAACTTCTTATGACATACGAGTATGTAACTCGACTAGAGTAATACAATTACACAGACCCTTGATTGCGGACTGATGGCGTCTGGGTGTAAGCAAGGGTTCCTCTAATGTAGGCGTCTTGTATCCACTGTTGTGGTGCATGTTAGTTAACTCTCTGCTAGCAATGTCAACAGCTCTAGCGTCTACGCTCCGCATATCCAGGTGAATGACGTAGCTCTACTTTCTGTCTCATCACGCCTTTCGTCTTCTCTAAAGTACAGTACCCCTAGGAGTGATCAATAGCTGGCACACTGGAAATGGGCTTTCAGTCAATCCTCTCAAAATTAAGGTTGTTTTTTGTGCGAAAAAGAAGGAGCTGATTGAAGTGACTCATGTAGTTGTAGTACTTAAAGGCATCACCATCAAGATTTCCCATAAACCTAAGTAGAGGGTCATCCAACAAGAGTCGTCGTTTTAAGTTTCGAAACATTGTTGGACTGCCAACATTCAGCTATCATCGCGATGACTTGGTAACTAGGAACTATGAGGTTATGAAAGATGAATCGATACACACTGACACGACGTAATGAAATAGCAGAAATTCACTAAAAAAACGGCGAAAATATCTCTGAAACGTTTCGTTATAGTGGATGTAATCGATAAATTCGAACGTCTTGGACAGGTGAAGAATCCAACACGTGTTCGTTCGGCAAGATCAGCTGAAAATATCGCCGTTATAGCTGAGTGTGTGACTAAAAACCCAGGTGTGTCTATTTCGAGACGATCACAGGAATTGGGCCTATCTGCAACCACTGTGCACCGCATTTTGGATAACGATCTTGGCCCACATACTTATAAAGTTCAGTTGATACAAGAATTGAAGCCAGCAGACCATGCACCTCGTACTCAGTTTTTTTCAGTTTTAAATGCATTTTATTGTCTTAACACTAACTCTTACATTCTAACAAAAGACGCTTAAATCCCAGCTTACAATTTCTTAACAATCTTATACTAACTTACTCTCCCCACACAGGGACTCTTAGCTAATCTAAATTCTTATATCTATGTCTTTCGACTTCATTTACATTTTATTTATAAATGTTTATTTTGTGTACTTAGGGCTAAGAAAAAAATTTGATTACAAAAACTTAGCATATGGACAATTTTTTATTTTTTATAAAAACTTAATATCTAACTTAAAATCAACCTTAGTCTACCTAATCCTTCATATACAATACACACATAAACACACATAGCTCTGCCTCATTAGTGAGGCTGGTCCGTAATTGACGGAAACGACGACGAAACATCTTCTCCATCATTCAACCACCAGAAATGCTGGTGCTGCCGAAGGACATCCCTCTTATCGCGATTCCCCATCGCCCTACTGAACCTGAGGCGATCCACACTGCCGTGTGCGACGTCTCTGTTGTAGTTGGGTCGCCTGTCCCCAGCTGTCCGAGCGACATGGAAGATTAACGGCACCGCTGATCTATCCTGGATCAACCCTATCTGATCAAGGTAGAGGAATGCTTCCGGTGGAACGAAGCCGTCAAAACGCACACTCTCGTGGTAAAGGTAATTGGGGTAGTAAGCCCCAGATATCAGGTTATCCGTCGAGGTCATTGCTCTTGCAACGTGCCTTCGAGTCAGCTTAATTACGAAGTTGTCCGCTCGTATTAGGTACGCCCTATTGTAAAGGACCCCATTGGGATACAATTTTTTGTACTCCGACTCTGGTGTTGTGTACAAGCGAAGGTAAGCCCTCTCAAACAACCGAATCTTTTCCATTAAGCTTCCTCGTACATTGTACCACACGGGACAACTAAATACCAGCATGGGCCTGATAAGGGCCATGTACCACATTACCTTTACCCTCGCATCGAGTTGGCTGCTATAAAACAGTCTCTTTTGTAAGGGCAAAAGCGCCTTTAGCTCTGGCCAGAGCAGCATCTACATTTTTGCCAAAATACAGAAACTGATCTAGCCAGATTCCAAGGTATCTGACTACATTTCGACAGGCAAGAGGCTGCCCGCGTTGTCCAATGATCGAGAACTTACGCCAGTTTTTTCTGGTATCCCTAGAGGCTCCAGACAACGGCGTCCTAAAGAGAATGGTTTCCGACTTCTGAAAGTTGATTTTCAACTTCCAGTCATCGCAAAATCGTCTTATCTTATCGAAGTCACGCTGCAAGAGAGTATTAATGACCTCAATTTTTGGACCTGTTCTGTACGCTACCAAATCGTCTGCGTACGCAATAGTATGGGGAAGTGAACCTATCAAGTCGCTTGTATAAATGTTAAATAGGATCGGCGAATTGACCGCGCCTTGCTGAAGACCATTTTTAATTTGAAATATTCCAACAGAAGTCATCATCATCATCACCATTCTTCACGATGAACTGTCTGTTGTGTAGCATATTATAAAGAATGTACAAGAGCTGTTTACTGATGCCCAGCCTAGTCAGCCTATAGAAAAGCTCCTCTTACCATACGGTGTCGAAGGCCTTCTCCAAGTCAACAAGGCAGGCACCAGTGCATTGTTTCTGGCCTTTGTTCCATTGGATATCAGAAACCAGTTTAGACGCGGCATGTGAGATATCATGTCCCGCCTTAAAAGCGAATTGATTATCCGGAACTATATGTTTGTCCTCAACCCACCTAGACAGAGCTCTATTGATTACCTTTTCAAAAACCTTACTGATATTCGGAAGGAGACTTATCGACCGGAGATTCGCCGGATTGGATATATCCTTTCCCTTTTTGGTGATAGGTTGAACCACCGCCGTTTTCCAATGCGCTGGATAATGTGCACTATTCATTGCATTATTAAACAGGGTGGTGTAAGTGTCCACCGCTTCTAGAGGAAGATGTCGAAGCACGATGTTCGGAATACCATCGGTCCCCACTGATTTCTTAACTCTGATTGTGTCGAAGATCTCATGGAGTCCTTCCTTCGAAATGAACCGGGGTAGGTCACCCTCTCTGGCAATGACATTATTTGCCATATTTTCGTCGCTAAACCGGGTGAAACTAGAGCCGTTGGATCGCCAATTCTCCATTTCATTTCGAAAGCAGCAGTTGTGCACCAAGACGCGATTGTCCAAGTCATAATTAGGGCCAATGATATCAATGGCCTTGTATACTTCCTGGAAAGTCGCCCCTATGGTCTCAACCTTCTCCTGTGGATCCTCAATCACAAAGAAGGCGTCATCATCAGCAGCCTCATTTGGATCAATACCTGCTATTGTCAGTAACCGTTCGTTGTCAGACACTGAAGGTCGTTTTGATTTTTTCTCCGAAATAGTTTATTTATTTGCGGAAACATATTCGGGTTTGTAAATTCGTACCTGTCAGTCGTATGCGTTCGTCGTACAGCAGTAGATCCAAATAAGACCCGCCTCTGGGAAACGACGGGTTATCCGTCGCTTTAAGACCGAGTCTGTACATGACATCGTGCCGACCCTACCAATCGAGTAGTGAGTTCCCTCTAGTATTTAGCAAATTATTTCCCCAATCTCTGTGTCTAGCGTTGAAATCCCCGCCGATTATAAAATAATTCTCCCCCGATTCCAGCCTCAGAAGTCGAAAAAGCGTGTCGAGCTCTGTAATGAATAGGGTGGATTTTGAATCCTCAGGTGCATAAACAGAGGCCAAGTACAGCCGCTTTCCACTGCGGAGCGGGATGTAAACGATGACTGCCTCCAACACCCGGAACCTGCGCAGCACGCCCTTGTACACTCTGTGAAATTGTATACATTGTTTAATGAAGATCGCGACACTGCCTCCACGTTTGAATCTGGGCCGGTTTCTTCTTCTAACAATATAATTATTGTACTCCAGTTTGTGCTCATCGGCTAGCTTGGTTTCGCTAGCGAAAAGTACGTCAGGAGTTTGGTCTTGTAGCAATTTAAACATCGCGGCTCTTCGTTCGATCCTAATCAGTGAATTAACATTCACCGCAAGGACCTTCAAAGTTTGCTCCACCATGTGCGTACCCATCACGGCATGTGTTGCGTTAGGCCCGGCAGCAGCGCGTAGATCTGGTCCATCCGCTTGGCCTGTTCTTGCACCTGCTTTTGCAGCTGATGGACCTCGTACTTTCGCTGATTGGGTGCTGCAAATGAATGAACAAGATTTTTTACACAAAATTATGAGGGATGAGGCTCATTCCCATCTGTCTGGGCACGTAAACAAAACTGCCACATCTGGGTCTATGAAAACCCAAGAGAAATAGAGGAACAAGCAACCGTTTTAGTGAATGAATTGCGTTACTGAACGATGTTGACTGACTTTTTTTGCCTGAAAGTTATTCTATGGACGTGAACGACGTTTACTTTCAGCAGGACAGCGGCACATAACACACAACTAGTGAAGCAATTGCTTTATTGCGCGACAAATTTCCTGGACCTGTGATTTCTCGAAATGGTGACTTTATTTGGCAGCGGAGATCGTGCGATTTAATACCACTCGATTTTTGCCTTTGGGGTTATGTTAAAGATAAAGTCTACGTCAAGGCTTTACCAATGATTCAAGCACTAAAATATCTGAGGCGCGAAGTACAACAGCAATTATGCGAAAACGTGATGAAAAATTTCTTCAAAGGAATGACTATTTGTAGGCCGAGCCGATACGGGTATTTGGCAGATATTGTATTTTGTTACTAGCCTCGGAGTTTGTGCTTTAGACTGAAATAAAAATATTGCCACTTTTGGTAAAAGTGTTACGTTTTCCTATTTACTTAAAATGACACCTCTTATTGGATGACCCTTTACTATATTGTCATTGCGGATGCTCCCATGCTTTGTGCAATCTCCCGCACCGATTTCATTGGGGCCGCATCCACCGTTGCTCTTAAAACATCGTCGTCAAGTAAAGTTTTCGGCTTCCCACGTGGTTCATTTTCAATCAACGTCGTATAATGCGTTCGTGTACCGCCACATCCTCAAATGCGCCAATAATGTTTCTCATTGCCAATGACACGCATTATGTTACACTTTAAAGCGAAGGTAAATTCACTGGAGAGTAAACTAAATTGGCAACAGCAACATCTGCTCTCCAACTGCATCGAAATTGTTGGTGTTTCAAATGTAACCTACAGCAATGCTATGAACAAAGCCCAGACAATACTCCAGAATGCTTTCTCAATTGATGTTCCCGATACTGACATAGAGAGATGCTATGTAAAGAATGTGCGAAACAAAAACAATGGACCTCCAAACAAATCAATCATCTGTGTTAAGTTCACTGATTTGTCGTTGAAGCAGTGTATCATGAGTGTGAAGAAGAAGAAGAAGGGAAACCTAATTTCAAACGCCACTATTAACGAGAGCGCCCACAGCAGCAACAGCAACAACAAAGCGGGATTTACATCAACGATGCTCTTACGTCATACACAAGGGCTCTCTTCATGCAAGCGAAAGAAGTAAGAAAGCGGAAACAATATAAATTTGTGTGGTTTAAGAACAACCAAATACTTATGAGGAAGGAGGAAGGTGGAAAAGTCATCTCGATTAAATCTTTTACTGATCTTGAACTTGTTTGAATAATGAATTCTGAATTTAATGACACAAATGATGACTTTTCTATCCTCGATCTAAGTTTTTCAAATTGTGATAATGTTTTTAAAAATAGTTCATACTCCATAAACAAACTGTTTGTCGTACACCAGAATATTAGAAGTTTGAGAGAAAACTTTGCATCTCTTGCTACCCACCTTGATTCTTTTCATTGCATTCCGGATATTATTATCGTTTCCGAAATTTGGATTTATGGGTTTGAAATTAACGATTATCATCTACCGGGTTTTCTTTTCTTTGCTAATCCAAATGAAGATTATGCTGCGGGCGGTATCGGCTGTTTTATTAAAGAGAAACTAATAGTTCATGAAGCTAAGTGTGTCGACTTTCAGAGCGCAGACATTCTAAAGGTTTCTGTTAGGTTTAATCAGATAGATTTTGTTCTGTTGTCTGTTTATCGTCTACATATGTTCAATGTTTTGGCGTTCATAGGAGAATTTTCTTGTCTGCTGAACACAGTAAAAGCAAAAAACCTAATTATTTTGGGAGATTTAAATATTAATATGTTAGATAGTAGTGAAACTGTGTCAAATTACTTGGCCCTCTTGGCCTTCCACGGTTTAGCTAGTTTTATAAATGAACCCACTCGATTGTATTCAGGTACGTGTTTGGATCATATTTATGGACGATTTGCAGACTTTCCATTGAATACCTGCGAGAGGTGTACATATGACTTGCAAATCACTGATCACTCAATGATAGGTTTATTGGTGAATACTTTTCAAAGCAAAAAGAAGAGTCGTACCGAAGTTAATAGCCAAAAGCAAAAAACAAGAATTGATTTTATAAAGCTGACAAATCTTCTACTTTATGAGTCCTGGGACGATGTTTACATGGAAAGTGATGCTTCTGCTTCTTATGATGTGTTCATAACTCGCCTTAATAAATTTATATCAAATTGCTCCTCTACGGAACCATTGAAAAAATCTAAAAAAAGACTAAAACCCTGGATAACTAGTCAACTCATTGAAAAAGTTAACGTGAAACACAAGCTTAGAATAAAATGCTCCAAGAATCCCATGAACCTTAGGCTGAAAAATAAGTTTAAAAAGCTATGTTTGGATTTAAAAAAAGAGATTGCTTTTTGCCGCGATAATTATTATCGAACTAAATTCATTTCTGCTAAGGGTAACCTTAAATCAGAATGGCAAGTAGTGAATGATATTCTGAACAAGTCTCATTCTACAACAAAACCCCATTCAATTTGTGTGAGCAATTGCGAACTGTTTGACAAACTTGACATTGCTAATGCTTTCAATGAGTATTTCACCTCAATAACAAACAGCATACCAACACAAACAGTTCTGAGAAATTGCACTCGTTGTTACAATTCAATAAGTGGGGATGGTGACTTGTCGCAATATACGAGCTTTGCCTTGGAACCTATCACTGCTTTAGAGCTCCTAAAAGCAATTGGATCCCTAACAAAATCGAACTCTTGTGGCTTTGATAATATTTCAAATATACTTCTTAAACAAATAGCATGCTATGTGATTGACGTCCTGGCAGTCATTTTTAATCGCAGCATATTTGCAGGAACATTTCCCGTGGCACTCAAATGCGCCGACGTAATTCCGCTGTTTAAAAAAGGCTCTGCAGACGATATGAAAAACTATAGGCCAATTTCACTTCTGCCCACTTTTAGCAAATTATTCGAAAAAGTTATTAAAGAGAGAATAATGTCTTACTTGAAAAAAATTGAGTTTTTCAATCCAATGCAATTTGGTTTTCAGCAGGGTAAATCTACCGAAGACGCTCTTCTAAATTTTTGCTCAAATATTTTGTCTAACCTTGATGGTGAAAAATTCACGGCTGGTTTATTTGTTGACATCACAAAAGCCTTTGACATGGTCAACCATACTATACTGTTGGATAAAATGGAAAAAGCGGGTTTTCGTGGGTTCATACTAGAGTGGCTTAGATCATACCTAGCAAACAGATCTCAAAGAGTGAAGATTGATGGTATGAGAAGCGAGATTCGTTTCTTCAGTTTGGGAGTTCCTCAAGGTTCTGTGTTGGGACCCATTTTATTTCTAATTTATATAAACTCACTGTTTTCACTAAACTTTAGAAGTAGAATTACGGCGTTTGCAGACGATGTTGGCTGCTCATATGGATCTGAAAGTGTCTTGGATTTAATCTCCGACATTAATTGGGATCTTAGTCTATTAAGAATTTGGTTCGCAGAACACAATTTGAACATTAGCTCAAAGACAAAAATAATGTTTTTTAACCTAGTTTCCCCAATGTGTATGAATGCGGACGTTTACTTCCACGCACCAGAATGCCAAAAGTATGGATTAGCAGGCTGTAATTGTGATTCTAGTCAAATACTTCCAACATTTTGTAGCAGTCTTAACTGTAGTGATAATTGCTTTTTAATTGAGGAAGTAGACGAGTTTCAGTATCTTGGGCTCACAATTGATTCTAGGATGTCATTTGCAAGCCACACAGAGTCCCTAAGGAAATATCTTCGAAATACCCTACGACACTTTTTTTTATCTAAAAAATGTTTGTTCAAAGCAATTATTAAAAATCATGGTGTCTTTCACGCTAAACTCCAGTATGGAATTGTTTGTTGGGGGGGCGTGTATCTGAATAAAATCAAGCCCTTACTAGTCTTACAAAAAAGTGTAGTAAGGAAAATCTGTAACAAGAATCGGCGTCATCCAAGTTTCCCATTGTTTTGTGATATGAAAATTCTTCCAGTTCGTCATTTGTATTGTTTTAAAGTGTTGAAAACGTTCTGTCAGAGATCAGGAAATTTAAATTACAGACTTATATCTGATTACAATCTACGGAGAAACTTTTCCTATGTTGTGACTGTACCCGTTTTTCGTACAACTGCATTTCGGAATTTTTATAATATCTCTTCATGTCGACTATTTAACAAGCTCCCTTTAAATATTAAAATGATAAGAATTTCTGGAATATTTGAAAGGTCCATAAGGTCTTGGCTTTTTAATTATGATTCACAGAACGTGGAATACCTTCTCTCTGATATTCTGGTGTAAATAATGTTTTTTTTTTTTTCTAACTTCCTCTTAACTTTTCTTTATTTTTATGTAGTTATTTTATTTTGATTTGCATCCTTCACTTTTCTTTGTAAATATAATTGTATATAAAATTAACTTGTTCTTTGAATGTAATTAAACGGGTCACCCCACCCACATATTAATAATATTAAAACCCATTGAAGTGGCATTTGGCACTATTTTAATACTTTATGTATATAAAATATAAA
This sequence comes from Volucella bombylans, assembly GCA_949129095.1. Classification (NCBI taxonomy): domain Eukaryota; kingdom Metazoa; phylum Arthropoda; class Insecta; order Diptera; family Syrphidae; genus Volucella; species Volucella bombylans. The sequence continues at coordinate 179,604,644 of OX422143.1, read as the reverse complement.
ATGTCACTATATTATTTCTATTATATATATTTTTTTTAATATACTTAATTATTATTGTGTTAATTAAATTCGAAAAGGAAGAGGAGCCCTCTTTGAATTTGAACTGCCGACAGCATGATAATTCTCACACGTCATGCACGTGGTATGCGAAACGTCTGCTACAGTGGTAAGAATCAATGCAGGGGTGAAGTATCTGCGCCTCAGTTAACTTCCAAGCTAGTTTCAGAATCTAAGACTTCTCTGAAAGCAGCCGGAAATCTGCATTCACTGAGTCAACATATACCGCGTAGGTGCGTTGTATGTATTGTATCCTAGGACTGTAGAAACGAAAACCACTGGCAGCTGAAAATCCTATCAATTCAAAAGTATAACATATGTGGACACGTATATAATGGACACTTACACTCGCATAAACTCAATTGAAAAATTCTAAAACAGAACCTGCAGATGTATCAAACTTCCGGAAGTACGTCCACTGAGAAAAGAAGCTGAATAGTTGATGTTAGCTGTTGATTCAGATCTTGATATTCAGGTCCCAATACACTCAACCAATCAGACCAAGCAATATAGAATCAAATATTGAAAGTCAGACAGTGATGTATCTCCCCTGAGGGGCACGCAAATTGTTTAATTTTCAAAGAAATTCCTGACGCAATTTGTACCAAAAACCTTCTCGATACATCCAAGGCAAGAAAGTTCAGAAAATGATCCAGTCTCTCGGCAATATTTACAAAAGTAATTAACTGCCAACTTTCCTTTATGTGTTCGCCCATTAACATTGAGTGCATACAAGATACATTGAGTGAAAATAGAGACAAACAACAATTTATCGTAGAACACCAAGAAGGCAAACAAAAGATAGTTGCCACACAAGTAAAACTTTTAAGTAAAAGCCAGCAGATACTATCAGCGCAACTGATGGAATACACCACTATTCGCAGCGCAGCAGAAAAATAAAATAAAATCTTAAAAATAAGTAAACAGATGACATTAAAGAAAGATAGCGTTCAGTAGGGTTGACTGCCCAACCACGTAAAAAATGGTATTGTTACGAAGCGACGAAGCGGATAAGGACGTATTCACTGTTGACGACCCTGCGAAACGAACAACGGACAACGGGTTTCGGATCTGCGGGTGGAATGTTCGGACCTTGAACAGGCCGCATGCAGCCGAACAATTAGCGGAGGTCCTAGATAGATTTCGCCGCCATCCAGGACGTGCGGTGGGATTAGACGCGCAAAAGAAAGATGAAAAATTGTGATGTTTACTACGGTGATTGCTATAGGGAAGGTATTTGGATGCGGATTTGTTGTAAGCGGCAGACTTTGGCAGGAAGTCTTGAGCTTTCGACATGTGAGTTTAGTTAACGCCTTATAACAATCCGCTAATATCAGCCTTATATGCACACACGCCACAACAGAGGAAAAGGACGATGCAACCAAAGAAAGCTTCTACGAGCTCCTCAACAAAACGTACGATCAATGTCCGTTGTGTGACGTTAAAATCGCCCTAGGCAACTTTAGTGCCAACATTGGAAAGGGAGACATCTTTGGTAGCACAGTCGGAACACATAGCCTACACGACACCACGTCTGGAAACGGCAAGCATACTCTTTCCTCACCTCAATATTCACAAGGGATCATCGCGGACACGAGATCAGCAAACTGTCAACCAGATTGATCGACGTAAGACACTCCTCAAGTATTTTAGATATCCAGACGCGGACAACTACCTAGTTTCAGCCAAGGTACGTATACGGATATTTCAGATGCCACAACATCGGAGATTTAACGTTGAACGACTGCAATCGCAACAAATCACCAGAACCTTTGCCGATCGCATATCCCTCAACTTCTCGAGCCAGCATCAAGTGCTTAGATGCCGAGAAGACTTCAGAAATGCCGAAACTGACGTGCTGGGTTCCACCCGCCCTCCACCACGAAACCACTGTTTTGATGAAGAGTGACGGCAAGCACATGCAGCAAAACAACATGGGTATAAAGCGGTGCTGCACAAAAAGACGAGGGCGGCTCGTGAGCTCTACGAGCAAAAGAGGAGTGAAGAACATCGAATTCTCTGGAGAAAAAAGAAAGATCATGAGAAGCACGTGATCGAGGAAATAGAGAGGTGCTACTCCAAGAATAATGTTCGGAAGTTTTACCAAACAGTAAAAAGAACGTGTCAAGGTGATGAGACACAAACGAAAGAGATGAACAAGGAAACCTTGTAGTAGAGTCACAGTCAGTGCTGAGGATATGGAAAACCAAATTCTACAGACTGCTAAACGACGAAGACGACACAAATTCCACTGTCAGACAGAGCGAACTATTCAATATTGACGATGCAAGTCAAGAATTCCATCCACCCGACCAAAATGAAGTGAGGATAGCAATATCCAAACTGAAGTCCGGGCCGGACGGCCTTCCCGCCAAATTATTTAAGGTAGACTTCATAGAGAGCATACACCAACTTATTTCCAAGATTTGGTCGGATGAATGTATGCCTGATGAATGGAACCTCAGCATCGTTTGCCCGGTTCACAAGAAAGGAGACCCTCTAAACTGCGCCAATTATAGAGGTATCAGTCTCCTAAACATCGCATATAAGATCATGTCTGCCATATTATCTGAGCACCTGAAACCATTTGTCAACGATCTGATTGGACCCTATCACTGCGGTTTCAGACCCGGTAAGTCCACAATCGACCAAATATTCACACTACGGCACATCCTGAAGAAAACCCAAGAAGTTCAGATCGATACTCACCAGCTTTTTATCGATTTTAAGGCCGCATATGACAGCATCTACAGAGACGAGCTATACAGAGCCATGTCTAGTTTCGGAATCCCTGCCAAACCCGTCCGCTTGTACAAGATGACGATGTAGAAAACTCGCTGCTTCATTAAGGTCAGTACCGAACTAACCGAGACCTTTGTTGTCAAAAACGGATTGAGGCACGGCGACATGGTGTCAAGTGATTTCTTTAACATCATAGCTGAAAGAATTGTGCAAAACTCACAAGCTAACACACGAGGTACGGTCTTACAAAAGTCTTTTCAATTGCTGAACACAGCTAGCTGTCACTGATGCGATTGCGAGTGTAGGAACAGAAGCGGCAAAAATGGTTCTAGCGGTAAACGAGGGCAAAGCAAAGTGTAAGCTGTCAGCGAGAAGAGACACCCAACATCAATGAATCGGTCAGAATGCTACAATCGACAGTAGTCGGGGTAGTAAGGGACTTTCTCTACCTTGGCTATCACACCTGAAAACGACATCTCTTCAGAAATCAAACGAAGAATAACGCTTGCCAATCGCTGGTTGTTTGGGCTGAGAAGGCAACTATGTATGTAACTCTCGAACAACCAAGCAAACTCTATATAAGACCCTGGTAATCCCAGTCCTGCTCTACGGTTCCGAGGCATGGACCCTTTCTAAAAGGTCGTTTTGAGAGAAAAATTCTTCGTAAGATATTTGGTCACGTATGCGTTGACGGATTCTGGACGAGACGATTCTAACTATGAACTCTAGGAGCTGTACATCGACATTGACCAAAAAGCTGCCCATTGGGCATTTGAGATGGCTGCGACATGTAGAGCGAATAAACACCAATGCTCCAGCCCGCAGAATTTTCGACTCTAATTCGGACAAAGGACAAAGTAGTAAATGAAGGCCTTGCCTTAGGTTGCGCACGCAAGTGGAAGTGGACCTCAACCAACTTGGAGTGCGCAACTGGAGGCAGTTAGCCAAAGACCGCACTAATTGAAGAGGTTTATTGGTTAAGGCCCAGGTCTACCCGGACTGTAGCGCCGCCTAAATAACTGTAATGCGTTGTTCTAGCATGTGTGGGAAAAAGAAATAAAAAAAATAAAAAATTTTACACAGTACGGAAATCCCACCACTCCCGCTCCTGGTCGTAAGTACTTTATTTACAGAAGCCCCAAACTGGACAGACCTTTAACGAGTTTGAAGCGCTGTCTGGCTCCATTCTAAGAATAGTGTCCCTGTATCCTTGTACTGAAATCGTTATTACGGGCGATTTAAATATACACGATTCTTGGTGGCTTCGATATTCTGGACAGACAACACCCGAAGGACGGTGTGTTGAAATCTTCGCTGCGGAAAACAACTTAACGCAGCTTGTAAATAAGCCCATGCGAATACCAGACCTTGATAGTCATACCACCAACACCCTGGACTTGTTTTTAACTGACTGATAAGTACACCGTTGATGTACAATCCCTTTTAGACTCGTCGGACCATTGTGTTATATCAGCTAATTCTTCGTATGCTGACCACACAGTTAGAACGAGTTGGAATGAGATCCTTTAATCCTCATCGAATGAAGAGTATCAAACCAAAACAAAAGGCATGGTACGACTCAAGCTGTAAAGAGGCTATGAGGTTTAGAGAAGTGTTCTTTCGGTCCTTCGAGACCAACCCGACCGAGGAAAACCGAAAAAAGTTTAAACGAGCCAGAAATGACTGCAACGCCTTTCTTAAGCGTGTGAAATTCCTATACGACCAAAAACTGAGGCAAAAAATACTGCAATGTCCCAAAGGCAGTAAAAATTTTTGGTCGTTCGTCAAAAAAAATAGAAATTCCGCCTCATCCTCCATCCCAACGCTCATTTACAATGACATTCCAGCTGTCAGCTCTTTGGATAAGGCCAATCTGCTTGCTGCACACTTTGTGGCCAGCTTTTGCACTCCCAGATTTTGCTTTGTCTCCGCCTACACTTCATTTCATTCATTCATTTTGTTTTTATTGAGACATTAATACACTTGATAATTTATGAATACATTTTTTTTTTTAAATTTATGGTAACCGACTTCAATAGTTATATCTGGTTAAACTAAGTTTTTAGATACAATGAATGTTTATAACGAAACATACTCGTATATACGTACAGTTTTTATTTTAACTAATTTTTTTATTAATTCTTTATTTTTGCATGTGTTTGCTCCCGAAACATGTTCGCTTTATGGCTCTAGTGGCCGAAATTAAATTTATGACTAAAACTACTTACTTACAAACTAAATAAATAAAAAGCTACATCTTATTTAAGATAAGATACAACAATAATTGGATAAGCATCAGCATGTAATAATCATGTATACTTAGTTAGATATATAATTATGTTTATATAATAACAAGAAGAATGTATTGTTATGAATAAGCTGAGATATCAATTCGATTACTAATGGAAAACAAAAATCTATGTTGTATTTTTGGATACAAGATGTCATACATTTTGTAAACGTAAATCCATTTAATCATATTTTTTCCAACAAAACATTATAACATAAGTATATTTCAAAACAATTCTTAAAAGATAAATAAATTATTGCATACATCTAGCGATTCAAAATAAAAACTATTTAAGAAAAATTTTTTAGTGAGGTCTTATGTTACATATCATTTTCATCAGAGCCTTCTTCGCTTAAAGAATCTAAAGCTTCTTCATCACACCCTTCTAACACAATGTCATCAACATTTAGTGGTGTTGGTTCTCCTTGAAACCAGAGAGGAGATAACCTTTCGTTTTTCAACACCCAGCCAAAATCTTCTGCTCTAAGTTTTATGCAATCTGCATCTGTTGCATTTGCCCACATAGAACTCACAAAAATAGTTTTTTTAATTTTCTTATAAAGTGATTTAAAGCAAGGAGGTATCAAGCTGGAATCAAAGTTCTTTATGTGTTTAAAAAAAATTGCCTGGAGCATTGTTTTTGGTAGCGTAAATATTTTGAAAAATTTTATATCTGGCTGAATTTACACTGTTGCAGTTTTTCACACCATACAATTGCGAAGTAAAGTATTGAATGGCTTCAGTATCGTTATCATTTAAATATCCAGTTTGGTTACTTAACGCTGCAAAGACTGTTTGAAAATGCACGCTTTTTTCTAAAATTTCAAGTGGTTTTGATTTACCCTTTCTAAAGAAACATGCCGTGTAGTCGCAACCTGTAAGGGCGTGAAATGCTGGTAAAGCAGCACACAAATTCATTCCCAGTGTAGATGCCAGTTGCGTACAATTAATGCAATTTAGATCTTTTCTTTGGAAGTTCCACCTGCTAACCAAATATCTAAATCTTTTAATTTGTGCATATTTCCTAGTAAAATAATCAATACATCGGTGTCAGATGCTTTTACCATAATTTTTGAATTAGGTTTTGATTTACTGATATGATAAATTAATCTTGTGTCAGCTTCTTCATGACTACACCTATACTCAATCTCTTCACACTTATATATTATCTCGTTTTGAACAACATACGAGAAACACTTGTCATCTATTGTCAAAAACACTTTCTTATTTTCAAGAACTGGAACTAGAGATCTATCCTGCCAATGGACTCCAAGAAATCTAACTAAGGCTTCCTTAAATTTTGGATTTGTTAGACATTTAATGAAGTCTTCAGTTCTTTTTTGTAATGGCCCAAGAATTGTGTAGTTGATGGACCTCTTGTTCATTACGAACGCAATGTTCAGCATCTTTTATGGATGGATGTAAATAACGGTCAAAAACTAAGTGCACTTCCGAAGCTTCCGTTGAGCATATTCTTTTCAAAATCATTTCCGAAATCTTATTAAAAGTTTGGGGCACTAAAGGTCCCAAGAGATGGAGAAAATAGAATAGATGGGTTCTATATCAATCGATTGGTTCAGATAAAGGAATTCGAGACTTGAGTTTTTTTGCCAAGACAGATTTGTCGGTTTTGTACATTTCACCAGTGTAGTGGCAAAGAGCTGCAGGAGCAGGCGATAGTGGATAAGACAAACATTCTTCCATGTAAATTTTTCTTTCTAAAGCTATGGCTAAAAGTCTTCCAAAGGTATCTCGCTCCATTTTTATTAAGGCCTGCTTCTCACCAACCTTGCTTTTCTGATATTTTTTTAAGCATTCCGATGAGAAATTTAAAATATTATTTCGTTTTAAAGGCTTTTCAAATCTGTCAGAATTTGTGGAGCATGAATGTTATTTTTTGTTTGTGACCTTGCTTATTAGCATTTAAAAGAAAGTCAGTTGTTTGTTAAGATGCAGCCCTCCCCGTTGTTATGTTAAGGAGATATTTTTTCTCAACTTTTGATTCGAAAGGATCGATGTTTTGTTTAAAAGCATTCATAATTTCAACTAACGATTTTTTGTCTTTTTCAATTCGGTTCTTTGCAAGCTCATAACATATATCATCTGTTTGTCCAATTTTTATTTCAGCCAGCATTTTGGAAATAATTTTTGTACGCATATTATGGCTAAGTGTCCAGCGCTGTCTTGCTGAAATTGAATTCGAGAAATGGGTTACCCCAGTCAAAGAGTTAGCAGCATCCGCATTTATAGTCTGCTCAAGAGTAAGATCAACAGGAGCTCTTGCAAGACTTTTTTTTTGTACGTTTTATACCAAAGGCACCACGCTTAAATTCGTTTACTAAATCCGAATTATTTATCTTCAAACCCACTAAATTAGAGTGATATTTCAATATCCACCTTGCGTAGTTTGGTTGATTGAAGACAAAAAATAAATTGGAAAGGTCGAAAATTGATTCTACATACAATTCAAAATTACTCATTCTTATGCTTCTTGAAAACCTGAAAAACACGTTCATGAACTCGACGTACTGCATAAAGAACTGGGGGGTTTTTCCATGATGTCCTTTAAGGGTAAGATCGATATAGCTTTGATATTTCTGTAATGTGTCATGTAGCAATGGACTTAAAATAAGGGATTCATTTTGTTACTAATGGTAAACTTTGCTTGGGTTTAAATTGATAAATAATACCAACTGTATCGTGAAGAGTATCTTTACCATTTACAGTATCTACATAGCGGTCAAAATTGTCAAAAGCTACATGGGTGCTTAATTCATCGTTAATTTCTATACCAGTTGGTATGAGGCTATTTTCTTCAGAGGCTGTAAAAGTCATTTCAGTTTTAAGCTCGCCTGCAACTGTGTATCCCACACAATGTCCATATTTATTTAGGATCGTAAGAACCTTTTTACTACTTGCCCTAACATAAGATGTTTGGCTGGCTTGATTCTTCCTTTTGATATAATATATATTGTATCCTGGCACAATGATTGAATTTTAATAGAATCATCTTCTGAGTTTTAGTGGAATTACAAATACACAATTGCACACACACAATTTCTTTTTAGACTTGGCTCAAAAGTACAAGCCACTTTGACTTTCCACCGAACTGGCCTTGTCATAAGATCTCTCACGATAAATAGATTTGCTTATCAGTAGTGGAGTAATATATTTTGAGTTAACTGTAAAACTATAAGTATAAAGGGCAAGTACATGATCAACACAAGACAAATATGTTAAAAGAGTTTATTTCAGCTTAATTTATCTTAACCCATTTTCATTCATCAATAGCAGTGATTTTTGCCTGTTGTAAGTTTTTTTTTGAGGTTAATTATCAAGATTTTAAAAGAAATGTTAAAGCACAGTTTAGAGTATTATTAAAAGTTTGTTTTTAATTCGGTTGGTTTGTCGGTAAGAATTTGTGTTACAGAAAACTTGATTTTTCGGTGAAAAAAAGCAAGCAAATGGTCAGGCATACTATTTTGAGGGGCTTTTTTACACCCAACTTATATATTTTGTATAGTAGAAACTCAAGGCTATGATTTAGTACTGCTTTCATAGTGTTTTAACATCAAAAAACCGATTTTCAGCTTCAAAAAATCAACATAGTGACGTATAAGTTTTTTTGATAAAAGTGGTCGGACACATGATTTGGCCCAGGTAATGTTTGTCCGACCACTGGAATCGTAAAGAGGACAGTCTAAGCTTTAATTTCATACCCAATTCATCTATTGACCTGATGAGGTAGGTTAACATCAAAAATACCGTTCTTGAAAGCGGTCGGACAAGGAGAAGGGCCCGGATTTTGTTTGTCCGACCAACTATTCTGAGATCTACAAGAAAATCTCTATTAAAGTACTTTTCAACTTTTCATTGACTCCATGGTATAACTCAACATCAAAAAACGGTACCGGAAGTAACCCTTTTTTGGGCAAACGGCCCGGAAAACCTTTGTCCGACCAGCAGTTCTGTAAATGTTTCACAATTTACTACCAGGTAGTGAAAAAATTTTCCATTGATCCGATGAGGTAGGTAATCCTACGGTCGCCTCCCGGACTATTAGTACGAGTATCGTCCGCATATAAAAAGGCTTCAGTCTCATCTACCTGGATATTTAAAGGGAAATCGTAAAGATATATGTTGAAGAGTTTTGGACCAAGTAATGATCCCTGAGCCACGCCCATAAGTACTGGAAACTCTTCAGAGTATTCAGAAGCAATAGAGATTGCTGCTGTCCTAGAGCTCAAAAAGCTGATGATCATCCGAATGAACACTTCAGAAAAATCCAGCGTTATCAGTTTGAAGATAAGTCCGTTGTGCCAAATGGAATCAAAAGCGGCCTGCAGATCTAAGTCAAGAACAACAGAGCACTTTTTATTCCTAAGGTTTTGAATGATTCGATCGTTTAGCACTAGCAATGAGTGCTCGGTTGAATGATTTTTCCTGAAACCGAATTGGTTATTTGGAACAATATTTTTTTCTTCACAGAAACTGTTTAGGTGATCAGCCAAAACTCTTTCAAAAAGCTTTCCAACGTTAGATAGCAATGATATAGGGCGAAAGTCTATGATTTCTTTTCTACTTTTCTTCTTTGCTATAGGAATAAGCTTAGATTTTTTCCACGTTGAGGGAAAGTACCCATTATTTATGCATTGGTTGAAAATGCACGAAAGGGCTACATCAAGGGTGTGAGGACATTTCCGCAAAACATAGTTTGAAATCTTATCTACAACGTACGATTTTTTGTTGTTTATGCTCATCCTATGAGCATTAATTTTCTCTGGAGAAGTAAAAGGTAGAGGTAAGTTATTTAAGGTAGTGTTAGATGGAAGAAAATTGGTTAAGTGTGTATTTGTATGCCTGCTCTTAAACTCGTTGACTCTGAGATTAACATGGTTTGTTAAGTTTGTGTCAAACTGTGGTATTTTTTCTGAGTACAGGTCGGAATACGAGTACACCGTCTTAAATGCAATTAGTTTGTCTTCATTATCTGACAGTTCTTCTCCATTAAAAATCAAGGTATTCTTGGCTATATTCGTACCAAAATATTTTCTACCCGTTATTCTGTCGATTTCCTTAAAAAATTGGGGAGAAGGTCTTATTTTTCTTAAACGTGACCTAAAATCATTATCCATGTCTATTTTAACTCTTGCAGGTATTATTTTGTTAAGACACTGTATCCTAGAGTGCAACTCTTTATATTCCGTGTTAACCCTGTTTAAATGTCTATGGAAAATTCTTTTAAGTTTTCTAAGCCAAATGCTTTGAATTTTCATAAGATTTTTAGTCAAAAGTGAAATGTTTTTGTATTTTAAGTTTTTACCGATTTTAGTAACGGAATGGTTTTCTACACTTGAATTTATTTTATTGCTTACCTCTTGAACAAGATCGTCAATTTCAGTATTGGAAATATTTGTACTTACTGGAAGATTCATTCTGGAAAGGCTACTGTGTAGTTCTATTCTAAAATGATCCCAGTTCGTATTTTGAAAAAAAGTGTAAGTGGTAGGAGGTACTAGAACAGGGAAAACATTGAAAATTTTTATATTAGTTTCTACACCAAAATGGTCAGAACGAAAGGAAATGTTTTACAAAGAGTGTTATTTCCTGTGTTTAATGAACTTGACAGCAAGAAAAAGTCCAATACGGACGAAGATCTAGGAAAAGTTGGACTGTTCGGCGAAATTATGTCTAGGGTAAGATATGATCCGTTATAAAACCACCTTTGTATTACGTTACCATTAGGATTAGTCACAACATCACCCCAGTCAGGATGTCGAGCATTAAAATCACCCCCTAATATCACTGCGTCATATGAGCTTGCAATGCCGAGTAGCCTATCTAACTCGCTCGAAAGAGACTGACCTGCCGCTGATGGAATGTAAATACTTACAAGAAGTATTCGTTTCGTGGCCCGATTATTGTTCTGGCATACTAATACACCTAGGCAAGCTGAGAAGGTATTACTGTGGAAGGATACTTTATTAACTTTAAACTTTTCTTCAGTAACGATGGCTGTTCCCCTACCATCGTCGTTTCTTATTATGTTGTAACCTTTAAAGGAAGGTTCTAGTTTGGTGTAGAGTCTTGTTTCAGATATGAAACAGATTTGGGGTTTTTTGTTTTGAAGAGTTCGAAGGAGTGAAATTCTTTTATTATGTGAGATTATGGAGTTTGTATTTATAGAGATTATTTTAAGATTTGTGTTTGAGCCCATTATGTAATAATTGAAGCGACAAAGTCAAGATACGCAAACATCTTGTCTTCTTTACTCTGGAGTTTTTGATAGTTAGGCCAAAATTGCCTGATTTTAAACAAAAGTTCTTTAAACGATATATTAAAGAGATTTTTGGCTTCGTTAAGAAATTCGTTTAAATTTGTGCTGGAAGATGGGTGAGTATTTTCAACAGCTGGAGCTTGGTAAGCTTTTTGCTGGATAGGTTTGTTTACGTTCCTGACCACATCGGCAAACGACATATTATTTTTTGTTAAATTGCTTACCATATCATTCACTTCAATTCTTGCTGTATTCGCAACAAATCTAGAATTTTGGGCTAACATAATTTTCTTTTCTTTGTACCGCTTGTAGTATTCACAGCTGGAAGAGCTTGCTGCGTGGCCCTCCAAATTGTGTTTAACTTCTCACCCTTATAAGTACACCATTGATGTGCTCTCCCCTCTAGGCTCGTCGAACCATTGTGTCATATCAGCTAATTTCTCGTACACCGACCACACAGTTAGAGAAAAAATTCGTAACAGAACCGTATGGCAATACGAGAAAGCCAACTGCAGCGGTCTTAACACCTTCTTAAGGAATTCTAACTGGCCGTTATGTTTCCTCGATAACGACGTGGATGCCGCTGCTGATATGATCACAGACGCCATTCTCTTTGGAATGAGATGCTTTATTCCTCATCGGATGAAGAGTATCAGACCAAAAGAAAAGGTACGACATGGTACGACTCGAGCTGTAAAGAGGCCGTCAGGGTTTGAGAAATGTTTTTTCGGTCCTACAAGACCAACCCGATAGAGGAAAACCGAAAAAAGTTCAAACGAGCCAGAAATGAGTGCAACGCCTTTCTTAAGCGTGTGAAATTCCTATACGACCAAAAACTGAGGCAAAAAATACTGCAATGTCCCAAAGGCAGTAACAATTTTTGGTCGTTCGTCAAAACATTAGAAATTCCGCCTCATCCTGCATTCCAACGCTCATTCACAATGACGTTCCAGCTGTCAGCTACTTGGACAAAGCCAATCTGCTTGTTGCATACTTTGTGGCCAGTTCAACACTTACAGATTGTGCTTTATCTTCTCCTACATATGAGTGCGTCGAATCTCAATGGGACGAATCTACTTTCGCACTCGTGTAGTAGCAAGAGTACTTAAAGATCTTAACATACATAATTCTTCTGAAGAGATGTTCTTCCTCGTTGGCAAAACGAATGCGTAAGCTTTTTCATCAATACTACTCTTTAAGATTCTTTCCGAGCAGATGGGAAACAGCATTTGCCCAGCCCATCCGAATCTTCTTCTCCCTCCTGCTATAGACCCATTGCACTGACGTCCCTTCTTTCTGAGGTCATGGAAGTGCTAATAAACCGTCAGCTAATGAAACATCTCGAAACACGAAAACTTCTCACTGACCGGAAGTACGGCTTTCATAGCAACAGGTCCACTGATGATTTGATGGCATGTCTCACCGAAACACCGAAAAGTGGAACCAACGTGTACATCAATCTGGCGAAAGCAAGATAGTTGCACTTGATATTTCTAAGGCATTTGCCAGAGTTTGGCATCAGGCTCTTTTGTCGAAAATGCGTGCATTTTCTCTCTCTTCAACTACCTTTCGGAACGTTCAATTCAAGTTGTCTTGGATAGTGTTAAGTCTGATGTTCACATAATAAATGCTGGTGTGCCCCAGGGCTCCGTTCTGTCTCCGATACTCTTTTTAATTTTCATGAATGATCTGCTGTCTGCTACTTTCAATCCAATATATTCCTTTGCTGACGATAGTAGTCTCTGCTTTTAATATTCATTTCCGAACTCACGTCCCTGCTCTTACACTGTAGAATGGGAACGCAAGCGTATGTTAAGCTCATTAAATTCCGATATCAACAGCATAACCAATTGGGGAACTATCAACAGAATGGAATTTAATGCTTCCAAAACACAATGCTGTCTGCTGCCGTTAAAGTGTTAAACACCCAGCCATTATCATCGTCGAAACCGAAAAACTTTCCATTCTCGGTATGTGTGTCAATGACACCTTACGTTGGAATGATCACATATTCGATGTCTCCAAAAACTACGAGGAGTGTCTCGGTTTCCTCAAGCGATGTAAGAAATATTTGACCCCCTCTGACCTGGTTTCAATATATAAGGCGTTTTTCTACCCAAAACTGGAGTACAACGCCTACATCTGGTCAGGTGCTCCTAAGACCCCTTTGCACTTGCTAGATAGGATCCAAAACCGCGTGATAAAACTCATAGGTTATGACAATATTAATCATTCGACACCCTCCAACACAGACGTAATGTCTCTTGTCTCACCGAAATTGCTAGTAGCATTCCGCCCCATATCGTTATGAATGCTCATCAGTACACCCTCAAGCCCACTTTCGGATATACCCCATAATATCGTTGTACAAGCGTACGTGTTTTGACCCAATACGAATATGGAACGGCCCACAGTAGTCTACACCTGCCTTTGAAAAGGGTGGAGCTGGTAAGACTCTAGAACGTGGTAACGATGCCATGCGCTGTGTGGCCATGGTACGTTGATGCCGTCTACAAATAGAACATGAGTGAATACAACCTTTCACAAGAATACGTACATGAATTATCCAATATTTTTCTCGAATCGTCTGCATCATAAGTTGTATGCCTCCATGGAGCGTATCACGATGCGCTTGGTCAACAATAAGTCTTGCCAATATGCTTTCCTTGGGAAGAAGGATTGGATGCCGTTGATATTCCTTCAGCCTTGCGTTGTGAAGTCGACCAGATACACGCAATATATTTCCCATCGTGACGTCAAGATAAGGAGACAATGAAATGATCTTGCTGGATGTACCCACATTACTTCCCCTTTGAAGTTCGGTGATCTCAGCTTCGAAGTGCCAATGTTGCTCGGCAAGTATATGCCAGTGTAGAGCCTCTTTCATCTCCTTCGCTGTCACAATGGATTGTGACCTATATCTTCGATTTGAGTTCTTCCCACGTAAGATGTAGGCCGTTGTACGAAGTAGCTGACCAATTTTGCTAAACCGCTCAAGCAAATTGACCACGATGATTTCCTTTCCGCTCTGATATTGAGTTTGAAGCGAAAGTCCCTTAGTCAGCCTTGCCACCTTTGCCTTAATTGGTTTTAGTTCCGTTGCCATCGCCAAAGTTTTATCCTCGGTCAGACTGATGTTGTCCGCAGAAGATGGCTCTTCGCTAATCGCTGGGCCATGCCACCATAGATGATGTGTAAGTAGAGCGTCGACGCTGATGCCTCTACTCGCGCAATCCGCCGGGTTGAATCGAGTGCGAACATGGTGCCAGTTGCCGATATTAGAGTGCTGCTGAATGTATACAACACGATTTGTCACATATGGTTTCAGTTGTGTTGGTGATTTTCGAAGCCAATGGAGGACAATGCTGGAGTCACTCCACATTGTATGGAACGTCATTGAGCTCGAGGACTTGCCTAATGTCTGCCATGGTAGTAGTGAGGAGTTGTGCAGCGCACAATTCAAACCGTGGAATTGTCACACCCTTAGTGAGTGCCACCTTCGTTTTTGCTGTGATCAGTGTTGAACGGTGCTGTCCATTTTCATCAGTAGTGTTGAGGTAGATGGCAGCTGCATAGGCCTTCATGCTAGCGTCGCAAAAACCATGTAGATGCAGAATCCTATCAGGGTGTATGCCAATCCATCGTTGTACGCGTATGTTTTCCAATCGCTTCAAGTCATTGCGGAACGTCAACCATTCGTCCAGCAAGTCCTTGGGGAGTGGTGTATCCCATGCCAATCCTGCCTGCCATAGTCGTTGAATGAATAATTTAGCCGTAACTATGACCGGTGCCAACATGCCAGTTGGATCATAGAGCCTCGCCGTATCGCTTAGGACCTGGCGTTTCGTAGTAGATGGAGTATCGATTGCCAATTTTATCTTGTAAAACAGCTCGTCCGCCATAGGATCCCAATGTAATCCAAGCACCGTAGTCTCAGCCACCTGCAGGTTAATATCATCCGTGATTGAGGTGTTGGTAAGCTGAGCCACTGTATGTCTATCGTTAGATTGCCATTTTCGTAGGTGGAAGTGACCTTGCCTGAGTACGAAATCAATATCTTCTGCCAGCTCAGTGGCCTGTTGGGTTGACTGAGCACTACTCAAATAGTCATCAACGTAGAAGTCCCGCAAAATGCTCGCTCGCGCCCTTGCCGCACGGTTACCATCTGGTAATTTGTTAGAGTTATCCAAGCCACATTGTTGCATTGCACGAATTGCCAGATAGGGTCCACTTGCGGTGCCATAAGTCACAGTCGCCAACTGATATGTGAGCAGTGGTTCAGCTGGAGATTCTCGCCATAAAATTCGTTGCCATTGCCTATGTCTGTCGTCGACCAGCACCTGCCGGAACATCTTCTCCACATCCGCTGATAATGCTACGGCGAAACGTCGAAACCGAAAAATAATATTAACAAGTACCTCTTGTATGAGTGGCCCAGCCAGTTGTGTATCATTAAGTGAGATGCCTGTTGTTGTTTGCGCTGAGGCATTGAATACCACTCGGAACTTGGTCACCACGGCATGGTGGGGTATATAATACGATTGTGATGGATCGCCTGGTTGATCCAAAATCGGATGCATGTGACCAAGCCGAATGTACTCTCGCATAAAGGCCACATACTTCTCCCTAAGGTCCGAATCCAAAGCCAATTTCCGCTCCAACTGATGAAATTGTCGTAGCGCTAACTTGTGGGAGTTACCGAGTATGAGTGCATCTGGTCTAAATGGAAATTGCACTATGTAACGGCCCTCTGCAGTCCGGGTGGTAGTAGCCTTGAAGAGTTCCTCACATAGATCTGCCTCCGTAGTAGCAGATAGTGTGTCACTGCCTTCCGACTCGAATAATTTGCGTAGTAAGTCGTCTATACGTTGCTCATCCATATACGAGCACACTGCCAATGATCTTACTACGGGTGTGGTGACAGGAAGAATTGTCGCAGGTCCAAATACGACCCAGCCAAGTCGGGTGGATTGGGCGAAGGGCTCCTCTTCCGAACCACGCACAATGCCTTCTGTGATGATCTTCCCCCAAACATCTGCTCCTAGCAATGCATCAATGCGTCCAGTTGTACCAAAGGAAGGGTCTGCCAATTGTAGATTTCGTAAGTGTCGCCAGCACTCACTAGCAATGTTCGCTACAGGTATAGGTGATGTGATGGTCTCGATGATGTGAACTTCAATCTCCAAGCCAAAGAATGAATTGAAATTCGAGGTCAGCTGAACAACTGCTCGGCCACGAGTATATGTCATTATAGAACTTCCCACACCCTCTACCCGTAATTCGCCTTTGTTTCTGTGGAGAGATAAATTGTTAAAAAAACGCGAAGTCATAAAGCTAACCTGTGAGCCTAGATCACACAGTAATCGACACTGATGGGTGACGCCAAAGCCATCGGTGATCCTCGCATATGCGGTTGCCAAAAGAACGAGACGATTACTGACTACGGTAAACGTCTTGGTATTGCCATCTAGTCAGATGTGATTTCGTGGCGCCTGACTTGTCCGTGGGGGTTCAATAGCCTGTGAACCCGTTGATGCCTTAGTAGTGCTTGAGCTAGTTGCCGATAGTGTAGCCAAATTTGTTGATGAAGCAATTTGAGCAATGTGTGATGTCTTCCGTTGCATTGACGGCAATTTGTTGAGCCACATGCCTTCGTTGCATGGCCTGGTTTCAAACAATTAAAACAAAGGTTAGAGCCCTTTAGCTTTTGGAAACGTTCAGCCGCAGGTAAAGCCAATAATTGCGGAAAATGACTGATACGATGCGAGCTCTCGTTGCAGAATTCACAATTGCCAGGTGTAGTGGCAGCTAAATTCGATTTCACCAGATGATGTACATGACTCGGATTAGTTGGTTGTCTTTTTGCAGCCTGGGCATTGTTGCTGTCTGCTATGTTCCATTTCAGTACGCCTGTCGCCAAACTGTGAGCGCGCCTCTCCACGAACTTCAGGAGGTCTACCAGTTTAGGGATGTCGTTGGAAATACGGCTCATGCCCCATGCCTGTTGTGTCGCTACTGGGAGTTTCGATGTAATAATGGGTACGACCAGGGCGTCCCATTGATCGACTGGTAACTTCATGACTGCCAAGGCACGCAATGACTCTCTCACCGTGTCAACTATGGAAAGAAGTGTCGTAGTCGATTCATTACCTGGTTGTTTTAAGCCAATGAAACGTGAGACTTGGATTTCCGCCAATTGTCCTGGGTTATCGTAGCGAGATGTTAAAGCCTTCCACACCTCCTCATAGCCACCAGTATACAGTCCACCAATCAAAGACACCGCATCGCCCTGCACCGCTGCACGTAACTTTGGAAAGTTTATAGGCCTCTGGGAAGTCTTGAGAATGCACCAGCATTTCGAACGTGTCTTTGAATGCGAGCCAATTGTGAAGTTTACCATCGAAGATCGGAACGGACAATGGATCTAGTTTCAAGTCCATCGCAAAAGCTGAGTGGGCAGAACGTAACGACGCAGCATCATCCTCGTGGTCTGCCTTCGATCTCGCTCGTGTAGTGGAAATCAGGCGCTGTAGCTTCGCCATAGCAGGGTTATAGAGATCCTCCATCTCGTCCCACAGCGTCGTATTAGACTCCATTTCGATAGGCTTCGCTGAATCTATAAGCAAGTCATGAGCAGCCACAAACCGATCGAAGTGCATCCGCAATGAGCTTTCTTCCTGTCGAAGGCCAAATTCGTCGTCATGGTAATTATCCGTAATGATTTTGGCAGCAATGCGCTTGATAGCAGTAACAGCGGCAGCACGTTTATTCAAGTCCGCCATTGTTGCTAGAGAAATTAAACTCGCTTCGCCAAGCCAAGAAGTGAGAAATTCCTCACAGGAGGCACCAAAAAATGTACAAGATCCTGAAATGATTCAAAAATAAAACAAAACTGTAAGGCTGATTACGAAATATATGGAGATTTTATTTTCAAGGACTCCTGTACACGCTGACAGTTCAAAACACAATGCCGGAAATACCCTTCCAAAAAACACTTCTCCCCTCTCTTCAACCAAAAAAACCGTCCAGCAATCAAGTTCGACTTGTTAAGTGCGTTCAATTAAAAATGATGTCGTTCAGTCCAAAATGGTCTCATTCAAATCAGGAACAATCGTGATTGCTTCCTAGGCTTTATAACTCACTTATGCAATGCCCTGTCTAGCTCTCTATTTCCTGGTCATTGTAGCTTGCAAACATTTAAAACCAACGCACATCGGTATCTCTCTTTTCTCCCTCCCTAATTTCCCATCGTCCACGCTATGCGTAAACATCTTAAATTATATAAAAAAAAAAATAGTGGCTGAAAGGCAGCAGGCAGATTGTCTCTCACGTTACATTTGCTACTGCCCCAAAAAATGTACTCTGAGCATTAGCATCGCAGCATATGGTAAGCCCTATCTTCTTGGAGTCGCAGTATTCACTGAGTTCTGCTACTGCCTTTTATGGTGGCATGACCTCATCATACAGTGAAGTGAACATCCGAAGCCGTAGATATCAACATCTTAGCTAGTAGCTCTTAGAAGTAGTGTTTGCCAAAGTCACCTTTCTCCTTTGTCTGGGAATGAGCGCATATGTTCACGCTCCATGCATCCTGGGCACACCAAGAGCTAAGCCATGTAGAGGAAACTCGATGGCAAAACCTCAAACTTGAAGCGACACATACATCATTCCAAGCATTGTGCCAGTAGCTCCTAAATGGACTATGATTCACTGCAAACTCTCCCCTCATCACCTGTAAATCCCTGTCTTGCTCAGACATGAAACCACAAAAAATACTAAAATTCTACGAATCGCCCATGTAGGCTTCTGGCAACTTTGTAGCAAGCACGAGTGAAGGATACTGAAGGCAACAGTAATTCCCTTTGGTGAATACCTCGTCCACGTCATGCAACTAAACCAGGGCAAAGCCGAAGACATAATCCGAAAAACGTTTCAATTGTGTACACCGCCCCTAGGCATTGCTAGTGCCCTCGGGCCATTAACAATTATTGTACTCGTACTTCCCTTTTCAATTTAAAGCCGAAATTATTTAAAGATACTCGTAATTAAAAATCAGCGATTCAATCTAAAGCCGAAAACATTTCCGTTTTGATAATAAACATTCGAATTAAAAAAATCAGTTAGATTGCATCCTGATTTGTACAGCTTTAAGGATCATCGTGGGTTTTTATTTTACAATTTTTGTTTATTTACGGGCTCACAAGGATGCTCGAATGTGCGGCTAGAGTCACTGCTGAATGTTCCACATACGCCAGAGTGTACAATACCAAAAAATGTTTTAGGTAACTTTACTCGTATGTTCGGTTAACGAAGCAAACACTTTTGCATCCGCTGGATGATACGAATACGTGAGTAAACATGCTGAAGTACAGAATTAATGAATCGTACATTGTGGCTGACGTATGAAGGTTATATCCTTTTGGGTTTCATTTACTCTATGGATATTCTAGAGAGCGAATGTTCCCAGCAAAACGGAACAGGCAACTTCCGATTTTAATGAAACTTCAATCTGCATGTCCATTACACTTACATTTTATGAAGGCTTATGCTTGATGAAAAGGACTTTAATGAATGCTGTCATGGGATAGTTTTGTGTGAGCTGATAAGATGTCCATTATGTCGCTTTGAAATTTAAGGAGCACTCGTATTTGTGACAGAATCGCCCTCTGGTGATGAGACAGTCCTTGATTTTCTCAAAGGAATAGTTAGTTGTGAATTTACACCAGTGTTGGGCCTTTGACGGTGATTGGGCCATATATCAATGTTATGATGTTATGACTTTGAATCTGTTGGTTCATTAAATATTTTGTCTTTTGTGGAACTACCGCGCTTAGAAGACACGTTGTTATGCTGATTAGCGCAGTCTTGAAGTTGACTTAAACATAAGATTTGAGCTCAATGAATTCATATTCGGAATGTGCAGTCAAGTGCTGTGCTAACAAGTCAAGTGCTGTGCATTGGCATCAGCTCCTCTGGTCGGATTCTTCCGGACAGATTTATCAGCCCAGGTTACTCGCTACTGTGGAGAATCTCATTGAATGCGATCCCGAATACAGATGCGATGAAAAAGGAAGAAGGTGCAAACCCCAAGATGCTAAGCCGCAAAAAGATAAAGTGACAGCTCGCGCTCAATATGGAGTATGTGGTGCAATCTTTGTTGTTCTGTTGTGGCTGTGTCCGCCTTTTTCTTATGGTTGCACCTTAGGGTGTAAGATACTAGTAGCCCGAGCCACAAGCGATTCATACCCCTGAATGTTCCAATGTCAGGAGTATGCCTACGTACTAAACCACGCCCTGCACACTTCTACCAAGTTGTGTCTGTGTAGTGTTTTTTTTGTGTGTGCAGAATTATTATTGTGAAATTGCCACAAGCCTCTACCAGGAGGGTGGTGGAGATTAGGAGATAATGAAACTATCGGGAAGATTGTTAGTTCGTCCAGAACGCCTAGTAACTATTGCAGAATCGAGAACCCCCGTATCGGCTGAAGATGGCACAATTTCCGATTGGAGGTGGTGATGCCTTTTCATCCAGAAGCTTGTAAGATAGTTTTAAGCATTGGATGCACACGTATGTATCTTTACTCGGCATGCCCAATGTGTAGGCGTGTGGCCCACGGTCCAAGACGAGATACGGTCCAGCTAGCTGCAATGGGCACTTGAGATCCTTTGAATTGACTTCGTTTGGTGTGTGGTAAGAGTAGGTGATGTTCGTTAATGTTCGTGCTTCTCTCAAGTCTTGAAGAAAGGTGACAGGTTCTTTAATTTCCCTGGAAGTTACCAAGAGATCTCTTGGTAGTCGAAGTTCAGTTTCATAAACTAATTGGGCTGGTAATGTACCCAACTCGTTTATCACTGTACGGAGTCCCAGTAGCACGGAAAAAAGCGCTTAAATCCAGTTCTCGGGCAAATGATTGCTGTCTTCAGTGGCACCGTTCTACTATCCCATTTGCCTGTAAGTGATAGTCAGAAATGTGAATGCGGCTACATCCAAAGAGTTGAGCAAACCTTCGAAACAAGGCAGATTCGAACTCCCGCCCCTGATTGGTAGTCAGTCGAAGGGACAACCGAAATGTGGTGATGTCTTCTACTGGAATTGCTTCTAGCCAACAGGTTGCTCGAACAATACATGTGACAATGTAACTAAAGCCTGAACAACATGGTAGTGGATCGACTATGTCCCTGCTGTCTGCATTTGGAAATATTGCAAGAGTTGGTCTGATATGCCTATGAATCTTACTCCGTTGACAGGCTGGAGAGGCGCGCACCAATCTACCTATGTCTGCGTTCGTCGATGGCCAGAAAAAGCATAGTGCCACTGCCTTACGGGATGCTTGGGTACCAGGTTGGCTGAAGTTGTGCAACGCTTTATAGGCAGCACGCATAAATTCCGGTGTGATGTACTGGCAGGCAAGACCAGAAGATGTTTCGCAAGTGATTGTTGTATGAGAATCCGAGAGAACAAAATTAATAAATGCAAGATAGAGGGTCAGCAGCAGTATTTTCTTTGCCCTTAACGTGGTGTATGTCCGTTAAAAATTGTGATATGAAGTCCAGGTGAGGTTGATGACGAGGTGCTTCTGTGGGTGCTGGTGTGTTATAGAAATCAAACGTAAGCGGGAAGATAGCGAAAGATAGACTGTTTGATTTAGCATTGTTTTATACTAAATTTAGTATTTTCGGGGGGAAAAAAAATACTCGTCAAACTACTTTTGCGACAATTCAATTTTTGTTGGAGTAATCACGAACTTAACAATGAGAAAGCAAATATGCAACTGATGGCTTGCTACAAACTGTGATTTCAAGACAATGTAATTAATAAAAGTTAATTTCCAGAGTTGCCAGATTAAATAAAAATAAATTAAAATAGTTACACTTTGCTTCTACTCTGAACATCCTCCCCGCGTTGAAGGTCCAAGCTTTCAACTGACTTATCATCAATTGGGAGAACGCATAATTTTGCAACAGCGCGCCTTGAAATACCAGTGCTTGTTCGCACTACTGCTACCCGAACAACGTCGTCTGCTCCTTTAATGGTTTCGATAACTCTGGCTAGCGGCCACTTTAAAGGTGGAAGATTTTCATCCCTCAGCAACACCATATTTCCGACAGCTATATTGCAGGTTGATGAGCGCCACTTGTTTCGTTGCTGTAGAGTAGTCAAGTAGTCGGTGCTCCACTTTTTCCAAAAGAGCTGTTCAATGAAGCATATGCGTTGCCATCTGCTGAGGCGATTGATATTAAGCATCGTAACGTCAGGCTCAACTATAGATGTAAATGGAGCCCCCACAAGAAAATGAGCAGGAGTAAGAACCTCGAGATCATCAGGGTTATCTGTAATGTGAGACAAAGGTCGTGAGTTTATGACTGCAGAAATTTGACAAACTAATGTTCTAAGCTCTTCAAAATTCAAAGTTGCAAGAGCAACTGTGCGCCAAAAATGGTATTTGGCCAATTTAATAGAGGCCTCCCAGAGGCCCCCGAAGTGCGGGGACCTCGGAGGAATAAACTTCCAATCGATCCCATCCTCGAGACATTGCTGTTGAACTGCTTGATTGTGACTATTACTCAGGAATAAATTTCGAAGATCAGCTAGCTCGTTTTTTGCACCAACAAAATTTGTAGCGTTGTCGGACCAAATGCATTTCGGCCTGCCCCTGGTACAAATAAAACGTTTTAGTGCTGCTAGGAAGGCTGACGTTGACAAATCCTTTACCAGTTCTAAGTGCATAGCTTTGGTTGCGAAGCAGATAAACAAGCAAATGTAACACTTTGTAGGAGGCCTACCTCTTACTTCTGATTGATAGTAAAATGGCCCACAATAATCGACTCCAGTAACAAAAAAAACTCTGTTGGATTGCACCCGTTCAATTGGTAGGTTTCCCATTATATGTTGCGCCATTCTTGGTTTAAGCCGAAAACAACGAATACATTTGTTTACCACGCGAATGACTGTCTTTCTACCACCAATAGGCCAATATTGTAGTCTTAAAGATGAGAGTAAAGATTGCGGTCCAGCATGTAAGAACTTCTGATGAAAATGATAGCTGATTGAATCTGTAAGAGCGTGATGCTTGGTAAGAATTATAGGATGCTTCGATTCGTAATTCAATGCGGATTTTTGTAGCTGGCCCCCCCTACACAGCAGACCATTACCATCAAGAAACGGATTAAGCGAAATAATGCCTCGAGCGTGCTATATTCTGCAGCTAAATTTGTTTTTTGAACCATGCGAATTAAAAGATATGTTCCCTGCTGAATTTCATCGAGAGTAGGAGGACCAGATGACAAATGAGCACCGTCGTATTTCTTCCTACCTGCACAAAATCGGTAGACATAGGCGTAAATTATTTGCATTTTTCCAAACGAGTTTAAAAATTTGCAACCGATAGATAAATTTGCTGTCTTGGTCGTCGAAAGTAGAATCCTTTTCCGCTTCTCAGGTAAGTCTGAAGTAAAACCCGGAATGCTAGGCCAGAGAGATTCTTCTTTTTTAAGAAATGTTGGACCATAGTTCCACAAGGACGAACTTATAAGCTGTTTGGGAGTAGCTCCTTTCGATAGAATGTCAGCCGGATTCATTAAAGAGGGAACGTAATGCAAAGTCATGCCATCGGTTAAAGCTTGTATTTTAGTCACCCTATTCGCCACGAATACATTGTAGTTGGATGGCTCTTCTTTTAACCACGATAAGACAACAGTAGAGTCTGACCAGCAATGAATTTCACAATCAAAAATATCTGTCCGAGATATGGAGCTACAAAGTTCAGCTAGTAACATTGCAGCAGATAATTCGAGCTTAGGGACATTAAGGGTTTTGAGTGGAGAGACTCTTGATTTCGAGCACAGCAAATTAGTTTGAACAATTCCATTATATTCAGTCCGTATGTAAATACATACACCATAAGCACTAAGGCTAGCGTCGCAAAATGCGTGTATCTCATTTCTAGAACGCGCATTTGTAGCCATACAAATCGTTTGTAGCTGTACTTATCAATTAATTTTAAGTCTGCACATAAATTTGACCAAATAGATTGCAACCATTGCGGGAGACTTTCATCCCAATTTACTCTTTCTTTCCATAAAAGTTGAAGAAATAATTTTGCCTTTGTGATCACAGGCCCTATCAACCCAAGTGGATCATAAAATCGAGCAACGAAAGATAGCACAGTGCGTTTGGTAATCTTTTGGTTGGGAGGAAAAGGAACGGACGAAAACAAGGAGTTATCTGAATTGGGGTCCCACACTAGTCCAAGAGTTTTTGTGACATCACATCCGTCATGGAATTTTAGGAAGTGCTCTTTGTCTGTTTCTGCGACGTCAGTAAGAACGTTTGGGTCATTTGAACACCACTTTCGTAATTTAAAATGTCCTTTGCCTAGTAATTGAGTCGTTTGCTGCATGATTTCGAGGACTTCTTCTGTTGAATCTCCGCCAGATATCAAATCATCTACGTAAAAATCCCTACGAACGATTTTTGCCCCAACCGGATAGATTTTTTCCTCATCGGCAGCTAATTGATGCATTGCTCGAATGGCTAGAAATGCAGCTGGTTTGGTTCCATATGTAACAGTATTAAGCTTAAAAATCTGAATTGAATCCTTAGGATCGTCTCTCCACAATATGCATTGAAGATAACTATCAGGGTATGACATCTTAACGCACCGATACATTTTACAAATATCACCGGTCAATGCAATTTTAAAAGAACGAAATCTCAATAAAATGAAAAATAGTTTTGGCTGAATGGTCGGACCCGCAAACAGAATATCATTCAATGAATATCCCGAAGAAGTAGCAGTAGATCCGTCAAAAACTACTCGTAATTTGGTGGTTGTGCTGTCAGCCTTCAATACGCAATGATGCGGCAAGAAAAATGCAGGTATTCCAGGAGGAACGGATTTTATTGGTGACATGTGTTTGAGGGCAGCATATTCTTCTATGAACTCTAAATATCGGCTTTTAGTATCGCTATAGTTTTGAAGTCTTTTTTCTAAATTATGGAAACGTCGAAGAGCTTGTTGATATGAATCGCCAAGCTTTGTGGGAGATATTTTGTTGGGCAGGCGAACCGAATATTCACCTGTTTCTAATCGAATGTGGTTTTCAACGAAGTGTTTTTCACAATCAGTTTCCTCCTTTGTGTTATTTGGTGCAGTGAGATTACAATCTTCGGTTTCCCAGAAACGTTTTACTAAGTCATGCAAACGGGCGTCGGATTTAGACTCAAGTGACAAATTTTGAACAGCAGTTAAGCACGATGATTTTTCCACGATTTGTTGTCCACCACCAGAGACGACCCATCCTAGCCTGGTTTTTTGAAGAAGTGGCAAATTTCCATGCAAACGTATCTGCCCAATGCACATAATTTCAAAAAACAGACTAGCACCTATAAGAATGTCTATTCGCTGAGACTTGAAAAATGAAGGGTCTGCTAACTCTACGTTGGGAGGAATATTCCAATTGATGTCATGGGCAGTGCAATTAGGCTGATTGTCCGTTATAGTTGGAACTACAGTAGCAGTAAATGTGCTTGTAAAGTCTCCAACGCGAGACTTTAAGATGATTTCAACGGCTTCACTACAGACCAAATCTGCTTGACCTATGCCAGAAATGAACGTTGTTGATTTTGTCCTCTTAAGTTGTAGCTGATTTGCCATTCGACTTGCAATACAATGAATTTGTGAAGCTGAGTCGAGAATTGCTCTGCAAGGAACCAACGTTCCGGCTCTATTCCTTATGAAAACAATAGCAGTGGCAATGAAAACGCAATTTGCTGGGAGTTGTCTTGAGTCACTTTGCTGAGAACTAATACGAGATGTGGAAATCAAAGTAGATTGCGAAGCTGAAGAAGTGCTAGGAGTGGTTGCAGGATTCAAATGAAGCAAAGAGTGGTGCTTTGATGGACAGTAACGGCAATATCTTGACTTACAATCTCTCACCATATGCCCCTTTTTTAAGCAATTAAGACACAAATGAAACCTCTTTGCCTCTTTGTATCTATTCGCAGAAGATAAATTTGAGAATTGTTGGCAATTTTGAATAGCATGTTCGAGAGAATCACAAAATGTACAACAATTGGCACTATTATTGGATGCCAGAAATACCTTTCGCCTATTGTTGGTGTTTTGAAATAATTTTTTGCTCACCTGTTTGCTAGGTGCTTCAGTTACCTCAGCGTTTTCCACGTTCTCCAGCATTTGACATCTCTGTTCTAAAAATGTTGGCATTGACTTCCAGGTGGGTATGACGTCAATTGGCGTTTGCTCTTCCCATTTTGTTTGCGATGTTATATCAAGTTTGTGACCAATAAGGTGTATAAGTAGACAATCTGCGAGTTGTTCGTTGGTACCCATGGTCTGTAGTGCTCGTAGATGGGAGTTTATCTTGTCACTTAGTTCACGAAGCTTTGAAACCCCTCCTGTTTCCACACCTTTAAGTGCAAATATCTTCCTTATGTGAGCCTGAAAATTCAAACGTTTACTATCAAATCTTTTTTTTTTAATAATTGTATTGCTATTTTGTAATTTTCGTCACTAATTTCCAGTGAACGGATAGAGTCCAACGCTGAGGCCCTTAAGCTAGACCGAAGATGCTGAAACTTCTCGATTTTGGTTAATTCACTATCATTATCAACGACAGTCTGGAACATTGAATAGAAGTCAGGCCATTCAGTGTAGTCTCCACTAAATTGGGGAATCTGCAGAACTGGTAACCGTGATTTAGGCTGCGCTACAATAAACGAAGGATGAGGCTCGTCTGTTGAAAAGTTCCTCACCGTGGATGACTGCTGAATTTCCATAGAACGGCATTGCCTTAACTGACGAGAAAACGCTGCCTTAGTTTCCATGAAAGCTGTAGAAATATGTGCGCGATCGTCGCTATCAATTTCATTGAAGTCTTCCTTTTCTGGTTTCGAAATTTGTTTGCATGATGTCCAAGGATTCGATCCTTACCATAAGCGCAGCTTCATCTAAATCCTGAAGATATTCTGCCGTGAACAAATTCTTCATATCCATTAGCCGCCTTGTAATTGACGAATACTTGAGCTTAAAAAATGAAGCGCCTAACGTAGGTTTCACTCCACCAGTCATTTTGGAGGTTACACTGATGCAGAGAATTCGAGCGAGTGAGAAAACGAAAATATGTAGCTATGCAAAGATATCGAAAGTTTTGTCTACGAGAATTATTTACTTTACAACAACGAATCGGTAAATTAGCCTGGCAAGGAGTAAAAACCGGAATTCGCGGTTACGACGACATCGACTGATCAGAGAACGGGATCTATTTACTTTAACGCAATATGCTCGTACATATACAGCCAACGATATATGGTATATATATATATATATTTTGTTTTAAAACGAATTCCGCGAACGTAACGGAAATGTAACTAGCTATCACGTCGAGGTCACCAATGTTTGATTTAGCATTGTTTTATACTAAATTTAGTATTTTCAGGGGAAAAAAAAATACTCGTCAAACTACTTTTGCGACAATTCAATTTTTGTTGGAGTAATCACGAACTTAACAATGAGAAAGCAAATATGCAACTGATGGCTTGCTACAAACTGTAATTTCAAGACAATGTAATTAATAAAAGTTAATTTCCAGAGTTGCCAGATTAAATAAAAATATTTATTTTTATTTATTTATTTATTAGTGTATCAATATACAATTCAAAATTGCAATTAATAAAAGGAAGAGCAAACAGCAGCAAAGGCTTTCGGCTCTAGGAATAAAATAAATTAATTAAATAGTTATTTTTAGGATATTAATAATTTCTATAACTTTCAAAATATTGCTTTTGTTTGGTTCTTTCAGTAGATCCATGAGATTACAGTTGATAGTGAGCGCTTGGAGTTGTGGGTGTCCAGATAAGAAGCATGGGTTTAGAATGTGGGTTACAGTAATAGGATACATGCAATTCGGACAGGTAGGTGAAGGTTCTTTTTTGAGTAGGTGTTGGTGGGTGAGTGTGGTATGGCCAAGGCGTAGTCGGATGAAGGTTCTGAGGTCAGTTTTTGTGATGTCTGTTGGATATTTAGGCTGAATTTTTAAGGGGTTAATAGAACTGTAATGGTGTTTATAGTGTTCCCAGTCCAGTAAAGAATTTTTGTAACACTCCAGATTGATGTGTCTCTTTAAGTCCATATGAGAGAAAGAGTTGAAAGTATAGGTGGGGGCTTTAAGTGTTGCATTTGCGGCTGCGTCAGCTAGTTCATTGCCCTTTATTCCTACATGACCCGGGGTCCAAATCAGCTTGATTTTTTTCTTAGCTTTTGAGAGAGTGTCCCGGATTTTGGCTATGGTATTTGTGTCATTTCTTGGATTAACAATGGCCTTTAGTACTGACAGACTATCTGAGCATATGGCCCATTTCCCTTTATTTAAGGTACATTTCTTTGAGGCTTCAAGGATAGCTAATGCTTCAGTTGTGTAGATGGAGGCAATGTTTGGTAGGATGCCTTGCGTGACGGTTGAACCATCTTGGTCTACGACTGCAAAGGCAGTGTTCGTATCCGTTTTTGAGCCGTCTGTGTACATAAAGTTCCAACCTTTATCCGTCAAATCATTGAAGATTTCCAGGAATCGAGCTTTAAAAATGGTGTTGCAAGTCTTGTCTTTTTGCAATTCCTGTAGATCGAGAATGACTGATTCCTTGGGAAGTGACCATGGTGGTTGTGTTGGTGTGAATTTTGCTGTTCTGGTTAAGGATAATTGCAATTTGTTTCGAGACTCAAGAACCTGATGTATTGCAGATGGGATCCTTCTCCTGCGTGTGTGCGAAATTGCTTTCGAAATATCTTTGTCTATCACTGAATCTGTTTGAAAAACGAATTTTACGTTGAGTTTAGCAATGATTTCAACATATCGCTCATCAATCGTTGGAAGTCCAGCTTCAGCTAAAATGTTTCTGATTGGTGTAGTTGGAAAAGCACCAAGGCTTTTCCTAGCAGCTTGATGGTATGTTGGTGCGATGATATTTTTGGTTGACTTTGGACATGAACCGTAGATGGACAAAGCATAATCTATTTTACTCAAAACTAGCATTTTAGAAATATTGCAAAGAGAATTTACATGTGCATTACTTTTATTAGATGAAAGGTACTTTATAATATTAAGCCTTGCTGCTAATGCTTTCTTAAGATAAGTACAATGAGGTTTCCAGTTATATTTGTTGTTTATGACAAGACCTAGGACATTTAGATTAGTAACTACTTCTATTTTCGTATTATTTATAATTATTTCTAAGTTAGTACAGTTTTGTTTTCTGCAGATGTGAATTAATTTGCTTTTTTCTAAAGAGAGATTTGAGCCAGAGGTAGAAGACCATTGATTAATTTCATTTAGCAAAGTAGAGAATGCAGATTTAGTTTTATCTAGGTCATTGTATTTACATAATATATACACGTCATCTGCATAGATACAGTGATCTAGATCTTTATGTTGGAAAATCAAATTACTTATTTGGTTAAAAGCGATTGTGAAGCAAATAACAGATAAAGGTGATCCTTGCGGAATACCATTATCAAGTGGCTTCGTTTTAGAAAACATATTTCGAATTTTAATGCAAAATTTTCTGTTCGATAGAAAAGATTTAATATATTGAAAGACTTTCGGTCCAATACCCCAATCTCTCAATGTGTTAAGGATGAGATGAATTCCAATGCGATCGAAAGCCTTTTCAAAGTCAAGAGCTAGGATCGTGATATGGTTGCGAGCTGTGAGAGCATTTGTGACTGTAAAGTCGATATGGAAGAGTGCATCAATGCACCCTCTTTTTGGTTTGAAAGCAACTTGGTTAGGACTTAAGACTTTTTTGAATTCCGTGTACCATAATATTCTATTCGCAATTATTTTTTCTAAAACCTTTGATAAACAGGGTAGTAGAGAGATTGGACGGTAGCTATTTACACATGCGATATCTTTTTTGGGCTTATGTATGGGAATAATGGTAGCAGTTTTCCAGCTTTGAGGTATGATACCTTTATTGAAGATGTTGTTAAAAAGCAAAATGAGCCTTTGCTTAGCTGAA
The DNA here is from genome assembly GCA_949129095.1 of Volucella bombylans. Taxonomy (NCBI): domain Eukaryota; kingdom Metazoa; phylum Arthropoda; class Insecta; order Diptera; family Syrphidae; genus Volucella; species Volucella bombylans. Next base: position 179,574,242 of record OX422143.1, on the reverse strand, counting down.
ACAGGAAGGTTCTTTAACATTGGGTAAGAGATTCTATCACGTCCTGGGGTTTTACCTTGAAGCCTAGACAAGCAACTTTCGAATTCAATTGTAGTGATATCAGTCTCAATGCGGAGAGCAGCTGCGTTCTTAGCAGGTTGTGGGAAAATGTTGAGTGAAGCTGTTTTTACCGTGTTAAAAGCTGTTGGGAAGTTTGAGTCATTAGAATTACTTGACCAAATTTGTGCGAAAAAATTGCAGATTTCGTAAGGATTTGTAATGGAGCCTGTTGGAGTGTTGATGTTTGAAATGGTTTTTGAAGTTGGGTTGCCTGTGAGAGTTCTAATGTGTTGCCAAGCTGTGCTTGTGGATGTGTTGGGGTTAATTGTGCTTGTGAAGTCGTTGAAGCTTTTTAATTTACTGCTTTTTAGATTTCTTCTAAAAAGAGCGTTAGCTTTTTTATAGGCTAAGAGGTTACCTTGAGTAGGGCTTTTCATAAAAGTCCTCCAAGTCTTAAATTTGACGGTTCTAAGCCTAGAGAGTTCAAGATTCCACCATGGCACAATTCGATTATAAGAAATTTTGGATGTTTGAGGAATGGAGTCGTTTGCCGCGCTGCGAATGCTCTTAAGAATAATTGAAGCTTCCTTGTTTATACAATTGTTCGAAGATGATTTTGCGATGTTTAATTCAATCCTATTTTTGAATAAATCCCAGTTGGCCAGTTCCGTTTTATACCTTGGGATATGTTTGGCAGTATCTGATTTTGGAGATAGACGCAGTGAGATATGAATTGGAAAATGATCGCTGTTGTGCAGATCATTTGATACGTGCCACTTAATTTTTGGGAAGAGGATAGATGAACAACATGACACATCAACGTGAGTAAGTGTGCCATGAGTTGAGAGGTGTGTTGGGGAACCGTCATTTAGAATTGTTAGGTCAGATTTTGTTATAAAATCTTCAATGATTGACCCTCTTTTGTTAGTTTTTGGGGAACCCCACAACTGACTCCAGGAGTTTATGTCACCAGTAAATATATAAGGAGGGTGTACTTGCCTAATTATGTTTTCTAGGTCTGATTGGGTAAAAGCTTGACCAGGTAGAATGTAAACGCAAACAATAGTAATTTTAATACCAACATCTACTTGTACGGCAGTACAGAGAATATTTGAAATAATTTGCTTTTGTACGTGAGGAATATTATTTTTTATAAGTACGCCAATACCTTGTACCGATGTTAAATTGTACGAATGATTGATGAAGTATCCGAGATAAGACTTAGGTTTAATTGGGTCAGCTTTATAAGCCAGGTGTGTTTCTTGGAGCGAGATAATGTCATATTTACGTTCTTTGATTAATAGGGTAAGTTCATCGTAATTGTTCAAGAAACCATTAAGGTTCCATTGTAAAATATCGATGGAGTTAAATTTTTTGTGTTGTCTGTTGTTTTGGCGTTCAACTATTAAGTGTCGATGGCCACACTTGCGGAGGCGACCGCAGTTTTTACCACTGGTGATGGGTAGCTCTGCGCTCCCCACCGCAAGCAGGGCCATCGGCGTTGAGGTTTCCGTAGTTGTGTTATTATGAGTTTCCATTTATATTAAGAGAGTTGGGTAAGTAAGAGTTAGTGTTTAGAGGATGAGTACGAGGTTTGGCTGTTTGAGAAAGAAGTATATTATTATTACTGTTAGAGAGCGAGGTGAGATAATTCGTATTTGTTGTGGTAGATTTTTTATCAAGATCGGTACAGGTTGGTTTAGATTGTAATGAGTCTATGGTTTTTTTTTTTTGGTTTACTGAGAGAGAGAGCATTTCTAGATCATATTGTTTTTCTGTTGAATATGATGTGGATGGTAGTGATGGGTCAGAGGTTGTTTTTGTAGGTGGACAGATGTTTTTTGGTGATGGTGTTTGTTTATTATCGGTAGGCTTAGTTTGGGAAGAGATTGTGGAAAGAGGCAAATTGTGGGATTGCGGGTTATTGTTATTATTAGCGATTGACTTTTTAACTCGTTCGGCGAGAGAAATAGGTTTAGAAATATGGTCTGGATGTTGAGAGTTGTATATGGATCTAGCTGCAGCCATACTGCACTTGTTTTTTGTTTTTATAATTAATATTTCTTTATTTTGAATAAATTTAGAACATTCTTTTGAGGATGAAGAGTGCTTATCTAAGCAATTTGCACACATTAATCTTGTACAGGCCTCGGGCTCGTGTGGTGGTAGACTGCAATTGACGCAAACTTTTGGTCTGGTGCATCTCTTTGTAGTATGCCCGAGTAGTTGGCAATTATGGCATCTCATTGGTGAAGGAACATATTCCTTAACCTTAGCCTTGTACCATCCAATTTCTACTGTTTCGGGAATATGGTATAGATCAAAGGTAAATACTAATAGACCGGAAGGTTCAACTTTACCATTGATTTTCTTTGTGAACTTATACACTTCGATTACTCCCTGTGATTTCATTTCTGAAATGATTTCTGTTTCATTGACGTTATTCAACCAAGGCGCATATACGATGCCCTTAGAGAAATTTAGTTGTTTGTGGAGAGTAACTGTCACGGGGACTTGAGCTAACTTGTTTGTTTTTAAAAATTTATCGGCAATTCGTTGGTTTCTTGCTAATAGGAGAATGCTACCGTCTTTTAATAGTGATATTTTGTCGTATTCAGTGCTGATAGCATCAATTGATTTGCTTAATACAAAAATACTTACAGACGAAAGTTTTTTATCATCACTTTTTGCTGATATCACTACAAATTTGGGATTTTTTATATTGCGCACAATGGGTAACTCTGGGTATTCAACCGGAGAGCGAGCACGTTTATTTTTTTTTGCCTTTTGGGATTCAGATGACAAATCAGAAAGAATGTCAAACTGATTCCCGGCAATTAGTCTTGGCCCTGATGGGCCCATACCGTTAATAAACTATGGGAGAGTAATTAATTAAACAAGCACGCGGTAGATGGAAAAAGGTTTTGGGGAAAGTGAAAGGGGCGACAGTACTCTGTCGAAAAGAATCAAGAACTGAGAGTGAGCAGATAACACAGCAGGCAACAACGGAATGTAAACGCTACAAGAGCCAGACGTTGACTGTGTAAATAAAAATAAATTAAAATAGTTACACTTTGCTTCTACTCTGAACATAGACCTTCTACGAAGCGCCGGAAGTGCTAAATTGTCGGTTTTACAGCCAGCTGCTTCCGTCTAGTGAGTGGCAATGTTGGAAAGCAGCTTATGCTGCTGGGGACCACAAGAGTAATGCACACATCTGCCCAGGTGGATAAGATTCAAAACTCATAGGTGATACTAATATCACTCAGATAATGGGCACCCTCGAACACCGACGTAATGTCTCGTATCTCACTCTGTTCTATCGCTATTTCCACCACCAGTGCTCATTCGGCCCCTTCAAACTTTTCATAGTAACACCCGCCTCGCTATGAACGGTCATCAGTACATCATTAATCCCACTTTAGGACATACATACTCTAAAATATCGTGATGCATTCCTAAACCATACAACTCGCTTATAGAATGCTCTGCCAAGCTCTCTATTCCCTATTCGTTATAACTTTCAAACATTTAAGACCAATGTATTATACATCGGTTTCTTTCTTTTCTCCTTAAGTGTTCTTCGTCCGCACTGTATGCAAAGGTTTTTTTAAAAAAAAATCTGATCGATGAGAATTAGACTAATCTAAAAGCAGACGGGAGTATTAGTGAAAGAATAGTGCACAGCTGCACGAACAAGCGTCCAACGAAACTTCCGGCGAGGGCTAAGGTCCACCTCTATCGTGACTATTCCACATGTGCTGCTTGTTGTCCTGTTGACCGCATATATTGTAGAACTTGTTGATGTTGCTGTAGGTTGGTGGTATGTTCGACGCTAAAACCCAAAATGCAGCACCGCTGTAAACTGAACAGGGATGGCCAGTAACTTTGTCCGAAATAAAGAGACGACAAGACTAATCACCAACTGAATACGTCTGCACTCATGTTGAAGGTTGCCGATGATGAGCATTTACTTGCCTCAGATCCGTAGCGTTTGTGATACCAGCAGCTTCCGTTGTTTTTTGGCTTTACTCCACGATCTCGGCTCGCTTGACGTGAACGGCTTCTTTTGGGTTGACGATGCTGTCATGTTTTCTGTTCAAGTAGGTCCAATCTGCATTGAATACTGAGGAGCACAAGCTGACATTGGGCTTGACCTCGAAGATGGCTGATCCACGGCTGCTAGTGTGCTCATTGGGTGACAGTGGCCGATAACAATTTGAAGTACGATGTGAACACGAAATATGTTTTCTAGTGAGAACATAAGTTTATTCTTCCGTTATCGGGTGGTTCTTCTGTTGACGTCGTAATTGTTGCCACTGAGTCCTTAAATGGTCGATTTTCAGACAGCAACGGTCCAGAATTCTGCCAAGATAAATTTTTGCTGCTCTGAATAAATCGGTTTGTTCTCCAAAGCATCTTTGTTATTTTATTTGTCAGTTTTTCTAAAATTTTAAGCAGGCCCTTGTCTGTTGTTTTCTATTCTAGAAGCGTCTGCAGAAGCTCCTTAGTAATTGATAGATGAAGAGATGCAGACCGCTGTTCATTTGACAGTCAGGTCGCTTCACACAATTGAACACTTGATGTTTTTTTTTGAATTAAAAACCGGGAATAAAATGATTTCATCATGTCAGGATATAATCGGCCACCTTCCTTTATAGTCGGGCTTCAAAATTTGTCACTTGATGCCCCTCGAAGGTAAGTAAAATCAAGGACGGTTAAGTATCATACTTCCTCGTCTATCCAATCTGTGCGATGCCATTAAATTCACTCAGTGGGAATCACTGGGCTCTTAGCTCTCTACAAACCGTTGGCCATTATCATCATCAGTCTATACCAGGACTATGTCGTCAATTTACGACTCATGAATTTGCCTTGCGACTCAGACGGTTAATTTACTGCTTAAAGAAGAGAAATCGCTTAAGGCTATTGGCAATAATGGCTTGTCGTACGTACTCTGTATTCACCCAGAGTAGTTTGACTACCCATTTGAGACTCCAAAAAAAAAAAACTCAATTTATCGCCAACGGATTATGTACTTTGGCAGATTTAAAGTAACTCTTCGTTAATTGGCTTAGCTGTTTCTCAATTGGGATACAATTCATGTCGTCCTTTCTGAGTGGCCTCAGCAATCTTCTTCCAACAGAGCAAATGGCAAGGAGGAACTTTTTTCCAACAGAAATTACGAACATTTTCCAAATGTCGAACAAAAGTTTGTGCACCCATGTCACAATAAAATCAACTAACAGCAACGAATACGAGTAAAACAACAACAGCATAAGGACAATAGGTTTCCATTCCAGTCCCCAATTACAGCTGTGATCTCGACATGATTTTCTAAGTCAATTTGAGTTCTCTGCACAATTGTCTACTTGCTACTTGCTACTTCAAATCAGGGTATTGTTTTACATTCCGCTACAGTTGCTCCTTTTACCTCAAATGAAGAATCAGTACGGTCCATGGAACACAGCTAGAATTGATAAAAAAGGGAAAACAAAAAAAAAGCATTTTCGTCCAACCTCAACCTAGTGACTTTTGACATTGTCTACAGAGCATAGAGCAAAAGGAACCAGGAAACGTGCTCGAGGAGCATCCGGAATACGAGTATCATGGCACTGTTGATGGAGTGCGAAAAGTTGAAAATTTCAAAATATGGAAATTGAACACTGGAAATGTTGCATAAGTAAGTACACGTACGAGTTTACAAACTACAGGGTGTTTACGTCCAAGGCAAACGAAGCCAGTGACAATGGAGCAACTCATTCATCAGTCTGATGTCAACCCTAAAGGGAGCACACACAATTTTGTGAGGCAGTTGTGAAATATTTCATAATGCGATGGTTGACCTAAATTTTGCGGCATAATGTGAGAGGATAACGTTTGGAAATTTGAATTTAAGAAGAGAATAGGTACTTGAGGCTAACCCATGAGGAAAAATTGTTCTTGGTGATGGACAATGATTTAGTTAGTCGTCTTGCGGGGAATAGGTTACCATCAGTGGGTTCAGGTTATGAGATTGATTGCTTGGTATGACTTTGACGCTGTCTTATGAGATGGCTTTGTTGTTGACCTCATTCTACTTATGTAAATCTTGGCTATCATCGATTAGGTTAAGTGGCTCTTTCTGCCTTTCAGTTTGGTCATATAACAGTCTGCAAATAGTTTTTCTATTTCTTCAGCACAGGTTGTGATTCTACAATAAATTTTCATGATAAACTCTTCAGGTCCCTTCTAGGGTCTTGCTGATTCACAAATTCATCATATCTTTTGGTAAAACCTCCGAACGTTGTTTCTGAAACAGCACTTCTTCATTTCGTTGATCGCTCGCTTCACATACGGAGAAGCCGATGTCCTTTCCTCCATTTTTGTTCGTTGAGAACACGAGCTGGAGTAGTGCCATGCATCGACCGTAACAAGATCTATCATGATCAGGTGCTTGTGCTAACTATAGTGATATTCTGCCCCCAGTAAAACCGAAAGGCTTAACTCCATTACTTGGTCAGAGTAGAGTATGCTTTCCGACTGTGGTGCCCCTTTTTCACATTTTGAAAGAACTTCGATGTCATTCTCAAGCCTTTGCTTCTAGGTTTTGCCGAGGATAACGTAGTACAATTCGGTGTAAAGGCATATCAGACTTCATGCTTATTGTTATAGGGTATTCGCTCACATGCCAAAAGATTCAGACTTCTTGCCTGAGACTGCCACTTACAACAAATCCGGTTCCAGATGGATGGTTCTTTTGTTCTCTGAAGCAATCATATGTGTACTACGTGTCACAGCTTTTCATCATCTTCTGTCCGAGACATCCCACATAATATCCTGCATGGCAGTGATGTCTGTTTTAATATGATCCAATGCCTCCGCTAGTTATTTCAGCTGCATGTAGCTTGTTCAAGGTTCTAATATACCATAGGCAGCACTTTTGTTTGTCTCACAGAGTCGTCAGCATCTTTATCCAAGGGTGTTGGTGGCTTTGTAATAGTACGTTGCCAGTTGAGGAAGATTAAAGTCGCCAAAAATAAGGATATCATCAATAGGGTCAGACAGGTCAATTAAATGGTCGATTGCATCGATAAGAAGTTCGTAAGATTCGATAGGTTGAGCTGGTAGGATGTAGCAACATATAACGTAAAGGGACTTGAGAGGCAGTGATATTTTTATTGCGACAAAGTCGGCTTTAGAGGATGAAGAAATTGTAATGGGAGAAGAGTTAAGGCTGTTGTCAATCGCCAGTAGGACGCCTCGACAGGGGGAATCTTTATTTGTGCGGGCAAGATCGTCGTCGCGAAAAACGTTAAAAGCAGGGGGGAACAATTCCTGGTTCTTTATGTCGGGAATCAAATTGGTTTCGGTCAAGGCGTAAATATGAGCATGCGATTGACGTAAGACAGCATTAGTTTTAGAGCGAAGACCTCTTACATTCTGGTAGTAAAATGTAAGAGGGATGTTGTGGGGTGGAGGTGTGAAGCAGGATGGTTTAAGGGCTGGCAAGGGAGGCACGTTATGGACGAAAAATTTGTCGTGGTTAGAGTGAACATAGTTGCCGAATGCAGCAAGGTCGTCTGCTACTTTCTGAGGGGACATGTTAAAAATCTCGTGGTACCTGACATAAAGGTTCCTGAGACTGATAGGGCCGGTAGGGAGGCCTTCCTGCTGGATGGAAACCATGACGCTGGTTTTGGTTTTCCCTTCGTAGCAGACCGAGTCCGATTTGTCATGTAGATATGCAAGAAAGAGACGAATGTTTTCATATATCTTTCTTTCTCTAAGCCTAGAGAATGCATATCGACTTTCTGTAGTGCCATTCTTTTGCTGTGTTAGTTTAACAGTGTGGCGAAAAAGAGGATCAAGAATAGGAGCAGTGGAGGAGCAGTGGAGGAGGGAGATGGAGATGGTTGGTAATGGAGTTGGACGAGGGATGAGACGTGGGGTTTAGGGTATGGGAGCTAATAAAATTAGGGTACTTAGCTCCAGTTTTAAGGTCGAAGTTAGGAAATGAGTTGCTAGCTGGGTTTGGTGGCGTAGAAGGTTAAGAAGGGATAATATGGGTGGTTGGGCGCGGGGGCTTATGTAGAACGGGGGGAATTAGGGGATTAGAAGATTTGTGTGTAAGGGCTTTGTGTCTGATAAGTGAGGAGGGAGGACTAAAATTGGGGAATAAGTTTGTTTTAAAGCTCCAGTTGGGATCGTGATTAGAGTTTCGTTTTTTGGTAGCATCTCTTTTATTTGGAAGGGAGTTGGAGAGGGGTCTTTTTTTAAGTTTATCGTTAGAACTACGTTTATTTTTGAAACTTTCATTACTCTCGAGATGTGCGTTTTCTCGTTCTTCAGAGCATTTAGTAATTCTTATCTTCCCAGGTTTAGTTGTCTTACCAGGAGGCGTAGGGAACAACCACGAATATTTGGTTGGGATGTTGACTTTGAAGCTGCAGGAACTGTTGGAGTCAGCGGGGCAAATCATCTGGCACTCGCTAATGGTGATAGCGTAACTTCGGTGAAAGAAATTCCGCACCCAAGAAACATCAGCGTGTTGAGGGGCCCCTTCAACGAAGAATGCCGTATGGTTTCCCTGTTTCAGCTTTTCGAGTCTGTTTTTCCATTCGGAGGGGGTCCATGAAGTTTCAAATTGATTGAGCAGTTTGCGTGGAACGGCGACGGGCGGGATTTTAGTTGGTAAAGGCAAGACGGTTTCGGTTTCTGTTGTTAGGGTGGCGAGAGGAGTATTTGAGAATGATGGCAAATGAGACTCCGTGTCTACTAATTCATTATGAATTGAGACATTGTACGGGGAACTAGCCTGGAACTGAATTTGATCGGGTATTCCATCGATTTTGTGGGAAGCCAATCTCACTTCTTTACCGATTTCGGCAACGGTCAACCGAGTTGCTATGAGTTCCTCGCTGACATCAATCATTTTTAGAGTCAGGTCATCGAGCGTAGAATCTGATGGATGCGGGATGTGATGCGTTGTGAAGCAAGAATGTGAAGCAAGTCGAGATCAGTACGGAGAAGGTTGATAGAGTCGTTTATGTGTGTGAGTTCGTTGGACTTAAGGAGGTTGGCAAAATTTGTTTTGAGGAAAGCTTTAATTCCGTCGAAGTGATATTTGATCACTTCGCTCTCGTTGTCGTGGTTAGATTTGTTTTTCGACAGATTTTGGATCGCTGCCAGTTGCTTTTCGATCATTCTACCTGTGGACTTGTAAGCTTCCACATTACTGTCAATGCAGTTTATTGAGTCCTCAATCTTTTCTATTCTGTCCAAAATAGTTCTGCTAATATGACCATTCTCGGTTAGCATCGCATTGATAGACTCGTTGTTGCATTTAATTGCCAACATAACGTGAGCCAAGGTGATCTCTTTGCACTCGTCGCAGTAAAAATTGAAAAGACTGCAATACTCCTTGAGGTAGGTTATGGATCTCCGGGTTAGTCCGATGCATATGGCATGGAATGATTTTCCACAGAGACCATTGCATTCTACCCATTCGGCGTTGGGGTCAACAATTGAGCACAAAACACTAGCACAGCACTTTTCCATTATTAGTTTATTGAGGTTAATTATTGTTTGGATTTGTTTTTTTTTTGTTGTTGTTTTGTTTTCGTTTTGGTTTTGTTTTGTTTTGGGGTCAAAACTGGCACAGTTGAGTTTGAGGAATCGGCAGACAAAACTAGGTCGACGAACAACGGTAGATATACTGAGTCGGCAGTTTACGGGACTTTGAAAAAAAAGTGGAAAATAATAACTGAACTCGGTATACGGGAGAAAAAGAAAAACACGTCCGCACAGGTTGACAATTGTAGATAAAAGCTAATATACCATAGGCATCACTTTTGTTTGTCTCACAGAGTCGTCAGCATCTTTATCCAAGGGTGTTGGTGGCTTCGTAAGAGTACGTTGCCAGAAATCTTACCTACGGATTCAACAAACAGTTGGACAAAAAGAGCTCACTGACCTTGTCTCCAAATACTTTGAAGTATTTTGCAGACCTATTCAACGCGGGGGACACATACGCCTTGGTAAGTAAACGATCAACTTATTTCCAAGATTTGGTCGGAGGAAAGCCTATTACTGGAATTTCTGCATAGATAAGATAAGATAAGATATATTTTATTTCTTACATAGTGTAACAATGGTTTAACAATATTTGTAAAATTTGCTCAGCTTGCACAGAGAAACAGTCTATATAGAACCTTACTGCTGAAAAAATTATTGTTTAATGAGTGAGGATATGTAGTACAGTAATTAAATGCACAGTCGGAGGAAAACTATGGAAAAAACGCCTCCATTTAGGTTAAACAAAGAAAAAGAAATAAATAAGTAAAAAATTAGTAAATATATAAACAATTAATAAATAAATAACAAACAAATAAATCAGTGAACAATAAATAATGTTACAAAAAAGATAAATAATAATAAATAATAAATAGAAATTAAATAGTAAATAGATAAATAAATAAATAATAATAATAGGCAAATAATAAAGCTTTAAGGTGAAAACATAAATAAAAGGTTATAACAGCTGTAAGTCTCTAATAAGTTGATTATCAACGTCAATTAATCTGGACATGAACTTTTCATTGAGAATTTCAATCCTTCTACCAATCTGGATAGCACCTGCTCTTTCGTGCAGAATAAGAGTTGAGAAGTCTCGCGGTAGGTTGAGCATCATTTTTAATACCTTATTTTGTGCAACTTGAAGCCGCTTAATATGAGTTTTCGCGCAATTACCCCATACAGGAGACCCGTAAGTCATCAGTGCTTGAAAAACGACCTTAAAAATTATTACTCGTATTTTGTTCTTTTTATTAAGGAGTGATTTACGATTGATAAGAGGGTAAAGAATTTTTATTAAAACATCTAACTTGGCTAAAGTTTCTCGTATATGATATCCGAAGGTCAATTTCTGGTCTAAATACACCCCTAGGTACTTTACAGTAGTGACCCACGGTATATTGGAGTTGTCTAAGTTGAGGCTTCCAGTAGGCAAGAAGCAACTAAGCCTTCTTCTAGTGAAGAATATAGCTGTGCACTTATCGACATTTATTTTTATTTTCCAGCATTTATAGTAATCGAAAAATGTTTGGATTCCAATTTGAAGATAATTTTCTATCATTGGCCCATATTCGTGGGAAGAGTATAAAGCCAGATCGTCTGCATAGAGTGCAATATCACAGCTGGGAATTTTGGGTAAATCAGCAAGAAAAACATTGAAGAGAACTGGGGCCAAAACTGAGCCTTGTGGAACTCCGGCTGGAACAGGATTTGTTGAGGAGAAGGTTCCAAAAAGATATACTTTAAAGACTCGATTGGACAAAAAGCTTTGTAGTATTTTTATAAGATACTTAGGAAAATTTAGTTTTATCAGTTTGTATATAAAGCCATTGTGCCAGACTGAATCAAAGGCTTTTTCAATGTCTATGAGGACAAGGCCAGTCGACTTTTTAAGATTAAGCTGTTGCTTAACAGTCTTACAAATTCTTAGTATTTGATGCGTAGTACTGTGATTCTTTCTGAATCCAAATTGCTCAGGAAGTAGAATGTTAGTAGTACTCAAAAAGGCATCAATTTTAATTTTGATTACTTTTTCAAAAATTTTGCTAAAGCCATTTAGAAGACTAATTGGTCTGTAATTGACTGGATTGGATGGATTTTTCCCATGTTTTAAGAGTGGACTACCTTGGCTTTCTTCCATAAATCAGGGAAGTATAGTATTTTTAGGCAGGCATTGATGATGAATGTTAAATATATCAAGGAACTAGTTGGCAACTGCTTTATCACTTTATTATTTATGCTGTCAAGACCAGGGGACTTACGATCTTTTAGGTCCGAAATTATGAATTTTATGTCCTCAACAGTTGTGAATTCATTAGAGGGTAGAGAAATAGTGGAGTTGTTCAAAACAGTTATCTCGTTTTCAACCTCCGGTTCAAGAGGAGATAACAAACTATTTGTCGTCGTATGGTTTTTAAGGAATCTATTTGCTAGGATTTCCACTTTGTCTTCATTAGTTGATATTAGTGACCCGTTAACTTCGAAGTTAGGACAGTAAAAGTTTTTCTTGCGCAGTATCTTAGTAACATTCCAGAAAGGTCTAGAGTTGGAATCGAGTGAACTTAATTTATTGTACCATAAAGAATTTCTGTACTCATTTATTCGAATTTTAATTAAACGACTGAATACATTCATTTCATAGAAATCGTTAGGAGATCTGTACCTCTGCCAGAGCCTTCTGTAACGATTTTTAATCTTTATTAAATTGAGTATTTTTCGAGGTAGCATAAATGCTCTTTTGCGAGACTTTTTTAATGGAACAGAAGCACGAATGCTTTCGGATATTTGGCTTTGAAATGTTTCTATATGATCGTCAATATCTTGACTACTATTCACAGCAGAAAGGTTTTTCGAACAACTTTGTATATTGCGAGTGAGATGGTATCTAAACACGTCCCAGTTCGCGTTTCTATAATCTAAATATTGCACATTGTTTATATTAGGACTAAGTAAAATATCACAGCTGACAGGAAAATGATCAGAACTAAGCGCATTGTGCACAACAGGAGTTGTAAGCGAATTAGGAGTGGTTGTAAGAAATAAATCTAGTGTCGATGGAGAGTACCTACTGCAAGCAGGGAGGTAGGTAAGACTAGATGGGTGCATTATTGCAAAGTTATGTCTTAAGCATTTGCCCTTAAACAACCCCAGCTACGATGTCTACAATTAAGATCGCCTCCTATGAAAACATTCCCAAAACTTAACAATCTTCTAAGGTCACTTTTCAAGCACTGAATTTTATATGCATTACGAATCCCTCCAGGAAAATAGACGGAAAATTTTTTTAGGCAACTATTATTACTTAATTTAATTTCAATTCCAACGTTTTCTAATACTAAAGTGTGCACCATTGGCAGCACAGAATGATCAATACTTATTTTGACGAGGATGGCAACACCACCACCCCTACTGTTACGATCACAACGATAACACAAATAGTTACCACATGGAAAAGGAATATTACGTTGTAAACCTATTTCACTTATTAGACAAACATCAATATCCAAATTGGAGAGAAAGTTAAAGAACTCAAAGCTCTTGTTGCGGATGCCTCTTGTATTCCAACATAAAAGTTTAAGATGAGACTGAGTATTACTTGACATTATTACAAAGATATTTACTTGCAAGCTGAACAATTACTTTGAACTGTTGAGCTTTTGTTTTACAATTTTCAAGTTCAGAGACCATATCAAACATAAGAGAAGTTAGTTCATCAACAGAAAATAAATCATGCTTTGCGGGTGGAGAGGAATAGTGTGAAGATCTCTCCTGTGCACGATGCTGAGCTGGCATTTGTTGGTTACTCCAGTGATGTTGTTGCTGCTCCGACTGACGTGATGATCGAGGTAGAGAAGGGAAGTCATCCACACTGTTGACATTAGAGCTTCTCGCTGCCACTGTTGGCTGTGCTTGAGATCGCAACGGAATGGGTGCGCGTGAACGAGACATTTTTTGAGAATTTTTCCCAATAATTTCCAAATAATCTGCACGACACTTGCACAATTTTCGTCCGTAGATTTGTGTGTGCCTCCACAATTTGCACATTTAGAAATTCCGGAAGAAGTGCAGGAATTAGTTTTGTGATTACCTGAACAGTTGGTACAAAAGGTTTTCACATTGCAGTGCCTTTCCCCGTGCCCCCACATTTGACAGTTGTGGCATTGAGTGATGCTATGCTTAGTACGCCGTTGGAATTCCCATCTTACTTGCGTACGGAAGATGGATTTAATATTTTTTCGAAGGTCGGCGAGGCGAATTGAGCCATTCTCAAAATAAACAATGTAAAGGAAATCCACATATTTTTCATATATTTTTTTAATCATTTTGATTTCCTTGCACTTGAGACCGAGAGAATTTAATTCGTTCTTTATTGAGTCCGTTGGATATTCATCCAGGCCAAAAAGAACCACTTTAAATGATTTCTCGCATTTAAGGTCGTGCGAGAAAAATTGACATTTTTTTACCTTTAAAACATTTAAGGCAGTTTTATAGGAATCAATTGATTCGCAAAACACTTTAATGCCGATCGACAACTTTTTGACACTATAGTCACTAATTTTTAGGTCTTTAAAGAACTTATGCACAAAATCACAATTTTGTTGGAGGATTTTTATTGGAGGTATCGAAATTTTTCTCGGCACTTGTTGCTCCGATTCACTAGTGCATATGTCGTCCCCAAGATCAGTGTCTTTAAATGATTGGAGAGGTAGAAATGCGTTACCACGACGCAACATTTTACTGGTTGAGGATACAGAATCCTCGAGGGAAAAGGCGCGACGCTTCAGTGTTTCGGTTGTTTGAAAAATCTCTGTGCGGTATACGTAAGCTCGACTGATCGCTTTAACGGATCGCGAGAGACTGCTGGAATTTCTGCATTGTGCGAGGCATCAGGCTTCCCTAAATCACATACAATACCTTGCCTATCATACTATGCAAACATCTGTGACTATTTGCCAATAATCCAATTGGCTTGTATCAGTGCGGTCTTAGGCCCGGTAAGTTCACGATTGACCAATTATTCACACTACATTACATCCTGTAGAAAAACGAATAAGTCCAGATCGACACTCATCACCTCTTCATTGGCTTTAAGGCCGTATAGAGCTGAGCTATACAGAGCCATGTATAGTATTGGCATATCGATCAATGTAGATGGACAGCTCTCCTTAAAGGTAGAAAGTCATCTCCTCGAGTCCTTCGATGGAAAACAAGGGTTTGCTTTTGAATGATTTTTTTTTTCTGTGAGAACAGAGTGCTCAGGTAAAGAACTAGTTCACTGTATTCCTAGCAAGTTCCTTCGAATGGAATTCTTCAGCCTTTAGAAGGCAAACGAGTAAGCGCTTCAGTACCTGCAGAAGCATTCAAGCACATTTACATAAGTACTTAGCAAAAGTGTAGTACTCATGACTCCAGTAAGCAACCTGCAGTCATACCTATTGAACTCTTAGAGACGTTATGAAACATTCATTTGGTCTGCCGGTAACTTGCAGAGTCATGCCATCTGCAGCGTGCTTGCCAGTGTCCAGTAATGACACCTATTATGGCGCTGAGATGTTTCCTATTTAAATGGATCAGACACTTAGAGCGATTCGGATCTAGCTTTGGCCAGATCTGTTTGGTCGCTAGACATGTTTGCCCAGCAGTCCACCTAAGGTCTGTTCTTTTATTGGCATCCAGCTTTAGTGTTAGTGTGCACGTAGCTGTTGGTATACCTATGCTACCCTTTTCCGGTAGAATAGGCAGAGTTGTTCCAATTTTGGCGAGTGGTTCATCGGCTCTGCAGTTCCCTGCAATGTCTCTGTGGCCCCAGCACCCAACAAAGGTGAATGTTGAACTGCTCTGCCATCTCCATGACAGATGATAGGCATTCAAGGGCGGTTTTAGAATATAATGAGATCGAGTCCAGGGACTTGATGGCAGCCTGACTATCCGAAAAGATGCGGATATCCTTTGCAGATATAACGTTTTTCTTCAGCCAGGACAGGGTTTCTTTAATCGCCAAAATTTCCGCCTGGAATACGGTACAGTGATTTGTAAGACGGAAAGAGAGGCTTAGATTCCGGTGATCCCATTGTGACCTGGGATCCAAACAAGACTCAATGAATTCAGCCTTCCGACTGTGTTTAGCAAAGTCTCGAACTACAATAGATTGAAAGTCGTAAGAGGATTCAGCAAGGCTCTGATCAGAGCTTGGTTGTCTATACAAATGCAAATGCTTCGCTCCACCGATTCTACAGAAAATAGTTCGTTACCAGCACCGCTCCGAAGAGACACGCAAGTTTTTCTAACTAGGAGTGTAATCTAATATTGTCGTCCTCCAGAAAAACACCAGTGCCGCATTCAGGATCGGTGTTGAAGCCATCCATGAAGGCCCGACTATAATCATTTTCTGGCTCAGACTCTGGGCGAAACCAGTTTCGGGCACAGCGATAGTCGATTTCGTATTTTTTCCGCTGCAAGAATTCTAGTGTCATTGCATCAGATTGGATGTCCATAAGCCCAGAGTCATAAGACAGTAGACGCGGAAGGTCACCAAAGCTCTAGTGCATGTTGTACCAAAGACTTTTTGATGTACTTGCATTAGCGAGAGGAATAACAGGAGAGTCCGTACGAATAGATTTTCTTCGCAAAGAAATGCATAAAGAGCATTTATATGCTTGAGTACTCTTATCATAAAAGTCAATCTCTTTTTTAGTAATTTTGGCGCACTTTGCATGAAGATATTCATTACACACCGCACATTGAATTTTGAGATCAACTCTATCGATTTTTGTTTGACACAAGTAACACTTCATAATGATATTGTGGTCTTGGAAGTTACTTCACTTTAAGAAAAACAAGCAATTAAACACTTGAAGAGTGAGTTTAGAAATGTATGCAAAATTATAAATAAATTGAAGAGAACAGTTGAAGTGCACCTCCCCAACAAGCAACACTTTAACTTACTTACTATTGAGAGCTCGTTTGTTACTGATACATCCTTTTCTGATCCGTTTATTGGTGTCTTGGCTACTTGATAAGAAGACGACTGCGATGCATTTTCGGCTGAGACAAATGAATGGGATGGTGGTTCAGATCCATTACCTGAATATGTTCCGACTTTAGAAGTTGAGTTGTCTTTATGCAGAAGCGTATGATGGTTTCGGTGACAAGTTCGGCACTTGCTAGAGCTGCAATCGCGACAAGTGTGTCCCCCCTTCAGACAATTTATGCACAAATTGAGCGATTTGACCAGCCTGAATCGCTCACTGGGTGACTTGGCCAGGAATTGTGAGCACTTGAAAGCGGCTTGACATTGATTCGCACAAAATGGGCATTTGGCTTTTTGAGTCACAGAGAATGCTTTAAGTATTCGCAGCGAATGATGAGATCCCTGGGAATGTTGTTGGTTGCTACTTGATTGTTGAACTCTATAAGCTCTAAAGTCCTGCATCTTTTTTGGACGAATTCCGAGAAATCCTCCCAGGTTGGTAGATATGTCGTATCTCTGGAATTGTTCAGGGTGCTTTTGTTCCTCTCCGCAAGTAAGGTTGCATGTTCCTCCCATAATGCCGAAGTAGAAGTATCAAGCTTGGTGGACACTAGTGCCAACAAAAGACTATCTGCAACTTGCTCTCTTTTGACAGCAGTGCTCTCATGTTTGCGTTGATAATGTTGTTCAATCGAATAAGATTTTCAACAGAAGCAAAAGAAAAGGTTTGTAAATCAATTATCTTACTTATATGAATGCGACACAAATACCTTTTATAGTCGTATTGGCCTTTGAGAATATCTAGTGCTTTGGGGTAGTTTTCCGCAGTGGCCTCCAATGACCTAATGGCTTCGTCAGCGCTACCTTCCAACATGCTTCTAAATTTATGATGAAATTTGTCACGAGCATCTGCTACCTTTTCATGTCCCACCACTCCAACCACTCAGCAGGATCTCTAGAGAACGTTTTTAGCTTGTGTTTCGGAAGATCATGTGAACCACCTGTTGCTCCCAAGAATGTGGAATTGTCAACTGGAATGGATTGTCTACGTGTCAATGAGCTGATGGCCTTTAACTCGCAGTATGCGTCTTCAAATGAATCACGCTCTAATCCTTCGTTTTCGTCCACTTCCTCCATCTGCGATTGGATAGTATTGAAATTCGCAAAATGATTTTCAACAACACTCAATTTGGTCTCCAATTCGAAGACGTTTAACGAAGCGATCTTATCAGCTGAAAGCACAGCCCGACATCACTAATGGCATAAGATTATATATTAAACAGAGCTAACATCATAGACATTAACGTTAGCTTCAAGTGTTTTATGTCATATTGAATTTGTATACCTCTAAAAAAAAACACACTCTATAAGATAATTTTTAAATATCTCTGTGTATCGTAGTTTTTACGTTACCAATTTATAATACTGTATTTGAGTATTAGAAAAGATATCGAACCTGTCGTACACACCACTTATTTATCAACAAATGACATGAAATGAAAGATTTAGCCCGATTTGATTGTTATTTTCCATTTAATTCCGTTTTTGAAATTTTACATACAGTACGAGTGTTGGGTCGAAAGATAATTGGTTTTGGGACGTTAATATGTCTCAAATGAGACATACTGCCACTCACACAACATATAATTACAATGATTTAATTTATAGGTACAATTCACAGCGACCAACATGTGTTTACATTCCTTAACATGGATAATGTTTTCTGAACGGTTAAGTGTTTACTAAAGTGTATTTACCTTCACACAAATCTATTGCAGCCTACTTAGGTATACTTGTGTATCTAATTCGTTTGTATGCAATGCACCTTAAGCTCCTTCTCAGATAGAGAACAAAATACTATGATACTGTGTGTACACGTAATTGGCTTGTACCGTGCTCATAAGCCGCAACACATTAACAAACACCTGAAAGTTACAACACTACGAGTATTACCACCAGCACATGGTGATAGTATCCTATTTCTACCTTAAGCACGTACAGCTGTTATAAATGTTTGGTGGTAAACTTACAATGAAAGCACAACAAACAACGCGCAACACATGAATCAAGGACTTAGTCACGTTCATCGATTTTTTTTTTCTCCTTTTCGTTCGTAGACAACACGTCCTGCAGTAAACACCCACGCCTCCTCATCGTTTCGCTCGATTTAAGTAATTGCAGCTGTTCAATTAGCAAGCTTTAAGTTCATAGCCCCATCTAACTTTTGTCCTTGAAGGAGTTCAGTCTATTCTCTTCGCCCCCTTCGGTATGTGTATTCTGTGTCCCAATTTTGATTAATAAATGTCCCTCTCTCTCCGACTGTGTAAATAAGTTTTACTCTTTTATGGTCTTCAGCATACGAGAATGGGAGAGCTAAATAATAATTATGGAACCAGAAAATGGGACACAAACAACTAAATTACCTCGTCACAGACAGAGAATTACGTTATAAGCTAGGACCTGTTACAACAAAAAGTAACGAGTATGTCTGCTGGCCTCTTTCTCAAGGCAGTATCCCCGAGTCTATTGTCCATATCATATCATTAGCGAGTATGAAACACACATCGCTGGAAGAATTACTTGGTCACAGGCAAAACTGTACAGTAAAGCGGAAGGGATTTGTGTGATTGATGGAACAAATGATGTGAGTGATGGTTGAAATCCCATCTACAGGAAATGGCGCCTGGATACGAGTATACATAGAAGGACGACATCTATATGCACTCGTACCTCAAATCATGACAAATCAATGAAATCGTCTCGCTAGCTTGCGATGATTATCTTGCTGATGTGCTCATTTCCGCGGCTAATCTACAAATTGTCTATCGTACATAGCGGTGTCCATAAATCAATCCATTGGGAGGGTTATACTCGTATTGTGTAGGATGCGATGGCATAAATAAATAGAAGATGACACGGGCGGAAACAGTAACGTGACGCTAACTGACAGTTGAGACCGGATTGAGCTTCTAAGTTCAGAAGATACAAAATAATCTGTTTTATTTTATTTCACATCAAGTCGGCTGTAGCCCCTGTCATAGTTGAAGCTAGGATACACAGTGCGGGACAGTTTTATAAATCGATGTCGTTTGTATCTTTTTCAAGTGAGATTGTGGAAGCAAATTGACATCTGGTAATCTGAAATGGATAAACAAGTTAACGAAGTGGACGACAATGGACGCAATGGAAGATAAAGTGAAACCTTAGTCTCTTCCTCGATGAAGCTGGTCGTAAATGGATTTATTTGTATAATGAATCATGCTGATTAGTGGTTTGAGCCCCCTAAGTTGAAGGTTGGATGGAAAAGGAAATAAATCTAATCCTGAAGGTAGTGCCGTTCTTAAATTTTACATATTTAAGTGGAAATTGAATGCAGTTTAACCTTTTAGTTCGATAAAGAGTTTCAGACTTTTAAATAAAACACAATGAAGTGAACTTTATGACGATTTAGTAAATCCTACAATTGCTTCGTACAAGGCGCATTCTACAGGTCCAGTTTTAGGGCACTGTTTTGAGCAATTGATGACTTGTGTCGCGTATTACTCGAATAATGTTTTGTTCGAAAGCGTCAATCGTTGCTGGTCTATCGGCATAAATGCGTGACTTGCCGTAGCTCCACAGGGATAATCCAATGTGTCAAATCACACGGTCAGTTTTTCAGTTTTCAATGCATTTTATTTACTTAATCACTAACTCTTACATACTAACAAAAAATGCTTAAATGCTAGCTTACAATTGCTTAACAATCTTATACTAACTTACTGGCCCCACACAGACGCTCTAAGCTACTCTAAATACCTATAACTATGTCTTTCGACTTAATTTACATTTTATTTGGAAATATTTATTTTATATACGAGTACTTAGGGCTAAGAAAAAAATTTGATTACAAAAACTTAGCATATGGACATTTTTTTATTTTTTATAAAAACTTAATATCTAATTTAAAATCAACCTTAGTCTACCTAACCTAAATGCACAATACACACATAAACACACATAGCTCTGCCTTATTATTGAGGCTGGTCCGTAATTGACGGAAACGACGACGAAACATCTTCCCTATCATTCAACCACCAGAAATGCTGGTGCTGCCGAACTATATCCCTCTTATTGCGATTCCCCACCGCCCTACTGAACCTGAGGCGATCCACACTGCCGTGTGCGACGTCTCTGTTGTAGTTGAGTCGCCTCTCCCCAGCTGTCCGAGCCACATGGAAGATTAACGGCACAGCTGATCTATCCTGGATCAACCCTATCTGATCAAGGTAGAGGAATGCTTCCTGTGGAACGAAGCCGTCAAAGCGCACACTCTCGTGGTAAAGGTAATTGGGGTAGTAAGCCCCAGATATCAGGTTATCCGTCGAGGTCATTGCTCTTGCAATGTGCCTTCGAGTCAGCTTAATCACGAAGTTGTCCACTCGTATTACGTTCGCCTTATTGTAAAGGACCTCATTGGGATAACAATTTTTGTACTCCGACTCTGGTGTTCTGTACAAGCGAAGGCAAGCCCTCTCAAACACGCAAATCTTTTCCATTAAGCTTGCTCGTACATTGAACCACACTGGCCAACCAAATACCTGATAAGGACCACGTAGCAGATTACCTTTACCCTCGCATCGAGTTGGCTGCTATAAAACAGTCTCTTTGTAAGGGCAAAAGCACCTTTAGCTCTGGCCAGAGCAGCATCTACATTTTTGCCAAAATACAGAAACTGATCTAGCCAGATCCCAAGGTATCTGACTACATTTCGACAGGCAAGAGGCTGTCCGTGCTGTCCAATGATTGAGAACTTTCGCCGATTTTTTCTGGTATCCCTAGAGGCTCCAGACAACGGCGTCCTAAAGAGAATGGTTTCCGACTTCTGAAAGTTGATTTTCAACTTCCAGTCGTCTTATCTTATCGAAGTCAAGCTGTAAGAGAGTATTAATGACCTCGATTTTTTGACCTGTTATGTACGCTACCAAATCGTCTGCGTACGCAATAGTATGGGGAAGTGAACCTATCAAGTCGCTTGTATAAATGTTGAATAGGATCGGCGAATTGACCGCACCTTGCTGAAGACCATTTTTAATTTGAAATATTCAAACGATGAACTGTCTGTTGGTTAGCATATTATAAAGAATGTACAAGAGTGGTTTACTGATCCCCAACCGAGTCAGCTTATAGAAAAGACCCTCTAACCATACGGTGTCGAAGGCCTTCTCCAAGTCAACAAGGCAGGCACCAGTGCACTGTTTCTTGCCTTTGTTTCATTGGATATCGGACACCAGTTTAGACGCGGCATGTGAGATATCATGTCCCGCCTTAAAACCGAATTGATTATCCGGAATTATATGTTTTTCCTCAACCCACCTAGTCAGAGCTCTATTGATTACTCGTACTTTTTCAAAAACCTTACTGATATTCGGAAGGAGATTTATCGACCGGAGATTCGCCGGGTTAGATATATCCTTTCCCTTTTTGGGGATAGGTTGAACCACCGCCAGTTTCCAATGCGCTGGATAATGTGCATTATTCATTGCATTATTAAACAGGGTGGTGTACTCGTAGATGTCCACCGCTTCTAGAGGAAGATGTCGAAGCACGATGTTCGGAATACCATTGGTCCCCACAGATTTCTTAACTCTGATTGTGTCGAAGATCTCATGGAGTCCTTCCTTCGAAATGAACGGAGGTAGGTCACCCTCTCTGGCAATGACATTATTTGCCATATTCCCGTCGCTGAACCGGGTAAAACCAGAGCCCTCGGATCGCCAGTTCCCTATTTCATTTCGAATGCAGAAGTCGTGCCCCAAGACGCGATTGTCCAGGTCATAATTAGGTCCAATGGTGCCAGTGGCCTTGTATACTTCCTGGAAAGTCGCCCCTATGATCTTAACTTTCTCCTGTGGATCCTCGATCACAAAGAAGTCGTCATCATCAGCGGCCTCATTTGGATCAGTGCCTGCTATTGTCAGTAACCGTTCGTTGTCTGTTGTCCGGGCTATTTTAAGACACTGAAGTCGTTTTGATTTTTTCTCCGAAATAGTTTATTTATTTGCGGAAACATATTCGATTTGCTGGTGTTTACAGCCCGAACCTTGTTGTTCCAATACAAACTTACAGAAATTCTGTAATTCTCTTTTATTAGCGTTTGAATATTTTTAATCGACGACTTCAGTGTCCTAATCTCCGGGTCTTGTCAGAAGTCTACTTTTCTGTCGGTGCAGTGCGTCAATAGTAGGATTGCGGAACAGGTCTTCGTTAGTTGTACGTCGATACCGCGGTATTGTAGTGTCCATAGTTTGTTTAATTGTCTCGTCCATCTGTTTTAGGTAATTGTCGATCTCCTCGTTTGACAAATTCCTATTGGACGGTGGGTGGAGCGTGTTCGAGGAGAGCGCTCTGTTCAAGGTTGCGGAGAAGCGCATCCATCGAGTCTTACTGTAGTTGTAAGTATATCTTTGGACAAACTCCTCCAATTCCGCAATTTCGTTGGGAACTGTAATTTCGGTGCTAAAACCGCAATGGTCGCTGTCATACACGAATGTGCGCAGACAGTTTAATGTTTGTAAATTCGTACCTGTCAGTCGTATACGTTCGTCGTACAGCAGTAGATCCAAATAAGACCCGCCTCTGGGCAACGACGGGTTATCCGTCGCTTTAAGACCGAGTCTGTATATGACATCGTGCTGACCCCACCAATCGAGTAGGTTGTTAGGTGCCCTCTAGTATTTGGCAAATTATTTCCCCAATCTCTGTGTCTA
This sequence comes from Volucella bombylans, assembly GCA_949129095.1. Classification (NCBI taxonomy): domain Eukaryota; kingdom Metazoa; phylum Arthropoda; class Insecta; order Diptera; family Syrphidae; genus Volucella; species Volucella bombylans. Next base: position 179,550,929 of record OX422143.1, on the reverse strand, counting down.
GCGTTGAAATCCCCGCCGACTATAAAATAATTCTCCCCCGATTCCAGCCTCAGAAGTCGAAAAAGCGTGTCGAGCTCTGTAATGAATAGGGTGGATTGTGAAGCCTCAGGTGCATAAACAGAGGCCAAGTACAGCCGCTTTCCCCAACACTCGGAACCTGCGCAACACGCCCTTGTACACTCTGTGAAATTTTATACCTTCTTTAATGAAGATCGCGACACCGCCTCCACGTTTGGATCTGGGCCGGTTTCTTCTTCTAACGATATAATTATTGTACTCCAGTTTGTGCTTATCGGTTAGCTTAGTTTCGCTAGCGAATAGCACATCAGGAGTTTGGTCTTGTAGCAATTTAAACATCGCGGCTCTTCGTTCGATCCTAATCGGTGAATTAACATTCACCGCAAGGACCTTCAAAGTTTGCTCCACCATGTGCGTACCCATTACGACAAGTGTTGCGTTAGGCCCGGCAGCAACGCGTAGATCTGGTCCACCCGCTTGGCCTGTTCTTGTACCTGATGTTGCAGCTGAGCCATCTGCCCTTGGATTGCGAGCAAGATGGCTAGCATGTTGGGTGCAGCTTCCGTTGTTCTCGGCATCGGCGCCGGAGAAGCAACAGTCGCTTGCTGTACCGTTGCCCCCCTACCTGACGCCATTTGGGCGTAGGAAATTTGGGGCGTGACGGCTGGTGTTTGAAACCTCACAGGTGAACGTTTGACCTCCACCTTCTGCTGCTGAGCCAGTTTTTCTTTTTTTATGTCGGCGAACTTAGGACAACCCCGATAGCTTGCGGTGTGTCCCACGTTTCCACATAACACGCACGAGAGCTGCGACCTATCGGATGCTCCGTCAACACCCAGAGCACACTCCTCGGAACTGTGGTTCTTAGCGCACTTCACGCATCGAGGCCGTATTTGGCAGTTCGACGCGGCGTGCCCCGAACCTCTGGCAGCGAACGCATTGTATAACGCCTTCGCTCCTTTTTAATTTTTCCCAGTGAACCACCTGGTAGTCTAGGACATTGATACTCCTTAGACTATCCAGACGGCTTTCGGGACTGAGCTGCACCAGGAAGAACGGCAGACTCCGTTTCTCCCGCCTGGCTCTAGCTGTGGTAAACGGCTTTACCCCCACAAACTTGAGTCCTTCGCACTCCTTCTCTTTGAGCAGTGCCAGGATCTCCTCAGGATCAGAAGACGGTTCCAACCCCTTCAGCAGCATCGATTGCCGCTTTTCACACTTCGGTGTGTATGAGTAGTGCTCCGTCGTCGTTTCCTTTAGGAGCTCTTTCACTTTCGCGTAGCCCTCCACTGTATTACAGTGGATGGCATGGCGATCGTTCCGCAATCTCTTTATGTTAAAATTATTACCAATGACCAACTTACACAGGTCCTTGGTTGCATTTACCTCTAGTTTATAGGTGTTGATCGGAGGCACCTTCTCCTTCTTCTTCTTCTGCTGCTGCTGCTGCTGTTGTTGTTTCTGCTTCTGCTGTTTTTGTTGTTGCTGCTTTTGTTGCTTTTTTTGTTGGGCGCTTTCTACCTCTGATTGCTCCCTCTGCCTGCGTGCAGTATGCTTTAGCTTAACAGCCAGCATTTTTTCTTGCAGCTTTTCAATGCTGCTGCTAATGTCTTTAATCATTTCATCCTCATCTTCCGATTCGGATGACGCTGGGGAAGCAAAGTTATTATTGCCCCCTTCATAATGATCATCATCTTCTGTTAGCATATTCACATTCACTCTTTTTTCCGTTATTTTAGGAGGGGTTCTCAAACTCCTCCTCCTTTTAATTGCTTTCGCAACGTCACCGGCAACACCATTGTTGCCTTTTCCAACTCCCGTTATGGGAAGAGCGGAGCGCTCTCCACCATCCATCACGTGACTTTATTAATTTATTTACTTTTTGGTTTTGTTTTGATTAAAAAAAAAAACAGAAAAACAAAAGTTCCAAGTTTGACCTGGGATCGAACCAGTATCCCACGCTTCGATGACCGACGCCGCCAGCTGCTGGGCTACCGAGTGGATTGATTATTTCGTAACGATTATGAATGATGATTATTTCGATTGTCTTTAAATGGCACTGGATCACTATACTTATGTAAAAGCCGAACACGTCAACACATCTATCCACTGTCGAGGTCTATGAACGACTGTCAAATCACACGGTCTTGGTGGCCAATTGACGGATCCATTTCTTGACTCTATTGCCAAATCGTATTTTCAATAAAGTTGTGTTTTCGTTGGTGGTATAGGGTGAATCACCACATTGATGCCACACAAATTTGGGAGTAAATAATCGTTGATCATAGCATAGTACTGATGTCTATTGACAAGAACTTGTGCTCCGACGGGTTTTTTTTTGTAGAAATAAGGACCGATGGTGCCACCGGTTTATGTACAATGTGCACTGGCATCTTGTGAACTTCCTGAGGATTGTCTTCTTTTTATTTTTTTTATTTATATTTATATATACAGTATGTCCCAAAAATCAACGTCAAGCCGGCAACAGGTGATAGGTCAAGTGGTGTCTGTTATCAGAAAATTATAAAAAAAAATCTAAGTCATGTACTTTTAAAATTATTGGCACTCAAACAAATATCGAGAAATCTGACACCCTGTGACGATCTTTCAAGTGATGTGACCGCAAATCTCTACTTTTCTTCTTTTTTTTTTTGTCGTGTAACCCTGAGTAACTCTTCTGCAAATTACGGTCCAAAATTGAAACACAATTACGAGTATATCGGTTTTAACTAAAATATTGCTTTTTTGTCCATCCATGTATCTGAAAATCATTAATCACCCAACTTGAACTGACTGTACTGACCAAAAAATGTACTATGCCATTTTGGCAAGTAACTTTAAAAGATGGCGTATTTAGTCTGGATTCCAAAATGGTATGACACTTCTAAAACCCGATTCATAGTTAAGTCTTTTTAGTAAGTTGAAATGAGCACCAAGTGTCAGCGAGATAGACAGTGACGCCGTGGTTAAGATGGATAAACACGCCATTTCGACTAGTGTGAGTGAAACAGATAGAGATGCCACCCTTGTCATTTCATTTAATTTTTTTCCCATCACAGAGCACACAGAACACTACGTTCTCTTGGTGTATATTCTCAGGATCGCGTTGTTTGTTGCGCGACTAAACGCCATCTACCGATCTTGTATTTTACAACAAATGTTCAAACTGTTTACCCCCAGCCGCAATGCAAGCTCTGGTAATAAGACGGGCATATCTTCTGGAGCTGATGTCTTCAACGGCTTCTGCAACTTTTTGACGCAGCTCGTTCAAATTTTCCCTCGGCTTAGAATAAATTTTTTCTTTTAGTGCTCCCCAGTATAAAAAATCCCGATCGAGGAACTCTCTTACTGTGCGAGTATAATGAAAGGAAAACCGAAAAACCACTTGTGAAATTTTGCTTCAAAGACACGATAGAAAATCAGTTTTGCATCGAATTGTTACTGGCTATCCCACCCGCCGTATTCACTAGACTTGGCTCCTTCCGACTACCATTTGTTTTCATCGATGTGACATGCATTAGCTGAGCAGCAGCTACGAGGAAGTCGAAAGTTGGTTAAATTTTACACAGCTAAACTGTTTTATTGGCGTGGAATCCATAAATTGCCTGAAAGATGGGAAAACTTTGAATAAAATATTTTTTAATTTCCCATCAAAAATTAGTGTTTTATTTTCACAAAAAAACGCTCACTTCATACCGGTTCACTTGGTATACGTACTCAGGTTGATGTGTCTGTATTATATCATGCAAACAAGATAGAGAACGGAAAACTAAAAGGTTGTCGAATGAGTAGCCGACGCGAGAGAGACCTTTTGAGTAAGCTGATACGTGCTCAAATCTTCGAAGTCCATACACATAGCGAGCCTTCTTTACTTCCACAATCAACCTTACCATAAACCTCACATCCATATAGTAAAATTGGCAGTAAGAGCGTTTTTGCTAGCATTTTCCTTATTGTAGGTGGTGTAAACAATTTCATTGACCAGAGCTATCGAAGGCCTCCCCAAACCTTTCCGATAACAGCATTAATATGGTCATCCCCGGTAAGGGTGTCATTAAAGATAAGTCCAAGATTTTTAGCAGTTCTGACATATGGGTCGATTTCTTGACCAAGTTTGATTGGCGGCAAGGGTGAAACTCTAGATTTTGTGGGGTTTAAGCTCAGGAAGTTAGGTTGGGCCCATCCAACTCTCCGTGCAACGACAATTGAACATCGTCGGCATACATATGGATCAGGGAACGTCGAGAAATAAGAGACAAATCGTTGATGTACATTGAAAACAAAATAGGCCCAAGTATTGATCCTTGTGGAACGCCGTCCGAAACTTTAAGGAAGCTGAAAGACTTTGCGTTGCAAATCTCTTTACTAAGTAAGAGTACATTAGCTTTTCTGACTCTTTTGAAAAATTGTACATGCCGTATCGAAACCTTTAGAGAAGTCTAAAAGTAGATTATGGGCATTATGGGCATCAATTTCTGATGGCTCAAAGGTATTTTGCCCGGGTTCAGTTGCGAGAGCTGTAGGCATTGTGGTACTTAGGGTACTTTTTTCCAATTTTTAGCTCTTTTAAGGTTTTCCATGTGTTTTTGGTGTACCTATTTTGACTCAATCCATTTTCGTAGTAGATCGTTTTCGCAGCTCTTATCTCTGACACTACTTTATTACGCAGATGACAATACACACGATGCAATATTTCAAGTTTGTGTCGCCCCCAGAGATTAAAAGATCTATCTCGGTCTTGCATCAGTTGTATGATACTAATGCTTAAACAAGGTGGCGATGATCTACGAACAACCTTAGACTTCACAGCAAGGTTTTTATCAAAAAGAAATCTCATCTTGCTGAAGAGGGCGGCTTACAGTCAATTTTTTTTTTTATAATTTACGCGCGCGCCTAAGGGGTTAGATACCATTTTACTGTTGTCTGGTCATGGGCGAAAAGGTAGAAGGAGGAGAAAAGAAAATTGTTTTTGTAGCGGTTTGAAACTCAGGTGTATTTGGTTTCGATATTCGCTCTCCAGGGGTGGGAGTCCGAATAGGACGGAGAGATTTTTCTTCACTCAGAGTGATTCGAAGGTTATAATTCGCACTAGTTCTTTGTGCTTGAAACTCTACAACAGCCAAATCTACGTGTCAGTGTTATGCCTTCACACGCAGAAGTTTTCTTTCTGAGTCCCAGTTACACAAAATGACAAACTTGAAAGACTTGTCATGGGCAGGAATCGAACCTTGACCCTCCGAGTGAGAAGCGATTGCTAGTACCACTATACCACGGCCACCCCATTGTATGACACTTGGGGTTGAAGATTTTCTTCAAATTCTCACTCGGAAGTGTTGGTACTCCAAAGAGCACGGCATCAAATACGGATCTAATCCGCCAATTGCATGGGCACTGCGACCTTTTGTAGGGGGCTCAATTCTTTTAATAAAATTGAAAATCTCTTTGGTGGAGATTTTGAGAATTTCGCCAGGGATTACAATTTCTGAGGAAGTATCGTGTCCTTAGAGCCATGTGTTCCGCAGTTTCGTCGTCTTCCATGCAAAGAAGATATTCAGCTTCCCAAATAAGACCAATTTAAGACTATTATTATTGTAGGGATTTGATTCTTTGATTCTTCGATCTTTTGATGGTCCATTTGGTCTGGCCTAGCCCTTTGGTTGCGATATTCTGGCGCTTCGTCCACATATACGAGCACCCACCCCGGTGTCCATCTTTGATCGATCAATATACCACTTGATACCTTTAAAGTATGAAGTTGGGCTTTTGTAGTTCCATGCTTCTCGACTTGGGATCACTATATTGAACCTTCTGCCGAAGCACAGATTTTTAGCGAGGCGGTAATTTATGAACTCTTGCAACCCATTCCCTTGAGGTAGTCTGATTAACGTTGCCACTAGATGTCGAATCAGTAAAGTCGGCCTAAAATCTCCTCGGGAAAATTTTAATTTCGTTCACTGCTATTGAGGCCGAAAATCTTACCGTTCATAGCCCAATGTTCTTTAATTTTTCCTAGGGCGATGTTCTCTCTTGCGCATCATTGGCTCAAGGTTTCCGAGGCACCCTAAGTGCGGTGTAGGTTTCTCTGCAACACCCTGAGTGTAGCCATAATCGTTCGGTTCGTTTATTGTCGACTCTCTGCCGTAAGAGAATTTCGCCAAGAGAGTGGCACTCTGGTCTCACTCTCGTAATATGAGCTACGTTCTCTGTCTCTTAACTTCTAGGTAAGACTGAATTCACTCTACTTTTAGGTCTATTCTGCGGCAGTTGTTTTTTGTAGTAATCGGTGAGTTGTCTGAATGCTAGTTGAGGGGAGCTCACCTGCTCTGTCACCCACTGCGGGTATGCAGCCGTATGAACGTTGTTGGTTTGCAGTCTATTTGACAGACTACTGGCGCTGATTGAGATGGAGGTAGCTGGAGTTTTGTCAGAGTTTTTTAGGGCGAGCATCAGCTTACTGAAAGACCATGTGGACGAGATCTCTCTGTTCCACTCTCCAGTTTCTGGTGTTTAGAGCTGAGTTCTGTACATCCAACGACGCAATAATTTTCTCTCTCACTAGGCCTATACTTTGGGGAAAGAGAACGGAAACGAATCCTCTTTGACTGATATAAGGTTCAAACCGCATTTCTCATTGAATTTAGAGAACTTACTCCACAGCCATTTCGCAGTGGCTGGATTGGAGCAAACAAACACGACCCAGCCAGCCCTAATTGTAGAGCTATTAAAAGACGTCCCGAAGCTCAATCGAAACATCAATAACCCCCTCCAGTATTAGAGCCATTTGTTCAATACTAAGCGGATTGAGATTAAAGTCCTCCGTGACTACACCCAGCCTGATACAGGGCGGTATATTGCAAAAGGGACCTTGTCGACTGTAAAGATTCCTGTTCGGACTATTGTAGCTTATGACCTCCGGGGAGTGGAGTCGTCGTATCGGGTTCGCTTAGCCTCTATGGCGTTGCTGTCGTTTTTATCAGTGATCTGCTCTAAAGCGTGCTCTCTAGAGTTACCTTGTTTCAAGGCTTGTTTGAACCGTATCCTCCCAGAAGTTCTAGTTGCAATGTAGCCGGTAGATTTTAATGACTCGTTCTTAGAATCTACAGCTACTTATGGTACACATACCTCATCCGATAATATGCTAATTGTGTCATCGTACAAAGTGTCTGAGTCTGTCATTCCCATTCCCATATAAGCAATAGCCCGATCGCCAGTTTTTACTTCAGGGGGCACAAGTGCGTCCTTGTTGGTTCCTCGTCGTCGCTCATTTTCGTCGGTGTTAGGACACATGCAATGAGAATTACAGGCTTGCGAGTGCATGGAGCATACGTAGTGTGCAATACCAAAGGGAGTTCATCGGCTGTGAAATAACCAACGCTGCGCGGCGGTTACCCCGTGGCAGCAATGAGTTTTTCTGCATCGGTTACTGAACAAAATGTTATGGTAAAAACTGGTTCAACTTCCAGTTGGTTTAAAGCTCAATCACCCGATGCAATAAATTGCAACACGGCTTTAGTTTTTGCACCAATTATATCTTATAGGCCTTGAGACCAAAGTCTTTAAGTAGAATTTTTATAATATACCAGACAGAGGTGCAGTGCAGTGTATTTTGTACAAGTTTCGTTCCATATATGGCTCCATGGCCAGGCAGCTTGTCCATGAAACCATTGTCTATCTGTTAGTTCTCCTAGAAGAATTAAGATAAAGTTTCAGCTTATTGTTTGTTTTAATTTTCCTTCTTAACGGAACGCAAGGACGTTACATAAATAAAAAAACAGATTAAGTCTGCAATTCTAAGATAATACGCTCAATCGATTTACTCACTCCACATCTATAAATATTTACCATTTCAGTGAAATCCGATTAGTTGCTACCTCAAAAAAACAGCCAAACTTTTAATTATTTAATGCTAATCCGCACCATGCCATCCGCAGCCTCCCCTAACACACAGTCTTTGCATGTGTATGTTTTTCAGACATACATGCGTATAACAAGGATAATAAAAAACGTCTATAAATCAAACACGCTCGCACAAAAAATATATCAGTATTCAGTAGCATTTCCGGGCCTGGAAATTTCCTTTTACCATGTGCAAATGGTCAAGAACCCCACCGTCATCTATTCATGGATCAGCTTGCGTTTATCTTCCCTGTTTTGTCCAAAAGTTACGACCATCAGAACCACAAAAACTGTGGTCGTCGTAAAATTCTTATTCTACACTCGTCTGCTCACACTGTACTCATTTATACTCGTATCATGCCCCTCCGACAGAAACTATCCCCCAAAAAGGGATTGCCGCGCCAACATGAAAAACCAATTTCAACATCTGCGTATATTTATTTCCTCAACTTAAAGTTGGCCCCTCTTTCCTTCGTTTGATGCAGGTTCCTGTTGATATTGGAATTTCATGTCCCGCGACGATTCAGCGTCGTTGGAATTCAGATGTTGCGTATACCGTAAAGTCCCGCTCTGTTAAACGCCCAAGATATGGGCAGTAGAAAAAGCTGTAGAAAAATTTAATTGCATGCGGATTTACGACATCTTATTTCAAATGCATCGAAACTGACAGCGACATCGGACTCAGACGCCACCGATAATCCCCAACAAATTAATATTTGTAACGCGACGACTTTACTCTCATCAATATTTATGTGGCGAAATTATTCTTGTTAGTCGGCCTGTCACGAGGAGGAATTTTTTTTATGCCACCTGCTGAGTGCCGTATAACCAAGAACCAAGTTCGTAGAGAAGTGCCTGCCTTAGCTCCCAGTGGTGGTCCCTGGTAAACCCTTACTCATGGAGGATAAAATGGCAAGGGCACGCCCGGCCAGTAGCATTATACTGGCTTACGGTGTCGTAGGGAAGAGATTGAAAAGATGTGAGGAACAAACTAACAACCCCTGACGACGACTATTGACGACGTGGATCATCTGCACATTGAACATTCGAATTCGTAAAAGGCCGCGTGCAGTGAGCAATTAGCAGAAGCCCTTGTCTGCTATCACTGCCATTCAGGAGTGCGATGGGGTGGGCCGGATATAGGGATGATGGAAAACTGTGAAATATACATTATGGTATTCAGATGCGGATTTGCCATATGCGGCAGACTAAGGCAAGAAGTCTTGAGTTTCCGACACGTGATCGAGTGTCCTATGATGCTTAATTCGCCAATATAAGTCTGATACATGCGCCCATGCTCTTGCGGAAGACAAGAACGACGCCACCGAAGAATGTACAATTTTAACGTATAGCCTACAAAACACCAAGTTTGCGAACAGACTTAAGTTTATTGACTTTGCGGTGGGACGAACTATCACTGTAGTAAGCACACGGTTTCCTCATCTCAATACACATAAAGAGACTTGGCGGTTTGCGGATCATGAAACTCTAAATCAAATTGATCACATTACGATAGACATTAGGTATGCCTACAGTATTCTGGACGTCCGAAACTTTTGGGCAGCCAACATTCCATCGGATCATCACATTGTTGCAGCCAAGGTGCGAATGTGGATTTTCCAAGCACCACAAAAAGGAAGAACTGCTGTGAGAATATATAACACAGAAAAGCTGCAATCGCAAGAATCTTTGCCGCACGCATATCTCGAAATATCTCAACAACGTGGCAACGTACTATCAGAGATGCCGCAACTAATGTATTGGGTTTCACCTGAGCACCATAAGGAGATCCCTTTTTTGGTGAAGAATACCGACAAGCGCATTCAGCTAAACAGGAAGCCTACAAAGGGGCGCTGCAATGAAACACGAGAGCTGCTCATGAGCTGTGCGAACATAAGAGACGAGAAGAACAACGGCTTCTTGAAAAGAAGAAAAAAGAGCGCGCTTTTAGCAACAGATAAAAGAATGTCCCAAGGCAAGAAAACCCGCATAGAAGCCCGTAGAGATGGAGAAGGAGACTTTGCAATAGAGTCACAGTCTTTGCTGAGATTATTGAAAAACTTTTTCTGCAGACTGTAAGACCAACATCTTACCATCAGGCGGAATATGCTATTCGACCTTGGTGATGATAGCCAAATAGGATAACAATACCTAAGCTTAACGGCTGCGGTATTCAAAGCTGCTAGAAATGGCTTTTGTGGAGAGCGTGCACCAACTCATTTCTCGGACCCGGTCACAAGAGTGTGTTCCTGATGAATGGAATCACAGCCTCGTTTGCTGGATCCATAAAAATGAAACCACCTCGAATCCGCCAACTATAGAGGTATAAGTCTCCTCAACATTGCATACAAGATCTTATCTGCCATATTGTGTGAACGTCTGAAACCCTTCGCCAACAACCTGATTGTTTCCTATCAGTGCTGTTGCCAACCAGGAAAATCCATATTCGACCAAATCTTCACACTCCACCAAATTCTGGAAAATATTTAAAAGGTCCAACTCGATACCTACCATCTTTTCATCAATTTTAAGGCCGCATATGACAGCATTTATAGAGACGAGTTATTTAGAGCAATGTCTAGTTTTGGCATCCCTGCCAGACTTGTTCCTCTGTGCAGAATGACTATTGAGAATGCTCGCGTCGGTAGCGCCTTAACCGGGACCTTTGATGTAAAAAAAGGTTTTAGACAAGGATTTGAGCTATCATGTGACTTCTTTAACATCATACTTCAAAGAATTGTGCGGAACTCACAACCAATAACGTACGCCGATGATATCGACATAATTGGGAAAGCTCAGCTGGGTCCATTCGCAAGTGTTGAAACGGAAGCTGCCGAAATGGGTTTAGTAGTAAACCAAAAACCAAGTATATGCTCACAACAAACGTGGACACACAAAGTTGATGAATTGGACAGAATGTCACACCCGGTATCTATAATTTCGAGGTAAATAGTAAGGAACTTTGTCTATCTCGACTCTGTTGAGAGCAACACCTCAAAGAAGAATCACTCTTGCCAATCGCTGTTTCTTTAGGCTAAGAAAAAGAGTAAAATATATTCTCAATAACATTACATTACAGTTTAACAAAACATTGGTAATTAATATAGTTTACATCATAGTTTACATTTATGTTTATAAATTTATGAAAGTAACATTTAGGTTCCTAAATTAATAGACTTTGCAGGCATTCAACTGGACAAGGAGATTTTTGATTACTGAATTATCAGCTCCGGCGATAACTTTTGATGCGATTTTCCTCTTAAGAGCGATGGCTTCGACTTTCTTTGATAATTCATAAGCTCTTTTGAGAATGGAATGTGACATTCCAGCTAATTTGGCTGCATTGAAGCCATACGATTTCGGACATGCTCCTGACGAGTATTTGTATAAAAAGACGACTGTTTCTTGTGTCGGATCTTCGGTATCTTCGTTCTCCACCATGCAAGCCATGTGACCCAATGTAATGCGATTATCCTTGTGGAAGTAGTCGATTAAATTGTGATAATGTGTGTGTGAGGCTGCAATAGCTGTTCCGTCATAAGTTGCTGTTCCACGACCTAATTCATCCAAAAGAACTAAACTATTCACTGTGGCATGCTTAAGAATCAAAGAAGTTTCATTAAGTTCCACCAGGAATGTACTGTGGCCTGAGAGAATATCATCTTGTGCTCCTAATCGCGTAAATATGCGATCAACTAAAGAAAACCTGCAACTTTGAGCAGGCACATGACATCCAATTTGCGCCATGACGACGAGAAGTCCAACCTGCCTCATTAGCGTACTTTTACCACCCATGTTCGGGCCAGTTAATAAAGCTAAAGGTGCCGTATTGGAAGAGCCTAAAACAATTCCATTTGAGATATAAGTTTCTGCAGCTACACATGGATGGTATCCCTCTTCAATCTCAATGAATGGTGTCTCCGCATCCTCGACCAACTCTGGAATACAAATAGAATTCTGGTTGCGTGCATATTCTGCAAGTGAGCAGAGAACATCTAAGTTCGCCACACTATCAACGCACTGCTTCCATATTTCATAGTGATTGGAAAATTTTTCGAAAATTCTACGGGACAAATCACGCAGGACATTGTTGCGATCATCTTCGGCTTATTGCATTTGCTTTAGGAAACTCTTCGTCTCGTTTGTATGGAAACGACGGACAGGTTTTGATCCTTTTTTCTGTCCTTCTAAGAAATATTGACTACCAGCCTTTCTAGCATGACTTTCCGGTACTTCTAACTGAAAACGTTTCTTGTCGGTGCCAAAGTAGCTCAATCGGCAACCGAAATGCTTTTCCTGTTGCACTAGATATTCTTTGAGTTCCTGGTTTATTTCTTCAATGCGCGTCTCGGTATTGTCGAACTCGGGATCAACGCCTTTCTCTGGAGCGATAACGCCGGTCTTAAGTGCTTCTTCATGATTGAATGCTTTCTTGAAGAACTTTAGGACTTTGCTCATATTGGGAAAAACACCATCAGGATGGAGTTGGGACAAACGCTTAACCAATGCCGACTCACAGCTTTGGAAAACTTCGGGGATTTTTGTAAGGCTTTCAAAGCCTTTCAAAATGCTGATAAAATTCTGAATCTTCTTCTTATTGTAAATCTTCTCCTCAAACAGTATAGCTCTACCATCCGGATGACTATCTGCCACAGCTTTATTGCCAAACAAATGAATTTGAGCCAAATGTCTCTCAAAATCGGGCAAAGGGGCCATAAGAGCACGAGCTTCCTTTAACACCCATCGGTTGCTATTAGTTCAGAAATGGCCTTCTGTCTTTCGATGATGACATCAGCGTTGCAGCTTGGCGAGCACACCCAATAATGAAGCAAGCGCTTACCAAATTTGGTACAGCATTGATCCAGAGAGCTGTATAGAGAGTGTTCTTCGCCAGTAATTCGGAGATTGGACAATGTAATGGAATCCAGCACCATATGGTTTCTCATCCGGTTTGCCTTGGCTTTTGGTTTGCACGTGTTCTTTTCGCCATCAGCATCCAGCATGTCAGGGGGAGTATACATGTGATAGCGTGCCATCGGCAGAACTTTCTCCTCAAGACGGCATTTTTGAAGGTAATTGATGCAGCCACCCAACGCTTTCAAGGCCAGCTTGAAATCGTCACGCGGTGTTAGACCAAGGTGGTCACCTTCATTTTGCATGAATTTGATGACTGTTGGCCAAGTAACTTCACTCGATTTGGAATAATACTTTTCACCCAAGTGTTTCAGAGTTTTCTCGGCGGTCCAATTTTGGTTTCCTGATGGTAGATATTCCTTGAGTACTCCACTTAGAATGGTGCGATAGATTTGTTGACTTCGCAGTGATAGTGAATGCTTTTCAGAGACAACCAACACCGGTACATGGTGTGACAACAACGTAAGAAATCTTGAACAGCTCTTATCATCTTCAAATTCTCCAATGTAAAGATCACCAATTGATGTATCGATGAAGCAGATTCCGTACCTACTAGCTGCACCTCCATCCAACTCAACAACGGAAAGCATATAATTCGGTTGATAGTTGGGTGTAACCTGGCACTGTGATCCAAACACCTGAGTTCCCCTGTTCGTTATCTGGCATATTTCCCTCTTCACAACCTTATCGAACTTCGAGGTTTTTCTTTCCTTCTTACAGCGTTCCGTCATCATGTCTGGAGTTTCTGTTTGTTCCACACGAGCAACCTTATAACCTCGATCCACGAGAATCGTTGCCATCTTCTCAAAGGACACTTCAGGGAACCCGGAATGAGCGAATTCTCCTCTCATATAAGTGAATCCTAATTCGTTCACACCGATATCAGCGTCCATGTGATAGAGTTCATAGAATTTACCAACTTTGAAGAATAGTACACAATCAAAGTTATCCGACTTAAGGATCCACCATTGACGAACACCAGGAGTTAACGAATTCAAGAAACTCTCAGGCACCTTAAGCGTCGTCGAATCATAGTCGGGATCATCGGGACGACGACCTTTTTTATCTCGGATTTTGTCTGGTTTAAGAAACTCCAGCTTATTGTGAGGCCATACAACTGGTTCGTCTAGAGATGATCCAGTGTTCACAATGGACTCCAGTTTCTTTTCTTCTTTTTTCGATTTAGCCACCGGTTGTTCATCTTGGATGTCTTTAAGCTTTTGCATTACAACACTGGGTTTCCCATTTTCATTATCCACTTTGTCCACCTTATTATCGCTGTCATTTTCTCGATCGGAGTCTTCATCATCTGACACAATACAAGCAACTTTTGAACGCTTCTTTCGGTGGACAATAAGTTCCTCATCGTCAGAGTCGCTTAGGTCCTTATCCAATTGCCGCTTGATTGGCTTTGTCGGAGGTATATCCTCTTCCTCTTCTTTGGGTTTCTTCTTAGGGACATCTTCTGTTTTTGGTATTTTTGATGCAGAGATAGCTGGAGACCTTGAAAAGTACTTTAACAAGGTATGATTTGGAGTAACACTAATACGCTTGGACATTTTGGACAAATTAATCGAAGACAATCAATGAGACTGTTGAACCAGACACAATAAAGTGGCGTTCTTGCGCCAAAAATCGGACAGTAGTAAGGCCCTATCCCGAAAAACTAAACAAACTCCATATAAGACCTCGATCATCCCAGTCCTACTTTAGACTCTATCGAAAGCCGATGAAGATATCTTCAGTCGTTTTCAGAGAAAAATCCTTCGAAAAATATTCGGTCCCGTTTGTGTTGATGGACTTCGGAGCTGTACAGCGACATCGACTTAGTTAGAAAACTGAGCATCAGTCGCCTGTGATGAGTAGGACATGTAAAGCGAATGGATACCAATGATACGGCTCGCAGAGTATTCGAATCTAACCCGGAGGGGCAGCGCAGTGGAGGAAGACCTCACCTCACCACTTGGAGTGCGCAATCGGAGGCAGTTAGCTAACCACAAGAAGTAAAAAGTCAGCCAATTGACAAACGAAATCTTAATTTATTACGTTAGAAGCACATGCGTGTGTAATAGTATAGGAATCACCACTAGTTTAGAAACTGATCGCTTGAAGACTGAGGATCCAGTCTAAATAGGTGCCACTCCTACAATGTGGTCCTGTCCTGGATGCACTTCAAGAATTCTTCCGAGAGCCCATTGTGAGGGGGGAGCTCGTTTGTCTCGCAGAAGAACCAAATCATTCACTCGAAAGTTCCGCTGCGCTTGTTGCCACTTGGATCTGACTTGGAGCTCATGAAGATACTCGCAGCTCCAGCGCTTCCAGAAGTCTTGCTGCATCTGCTATAACTGCTTCCATCTAGTCAGGCGATTGGTATTAGTATCAAGTAATTTGGGCTCGGGAACTGAGTTGATCGCACGTCCAACCAAAAAGTGCCCTGGTGTTAGCGCCAGTAGATCCGTTGGATTATCAGACATCGCAGTTAGAGGTCTCGGGTTGAGAACGCCTTCAATCTGTTTGAGCACTGTGTAGTATTCTTCAAAGGTCATTATCGTGTTGCCGATTGTCCGTTTTAGATGATGTTGGACACTCTTTATGGCGGCCTCCCATATGCCTCCGAAGTTCGGGGCACTTGGAGGAATAAAGTGCCAGATAACTCCTCGGCTGGCAAATTCTTGTGCTGCAATCTCAACCTGCTTGCGATACTCAGATAATTCTTGTCTCAAGATTCTGTTAGCACCAACAAATGTTGTAGCTCAATCGCTATAAATATCCGAGCTGTACTCGCGTTGCTCAAAAAACCGTCCAAGAGCGGCAAGAAAGCACTCCGTGCTCATGTTCCCGACCAGCTCCAGGTGTATAGTTCTTGTACTGAAGCACACAAACAAAGCTATGTAACCTTTGTATGTGTGATGGCCGCTATCCTTGGAAGCACGAATTTGATAGGGACCGCCATAGTCCAGACCACAAGACCACAATTTTTCAGATTCCGGTACCGATGCATTCTTCAGTTTCCCGTCTAGCCTTAGGATGCCTTCAGCGTTTAAAGATGGATTCAATTTACGAATCTTACTCCTCACAGGAACGGGTTCGCCTCGAGAAAGACAAGAAATTTCTTTAATAAAATACGAGTATATATGCTGAACGTACCTTAACCAGAATTGTAAGGCGTCTCTTCGTTCTTTGGCAGTGCACCAGCTTGAGGTTTCATGGGGATTTCCCCTAGTGGCATCTGCAAACCGCCAACATCAAGCGGTAACAGCAATGAGCTGGTCCAAACGGGAATATCTCTTCAACATTTCGATACTCTGGTCCCAGTTTTTCGAGATATCACCCTTAGGTAGGCCACAGCAGCATGGGCGACCGACGATGCATCAGCGATTTTTAGCGATATTTAGCGCCTCTGTCACCTTTGCACACACTTTAGCTGCAAGCAAAGCACCATTGAGCTCCAAGCAGGGAGTCGTTATTTGCTTTAGCGAGGCAACTTTTGACTTGGCCATTAGAATCGATACTCTGGTCCCAGTTTTTCGAGATTTCACCCTTAGGTAGGCCACAGCAGCATGGGCGACCGACTATGCATCAGCGAACATAAGTAGCTGTACGTTGTAATCATCTGGGGATGTGAAAACCCACCTTCGAATTTTGATGTTTTCAATCAGCGGAAGCTTTGCTCGAAACCTAGACCAGGGGTCGTAGATTTTGGCTATATCGGACAGCTGTTGACGTTTTGTAATTGGTCCTGTGGTTGGAGTGATATTGACATGGTACCCAATATGATCAAGCTGTTAGCACCAATAGATTCCTAGAGCCTTAGTGGTCCGATCTGCATCCAGGTCGCAGAGAACGTTCGGCGCAACAAAGTTCTCTGGGAGGCTTTGGAGAAACGTTAACGAATTAGAGTTCCACTTTCGTAGTGGGAAACCACCTCGCTGAAGCATTTGCTGAAATTGCTCCCGAAGAATTAGACCCTCGTCCACGGCATCCGTCCCATGCAGATAATCTTCCATGTAGAACGACTGCTGAAGTATCTGCGCTGCTTTTGGAAACTCTGCTTCTTCGTTCTTGGCCAATGTATGAAGTGTTTTTATTGCGAGATACGGAGAACAGTTCAGTCCGTACGTCAAAGTTAGCAAGCGGTAGACAACAGGGACTCCATCCCTATCCTTCCAAAATATCCGCTGTAGGTCCGTATCACTCTGCTCGACAAGAATCTGACGATGGCAGATGAAACCAATTCGGTGAGTTCGCCACCTTAGTAGTATACTGGATCGATCGTTCTGCAGCTTAGGTTCCACATGTAAGCAATCATTGAGTGACATACCTGATTTGGTCTTCTTCGATGCATTGACAACCGTTCTTAGCTTGGTCGTGATGATGAATAGAACAGACACGGTTCGGCTCGATGTCTTCTTCCACGAGTTCCATATGGCTAAGATTCTGATATTCAGCCATGAAGTCCTTATACAATCCTTTTAGGTTTACGTCTTTCTCCAGTCGCTTTTCGAAAGAGCGAAAGAGCTTGAATGCATCCGACCTCGTTTCGCCTAAATGCTCTGGCTTGAAGGTAGCCTTGAATGGATAGCGTATGACGTATCGTCCAGATGTAGTTCAACGAATTGTTTGTTCATAAAATTTCTCGCAGTGTACTTCATCTTGGGACATGTGGGGTGAGATCTGAATATCTTCTTGTTCATGGAACTGCCACAGGTCCTGCAACAATTCATCAAGATCAGGTACACTAAACGCACATGTGGTGGTGGTCAACTCTCGAGACGTTGTTGGTGGCAAGCGCCCATAAACCACCCACCCTAATTGTGTTTTTTGTGCTACGGGAGCACTTTTGTTTACTTGTTTGATCCCCTCTTGCAGTATTGAATGGTATACATCAGCACCTAGAACAAGATCGATTGCCCTAGGCTTAGTGAAGTTGGGGTCTGCCAGTTCCACACCTAAGAACGGGCGAAATTGTGCCAAATCCAGCTGCCTAGACGGCAGTAAATAACTCAGTTGCTGAAGCACCAGTACAGCGCTATCGATGTGGAACTTTGGCTGCTTAAGAGAGCTTATAACAATTTGCACCAGACTCGTCACCCGGCCTACCAAAACACCTCCAACGCCAGTCACAGGGACCGAGTTCTCAGTTCTTCGAAGATGCAGTTGCTGTACGGCGTACTCGCTAATGAACGATGCTTGTGGCCGGCTATCTAACAGCGCTCGTAGCTGTAGAAAGTATCCAGTAGCAGATCGAACACCTACCATAACAGTGGCGAGTAATACAGGTCCTGGTGGAATAGATGTATTAGTATGAGTGTGATAAGAGCTTACATTGCCCAATATAGATTGCACGTCATCATGCAGCATCGTGTGATGCTTTTGTTGGCATTTGCAGCATGTACATGCTGATGTACGCTGGTGAGCTCGATGATCAGCTCGCAAACAATTCCAACATAACTTCGCCTTCTTCACCATCTCCATACGCTGAGCCGGAGTTTTCTGCTTGAAATCCACGCAGAACATTAAAAGGTGTTTGCCAGTGCAACTGGGACAGGTTCGAGAAACGGTTGCTTGATGACTCCGCACGGTGTGGCTGTTCGATGTTGTCTGACCAGGTTCCTTGGGTATTGTCTTTTTGCCAGTTGATGCCATAGCTAGGAGGCCTCGAAGGCCTTGATTTTCAAGGAATTTCTTCAGCTCTGCGTAAGTGGGAAGGTAGTTTGGGGATCCTAACGACATTTCCCAATTTTTGCGAGTAAGGGAGTCCAATTTGTCGGTTTAAAGGACCACCAACCAATCGTCCCATTGGTTAGTTGGACGCCCTAGTTGTGTTTAAGTGCCCTAACTGCTTCAGTTGCTCCATCCAACAATCTGCGTAATCCATCGGCAGACTCCTCATTCATCGACGGCAATTGTAAAATGTCCCGCAAATATATTTTTACTACACGTCGTGTGCTGTCGTAAAGGTTTATCAGCACGTCCCAAGCTGTAGTGAAATTGATTTCGGTCACTACTAGGTTTTGAATGAGGACCTTGGCTTCCCCTTGGACTGAGCTCTTCAAATAATGCAATCGCTGTTCGTCTGAAAGAGAAATCTTTGAAGGCCAGCCATTCTTGAAACATGCCGTTGAACTTAGGGACCTCAATCGCTGGGAGAATGGATTTAGCAGCAATCGCCTCGCTCCTCACATTTTGACTGCCAGCGGTGGCGTTTGGATTTTGACGTAACAACTTCTCGATCTGGTCATTGAGTTTACCCTGCGCTTCCGAATATACGGTTACAATGGAGATGAAATATTCAATTGTCATACCTTTACTTGGGTCTTTCACAGCTCCGGGTGCTTGGAGTTCGTCATATTCAGCGCCGAATTTCTCCCAGTAACTGTGTAGTAGATCCTTTCTGCCAATGAAATATCCCTTTGTCTGTTTTTCCTTTGCCGTTTTGTATGTGTTGCTATAAGATTCTGTTGCTGAATGTAACTATTTTCAATTCCACTGGTACTGGCCACCGTTGGGAGACGCCTTCCTTCCGTTTCACCTGTAATGAAAGAACTAATAGATTACGGAAGGCATGGAGGCAAAGATAGGATTCCTCCCTTTATTTCAGGATTATTTGAGGATTACCAGATATCATATACTTCCTTTGATGACAGCTTCCTTGTCATAAGAAGCACCCTATTGAGGACTTAGTTCAAAGAAGAAGCCACAAAGAAGAAGCAGCCGATGTATCTGTTTAATTCAAATTTTGGTTGATTACATTCATCTGAAAAGAGGGTTCAATCAAGATACCATTGAACATTTTTGGATACAAAAAGCAGCATTACGGCTTTGTGAGTCGGAATCATAGTTGGAATATCAAAGAATGCGTGAAAATGACGGTTTATTCTTGATTTCATTTCATTTTATGTGTAGGTCTTCCCTTTTATTACTCACTTATACAATGTGGTATCTACTCTCATAGCTGCCACTGACAACTAGGAATATAAATGCGGAAAGTTGCACCCCTGACTTACCCTCCTCTGACCGGACATTTAATTCCTGGAATGCCTCTCCTTACCAAATCTATTCAAATGAATTTGTGATTCATACACGCAACATTTTTTTTTTAGTCGATAAACGTCAAATAACGGGAGATCTATACTCTACACGTTGGTATACGGTGATCCACACTGTAATAAGATTTTCCATTGTTTAGAGTAGACTATCACGTACAGGTGCATCGTTCAACTAACTAAGCCATAATGTTTGGCACTGCATGTACAACAAGAGTTCTTTTAGCTCTTTTGTCTTCCTTAAGACTGATGGCCTGTTCAGTCTTAGAGATGTTTGAAAATCCATTTCATATACGATCCACTTGTCAGGGTCCGAGGCTCTACCATTGCTAGCTTAGTGATTCAGTACGTAGCCAGAGTATCCTCTATACTTTCTGAATTGGCTCCTACCCATGACCTGAAAAATACCTCTTGAACTCTTCCATCTTACCCATTTTACACTATGCTCAACCTCTCTTTTCATTCCGGGGTATTAGGATTTGTAGTAATTTATGGGTGCTGCTGAGACGGCTACCATTTGAGGCTAAACAACGCGTTCAAGGGATGTTAGGTAGGGAAAAAAGAGAGATACCGGTGTGCGTTGGTTTTAAATGTTTGTAAGTTATACTGACTAGGTTTCTACAACGAGCATCGAACTTGTCGAGTTCAGTCTTATATTCTCCAGATGAGTTCTGAAACCAAACCCCCTTTCCCGCCTAGCCACTCCATTTCCCCTGGGCTGGATCAAGGTGTCGTATGACCCGTGCCGAAGATCAACCTGGCTGAGGCCCCAGCATCTCCAAAAATAGTTCAGCCGCGAACGGAGTATCCGGATACCTGGCGACCTCCGGATCAGCTAGCCTTATCTGTATATAGCGGATCTCTGTAGAGATGGACCACCCTTTCTCCGCTACTCGTGGGATCACATTATGGATAACTCAACAAACAAAACAAAACCCGAGGCAGCGAATTTTAGTGAAAAACTTACACATGTTCCCTTACAAAGTGCAAACAGTGCATCAATTAATGCCTCCTGACCGTCAGTCGCGTGTGAATTTCTGTAAAGCCATCTACAATCTCAACAACAAAGAGGACGATTTTGTGTCGAAAATGATCATGAGCGACGAGGCACATTTTCACTTAAGTGGTTACGTCAATAAGCTAAATCTTCGTTTCTGGGGCGCTGAAAATCTACGTGTGATGCACAAAGAGCCATTACATCCACTCAAAGCCACTGTGTGGTGCGGCGTTCACTCGGTAGGAGTGATCGGCCCGTATTTTTTTTGAGGACGACTTCGGCAATACGGTCACTATTACTGGCGAACGCTACAGGGCCATAATAAACGACTTCTTACTGCCGGAATTGGATGAGTGGAGCTTGTTGAACATGTGGTTTCAAGAAGACGGTGCAACCGCACACATAGCACGAGCCACAATGCATACTGCGAAGGAAGCGTTTCCTGATAATCTCCCGTTTTGGTGATTTATCATGGCCAGCAAGATCGCCCGTTTTAACCATCCCAGTCTTCTTTCTTTGGGGCTGCTTGAAGTTGTGGGTTTTTGCCAAC
The DNA here is from genome assembly GCA_949129095.1 of Volucella bombylans. NCBI lineage: Eukaryota > Metazoa > Arthropoda > Insecta > Diptera > Syrphidae > Volucella > Volucella bombylans. The sequence goes on along the minus strand of OX422143.1, from coordinate 179,529,508 downwards.
AAGTCTCAGACAATCGCAGCCCTTAAGGAGAATATTTGACAGGAATGCGAACATCGGAAATCTTGCGGAAAGTCATGGAAAATGCGATAAAATGGGCACAAATTTGTATCAACTCTGGCGGCATCCACTTGGCTGATATCATATTTTCCACTTAACAGAAACAATTGTAAAGGTCCAAATAAAGATTTCCATCACTCAAAATCCAAATGAGAGGATTTACGAGTCCAGGTCTTCACATTTGAAACGTCAATGCTGCCGGTAACTTTTGTTGTCTCATTTTCTACTCACATATTGCGCCATATGAGTCTTGAAAGGTGACGGAGAAAAGGCTGTTAATAGAATATGCAAATCTGTCAGTGCTTTGTAGTGATACTCCATGTGACGCCTTACATCTGCCTGACGAATTACGTAGCTCTCTTACATTCATTCCAACTTTTAGCTTCTTAGATCAAAGCTACTAAGTAAATTGCGAATTCAATACGAAGCAATAAAACATCTGCTCATTGATTTCTATGAAATGGCCAAAGTACGCCTTCTTAATGTTATGGATCCATTCTGAATTACCTGTCCAGTTGGATTTTTGAAAATATTTTCTACCTCATCCCTGGACCTATGCACGAGTACTCATTCTCGTGCCACCAATTACATCAAATTCGAAATGACTCGAATAAATGTTTAAATGGGTTTATCTGCTCATAAAATAAATTTTAAACGAATTCACACATACGAGTACATATAACGATAATTTTGACGTTATTTCAAAAAAAAAAAAAAAAAAAAAAAAAAAATATTTCCCTCTGTTCAGCACCTACGAGTTTGAGCAATTCCTTTACAACTACGAGTACGTCTACGTATTTCCACGGCTGGAATATTTATTTCTCGCTGAGTAAACACAATCGATACGGATGCGGCTGGGCGGGGATTTGTTTAACGTTCCCCCTGTAATTTACTGACGACTTTCGAATTCTTTTTTTATTGTGATTTAACACATTTAATTGCAAAGGTGTTTCAACTCGTTTGCTGTTTATCCTTGAATGAATTTAAATGAGCAAAAAATAATAAATACGAAGTTAAAGATTTATAGCTTTTCCTGTGTCTCTCCGCTTTGTTGGATGGATATTAAGAACAACAAATCCAAAAAACAAAAAGAGCTAAACTTGAATAAAACAATGAAAAGTCTAAAATCATTTGGAAAGTCCTTTGGTGGTAAGCTTTAGTTTTTTGCTTCTGGACATATTTTGCTGCGTCAAATTCCATGAATATCCAGTCGTTAGGCAGACATTGCAGAGGAAAATAAATATAATTATTGCCGCACAGTTTAAGCATCGATTTTCTGGATACACCTTTCCCAAAACAGTGTTGATTTGGGCAACAGAGTTAAGGATGTTGCAGGGTTGTCAACAGCGTAGCATGACGTAGTATACTCGTATGTACCTATGTAGTTTTGCGAAAGAGAAGAATGTTATAAAAAGGAGGCGAACAAATCTGTAGCTGTAACATTGTATCGAGGATTAGAAGCGATACCCTCACACCCCAAAGGCAGGCGACAAGCTTCATTTCATTTCATTTCATTTCATTTATTTACTTGGTATGTACAATAAGATTTACATCTTTTTTAGTACTTAGATATTATAGATTAGCTAACATAACTTTAATAGCTTAAGATTAATACTATAATAATAGTAATAATAATATAAAAGAGGCGGAATAGGACCTGGACTCAGGGTTGGGTTGTTAAGGAACAGACGTAAAGGAGGGCTGCACTTTTAAATTTTGCACGGTTAGATATCATTTTGATACGCGGTGGGAGAAGGTTCCAATGTTTAACAGCGTGGATGAAAAATAAGCGCGAAGAATTTAAATATTGGCGACGATGGGGAACGATACTTAAATTTCTTGCAGAACGGTTAAAGACAAGTTTATTATATAAATAGGGTGGGGATTTATTTTGAATAATTTTATGTAGAAATATGCAGTTTCTCACATTGATGTACTGTTGTAGCGTACAACCTAGTATCTTTTTGGTATGTTCTGAGATATGTTCGTATCTTCGAAGTCCATATACATAGGGAACCGCATCGTTGAATGCCATCTTCAATTTGTTTAGTGACAGTGAATCGAGAGCGCTATAGACAACTTCAGAATGTGTAATGAGAGGTGCTATTAAGATCAGTAACAACTTACGTTTGGTTTCAACGGGGGTGAAATACGATGTAGGCCACAATTTGCGTAGGCAGCCGTATATTCGGCCAATAACTGCATTAGTATGATTATAACCTGAGAGGTTACGGTCAATGATAAAGCCAAGGCTAGTGCAGTGTTCAACATCTGTTATTTTACTGCTACCTAGGTACAAGTCTGGCAGGATACTCAGTTGAAAACGTCTTTTAGAGATCGGCATTACTTGGGGTTTTTTTGGGTTAAGAAGCAATCAAGCAAAGAAGGACCAGATAGAAATTTGGGTAAGATCGTCATTGATGTGGTCAGCAAGTTCATCAAGCTTGTTATATGGTTTTGCTAAATGAAGTTGCACGTCATCTGCATAAAGGTGGACAGAACTATAGGTACAGACTGATGGAAGATCGTTAATAAACATACAGAAAAGAATAGGACCCAGAATTGAACCTTGTGGAACTCCTTGAACTAAGGCCTTAAATATGGAGGTCTTGCCGCCAGAAATGACTTTCTGGAATCTCTCGGAGAGAGCGCTGCCAATAAGATGGGTAGCCCTATGGCTAAAACCAAACAAATTTTTGAGCTTCCAGCTTAGAATGTTATGATCTACCCTATCGAAAGCATTCGAGAATTCAAGTAGGCAAAGAAGACTTATATTACCCTTGTCATAATCTTGCCTTATTTCATCTAGTAAATTTATGGTAGCGGTAGAGCAGCTGTTTCTCGTAAAGCAAGCTGTGGTTAGTTACATGACTAAGTATTTGGTTTTGCAGGAATTTTCGAAGATTTTAGATAAACTGGGTAATATGCTAATCGGTCTAAAGTCAGAAGGGGCATCACTATCCAATTCTGGAAAGGATATCGACGCTCCAAGATCCGAGGTTGTGATGTCAGGTATTAAAGGAGGAGGAGGTTGCTTATCAGCATCCAGCTCATCCTTTTTGTACACCCTTAAATTAATGGACTCGAATCCGAGCCGAATCATGCCTTTCGTCTGCGCCAGAGGATTAAGGGATTCCTTATTGTTCACAATTAACCCGCATCTATAAGAACCCCTTATTTCCTCCAGTTTCGCGACTTTCCAGTCATGAGTCCGAAGAGTCGGGTTGCTGAGCCGGATGATTTCCAGAATACTTTCTGGAGAGGAGGGTTCGGCTGGAATCCAGGTACGAGTTCGAGGTCTACTAGGAATGTCTTCCTTAGATACGACCTCGAGTTTTGCACCTGGCCAAACCTCTCCTAAACCATCGATGGCCTTGGTGAAGAGATCGAGAGATCTCTGGTTGGAGCAAGCGATGAGCTTGACATGGCCTTGGTGCCAGCCAGCGTCGCTTGTGATAGGAGGTGGTCCTGGGTTCTCCCGCATGATGGCCAAGAAGTTGCTCGAGAGCTTCAACTTGACCAATTGCCACCGTTCCGGTGTAATGGAACCGTCGGTATCGCTTCTGTCGATCACCGCGATCACCAATGCGTCCTTTAGGACTTCATTATAAGACCTCAGAGATCTGCTGTTGGATGGCCCAGGGGTTGTGGAACTGTGGGTTTTGGGCCTCTTGGAAACCGGTACAGTTTCCTCCAACGATCTCTGGCGCTTAGAGGAGTCTTTTCACGTTTTGGGAGCAGTGGAAGCAGTGGGTAATCCGTCTTTTAGGATGTTTTTAGCCCACTCAACCTTGCTCTTTATTTCCGCACTTCTCTCAACCTCCGGAATTGATCCGAAGGTTTTGGTGATGCGTGAAGCATTTCGGCGTCTTATATAGAGCGCCTTAGATGGAGCTTGCCGATGCGGCTGAGCTCCAGATTCCTCTTTGGAGGAAGGAGTTTTGGTAGCAGCAACAAGTCCGTGGCCTGCCACAAACAAAACGTGTTGGGTAGGTGTAGTTAACAATACTCAGACCGACGGAGGACGCTAAGTCTTTCATTTGAAATGCAAGAGAGTTGTTTGCTTAGTAAGTCAGCATTAAAGTCGCCGCACACAACAATATGTTCATATAGTGCATAAAAGTCCGAAAGTGCTGAAAAATATGGCAATGCAGAGCATCTTCGGGTTTTATTGTATGCGCAGGAGACAAGACATTTAGTAGTATTACAGTCACTTATTTCCACAGCAATGTACTCAATGCCGGATTCACTTGATTTAAAAATTTCATTAGATTTCAGAGTTAACCTACAGTAGACTGCAACACCTCCACCTGTGGTATCAGTGATTCTGTCATTCCTATGCCGTCTATAATTTGGGATATCGTAGATCTCATCACGCACATTCGGCTTAAACCAGGATTCACTTACACAGATAACATCAAGACAAGAAGTAGAAAACAAATACTTTAAATAGTCTAATTTAGTGTAATTTAAACCTCGCGCATTTACGAGTAAATAACATATTCGTAGTCCATTATATTGCTGCGAAATAATTTTTGCAATAGTGTACGTTGTACGTTGATTTTTCATTCACACTGTTTGTCACACTTAAATTACTTAAGAGCATAGTTTAAAACAAAGGCAAACAGAAAAAAGTGCATTCCTTGTACATGAGAGGTGGGAAGGGGGGAAATTAGATGTGAGTGACAATGAGGAGAAACACATATTGAAACAACAAATTACAAAAATTAGGAGTATTCGCATTAAAAAAGAGAATATAAAAGAGTAAGAATTATGAAAGATTATTCGCATCAGCAGCAGCCAGCAGATCTTGCGAGCTTTCAATTAGAAAGCTTCTTACACTCGCCGTCTTCTTAACATAAACATTTCCATACCTTGTGTGCACGTGCACGGCAAACAGTTTTTTTTTTCGTCGCAGACTCAAAGCGCTGCTTAAGAGAAAACGCGTCTTCCTTGTAAGGCTCTCGTAGAGGTAGCAGCTGCTGTTTGATCCAATACCAACGTCAGGCAGGCGAAGTTCAGTGGCATTATGCTTTCAGTAACCTGCTGCTGACATCAATACTGTATTTCTCTCTAGCGAGTTGCTGAATTTAATAATGATGGGAGGTGGAATTGTCGCATTGTTTGTTTTTTTTTTTTGGTACGAAATATGTTTATGAGAAGTGGTGGCTTACAATCAATCAATGGAGTGACAAAGTCGATTGAATAAGCTTTTTAAGTTCTCATCAGACTGGGTGGGTACACCAAATAGCACGGCATCGCAAGAGATCTCCTTCTTTTCGAACGTTTCGCATTGCCTTTGGAGGGTTCTAATTTCCTCATGATGTTGCCGAGATGTTGCAATGGAACTCGCTTCAAGCCGCTCGATACGATCAACCATGTTGGCGATGGTTTTGTTAACCCCATCAAATTTACGTTTCGAGCACTCAGAGTTTTGTTCGATCTTCAAAAGGAAATCACTGTGAAGCCTCGATATTTCATCCGAAAAACTCTGCCGCAATGCATTGAATTGCTTGGACAATTGCTCTTCCAGAATCTTTACAGTGACGGGTTTACAGTCGCTGGGCGGTTGTTTTTGCGCCGGGGAAACTTGAGTTGGCGTAGAAGTCAGTGTTTTTGTTGTCGCAACTCTTGTTCGGAGATTTGATGCAGACATGATTGCTGGTTTGATAAGACGAGGGAAACTCAAATCAAGCGGTATACAAGCAATGGCAAAATAAATTTATATAAACTTAAACTTCACTTTATTTCTTTGAAAATGACTTAGGTAATGAATATTTTTCAAATGTTTAAATACGAGTTGTTTTCAAATAAACTTAGTCAATGGTTTTGAACGTTTTAGAATTAAATTAGCGATTTGTCACTTAGCTTTTTGCTGGCTTTAACCGAACGAATTTAAATGCTTCTATTCGTGTGTGAGGACCATGACGAACACCTGTTCTGCTGTAGAAGAAGTGCAAACATTTTCAAAATTGCCGCACGACGAAGAAAAAACTCAGATGAGACTTAAGCTCCGATAAAATATAAAAAAAGAAAACGTGTCATAAAACACGCTATTGAAGTGAAACCACGCCGAACTCACCGACATACTAGGCAAGAGGTTAGAAAATTTGATTGAGGACATTATATACTTGCACCCTATCAATTGTAATAATTTAATTTTTCATCATTCTACAAGTATACGAGGAAAGGGTTAGGACATTTTTTTTAAATGATACTCGTATTACCTATTTATACACTATAAATTGAAATTTTATCAATTTTTTTTTCAATTTATTATCATTATCGTCTGAATCATTCCCCAAGCATGAAACAATAGGCTTATGATAACTAAAATATGAAATATAAATTTTCCATCGGAATTTATCTAAATATCTAACAAACACTGCCTCAATTGTACTACCAGATTTCGTAGTGGATGTATTACGATCATTATTCATTTTTAGATTAAATTCGCGATCTAAAAAGTCTATAAATGGTTGTGCCTCCTCTAAACCGAAATTGATATTAAAATCTCCACTTAAAATAATGGGTAGTTGAGAAATATCTTTATTTATATACTCGCTATCGGGAACATTATTACTATAAAGTAGAAGAGATTGGATAATAAATTCCATTATTTTTTTCAATGTTTGATTAGGAGAGATATATATAGCTATCATTACAATTTGCTGGCCAATCGACTGGCCCATGTCTTGAGATAACACGCTCACCATACTTACTCTTCAATAAATCGATTGTAGCGTGTGCTGTGTGGCTTGTGGCACCACCCTGTTGAAACCACATGTCGTCCAAGTCCATATTTTCCCATTCGGGTCAAAAATAATCGGTGATCATGGTGCGATAACGCTGACCATTCACAGTAACGTGACGATCGTTATGGTCGACAAAAACATATGGCCCAATAACGCCGCCGGCATGCAAACCGCACCAAACAGTAATTTTTTGTGGAAGAAGTGGTGACTCATGAAGCACATGTGCATTTTCACCCGACCAACGCTTATTGACGAACCCATTGAGTCAAAAATGAGCTTCGTCACTGAAGATGATTTTGCGATGAAATTCATTATCTTGGCGCATCTTCTCCAGAACTCAATCGGAGAATGTACGTCGCTTCAAATGATCCATCGGCTGTAAACCAAGATCCTTACGCAAAATACGTCATAATGTGGTCTGAGCGATGCCCAATTCTTGAGAACGCCGTGGAATTGACTGATTTGGATCGTTTGCTACGGACGCCTGAACGGCAGCGATATTTTCGACACTTCGACCAACCCGTTGTCTCACTGACACGGCAACATCACACCACTAATATGTAGACTCAAATTTTTGCACTAAACTTGTTATTGCCTGTCTACTAGGGCGAGAATTACGACCGAAAATTGGAGTTAACGCTCTTAAAGTTGCAGTCACCGACTCCGAATTTCGGTAGAAAATTTTTATAATTTGCAGACATTGCTCGTTCGTGTACTTTACCATGATGAAAATGTTGAGTTTACTTAATAAATTGACAGTGACAGTTTGATGATTAGTGAAAGAGTGCGTTCACAAATTAAATTCAAAATTGTCAAGTCCCTATTGGAAAACCCTTTAGTTGGGATGGACTGGCTTATAAAGGCAATTATCGGACGGGTTACAATCTTTTGCGACAAAGCTGACCGGACTACCACTATCAATTAAAGAGTTACACGTTATTACTTTGTTTCTCAAGCCTCGATATAAAAAAAGCAAGACGTACATTTTCATGTGTATCGATCTGCTGCAAACGGCTATCGTCTTTTTCGGCCGCCACATCGGGACGGTAGTTTTTGGACACTGAGTTGAAATGTGCCCATACAGCGAACAATTGAAGCAACGCACAAGGGAGGCGGAGGTAGATGCTGACAATTCTCGTCTATAGGTGCTTGTGCTACGATCTCTTGTATGGAGAGCATGTAGCTTACCATATGATATTTTCTCTTCTGTTACGATTCCTCTTCTGCAGCTGCTTGTATACGTCGTTTGTTGTGCCGTGGCGTTGAAATTGTTTGCGCAAGGTAGTCCTCAATTCTCCGAAATTATTGGCGGATGACGTTCGGAGAAAAATTGCTGCTGTTCCAGTTAGCAGGCGTCGCATTGCCATGTACTTAAAATGGTTAGTACAATAGCTCAGTTTTAGGGCTCCTTGCGCAGCTGTAAGACTTTCTTCTTTTTCTCCAACTTTGAGATGATGTCGTCGAGATCCTCCTCGCTGTCGTCTAATGCCGTAGGAACACCAGCATTATTTAATGCAGCGGCGACACCAGCTTCAACTGTAGCGCTGACAGGTCCATTACTAGTGCCGGCATCGTCTTCCACTTCTTGATCAGACACAGCACGTGGACGTCCGCTGTCTTCCTCCGCAGTAAGCAATTGACGCAATTAAATCACTGTCGCTGTTGAAGAATATTCTGTCGATTCTTCTGTCGAGCTTCTTTTAAATTTTGGTATACTCGTACTGATTTGTATAAATCACCATCATATCAACTATTTCATCATTTGGAAACCGATATTCAACTAATCCCACGTTTGGCAGAAATCATTTTTCCGTTTCATCTTTGGCGCTTGCCATTGTCGAACGTTACCCATCTTTCATCACCGGTTATGATTCATTTCAAATGACTCGATTTCATTGTGTTTCAAGAACGAATCGCATATCCATCATGTTTTCGTACTCTACTCATGTATCTACCTAGCTGTAAATGGTTCGACAGTGCTGATGCCCAGAGGAACGCCAGTGTAAAATTTTCGCATTCTAGCGGAATGACGATAAAATTTGCTGCAGCGTTTGAGATCTTCGGGGAAAAAGGATGCAGCAAATTTGGTAAGAGAGTTGTCATTTTCTTAGTCAGGTCGTGCTACAAGTCTAAAGCATTCAAGAAACACAAGCGAAGAACCAAAGCATTGCGTCTTATAATAGACGCGAAGTTGAGTATTCAACAGTATAACACGATAAGGCAAAAGGCAAAAGATGCTGGAAGCGATTTATTTTCTCCCTACTACATCGTTCAAAATGCAAAAGAACAATGCTATCCGCCAGAACAAAGCATTGTAGTCACCGACACATCTGCAGTTATAAATTTGCAAGACCTTGTTGATTTGACCGCGAAAAGAATTTGTGAAGCGCAATCCGAAGTTATGGAACAAGGACAGCATGAACTATTACTCCTAACCTACAAGTGGGGATGTCACAGAAGTTCTGCGCAGAGTAGATATAAATAAACCTTAGCGGAGCGATTCAGCGACGAAAATTTGTTTTCAGTTAATTTAGTGCCCATAAGGCTTCTTTGTGAGAGCTCCAAAAGTGGTGTTTGGCAGAATCCCCGGCCAAATTCGATTAAATTTTGCAGACCTGTTCGCTTTTCAATGACTAAAGAAAAAAAGGATGTCGTAAGAACCGAATCTATAACAATGCAGAATAACATCAAGAATCTTGTTTTAACGAATTTTAAAATCAAGGATTTAAACATCAAAATAAGTTATAATCTAATTATGACTATGATAGATGGCAAAGTTTGCAGTGCCTTATCGCAATACGATTCAGTGCTACATACCACTGTTAAAATATTTTCAAAATTATGTAAAGTGAACACATCGGGGATTCAAAAGCAAACAGAGACTTGCATATTCGTTTATTTAAATGCAAACAGAACTAAATTTCCCTTTTTGTCAAACGTCAAATGGGCGCAAAAATTGGTGGTAGAATATTCCACACGAGGTACGAATCGGCCATTTGCATTTGGAATCTCGGAGCGTTCACTACAAAAAGTAAGTAGTTTTTTAAATTACGAATTGTTAAACTAAAACTTAATTTTATAGAGAATAAACTTCATTTCCTTCGCTTTACCGTACCTTGTAATTTGTTTTTGGATAATGGTGTAGGGAAACGTCGTTTGTTCCAGAACGCTTCCGAAGCACATGCAACAACTTGATCAAAAAGTTGGAATAACCACCGTGTGGCGCTCCCATTGTTCCGATTTGAGTTCTGTTTGTTTTGTTAAGTTGGTAAATCTGTTGTTGACATTCCCTCTAAATCTTAGCGTCATACGAGTAGCTTGACATTTGCAAAAGTTACGTACCCAAGAGTACATCTATCTCCGTGTGTTTTGGCGATTTTTTACAATTTTAGAAATGGATGCAACAACGAACTTGTAATAAATTTTGCGTAAAACACGGATTTCATTGTGCGTGAACGTTGGAAATGTTGGAAAGTGTTTCGGTGTCTCTAAAGAAAACGGTCGTTTACCAGTGGCACGAGTATTTCAAAAGTGGTCGTGAATCGTCAATCGAAGATGATGAACGCAGTGGCAGAGCAGCGACATCGAAAACCGACGAAAACATTGATGGAGTAATAGAAATGTTGGTCAATAACCGCAAATTAACCATCAGAGAGATAGCGGAGGACTTGAACATTGCCTATGGATCCGCCCAAGACATTTTGGTTAATGATTTGGGTTTCCGTCGTGTAGCAGCAAAGTTGGTGCCAAAAGACCTCAATTTCATGCAAAAAAGAGACCGTGTTGACATCGCAAAAGAGATGATTTGCGGGGCTGAATCCGATCCCACATTCGTCAAAGGGATCATTACTGGAGACGAGACGTGGGTTTATGAGTACGACACGCAATCCAGACATCAGGCAAGTGAATGGCGTTCACCAAATGAGTCAAATGAGTCAAAAAAGAAGGCAATGTTTAAAGTTTTCATGGATTTCATGGAGACAGTAAACAAAGAGTATTACTGGGCGTTATGAGACGTTTGCGTGAAGTAATTCGCTGAAAGAGACCAGAATTGTTGACAGAAAACTCGTGGATTTTGCACCATGATAACGCACCGTCGTCGCACAGTGTCATAATTATTCGTAATTTTTTGACGAAAAATGCAACAAATACCATCCAACAGCCACAGAATTCACCTGATTTGGCTCCCTGTGACTTGTTTCTGTTCAATCGAGTTAAAAAACCATAACGGGGAACGCGTTTCAGCCGCCGAGAGGAAGTAATGGACAAATCGCAGGAAGCACTGATGGACATACCGAAAACCGAATATACAAAATGTTTCGAGGATTGGATCAAGCGCTGGCATAAGTGTGTTGCAGTCGATGGGGATTACTTTGAAGGGGACAATATAGATTTAGATGAATAAACTTGTATTTTTAATTTTCTGAATAAATTCCGGGAAGGTGGTATATAGATGGACTGCTTTAAGTCAGAAAAGCCTTTAACACGCCAAGCTGAATTTTTATCTGAAAATTTACCACAAGAACTTGGGTTATGAAAACAACCATGCAAATGAAGCTCCTACGAGAGCAGCTGTAAGGAAAACAGCTGAATTTGTTGGAGTTTCGCATAGGACCATATAGAAAATATTAAAAGAATAAGAACAAACTGAAACAGTACAATCACCCAACAAGAAAATTCCTCATCGGCACTGGATCACTGAATTAGATGACTTCGACTTTGAATCCATCAAAAGAATGATCTACCATTTCCACCAATTTGACAAGAAAGACGTTACATTGAGTGCCCTTAAGGAACAAATCCGTCAAGAACTGGAAATTCGGATAAGCAAGACATCCCTTTGGAGGTATCTGAAAGCCAAAGGATTCATTTTTTTCCCAATAGGGACTTGACAACTTCGAATTTAATTTGTGAACGCAATCAGTCAGTGACTGCAATTTAAGAGCGTTAACTCCAATTTTCGGTTGTAATTCTCGCACTAGTAGACAGGCAATAACAAGTTTAGTGCAAAAATTTGAGTCTACATATTCGTTGTGTGATGTTGCCGTGTCAGTGAGACAAAGGATTGGCCGCCTCGTTCGTGCGATTTAACGCCGTTTGACTATTTTCTGTGGAGCTACGTTAAGTCATTGGTTTATGCCAACACGCCGACGACGTTGGAAGAGCTCAGAGCCAACATTGAACGCGAAATAGCGGCCGAAATGTGTGGCCGAGTCGTTTAAAAATTGAGTCCAACGAATCGACCGCTGCAAACGCGCCCGCGGTGGCCATATGAACGAAGTCGAGTTCCATTCATAAATGTTTTGATTACACTTTAAGCCGATAATAAAGTTTTTGAAATATCTCAAATGGTTTGCGTTTTATTTAAAAAAAAAATTTGTCAAGTCCTTTTTGGAAAACCCTATACTTGCATGCCACATTTTTACCGAATTCCACTTTACTCGTACACTTGTTTTCCGTTAGTTTGCTCATTGACAAAAAATTCTTTCTCAGCTGGGGACCATATAGTACATTGTGTAACAGAAGTTTACATCTTTCTGTCTCCAAACACACGACACCAATACTCTCAGAGAAAATGAATTTGTTGCCCGCTAGTTCAATTTTTTCTTGACGGCTTTCCATGTGAGTGAATGCCGCCCTATTGCAATACATACCACATGACAGGTTGATCCGCTGTCTAGAATCCAAATTGAACTATGGAATTGTGTGTATGTGTACTTGGAGAGGAGAGGCACAGTTAATATTTTGTTTAGTTGTATGTATATTTGATCGACACGAAGCAGCATAGCGTCCTCCTTTTTGACATTTATAGCATTTCACTCGTAGTGTTTTGGTTTGTTGTTGCGGTTCCGTTGCCAGCTTTTGTTGGCAAAAAATGCAGTTTCATGTGACTCTTCTTTGTTATTATCAGTCTCTCTCTTCTTTTTTCTTCCTCCAACAATTTCGTCTTTAGAATGTTTGTACTGGGTTAGCTGTCCCGTGATTTGATGGCAATAACAAAATTGTCGTAGGTCCTGGGTAAGCTATAGGGAATTATGATTACGAGGAGCTCATCTTGCAGTTTACGAGTATATTCCCTTTAGCTGATGGTATGATGGTATTAGCTTTGATTGGTTTTTTATTTGCATAAACAGATTTTTATGTTTTCCTTCGTGCATGTTCGAAGGTTGTCTTCAGTACCAGCACTTTAGAATCAGAAGATTTGCCGTTCACTCTTAATTTCTTTCTGTAGCAGAGGTCAATGTCTTCCTTGCCAATTTCCAGACCGAACCCAGTGTTTACAATATTTACCGCGATGACGCATTCATTGACAACAATCGGGACATTGCGAACATCCAAATAGTTGGTGTCTATTGACTGGTCTGCTCTGCTGAGACGTTCTTTGCACTCATCTAGTTATAGTTTTAGTTTTTCGTTCTCCTTTTTTATTTCATTCGTAATTTTTGCAGATTGCTCCAATGCAGTGAGATGGTTGCTCATTGCGATGAGCGTAGTCCCTGTAGAAGAGATCATTTTTTTCAAATCGACGATTTGGTTGTACACTTCTCTCAGAGAAATCTTGTCAGTAACTTCGCAATTTGCCGTTGATGATGACAAAGACAAAGATAACCTTTCCGTATCATTACGCCTTTTTGAAACACAAATCGAACAGTTCCATATTTTTTTGTTCTTTAGCATAAAATCAATGTCTGCTCGTGTTAATTTTGTGCACGCTGCATGAAAGAAGCTACTGCATTCATTGCATTTTATTTTATTTGAGTCTCTAACAATTTGGCAACTCGGCATTTTTCGTCCTTCCTCTTTGACGGCTAAACAACAACATACGAGTATATTACCATGCCCTTACAAAAGCACTGTAACGCAAAACTGGGAGGAAAAGAAACAGCCGAATTAGCAGAAAGTTCAATATCAAGCACATTTGTGAAAACAAAAATATGAAGCAGCCCCCAACCTCGAGGATATCCAAAATTCTTGCAATCGAAGCAACATCCAGAAGTAGTTGGGCTGAGTGGAACATACTTGTAGTCACCAAACGATTCTGGTCGTTGCCTGTTTCTCATCCTTAAATAATGAAAGCTTCATTGAGAGTTATTATTGAATTACCACATGTAACGAGCTGTGCAGTATCTTTTAGAGTACAAGAAGTATGAATGCCATACGTGCATATGTCCCTATTAGTCCGCTACTTACTAGGTGGGGTGAAAAGTAACCTCCTTGGGAATGAAAAAAAAATGTTTTTAATTGTTTGTTCTTATTTTATTCAATAAACGGGACTATTAGCTTGATACACTTATTTCAGCGATTTTCCAACTTCTTGATCCCATCCGAAAATTAATTTTCCGGAAGGTCTGCAAAATACTCCTCCATGGCGTCGATGATTTCCTCGCGTGAGCTGAATTTTTTATTGATGAGCCATCTTTTGAGGTTTGGGAAGAGATAATAGTCCGAGGGAGCCAAATCGGGCGAATACGGTGGATGCGACAGCAATTGGAGCCGTAAGTCATTGATTTTAGCCGTGGTTGCGATGCTCTCGTGCGCCGCCGCATTGTCTTGCAAAAACAATAATTTTTTTTCGCTTCATGTGAGGCCGTTTTGCAGCGATTTCGGCCTTCAATCGCCCCAATAATGCACAGTAATACTCGTTGTTGATGGTTTTTCCTTTTTCGAGGTAGTCCACTCAGAGTATGCCATGACAATCCCAGAAAACCGAAGCCATAACCTTTCCGACCCATCAAGCCTCCCTCGGCCGTTTCGGAGCACTCGTGCCAGCTTCAGTGAATTGCCAGGCACTCATTCTGTTCTCTGGTGTGTAATAGTGGATCCAATTCCAATCCGATTCCGCATCATCAAGTCCAAACACTCTATCGAAGTGCTCTCGCGTTCGTGTTTTTGATCAGGAGTGAGCATGCGCGGCACCCAGCGGCAGGATAACTTTTTCATATGCAGAATATTGCCCAAAGTATGGTGTGTGCGCTCAGTACTAATCTTTGTGGTATCTGCTAGCTCGCGCACCTTCACTTTCCGGTCGGCCAACACCATTTCATGTATTTTTTTGACTTTGTCCTCTGTAACATCGGAGGGCCTGCCGCTGCAGACTTGATCGGTAGTGGAGTTGCGGCCACCACGACACTCTCGAAACCAATATTTGACGGTGTAATCTGACGGAGCATTAAGTCCCATTTACAATACTGTGAGATTCGAAACGTGGTTCGAAAACGAGAGCGCATGAACTGTCAAAAATATTCCCGTAACATGTAATTCAATGTGTTCGTTTACAATAATGCAAGTCTCGAAGCGAGCATCGCAGTCAATTTCGAAAATCTGGAAAACTCTCGCATCTCGCAATGCGTGACAGCTAAATTATTGTTGTTTTCATTATGAGCTTGTTATTAGTGAGTGGTGTTTTGACGCATCATTGTAAACAGACGTCCGATGTCTGAATGCGACTCTCGTATCGTATCTCGCAGTATTATAAATGGAACTTTAGCCCCATAATATTTATCCAACTTTTCTTTTGTTTCCTTCGCCGTTTTACCTCTCAAAAAATAATGTTTTATGAGAGAACGAACATCGTTTTTGTCCATACTCAACATGATGCCAAACACGTCAGCAACAATCAGCT
The DNA here is from genome assembly GCA_949129095.1 of Volucella bombylans. NCBI lineage: Eukaryota > Metazoa > Arthropoda > Insecta > Diptera > Syrphidae > Volucella > Volucella bombylans. The sequence continues at coordinate 179,514,073 of OX422143.1, read as the reverse complement.
GTCAAAACAAAACTAAAGACAGTATCGCCCTGAAATTTGGCATGTCTGCCTAAATATGAACGGACTTCAAGGCACCATAACCTATTTTGCAGTAGCAGCGCATTCTGGCGGTCAAGGGGGTTACTTTTCACCCCACCTAATATAGTATATACTTATAGCTCAAAAATTACTGCTCTATTTATATAAAAAATATTTTTCTTTTATTTTTTAATTATTTAATTAATTAAAAAAAAAAACTTGCATGCACATAAGGGCAAAACAACTTCCAACGAGAGAAATGATGATAATACAGAGGGGTTGATGCGCGCAGCTGCCACTGATACTGCAATTGCAACTGCACTCCATCCCACGGGTCACGGTCACTCTGCCGAATTGTTAAATTACAAAATGAATGCTGCATGTGTTTACATAGAAGACAAACTCCTTTCTATTAAATGGTAAAATACAAATCACAGAATTGGCGAAGGAAATCCTTGAATACTGTACTCGACGGGCCCTCTGAGGAGGTGATAGAAGATCAGTTCTTCTTTTTGAAATGTTTCTCCTGTTTAAATTCTCTTCGAGTGTCGCTGAAACGTACGTTTAAGATGGAATTCATTTGATTAAAGATGTCCGGAGCTACAGATGGCTCCGTTTCGAAGTTTGAATCGTACCGGCGGCGCACTTGACGATGAGGACGAAGTCGAGGAACCTGTATTGGCTGTGAAGTGTTGAGGACTAGCGGGTGAATCGCTAAAAGCAGCAGAAGACAAATGCTTCAGGATGAGAAACCTTCAGTTTGCTGAGGTCTTATCCAAATTCGAATGATTACGGTGATCTCACGATGAGGTAACATAAATCATTACTTTTTGTTTTGTCCAAAATTTCGAAGAGTTTTTCTGTTGGTCATCGAAATCGACCGTTCTCCAGAGAATTTGAGCTGCACTTCGGACTTGAAGAAGCGTTTATCAATGATATTCAATTTATAGGTACGATACATTGCAGCTTCGATCATGTCGTTGTGGTCCATCATGCGCTCCTCATAGCAGGCTAGGTTTCCACCGCTTCCATACACATCACGGACAGCAGCATCGTCGGCCTTCTCGTCTTCCGTGGTCATCGAGAGGGAGCGGGTCAATTGACTGAAGCCAAATTTGGAACAGGGTTCACGAACATCTCGTGGGGGGAGGTCTTCCATATCGTCGTTGTCCTCTATCATGCAGTACGAATGAAGAAAAAAGGCCAACTGTTTTCTGTGCAAACGTACCTTGGGTCTGTGTTAGTGAAATCTGCCGTAGACGGAAAGAGTGTAGCTGTTGTCGACCTTGACTGCTTAAACGCCGTTGCCGAGAGATGCCAGATGAATCACGATGATCAACAAAGTAATGCAGCTAATCGTAAACAAAATTGATTTGTGTTTACCTTTATCATACAACAATTACAGTAATTATCTCTCTCTTTATATTTTTAAATATTCTCTTTTTTACATTTGTACATCAATGGCCAATGTTCATTTATTTTACCTTTTTATTTATCTCCGTTTAGCTTGTGTTTTTGCTTCTCCTGTGTTTGGTGGTTATTCCGTCCCCGCATATGGAATTAAATGCTTATAATAGTGGGTTTAGTTCTAGCGAGAGTGATATGGATGTTAGACTATACGAAATGATTCGTGTATTGCGTTCACAGATAAAAGGCATTCACGTCTGTCATATTAATGCTCAGAGTCTGAAACCAAAACTGGATGAATTTCGTCTGCTGTTCATTAACTCTAGTGTTGACTTAGTTTGTGTATCCGAAACTTGGTTTTTTTCCGAGTTCCCGAATAAGATCTATAATATGGATGGTTATAAGCTTCTCAGAGGTGATCGAATTGGGCGATTGGGTGGGGGTGTGGCTGTTTATGTGCGAAATGGATTAAGAGCCAATGTTGTCTGCAAATCAACTGCTAATTGCACATCCGATTACTTGTTTGTTAATGTTGTATGTTTTTTTTTTTTTTTTTTTTTCTTGGTTGCGCCAATGGATGTGGTAATCTTCATAGATGCGGTAGCCGGTGCCACCAACATGCACGATTCGCAACACCCGAATGTTCGATGCCAGGAGTGCGCCTACGTACTAATCCACACCATTACGTCCTTCAACCACTCTCCCCGCGGGACTGCCGTTAGGTATTACTTCGCAGGGCTGGTTAGCAGATCATGCTATTCTTCTTGTATTTGCTTCTTCAGCTCTTCTAATTTTTTCAATTCTTCTTAGCTCATTTTGCACAATTGTCACAAATGTGCCGATTTCCATCCAATTTTCCTCCGACTGCAACATTTGGTCTATGAGTAGTATTGGACTGGGCAGATTAATTCTCCACTGCGAAAAACGTCGGCAATGAAATATGGCGTGCTCCGTATCTTCCTCCTCGTTTGAGCATTCTGGGCACAAAGGGGAGCTATCGTGTCCGAATCGGTGCAAGTATTTACGATAGCCGCCGTGACCAGATAGGAACTGCGTAAGGTGGTAGTTGTTATCCCCATGTGCTCGTTTTGTCCAGGTCTCGATGTCCGGGATCAACTTGTAGGTCCATCTGCCTTTTGTACTATTATCCCACCTGGCTTGCCAGAGAGCTGCTGAGACCGCTCGCTCTTCTCCTTTTATTCTTGCAATTTCAACCTGCATCTTGTCGCCCTGGGGTTCTTCTATTATAAATTCTCAACATCTCGTCCGCGAGAATGTCGATCGGAATCATTCCTGCTATCACGAAGGCTGCTTCATCTGAGATTGTTCGAAATCCACAGATCGCTCTTAATGCACTGAGCCTGTATGCGGACAACAGATTTCTCTTGTTTGCTTTTATGGCGAGTGCTCCCGCCCAGACCGGAGCAGCGTATAAGATTACTGAGCTGACTACTCTAGATAGGAGAATCCTCCTGGCATATCCAGGTCCACCAATGTTTGGTAGTATTCTAGAGAGAGCTCCTTGCAGCAGTAAAGCCTTGTTACTGGAGTACTCTATATGTGCTTTGAACTGTAATCTGTTATCAAGTATTACTCCCAGGTATTTGATTGATTCTTTCGATCGGATTATTTGATGTCCCACCCGTATATTGGTGTATTCCACAATTCTTCTACTGGTATTCTACGGCTTCCGTTTTATGGTCCGCTAATTCTAGACCGGCGGATACTAGCCAGTCTTTGATGCGAATAATCGCTACATTTGTGGCAGCCTCTATCTCCTTTATTTCTTTTGCCACCGTAACGACGGCAATGTCGTCTGCAAATCCGATTACTTGAACTCCTCTCGGCAACATAAGCCTTAGCACTCCGTCATACATAATGTTCCATAGGAGTGGACCGAGTACTGATCCTTGTGGAACCCCAGCTGAAACGCTGTAGTATTTCAACCCTTCGTCAGTTTTATACCTCAGTTTTCTGTTGGTAAAGTAGTTTTCTATTATCCTCAGTAAGTAGTATGGCGTATTCATACTGGCTAGTGATTTTCTGATGAACGCCCAGTTTGCCGAGTTAAAGGCATTTTTGATGTCTAGAGTCACCACTAAGCAATATTTCTTTGTACCATACCGCCATCTTTCTCCTTGTATCGCTTCGGCCGCAATGTCGACCACAGTTTTTATGGCTTGAACAGTAGACCGCGATTTTCTAAACCCAAACTGCAAGTCTGATAGTGCTCCTCTCTCTTCTGCTACCGCGAGCAGTCTAGCATATATTATCCGTTCCAATATCTTTCCCATTGTGTCTAGAAGGCATATTGGACGATACGAGGACGGTTCCCCAGGTGGCTTGTTTCCCTTTGGAAGCAAGACTAGGTGTTGTAGTTTCCAAGCATCCGGCAAAACTCCTTCTTCAAGACATTTTTGAATTGTTTCCATAAACATGTCTGGGCGCTTATGGATAGCTGCTTTTAGTGCCTTATTTGGTATGCCATCAGGTCCCGGCGCTTTATTGTCGCCTATCTTCCTGCATGCGTTCATGAGTTCATCCGCTGTGACTATTGGAATGTCCTCCGTGTTGGACTCCCTAACGATATGGTACATAGTAGATGTACTTCGGGGGAAAAGGTGTTCTACTATGGAGCTTAGGATTGCTGGATATGTTATTTGCGGCGACCTGCTGCCCTTTATCTTAGTCATGACGATCCTGTATGCTGTACCCCAAGGGTTTATGTCGGCTTCTTCACAAAGTTTTTTAAAACATCTTGTTTTGCTCTCCCTGATTGCCTTTTTTAAGTCGCGTCTTGCTTTTTTAAAGACAATAAGGTGTTCTTCAAAGCGATCTCTTCCCCTAGATCTTTGGACTTTGCGTCGGGCTTTTAAGCACTTTGCTCTAAGCTTTTTTATTTCCTCATTCCACCAGTAGCATGGTGTTCCTCCTCTAGTACCCGTTCTTCTGGGCATTGATGCATCGCACGCAGTAGTGAGAATGCGGACGAGTTGTTGTATACAGGCTTCAGCTGTTCCGCTTTGAATTATGTTTCCGGTATTTATCATTTCTTCGAACGCCTCCAGGTCGAAGTTTGTATCCTTCCATCTTGGGCCCTTTCGTTTAGCGCGTTGCACGGTACTCTTCTCCTTCGTTTCAAATATTATTGCTTGATGATCACTGTGCGTGTATTCTTCGCTGACTCGCCATTTTATGTTTCGTAAGAGGGAGTTGCTAACGAGCGTAATGTCGATAATCGAGCCCGTTCCTGCCTTACGATATGTGTTTGCACGACCTTGGTTTGCAATGCCTATGTTAAGGGTTGCAAAACTTTCTAGCAGACTACGGCCTCTGGCGTTTGTAAGTCTGCTACCCCACTCCGTTGCCCATGCATTAAAGTCGCCGCCGATAACCACAGGGGTTCTACCACGAACGTCGGCGGATAGGTTGTCTAGCATTGCCTGGTACTCGTTAATGGTCCAGCTTGGACGTGCATAGCAGCTGTAAAAATATATGCCATTTATTTTGGCCCGTGCAAAGCCCTCCGTAAGTCCGTTAGTTTCTTGAAAGGCATGCCTTCCACATATCCATATAGCAGCGTGCTTTGTCCTATCGCAGATCCATATATTGCTGTCCAGAGTTTTATACATAATGTTGTATGTGGTGTTGAGTGTTTGTTAGTTGGAGTAATTTACAGACCAAATAAATACATAGATATCTCGCCTATTTTTAGTGTACTGGATGGGATTTCTTGCTCCTATCCTAATGTTATTATTACCGGCGATCTAAATTGTAACTTACTTAATGTTCGTGCTTCCGCTCAGTTAATTGAAAGATTTATAACCATTGACTTGACACCTGTTAATACATCGACTGCTACACATTTTGCATACGACCCTGCTACCCTTCTTGATGTGATCTTTGTCAACGACAGTAGAAAAGTCCTGTTCTATAGTCAACTCACAGCGCCTGGCTTCTCCAAACACGATCTGTCATTCTTTACATATGATATCCAATTTAACGCAGCTAATCATGTCATTGCTTATAGAGATTTTCAAAACATAGATTACCTAAGTTTACGGTCTGACGTTATCCAAATTCGGTATGACTATATTTATTTGATGCCATCAGTTAACCAGCAAATATCATTTCTGGAGCAAAATATCAAAACACTCTTTGATCAGCATGTCCCGTTACGACATAGGGCCCCTGTTACCAGATCCCCCCCTTGGTTCAATAGAAATTTACTGGATCTGATCCATAATCGCAATACTGCATACGCTCGTTGGAAACGATACAAACTCCCCGTGCTCTACGACACTTATCGGTCCCTTCGCAACATAGTTGTTCTTCGTATAAGGACTGCCAAGCGGCGCCACTATGAACATTTCCTCAACCCTGAAACCCAGCCTGGGAAAGTTCTATGGAAAAAACTGCGCAAACTAGGCAATGGGAAGCAGCGTTCAGGTGCAACTGATGATTTAGACTGTAATGCTCTCAATTCGCAGTTTGTGTCTGTCTCTGAACCGCCAATTCAATATCAAGACTCCGCACAGTTTACGAATCAGTCTAGCGACTATGACAATATAGCAGATTTCAACTTTATTAGCTTCACGAATGAAGATGTAGTTGAAGCCGTGCTATCGGTCAAATCTGATGCGATAGGTTTGGATGAAATTAATCCTAAATTTTTAAAACTCCTGCTTCCTTTTATACTCAAGTACATAACACACATTTTTAACCACGTACTTACCACTTGCGAATACCCCCTTTCGTGGAAATTGGGTAGGATATTACCGATACCCAAGTCGCAAAGCCGAACTAACATTGAGTATAGACCAATCGCAATCTTACCATTTCTATCCAAAGTATTCGAGAAAACTATGCTAAAGCAGATGCAAGCGAACCTAAGCGATAACAATCTCTTAAATCCCGCCCAATCTGGTTTTCGCGCAAAAAGGAGTTGTAAAACTGCACTTTTACTTGTTGTCGACGACATCCGCAATGGCCTGGATACTAACTGTCCTACGTTCTTGACGTTGTTGGACTTCTCGAAAGCATTCGACACGGTGGACCACTTTCTCCTCTGTAAGAAGCTGCGGTATGAATTTGGATTCTCGTCTCTGGCAGTCAGACTCTTGAATTCATACCTCACGGGCCGTCAGCAATGTGTGACAGTAGGAAGCCAAATGTCTTCGTTTCTTGGTGTTCGAGGGGGAGTTCCACAGGGTTCGGTTCTTGGGCCCATACTATTTTCACTATATGTGAACGAACTCCCACAACTTGTTAAACATTGTACATTGTACTGTCAGCGAACATGTGGCTGACGACGTTCAATTACACTTGTGCTGCCCGCTGAATATGCTCAGTATTGCCATTGAAATGGTGAATGAAGATCTCGAAATCATACAGCAGTGGGCCCTCAAACATAATTGATCACTGAATCCGTCGAAGTCCAAAACACTCTGCATTTATAAGCAGTCACTAGATACTATCACATTTCCACCAATAAAATTAGGGCAGTCATCCATAGAATACGTTACGAAGTCTCGAAATCTGGGTATTGTTTTCAACGATACTCTTACCTGGACAGATCATGCTGCAACTACAATCGGAAAGGTATACAGTGGTCTCCGACTGCTATGGGCAACGCAAAATTCTTTGCCGATCAAAACTAAGATGTTACTTGTTAAGTCCCTTTTATTACCTGTATTGCTATATAGTTGCGAAGTTTTCGGCCTTGTTGACTATAATACTAGACGTAAACTGAATGTGATCTACAACAACCTAGCAAGATATGTTTTTAGTAAACGATACTTCGACCACATATCAAGTTACTCTTTACAAATAATGGGCCTCAGCTTCGACAACCTCATTAAGTTTAGAACGCTGGTCCTCTTGAATGGTATTATACAGACCCAACAGCCTGAGTATTTGTATAACAGATTAAATTCTGCGAGTTCGCAAAGAACAGCCATCCTTATTCAGCCCCGATCCCATTGCTTGCAGTCTAAGCGCTCATTCTTCGTCCATGCCACTCTCCTATGGAACTCATTACCCATTACACTAAGGAGAACCACAAACACAAGCGCATTTAAAACCTATCTTTTTCAACACCTGGCCAGTGATACATAAATAAAAATTTGATAAATGTTATATATTGTTATTGTTTTTGTTATTAATTCACTTTTGTAGTTTACAATTAAATTAATTATATGTAGTCACCTATTTATATTGTTCAATTTGCTTTCGAACCTATTATTTTTGTAAAGCCTACACTAACTATAAGATTTAATCTTACTGTGTACATATTCTTTAAATAAATAAAAAAAAAAAAAAAATGTATACACCATAGTGCCTGGGAGATTTTAGCTGAATATCGGGATATTGAACTACACACTTGCAGCAAATGCAACCGATCACTTCCTGGATTTTGGCATTAGCCAGCATACAAATCTTCATGGGGTAGTTGAGCTCCTTCTCCGGAAGCATGTTGATTTTTTTTTTTTTTTTTTTTTTTTTTTTTTTTATAATGAGCGCGCGCTCAAGGGGTTTGAGTACCCTTAAGGTGATTGTACACAGCGCGGGCAAAGGAAATTTAGGGAGGAAGAAAAGAGAGGTACCGATGTACATTGTTTTTAAATGTTTGCAAGTTATAACGACCAGGAAATACAGAGATCGGCAGGGCATTCCATAAGCGAGTTGTACGGCTTAGGAACGAATCACGATATTTTAGAGTACGCCCGAAAATGGGCTTGAGGGTATACTGATGAGCATTCATAGCGAGACGGGTGTTACGGTTGAAAGTTTGAATGGGCGGAATGCTACTGGCGATTTCAGTGGAGCACTGGTGGTGGAAGTAGCGATAAAACAAAGTGAGACACGAGACATTTCGTCGGTGTTCGAGGGTGTCCATTGATTGACTGATATTAGTATCGTCAATAAGTTTTATCGCACGGTTTTGAATCCTATCTAGCAGGTGCAGAGATGTTTTAGGAGGACCTGACCAGATGTGGGAGTTGTACTCCAATTTTGGGCGGATGAATGCCTTATATATTGAGGCCAGATCAGAGGGGGTAAAATATTTCTTACATCGGTTGAGGAAACCTAGACATTTCGCAGCATTTTTGGCGACATCAAATATGTGGTCATTCCAACGTAAGTTGTCATTGACACACATACCGAGAATGGAAAGTTTTTCGGTTTCGACGATGCAAGTGCCATTCATAGATATTGGCTGGGTGTTTAAATTTCGCTTTAAAGACAGCAGACAGCATTGTGTTTTGGAAGCATTAAATTCCACTCTATTGATAGTTCCCCAATTGGTTATGCTGTTGATATCGGAATTTAATGAGCTTAGCATACGCTGCCGTTCTCGTACTACAGCCGAAGAGCAGGGCCGTGAGTCCGGGAACGAATATGAAAAGCAGAGAGTACTGTCATCAGCAAAGGAATATATTGGATTAGAAGTAGTAGACAAGAGATCGTTAATGAAAATTAAGAAGAGTGTCGGTGACAGAACAGAGCCCTGGGGCACACCAGCATTTATTTTGTGAATATCAGACTTGAAACCGTCCAAGACAACTTGAATTGAACGTTCCGAAAGGTAATTTCTAATCCATTGAAGAAGAGAGTCGTCGATCCCAAATGCACGCATTTTCGACAAAAGAGCCTGATGCCAAACTCTGTCAAATGCCTTAGAAATATCAAGTGCAACTATCTTGCTTTCGCCAGATTGATGTACGCTTTGGTTCCACTTTTCGGTGAGACATGCCATCAAATCACCAGTGGACCTGTTGCTACGAAAACCGTACTGCCGGTCATTGAGAAGTTTTCGTGTTTCGAGATATTCCATGAGCTGACGATTTATCAGTGTTTCCATGACCTTGGAAAGAAGGGACGTAAGTGCAATGGGTCTGTAGGAGGAGAGAGAAGATGATTCGCCTTTTTTAGGGACGGGCTGGACAAATGCTGTTTTCCATCTGCTCGGGAAGAGTCCTAAAGTGTAGGATTGATGGAAAAGCTTACGCAGTGGTTTTGCCAGCGAGGAAGAACACCTCTTCAGAAGAAGGGGAGATATACCATCTGGACCAGCGAATTTATGTATGTTGAGATCTTTAAGTACTCTTGCTACTACACGAGTGCGAAAGTAGATTCGTCCCATTGAAGATTCGACGCACTCAAGTGTAGGCGGAGACAAAGCACAATCTGGGAGTGTTGAGCTGGCCGCAAAGTGTGCAGCAAGCAGATTGGTCTTATCCAAAGAGCTGACAGCTGGAATGTCATTGTAAATGAGCGTTGGGATGGAGCAGGAGGCGGAATTTCTAATGTTTTTGACGAACGACCAAAAATGTTTACTGCCTTTGGGACATTGCAGTATTTTTTGCCTCAGTTTTTGGTCGTATAGGAATTTCACACGCTTAAGAAAGACCTTGCAGTCATGCCTGGCTCGTTTAAACTATTTTCGGTTTTCCTCGGTCGGGTTGGTCTCGAAGGACCGAAAGAACACTTCTCTAAACCTGATAGCCTCTTTACAGCTCGAGTCGTACCATGCCTTTTCTTTTGGTTTGATACTCTTCATCCGATGAGGAATAAAGGATCTCATTCCAAAGAGAATGGTGTCTGTAATCATATCAGCAGCGGCATCCACGTCGTTATCGAGGAAGCATAACGACCAGTTAAAATTCCTAAAGAAGCTGTTAAGACCGCTCCAGTTGGCTTTCTCGTATTGCCATACGATTCTTTTAGGAATTTTTTCTCTAACTATGTGGTCGGTGTACGAGAAATTAGCTGATCTGACACAATGGTCCGACGAGCCTAGAGGGGAGAGCACATCAATGGTGTACTTATCAGGGTGAGAAGTTAAAAACAGGTCCAGGGTGTTGGCGGTATGACGGTATGACGGCGGTATTCGCGTGGGCTCATTTACAAGCAGCGAAGGTCTCAACACACCATCCTTCGTTTGTTGTCTGTCCAGAATGTCGAAGCCGTCCAGAATCGTGGGTATTGAAGTCGCCCGTAATAATGATTTCAGTATGGGGATACAGGGATACAATTCTTTGAATGGAGTCAGACAGCGCATCAAACTCGTTAAAAGTCGAATTTCTGTCCAGTTTTGGGCTTCTGTAAATAAAGCAGTAGTGGATAATTTGCTTACGGAGATGGAATTTTAACCACATGAACTTGAATTCCGGATTGGAACATGGATCACATTGTGGTGGAGTTTGGCAAGCTACATCACTACGCACATAAATGGCGAGACCGCGGTGACAGAAGAATAATGGCACTAGTTCGTAGCCAGGTAGCTTCAGATCAGAATGATCTGAGAGGTGTGGGCGGGGATCTACCTGTGTTTCACTAAGTGCCAAAACAGCTGGTCTGTACTTACAGACGTGGACGTACGCAGAAAAGTGATTACTATTTAGCCCGCGTATATTGGCTACGTCTACCCTGAATTCCCTAGTCATAATCACAGACAAACACAGAAAACACAAACACCGACGATATTAAGCAAGGCTGCGAAGTGAAAATTCTAACATTGATTTACCGGATCAAATTGTTGTAGGTGTTATGCCCTTACATCAATATGAAACAGTGCACCAACAAAATTCCATCAGTTGTTACATACACTCAGCCACTCAATGAACAGTTTTATCATCTTTGTCTGCATGCGAAGATCTGTCGAACCTCTCAAATTCGATATACTTATTAGCTGTCTGCTTTGGACTATTAACTAATTGCAGAGAAAGCTTACTGCTGGGATTGATCTTCAAAGTTCACACACTGTCATCGAGCTGCCTTTCGCCTCGCACTGTCCATTTTCTCCAATTTTTGCTCCGTGTTTGACGGAAATCAAACTGACTGCGAAACCATATCTTCATCGTCGCTCTGGATAGCAGACGGTCGCGGCTTATTTTTTGTTTGGAACTACTTCAGTTAATGCTTTGGGAGATCATCGCTGAGCATTACAGTTTCGTACATGCCAGCACCATCGGTGGAAATGAAGGAATTTGTTGTATGTTGCCACGATGGAGGTGAATAATTTTATTGATATTTTGAGCGGCGAAAACAAGCGAAAAAATATTTGATTTAGCGAGTGCCATAAGAACTTGCCACTAAGAAATCCAAAAGCCAACAACGAGGCAAGAAGTATTTAAGAGAATTGACAAATTTATTTTGAAAAATACGTATATTGTTCACATAATCAATTATTGTTCTGTTTTACAAAAGTAGAAAGAAATTATTTTGTTACAATTAAAATACTATGGATGGTGGCTCTAGGTTTGGTTTTTACTCTCCTTCTTCGTTTAATTGGAGCAGTGATTGACCTCAGAGCCTTCCGCGACTTGTCACGTTGATGCCTTTTGAAGTTTCTTACAATACGGCCAACATTTATGTCGATTCTTCTTTTCGGTTCTTCCCTTTTCAAGCTCTCAATTGTATCCCATGGTATCCTTTCGGTAAATGCAGGGAACCAGTGAGGGCTGAATTGGCCGGCTATAGCTTCAGATATTCCAAGAATACGAATAGGTTTAATTGGCTTTGAAGGATATTCAAACTTCAACTTCCATCTGGCGTATTCCCTGACGTCTGCGTTCGAGTCTCCGGGGTATTGGCAACATTTCCTTAGATGTCTATGCTTGCAATGGAAGCATCTTACGTCATTAAATGATGAACACCTCGGCATCCTGTCGGCATCGAAGAGCATTTGCTGACTAAGACTTCCTTGAAGATACTTTTTATTGATGATTTTCCGGAATGAACGTCTTATCCTTCTATATAACTTCCCAACGAAGTTCGGACGTTTATCGTTTCCTCGAAAGTTAGATGGACGACTTGTAACTGCACCCATTTTGTGAATAGAACTGCAAAACTGCACTCTCTTGGATTGAATCTAAAGTGAATTACAATCGCACTGGACGGTGGTTTGTGAGTAATTGAAGGATAAATGTCCTCGACTTAAATACTTGTTTGCTACATCAAGATGTAGATATTGGATTGCGTTTACATTAAACGAGATTGCAGGTGTGTAGAAACCGCCTGATATTTGACGAAACTTTAATTAGTTTTGATGTACACTTTCATGCAGGTAAAGTGTAAAGTGATTAGGGGGCGTAATTTTTTTATTACTCGGTTTTGCGGACAATGTTTACTGATTTCTGAGAGGGTTAAGGACTCTGGACGATGCAGATAATTAGGTAAATTAGGAGAATTATGTTTTTGTGCAAATGTCTGTTTTTTAAAAGGTATTCGTGTGCGTACGAGTATTTTGGGTAGTTTTCAGTTGTAAAAAAAATACATGCAGAAGATTTTTATGATTTTGCTCGTACGATGATAATTTTGAAAACATTTCTATTGTTGTTGACGCATAGCTCTTTGTGGTAGTCGGATCGCAAGAGTTTTCAGAAATATGCTTCTTGTTGTTGCAATGAGATGTTCTTTGGTTGGTCGGCATCTAACCGAATGACTCAATAATTGTTTGAGTGCTTGACTGTTTCAGATCTACTCTTAAGATAAAGTCGTACTTGAAACAGGTTTTATTAATGTTCTGACATATGCTTGACATTTCTATGAATATGTTATCTAGCAATGGTATTGCCAGATATGGCAATATAATACTTTTCAACATTCCGCCCACCTCGTCCAGTTATTGTGATGAAAACCCTGGCCGCCCACCGTGTTCATCCGTAGACTCATTGTCAATTGGCAGCACCACCAACTTTGAGATAGCTCGTTTCAATATTGATGATTGTGTACGAATCGTAGCTACTCGCACCAGATCGTCGTCTCCAGAATGTACTTTCAAGTCTCGGTCTAGTGGCCATTGAGTGGGTGGTGCACGTTCATCTCGAACAAGGACCAGGTCCTCCGCTTTAATGTTCATTTTGACTTGTTTCCACTTGTTTCTTACCTGGAGCTCATGTAAATACTCACAACTCCACCTTGGAGCTGTCTCCACCGTGTGAAAGTCTATCGCTCTTGATGTCCAACAGGTTTGGTTCCGGAGTGGCAGTGATGGGGTCACCCACCAAGAAGTGCCCAGGGGTCAAGGCGGCTAAGTCATTTTGAACATCAGACAGTGCTGATAGAGGTCTCGAATTAAGCACAGCTTCAATTTGTTTGAGGACGGTATAAAGTTCCTCAAAAGTCGGACTTGATTTTCATGCTCCTGACGTGCGTCGGCTTCCCATATGCCTCCAAAGTTCGGAGACCCTGGTGGAATTAAGTGCCATGAAACACCGTTGCGCCAAATAGATCGCGCGCCTTCCTCTAACTGCTTTCGAAAAGCTGCAAAATCCTCTTTGAGTGCAGCATTTGCACCAGAAAATATAGTCGCACAGTCGCTATAGATGCTAGATCTGTATCCTCGTGTGGAAAAGAAGCGTCGCAAAGCTGTAAGGAATGTCTCGGTGGATAGCTCAGGTAGACAAAGAGAGCAACCCATCCTTTGTAACTACGATAACCTCGGCCCTTTGTGCTTCGAATAGCGTAAGGTTAAGCATAATCTAACCCACAATGCTTGAATGGAGCAGCGGCTCTACTAGGTGTGGTAAGACTTCCCATAATTTGGGTTGTAATTAGTGGTTTTTGACGAAATCATGTCAAACAATGACGAGTGAACTTCTGAACTGAGGACCGACCATGGATTATCCATCATGCATCATGCATAGTACACGAATGTCCTGGATCTATAAGCATCTCAGTAAATTTGCTTTGCTCATAGCAGAGGCTGTGCAGCAGGGTGATTTCGAATGGTGTCTTCCTAGTTTGATGTCAATAAAACGATGGTACCAGCATGTAACTCCAACTAATGTGTCGATGTTGGAGTATCTGCCGAGAAGACCCAGTGCTTCAACATTCTCCGTCAATTTGGATGGGGCTTCCGTAAGTAATGAAGTTACCTCAAGTAACCATTCGTTTTCATTTTTCTTTAGCCAGTCTGGATCAGTTCACCATATGTCGAGGTTCCCTATCTGGGAAGGGTACACACCACGGGATGTTACGTCAGCAGGGTTACTATCAGTGGACACATATGTACCTCCAACCGTCAATAGCTGTCAGCTTTTGGATTTTGGTAATCCGATTGGCAACGTATTGCTTATGCTTTCCAGGATTTGACCGGATCCAGTCGTAATTGACGTCAGCTTTAAGTTGTCGAGCACTTTGGAAGCTACTTTCGAAGCAAGAAGTGCACCTTTGAGTTCCAAAACACGCGACGGTGGTCTTCTTTAATGGTGCTACTTTAGTTTTGGCCATGAGAATCGACACTTTAATTTCACCATCAACTGTTTTGACTCGTAGATAGGAAACGGCAGCATAAGCAGAGGTCGACGCAGAGATCAGAGAACCCACTTAGAAAGCTCTTCTCGAAATCAAACTAAGTTCTGCTGATGAGGTTGCGGAAGTGGGTCATCCCAAGAAATACCAGAAAGCCACAATTTTTGACAGATTATTTTGCCTGTTATCAGGACTGGAGCCAGTTGGATCATAAATGTTGGCGACATCGGAAAGTTGTTGACGTTTTGTAATTGCTGACGAGACTTTTGTGACGTTCACCTTGTAGCCTATGCAATCACTTTTACAATACCAGTAGATCCCAAGTGCCTTGGTTTCACGGTCCAAATTCAGATCACAGCAAGGGTAGCTCAAATTATCGTAAGAGCTTATTCCTTTCAGAAACTCTGTCGAATTTGAGTTCCATTTTCGTAGCAGGAAACCTCCTCGTTGTAGCAACTTCTGTTGTTCTATCTGTAGTTGTTGAGCAGTCTCAACTGAATCAGTGCCATGGAGGCTGTCATCCATGTAGAATGATTCCCGGAGTACTTTAGCAGCTTGAGGAAATTCCGCTTCTTCATCATTGGCCAGGGTGTGGAGCACCTTCATTGTAAGATACGGCGAGCAGTATCCATCCATATGATTCGCTGCATATCGGCATCATCTCGCTGCCATTTTTCAATGTCTGCCAGAGAGCTCACTCTGAAGCTTAGGACCTACATGAAGACAATCATTAAGTGATTTACCTGATTTGTACTTCCTGGATGCATTGAAGACAATTCTCAACTTTGTTGTCGAGCTTGACTCCTTGTATACACCATGATGGGGAATGTAGCACACACCTTGAGGTGACACGTCCTCTTAAACAGGTTCCATGTGCTCAAGCTTCAGATATTCCGACATAAATTCTTGGAACATTATCTTCATTGTTGGGTTGTGGTCTAGACGATGTAGTTGGTGATGGAAAAGTTTCAAGGCGTCTCCTCTTGAATTCCCCAGTGTTGTTACCTCGATGGAATCCTTAAACGGATATTTGACGATGTATCGTCCAGATCTGGTCCGTTGTACCGTTTTCTTGAAGAATTCTTCGCAGTGGAGTTCATCTTGGGTCATATTGGAAACAGTATTCACGTCCTCGTCAGCGAGTTAGTTTGAGAAAATTCACAAAGACTTGAAGGCAACTCTCGGGTTATTGATTCGGGTAAGCGGCCGTAGATGATCCATTCTATATGGGTACGTTGTGCTACAGGTGCACCAGCAGATGATTGCATAATTTCCCCATGTAAAAGAGAACAATAAAGATCAGCTCCCAGAATTAGGTCGATAGAGCCGGGCTCATGAAATTTTGGATCAGCCAGATCAAGATCCAACAATTCAGAAAATGGTTTGGCGTCAATTCGCATAGTGGGCATGAGATGACCCAAGCGTAGTAAAATTAACGTTGAAATCAGGGTCTCTGAGAGAGTTCACAGACATATCGACCGGACCTGTTGATTTATACACGCTCGATCAGCCTACCCCAGTCACCGGCACAAGAAGCCGTGGTTGTCGAAGATGAAATTGTTGAACCGCATACTCACTAATAAATGAAGCTTGGGAACCGCTGTCCAAAAGAGCTCGAAGTTTTAAATGATGTCCAGTAGCTGATTGTACTCCAATTTGAGCTGTAGCCAGTAGAACCGGTTCTAGCTTTAGAACTGAATTTTCGTCGACAGATTCACAGGGTGAATTACGAGGTTGTTGTTTGTCCGCGAGTGGTTTGTGATTACGTTGACATCTTAAGCAGGTAAAATCCGATGCGCAGTGCTGTTGTGTATAGTTAGCTTTGAGACAATTTCTGCACACCTTCGCTTTCATCACAAACATCAGTCTCTGTGGTGGGGTTTGTTTTCTGAAATCAGGGCAAAACATTAGAACATGCTTACCAAAGCAACTTGGACATCGATTGACATTTGTTTGATGGCTGTGAACTGGTTGTCTTTTGGATGGTTTTTTGTTGACTTCCCTTAGATTTTGCCGAGAGCATGCAGCCACTGCATCCAGTCCTTGAAGGCGGTTTTCTAAAAACTTTTCCAGCTCTGCGTACGTGGGAATGGAATTCGGGCTATCAAGTGAAGGTTCCCAGTCTTTAATTATGACGAGAAAGGGGGGAGGAGTGGCCTCTCACTAGGGCACTTCCTCTTGTTCCAGGCGGCAGAGGAGGAATTCGCTAGATGGGATCAGGGTCAGGCTGAACTATTAAGCGTAATCCCTATATGAGCTGCTTCGACGTATTCGGATACCAGGTCTATAGGGATATCCAATACTAAGCCAGCATGTTGGAAAGTTGACCCTTAATGGGTCAAGCAGCGCTCATATCCCGAAGTGGGTTACTGGCACCGGAATATCCGGCCTGAATATCCTAAGGTCAAATCTAGGGCCTGGCCCTTCAAGTTAGGGGTTGTACCGTCGGGATAACTTCCCGACAATGGAAACAAAGAATAGTT
This sequence comes from Volucella bombylans, assembly GCA_949129095.1. Lineage (NCBI taxonomy): Eukaryota > Metazoa > Arthropoda > Insecta > Diptera > Syrphidae > Volucella > Volucella bombylans. Next base: position 179,496,905 of record OX422143.1, on the reverse strand, counting down.
ATGAGACAGATACAACCAGCCTCGGATAATGGAGCTCCTCAAATGGCAAATAGACCCGGAAGGTCAATGGACTACGATATGAGAGTATGTACCTGGAATGTGCGAACGCTGTACTTCAATGCAAAAGTCGGAAAGGAAAACATCTTTGGCGGGTTAGCTGGTAAGCACAGAATTCACGAAACGACAATAGACAACGGCTACCGACTAATCGATTTTGCACCAGCTCGTAATACGGTGATAATTAGCACTAGGTTTCCACACAGCCACCTGGCTCTCTCCAGGCGGTTGAACCGCCAACCAAATCGACCATGTGCTAATTGATGCGAGGCACGCATCCAACATCCTCGATGTGCGCACATTCCGAGGGGCAAATGTTGACTCTGACTACTTTCTTGTTGCGGCTAAATTCAGAGTTCGACTGTCCAACGAGAAGAAGCTGCGAACCGCCCAGACAAAAAAAAATAAACGTTGGACGTCTTAGCACACCTGGAGTAGCGGGAGACTACAGAAAGCGCCTGAGTGAGAAACTCTCCACTGTGCACTCACCTACCACAGACGCCAACCATCAGTGGTGCCAGTATCGCGACGTCATCAAGAAGGTAGCCGAAACCACCTTAGGATACCAACCACCCCAGAGAAGAGCCCGTGGTGTGATGATGAATGCGTTTACAGGACAAAGGTGACAGAAGATGCACACAAGAAAATGCTGCAGCGCAAAACAAGGGAAGAGAAGAAGATCCTGTGTAGAAAAAAGAGGGCCTACGCAGCATCTCAGCTCAGAGCGATCGAAGAGTCTCGTGATCGAAACAACTTCCGGAGGATTTATAAGAAAACCAAGCAATTGGCTGCTGGCTTCAAAACCGGAACACAAGCCCTTCGAAACACCGAAGGAAACCTAGTCACCGAAGCACAGGGAATAGTACTCGTAGATGTGTTTAAGCAAAATTTCCAGCAGCTTCTAAATGGGCATCATATTGAGAGAGTGATAGAGCAAGAAGAGAACCCACGTCCAGTCAATGAAGAACCATTTCCACCACCCCATATAGAAGTTGGCTAAGCTATAAAAAATCGTAAGCACAACAAGGCTGCAGGCTCTGATGGTTTACTATCCGAGCTCTTCAATCACGGTGGCGATTTTTGGTTGTGGGCGCATGCACCAAATCATCATCCAAGTATGGATGGAAGAAAGCATGCCGACGACTGGACTATCAGCTCCATATGCCCCATCTACAAAAAAGGCGATCCTATGTCTTGCAAGGACTATCGATGCATATCCCTGCTTAATGTCGCATATAAGATCCTATCCAACATACTATGTGAACGTCTCAAACCGTTTTGCAACACACTAATAGGCACGTACCAGTGTGGCTTCCGACCCGGCAGATCCACTATGGACCAAATTTTTACCCTGAGACAAATCCTGGAAAAGATCAACGCCGCATATGATAGCATTAATCGTCAGGAGCTTTATATGGCGATGGCTGAATTCGGGATCCCGGCAAAACTGATCCAGTTGTGTCGCGTGACACTGGAAAACACGCACTGCAACGTGCAGTTTGGAAGTAGCTCCTCCGAACTATTCGAAACATGCACCGGATTCCGGCTAGGTGATGCGCTATCATGTGATTTCTTCAATCTCGTCCTAGAGTAGATAGTGCGCAGGGCAGGTGTCAACACGGAATGCACTATCTTCAACAAGTCCGCCCAGCTCCTGGGATATGCGGACGATATTGATATCATCGGGCGTTCGCAGCGTTCAGTGATAGAGGCTTTCAAAATCGTTGGCCTGGAAGTAAACGAGGACAAGACCAAGCACATGCTATCAACAATCAAAGAATCATCTGTCCACCGCCTAGGAAAAAACGTTAAAGAGTTCATCTACCTCAGAGTAAACACGAACCGCTACTACTTCGGTTTGGCAAAGTAATTGGGTTCAAAACTCCTTACTCGAACAACGAAATGTACGCTTTACAAAACCCTTATCCTGCCAGTTCTACTGTATGGCGCCGAGTGCTGGACAATAAGCAGGAAGGGAGAGCTAATTCTGGGCTCCTTCGAAAGAAAAATTCTTCGACGGATTTTTGGTCCTGTGTGCGAGGAGGGCGAATGGAGGAGAAGATACAACCGCGAACTCTATGAGCTGTACCAAGATATGGATGTAGTCCAAAAAGCCAAAATACGTCGACTACATTGGCTCGGCCACATCGAGCGAATGGACAACAATGCTCCAGCTAAGAGAATCTTCGAATCTCAGAACTCAAGTTCGAGACGACAACGAAGACCGAACCTACGTTTCAAAGACCAAGCTATCGCGGATGCCAGAGCGCTTGATCTGGATAAGTGGAAGCAGCGTTCCCGGGATCGTAGAGGATGGAAGGCTGAATTGTCTCATCCAGAGACTCTCCACAGGTCGGGAGCCCGTTAAGGAAGTAAGTAATTATGACAGGATCCAGTTGTTCTGTCACATGCAAATTTAACCAATGGTCCCACTGGTCGGTTGGCCGCCCTAGTTGCTTCAGAGCCCGAACAGCTTCAGTGATTCCATCAAGAACCTGACATAAGCCACAAGACGATTCGGTAGTCATGATTGGCAGCTTTACGATGTCACGAAGGTACTGAAAGTTGTCGCCGGTCTCTAATCGAAATATTTTTTAATACACTCGCTGCACTACCACGAAGGCTACAATTGAGATAATGTAATCGTTGCACATTGGAGAGAAATGTATCATTGATTACACAGCTCGTAAACATGTCTTTGAAATTCAGCCACTCGTTAAACGATCCGTCGAAGGTGGGAGCTGAAGATTTGGCATAGTTGATTTGGCGTTGTTGCCTCCGCTTATGAAGGGACGTGCCGGTGTTGAATGAGACATACCTATGGTATCATGCGCAGTCGTGGACAGCTCGTCTATTAGATCATTGAGTTCTCCTAAGTTTGATACCAATTCGTAAATAAGATTATCAATCTGAAGGAACTGAGAAATGTACAGCAGCCAACATGTATAGGGATAACTAGGGCAATGAGGGAAGCGATACCTGATGAGTCGGCTACTAAAAGCGCCCTGGAGATTGATGTTACCGTGATTTACACGAACACAATGTCTGAATAAGGCCGGTGATACAACCAGCAATGGTCGTAGTTCTCGTCCATGGAAGTCGGCTATTGCAGTAAAATCCCCGCTGAAAAAGGACTCTAGTGGTGGCTTTCCATTCCGACTGAAACCGGTGTTGGATCCAGTATGAGTTGCAGTCCAACCAACTCTGGAAAACCAACCTCCATGAACAGCCCGAATCGTCAAAGGAGGCAAGACTGGTCCACATATAAGAATGCCGCTATCTCCTTTCTGGCGCTCCGAATTAGGAAGGCTAACACTGTGTCGATCAACTGTGGGAGCTAGCCAAAGCAGAGAATATTTACATTCAAACAAAGGACTACGATATTTAAAACGGAGCTCTTAGAGTGAAGTTTGGATGTTTGAGCAAGTCTGTGCCGAAAATCCGCCTCAGTTTCATATTTGAGGCTCATTTCCCAGGTCATAGTTCGAAACCAGCTCCTATTAACGAAGCTGCTAGTTAGCTGGTACATCTCATCGGTTGTGGTGACGGATGGGGCCAATAATCATACCCTTGATCCATTCGATGGCTTCAAGATGCCTGTCACCGATGGCATATACCCAGTTATGGTTCAAAAAGGTATAGATCAGTTGCTGGTAACTCTGAAAAGAATCAGCATTGCTAGCCTGGCACTGGCATACATACCGAAACTTTGGGGAACAGTGAGAGTAGCCTTTAAACTGAAAATCGGAAAGAGGAGTACAGGCTCACAAAGAGCTTCAGACCTATAAGATTGACATCCTTCATGTTGAAGAGCATGGAAAGTATGATCGGGATCCATGTGCGCAAAACTGCATTGCGAGTGCACCCTCTGTCTGTGACGCAACAAGACAACCAACGTGGAAGATCTTGCGTGAGTGCGCTTCAAAATCTGGTAAGCACCGACAGACAGCACGGGGTAGACGAATCACTAGTTTTGTGGATAAAAGCAATGCTGGTGAGTAGAACACTGATTGCGAATGATGGCGGGCTGAATAGGAGTTAGTTGCAAGGCGGCCGGCCTTCTGTCTCCACTACTATGGTGCTGTATGTTGGGTCGGGTTCCTCGACTTTCTCCTCTAAAGCGCAGGCAACCTAGGCGTAATCGACGATTGTTTCAGTAGAAATGGGTTTCGGTCAATCAGGCTGACTGTCTAACTCATCTAGTGTTTAACGACATCACCGTCCAATTCCCCAAACAACCCAGATTTTGGTGTCATCCTAGATAGGAAGTTTCTATGGACTAATCATGTTACGCCGAAAGCTTCTAAGGCGCTATAGGCCTTCTGGCAGCGCAAAGGAGCTGTCAACGAGAAGGGTTCTTTGAATCTACAAGACTATGATTAGGTCGGTTGTATAGTACAATAGAATAAGCTCTCACGGAAAAACGCTATTGCTGCTTTTACCAGATATTCAAAGTATGGTCTGTCTCGGCTGCAAGAGGGCTTTTCCTATCATACTTACCTGGCTCCGTTCTAGACGCATTGATTAATCTCCCTCCCTTGATATTTATATCATGGACTGTACTCTCAAAGCCATCCTGGAACTTTGGTGACCTTGCGTACCGACTGTCTTTTGACTCCGGTCTTATGGACATGCCATCTGATCCAATGATACCAGAACACTTGCTACAGAAAAAGTACAAAATCGACTGTGTCCCTGTGTCCAATACAAGTTTCTGAGCCAGGAAAGGAATTTAGTTGGGTCTTCACGGTTGGCTCCAAAGTCGATACGGGATGCGGCGCCGGTGTTTTTCTCGAGGACGACAACGTTAGATTGCAGTCCTTGTTAGGAAAGCTTGAGTCTGTCTTCCAAGCGGAGATGGTAACGAACTATATTGTGAAGAATCGGTGTGCATCTGTAGGCCAAGCTGCGCTTGACTGAAACCTTTTACAACTTCCAAGGTAGTTTGAGAATGCAAGACATCAGTGAGCGCAGTCAGAAGACTGAGTTCACTGTGTCTTGTCTGGGGATTATGGGACATGTCGGTTAAGGCTTTCATTGACAGTTGGGTTTCAAATGAGCATGACTTTGATGGTTGCAGCAGACCTAACGAATGCTTCCCGATGTCTTTAAGAAGTCAGCGGCTTCTTTACTGTCTGTCCCTCAGTAGGAAAGTATGCAGTCTGTTGACTGGGGTGGCACTGCGCTTTTACTAAACTCTTATGTAACTCTGCTGTGAAAGTGATGATAATACCACGGAACATCAGTCTGAAGGTACTTGGTGCTAGCGTGATGGGTGCTGGCACTGTATACTGGTTCTTTGCCTGAGTGCTATGTGCCGACAGAAAAAAATACATTGAGGCGAACAAACCACCACTTTGCAATCTCAGCAAATGACTGGAAAATAGGATCCGAATGGAGGCTAATAACAGGTGGAAATCATTAATAACCACGTGTGACATATCACGAAGTCCTTGGCCAGAAAATGACAAAAGGCGAGCCAAGAAACGTTTAAATCATTGTCTGAGTGGGTAAATGACCTTAACCACACAATGAAGATAAATCCCAAGGATGATGACATACACATAATATTGAACAGACCCAACAGGATACATTTTATTTTCTGTGCCATTGTCTGATTCTTCCATTGTATTCAATGGCTTTCTGATGTCTCACTATCTACATACGATAATCTGTACACATTCCTAAGGACATTAGGATAGCTGAACAGTGTTGGGTGATCATAGGAAGGGAAAACAGGAGGGCCTAGTAAGATTAGGCTATCCCCACTAACTGCTTTCACTGTAGTCGACCTATAAGTAAGTTGGATGGAGTGAAAGTTCTGTTTTTCAGCTAATGGTAGTCTTCCTCATGTCGTGATTCTTTCAATCAGAAGGTCATGTCCCTTATTATGGCACATGGCATACTATATGCACTACAGACTAGAAATGTCTACATCTTCCAGATCTGTGATTTTAAATCAAGTCGTAGTTGGGTAACGTGGTTTTTGACCTTTCGGAAACAAAATCAATCGGGTATGGTCGATTCAAGTGTTGAACACAGCCATTAGTATTTGATTTAGTGTAGACATAAGGGTCTTGACTTGCTCACGAATCGAAGCAGCAGCAATAAGTACTCGTAATCTTAACGTCCTGTGCCATCAACTGGAAGACCCTGTATTGAATGTGATGAATTTAGTCTTCAGTCCCATGAGGTAACAATCGAAAAATCAAATTGATGGTATGCTAAAGATTATGGTCAAGGTATCCAAACGTGCGTCGTGAGGTACAAACGTACCGAGAACTTTCTCTCTCTATAAAGTTACTTTTCTTTATTTACTCGTACCTACGCTTTTGCAAACTAATTTCTCGACCTGTTTCTTTATTATACTTGTCATTTAAAATGCTGTGTAACGCTTGCAACCTTAAAATAGATAGAGCAGACTTAAAAGTGGAGTGCAGTGATTGCAAAATTTTTTTTCATGGTAACTGCGCTAAATTAAATGCCACCGAACTGGACTATATGAAAAAGAATTAATCTGTGTGGCGGTGTATATTATGCACTAAGCAGCGGCGTTCCTCTTTTTCCGATGCTACTGCTGTTAATGGCAAGCAAAGCCAATCTCCGATTGCAAACCAACCATCATGCACCAAACACAATAAAAGCACAATTCAATCTCTGTCTACACCGAAAGAATCTGATAATCGTACAATAACTGTGGAAATGGTCTATAAAGAAATTGTTTCTCTCAAGGCCATTCAACAAAATCAAGTCGATTTGCTTGCAGCTACTAACAAGCAAATTTCAATTAACAACAAGCTTTTTGAGGAAAAAATCAGTTTACTGGAGAAGAAGGTTAACAACTTGGAGCAGCAATTGCTTGGTAACAGCATCGACATCCTTAATGTTCCTCTCGGGAAGACAAACACACCAACAACGAACATTGATCTCGTTCTTAACATTTTTCGCAATGGTCTCAACGTAAATGTTAATGAGAGTGATATCGATTTTTGCTACACAAAACAAATCAAAGTTCACGCACCTCCAGCTGTTTCTTCGTCATCTAATAAACCAGCGGCGGCAGCGGTAAACCAAACAAAAAACATTTTGCATGTCAAATTTGTCTCGCGGAACATGACGAACAAGATAATGAGAGCAAAGAAGGAGGCAAAAGCTAACTTAAAGGCAACTCTAATCAACACCCAAGCAGTGAGAGAGAACATGTAAAGGGTCCGCCATCTAACGTTTTTTTTTCAACTAGTGCTTATTTCGTGAATGGTAACACCTAGCTCATGTCTCATTTGACAGATAATTAGTTTTATCCTTCCGGTTAATAATGGAAAATAATTTCATTCAAATAGCTGCCTCGACTCTCCATGCAGTAGCCTACACGATCGGTCCAATTTTTAAGCACATTATCGATTGTGTGCAGCTGTATTTCACCAATGGCTTCACGAATATTGTCCTTTAAAGCGTCAATTGTCTCTGGCTTGTCGGCGTAACACTTATCTTTTACGGCACCCCACAAATAATATTTGATTTTGGTGGGGCTAATGCCCCCATTTATTATGCTTAACACAAGCTTAAAAACTAAGACTTAAACTAATACTAGGGCTTAAAGCTAAGGATGGTGAAGGAGATCGAATTTGAGGGAGAGTGTGCTGCGATTAAAATCGAAAACGGAAGGGTTGGAGTTCACCTTACGCAGCATACGGGAGATTGGTTCGTTAGAGCCATATGTGGTGCGGTGGATAGGTAGATAAAAGAGACGGGTGGAACGTAGATTACGAGGGTTAGTGTTAAAGAAAATGGAGTTGCAAAGAGGCATGCAATCGACGGAGCCTGAGAGGAGTCGGTGAATGAACAAAATGTCTGCTGCGTCCCTTCGTTCCTCAAGGGTATTCAGGTTAATGAGTTTGAGACGGTCTCGATAGGGAGGTAAGATTAGAGGATCGTTCCAAGGTAGACCTCGAAGAGCAAATCGAAGAAAACGACGCTGGATCCTCTCAATACGAGATACATGAACTCGTTGAAAGGGGCACCACGCTTGGCTAGCGTACTCGAGAAGGGGGCGAACGTAAGTGATGTATAGTGATGTAGTCACGTACGGGTTGCAGAATTCTTTGGGCCATCTTTTAACGAAGCCGAGTGATGAGTTTGCTTTAGAAATTATCTTATCAATATGCGAGCGGAAATTAAGCTGCCTGTCGCATAATATACCAAGGTCGCGGATAGATTCAACAAGGGGTATAGGTTGGCCGTGGAGATGGTAAATTCGTTGAGGAGACTTCTTGCACTTACGTGAGAAAGTAATCGATTGACATTTGGAGACATTGAGTTCTAAGCAGTTCTTGATGCACCAGGTGGAAAAACTATTTACTCGTAGATCTATTTGAAGGAGGGTGGAGTCTTGTTGTGAGGAAATGGGTTTAAAAAATTTGGTATCGTCAGCATAGAGAGAAAGTGTTGAGTGTTGAATGAGCCTTTGAAGGTCGTTAATAGTTAGGATGAAGAGGAGTGGACCTAGGTGACTACCTTGAGGAACACCTGAAGTGGATTCTGAAACGAACATTATAAAAACGATTATCCAGGTAAGAAGATATCCATTTAAGCAAAATGGGTTCAAAGCCCAGGACGGAAAATTTGAACAGGATTAGTTTGTGAGATATCTTGTCAAAAGCTTTACTAAAATCAGTTGTTATAACGTCAACTTCTTTACCATTTTCTAAGGCTGAGAGAACAGAGGACACGAATTCTACGAGGTTAGTGGTAGTTGATCTACCCTTCAGAAAGCCGTGTTGATTGGGGGAAATAAAAGATTTACACTGGAAGCTTAAGGCTTCATGCAAAATACTTTCGAGGAGTTTGGGTATATGGGAAAGTTTAGCTATAGGGCGGTAATTAGTGACTTCGCTCTTTAATCCCTTTTTGTGTATGGGTGTTATGAAAGAGGACTTCCATATCTGTGGAAATTCACCTTGAGAGAGCGATAATCGGAAGGGATTAGCAAGGGGACGTGAAAGAGTTGAGGAACACTTTTTAAGAAATATGGATGGAAGGCCATCTGGGCCGGGTAAGTATTCATCATTAAGTTGTTGTAATTTGTTTTCTATTACTGTATGATCAAAGCTATGAGAAATAGTGGGGCCAATAGGGAAGTTAAGTAGGTATTTGAAATAAGAGGGATCCGGTACGAAGGAATTATCGGCAAAAGATTGCTTAAAAAAAGTAGCAAAAAAGTTAGCTATGGTATGCGGATCAGTTGATGATATATTTTCGTATGAGAGGGATGGAGGAAAACCGTCGGATTTTTTTTTGTAATTAACGAATTGGTAGAAAGACTTAGGATCATTTATAAGCCTTGATTGCGCACTATCAAGGTATCGCTGATAGAGAAACTTATAGAGCTGAGCGAATTGAAGGTATGACCCGAGATAGTTTGAATAGTCAACAAAAGAATTGGACTGGAGGAAAACTGTCCATAATTTGTTTCTTTTGATACGTAAAGAGCGAAGTTTACGATTATACCACGGGGGGCTCGTAGAAGAGGTCCTATTACGCGAAAAGGGGACATAGAGAGAAATAGAATTAAGTAATTTTCTGTAGAAAATAGAGAGAACACTTTTTAGGGGCATATTGGCGACATCAAAAGAACTCTTACTAAGATATGCGTTAATTTTGCGGAAATTCGCTTTATGAAAGTCGTAAGAAGTGGTAGCTGCAGATGGGGTGGGGCGGAAAGGAGTGTGGTGGAAAAGAGAAAGAGGTGGCCAAACGACATCAGCTCTGCGGCTGATAATGCGATCTTCAAAAACAGGGCGCAAAACATTGAGTGTAGCTTCGGCTCTGTGGCACGTAGCGCCGTCCTGTTGAAACCAAATGTTGCCAATATCCTCCTCTTCAATTTTTGTGAACAAAAATTCGTTCAACATGGCCCGATAACGATCGCCATTGACTGTAACGGCCACTCCTTGCTCATTTTCGAAGAAAAATGGCCCAATTATGCCTCTGGACCAAAATCCGCACCAAACAGTGACTCGTTTTGGGTGTATCGGCTTTTCAATGTATGCGTGCGGGTTTTCTGTGCCCCAAATGCGACAATTTTGCTTGTTTACATACCCGCCAAGATCAAAATGAGCTTCATCTGAAAAGATGATTTTTTTGGCAAAATCGGCATCTTCTTTAAGTCGATCGCAGGCCCACTTAGCGAAGCGAAAACGCATTGGATGGTCAGTTGGCTTCAAATCCTGAACCAATTGGACTTTGTATGGCGTCATACCAAGGTCTTAATGCAAAATTCGTCTGAATGATGTCTCCGAAATGTTCATTTGTTGAGAACGACGGTGAATTGATGTTGATGGCGCTTCACGCACACTTTCTGCCACAGCAGAAATATTCTCGGGTATACGCACTGTTTTTGGCTTTTCACGCTTTGGTTTATCGATGAGGATGCTGCCAGTTTCTTTCACTTTTTTCACAAGATAACGAACATACGGAGCTGACGGTGCTTCTCTTCTTCCAAAATCCGTACGCAATTTTCGCACACATCCTGCAACATTACCATGATTTTCAAAGTAATGTCGCAATATTTCCCAGCGTTGTGCAAGTGTATACACGTTTTATCCTTCGTTCAGCGGAATTTATTGTGCATCTGATCTTGAAAAAATAGTATGAAAACAGATAACTTGCATGTAAACAATCCCGCCCTTCGTAATCAGGTAAACAAAAACAAATCTTGTGATATTGTTTCGTATGTATCTACGAGTAATTGTGATGAATCTTTTTACATACATCAAAATATTCGTAGCTTAAGAAAAAATTTTGATAATTTCTTAGTCCATGTCCAGTCCCTTGTAAAGTTACCTTTATTTATTGTACTTAGTGAGATTTGGGTGTATGAAAACGAGTTTAACTCTTATAACATAGAGGGTTATATTCCTTTTGGTAACTGCAACGCATCGTACTCTGCTGGCGGTATAGCAGTTTACATAAAAAGTGGTATTGTGCACGATTGCTTCAAAATCAGTTTAAAAAGTGCGGATATTATCAAAGTTAATTTTTCAGTTATAAACTCAAGTTTTACGTTGCTTTGCATTTACCGGCTACATTGCTGTCGAAAGAGTGTTTTTACCGAGGAGTTAAATACCGTGTTAAGTATTATAAAAACGAAGAATTTAATAGTGATAGGCGACATTAATATAGATCTTCTCGACAATTCTGATTCCGAGTGTGAAGCTTATATGCTACTGATGGCTTCGAATGGTCTTAAAAGTATGGTGAATATACCTACCCGCATAATATGCTCAACCAGTAGCTGCATTGACCATATATTTCTAAGACTTAATAAAAATATTAGTATGGTCTTTAATTGTAAAGTGCATGACTATAAAATAACCGATCACCTCAGGTATGAATTTTGGGAAACAGTTTTCTTGGAAAGCGACCCTTCTGTGGCCTACAATGCTTTTATAGCGATCTTAATCAATCATGTCCATAGCACAACCACTATCCTAAACATCAGGCAGCGTGACTCGTTTTTCAAGCCTTGGATGACATTACGCCTACTTAATCAAATAAAGCGTAAAAAGGAAATTGCAAAAAAATGTAGAAAACACCCACAAAATCTTAGTCTGAAAAGCTATTACAATAATCTGTGCAATAGAACTAAGATTATGATAGAACAAGCACGTGATAGCTACTACTCCAATCGCTTAACTCAAGCCAGGGGAAACATAAAGAGGGAATGGGAATTAGTAAATAATATCTTAGGTAGGAAAAAGAAGTCTAATGATATTCCTAACATAGAGGTTGATAACTCAACCTTGACTGATCCACGTGCTATAGCAAATACATTCAATAGCTTCTTTGTCAATATTTCTGATACTATTAAACCCTCCGAGCCACTTCCCAGTTGTAACTGCAATATCTATCAGAGTAATAGTTTCTTTTTTCACCAGTTTACTTCCTGTGAAATTCTCAAGACAATTATGACTTTGCAAAACAAGAAAACCTGCACAAGTGATGGTATTTCTGCTATAACTCTGAAAAAAATCTCTTGGGAAATTGTTGATATCTTGTGTTATCTTTTTAACCTCAGTGTAAACAGCGGCGTGTTTCCGGCGGCTCTAAAAAGGGCAGAGGTTCTGCCGTTATTTAAGAAAGGGAGTTGTAAAAATATAGCCAATTATAGAGCAATTTCTCTGCTTCCCACGATATCAAAAATTTTCGAAAAATTAATTAAATTAAGAATACTGACGTTTTTCAAAAGAAGTAACTTCTTTTCAGAAGCACAGTATGGTTTTAGACCTGGGAGATCTACGGAGGATGCAATCTTAAATGTCTGCTGCGATTTGTTCAGTGGAGTTAACAAAAGCCATTGTACTATGGCTCTTTTCATTGATATGACCAAAGCATTCGATATGGTGGACTTAAATATAATCTTAACAAAATTATATAAAGCTGGTTTCAGAGGAATGACATACAATTGGTTTAAGTCTTATTTGCTGGAGAGGGAGCAAAGAGTATTGGTCAATGCTTAGAAATGGCGTTCCCAAAGGTTCTGTGCTAGGCCCAGTACTGTTCCTTGTTTACATAAACTCACTTTTCTGTCAGAACTTTTACGGAAATCAAAGCGCATTTGCAGACTACATCGCTTTCACGTACACTGACACTTCGCTACATGAATGCGTTGCGAAAGTTAACAACGACCTTCACTTACTTAGAATTTGGTTCACCTTTCATAAGCTTATTATTAGTGAAAAAGCAAAAATAATGAACTTTAAGCTATGCCAAAATAATTTAGATAACTTTGGGTTAGTTTTTCATTCAAGCGATTGCCAAAAATTCTGTTTACCACACACCTGTGGGAAGCAAAACTTCAGCGTTATTGATAATTGTTCCACATGCTGCTTTAATATTGAAGCAGTCAAGTCTTTCAAATATCTCGGAGTTCTCATTGATAACAAACTAAATTGGAAGGCACAAGCTCTACAGTTAAAATCATATATAACACGGAAAATGTATCTCCTGAAGCCATACTGCTCGCAGAGAGTACTTTCAATGCTTTATTATGGCTTAGTCCAGTCAAAGCTTCAATATGGGATTGTTAGTTGGGGAGGCACCTATCTAAGTACCCTAAGTGCACTAGTCGTTGCCCAAAAGCATATAATTAGAATTATGTGTGGCAAAAATCGCTATACGGAAAGTTGGCCACTTTTTACAAGTCTTCAAGTATTGCCACTCAGGAATCTATACGTTTTCAAGGTACTCAAAGAGTTCTTTAAACGAAGCGGTAATGTTCCTCTTAGGAATTCTTCGACTTATAACTTGCGAGTAAACAACATGGTACTTTTTGACATTAAACACGTGCACAAAGCACATTTTATGAATTTTTATATAGTTACTTCGCGTAGAATTTTTAACAAACTTCCTATGTCTATACGAGCCAAACAAAACTCTCAATATTTTTTAAAATCACTTAAAGACTGGCTTTTTACTATGGACCCTTTAAGCTTGGAGCTACTGTTGAAAATTATAACATAGTTTATTAAAAAAATGCAAAAAGATTTATTTTTTCTTTTCTTTTTTTTTCGGTTTATCTTTTGAATTTTTGAAGTTGTAACTAAAGAACACCTGGTGGTACCCCACGTCAGTTATTCTTGCATTTATTCATATATTTTCCATGGATCTTTCAACGCAAACTTAGGTTTTAGAAGGATCTTCAATTTGTTCATCCTTTTTCACTAGTAAAATAATTTTTTTCATCCTAAATTAAAGAATTATCTATTGTTAGCTAGTTTTAAGGTGATAATGAATAAATAAATACAAAAAAAAATAAAAAATTCAAAAGGTTCTACGGGGGCTGTTGTGATCTTGCGGATATTTTGATAAAAAACATTTAGCTTTGGTTGCTGAATCATGGGCTGGACTGGTTGAATTTTATCTGAATTAGAAGGTTTGCTGAGTCATTTTTTGGTGCACGGATCGATTTCTGATATTTAAGAAGGGCTGTGGCATAATCATTTTTTATTATTACTCTGCAACGTCTTTTATGACTTTGAAATGCTAATGAAATTATGACCACTAGATACATTTGTTAGGTGCATAGGTACTCGTATAAACAAAAATCAACAAATACATCACAGTTCGTCCTTTGTTATTGGGTAGCAGAGGAATGACGTAAACAAGTGAATCATCCGATATAGATAGACAGGACACAACCATAATAAAAAGTAGTTAGCTATGTTAATTGTTTTGTGTGACTCTTTTTTGATATATGGTTCAATTATAGGGGTGTTCATTAGATGTGCCTGACTTGTTTTTTAAATAAAGAGACGTGTGTTTAAGGTATCAGTGAATCCTTCTTTTGAATTGAAATATAGTCAGTATCGCTAATTATAAAATATAACAGCAATTGCATGCCCTTCACCGAACTGCTTTCATATAATTCGGAAGATATGTATACTAGAACTTTCACAAACGTTCCCGTTTTGCAGACAAGAAATAAATGTCTGGTTTTTATTAAACTCATTTCTGTTGACATCAACCCTGACATTTTTTTGACAGCGCTTGTTAGTCTGACATCGGATTGTGAAAAAACGAGTGCTGAACTTTGTGGCATCATTTATTTGTGTCATGTTTTTATTTCCCACTAGTCAGCAGCACCATCGCAAAAAAAAAAATAGCAGCTTGATTTTTCGTAGTCCATTTAACAACACTCTTTTGCTACCCATTTTTGTATTCAGTAATCCTCACTAAATAAACTGTTTCATTGTGGCTCACAACTAGCAGAAAGAGTGCGAAGGGCTCAAATTCGTGGGGGTCAAGCCGTTTGTCACGGCTAGAGCTAAAAGGGAGAAGCGGAAACTATCGTTCTTTCTGGTCCAACTAAGTCCCGACAGCAATCTGGATGGTCTAGGGAGTATCAAATTCCTAGACTACCAGGTTGTACACTGGGAAAAATTAAAGAGGAGCGAAAACATTTTACAATGTGTTCGCTGTCAAAGGTTCGGGCACGCCGCGTCGAACTGCGAAATGCAGCCTCGATGCGTGAAGTGCGGAAAGAACCACAAATCCGAGGAATGTGCTCTGGGTAAGGACGGAGAGTCTGAAAAAAGCCAACTCTCTTGTGCGGGACACACCGCAAACTATCGGGGTTGTCCCAAATTTCAATACATAAAAAAAGTAAATCTGGCTCGGCAGCAGAAAGTGGAAGTTAAGCGACCACTCGTGCAGGTACAAACACCAGCCGTTACTCCCCACATTACCTACGCCCAAATGGCGGCAGGTAGGGGTAATACGGCGCAAAAAACAAAGCTAGCTTCTCAGGCCCCAGCGCCTAGAGCACCGGAACCTGTACCTGACATGCTGGCTATCTTGCTCTCTATTCAGGGGCAGATGGCTCAGCTTCAGCGTCAAATACAGGAACAGGCTAAGCGGGTAGATCAAATATACCCGCTGCTGCCGGGCCTAACGCACCTCCAGTCGTAATGGGTACGTACATGGCGGAGCAAACCCTGAAGGTCCTTGCTGTGAATGTTAATTCACTGATTAGGCTCGAACGAAGAGCCACACTATTTAAGTTGCTTAAAGACCAAGCCCCTGATGTGCTTTTGGTTAGCGAAACTAAGCTTACCAAGAGACACAAAATGAGGCACAGAAGATACAAAATAGTACGGAGAAACCGGCCCAACTCCATCCAGGGAGGAGGCGTTGCGATTTTCGTACGAACAGGTATACGTTTTAAAAGAATATACAGTCGTGTAGTACGTATGTTCCAGGTGCTGGAAGCATGCATCGTGTATATCCCTCTCCGTAGTGGAAAGCGGTTGTACATGGTGTCTATCTATGCACCTAAGAAGATAACTATTTTATTATCGGCGGAGATTTCAACGCCAAGCATAGCGATTGGGGAAATAATACACCAAATACTAGAGGGAACCTACTATTCAATTGATGGGGTCAGCACAGTGTGATGTATCGACTCGGGCTTAAGGCGACGGATAGTCCGCCGTTTCCTAGACACGGGTCCTATTTGGATCTCCTGCTGTTCGACACACGAATACACCTGACATGCACAAACCAACAAACCATAAACTGTCTACACACTTTTGTGTATGACAGTGACCATTGCGGTCTCAGTACCGAAATAACCGTTCCGAACGAAATTGCGGAATTGGACGAGTTTGTTCAAAGGCATTCCTACAATTATAGTAGGGTGCGTTGGACACACTTGACCAGAACACTGACTAGAGCACTCTCCTCGAATTCGCTCTACCCACCGTCCAACAGAAATCTGTCAAACGAGGAGATTGACAGGTATCTAAGACTAATGGACGAGACAATCAAACGAACAATGGACAAAACGATACCTCGGTACCGACACACTGACGAAGAAGACCTATTCCGCAACGCAACTATTGACGCACTGCACAGACATAAAAGCAGACTGCTGTCAAGACTAAAAACCTTGTACAGACAGTTTACTGACAGACATAACCCGGAGATCATGACACTGAAGTCGTCGATCAAAAACCTCCAAGTATTAATAAAAGAAAATTACAGAGCATCTGTAAGTTTGTATTGGAACAATAAAATTCGGGCTGTAAACACCAGCAACCCGAATATGTTCCCGCAAATAAATAAACTATTTCGGAGAAAAAATCAAAACGACCTTCAGTGTCTTAAAATCGCCCGAACGACGCACAACGAACAAATACTGGTAGCAGCGGGCATAGATCCAATTGAGGCTGTTGATAATGACAACTTCTTTGTGATCGAGGATCCGCAGGAGAAGGTAGAGGCTATAGGAGCGACTTTCCAGGAAGTATATAAGGCGAATGTTATCATTGGCCCGAACCACTATCTGGAGAATCGAGTCCTTGTGCACAATTTTTACCTTCGAAATGAAATTGTGAATTGGCGATTCGAGAGCTCGGGTTTCACCCAGTTCAGTGACGAGAATATGGCAAATAATGTCATCACCAACGATAGGGCACTACCCCCGTTCATTTCGAAGGAAGAGCTCCAAACGATCTTCGAATCGCTTAGAAGTAAGAAATCAGTGGGAACCGATGAAATACCGAACATTGTGCTTCGACATCTCCCTCTTGAAGCGGTGAACATTTATACCACCCAGTTTAATAATGCAATGAATAATGCACATTATCCAGCGCATTGGTGGTACATCTCATCCCCAAAAGGGATAAAGACACTTCCAATCCGGCGAATCTCCGCTCGATCAGTCTTCTTCCAAGCATCAGTAAGGTGTTCGAGAAGGTGATCAATAGAGTCCTGACTAAGTGGGTCGAGGACAAACATATAGTTCCGGATAATCAATTCGGTTTCAAGGCGGGGCATGATATCATTCATGCTGCGTCGAAACTGGTTTCTGATATCCAATGGAGCAAAAGCAAGAACCAGTGCACTGGTGCCTGCCTGATTGACTTGGAGAAGGCCTTCGATACCGTATGGTTAGAAGGACTCTTTTTCAAGCTGGACAGGTTGGGCATTAGTAAACCATTGCTGTATATTCTTTTTGATATGCTCTTCAGTAGACAGTTCTTCGTGAAGAATGGCGATGTGACTTCTGCTGGAACATTTAACATTAAAAACGGTCTGCAACAAGGTGCGGTAAATTCGCCGATCCTGTTCAACATTTACACAAGTGATCTGATAGGTTCACTTCACCATGCCATAGCGTACGCAGACGACTTAATCGCGTACAGAACAGGTCCAAAGATTGAGGTCATTAATATGCTTTTGCAGCGTGACTTCGACAAAATTAAGCGATATTGCGATGACTGGAAGTTGAAAATCAACTTTCAGAAGTCGGAAACCATTCTGTTTAGGACGCCTTTGTCCGGGGCCTCTAGGGATACCAGAAAGAATTGGCGAAAGTTCTCGATCGTGGGGCAGCATGGGCAGCCACTTCCTTGTCGAAATGTAGTGAGATACCTTGGGATCTGGCTAGATCAATATCTGTATTTTAACAAACATATAGATGTTGCTCTGGCCAGAGCCAGAAACTGCCCTTACAAAGAAACTGTTTTATAACAGCCAACTCGATGCGAGGGTAAAGGTTATCTGCTACATGGCCCTTATCAGGCCTATGCTTGTGTTTGGATGTCCCGTGTGGTTCAACGTAAGAGCAAGTTTATTGGAAAAGATTCGGGTGTTTGAGAGGGCTTGTCTTAGGACTTGTCTTCGCTTATACAGAACACCAGAGTCTGAGTACATAAAATTCTATCCTAATGAGGTTTTATACAATAGGGCGAACCTAATAAGAGTGGACAATTTCGTCATTAAGTTGACTCGAAGGCACATTGCAAGAGCAATGACCTCATCGAACAACCTGATCTCCGGGGCTTACTACCCCAATTATATGTATCACGAGAGAGTTCGCTTGGACGGCTTTATTCCTCTAGAAGCGTTCCTCTATTTTGATCCAGGACAGATTGGCGGTGCGGCTAATCTTCCACGTCGCTCGAACAGCTGCAGACAGGCGACTCAACTACGACAGAGACGTCGCACACGGCAGTGCGGAGCGTCTCCGGTTCAGTAGGGTGGTAGGGAGTCGCGACATGAGGGATGTTGCTCGGCAGCACCATCAATTTTGGTGGCTGGTTGAGGGAGGGGAAGTTTCGTCGTTCAATTCCTCCAGTACTAGGTAGCTCCCCAGGAAGCAAAGTCGGTCGTCTGACTATTTTATTAGCCATGGCCGGCTTACATAGTTTTAGGTAGGATTTTAGATTTTAGGAAGGTAGATTTTTAAGAAAAAAAAATAAATAAAAATGAAAAATTAAAAAAATAAATAAAATAAAATATATATATATGCATATACTTATATATTAAGTATATATGTATTATGGATGTATATGTATATGTATGTATGCGTATGTATTAGATGTAAGTAGGTTAGGTAGGCTATAAGTTTTTAGTTTTAAGTTTTTATAATATAAAAAAAAAGTCCATTTACTAAGTTTTTAGTTAAAATTTATTTTCTAAGTTCTAGTGTTAAGTAATATTAAATTGAATATAAAATTAGAATGTAAGATTCGTCGAAAGACATAGTTTAAGTGTTAGGTTTCGCTTAGAGCGCCCGCATGGGGCCAGTAAGTTAAAATAAGATTATTTGTAAGTTATTTAGGCTAATTTTTAAGCGTTTTTTTGTCTAGCATGTAGGAGTAAATTAATTAGTTAAATAAAAATGCATTTAAACTGAAAACTGACTCCGTTTACATATGGATGAGATAATCCTCAAAGCCAACTCTGCACTAGGTTTTGTAAAACGGTGGTCCAAAGAATTCACCAACCCATACGTGACCAGGGCCCTCTATATTACCTTTGTTCGCCCCCTCCTAGAGTACGCCAGTCAAGTATGGTCCCCATATCATCGTGTTCATATCTCGAGAATTAAAGGCATTCAGCTCCGTTTTCTTCGATTTGCTCTTCGAGGTATACCCTGGGACGATCCTTTTAATCTGCCCCCCTATCAAAATCGTCTCAACCTTATCAACTTTAACACCCTCGAAGATCGCAGAGATGTAGCAGACTTTCTCTTCATTCATCGACTCCTTTCAGGTCACGTTGAATGCGCGTCCCTTCACAACTCCATTTTCCTCAACACTAACCCTCGTAACCTACGTACCCCTCGACTCTTCTATCTACCAACCCACCACACCTCCTATGGCGCGAACGAACCAATCTCCCGTATGCTACGTCAAATCAACTCAAACCCTACCGTCTTTGACTTCCACCGCACCACTCCCTACCTCAAATCCGTTCTCCTTCACCACTCCAGCCAACCTTAGTTTTAAGTTTTAGTTTAAGTTTAACTTGTAAGCTATAGCTTGTATTAAGCCGAATAAATGGGGGCGTTGGCCCCCAGCAAAATTAATTAAAAAAATTCATCAGCTTGTATGTTTAGGTCTGGTGTTGCCATAGGGGTATCCAGAGACAATCAGTGCTGACACTTGTTACATACATGGAAAGGTGACACCGATTGCCAAAATCTCGAATGCAACCTCCGTCAGTGACAGGTTTTTGAGAAACTTATATCGAAGCAGATAATAAGTCATCTTTCTTCTAATAATCCCCTTTACTCTTTCCAATATGGGTTCAGAAGTAATCATAGCTGTTCCTCGGCTATGATTAATGCCTTGCATGATATTAGACATGACTTTGATGAGGAGTGTTACGTATCTTTGATGCTGGAATGACATTTTATTCTGGAAATTACATAACTGTTTGGCTTTAGTAAACAAGCTGTTTAGCTTCTTAGAAGTTAACTTTAAAATAGATCGAAAAGTTGCCATTGGTGGCAAATCCACAGCTTTGAAAATAATTATACAAGATGTACCGCAAGGATCGATTCTCGGTCCTATCTTATTCTGTGCATTCATTAACGACTTGCCATCAGTGTGCCAGTATGCAACGGTCCACTTATACGCTGCTATAATCTATCCCGCCCCATGAATTTCATCGCCGAACTTGCGTTAAAATTAAATGAAGACTTATCAGAAATATATGATAGGTCGCTGGCTAACTTATTGTTTCTGAACCCAGCGAAAACAAAAGTTCCCTCGATGTCTAATCGACTTATGGCTCGCCGACTCTAGGATTAAGCGTGTAGAGTCAGTAACAAGTCTCGGTTTTTGTCTTAAGTAGAAAGTTATCCGGGTACGATCATACTAACCTTGTCCTTGGTCGCATTTACGGATGTCTACGAGAAGCTTGCTTTACCCCAATGGCGGACTTTAATTGTGCCTTTAATAAGCTATTCTGACTCAATACGATATATACGTGGGCTCCGTAAACATGGCCATATTTCTGCACATTCAAGAAGCTTTTTCAAATGTACCTTGAAACAATATCTCAGCGGACGACACTGTATTTACCTACATCAGGTCATTAATATTAAATCCTCACCGTAGAGTAGATTAAGTTTAAGGAGAATCGAAACCAAACAAAGACAAAATTGACAAATAGCTACGAGCATCTACATCGGCTGAATCAGATAAGATATTGAAGTCAAGTTTGAAGTTCTCCGGCTAACTTCTGAGATAACAAGTTGACTACCTCATAAAACCTAGAAAATCTTAGTCAGCTAAAAGGGCAGCTTAATGTATGCATCTGTCTTATCCTCGGCACTGTTACGGTGGTGTAATTTCACAAAATCACGTGTGAATCTTAACGCGGCAAATGCTTTTTTAATTACTTTTTGCTTACCTTACAACGCTCACAAATCGCGTTTTTAGAGATTTCAAATCATAACTCGGTTCAACACAAATAACTGCTATCCCTATCCACAATTACTCTCCTTCTTTGAATATGGTTTTTGTATTTTGTGCAAGTCTAAGGAATTATCCTATAAGAGCAATTAAAAATCCTTTTTTATTTGTGCGCGTTGCACATTAGCCTCTTTCCTTGTGGCACTCGTAATAAAGGACTTTCTTCCGAAAAGAAAGGCAGGACAAAATTACCCGGTGGCGTGCAGATAAACAGCGGATTTATTCCCGCAGTCACTGTGCTTTCCTTCGCCTTCGAGCATTTGTTGAAGACGATGATGGCGGTTACAATTACAATTACAATACTTAAGTTATGGTGCCTTTGGGTTTATTCTTTCTTTCTATGATACATCCCTCAGTCGAAGAAAGAAAGGGATTACTTATTTTATCCTTTCGAATTCTTATTGTGTACGAGTATGTGTGTTCAACCAAGTTAAAGGCTAAAGGATGACGAACTTTTGTCGGTTTCAGTTTTGTAAACCAAAAAACCACAATACTCGTACAATGATATATAATTCCCTAGACGAAGATTAACTAGGCCGGGGACGGTGGTGGTTTCGGATAGTAATACTGGAAATCTCAGTTCTAATCAATCACATCCAATTGCAGGGTAAACAGTCGGCCCTCTCGACGACAGACATCCAATACGAAGAAGAAATTTAATAATAATACATTGAAATTATGCTTGTTTGTTTATATGGTGCCTCAGGGTATTTGTTGAGGGACATACAAAAGAGCCTCTTTCGCAAAAGTTGTAGTAAATCTGGGATGGAGGGTTTTGATGAAATCACACATATATTTGACGAAGAAAGTAGAATGGACTTAAACATGCATAAATAATATAGGGTTGCCTGTTTTGTTGTCTAAAAGTTCAAGAAAAGAAGGAAAATACTCACACTAACATTTTTTTTTTTGTTTTTTTTTTGTATTTCATTCAGATCGAGAGCTTATACATTATAGATATAATATCTTTTACAGAATTTGTGATAAGCTAATATTTTGCAGAGAAAGCTAATTATAATAGACGAATTCATTTACAATTTGTCATTTTGGCGTAATTCAAAAATTAATTCAAAGTAGATAAATGTAATTTTAATCGATTTTTAAATCGTATCTTATTTTTTATTTCACTGATGTTGCGTGGGAGGGCATTCCAGAGCCGAGTGGTGTTAACAAAGAATTGTCGTTCAGAGGTAAAGTGAGAAAAACGCGGTAAAAGTATTTGCTTAGTCCTATTGGATGCACATAACGTAATTCGATTAAATAGGTTTCGAGGTTGACGTGTTTTTTTTTTGGTGGCGCCAATGGATGTGGTAATCTTCATAGATGCGGTAGTCCGTGCCACCAACATGCACGATTCGCAACACCCAAATGTTCGATGCCAGGAGTGCGCCTACGTACTAATCCACACCCTTACGACCTTCAACCACTCTCCCCGCGGGACTGCCGTTAGGTATTACTTCGCGGGGCTGGTTAGCAATTATGCTCTATTCTACGAGGCCGCCTCTTGAGCTCTTCTTAGGGCTTCTGCTCTTCGCAGCGCGTACTGTACGCGCACTATAAATGAGCAGATCTCCATCCACTTGTCATCTGACTGCGTCATGTGACTAATGAGATTTTCTGTACTTGGCAGATTTACCCTTTCTTCTGCAAAGCGTCTGCAGTAGAACACTGTATGCAACGCATCCTCTTCCTCATTTTGGCATTCTGGGCACTGCGGCGAACTATCGTGTCCAAATCTGTGGAGGTATTTCCGGTAACCGCCGTGCCCAGACAGGAACTGTGTGATATGGTAGTTACAGTTCCCCCATGATCTCTTTGTCCATGTTTCTATGATGGGAATAAGCTTGTACGTCCACCTGCCTTTTGTGGAACGGTCCCACCTGGTTTGCCACAGCATTGCGGATGCTGCCTTTTCTTCTTCCTTGACCCTCTTTGCCTCTTGCCGGTTCGATGATCGCCTAAGATACACCCTCTTCATCTCATCCGCGAGGATGTCTATTGGGATCATTCCAGCTAAAACACAGGCTGCATCATAGGAGATTGTACAGAATCCGCTGATCATTCTGATTGCACAGAGCCTGTGAGCTGATACTAACTCTCTCCTACACTCGTTTGTCACCAGCGCACCCGTCCATATAGGAGCAGCGTATAGAAGTACTGAGCTGACCACTCTGGTCAGCAAGATCCTTCGGGCGTATCCAGGTCTGCCGATGTTCGGTAGCATTCGGGCGAGTGCCGCCTGCATCAGCGATGCTTTCTTAGTAGCGTACTCGACGTGGGGTTTAAAGCGCAGCCGATTGTCGATCATGACTCCAAGGTACCTTAAGGATTCTTTGGATCTAATTGTCTGGTTTCCGACGCGGAAGTTCGCGTATTCCGCCGCCTTGCGACTGGTTATTAGTACAGCTTCAGTCTTGTGTGCAGCTACTTCCAGACCCGTAGACTCCAGCCATTCCTTTATCTTTGAAACTGCCTCGTCTGTGGCAGACTCCACCTCGTGGATGTGCTTGGCTACTGTAACCACTGCTATGTCGTCAGCGAAGCCAATAACCTTGACTCCCTCAGACAGGGTTAGTTGCAGAACTCCGTCGTACATTATATTCCATAGGAGAGGTCCAAGGACCGACCCTTGTGGGACTCCCGCGGAAACACTGTAGTGCTTAGCACCATCGTCCGTATGGTACTTTAATCTCCTGTTACTGAAGTAGTCCGTGACTATCCTCAAGAGGTAGTATGGTGTATCCATCCTGGCCAAGGATCTCCTAATAGACGACCAGTTCGCCGAGTTGAACGCGTTTTTGACGTCGAGCGTTACTACTGCGCAGTATCTTTTTGTCCCCCATTTCCATCTTTTCCCTTGTATTGCTTCAGTTGCTGTATCTACTACCGCCTTTATTGCATCGATGGTAGAACGAGATTTTCTGAAGCCGTACTGGTGATCTGACAGCGCTCCGTTTTCCTCCGCCACCGCCAGCAGTCTGTTGTATATAATACGCTCTAGGATCTTACCTAGAGTATCAAGCAGACATATTGGGCGATACGATGATGGTTCTCCGGGTGGCTTATTGCCCTTTTGAAGCAGCACTAGGTGTTGTAGCTTCCATGGCGTAGGGAATATCCCCTCCTCTAGACACCTTTGCATCGTCGCTAAGAAGATGTCCGGTCTCGTCTTGATGGCCATCTTTAATGCCTTATTCGATATGCCATCTGGTCCAGGTGCTTTGGTGTCTCCAATTTTTTTGCAAGCAGCAAAAAGTTCTTCCGACGTGATGGCCGGGATATCTTCCATATTGGTCTCCCTTGTGATGGTGACCATAGTAGTTGGTCTATGCGGGAATAGGTGCTCAACTATAGTCCTTAGCATTGCAGGGCAGGTTAGTTGTGGGGACCTGTTGCCTTTGAGCTTCTTCATCACCACCCTATACGTTAAGCCCCAGGGGTCTAGGTTAGCCTCGTCGCAGAGCTGTCTAAAACTCCTTGACTTACTCTTTTTAATGGCACTTTCCAGTTCCCGTCTCGCCAGTTTAAAGTTGGTTAGTCGTTCTTGGAAATCTTCTCTTCCTCTGGATCTCTGAGATCTTCGTCGTGCTTGTAGACACGTCGAGGTTGACGTGTGTGAATGATGTTATGCAACATTGTGATGGAACGAAACTTTAGGATGTTATCAAATGAGAGACCATTGATACGTTTGGAGAAGTGGGAAATATGGTCATATCGACGGCGACTAAAAATAAAGCGAGCAGCATTATTATATGCGACATTTAGCTTACGTCTACTAAATTCATCACATCTTCCGTGGACTTCACATCCATAAGTAAGAATAGGAGAAATGAGGGTCTTGACTAACAGAGATCGGGTTGGTAAAGGTATAAGGTGTTGTAGAGCCCCCATATGCCTTGGCAACGCAACTTTTTATGTGATCATTCCAGGTTAGGTTTGAGTTAAAAATCATACCAAGGTTTTTGGCATTGTCAACGTATTTGATAGGACCATTGTTAATAAAGATCGGAGGAAGCAGGGATGTATTAAAAGGCTTTCTAGATATAACAATGCATTTAGATTTCTTTGGATTAATAAGAAGTAGATTCTGACTCGCCCATTTGAAAATTTTATCCAGATCGGAGTTTACGAGTTTAATGCACTGGCCTGCAGATTCAGGAGAACAGCTAAGATGTAATTGGGTGTCATCGGCGTACATTTCCACTGAGCAGTGCGAAAGAGTGGATGGTAATTCATTAACATATAGGGAAAATAGAAGAGGGCCTAGAATAGATCCCTGAGGTACGCCACACGGATTGGGAAGAAAATCCGACAAGGAATTTTCAGTAAAAACCGCTTGTTGGCGTTCATCCAAATATGATGATATTAGACAGACTGCGGAATTGGAAAAGTTGTACATCCTATATAATTTATCGCATAGAATGGCGTGATTAACAGTGTCGAACGCCTTCGAGAAATCGAGAAGTATCAGAAAGGAAAGATAACCTATATCAAGCTTTTGCCTAATGTCATCGACAACTCCAAGTAGAACCGTCGAGCAACTATGCTTAGGGCGAAAACCAGACTGCCTAGAAGTTAAAAGATTGTGTTGGTGAAGAAACCTATTTATTTGCTTTTGCACGATTCTCTCGAAAACTTTCGAGAGGAAGGAAAGTATAGCAATAGGGCGGAACTCGGTACACGAAGGATTCGTTGGCACTAGTATTATCTTCGACAACTTCCAGACTGAAGGAAAAACGCCAGTTGTGAGGATTTGGTTGAAAATATGAGTGATGTGTGGCAGGAGTACGGGAAAGATGATTTTTAGGAACTTGGGATGGACCATGTCCACTCCAACAGCGTTGGATTTAATTGAAAGCAAACTCTCAACTACGTCAACCTGTTGGATACGAGAAAAAGCGAAAGATTCGTTTGGAGGAGATAGAACATGTGAAATTGCGGTATAATTAGTTAGCGATGGAACCGTCACTGGAGGTGGTATGGGATTCGAAATTCCGGTTTAGCTTATTTCCGTCGGCGTTAGTTACATGTCTGCTGCTCTGTTTTCCCACCCCAATCTGCTTGAGATTCTTCCATAACTGTTTCCCGGTTGACGAAGGATTTAACCGTTTTGAATAAAATCGAATTTTGGCCGCCCGTATATTGCAAACAACTATATTACGAAGTGAACGATAAGTTCTATCAAACTCTTCCACTCTGAAACGCTTCCATTTTTTGTAAGCATCGTCGCGTTTTTGCATTAGGTGGCGAATATCTGAGGTCAACCAGGAATTGTGGTTGGGCTTAAAAGTTTTCGTTCGTATGGGTACGTGTCTCTCAAATAGTTCAACCATTTTCAACTGTAAGAACTCGACTTGTAGATTTGGTGAAGACATGTAATAAATTTGTTCCCAGTTAATATCACGCATGTCTCTTTCGAGCATAGCGAAGTCAATGCTATTGAAGTCCCTGAACTGTATTGGGCTGGATGAAATACTGAAATTGAAATCGAACGTTAAGTAAAGGAGATCATGTTTAGAAAAACCGGGAACTGACAACTGGTCGTAGAAGAGCGCCTTATTGAGATCACTAATGAATATAACATCCAGTAGGGTGCTAGATGTAGCACCAAAATGGGTTGGGGTGACTGAGTTTACGGGAAATAGGTTTAGTGATCCCAGATCGTCTATTAGGTCAGACTCTGTAAGGAGGTCATTGTTTAAGTCACCACATAAGATAAAATTCGGGGCGGTAAGTGAAATGTCTTCGAGTATCGATGTAAGCTGCCACAGATTAATATTTTTATTAGGCCTGTAAACTACACCAAGCAGAATTGAGTCGTGAGCAGTAGATAACTCTATGAACAGGTAGTCCATAGGACACGCGCCCTGGGATTTGCATATAATTTTTATATTTCTAAAGACACCCTTACGAACATAGATTGCAACTCCTCCTCCAGTCCGCCGAACTCTATCAGCACAAAAAATGTCATACCTTTCCATCTCAACCAGATTTGTATTTATCTCTCTAACTTCATCACCAATAAGGTCAGAAACGAACCAAGTTTCGGATAACAAAACGAACAAAAAGATAACGTAATTCATCCATCTTAGGTCCTAAGCTTTGTGCATTTATGTGGCAAAGCTGAAGGCCTTGCTTTTGTTTGGAGAAAACATTTAACAAGGTACGTAATATCACACTATCACCTGATTCTGAACGAACCCTGTCCCAGCCAACTGAAATATTACTATGATTAGGGAAAGTGGGAAACATGAGTATGTATTTATAGAATTATATAATAAATAAATGTTAAGAAAAATAATGGCCGCTACTGTATCATCTTGATCAAGTTTCAGAGCTTTCTATTTCGCTTCCATTGATTACATGATGAAGTTCGTCTAGGCTTTTGACAACACGAGCTTTGCTTTTTGCGTTCTTGATTACACACACAAGTCCCCGCGAAGAATGCACCGCAACCAATTTCTTTTGCTTTTTGTAGCGAAGTGCATGCTGAAGAACCATATGATTGTGTTTGGTTAGGGCTTCATGCTTTTACTTTTGTTTTGTAAGAACTCCGACCCTTGGAAATATTCTCATACCACGTCTACTCTTCAACAAGGTATAAGGTATGTACATAGAGAAAAATGTAGAACAGGTGCCGTGCCTATCATACATACAGGGACTTTCTGGGCGAGCTGTTACAAGGTGACTTTCGCTCAGTAGCGAAAAATTGCATTTCCAGGAGCCGCCCTCTTTAATCTTGGTGTGGTCCAGAGTCATACTTACGAGTACTTAAACGGCAATACAGCTTCGGTTGGAACTGGCTTTTTAACCAATAAACACTTCTCCAGTTAGCACAGTCTTTAGCCAACTGCTTCCAGTTATGCCATCCAAGATGGTTGAGGTGGTGTTCCAGTTCTGTGCGCCACCTACGAGGGGCGTTCAATATATTCTCGGTATCGATATGAAGGAAAATGCGAATTCAATTTAAATTGTTTTTATTTTTCAATATAATCTCCCCTAACATCAATGCATTTGATACATCTTGAGATAAGCTTTTTTAATTTCCTCTTTCTCTGCAAAATACCCATTTATTGCCGACTTGAGTTCTTCATCATCCGAAAATCTTTTTCCACGAAGACATTCTTTCAAATCCGAAAACAGGAAATAATCACTAGGGGCAAGGTCTGGACTATAGGGTGGGTGTTGGATTTCTTCGAAACCACAATCTCGCGCAGCAGCCTTGGAAACTCGCGCCGTGTGAACAGGAGCGTTGTCATGAAGAAGCAACACACCCGCTGCGAGTTTACCCCGTCTTTTCTTTTTAATTTCCTCCCGCAAATTATGCAAAGTGGAAGCGTAGGATGTGGCGTTGATGGTTTCACCTTTTTTTTGTACTCAATGAGCAAGATTCCCTTTGAGTCCCAAAAAACTGTGGCCATGAGCTTCCCGGCAGACGGAGTGAACTTCTTCGGGGGGTCTGTTCCTTTTTCATGCCACTGCATGGACTCTTGTTTGCTTTCAGGGTCATAGTGGTGGACCCATGTTTCGTCCACAGTAACAATTCGATCCATAACACCGTCCGCGTTCTCACTACACATCTCCAAATGCTCTCTACAGCATGCGATTCTCACTTTTTTTCTGAGGTGCTGTGAGCATTCGTGGCACCCACCTTGCACTGACCTTTGAAAGGTTAAGATGGTCATGAAGAATGGTGTGAATGGTACCAATTGAAAGCTTGGTGATCTTTGCCATCATTTTCACCTTTATTCGGGCATCCTCAAGAACAAGGTCGTCTTCAATGCTCTCTCTGCCTCTCTTGAACTCACTTGACCACTTTTGCACAGTTGATAGTGAAGGTGCGGAACCCTGGTAAACAGCCACCATCTCTTCATGAATAGTTTCTTGACTTTTTCCTTGCTTAGTGAGAAATTTAATTACAGCGCGATGCTCAATTTGCACCATCATCGTCTCAGTTGCCATTATGATTCTGTTTAACTAGAGATAAAACGCGAATTAATAATCACATTTATATGAAATTTTACATGAATGCACTAAAATAATAGTATTACTTGATAAATAAGTCAATTTATATATACAACCACAGCTTCACCCCGATACCGAGAATATGTTGAACGCCCCTCGTATTCTCTCCATTCAAAATGTATATGTATTTATATTACAACAAAGAAGACTGGCATTGAAGACACTGAAGTGAGCGCTTGTTTTATCTAGACGAAAAACATCGGATGCCATCACAATTTTCTCGATCACTTCCCATTCCTCCTGTTTTTTTTCTTCCGGGGAAGTGTTCTCGTTTCTCTATGCGGTGTCGCATAGAGGTTGAAGCACGTACTTACGTAGGTGGCACAACAGAACAGAGAGATACCTGGACCTCAACCTACAAGACTCTGCAGTTAGCCTAGTCGTTATCTAAGTGACTGTAGTTGCGCCGGAGCTATACATTTGCTCAACATGTCCTAGCCATATTAGGCGACTGATGCGAAGTTTTCTGACTAGGTCGATGTCGTTGTACAGCTCGAACAGTTCGTCGTTGAATCTTTTCCTCCAATGCTCGTCAATACAAATGGGACCAAATATTTTTCAAAGGATTTTTCTCTCGAATCGACTGAGGATATCTTCATCCGCTTTCGATAGAGTCTATGCTTCAGCGCCATAAAGTGGGAGTGGGATGTTCAAGGTCTTATATGGACTCTCCTTAGTTTTTCGGGATATGGCTTTATTACTCAATTGCCTTTTTAGCCACAAGAAATAGCGATTGACAAGAGTGATTCTTCGTTTTACATATTTCTGCGGAAGTGTTATTGGCAGAATTTATAGCACATCCAAGGTAGAAAGCGTCCTTAACTATATTACCTCGAAATTATAGCTGTCGACTGTGACGTTCTGCGCAATTCATCGATTTTGTGTGTCCCTTAAAGTTGACAGCATATACTTGGTTTTGGCCCCATTTACCGTTAAACCTATTTTGGCAGCTTCCGTTTCAATACAAGCGAACGCACCGGTGACAGCCCGCTGAGTTCTCCCAATTATGTCGATATCATCAGCGTACGCTAGTAGTCGTACAACCTTTGGCAAGGCTGTGCCTTCAATGTTCGCTTGTTATAATAAGTTATGATGTTAACGAAGTCATATGACAGCGAGTCACCTTATCTAAAACATTTTTTGACATCAAAGGTGTCAGTTAAGTCGTTACCGAATTTTGACGATGAAGCGAGTTTTCTTAATCGTCATTCCGCCCAGATGTCTCTATAAATGCTGTCATACGCGGCATTAACATCGATGAAAAGATGGTGTGTGTCATCAGGTTGTTGCTCTCCACAAAGTCATTTCCAGCAGCTTTCCGAGGTATTTCCGAGGCTGATAAGCCGTCAGATTAACCTGCTTTTTTGCATTTCAGCTTAGATATTGCTGTCCTTATGTCGGGCTCCCGCCCAATTACTCGTATCAAGGCTAATGACGTTGTCTAATAGTGAACGGGGGCAGAGCAAAGTACTGGTCTACATCTTCAGATGACGCTACCGAAGGTTGCTACGATTTAATCAATCACAAGTTGCCGGTCATAGGTCTTATTGGCGGCTGGACCACCGGTAGACCCTATCAGGACTTAAATCACGGTAACATGGGAGTCAGGAGCCCCCCGAATCTGGGTCCGGGCCTGACTTGAAGAGGTAGGCCCCCTTGTTTAAACCCAAAGTCACGGGAAGGGTCTTCCTTTGGTTGATCCAATGTAGAGTTGCAATGAGTACTGGGTACTACCACCCTAAGAGCAGTAAGAGGTTTTAGATCGGCCTCGACTCATACCAAGGGTGGAACTTGTGCCGGCAACACGGTTCTGATTTGATATCTCAGGAAGGCGGCAGAGCGATGGCAAGGTGTATCTTTGCCCCCATGGATGTATGGGCATCCCGTAAACATAAGTCTCCATGACAGGTGGTTTACGTTAAAAAGTCAGACACTATGTCCTTAGGTCAGGTGGACGGAAGTTGAGGCTTCTCTTCATCTTCTTCTTTACATGTTTCTGTGCGGTTCTTCTTGTCCTTGACGCATTCCTTTACCTGTTGGTAAAATTTCCGTTCGTTATTCCTAGAGTACAAACCCTCTATATCATCGATCGCTCGCTTCCCGTGCTCTTTTTCCTTCTTCTGGAGGAGCCGATGTTCTTCCCGTCTCTTCTGCTCGTAGAGTTCACGGGCAGCTATCGCGTTGTAGGCTTCTTGTTTATACGCATGTGCTTGCCGGCATTCTTTATCAACCCAGGAATTTCTTGGTGGAGGTCAAGTAAGATCCAGCATCTCAGTTGTGGCATCTCTGATGGCACCTTGGCAGCGTTGCCACTAGTGTTCGGTACATAGGAGTTGTTGAGAGATTTCGAGATACGCGTTTTGCGAAGATTTGTGGCGCTTGGAAAATCCGCACTCTCACCTTGGCTGCAACAAGGTGGGGATCCGAGTCAATGTTGGCTATCCTGGATATCCGGACGTTCAGATTTTTATTTGATTTAGCGTTTGATGACCCGGAGCCCGCCAGTCACAGCCCGCCAGTCACAAAGTCAATAAGCCTAAGTCTGTTGCCGGACGTGGCGTTTTGTACGAGTAATATATGCATCCCAACTGTCCTACCTTTCCTATCCTGGCGTTAAAATCGTACTAAGCGGTTCATATGTCTTGTCGAAGAGCTTGTAGGAACATTCTTTGGCGACGTCGTCCTTGTCTTCTGTAAGGGCATGGGCGCATATTTAGCCTTGATGCGGATTCTCATAAGATGCTCGCTCAAGTGTTGGAAACTCAAGACTTTTTGCCATAGTCTACCGCATATGACAAGTGCGCATCCGAAGAATAGCTGATTCTTTTCCATATAGCAATCACCATAGATCAAGGTGGCGCAAGATTAATCATCCTTTACAATTGTTTCTGTTAAGTGGAAAAGATGATGTTTTATCGCATTTTAAATGACTTTCCGCAAGATTTCCGGTGATAACTGTTCGCATTCCTGTCAAATATTCTCCTTAAGGGCTGCGATTGTCTGAGGCTTGCTGGTATAAACCCGTGACTTCAAGTAGCCCCAAAGAAAGAAGTCTAGGATGGTTAAATAGAGCGATCATGCTGGCCATGTAAAATCGGCAAAATGGGTGGTTACGCAACCAGGAAACGTTACCTTCACAATATCCATTGTGGCTCGTGCTGTGTGTGCACGGTTGCATCGCCTTGTTGAAACCACAACCAATTCCGGCAGTAAGAAGTCGTTTATCATGGTCATCTACAGTTCGCCAGTAACAGTGACCGTATTGCCGATGGCGTCCTCAAAAAAAAAAAACGGCCCAATCAGTGGCTTTGAGTGGATGTAATGACTCTTTGTGCATCACACGCAGATTTTCAGTGCTCCAGAAATGAAGATTTTCCTTATTGACGTAACCGCTTAAGTGGAAATGCACCTCCTCTTCGGTGTTGAGATTGTGGATGGCTTTACAGAAATTTATTACTGTTGTACTGTTTGCACTTTGTAAGGGAATATGTGTAAGTTTTTCTTGCCAATTGCGTGGCCCGTCGTCTGATTGATGTTTCTTCGTTCTCAGCTAAATCGACAGCAGCGATTTTCTCGGCCGAACGATTAGTCCGGTGGCGGCCACGCCCTGCATGGTCTCCTGTGGTTCCACTCTGTCCGAGTCGAGTAGCTAAGTGCCGGAATGTTTGCCAAGTTGGCGCACCGACCGATTATTGGTCAAAAACATCATTCTCTTTTTGTCCGGTCCATCCCAACGCGCTTCGTCGATTTCTGCCTGTTAAGGGTACGAATTTCCGCGTGCAGATCTGAAGGTCGTTGTCCTTTAAGTATCTGCTAGGGTCGTTAACAGTGAGCCCATTTTTTTCGAGACCATTAGTTGGTTGGTCTTCCGTATAAGGTTGTGAGCGCTATGACGGCATATTAGAGTATAATATAATAGGGTAAGTCCTTGCCATTTTTGCCTGCATGAGTATGGGTTTACTCATGCAGTTATCGGGTACCACCGCTGGGAGGTAAGGCTAGTACTTTGCTGCGAATTTGATTATTTCTCTGCTGGATAAATTCAAGTTATACAACTAAAACACTCAGCAGTTTCCCATTCAATCGGCACACTGGCCCCCTTTATGATTGTACACAAGTTAAATGGAACCCCTCTAGTGTAGGCCTCACCCTCGACGAGATGAAAAACCGGAAATGTTGCAGAGGTCTAGTTGCTTTCTACTCATGCGAGAGGGATATACTTGTAGGCTCAAGGTGGGGCCTACAATTCTAACTAGGTGCCTTCACAAACATCACTGGTGTGGCAATACTGTGAAATTGAACGAAAGATTGAACGAAAGAGAAAGAACGAAGAGTAGATAAGTTGGGGGCATTGTCAATCGAGCATTCATATCGGTCGGTCGGTTTCGGCATTTTGTAATAAATAAGAGAAAATACTTTTTTTGCGTTTTTATTCATGTCTACGCCCTATACTGGCGCGGTGGTTTCCCCGATTTTGCTCCATTTTCTATATATACACAGACTTATTTAGCATGCATGCATTCTTTGTCCTCGTCCTCGACGTCGACGTTGACCTCAATCATCTGATTCCATAAAGGAATGAACGGATAAAACGCGAAGTCTTTCTCAGTAGGTAAAACTATTTCCATCTTCACAGGCTGCTCTAAGACAACCAATGCTGTTGGTTTAGGCGTCTTCCCTGAGGATCTATACAAATCCTACAATACATACGAGTACTAAGCCGCCTTCCAAGTTGGAGTCTCAGCTATTTATCGTCCTGCGGCTTGACTCAACCTGAATATAATACATTCATGAAACGATTTCTGCCAGAATTACGGAGATGGATAGGACTAGGAATCTCTACCACACTTAATGAAGTGATTCCAGGATTAACTAGGGCAGCGCCCTCCTAAGGGCTTCGATACCTTTATACTTTTGCCATGTCGCGGGCAGAAAGGTAGAAGGAGGAGAAAGGAAAAAATTGTTTTTGTAGTGGTTTGAAACCCAGGTGTGTTTGGTTTCGATATTCGCTCTCCAGGGGGGGGGGGGGGGGGGGGGGGGGGGTTCGATGTCGGAGAGTTTTTTCTTCACTCAGAGTGATTCGAAGTTTATAATTCGCAGTATTTTTTTGTGCTTGAAACTCTATAATAGCTAAATCTACGTGTCAGTGTTACGCCTTCACACGCAGAATTTTTCTGCCTGAGTTTCAATCACACAAATGAAAAACTTGAAAGACTTGTCATGGACAGGATTCGAACCTTGACCCTCCGAGTGAGAAGCGATTGCTAGTACCACTACACCACGGCCACCCCAGTGGTATCACAATGGGCTCACACCCGGTCTATGTGCATCTCAATTAGGACTACTCTAATCCAAACTAATCTATTCAGGAGCTCATCCCAAGGTTAGGAAAGTGTACAGTATTTGTCCGGAATGCCAGAGAATGTTATATGTGTTCAACAGCAGTTCCACAAGCATCTTAACATGATCCATAGGGCCTACAAATCCGACTGTGTTTCGACCTTCAACGGGTAGGGTGTAAGTAGTTTTCTAATACATAACATACAATCTATAGGTGATATACTGGCAATAGGACACAGTACGTAAGTAGTCTTGCACACTAATGCAGTAGTCGACTGGGAAATCTTAGGCGTACATACATCTTGTCCAAAACTTGTTATTGGGCTGGATTGGGAAGTGGAATGCAGGAGCCTAAACCATGTTTCCTTTAACTCGTGAGGACTTAGGATAGCACAGTAGAGTGCTGTATGTACGGAAAGTAGCTATATTTGAACAATTAAAATTTCTTTAAAAGAAAGGCGAGAGGAATTTTCTAGGACATGTACCAGTCACCAAATTTGCAAAACAAATTGGAATAACGAATCGAAACCCAGTACAACATAACACGCTACTTACCATGAATCGAATAAAATTTCTGCAATCTGCTGCGTCGTCGCTAAATTGAATAAAATGCAGAATAAATCAATAAATCAAACGCAATTACGAGTCGAACTCCTCAACAACAACGACAACTGTAAGAACACAATCCAATTTCAACATAACCAAAACCAAAAAGGATGTTCTCCAAACGACCTAAACGACACCACACCACGGTAATATTGTACATACTCGTAGAATGAATTAAAGTCGTAGTTGTTAGGGCGAACGGGTGGCTGACAATATCCTTGACTACGTACTTGCTACCAAGCCCCAATCTGATACCCTCTTCGACATTGGAAAATGAAATTTCCTGAATTAACAGGATACTACAATTGTACAACGGAACCAGAGCAATCCTTCGCATTGGTTCTTTTGCTCAAAACAATTTTTCTGCAGCTATTTTGATTTTGTTTGCTTTTGGTGTGAACAACAAAACAATGGATGCACTGCGGCCTTGATTTAAATTGCAGAAACGTGTTAAATAAAATTGTGTTTTCCATTTAATTAAACTTTAGATGGTTGGCGTGGTATAGTACAAACCGTAAAAGGAAAAGTTCCAAGTTGTGAGATACAGTTCTACAAACAAACAGTGCTACTACTGTTTGCAGCGTTTTAATGTGCCAACTATACAAGACGAGTTGAAAGGATACTCCTGAACCTTGAAGGGTATCTAAATATTAAGGTCACTGTACATTTAATGGTATCTAATGCTAACAGCTCGCTGAAAAGAGCAATTACGTCCATTTCTTACAAAGGGATTTGCCACTTAAGAGTATCTAATACGAGTATCTGTGTGCGAATAGTGAGAGTAAATGAACCATTTGTAAGTCTACTTGAATCGAATGACTAAGTGTTTTCATCTTGGGTCGGCGAAGGGAGATGGGGGGAATTTTCATAGTTGAGATCATTTCAATGACCTTCTTAAGCTAGTCACTTAAAATTGAGACTACTCGTATACTGAGCTATCTTCAATGAATCACGATGGACTTTTCATCCGTCTGGGTGATGGGATTACGTAAACAAATATACTCGCCACCCGAGGACACAATATAACGTTCGTTCGATTGGTCTTTTTCTGTCAAGGAATTGAAATTAACCTTATTTATTGGACACAAATTGTTATATAGAAAATTTGATTTGAAAAAAAAATTGTAGTCCCTCGGAGATCCTCGGGTTGTTGTGCGAGTCTTACTTTGGCCAGTGAAAATGACTTTTTCAATGTTGCTTGGGTTTCCTTTTTTTACGTACCCTCACCAGGAAGCAGCTGCTGGAAATGAGATTTTGGGAGGAAGAAACATAGGTACCGATGCGTGTTAGTCTTAAATATTTGCAAGTCACAATGACTGGGAAGTAGAGAGCTAGACAGGGCATTCCATAAGCGAGTTGTACGGTCTAAGAAGCAATCACGATATTTTGGAGTACTCGTACATCCGAAAGTGGGCCTGCGGGTGTACTTATGAGCATTCATAACGAGACGGTGGAGCAATTTCGGTGGAGCACTG